>JAIUSX010000147.1:1267282-2534565 GCA_026573805.1 Hesperophylax magnus | reverse complement strand
GACCCAAGAACCATCCACTATCCATTGACCATGGACTAGCCATCGGCTTCACTGTTGGTTATGAGGTATCGTGTCGTGGGAGTTAATTGAGACAGTGACACAAAACCACCTAACTCGTTGTCTGGGAGACGAATAAGAAAAACTCCCAGGTTTGTGAAGCTTGAGCAAGGGTCTGTCATGTTCTCACAAACTGTAGAAGATTAAATACGACCCCTAATCTTTCACCAAATACACGTGAAAGATTAGATTGTTATTACTGTGTATTCTCCTTCACCTTTTCATCAATTCATGTATATTTGTGTAAAGAGTTAGGAAATTTGCTGGTTGATATATTTCGTCCTCACATAGAGATCGAATTGGGAATTAGCTCAGTCACTATCAATTTTCGCTACTCAATCCTCCATCCTTCACCCCTCCATCAAACTCTTGTAAATTTGTAAAAGTTAGGAAATCTGCTGGTTGACCACATTTCGCTCTCTGAAAGAGATCGAACGGAGAATCAGCTCCATCACCAGCAGACCCTCTCGCTCAACGCCATTTATTTTTTTTTTTTCCCTCATTATCCTTGAGGTTAATTTCATGAATCTGGAAGGTGTACCCTACGCACATAGCGTATCGTCTGTCTATAAGACAATCTTTATCCATGAAATTTGCTTCAAATCTCTCCTTTTCACCCCATTCCTAGGTAATCAACACATTTCTTGTAATTTTGAAAGTCGTAAGTTGTTATCGCTCAAGCGCTAACACCGGCCATGGAAGGCCAACTTCTTTCAGAAACTTGGTGTTACTACTGTACAACCACCTACCTATACCTTGTATATCAAATAGGTAACCTCACGCCAGTCGTGATAGTTTTTTGTCTCCCCAATCTCGGGATACTCATGGTATAGTCAGCATATTGGATCTCTCTCTACTCTCTCTCTACTCTCTCTAACCAACGACGTTTTTTTTGTCTTTTTGTCTTTTCTCTTGAACACAATTTGTTTCTCTCCAAACGTTTTGCATCATTGGTCTACTAGGCAGGTAAACTTCAAGAATTTTGGCTCTAATAATAACCTGTCCCTGGATTAAAAAGAAGACCAGCAGCCCTTCTCATCACCTGCAAGCTGAGCTTCTCTTCTTTGCCGCCTTCACTTCCATCACTCACATCTCTCCAATCTCTGCGTACCAAAAACACCCGACCGCACCCAAATTAGGTGTGAGTCGTGCGTGCAGTTGCAAATCAAGTTGTCTCATCATTCAAACCACATTCTAAAGAACCAACCTCAGAGCATGCCAGCTCAAGGTTAATTATGTTCCTGCAATCAACCACTTGCCGTTGTGCAAATCAACCACCTGCAGTTTGTGCAATCAACCACTTGCCGTTTGTGCAAATCAACCACTTGCCGTTCGTGCAAATCAACCACTTGCCGTTGTGCAAATCAACCACTTGCCGTTGTGCAATCAACCACTTGCCGTTTGTGCAAATCAACTACCGGCAGTCGTACAAATCAACCACTTGCCATTTGTACAAACCAACCACTTGCCGATGCGCAAACTCAACATAATAACCATTACACGCATCAACCATCAATCAACTTATTGGTATTACTCCATGTTATTACCAACTCCATTTCACCTTGACAACCACTGCTCCACCGCATCAGCATAATGGAATTCACGCTGGTACAACAACAAAACCCGGATACTTCTGGCCCCCCGCATCACCATCTCTCAACCACAACCAAGAAGCACAGTTCAATTTCTATGGCCCTAGTGATACTTGAGTGCAATCTCAAATGGGTCAAGTTACAGTGAAAATGTAACTTTATAACTTCAGTGAAATTACGTCTACTTGGTACTCTACGAAAACACTACGCTCTTCAAACTTAGCTTACAGACCAATGAAATTTTAGAGTCAGGTTGTTGTCTTTTCATCACTGCATAAACTTGTATGTTTGTTCTTTTTCATCACTGCATAACCTTGTATGTTGTTCTTTTCATCACTGCATAACCTTGTATGTTTGTTTTTTCATCACTGCATAACCTTGTATGTTGTCTTTTCATCACTGCATAACCTTGTGTGTTGTTCTTTTCATCACTGCATAAACTTGTATGTTGTTCTTGTCATCACTGCATAACCTTGTATGTTGTTCTTGTCATCACTGCATAACCTTGTATGTTGTTCTTGTCATCACTGCATAACCTTGTATGTTGTCTTTTCACCATTGCATAGCCATGTATCTTTTCTTTGTTTTTTTTTTTTTATCAACACTGTTTTTTCTTCTCTCTCTGCTTCCCTCACGACAAGGTGAAGAGGATTTTTAGCGCCTAAAGCTTCATTACCACGTCGCCTTTTACTGGCGGGGGGGAATGTGTTACGTAATACAAGTCACCCTATAAAAAAGATGCATACTTTAGCCTCGCTTTCCCCATGCAAACGATCGTGGCGTACGTGTTAAAACGACACAACGCCGCGTGATCGGACGGACCACCCAGGCTGCTGGCAGTCAATACGGCCCGGCCTCGGCGCGCTTCCGCAGTGCAGAACCGACCTTGGTCATAGCAACACGGACGCTCGCGATGGCAAAGGCCACTCGCGGGCATGGCGTGCATAATTACGCAATAACGGACGCGATCTCGTTCCAGTTTAACTAGATGCATTTCGCCATCAAACTTCCAATCATGTTTATTATCTCGGTTCGAACTAAACTCAATGGAGTCCCGCCTCCGTGTATAATTCCGAGTGCATTTCATCACCTCAACTGCCCCGTCGCCTCTGAGCGCGGGTAGACTTGGTCAACATGATCTTCCATTCCACACCTCAGGACGAAACGTAAGCTTTCAACCTATCCCCTTTCTTGTGTTCAATTCTTGTAACTTCTTGTAAAAAATCCTCGTTTCATCCGGTCGTCACAGAGAGAGTAGAGATCCAATTTATACCTGTGTTTCTTTAGAAGATGTTTAATATACCTTGTGCCTTTTACTTATGTGTTATTATTGAGATGTCCTTTTCCAACCTCCTGACCGATGGACGAGCTGCTGATCAAAGAACTGCCCACCCCTGATCGTACACGAGTCATCTGCTTTACCTTTCTACTGAGCTTAGCCAATTTATAACCAGGTTCGAGTCCCGGTTTATCCTTATCTTAGCAAGTGTTGAGACAACAGATTTCAATGACGAATTCCTCGATGAAATCATTGAAATTCAGCAGAGCCAGGTTCAACAGCACACTCCACGCCTGAATTTTTCTCTTTCGTTCTCATTCATTTATTTGTATTTTCATTATTTCTTATGTTTTTTTATTTTTTCTTTTCTATATATCTTTTTATTTATATCTTGGATTCTATGTAAATTCGCATTATCTAAAATAAGATCAAACTCCCGCCACCTCGGAACAGGCTTAGCCTAGTGAGGTGGATTATACAAAAAAATGTATGTTAATTTATTGGTTAATAAATAATATAAAAAAAAATAATAAAATCAAAAAAAAAAAACTAGTCAGAGCAACAAAGCTCTCGACGTTTTGGTGTCAACAAATGGTAACGTACCCTGTTATTGCTAAGAAAAGTCCTGGAGATTTTCATACCGTTTGTTACAACATATCTTTGCGAGCAATCCTTTTCGAAGATGCTGCACATAAAAACGAAGAAAAGGAACAGACTTTGTTGCGAAAATGACATGAGAGTGGCACTTGCCAAAGTAAAGCGGCGCATTTCTGAACTGGTCTCTGAAAGGCAACAGCAGAAGTCACACTGATTTGCAGTAAATATTAATTATTATGTTTTTGTGTGAAAATCGTGTTTTAATGGTTTTGTTCATTTTGTGCACCTATGTAAAAATATATACCTATGTTTTGAATTTGAAGAAATCATATTTTATTTTTCCAATTAAGAATTCACATATGAAACTGGTGGTGGTCAGTACCTCCAACAAGGTTAACGAATTAATCAAGGATTCGGTGAATGCACATATGAAACTGATGGTGGTCAGTACCTCCAACAAGGTTAACGAATTAATCAATTAAGAAGGGTTCGGTATGTGCACATATGAAACTGGTGGGGGTCAGTACTTCCAACAAGGTTAACGAATTAATCCATTAAGGATTCGGTGAATGCACGTATGAAACTGGTGGTGGTCAGTACCTCCAACAAGGTTAACGAATTAATCAAGGATTCGGACTGGTGGTGGTCAGTACCTCCAACAGGGTTAACGAATTAATCAATTAAGAAGTGTTCGATAAATGCACATATGACACTGATGGTGGTCAGTACCTCCAACAAGGTTAACGAATTAATCAATTAAGGATTCGGTGAATGCACGTATGAAACTGGTGGGGGTCAGTACCTCCAACAAGGTTAACGAATTAATCAATTAAGAAGGGTTCGGTAAATGCACATATGAAACTTGTGGGGGCCAGTACTTCCAACAAGGTTAACGAATTAATCTATTAAGGATTCGGTGAATGCACGTATGAAACTGGTGGTGGTCAGTACCTCCAACAAGGTTAACGAATTAATCAAGGATTCGGTGAATGCACATATGAAACTGGTGGTGGTCAGTACCTCCAACAAGGTTAACGAATTAATCAATTAAGAAGGGTTCGGTAAATGCACATATGAAACTGGTGGGGGCCAGTACTACCAACAAGGTTAACGAATTAATCTATTAAGGATTCGGTGAATGCACGTATGAAACTGGTGGTGGTCAGTACCTCCAACAAGGTTAACGAATTAATCAAGGATTCGGTGAATGCACATATGAAACTGGTGGTGGTCAGTACCTCCAACAAGGTTAACGAATTAATCAATTAAGAAGGGTTCGGTAAATGCACATATGAAACTGGTGGGGGCCAGTACTTCCAACAAGGTTAACGAATTAATCCATTAAGGATTCGGTGAATGCACGTATGAAACTGGTGGTGGTCAGTACCTCCAACAAGGTTAACGAATTAATCAAGGATTCGGTGAATGCACATATGAAACTGGTGGTGGTCAGTACCTCCAACAAGGTTAACGAATTAATCAATTAAGAAGGGTTCGGTAAATGCACATATGAAACTGGTGGGGGCCAGTACTACCAACAAGGTTAACGAATTAATCTATTAAGGATTCGGTGAATGCACGTATGAAACTGGTGGTGGTCAGTACCTCCAACAAGGTTAACGAATTAATCAAGGATTCGGTGAATGCACATATGAAACTGGTGGTGGTCAGTACCTCCAACAAGGTTAACGAATTAATCAATTAAGAAGGGTTCGGTAAATGCACATATGAAACTGGTGGGGGCCAGTACTTCCAACAAGGTTAACGAATTAATCTATTAAGGATTCGGTGAATGCACGTATGAAACTGGTGGTGGTCAGTACCTTCAACAAGGTTAACGAATTAATCAAGGATTCGGTGAATGCACATATGAAACTGGTGGTGGTCAGTACCTCCAACAAGGTTAACGAATTAATCAATTAAGAAGGGTTCGGTAAATGCACATATGAAACTGGTGGGGGCCAGTACTTCCAACAAGGTTAACGAATTAATCCATTAAGGATTCGGTGAATGCACGTATGAAACTGGTGGTGGTCAGTACCTCCAACAAGGTTAACGAATTAATCAATTAAGGATTCGGTGAATGCACGTATGAAACTGGTGGGGGTCAGTACCTCCAACAAGATTAAGAACCACTGGTTTAGATCGATTAATATTGTCTTTTTCTTCAATGATTAAATATTACATTGATGTGTATAACCTTCAAAGGTTATTCCGATAAATTAAATTAAATTAAATACTTAACTTAAAATTTAAAATTAAGATTAATTAAAAATTTAATTTTAGTTAATTTAAAATCACGCTAAGAAAAACGTGCATGCATTGATTAATGCGAAGGAATTTACATGTACACCTAAAATCTCATATATAAGCATTACAAAATGGTAGGTGAATAGGTAAATATATTTTTTTACTAGAATTGGATATTGACTGAAAATTCGTTAAAATTGTACTCTGTGTAATAATCTTAATTGATCGATGTCATCTACCAACAAAACGTTGATATTATAATAAATAAAATGGGTTATTTGGCAATATTCTTGATGTCAGTTTATCAATTATGAACAAATCGCTTAGAGTAACTTCAGAACTGATATTTCTGCGAAAAACTAGAGGCGTGAAGGAGTTAATGAAAAATCATAAAGCGTGGAAAGAAACAACAGATTATTTTGTTGTAATGTCTTTAGAATGTTTGGTTAAATAAACGTATTTGTTATTTTAGCAGTTTGATTTTGGCAACGCGATGGTGGCCATGCCATCGAGGGTTCAATCTTTACAATCGGAAAACAATACGAAATTACGACAAATAATAATCATAATAAACAAATTATAAATAATAAATAATCATTGATTAAAGAAGTGATTTGTTCTAGTGTAAGTGCAAAGTACGTCCGAATGTTTGATTGTGAAGAATCTTTTAAAAGATATTATTTTAATCACGCATCAGATTGAAGAATTTTCATCGATTAGAAAAGAAAGTGCACGGAAATAAATGAGTATTGCCAATTTATTTAAAAAATCTATTCAAATTATTGGTAATCCGGTTATAAACGGGATTGCAGATCGTTTCCCGATCAAATTTTAGTATATTCCTAACATATCGTAACACGTGTTCATTATTCACCTACATTTGCTTTGATAAATGCGGAAATACTAGGATTTTTATTACCACGTAACAACAGTAAGCGGAAAATGTTGCTTGTGCTGTGGTGGAGGACTTAGCCAGCCGAGAAATCGAACACACTACGCCGAGGTGGGACCCAAACGCGATGCCAACTCAGCCACTTACCGGACAAATACGTTCGAATTTCACAAAAGTTTATTATTACGAAACCTATAAATTTATTCGTTAAGGGCCTGCAATCCCGCTTTTAACCGGATTACGAATAATTTGAAGAGATTCTTAATAAATTATCAATAGATTTTCTTCGTGTGTCTTATCAATAATGATGTCAAGTTTCAAACGGGTAAAGTGGAGTTTAGGACTAATAGAACGATATTCGATTTTAATTACAAAGATAATTTCAATAATGTCTCGTTAGGAGCAGAAAAAGTGATTAGATTAGTGTTGGGATTAGTGGGCCGATAGATATATCACAATACAATTACACATCTCAACAATAAACGAATACAAGTGCCCGTATTTTGTTCCGTGTTCAAGTGAGTGCAGTAGTGCCATCGCTATCCAATGTCCGCAACAACAGGGTGTCAAATAATGTCTCGTTAGGAGCAGGAAAAGTGATTAGATTAGTGTTGGGATTAGTGGGCCGATAGATATATCACAATACAATTACACATCTCAACAATAAACGAATACAAGTGCCCGTATTTTGTTCCGTGTTCAAGTGAGTGCAGTAGTGCCATCGCTATCCAATGTCCGCAACAACAGGGTGTCAAATAATGTCTCGTTAGGAGCAGGAAAAGTGATAAGATTAGTGTTGGGATTAGTGGGCCGATAGATATATCACAGTACAATTACACATCTCAACAATAAATGAATACAAGTGCCCGTATTTTGTTCCGTGTTCAAGTGAGTGCAGTAGTGCCATCGCTATCCAATGTCCGCAACAACAGGGTGTCAAATAATGTCTCGTTAGGAGCAGGAAAAGTGATTAGATTAGTGTTGGGATTAGTGGGACAATTACACATCTCAACAATAAACGAATACAAGTGCCCGTATTTTGTTCCGTGTTCAAGTGAGTGCAGTAGTGCCATCGCTATCCAATGTCCGCAACAACAGGGTTTCAAATTTAAAAAAAATCAATACGTACTGACCTACTGAAGTTACAAAAACCGAATATACGAAATTAGATTTGTAATTGAATACTATTAAATTAATATAACTCAGGCTAATAACATTTTTAAATAGATAAAATGACAAAAAAAAATCACTATTATGCACGAAAAACCAACTTTTTAATTGTGTTCAGAAATAACAACTTGAAAATATAACTCCCCTCCCCCTTTACCGGACGTCACATTGACGTCCAGTCTCCACTACCTACCCCTTACCTGACGTCACATTGACGCCCATTCTCCACCACCGGATAACTCGCCAAAATGACAGTTCAACATACCTTTCAAAAGTGATCTTGAAAGGTATGTTCAACTCTTCAACAAAAGTTATAAAACAAAACTAGGTTTATATGTTAGTTTTTCATCGCTTTTAATTACTTTATATACTTTTTAAAGGTGTGTTGAATTCTCATTTTGTCGAGTTATCACGATACCTATACTGTTGTGAACGGTGTATTTTTTATATTTGTAAAAACAGTAAACACATGTGTTGTTTAAAGTGTTTTATCTCCTCATAAATCTGACATGTTTGGATTAGCATGTTAGGTTTAGGCAGTATTTATTTATTTGTTTATTATTTTTTAGCATTATTACTTATTACAAAGCCATTTAATTTATCTATTGTTCTGGTTGACGTAGATTTATGTGAATACTTTAATCCCCAGCACTGTACGTGTACACGTACATTGTACATCCAAGCCGAACGTAGAAAGTAACGAATATTCCGGCATTTCCTCGAAATTTTTACGCCTGACGAAATGTAATTCATATTGCATAGTAATTACAACGGAATGCGAGTCAAGTACCAAAGATAAATATGTTGCGAGTATGTTTTACAACATTGTTTTAATTTTTTAGAAACCCATGTGTCCAGGTATGACCGTGTGAAAAATGTGGAGATCCGCAAACGATGTAAGCGAAACGAGGAAGATTAAGAAAACGACGGTTTGATAGTTTGGTCTTGTAGAAATTGGATGAATGAAGTAAGGAGAATATGTAATGCAAATTGAATGGTAGAAGAAGTCGGGAACTCTCCTAATAAATAAGACTTCACGGTAGAAAAAAACAGAGTAAAAAATCGTTGATGTACGGAGCAATCAAGATAATTTTATGGCGAATTACCGGTGGGAATAAAATTAAGAGAAAATAAATAAAAATAAAATTAAGAAAAAAAGTGATTAATTTGCACAATTTTATTCAATTATTTTTTAAGTACAGGTATCCTGAGGTAAAGTGCACAAGTTCGGGAGGTGATTCTACATGATGTTAAAAGTAAAAACGATGAATACCTTTATTCGAAATTCCATTGTTTTTTCCATGGAAGAATATTTATATTTCCATGCAAACTATTCAATTTTTTTTCACCTTAAATTTCGAAAAAAGTTATTTATCATTTTTACTTGTACTATCATATAAAACCACCCCCTGAAATTAATGCACTTTACCCCCGACACATTGTAAGTATAAGGATTGTATTAGGACATAGGTAACTACGTATCGATTTAAAAACCATAAATAAATATTAAAAATAGTGATCTGTAAGTCAAGTTTCGGAACAGAGGTGCAAAACCAATTTTTATTAGCAGAATACGTTTTTCTTCAACCTAACATAACTTAATACCCTTCCAAAAAATGCATTTGAAACGAATAATAATATATTTAAAATTAACAACAAACCTGCATTTGAATATCACCCCCCAGGCATTATTCCAAAAACCCTGTTTCAGGGGTAAAAAAGCACATTTTGATTTTGTTTAGCAATTGATTTGAAGGTTATAAAACCAAGTTTTACGTAAGCTATCGATTGCGAATTTAAGTAAGAAAACAACAATACCTAAATAAATTATTTAATCAATTTATAATTTTTTCATGAATAAAAGAAAAAAAAAATTATAAAAAAAACATGCGTTTTTTTTTTTTTTAAATTAGATGGCGGAGAAAAAGATCTCCCATATCTCTAATAATGTATTTTTTCTATATATTTTACAGCAGGTAGTACGTATATTGACAGTTAACCGAAGTTAATCTGACGCCTTTTGTCTACCGACTGTCGGAATCATATATATTATGATGGCCGTGCTCATAAATATCGCTAACTGGCCGTAGATGACGTATTTAGTCAATATCGTATTGATACAGGGTTCTACCGATCGACCGTGGTAGTACCCAGGAGGGGCGATATCGCTCCCTTTGATGTCACTGTTATATATTCCGCATTATTAATTAATTACCACGCATTGATTTATTGCGTGTTCTAATTCAAAACGTTTAACTGTAGATATGTATTATATATAATTAGTCCTCATTGTGATAATTTACAATAGTTTGATATGAGGTAATCATTCGTTGAGTGGAATGTATTTAATCCCATAATTCATATTCTTGTTATACCACATCGTTGCTAAGTCCACGGGCTTGTTGTCGGGTTAATTGACTATGCGATTAGATTATGGATTATTAAATGTGAATTACATACAAATAGAATACGTTATAGATTTTCGATGCTTTATCAAGTCGTCCTTGGTTATCTGAAAGAGTTAATGAAATATACGAAGAAAGATTAGATACAGACTTAACCACGAAGTAAAGATCTAAATCAATTATACGAAATATTGATCTGATTTTCGTCAATAGGGATAAAATGTTAGGAAATTATACAATCCAGCTGATTAGGTGATAGAAAAATTCCGGAATGTGGTTGATATTATCTTAAGTTAAAGCATCTTGCAGCTGGCAGATGGTGGTATTCATTAGAAACAACTATCGTATATCACTAGACTGAGAAGTGAAACAAAAAGGTGTTTCACGTCATAAGTATTGATATCGATATCTTCCATTATTTATCACTTTGATTAAACTTATCGCGAATTTTTCAGCGTTCTTCGTTCGTTATTCGATCCATAATTCGCCAGTATCTTATCAAGAGTCGGTTGTAACGAACGCGGAACCTGGTGGAGAAGTCAGCCAGTGCCATGGCCGGACGGTGATTTTAGTATAGGACATTGCAACCGAGTGACGAATCCCAACGAGGAATCGAAAGTGATATTTGTTTAAGTGCAGGCACAATGGGAAGTTCTAACAGCAAACCTAAGAAGGTCAAACAGCCCAAACAGCCCAAACCACCCAAACCACCCAAACCGCTCAAGGAGCCCAAATCGTTCTTCGAAAATCAAAAGCGAGTGGAGCAGGAAAAAGAGCAAGCGAAGAAGAAACAAGATGAGGAGTTCGCTCAGAAACGCAGGCCCCAGAAGCCATTGACTGGGTCCACGGAGTTGCCGGGCAAGGGAGCCCCCGCGGTGACCCCCGCGCGCCCCGTATCCCAGGAGCCCGCGCAGTCCTATGACCAGGAGGCCATCGACCGCATGAGGAACCAGCTCAGGGGAGACGCCAGCGCATTCCTGCTCAACAACATCATGCTCTCCGTGCAGTTCTTCGAAAACTACGAAAAGTGAGTTATTTCATGGTATTCCTAATCCGAAGTTGTGCTTCATTTGTTCTTTGCAGTGTGTTCGTTTTCTGAGCAGACGAATTACCTCCTTGGGCCGAATCGTGAGGAAAGTATTATAAATAATAGGAAGACCCAAAACGCATAGAGCACGCCTGATTAGAGGCAATTGAAACCCACAAAAATCACATACTAATAGGGATGACGGGTTTTGATATCTAGTACTTTGACGGCTACTCTAAACGTAAACGCCCAAAACGTCATTAATTTTACAAATCACATATTTGACACCTGTATCAGTTTTTTGAGATTTCCCATCAATACGTTCAGGTGGAATAAGTCAGTTTTGCAAAAATACCCCTCATTTTCGGTATCGCATGCCGAATGCCGATATTAAATTTGGTTGTATGTATTTAAAGCGTCTACTCTGGCGGTCAGAACAATTGTAATCAAAGTTATTTTTTAAATAACAACTTGATATCTTCCAGTTATCATTTCGGGGGCCATTTAGATTACAGTGTTTCTGATAATGGTAAAAAAATGTCTGTTTAGAGGAATTACATGGCATTTTAATTATAATGAAATCCATACGTGAAATATACGAGTGGCGAGGTTTCGCAATGGAAGATTGTCAACACTTTGTGGCACAGCTATTGGCATTGACTATTATATTTCTGCCGTTTTCCAATTAAATCCAAATATATGACATATTTCTTAACGAAAACTAAAAACGTTCTGAAATGTGATATTTTTAAAGTTTTAATTTTTCAAATTATCGTAATATTATTAGTTTGATCTGAACCGATCTGCATACCGACTTGTTTGGAGTTACAACGTTGATACGCAAAAACGTTGTAACTCCAAACAGTACAATTTTTAAGTTTGTATGCAGATCGGTTCAGATCAAAACAACGCAGCTAATAGGCTTTCAAATTCTGTTATCTATATAAATAAAAATGTAAATGTTCGTTTGTTCAAAATCTTAAATCTCCATAAGTTCTTCACCGTTTTTTACACACCCGTTGCATTTGAATACGTGTGTGTTTTTATATACCTATATTAAATAGATGTCACCTGTGACAGGTACAAAAACTTTTTTTTTTTTTTTTTTTTTTAAACAGCGCCATCTGTTGGACGTATAAACAACACGCGCTGTTCCTCTAACTGCACAACCAGACTGAGCCACAGCAAAGCGTGGCGGGGTATAACTAGTTAGAAATAAACATGTAATTTCCAAAATATTAAAATGTTCGATTAATAAGTTTAAAAAATGGCATACCTTACGTTTTTACGTCTAAACACTGAACTAACATTACGGATAACAAAAAAAATCGTTTAATTAGACAAATGTATTACAAACTTTACTGTCACATGGCTTTTATTAGACAATTGTATTACAAACATTACTTTCACCTCACTTTCATTAGACAAATGTATTACAAACTTTACTGTCACCTCGGTTTTATTAGACACATCTATTACAGACATTACTGTCACCTCACTTTCATTAGACAAATGTATTATATACTTTACTGTCGCCTGGCTTTTATTAGACAAATTTATTACACACTTATGTGTGTAATAAATTTGTAATTTATTATTTTTTATTTTATTTTTTTTTAACTGTCACCTCACTTTTATTAGACAATTGTATTACAAACATTACTTTCACCTCACTTTTACTAGACAAATATATTACAAACATATAAATGTCACCTCACTTTTTGTCGTTTCTTTCAAAAATGTTTCATATTTTTTTTCTCAAATTACGGTCGGGACTTCGGTTTCATAAAGGTGCACATTATAATTATTCCGTAGTTAACTTACTTGAATACAAAGTGTTTCCTCTTTCTAACGCCGTTCTGATCACATTTCTCACTACGACAGTAAGGGAGATACAACGATTTCTACAAGACCATATGAGCTGTTCGCAAAACCGAACAAATTAGCCTGAGGCGTTAGAAGAGTAATGGCAACACTAATGATTGAGATAAGATATCTACCAAAATACTTATTTATTTGTAAATTATTCGGTAAATGCACGTGATGAAATAAACAATATATAAAATGAGCAATGTTAGTAATTATCATTTTTGTCTGAAGATAAAGATCTGATGGATATTAGTCCGCCATGTTCTGAAATAAAATTATTACAGTAATATCTCGATAATGTAAACAATTATTTATTACCGGTTTTTAACCGGGTTACGAATAATTTGAAGAGATTCTTAAAAAATATGGAAAATTTAACTGTTACTGATGATAATGTAACTGATATATTTATAATAATAATCAAATGAAAACACCCAATCATATTTCTGTGCTCCCGGTATATTTTTTATGTATAATTGTGACATTATGCGCCACTGCGGAAATTAACTCAAACTAACTAATGACTTTTGACGTATGTAAGAATGTACGAGACTCGAGAATAAGATTGTCAAAAATGTATGTACTTTCGACTGCGATTGCGAGCGGCCTGGATTTTAGAATTTTGTTCCTGTCGACAGATTCATTGAACCTGAGTTACAGACAGAGAGACAGGGTCACAACCGAAATTATTGTAATTATTCAATCTTACTAGTATTAAAATATATCACAAACGAACAATCCTTTGATTATTCCGATTATACTCAATCTTCCATGATTCACAGGAACACTATGCACTAAATCGAGTGTGATAAAGTAAACTTGTGGACAAATGCGTCTGGTTTCCACCTAGGCCTCGTTGGTGAAATTCAAATGCACCAAAGAGTTTTCCGCTTGTAATGATGGTAGTAAGAGTTTTTCAAATAGTGTCAAGTTATTCATAACCCGGGAATGTTTACCTTTCTTTAAACCCTCGGGCTAATTTTAATTTGTTGAAAATGACAGGCTTTATATTCAGATATAGAAGTTAACCACAGAATAATTAAGATATACAACCTCTATGAAACCAAAGGGTTTGAGCAATAATTATGTAACTTTGAGAATTTTTGTTAATTAATTTTATATGAAATGACAAAAAATTGAGGTAACAGTAATATTTATAATACATTTCGTCGCTCTAGTTCGTTTTTGTCCAACAGACCATTTTTGGCGAAATTGAGTTAAGTATGCAGTTATTCTCAGAAAGCATTTATTTAAACGATACAAGTGTTTTCAAGACGCAGTTTGTCTAAGTCCACCAAAATTAAACAACATTCCGAGCGTGTTTATCCAACACTTTATCCCACATCCAAATTAAAAACGTGTTTTCTGCGTAATTTTAAACATTTGGAATGAATTTTACTTAAATATAATAATTTATATCACTTTAAATCATTTAAGTATGCTTAGAATGAGCTAATTTCATTGTATATGCGTTTTTCGTAAACAAAACTTTGAAGCGCTATTTCTCCCGATTTACGTTATGGTCTGTTGGATAAAAACGAACTAAAGCGACGATTTGTCTAATAATTTATTTTTTATTTTTTTGTTATCAGCACTTTTAGTTCAGTGTTTAGACGAAACACGTAAGGTGAGCCATTTTTAAAACTTTTTATGTTTAATTTCGAAATTTTAATATTTCGTAAATTACATGCTTATTTTCAATAATGGAATTTGAGAGCATATATTTCAAAAATAGTTTTTAATATTCAGATACGTTCAGAAATATTCCATTTATTTGGATTTTATTGAGAAGCGGAAATACATACAAATTCTTCAACTTTCTGGCAGCATCTTTAAAAAATATAAAGGTCAATATGGTTTAAAAATATACCTATCACCGAATGAAATATTTTTGATGTAAACAACATTTTTGAATGATTTTTATACTTGAAAATTCGGTGTTAGAGTTTAGAGGAAGGAAGTGGACTTTCAAAATAATGACAAATTCCACAAAAAACATTTCAATTTCTTTAAAACAATCTACCAAAGCTACACATCAAAGATCGTATTTGAACATCTCTTCCTTTTTTTGTTGTTTGTTTTTGGGGTGTTATGCCGTGTTGCGCTAACTCCTTCTTTAGCCGACGTTTCGGACATCGTTGCAGTGTCCATCATCAGGGCAGATCCGGTAGATCCGAAGATCATCACATCTTGGACACTGCAACGATGTCCGAAACGTCGGCTAAAGAAGGAGTTAGCGCAACACGGCATAACACCCCAAAAACAAACAACAAAAATGCTTTTGGCCGTGAAAATCTAAAAACTAACCATCTCTTCCTTTTGATCGAACGCTTTCAGAGAATTGCACATTTTGTGAAAATTCGCAGTTCAAAAATCAAAAAAATCGTTCTTTTACTTACATTTTACACATGGAGAAAAATGAGTATAGCTAATTTATTAAGAAGATCCTAAAATATTGGTAATCCGGTTAAAACCGGAATTGCAGGCCTTAACGAATAATTAACAGGTTTCCTGATAAATTTTTAGTAAATTACGAATATATTATCAAAACACGTGACAAAATGCGAAAATATTCGGATTTTCATGAACACGTGTTTCGACATCTTGATAATATATTCGTAATTTACTAAAAGTTTATCTAAGAAACCTGTTAATTCATTTTTCTCCGTGAAAACTTGGCTAAATGATGAGGTTTTAGCGCACTGTACACGGAGAAAAATGATCCTGTTAAAAAAGTGATTAATAGTCATTCAGAATATATGGAGAACACGTGTTCATTTCCTAATAAATGTCATGACGGAGTGCGACATTATCGGTATGTCAGTATCAATATTTGTATGAACCCGTGTTCCGCCGTCCTCATAAAACATTCGCTTTTAACTGATACTTTGTTAGGAACTCTGTCAATTCATTAGTCAAAGGCCTGCAGTCTCGTTTTTAACAAGAAAACGAATAATATATAATTTCATATAAGTAAGTTTTCTCCGTGTATTTATGTAAGTTCGGTTCGTTTTCAACGTAGGTATAAATTTATTGGCCTTGATAAGCGAAGTAAACATAATGTGCTTATGTATACCGTAAATTATTACACTTTGTTCATTCCATCAGTTTGTGTTAATATATTGATTTAATACGAGTACATTGTTCGTTGGTGTACTACGGGCTTAATTTTAGGTAAATCAAATAATAATTAAACATAATGGAGATTTTATTAATGTAAAACAAAGAAAGTGTGCACTTTCTAATAATATGCAAGTCGGAATGATATTCGGAATATAATTTACGTCAATTCAATTTTCCGGAATAGATTAGGTGCCTATTTCTTTATCATCGGAATTTCGGTGTCGAAATTTCAGATGATACACAGGCGACGGGCGACAGGCGACGGGCGACAAGCGACGGGCGACGGGCGACAGGCGACAGTCTCCGTGGCGTACAGTTATGGTCTACGTATTTGGATTTGGACCGAAAGGTCACGAGTTCGATTTATGCAGCTGTTACGAATGCTTTTTTATATTCATTATGGTTTTAAGTAAATTAGAACTTGTATTTAAGACAAATAATCTACTTGGCTTCTTCGAGAAAAGTAACATTTAATTCTCCAAGTCAAGCAAAATTTAGATAAAATCATTATTGGTAATATAATTATTTTATACACTTTTTTTAACCCTTCAGTACATTCATCACATTTGTTCAGTTTGCAATGTTTTCTGTGTATTTCAAATGCGCTATACATATACATCTTATTTTTTTCCGTAAAAACAAATACTCCTTTTAAAATTATCTTTCCGGTGTATGCAATTAAAATAAACATAACTATTTCTAAATAATAAAATCAAACGTGAAAAATGTCAAGAACGCTAACCACATTTTTACTTAATTTTTTATTCCAATCATAGAAAAATTGAGAGAACTCGATATTTCGAAAACGGGTTTCTTTTATTTGTGGTATTTGTAAGAAAACTGTTAGTTACTTCACTTTTATGTCGTTCATATAATAAATATTTTTTAATATTAAACCGATCGTTACGATAGCGGCGCAAAATATGAATTATCATTTCTCTTTCTAACGTCGAAAAATTAGGTTTTATTTATTTATTTATTTATTGTTTGAAACATTTACAGAGTGTTAACAATTATTACATTTATATTATTTGGGTGGGAATGTGTACAGATATTAACACCCCAATTAAAAATGTTCACAGCATGCGTAAACAAGGTTTAGTTGATATTAGGCGGAGATGCTAGAAGTGAAAGAAAAAAAATACATATATAATAATAATTAAAAAGAAATATAAAACATGAATATTAAATATAAAATATAGTAAATGTGCAGAGAAAGGATAAGAAAGAAAATAATAAAGTAATTATATCTCTTAACTGTTCTCCATAACATATCATGGTAGAAGATTGTTAATTTGTTTTTTAAAATATGCGAGACTGTTTGCGAATATATCTATAAGGTCGCATTCAACTGTATTGTACAGACGACACATTCTAGATAGTGGATTGAAATATGCAATATTGTTATTAAATGTTTCAATATGGAATATATTTTGGCTCCTTAAATTATGTCTATTAGGGACTTTAATATGAATATTGCTCAGACAATTAGTGGTAAGAAGTTTATCATGAATAATTTTATATAAACATATTAAGTCCGCAAATTGTCTTCTTTTTTCCAATGTTGTAAATTTGAAGTTTAGTAGTCGTTCTTCATAAGATTTGAGTGAGGCATTTAATCCAAGTTTAAATGATAACAGTCTTAGGAATTTTTTTTGCACAGATTCAACAGTTTTAGAATATTTTATATAATGTGGGTTCCAGATAACACTCCCATATTCCAATTTGCTTCTGACCAACGAGTTGTATATGATGGATTGGGGGTATTTAAATGGTTTCGATATTCTATGAATGAATCCAATCATTTTCATTGATTTACTTATAATATCATTTATGTGTACATCGAACATAAACATTGAATCAAGAGTGATTCCTAGATCTCTTATAGTGGTGACTGCATTTAATCGTACATTATTAATGGAATATTCAAAATCCTTTCGTTTTCTGTTACGAGTAAAAGTAATAATGTAGCATTTTTCAATATTTAAAAACATATCATTTTGAATGCACCAGCTATTTAGAGTGTAAAGGTCTTCTTGAAGCTTAACATGATCAGAATCAGTGGAAATTTTGCGGTAAATCTTGAGATCATCGGCAAATAGAACAAAATCACAGCGTAACATGGGGCCAAGGTCGTTAATAAAGATTAAGAAAAGCAGAGGGCCAAGATTGGACCCCTGGGGTACGCCTGATGTTACAATTATGGGAGGTGATTCGTACCCATTAATAAGTACTAATTGTGTTCTATTTTCTAAGTAAGACTTCAGCCATCTAAAAAGATCACCGTGAATACCTATTCGATCAAGCTTCTGTAGTAGAATAGAATGGTTAACTTTATCAAATGCCTTTTGAAAATCTGTGTAAATGGCATCTACTTGAGTTCTTTCATTAAAAGCATTACAAACATAATCACAAAAGTCAAGAAGATTTGAATTTATAGATCTGTTGGGAACAAACCCATGTTGATTAATGCATAATTGGGGTTTAAAGTGTGAAAATACAGAAATATAAATTATAGATTCAAAGACTTTCGCAAAACAAGATAAAATGCTGATTGGTCGGTAATTTTTCACAAAAGATTTATCACCAGATTTATGTATTGGAACAATATGTGCATTTTTCCACAAATCTGGGAAAGTTCCTGAAGATAATGATTCATTATATATTAAAAGAAGTGGGTTAATCAACGCGCTGGAACAACATCTTACAAACAAGGGAGGTATTTTATCAGGTCCTGGGCCTTTGGATGTATCGATTTTTTCTAAACAAGATTTAATGGTTTCCTTGCTAACATTGATTTTTCCAAGATTAAATTGGTTATTTTGTGAAACTTTTGGTATGGCAGTATATAACAAGGGATTAGATTGAGTATAAACGGATGCGAAATAATTAGAGAAAAGATTGGCAATGTGTTTTCCGTTATCTGCAGATATAGAATCCAGGTGCATTAATTTAGGAATGCAATTGGTAGTACGCAACGATTTTGAGTATGCCCAGAAAGCTTTTACATTTACTTTTATGCCTTGTTCAACAGAATTTATATATGATAAATGGCATTCTTTTTGCATTTTTTTCGATCTTTTTCTTAGAATACCAAACTCAGCATAGTCTAGTGGATTTTTATATTTATTGGCCCGCAGTCTTACTTTATTTTTCTCTTTGAGGAGCTTAATAAGAGACTGACTAAACCATTTGGGGTAGTGATTTCTTATTTGTGTTTTTTTTTCGGAATATATTTATCAATAATATCCCACAAAGTATCGTAGAATAATTGTACCTTATTGTTGACATTCGAGTTACTGAAAAGTGAGATCCAATTAACATTTGACAAATCTAGACGACAAGCTTCATAATTTCCTTTTTTAAAATTGTATTTAATAGGGCAATGATTATCTTTTATGTATTTCAGTTTTTCAAGTTTTAAAATCATTTCGAAAGGGGGATGATGATTGTCGACTTTTGATAACCCTGTTGTTCTAGACAGTTTAATATTAGTTTCATCACAAAAAAGTAGGTCAAGAATATTAGAATTTCCATTAAGAATATAATTGAATTGGTGAAGGTTACACATTGAGGCCAAGTTGACAACACAGTGAGCTTTATGACTAGTGTAGTTGGACGGAGCTAGTGTTTTGTTGTTATATGCTATGTCAGGTGTCCATTTAATCTCAGGTAAATTAAAGTCGCCGATAATTATAAATTTAGATTTCGGATTACTATGTTGTAGATAAATATCCTGAATATTCTTGATTCTATTACAGTAATCATCAACAGATAAATTGGGAGGAATATATAATACACAAATGTAGATAAGTGAGTTAGAATATTCGTGCGTTTTTATCGATAACCATAAATCTTCACCATCACTTTCCCAAGATGATTTGCTTGTTGTTATTAATTTTTTATCGACTGCTGCTAAAACTCCACCGCCTTCTCTGGATGCTGAACTAGTGGATTCGCGATCTCTTCGAAAAACTAGGTAACGCTCGTCAAACAATTCATTACTAAATATTGATGAATTTAACCATGTTTCAGTGAAGCAGATTATATCGTAATTGTTGATTGAAATTTCATTTTTTATGTCATTTGTTTTAGTTTTGACTCCTCTAACGTTTTGATAAAAAAATTTCAGTTCTATTTTGTTTTGTTAAGATTTTGACAGATTATACATTCTACAGATAAATTAAATTGAGAAATTTAGGTGAGAGAAACCAAGGAGTCATGATCGCGGATCAACAGTACGTGAGCAGAGTTTTCATTTTTTCATACAAAGATCCGTCCATTTCGGATCCATACGAATTTATGATGAGTTTCTTTGGCTTTCATCCTAGTAGCTGCATACAGGGCCTTATTTGCGGGAGAGAGATGTTCACTGATGTAAATTGGTGATTTAGTGCCATCGATGCCTATGTGTGTAGGATTTAGTTTGTTCGTCTTGTTATTTTTATTGAAGTTGGCAACTGCAGCCAGCACTTCATTCTTTACCATCACGCTTGGCAGCTTCACTATTATTGACTTGGGTCGGCTGGATTCAGGATGGACCTTGGGGACCCGGTGTAAGTGAAGTATTTCAGATTCAGCAATGGGACGGGAAATTACGCTTCCAAGTTGTTTGATGATGGATACTAAGTTCTCAGATTTATTTTCAGGAACACACTGAATCTCTACATTGGTTTCTCTGGCCATCTGTTCCATTTGGGACACGCGCGTGTTAAGATTACGCATTTCTGTGTTAAGCCTCGTATTTTCGGCTTGTAAGCTTTTGATGGTGGCTAGTGATTCCGAGAGCATTTTTTTTAGGTCCTCGTATTCAGCGGAGATGAAGTTGACGGACTTTTTTAACTCCGGTAGAATGTTGAGTTTGTCGTGAAAAGATTCGAACTCCGATGCAATACATCGTCGAACTATCAGCATTATCTGCTCGACATCCGGGTTCTGAGGCGACTTCATACCGCACGCAGGAGAAGCAGTAGACACTCTGTTACCGCTCGAAGATTGGTTGACTTTCAGATCATCTTTGCAGTCAATACAGGTCCAGGTATCACGCTTAGCACCCATCTTCCTAAAGTTTGTTTCTTTCATGTTCACACAGAAGAAATGGTAGTTAAGCAGACATGTAGAGCATTTAATGCCATCACCGGAGAGTATTTCACTCTTACAATGTTTACAAGACATATTTATATAAAATAATTTATTGACCCGGGATGTTTAATTTTTTAGCGCCTGTTGGTTGGCAAACTCCGCAGCACCTTTGATAACTGATACAGACGCCTGTTGGCAGGCAAGCTGATGGTGTAAGTTTATAAAAAAAAAAAAATTCGCCGGTGTAAGGATCGAACTCCGAGCGCTGGCGAGTACAGTATCGGCAATGGTGCATTAACCCACGTTGCTATGTGACTCTTATACGGAGTGGCGAATTTTGCTTTTATATTCTTCGGTGTTGGTTTTAGCGAACTTGTAATTATTACGCTATTTCAAAATAAATTATTGTGGCATTTGTAAATATATATTTTTGTAACACAATATTGCACTTAAATAATGTTATTTATACACCGTTAAAACGGTAAGAGCGGATAGGCATTATACATTATACTCTCTCATTCAAAATTTAGGCGTATTAGATCTGTCAAAGAATTTATATGTAAAAATGCAAAAATCAGTCATTTTAAATACATGTAGGATTACGAAAGATTTTTTAAAATATTTATATTGAGGGATCAGTAGGATTTATAGGTCCAGTTAAGAGTTCTACCGAGCAGAACCCTCTGATATGAAAATATCTGGAGTCGGTGAATTATTTTCCCATTTGATCTCTGGTGAGTTGACGTGTTGTTCTTGAATTGTTTTATATTTATTAATAATGCACTTGCATATAATGTGGATTGACTAGATGATCATTTGTGGAAAAGTGTGTGGAAAGGTTTAGTTTTTCCTGTGGGGAAGATTTAACCCGGACATAAAGTCGGAAAAACAAATGTATTTATATCTCAGGTACAGTATATTACCGCAATAATTATTTTCTAGCCAAAATCACGGATAAAGTTATTTTGAGATTGAAATGATAATCCTTACAAATTCGTGATAAATCGCATTTCATCGTATTTATTAAAATATCACCAAAGTCAGAATTTTAGCTAATTATTTCCATGGACGTGTTGTGTCCTTTCTTGTAGTGATTTTACAGAACAAGAGAGTTGTGGTATATTTATCTGAAGTTATTTTTTTCCAGGAGTTCAAAAATCACCCAACACACTAAAACACGCATACCCTTTACGACATTTAGCAAAAAAGTGAACATCAATATAGCTACCAACTACCAATGTTAAGATAATTTATGCCAGGGACAAGTGTACCAAGACACCAAACATTTTTTTGTTATCAAACAATGTAGATGTTTCGACACTGACTTTGGAATTTGAACTAATTGAAACTAAAATAGCATATCCCCACATGAAATAACCAACTTATCTTTGGACATGTATCGCACTGTATGCGGTCAAAAGAGATGAAACAAGTAGTGATTTGGCTAAATACCGAATATTCGGCAGCGCTCTCAGCCGAAGTGTCGAATATTCGGCCGCCGAATGTTCATACCAAATGGGGAAGACAAAAAAGTATTTTAGAAGCTGTGAAAATTAGTCGTGATGAGCCTAGTAGTAATGAATCTGACATTGATATTTCGATACCTACTAAGAAAAGAAACACCAACGAGAATGATTTGAAAAAAATACATGAAAGTTTCTGGAACTGGGGGATAGAGAAAAGCAATTGTAAATGATTTTTATTTGAAAAGTGCTCGTCTCGATCATAAGGCAAACCCTTACAACTGGTGGTCTGCAAACCTAATAATGTTTGCCACCTGCAGTAGTGTCTCTATGGTGAGAGACTATTTTCGGAGCTGGTATTATCCACGAAGAAAAGCGCAATCGTCTGCTACCAGCGAACGCAGGAAAACTTGTTTTTATTCACCATAATTTGCCTCTTATTGATTGCAAACATTAAATAACGTAATACTGTCACATTAAATAGTAATTTTTTAAATTAAAATACGTTTTTTATATTCATTGTTTTGAAAACCGAATATAAAAAAAAATAGCCGAATACCGAATATTCGTGTCATCTCTAGTCAAAACACATTGATGATTAAAAATTAAACTAAAACACAGTGTCCGGATACTCGTAGTACGAATTTGGGGAATTTACTTCACGCAAAGAAACCAAAAAAAAAATTTTTTTTCATGTTTAACAGATTTTTTTTTTACTTTTTATTTTATTCGTAAACTTTATGGTTAAGATAGGTCCTGAGCCAGGTCTACGCTTAGACAAAGATAGTAAACGGTCTAAAGTAACCCCGCAGCGAACGATTTTTTTAAACTTTGAACAAAAAACTCCAACTTCGGGCTCGTTTTACTCGAAAATGAAAGCGCAAACGTTATCACAAAATCGACTCAAAATGCGATATAGATTCACCAGTTCCCGCTTGTACCACTAGTTTCCGGACACCATGTATATATGTATACGTGTGTACATTTAAATATCACATAATATTATGTAAATATAATTTTATAAATATACATAATAGAAATTACGCAAATAGTGCAATCATACCCATACAATTATCACAGGAATCGTCGCATTCCACAACCATACGACCAAAAGATAGATACAGCAGCTTTTTATATCACTATCACACCTTAAATCAGTGATATTTTAAAGTGATAAAATAATTGAGATTAGATAAATACTTTTTCCGGACGATAATCTCAAGAGATAAATACTTTTGACATTAACGAAATGCCGCAAACCACCCGAAAACCCGAGTACTTGCAGGGAGAAGAATGAGTAGGAAATCCTGTTTAATAGGTGTCAGCAGGCCGTTTTAGAATAAACAATTAGTACTTGCACGGAGAAGAATGAGTAGGAAATCCTGTTTAATAGGTGTCAGCAGGCCGTTTTAGAATAAACTATTAGTACTTGCACGGAGAAGAATGAGTAGGAAATCCTGTTTAATAGGTGTCAGCAGGCCGTTTTAGAATAAACAATTAGTACTTGCACGGAGAAGAATGAGTAGGAAATCCTGTTTAATAGGTGTCAGCAGGCCGTTTTAGAATAAACTATTAGTACTTGCACGGAGAAGAATGAGTAGGAAATCCTGTTTAATAGGTGTCAGCAGGCCGTTTTAGAATAAACAATTAGTACTTGCACGGAGAAGAATGAGTAGGTAATCCTTTTTAATAGGTGACAGCAGGCCGTTTTATAATAAACTATTAATACTTGCAGGGAGAAGAATGAGTAGGTAATCCTGTTTAATAGGTGTCAGCAGGCCGTTTTAGAATAAACTATTAGTACTTGCACGGAGAAGAATGAGTAGGAAATCCTGTTTAATAGGTGTCAGCAGGCCGTTTTAGAATAAACAATTAGTACCTACTTGCACGGAGAAGAATGAGTAGGTAATCCTTTTTAATAGGTGACAGCAGGCCGTTTTATAATAAACTATTAATACTTGCAGGGAGAAGAATGAGTAGGTAATCCTGTTTAAAAGGTGTCAGCAGGCCGTTTTAGAATAAACTATTAGTACTTGCACGGAGAAGAATGAGTAGGAAATCCTGTTTAATAGGTGTCAGCAGGCCGTTTTAGAATAAACAATTAGTACTTGCACGGAGAAGAATGAGTAGGTAATCCTTTTTAATAGGTGACAGCAGGCCGTTTTATAATAAACTATTAATACTTGCAGGGAGAAGAATGAGTAGGTAATCCTGTTTAATAGGTGTCAGCAGGCCGTTTTAGAATAAACTATTAGTACTTGCACGGAGAAGAATGAGTAGGAAATCCTGTTTAATAGGTGTCAGCAGGCCGTTTTAGAATAAACAATTAGTACTTGCACGGAGAAGAATGAGTAGGTAATCCTTTTTAATAGGTGACAGCAGGCCGTTTTATAATAAACTATTAATACTTGCAGGGAGAAGAATGAGTAGGTAATCCTGTTTAATAGGTGACAGCAGGCCATTTTATAATAAACTATTAGTACTTGCACGGAGAATAATGTGTAGGTAATCCTGTTTAATAGGTGACAGCAGGTCATTTTATAATAAACTATTAGTACTTGAGGTTTTCAGGTGAAAAAATGTAACAAGCAGTAATTGTTGAATGAAACACTAGTATATATTGAATTATTTTGCGGATAAGAGATAAGCCGCCATAGCTCAGTGGTCAGAGCTGTCGACCGGAAATCGAAGGGACACGGGTTCGAGTCCCGTTGACGTCATGTATCTTTTATCAGGAGATTTTTCAATGTGGATGAGTGTTTCAGGCGAATAATTATTGCTTGTAAAATAATTGTTACCCTTTGTGCTATGCATAAAAAATCTTGTCTTAAACATTAGTTTACCAAAAAAAAAAAAAATTATTAGTACTTGCATAATATATCGAAACACGTGTTCCGATATCGCCATAACACATTGGTGTTTTACTGATTGGGAAATCTGTCAATTCATTCGTTAAAGATTTGTAGAGCCATCTTTAATAGGTTTATGAATAATTTTAAGAGATTTTTTAGTAAATAAGCAATATTTTATATCAGTAAGTTTTCTCCGTGTGAGTAGAACTCATCCCATCTTACTCATAATCGCGGTATAAATATTATATGGTTATAAGGTTGGGATAGTGGAAAACGTTACGTATACCGGCCGTATTAACAGCTGCCAGATCTATATCGGCTGGCCCTTTGATATAGCGTCAGGATAACGCAGGCAAAATTACCGTGTTTTTGAGATTTGGAACAAAGTGATGCAAGTCTAAAAAATCCCGGCATATTATTACGAGTAACGATTTTAACCCGAGCGTTATACGGTCCTCTTCCTCGTATAGCTATACCAACTCTGTAGCAGCGTATTAGGGAATCTTTATAAGTAAGACCAATTTAGTGTATAATAATTTTAACTAGGTATAAAGTAGAAATATTAATAAATCTATATAAATAAAAATGTAAATGTTCGATTGTTCAAAATCTTAAATCTCTGAAAGTTCCACCGATTGAAATTTTGACACAACGTTGCATTCAAATACGCGCGTCTTTTTATAAACCTATGTATATTATATAGATCTCACCTGTGACAGTAAAAAAAAATGCTTTTTTAAAACAGCGCCATCTGTTGGACGTAAAAGCAACACGCGCTATCATTTCTCTATTTTCACACACAGACTGAGCCTCAGCAACGCGTGGCGGGGTAGAGCTAGTACATAAATAAAAGACAAACATTCCCGGGTTCTTAATGAGCTGAAAATACTTAAAAATCTCCTACTACCATCACAGTTAGCAGAAAATATTGGTGGTGTCGTGATGGAGGGCTTAGCCAGCAGAGGAATTGAACTCACCATGCCTGAGTGGGAATCAGACAAAATGCCAACTCAGCTACTGACCAAATATATTGTTTGTTTGTATGAAGCAGCAAACTCTCAAACGATGAGCTCTGCTGTTATGAAATTTGCAAGTCACAACTATTTTAAGCCTACAGAGGGAGAAACACGTCAAAAGCACAAATAAATTGAATGTTATAATTTGGTCTAAGGCGGCGTTTAGATAAATCAATATTGCGAATCTATGACATCATTATCTCTGCTTAGGCGAAACCGGGTAGTAATGTCAGTAGATAGGTATTATTTGTTTTACACTAGATTCGGAATAAGTTTTGATGTCATAATTTGCAAGCCGTGATTTTTCAAATTTTCACCGTTTAATCAATGGATAATGTGGACATCAGCACTTATATGGGAAATTCAACTTATCTGCATCAATCTCCAGATTACTAAAAATAAGACGCAATAGCATTTTTATCTATCAACATCTCATTTCAAGTATATAAGTTAAATATTAATCATTCATTTTGATGAAACCGTTTCTATAAATATGTAATTGCATCAACCATAGTAAATACTTCCTCCGAGGCATCAACAGAATGGCACGAGACTAGAAAGACAACTCAATGAACATTCTTTTAAGCGTTTTTCTTTGCATCTCAAATTTTGTAAATCAATCTTCCAGGGTTGTATAGGATGATTTAATTAACAGTTTTTCCCTACAGCCAAATTTCAATACCTTCACCATACAGGGTGGTATAGGACAACCCAGTGAATAGTTTTGCCCTTTAGTATCTGACAATGTGTTAACCTTCCAAGGTGGTACAGGACGACCCAATGAATAGTTTTGCCTTTTAGTAATCTGAAAATGTGCTAACCTTCCTGGGTGGTACAGGACGACCCAATGAATAGTTTTGCCTTTTAGTAATCTGAAAATGTGCTAACCTTCCTGGGTGGTACAGGACGACCCGGTGAATAGTTTTTCCCATTAGTAATCTGACAATGTGTTAACCTCCCAGGGTGGTACAGGACTACCCAATGTATAGTTTTGCCTTTTAGTAATCTGAAAATGTGCTATCCTTCCTGGGTGGTACAGGACGACCCGGTGAATAGTTTTTCCCTTTAGTAATCTGACAATGTGTTAACCTCCCAGGGTGGTACAGGACGACCCAATGAATAGTTTTTCCCTTTAGTAATCTGACAATGTGTTAACCTCCCACGGTGGTACAGGATAACCCAGTGAATAGTTTTTCCCTTTAGTGATCTGATTATTTTTATCTTTAGTGTGTTAATCTTCCAGGGTGGTATATGATAACTCGATGAACAGTTTGCCCATAGGTAATTTAAAAATGTGTTAACCTTCCAGGGTGGTACAGGACGACCCAATGAATAGTTTTGCCTTTTAGTAGTCTGAAAATGTGCTAACCTTCCTGAGTGGTACAGGACGACCCGGTGAATAGTTTTTCCCTTTAGTAATCTGACAATGTGTTAACCTCCCAGGGTGGTACAGGATAACCCAGTGAATAGTTTTTCCCTTTAGTGATCTGATTATTTTTATCTTTAGTGTGTTAATCTTCCAGGGTGGTATATGATAACTCGATGAACAGTTTGCCCATAGGTAATTTAAAAATGTGTTAACCTTCCAGGGTGGTACAGGACGACCCAATGAATAGTTTTGCCTTTTAGTAGTCTGAAAATGTGCTAACCTTCCTGAGTGGTACAGGACGACCCGGTGAATAGTTTTTCCCTTTAGTAATCTGACAATGTGTTAACCTCCCAGGGTGGTACAGGATAACCCAGTGAATAGTTTTTCCCTTTAGTGATCTGATTATTTTTATCTTTAGTGTGTTAATCTTCCAGGGTGGTATATGATAACTCGATGAACAGTTTGCCCATAGGTAATTTAAAAATGTGTTAACCTTCCAGGGTGGTACAGGACGACCCAATGAATAGTTTTGCCTTTTAGTAGTCTGAAAATGTGCTAACCTTCCTGAGTGGTACAGGACGACCCGGTGAATAGTTTTTCCCTTTAGTAATCTGACAATGTGTTAACCTCCCAGGGTGGTACAGGATAACCCAGTGAATAGTTTTTCCCTTTAGTGATCTGATTATTTTTATCTTTAGTGTGTTAATCTTCCAGGGTGGTATATGATAACTCGATGAACAGTTTGCCCATAGGTAATTTAAAAATGTGTTAACCTTTCAGGGTGGTGTGGGACCTGAAGAACAACTCAGTGACGGACGCGGACGTGCTGCTGAACGACAAGATGGCACAACACCACAAACACGTATTCCTGCCCGACAAGCTGCAGGAGGCAGTACACGCACACGCGCGCCTGGGCACGGGGCCAGGCGCGCGCGGGTCTCCCGAGGCGCTCCAGCCTCAGCGAATGTTTGTGGTGCATGACAATGTGGAGGTCAACGAGCCCGGCGAGGTGTCCGATTACTCCACCGTATTGGACGCACCTTTTTACCGCATGCTCATGGAGGAGGACAACGAACCAGGTATGTTTTGTTTAACCACATCAATACCAGTGTTCTTCCTCAGGAACATTAATTAACATTGATTTTGTCAAACATATAGCCCCGTATTTTGTGTATTACTTGGACTGGGATCCATTATTATTTTTTTAAGTTATCTTTATATATATGCATGTTACACTGTAAATAGTAAAAATTTAAAAAATTAAACAATAGTTTGTGTGAAGGTTTTTTCCTTACTAAAAAAAATAACCCTTTTGAGGCCTAAAAATAATTACAATCAAATTTGAAAAAAATTATACACTGATAACTATCAAAAAATTACTTAAGTTGTTATCAAGAATAAAAAACATAAGGACTATATATGTAGAAACAAAAGTGCGATGCTGAAAGGGTTAGTGAGATTAAGTACTTACTTACAGGTATTACTAGCTTTTTTTTTCGATGTGAGCATTTCAATTATGATCTTTTTTTTCGGTAACTTAAATATTAAAAACTATTGGAGTCGGGTTTACACTTAGACACATTTAAAGGACATTAAATAGCTGATAGTAACCATGTAGCGCGCAATTTTTTTTACAAAATTATACATAAAAATCCAACTTCGGAACTTGAAAAACAAAAGTTATACCACAAAATCGACGTACAAATGTGAGACATACATTAGTGTCAACAATTTAAACATGATGAACACTTTTATAACTATCCCCTGCACTAAGAAATAATGGAATGCACCTCGTATAATTATAACTAATCGAGATATTTCTCCATTTTAGGTTATGTGAAGCTCAAGAAATTGGAAATTCTGGAAAACAGAGTCAGCATCAAGATAGATACAACTGAACAGTTAAAGAAAGTCCCTCAGTATTTTAGTGACAGTGAAACCGAATCGGAAGAGTCGGGAATTAAATCTAAAGAAGAGGAAATTACAGTGGGAACTAATTTCATGAACGAGCTCAAAGAACAAATTGACGTCAAAGCCATCAAGAAACCAAACAACTTGAGGATAAACCTAGATCATATGATAATCAATAACGGTGGGCCCAAATCTCCAAGAAAAACAGACACCGGAGAAATCATACAGGAACGCAGACCAAGCGGAATATTGAAACAGACGAACAAAGCGGTGATGCACGGACAACTTCAACACTCGGAACCCAAACAGAAAAAGGAGAGACAGCGAGCTACTGCCAACAAGGTCAGTCCCAGCGGGAGTGAGAGCTCCGGTTACAGGACCAGCTACAGCCCGCAGACAGAATCCAGTGGGAATGAATCTGACTACGGATACGCAACTATCACAGCGGCAACAACACCTAGAAAGTTAGAGAAGAGTCGAACAGCCAATTTCAACGACAGCACTAGCATTATTCCTGCAAAATGCATAACAACATTAACCGTGAAGAAGTTTCACGATGATGGCGAGGACGAGGATGAAATTGAAGAGGCGTACAGTGCTCGTTACGGCTCACAGTTGCAAAGAATGTATTATTTAAATTCATTTACTTTCATGGGTAACTTCTCAGACATATTTCTGATGAAATTAGCGCACTCCCTGGGGCTAGCAGAGTCTCTGAATGATGCCCTGACTCAAGGCGCGAGCATTTATTGCAACGTTAAAAAAGGCTCGCCCAAGTCAATATCGTTTGAGATAATCCCCGCTCTCAACACAACCTGGCCAAACATTGCCCAGGAATGGATAACTAGACGCAGAAAGATGATACGCAATCCCCGAACCAATTTCACCTACCAGTGGCCGACACAGGTCATGGTCGGTAAGGCTCGTGGGCTGGGCTGTCTGATCGTGCCCCTGGGCTTCCGGCCCACCAGAGGAACTAATCCGGAACAAAACTTGCAGTGGAAGCTCACCTTCCCAGCTGTGGAGAGGTTCCTGGAAACGTGCCTGGCGCACTCCCACGTGAGGTGTTACCTCTTCACGCTCATCTTGTTTAAGACCTTTATTAAGAACGACTCCTCGAAGGCAGGTTTAGATTACACGCACGTCAGAAACCACCTCTTCACGCAATGCGAAGATAACTACGCCATGTGGCCTGAAGACAGATTGGGAGAAACCTTAAGAATATTCTTGAAATCTTTTTACCAGCTCATAATGAAAGGGAAAATGCCAGATTACTTCATTCCAAAGTGTAACAATCTCAAAGGAATCCCCACGAGCATTCTATTGAAACAACAGAGAATGCTAGCCGATATTTTGGAATCCCCGGTCATGCATTTACTTTCCTCCTTGCGAAATCTTAAATACATGAGATCCAATTTTTATCCAGTACTGGATTACCAAAAATTATATAAAATTTTGACATGTACCGATGTATTAAAAATGATGAATCCTAATTTGCCAAGCAAGGACGTAGATTCAGATGAATCCGATATGGAAATAGCTCCCACCACTGGATTCTGGCAAGACATGAAGAACCCTCCCAAGGACCCTCGGGACCAAAAGGTCCGGGACACGGGATACCAGAGGAGAAAAAACTATCTAAGGAATATTGAAGCCAAAAAGGCAGGAGAGAGTCTCGTCAACAATCGCAAAACAATCAGAGAACCAATTGACAGAAAGGTACATAGTATTTTCAATTAATTTAACCTCTTGCTTGCCTCTTATTCTGGGGAAACTACTTGAGTTAGATTATTTACTATTTTTATAAATATATTAGCTATACCCCGCCATGCGTTGCTGTGGCTCAGTCTGTCTTTGCAGATAGAGAAACAATAGCGCGTTTTGCTTTTACGTCCAACAGATGGCGCTGTTTTTTTTTTTTTTATTTTTTATTTTTTTTTATTTATTTATGCACCCATTGGGCTTTTACATACATAGTTCTTAAGAAAAATATTCTGAAGATTGTAAGTTCACAATAGTAACAGTAATAATACATTTAACCATACCCATTTGACATATTATAACAGCAAGTAAATAGTAAATGTATACAACAATTATTTGTAGGTATAAACCTCTTGTACAAAAATAAGAATATGTATTGTTAACAAAATATAGAGCGTTTGACTGGTTATCGTGGCCTATTAAATCGAGGGCGTTCGGTCTGCCATTTTACATACATATTTTAAATAGTTTATATAAAAAATATTGTGAAGATTATAAGTTTGGGGATCAATGGTGAGGCACGAAATGAAAGAAGGTTGTGAAGGTCACATGTGTTTATTGGTGAGTCAGTGTAGCCGTAACGAGAGTTGACGCTGGACAGATGTAGAATATTCCGGATGCTGGCTGATGATGTGCTGGTCAAGCGCGGGTCAGTGAGTCGACGCCGGGCGCTGGTGACCGGGACTCGATGGAGGTCAGGCACTGGCGAAGAACGCAGGTCTTCAGGCACTCCAGTGCTGACGAGAAGGCCGAAGGTACGGCGGACCTTGTGGGCAGTTGAACGGGAACGGCGTGACCAGTGAGGATGCTGCGTGTCCTCGTGGTGGTCATGGTAGCGTGGAAGAAGCGCTGGTCAGAGACGCTGGAACCAGGGCGCTTGTAATCCGAGTAGCGCTGGCCGCGGACGTGGCCGAGGCGCTATGATGATGTCCCGATAGAGTCCATGATGATAGGGGCGAAGCCGGGTACGTGTCCCTCGCGCTAGTAAGAAGAGCGCGGGTGATCACTCGTTGAACCTCGCAGACTGGCGGCAAAATTATGACTGACTGACTGGCTCGCTGCGTCGGGCTTATTTATACTAGACGGCCGACGGCAGCAGTAGGTAGATGGATGGCAACTAAATCGAAGACACTCGCTCGATCTGGATCATTCGCGAACTTTCGACGGCTTGGCAATTATGCCTAGGCCGTAGGCTCGAACCTTCTGGCGAGTTCTCGTAGTATTCGAGACGGACTGCGGTGTTATTGTCATCAATAGGCAGGTAGGTACTTGAAGTACGTAGATTACTTTGTTTACGATTTAACGATGCAAGTACATAATTCGGGAGTAGATACTAAGTAGGTCAAGCGGTTTATTATTAATTATTCAATGGATTAATATCGACGCTACATAAGTATAGAATAGTAAAAGCAATAATATAACCTTCACCATTTGACATATAAAAGCAAGCAAAAAGCAAATGGAAACATGATAGTTTGTAGGTATAAGCCTGTTGTAAGAAAATAAGAATACGCCTACTTCTAAGGTATAAAGATGAAAATTGTTTATAAAAATGTTTATAAGTTTGGTAATACTAGGTAGTAGTTGTATTAACATAATATGTATGCGACACATAAAAGCTAGTGTATATATTTATTCATTCATTTAATTATCTTTTCACGAACTAGCGGGCTCCATAAGCCAGCCAGTTCGTAAATTGATAAATAAATAAAAAATAACATTGTTACTAAATGATTACAGTAATTACATGTGAATAATAATGCAATTGTAGTAATTGCAAGAAGACTACACCTATAATTGTGTCAATCTTGAGGAAACAATTCGATAAGAGGTGCAATAGCTAGATGTTTATTGTTTTATTATAAGAGTTCTAATATATTGGTTTTAAATTTGGAAACCGATTGGAAACGATAGACATCGATTGAACTATATTTTTTTCCAAGTGTATGAAGCCTCTGAATTGGGGAGTTTATGAAGTAATTATTGGCAGATTTGGTAACAAAATATAGACCATTTAAACGGGTATCGCGGGTAATAATAATACTTGGATGACTTGTATAGCGCCTTTTTTGTGCAAAAACACCTCAAGGGCGCTGTACAAACTTATAATACATTTCTACAGTGATCTATGTTATTACTTAACTATTTATGGAGAAAATATACAGTACAATACTTACCTGGGGTACATATACGCAAATTAATTAAGCTCGTTAAATCGAGGGCGTCCAGGCAGCCATTTGATATATTGAAAAGGCAAACTAAGTCACTCACTGTGCGTCTTGAAGTTAAATCGCTTAGGTTTAGTAATTCCATTAGACATGTATAATTAAGTTCTTCGATTGGTATTCCAAGTTTGGAATTAATAAACCTTAAAAACTTATTTTGTACTCTTTCGATTTTTTCCTGATGAGTCTTATAAAATGGAGCCCAGATTGTTGAGTTGTACTCCAAATTACTTCTTACCAACCCAGTGTACAGCAATTTGAAGGAATTAATTGTTTTAAATTCTTTTATCATCCTCAGAATGTACCCCAGGCATTTCATGGCCTTGTTGGTTATTTCATTTATATGAGGAACAAAAGTTAATTTACTGTCAAATATTATACCAAGGTCCTTAATTTGTTTTACTCTTTTTAGGAAATTGTTGTTGATGCTATATTGATATTTAATGGGATTATTGATTCGGGTAAAAGTTATTGATTGACATTTTTCAATATTGAGAAACAGTTCATTAAGGGTGCACCACTCTTGTAACCTCACAAGATTTGATTGCAATACGCTACAGTCATTATGATTAGTTATTGTTTTGTAAATTTTTAAATCGTCGGCAAATAAAAGTATCATAACTCCATCAAAGATGGTAGTTATGTCGTTGATAAACAAGGAAAATAAAACTGGGCCCAGATGTGACCCCTGTGGGACTCCGTTGAAGATTTGAAAAATGTGAATTGATTTTTACTGATATTTTTCTTTTGTGAAGGTAGCTTTCGAACCATCTTAAAATATGCCCAGTTATACCTAGGGATCTTAGTTGGTTTATAAGAATTTTATGTGAGACTTTGTCGAAAGCCTTACTAAAGTCTGTGTACACTACGTCTGTTTGAAGACGATTGTTCAAGGAATTAGTTATATATTCCTGATATATCATTAAGTTTGTTAGAGTAGATCTTTTTGCTATGAAGCCATGTTGTCGATGTGAAATTACTTTATTGATTTCAGGCGAGAGTTTAGAGAGCAGGGCAGATTCAAGTTTTTTCGGGATTGACGACTGGATACATATAGGTCTATAGTTGGATATATCAGATTTATCACCTTTCTTGAATATTGGAGATAGAAAGCTTGTTTTCCATTTTTTCGGAAAAATGCCAGTTTTTATGGACAAATTAAAAATTTTAGTTAGAGGATAAGTCAGAACTGATGAGCATTTCGATAAGAAGATTGGTGGAATGTTATCAGGACCGGCCGATTTGTTAAGGTCAAGGGATTTTAATTTAGTTCTTATATCGCGTTCTTCAAATATGCATTGATTGAAATCGATTTTATTATTATTAGGTGTTGTGGCGTCGAACATTGGTGAGTTGTTTGTAGAAGCATAGATTTTACTGAAGAATTCAGCAAACAGATTAACAACTTCTTGGGAATTATCGACCGTTTTGTTATCTAAATACATGTTGGAGGAAATACCGGAGTAATTGTTGTTAAGTAATTTTGAAAATTTAAAAATGTTATGGGGGTTGGCAAGAGCCAATTCTTCACAATTGTCGATGCATTTTTTATAACATTGCTTGGACATTTTTTTGGTTGACTTACTGAGTTCGCTAAATTTAGCGTAATCATAGGATCGCGTGTTGATTTGTAGATTTTATGAGCTATTTTTTTGTTTCTAATTATTTTAATGAGATAGTTACTGAACCACTTTGGATAGTTATGTACATACATTTTTGAAACGGGTACAAGCGAAACAATAGATTTATTTAGAATTGAGTAAAATTTATCTACCATTTCATTTATGTTTTCTTCAGAGTCCAAGAAGTTCCAGTCAGTTGAAGATAAAAGACTAGTGATTTGATTATAATCGGCTTTGAAGAAGTAAAATTTTGTTGATGCCGATGGATTTATTTTTTTAATTGAACTGTTGCATTCGATAAGTAGAGGGGGGTGATATTTGTCTATTGGGAGGATAGATTCAATAGATGCGGATACTTTAACAAATAAAGAATTTGAAAAGACTAGGTCAAGAAGACGAGAATTAATATTGAGTACATAGTTTAACTGTCGTAGAGTTAGAAAATTCGACATCTCGATTATCTCATGAGAACCATGGTTGATGTTGTCCGTCGTAGAAGTTTTATTGTTATCTATGTCCCATATGACATTTGGCAGATTGTAGTCTCCTGTCATAATCATGGTGGTGCCAGGAAATTTTCTTCTGATTGTTTCGATTTCGAAGTAGTGGTCCTTGTATAATTGTGCATCGGAAGATGGGGGAATGTGGATACAGTCAATGATTATTTTTTCACTTTTGGTAGACGCCATGATGAATAATTGTTCAAGATGTGTATGTATGCACTTGAGTTTTCTTGATTTGAGTCTATTGTTTATGGATAACAATACACCTCCTCCTCTGGTTTTAATGCTTACGCTTCTGTCTTTTTTGTAAACTGTGTGATTAAAGAAGCCTAATTCGGAAGTTTCAATGTTTTTATTAAGCCATGTCTCAGTGAAGGCGTAAGAGTCGTGGTTCAGGATTGGTAAGTTTGATTTGAGGTCCTGTAACTTTGCCCGTAGTCCTCGTACATTTTGATAATATGTATAATGAAATTTTAGTGTTTAGTTTTTTGGGATCGTTCTAACGATTGTAGGATTGTTATTAAAGTATTTTATTGTGATATCCGTTTCACCTGAAGACTTCCTTTTTTCTAGTTCATCCTCTTAAATCTATTAAATGTTTACGTTGTAGAAAAGACTGGTCTTGATAAATTCGGATATGATTTTTCAGATTGTCTTTCGTTTTTAGTAGAATTTTCGGCCATTTAGCTTCCGGAAATTCAACTTTTATATTTCTCGGTTTGTCAGTTTTCCGAATACCCAATCTGTAGTTTTTTATGTCAAGGTTTGTTGTCGAGGCATCCATATTGGATATAATTTTCTTAACTGCTGCGATATCACTATTTATTGACGGCCGGCGTGGTCTAGTGGTATACGCTTTTGACTACAGATCCGAAGGTCGCGGGTTCGAACCCGGCGTGCGCAAATAAATTTTATTTGATTAATTTGTGTTATTTCACAATTAATTAATTAAAAATAATATATAGTATATTTACGGCACGTTCCAGAGTGGAAGATACTCTCAGTATCGCCCTGGTGTAAGACCACCATTCAGAATTGAAACGTTGCTTGAAATGGCTTTAGCCGTGTTTGGTGACCAGATCTGAATAGCCAGGTACTTCCCCACCTTCCTCTTCCCCATCTCCCTCCCCTACCCAATATACCCTCAGCCTCACAACATACCCCAATTGGGGATGCCATAGTCTCACTGGCTCCAGACGGGAGCAGTTGGGACTTTTGTGCGGTATTACTGTAAAAAAAAAAAAAAAAGTGATATCGCAGAAAAAGTGTTTTCTTTATCTGTCATAGGTGGCATCCATATAATAAAAGTATACAAAAACACACGTGTATTCGGATGCAACGTCGTGACGAAATTTCAAAGCAATCGATGAAGAACTTTCGGAGATTTAAGATTTTGAACAAACGAACATTTTTAATTATATAGATAAGCACATTATCTGGTAACACGGAACAATTTACAAAAAATTAATTTTGCAAAAAAAATAAGCAGGTTATTACAAAAATAGAACCAGCTGGCAAACGGCGAAAGTTTTGTGTCGGTGATCAAGAAGTTAAAAAATATATTTTTTTATTTTTGAAAAAACTTAATGATAATTTTTTTAATTTTTAAAGATAATATTGGCGATTTGATTCTCTAACGAAAATTTGAAACAGAAAAGATACGGTCACATCTAGCATTTGAACCCTGGACCTTCGCCTTGCCGGGGCGCTGCTCTATCACCTGAGCTAATCCAACCCTATTTCTTTCGGTCATATTTAAGACGAAGGTCCTGGGTTCGACCGTATCTTTATTTGAATATTCTGTTTCAAATTTTCGTTTGAAAATCGCTAATATTATTTTCAATAATTAAATATTAAAAAATACAATTTATTCTATAGAATGAAATGTATCTTTCTGGTTATCCATTATAATTAAATGAAATAATATTACTTTATTCCTCCTTCTTTAGCCACCCCAATTTTTTGAACATTGTTACAGTGTTCTTCAATAATTACACATCTGCCCTGATGATGGGCACAGTAATGCATAATAACAGTATACATTGGCTAAAGAAGGGGGTAGAGCAGCATGGCACAATACCTAAAAACTAAATCACTACAATACTTTTGGCCTCTCTTGAAGAGAATTCTTTTGAAATCTCAAATCACATTCAATACATATTACATTGTTTTAATTACTATATTTTTTAAATTAATGCCTTTTTTATATGAATGGGTTAATATAAAAAAAAAAATGTAGTGTGTATTGTTTTGTTTGTTTCATTTAAATAAAATTTATACTTATTCATTTCCTATAACTTAAAAATTAACTCTGTGTTTTATTTTTCCAGGCCATAGTCCCCCCTCATTTGGAAGCAAATAAGAGACGACTGGTTTTGGAATTATTCATTCCACACTTTATGGCAATGGCCGAGTCCAGCGAGAGATTGGACGCTAGCCGGCAAGCCATCATCTACCTGGAGCACGCCAATCGGCTGTCCGTGCTGCTGAAGTTCGAGGGGGGAGGCGAGGGCGCGGGCCGTCAGTTTATCGCCATCATCCGGGAAAAGATTGAAATACTCAAGGACAAAATCGGAAACCCGGGGGCACCGCAGGTTCCCAAAAGAAACGAAAGCTTCAACTCTAACTCTGGCAGACCTGGCACGAGCGGAATCAAAAAACTCAAATCCGACCAATACGTGAACATAGAAAATGTCAATACTTCTGAATACCATAACGTTAAAGCCAGCGAACCCGTTAGTCCCACTGTCAAACTGGCCAGCATTGTTCTGGCAGATGTTCATGTGGAGAGAGAGAAACCAAAGTTCGTCCGTGCTTTTTCCTTCCAAAAGGTAGAAGAAGAAGAAGAAGAAGATGAAGATGAAGACCAAGATGACGGAGAAGAAGACGACGATAGTGACGACGAAGCGACCGTTTCTAAATTATAACCGAATCTAAATAACTCTTGTCACAGGGCGACATACTTTTCTATGCAGTCGGTGCATGTTATAATAATACACAGATACAAAAAATCATTGGATATAAAAAATAGTTCTATATTCAATATAAAATAGTCTTTTGATAGATCCTCTTTTGACCGCCTGGACAGATAAGTATGTCAAACTGTACATTCTTCATTGTAAATACATATTATTTATTAAATTAACTTTTAGATAAAAATTACTACCAGTATTTTATTTGACTTACTTGAACACCGTGCTCCTGGTAGAAGTCTCCCGTTCCCATACTGGCGTACAGCTTGTATCCCATCTTATACAAAGCACGGATGCTTGGTAACAGTTCCATTTTATGCTAAAAAAAACCACAGAGAAGTTGTATAATTCATCATTGCAAGGAGAAGTTTCTCCTAAACAAAGACATATTTAAAATATTGTAGAGTGCTAGAAAATATCTTACTTTGAAACTGCCAATGGAGAGTAAAATTGCTTTCTTTGGTATTTGGAATCCTGTGCTCATCAATGCTTTCAAGTACGCTTCATATCGATTATCTCCAAAGCACGCCACCTCCCCAGTGGAAGCCATCTCAACTCCCAGCATCACGTCTGCCCCAGAGAGGCGGGAGAAGGAGAATTGCGGCACTTTGACACCCACCTTCCCGCAACCCATGAACACCGTCACTGGCTCCACCTTCTCGCCGATGATAACCCGTGTCGCCATGGCTACGAAATCGTGATCCAATGTTTTGGAAACAAAAGGAAACGATCGAGACACTCTCACGTTGCATTCAATGACTTTTAGATCATTATCTTTAGCAATCAACTGCATGTTAAATGGACCCGACACGTCCAGAAGCTCGGCGATTATTTTCGCAATGTCTTTAATTTTGGCAAAGGTCTCCTCGTTGATGTCTTGGGCCGGGGTGACGAGCGTAGCGTCTCCCGAGTGAACGCCGGCATTCTCCACGTGTTCAGAGACAGCCATACAAAGGATTTCTCCATCCGAAGCAACAGCATCCACATCTATTTCTTTAGCATCCAGCAAGAATTTGGAAATGACAACGGGATGATCTTTGCTAACATCGCTAGCCGCAGTGAGATAAGCTTCGAGGTCTTGGTTAGAATGAGCTACATTCATGGCTGCCCCGCTCAGGACATACGACGGCCTCACCAGACAAGGATAGCCCACTTCCTCGCAGAAGTCAATGGCTGACTTAAGATTAGTTAGTTCTTTCCAGCGAGGTTGTAATATTCCCTTTCTGTCCAGCATTCGAGAAAACTTGAACCTGTTCTCTGCTCCGTCCACACTTTCTGGCGAAGTTCCAAGAATTTTGGCTTGCTGTCTGTGCAGATCCATTGCAATGTTGTTCGGGAGCTGACCGCCCATGGATATAATTATTCCTTCAGGGTTTTCTAGGTTATAAATATCCATGACAACTTCAAAAGATATTTCTTCAAAGTAAAGGCGGTCACACATATCATAATCGGTACTGACGGTCTCGGGATTGTAATTGATCATTATTGTTTTCTTGCCCAAGTTACGCAACTCTCGTAAGCATCCGACAGCGCACCAATCAAACTCCACGGAACTGCCGATGCGGTAGACTCCAGAGCCCAGGACCATGATGTGTCCGCCGGGGAAGTCTATATCATGGGTGGAAGCGTTGTAGGTCACGTAGAGGTAGTTGGTACTGGCCGGCCATTCAGCAGCAACAGTGTCTATTTGTTTAACAAATGGAGTGATTCTGCTCTCAATTCTCCGTTTTCGAACGGCAAGCTCCGTACTCTTGACAGCGGCGGCGATTTGCTTGTCAGAAAAACCTAACTGTTTGGCCGCCAGCAGAACATTGTAAGGAAGATGTTTTTGATCCATAGATTCTAAAAGCATGTGGTAGTCTATAACATTTTTCATTTTTTGTAAGAACCATTTGTCAATTTTAGTGAGTTCATACAATTTATCCAAAGTGTATCCGGCTTTGAGAGCCGCAGCTATGACGAACATTCTCTTATCGGTCGGTTCCTGAAGCTCTTCATCATTGACAGGTTTCAAATTTGGATCCAAACCGGTAGCATTCTCGTCCACCATTCGCAAAGCTTTTTGAAAAGCTTCCTCGAATTTCCGTCCTACAGCCATGGCTTCTCCCACGCTCTTCATAGAACTGCCAATCTTTGTACTCACACGGCTGAACTTTGCCAAATCCCATCTCGGAATCTTAACGACGCAATAATCGAGACTCGGTTCAAAACATGCAGTAGTCACTCCAGTAACGGAGTTTTTAATTTCGGCCAAAGATCTTCCGAGAGCGAGTTTGGCAGCAACATAAGCAAGAGGATAACCAGTTGCCTTACTGGCCAAAGCGGAGCTTCTTGATAATCTAGCATTTACTTCAATGATGAAAAACTCTTCAGAAAAGGGGCTCAGTGCATATTGAATGTTGCATTCTCCTACAACACCAAAATCTCTTATAACTTTGATGGCTGTATTCCGGAGCATATTGTATTCTCGGTTGGACAGTGTCTGACTGGGAGCCACCACAATAGATTCTCCCGTGTGGATACCCAAGGGGTCCAGGTTTTCCATATTGCAAACAGTTATGCAATTGTCAAAGGCATCCCTGACTACTTCGTACTCGACTTCTTTCCATCCTTTCAGGGATTTGTCAATGATCAACTGTCCCGAATGCGCAAAAGCTTGGTGAGCAAGTAACCTGAGTTCTTCTTCATTGTTGGCAAAGCCGGAGCCCAGACCTCCGAGGGAGAAGGCGGCACGGGCCATGACGGGGTAGCCAATAACCCCCGCCGCCTCGAGAGCCTCCTCCACAGAACAAACGGCCGCACTCGGGGCAACCTTTTCTCCAATACTATTTATTCTTTCGGCAAATATTTTCCTGTCTTCAGTATCAATAATAGACTGTATGGGGGTGCCTAAGACAGAAACATGGTACTTTTCAAATACTTTTGTTCTTTCAAGCTCAATTCCGCAATTCAGAGCAGTTTGACCGCCGAATGTCAGCAAGACTCCGTTGGGTCTTTCTGACCTGATTACCTGTTCCACGTATTCAGGAGTCAGAGGCAAGAAGTAGACTTTATCAGCCATGCCTTTAGAAGTCTGAACTGTAGCAATGTTTGGATTGATTAATACAGTCTGTATCTTTTCTTCTTGAAGAGCTTTGATAGCTTGAGAGCCGGAATAATCGAATTCTCCCGCTTGTCCGATGGAGAGACCACCCGAACCCAAAATAAGAACCTTTTTGGGTTTTTCAACTACAGGGGTAACGAATGTGAGTTTCTCAATCAGCAACTGTTTGATGCTCTTGTCTTGAACAACTCCCGAGCAATTAGCTTTAACAGAATCGATGAAGATGTCAAACAGTAGTTCCAGGTCTTCGGGCCCGGCGGTGTGTTCCGGGTGAAACTGGACACTGAAGAATGGCAATGAGTTATGGATGATTCCCTCATTGGAGTCATCGTTCTTGTTGGTGAAGAGAGGTTCCCAACCGTGGGGTAAGCTAGAAACATCGGCTGCGTAGCCGTGGTTTTGAGAAGTCATGAAGCAGCGTCCCGTGCCGTGGTGGATGCAAGGTAAATTGTGACCCCTGTTTCCGTAGCTGTAAAGAGATTAAATCATTATAGGTTTACAAATACGTTCACCGAATGATACATGTTGTGGTCACACAACTTAATCGTGACAAATGATTTAACAAAGTAAGACATTTTTAAACAAGTGTTTGACTGGTCAGATGCCTATATTTTATTAGAGTTATTGTATAATATATGGCTGATCAACTGTCAATTTCATAGAACAGTGTTTTTCCTTTTATTATTATTCTATTCTATCCTTGTATTCGGCGTATATATTAGATGCCTATATTTTATTAGAGTTATTGTATAATATAATATATATAATATAATATATATAATATAATATAATATATATAATATAATATATATAATGTATATAATATATGACTGATCAACTGTCAATTTCGTAGAACCGTGTTTTCCCTTTTATTATTATTCTAATCTATCCTAGTATTCGGCGTATACATATATTAAATTTTAGGTATATATCTTTTTTATCAATAATTTTCATACAAAATTATTATAAGCATTAATTAATCGCCTGAAATATCCTTACAAATTGAAAATATCTCCCAAGTAAAAATAAATGCCGCTGACGGGAATTGAACCTGCACCTTCTGATGTCCGGTCAGGTGCTCTGGACCACTAAGCTACGCCGACTTATTCCCAATCCGCCAAATAATTCAATATATACTAGTACTTCAAACGACAATTACTGCTTATTATATTTTTTCACCTGTAAACAAACAATTTTTTTTTTGTAGGAAAGGCTTTGTTAGTCCTGAATTTCCCACTGATGGCGTCAAGATGTATTATATCTATATTTGTTGGTAGAATATACATATATATATATATATTTTTTTAATGATAAACTAATTCATTTTATGCATAGCACAAAGGATAACAAATTATAATAAGCAATAATATTTTTTTTTTAAATAAGAAAATACACAGATTTAGGAAATGAAATTAGAAGAATTTGGCATTCTCAGACTATAAAAATTTGTTATTTCGGCTACTGGCATTATACCTAGCTCTCTCATTCAAAATTTAGGCGTATTAGATCTGTCAAAAGAATTTATACATAAAAATGCAAAATTCAGTCATTTTAAATACATGTAGGATTACGAAAGATTTTTTAAATATTTATATTGAGGGATCAGAAGGATTTATAGGTCCAATTAGAAGTTCTACCGAGCCGAAACCTCTGATATGACAATATCTGGAGTCGGTGAATTATTTTCCCATTTGATCTCTGGTGATTTGACGTGTTGTTTTTGTATTTATTATGCTTATGTAATGCACTTGCATAATGTGGATTGACTAGATCAAGGCTGCCCAACCCCAGGCCCGCGGGCCGCGAACGAATTATAAATGGCCCGCGTGAAACATTTTCAAAAAACCCGCCAATCCGCCAATTTGAAAAAGTGTCGCGGGCCTGCGGTAAAACAAACAATGCAGCTTGCGCGCGGTCACCAGTGTTGCCAACGACGGCGATTTATCGCTATTTAGGTTACTCAGAACGAGAATCAGCGACGAAAAAATCTAACCTGTTGAACTTACACCGGTTTTCGACATAATATTCTTTGCGTCGAAATGGAATCCTGAAGCCACCCCCCCCCCCATGGAATTCGAAAAATTGCTGTGGGGTATCACATATGATTATTTTGTGGGGAGCACTTATTTAGATTTTGTGGCCCGCCAGTGATTCAAAATCGTCAATTTCGCCCAACTGCTAAAAAGGTTGGGCAGCCTTGGACTAGATGATCATTTGTGGAAAAGTGTTTGGAAGGGTTTAGTTTTTCCTATGGGGAAGATTTAACGCGGACATCAAGTCGGAAAAATTTGTAATCCTTTGTGTTATGCTTAAAAACCTTGTCTTATAAACATTAGTTTATCATTAAAAAAAATAATAATAATAATTTTCATTCTACTGGCTCCGAAAAATGTATTAGGGTAGGTAGCTGGTGAATATATTGAAAAGGATAAATAAATTTAGATTTTTATTTCCACTCCTTACCCCCCATTCCGCGAACTTAAAAACGTTCCCTCGTAATAACATTTTTACAAAAAAGACCAATGTATTATAAACATTACTGTCACCTCACTTTTTTGTCGTTTCATAGTGAAATAATTTATAAAAAATTCACAAAGTTTCATGATTTTTTCTCAAATTACATTCGGAACCTTTGGTTTCACAGAGGTGTACATTTGAATTCTTAATACAGTAGAACCCCGTTAATTCGAACCCCGATAATTCGAAAAATCGCGTAATTCGAAATTTTCGCCAAAAAAATTTCCGCAGAAAAATTTTTTCATACAAAAATTTTTGTAATTCGAAATTCGTTAATTCGTAATTCGAAATTTATTTTTGTCCGCGCACGAAAATTTGTTCGTATAATTCGAAAAAATTTGATTTTTGCGAAAATAAATCATAATATTTCGTAAATCTGAATCTAAAAGTCAGCCGTGGCGGTAAAACGCCGAAAAATGTATTGTTACGTGGTTATACATCGTCCTAATTAGTATTATTATTTTGTAAATCTGAATCGATTTACACTGGAATGTTGTATTTTTTCAAATTTATTTCGAATATCCGAGTTTGAAGGGCCGAGAAAATACGTTTTACGCGGATATATTTCGTAGTTTTATGAGTTTACACCAAATATCTGTATTTAAAGGGTCGGCTGCGAAATTTAGATTTACGCGTAAATGTACCGTATATTTACGAATTTATTTCAAATATTTGAATTTAAATGGCCCGCTGCGACGGAAATCGGCCGCGAAATCTCGATTTACGCGTAAATATATCGTATTTTTACGAATTTAAATTCAGATATTTGAAATAAAGGGCCGTCCGCGACGGAAAATTACTGCGAAATCTCGATTTACGCGGAAATATATCGTATTTTTACGAATATCTCAATTTAAAGGGTAGGCCGCGACCGAAATCGGCAGTGACATCTCGATTTACGCGTAAATATATAGCATTTTTACGAATTTATTGCGAATATCTGAATTTAAAGGGCCCGCCGCGCCGCTACGGTAATCGGCCACGAAAATAAAGAAATAATTGGTATTAATACGAATTTACAACTAAAATACCACCCGGATTTGAAGAGGCGGCCGAGAAAATCGATTTTTGGCATTTTTTTTTTTTTCCAAAATTTCGAATTACGTGGGAATTCGTTAATTCGAAATTTGATTTTTGATGTCCCGTGGATTTCGAATTAACGAGGTTCTACTGTATCCAGATGTACATTTTGATGAATAATAATTAGTATAAAGCTTGGTGTTTCCTCTTTCTAACACAGTTTAGTTCATATTTCTAACTATGACAATAAGGGGGACAACGATTTTTATGAAACCATATGAACTGTTCCCAAAAGCGAACAAATTGACTCTATGGGAAATAGCTGTTTATTCCCAAAACGAACAAAATAGCCTGAGGGGTTAAATAAATAATGTGTAGGTAGGTACTTTGTCTGAATTCTTCACATATTCAGTTCTAATTATGTAAACGACACATAAATTCAAAGCAAATCTGAGTTCCAGTATTTATTGATTTTATATTTTGTTTTTTGTATGGTTAAAATGTCAGCCTACCTCATTTTATATGTCTTGCACCCAACAGCAGTTGACAAGATCTGATGTCCAAAGCATATTCCGAAGATGGGTTTGGTGGCACCGGAAGACACCAGCTTCCTGATCTGATGGACTGGTTCCATGCACGTGGCCGGGTCTCCGGGCCCGTTACTGAGGAAGAGGCCATCAAACTCCTCGGGATCCAGGGGGTGGTTCCAGGGCACCACCACTATCCTGGTATTCCTCTTCAAGAGACACCGCAGCTGGTTGTATTTCAATCCGCAGTCTACAACACAAATTGTAGGACTTCCCGTAGGGTTATAGATGGTTGGTTTCTAGAATAAGAACGGTTTGATATTGTAGTGTTGGTAAATATATGTACTTTCAATACCGTCAACAATGTCGTTAAGATTTAAGTTGGGATATTAAGTTTTTGTAGTTTCAAGATATATCCATAGGTTTCAGAAGTAGTATGGCAGAGAGAACACAGGCCGCTGGTCAGTGGCTGAGTTAGCATCGTGTCTGGGTCCCACCCAGGCGTAGTGTGTTCAATTCCTCGGCTGGCCAAGTCCTCCATCACGACACAAGCAACATTTTTCGCTTTCTGTGATGGTAGTAGGAGATTTTTAAAAAATTTCAGGTTATTTGTATTGTATTGTTAATTGGTGAATTAGATGCTGAATTTGTTTTGTAATTAAGCGTGTGGAATATGTAACACTAAATGTCGTCTAAGTCTCAAAGGTATGTTAAAATTAATAAGGGGCAGAAGTTCAGTATAAATGTTAAATCAGCTACTACTCAGCTTTGCTGCAAAGATTGAAATGTACATTCAAAGTTATTGTTGAATTGGGAGGTAAGATAATTTATAAAATTGTTTTGAATGCGTTCTATACCATCTATGTAAAGTTTATATTGCAGATTCCAAATTAGCGATGCATATTCCGGTGTACTTCTGACTGATTCCTAATACATACATATAACTATTCTTTGTAAATATCTCACAATAATAATCTCAGACCGAACCAAAATAATTATTTAAAAATCCCAACCATCAAGTGTATAGCTAATTGAGAAGAGAATTTACAGTACACTACAGATATAAAACATAATTAAACAGAATATACCTGATTAGAGACTTTTCTGAACTTAATTAATAACACTTCTTAATATTTGCATAGATTTTAAACATCCATTTAAATGTCAGAAATAAGGCGAAACCCCTTTATGTTTTGTTCAATATTTTTTAACTGTACAATTGAGGACTATGTCAGAAATTAACTAGTTAATAATAATAATATTTGGCTGATTTTATATAGGGTGTGAAAAATCAACTCAAGGGCGCTGTACGAATATATGTATTGGATAATATATACAGCTGGCTTATGACTAGGATTCATAATAACTAGTGACTTACATCTAAGACTTATATCTAATAACTTACAACTAACTTTAAGGACAACAGGTGGTACCCAAATAGAAAAAAAAAAAAACATGGAAATAATAAAAAAATTATAAAGAAAAAATTATTAACCCCTCGGGTATTCTGCGATTTTATCGATTCATGATTTATTCACAAATATATCTGGTTGAAATTAATTTTCTGATAGATTCACAGTTTTTGAATGTATCCTAAAATGAAATAATTTTTTTACAAATTTTAATATTACAATTGGATATACGAAAGGTTAAAGTCAATTCCCTTTTTTTTCGCTTCACTTAAAAACAATAAATTCACAAATTTTGACAAATCTTTCGCAAACATGCAAGCATGGCAGTCAATGACTTTTTGGAATACATTACTATTGTTTGGAAGGGTTTACGGTAAATTTTAAAACAAAAATACAAAGCGTGGTTTTGCCACTTTCTAACACTGCATAATCTCACAGTAATATAGTCTCACTTAGAACCGTAAAGCACACAAAAATATTCTACTACTATCGATGTACCATGTACTAAAAGGCACAAATATAGCCAGGGGGTTAATGGGGTGGGTGCTTTATATTATATGGATTTATATTTATAAATTTACAAAAAATTATGTACTTAAAAAATGAATGCCACACAAATGGATCAAGGAAATTTTCTACAATGATTTCAACAAAAACTGTATTTCTATACCTGTACAGAAACTTCAGCAACCAGATTCCTCTCATTGGGATTAGTGAAGGGCCTGTCGGGACCAGGTTTAGGAATGCCGGGCACGATGCGCCCCAGCATGGTGCCGCACTCGCGCAGCCTCTTGGTGAGGGCGCGGGTGTCGATCCCACTGATGCCTGGTATGCCCTGCTGCGTCAGCCACTGCGACAGCGTGCGTGTCTGGCGCCAGTGGCTCGGGAACTGGCAGCACTCGCCCACTATCAGGCCCTTAGCCCAGATGTGCGAGGATTCAAACCACCTAAAAATATAAAATTATAATAGATTAAACATCGCAACTTTCTGTACAGAAAACTCAGTCTCTTCTACCTAGTGATGGGTAAATTAGAGGGAATTTATTTTTAAGGAATATTGTAGGAATTTTTATCTAAATGGTGAAAAACACATTACTGATAAAAATAATCAAATACTGTAACAAACCATCTTAGTACTATGCAGATTTCCGAGCGCATATCTTAGAGCTCGAATACTTTCTCGTTCCCGCCTTACTTGGTATCTTACTAATTAGGGCGAGAGATGCTATGGGATAGTTTTTCACCCCATCGCTCAGGTGTTAATATATAATGTATAATGATCATGTTTCAGCCCGAGAGAGCAAGTCGCTTCTCGGTGCCTATCACGCTACTTCAGCGAACCTCTGGCAGGTCTGACGCAAGAGACACTCGTTTAACCGTCTGCTTAGGAGTTCAGTTAACTCAGAGGAAGAATATACTGGTTGAAAGTTTAAACCCTTTTATTAAACCAAAGGGTGGAGGGTATCTATTATGTTTCCTTTGAGAGGACCTAGACAAATCTGTTCGTCAATGAATCCATGAAGTGGTTGTTAAAGTTTCCTTTGGGAGGACCCAGACAGGCGTAACCTGTTCCTAAGTGAATCCCGGAATTGGTTGTTAAAGTTTATTTCTGACAAATGATTGTACCCCAAATATAGACTAATTGTATACACTGTTAAATTGTGCAATTATTTAACAAACCCATTACAATACATTTTTAAACTAATCAATTCATTTTAAATTCAGCACACAAAATAAAATAACAACACTGTCATTTAAGGTGAAATTAACTGCTTCATCTTCAAAGACTAGAGACCTACTTATTTTAATTTTATCAATCCATTAAAATAAATTGGAAGTAAAAGCTGACATCAATTTTATGAAATACTTGTGGGCCCGGGCAGACATTGTCCTGCCACAGACCTCATTTTATATAGACCTCATTTCATGTAGACCGCCTTTTATCTATTGTCGCTGTTGTTTGATATTTTATGCATTTGACATACATAGAATACATGTGCAAGTCACATCCATCGTAGATATTGTTTTGATGTTTCATTTGGTATCGATCATTTCAGCAAATTGTGATTATTGTTCAGTATGATAGAAAATAAATAAAAATGTGACCGGTACCGTTCTATACTTTTATAATACTTATACTGTTTATAATTGTTGAACATACTCACCAATATTATTTTAGTCACCTAGATATCTTATATAATGTAATTTTGTGTATTTATCTTTTTCTCTTAAAATGTAATTGTTATTTTTTGTATTTTTTATATTTTCCTACTAGATGTATGAAAAAATTTGCGTACATCTAAATAAAGATTCAAAAACAAACAAATATGTCTTTCACAGTGTGACAGATTGCCGTACGAATATGATCCATAGAAAACACTTACGATATACATTTTTTGTTTTATTTTTTATTCATTTCATATTTATATAAGTGTAATAAATAAAATAATTTATTTTTATTGATATTGGATAAAAATTTAATGTTATAAATGAGTTAAATAATGATTGATTCTTAAGTCTAAACAATATTGTTGGTTTAAATTATAGTAATTAATTTTAATTTAATGTACTTAGTGCGATTTGGTGAACAATATTTTTGTCAATCTGTCTTTTGCCAATATGAATAGATAAAGCTTACACAACTTAAAAATGAATTGACAACTTTTTTTTCCTATAAAAAATCCGTAAAACAGCATTAAAAAATATTGAGGAGGGGGGTGGGGGTATAGAGAAGGTAAAATTTGTGGTTGTATGTATTTTGGATAAGATGAAAAAAAAAAATATATATATTTGTTGAAAAACTAAAAAAAATAAGATACATCTCAACAAAAACGCCACCTATTGGGTCCATAACTATCTTATGTTTCAAACTGGAACCAACCATACACATTCACAAAATTTAATTGAAATCGGTTGGGCGGTTTCAGAGATTAGCATGTATGAACACAGTGATTTTTATATATTAAGATACAGTCATATACTCTATTACAAAAAAATATCATTAGATTACATTTAGGGGATATTTCGCCAACCTCTCTATAAAAGCTATCAAAAGCATTATCCATAGGATAACATATATTATAGATTTACGATTTATAGAGTCCTAGTTTCCTATTACTGTACTGTACGGTACGTACGTACTGTACGGTACTGGAACCTATGAATAGTGGCTATATATCGGATAAGTTAGTCGATTTTATTACAAAAGAAGTGTATGATGTTCTCCACTCCGGGAGTTCATGTGTTGTGGAGGACATTTTACAAAACTATGTTTATCTAATTTAGTTTTCTACCTATTGCCTTGATTTATTTATTATAATGGACACTTAAGCGGGAACACAACAAGTCAATCGGTTTAATTGTTGGCATATGAATCATCTAGATGCGTTTAAGATTGACGATTTTTTTTATTTTTTATAATAACTCCACACAGGAGGCCCTGAAGAAAATAATTTCCCTCAGGGCCTATGTCATCTTTGGGGATGCTGTGTGGAGGGTCTTTTTGTGGAGAGGAAGGAGTGAACATGGGTCTTGAAGAGTCCCATGTTGTAGGAGGGAGGAAACACAGAGGCCGGCAGTTCGTTCCACAGCCGAGCTGTTGAACTTAAGAACGAATCGTAGAAGCAACCCGTTCTCATGTGACAAATGTCAACCGTGTACAAATGTTGGGCGCGCGTTTGGCGTGTATCCCGACTACGCACCGGTGCCGAAGGGATCAATGACGCTAGTTCCTCAGAGCATCTTCCATTGTAATACCGATAGAACAAGGACAGCATACCTACCTGACGCCTGTGCTCTAAAGATTGCAGTCCGTTTGTTAAGATTGGGGAATCTATCAAACGGACCGTCCGTTTCTGCACAGAGTCAAGGGTTTTTTTCAGGTATTTAGGGGCTCCGGACCAGAGATGGCTGCCAAATTCGACAGTAGGGCGCACTTGCGATTTGTACAGGGTCAGCAGTTGTGTACTATTAAAGTATCTGCGGGCCCTGTACAGTACGCCCAGCTTCTGAGAGGCCAGCTTTACTCTGGCTTCGATGGAGCCCCCGTACCTGAGCTGGTCACTTATAGTTACACCAAGCATATCAATGGAAGGCCTGTTCGGAAGATTGCTTCCGTTGAAGGAGACAAGATTATCATTTAGATCCCTTTTAGACGTAATCAGACAGGATTGGGTCTTTGAAACATTAAATTCGACGAGAATATTTTTACCCCAGGAGGAAATACTCTCGAGATAACCGTCCATTCTCTGCTTCAAAGCCCTCCGAGCCGTTGATTTTATTCATTTAACATATATATCCAGCTAACAATAAAAACACCTTAATATAATAGAACTTCCTTCTTCTTCTGGCGTTAGTTAGATTAGATTGTTAATATTAATTTTAGTTGTAAGTTGCTAAATATGTAAATACTCGTATATATGTCGTTAAGATAGTAGTTATAGGCCTTAGTCGTAAGTCACTAGATATAAGTAGTTCTAGTATTAACTATCTAAGAAATATATTTGTACAGCGCCCTTGAGGTGGTTTCTCACGAAAACGGCGCTATATAAATTAGCCAAATATTATTATTATTATTAACGAATAATAGTGAAATATCCCGATAGCCTTAGATGTCAGAAAAGTTTTATTTATATTTTTAAAAAAATTTATTCAATTTAATAAAAGTACATACATTGTAGTAAAAACACTTGATGCGGTCGAAAACAAGGGTCCCATTCGAGAAAATTTATTTTGTTTTAAACAGCTATATCTTTGAAAATAATACATATATTTTAATGAAATTTTTTACATAGTTCTCACCACACCCCAACTATAAAATTATTGTCTAAAATTAAAGTCTACTTTTGTAATACGACTCCATAAACTGAAGTTAAAGTCAGTGTTGAGCCATTTAGTAAAGTTTTATGTGCAAAAAATGTATGTACATATTTATTACATTAAAAAATATATTTATTAATTTTCAAACAAATCACTAAAAAAACAAAACTTCCATTTCCAGCATTCCAGAATGCAATATGTGTAAGAATGTGTACAGTACTATAGATTTAATATAATATGTAGTTTCCTTTTGATAAATATTCTTCCACACAAGACAAAGAAGTTAAAGATGGAGAAGATTTGGTTCACAATTTTAAAGCACATATAGTTGAAACCCTTACAAAGAGATTGATATAAATCAGACAGCAATGCCTTTCCCGCCATTCAAGTAGGACCGGCGTAAAAGATAGAACTACCCTTCCCGTTGGAAGTGCGATAATACAGATAATAGTATGGAAGATCTACAGTCTCTCGTGTCTAGGATGAACGAAGTATGTATGAAGAATGAGTTAACGATGAATGTAAGTAAGTCTAAAGTAATGGTGTTTGTAAAAGAGAGTACGAAAACAGTGTGCAATATAGTTGTGAATGAGGAATACTTGGAGCAGGTGGATGAGTTTGTGTATTTAGGAAATATGTTTACGAGAGATGGGAAGGGTGACAGAGATATTGAAGAAGGGTAAATGCAGGTAACTCCATTAATGGAGGACTGAACGCAGTTGGCGCTAACAAAAAATTGTCTAAAGAAGCAAAGTTAGCAGTCCACAATGGAGTGCTGGTACCTACCCTGATGTATGGAAGTAAGGCATGGAACTGGCTGACAAAGGATGAAAGTAGACTGAATGCTGTTGAAATGAGATCCCTGAGGCGCATGTGTGTAAAACCATGTATGATCTTGTGAGAAATGTGGAGATCCGTAAAGTGTGCAAGGCTGATGTAAGAGTAATGAGTAAGAAAGAAAGGGACGCTTAGATGGTTTGGGCATGTAGAGCGAATGAGCGAAGAAAGGAGTGTAAGGAGAATATATGATGCTAATGCGAATGGTAGCAGAAGTCGGGGTGACGCCCGAGGAAGACATGGTACGATCAAGTGAATCAGATACTCGAGTCGGGCCATGTCAAGAGTCAGAATAATAGAAGATTATGTATGAGACGATGTATGAATGTGAATGAGGCAAGGAGTGTGCCAAGACCAAGTTGTTTGGCGGTCCGTCCTCTCTGCCTACCCCTGCCGGAAACGGCGTGATGGTTCTTTAGTTGGTTGTAAAAAAAAGCTGGTCCAGCAAAGCGCCTCATGGCTTCTTGTCTGCCGGTTCTATCTTAACATTTTGTCTTACATACATATATTTACAGAATCAAAGAGAAAAACATATCATTCACTTTAAAATTGTAATTAGATAATGAACTTAACAAAAAATAAAAAAATAATTTTTTTTTCGAACTTTGTGGAACTTATATTAGGCCGAGGAAAATTCCAGTATTATGTGCCGTGAAGCGTAGGACAGTACTCACCGTGGCAAACCGTGCTCATCCTTCTCATCATCAGGAACTCCATAGTTCCCCACCAGCGGATAGGTCAGCACCAGCAGCTGGCAATGGTAGGAGGGGTCCGTCAGAGACTCGGGATAGCCCACCATACCCGTTTGAAATACTAGAAACAGTGAAAAAATATTATAATAAAAAGGGAGACAATAATAAAAAGTGAAAAGTGAGTAAAGGTAAAATGAAAAAATTGCTAAAGAGAAGTGATACAATAAAAATTCTTACCTCGTAGGAGCCAGCAAAAATATTCAATAAATCAAAATTCATTTTTATTAAGGCCAACATGGACATTGATTTTTGTGTTTAACAAACCCAGTAGAAGTAATATCCAAATGCAAAATTAATGCATAAGGTCGACACTGCAATTGCAGTGAGGTGTGTGGGCACAATTCTCCAACACTGCAAATGCAGGGCTCCGGTTCCTACGGGTTAATAGAAGTTTTTTCTTTCGGTCCCTTGGAGACTGTATTTATTTTTATTTTATTTAAGGCGAAGCTTAATGCCAAATCACTTTTTTTTTATAATTTCAGACTTTATGTACGGGTTAAATCTTCCCCATAGGAAAAACTAAACCCTTCCACAAATGTTCATCTAGTCAATCCACATTACGCAAGTGCATTATATAAGCAAAATAAATACAAAACAATACAAGAACAACACGTCAACTCACCAGAGATCAAATGGGAAAATAATTCACCGACTCCAGATATTTTCATATCAAAGGGTTCGGCTCGGCAGAACTCCTAACAGGGCCTATAAATCCTACTGATCCCTCAACATAAATATTTAAAAAATCTTTCGTAATCCTACATGTATTTAAAATGACTGATTTTTGCATTTTAATATATACATCATTTTTTGATAGATCTAATACGCCATTTGTTTTTTTTTATTTATTTCGAAATTCACGCCCGGCTTGGCTTTTTTTTGATTATTCTTTATAACGAATTGGTGTACATTATGAATACCAAAAACATATGTTTTAGATAAATTGAAGGTTTTCCTATCATTTCGCTTGAGTAGAATACAAATAAAAAAATAAATGAATCAATAAAAAATATAAATGTAAACTACTAAATAAAATATTTTTTCAATAGAAATGTATGAAGCGTAAAGGTAACAACTTAAAAAAAATACAATATTCTAGCTAAGATTATTTGTGACAATTTCACTTGATTAACTTTTTTATAAAAATATTTAAAAAATAAATAAAAACCAGTTTTGTGCTTGAAATCAGAACGTTTCTAGACTCCGTTTGTCAAGCGATCTTAATGCCTATTACTTACAATATAAGGTATACCAAGAATATAGACATTTTTGGCTTGTAGCTTTCTCTTAAAGCGGAGACGGTTTACGGTTCCCGTGAGCACTTAGGCCTATTGTGCTATAACCTGTTTCACCTCATTCCTTTAACATTTACCCGATCCCTTTGATAATATGTCTCTGGTTCCACTATGTGTCTTCCCAGATAGCTGAGCCTCGTTGCGATCAGGGCAGGACACTGCCACCAAAGGTGAATTGGAGTCTCTTCGTCCCCATTTCCTGCATCTACTAGTGTTTTCCACTCCCAACAGTTGCATGCATCTCCTGAGGCGGCAGTGTCCTTTTAGAATTCCTACCAGATCCCTCAGTGAGTTTCTGTCCATATTGCGTAGTTGCCTGGTTTGCCTAGGATCTTGTAAAAACTGACCGTAAAAAGGCCTAATTTGGAATCCACAAATAAAGATTTGATAAAACGGAGAATTATTTTCAGTCCCTTGAAATACTAAGGTATAAGAGAGTTTCATTGTCGAATTTTTTTGATGGTTTTGCAAAATGAAAATAAGGTGAACTAGACCCTGTCTTTGTAGTAAAGAGTGATGATGACTTACCAACTTCACCCTCGACCTCGATGGGTGCCCCGAAGCTCTCTCCCCGCAGCACAGTGCCGTCCTCCAGAACCAGGCAGCACACTCCGCCATTGGGTTTTGATTCTGCGATGTCCATTTTTAGTTTGCTGAAAATAAAATACTAAACCATTAATTGTTCATTTCATTCAGTTTGTTAAAACAACTATCAAGAGCTAGCTCTCTTAATTGGCGTAGAATCCTTGTAAATGTATTTCACTATTTTGTTTTTGCCATATATTATGTTTATTACTATAACAATGTTATAATTTAAACAATAAAAAAACTAACTTATATGTTTTTTTTTATAAATCAGACTCGATGCTCCATTGGACACCCCACATTAAGTTCGAAAATAATATTCCACTCCTTCTAAAAGAATACTAATTTACATACAAATACAAAACACGAGAAATAACAACACGTACATTAAAAACACTAGATCTCAGGGTCAATAACATATCCAAAAAGTATACTACAACATACAAAATTTGGACAAAAAAGCTTCCTGTACTATGGTATCAAACTATACAGCAAAATTCCACTCTTATTCAAAACTCACAACAATATTTATAACATTTAAATCTATTTAAATAAAAACGTTAATTTTTGTTTGTTCACAATCTTTAATCTAGAAAGTTCTTCACCGATTGCTTTGAAATTTTGACACCACATATAAACATATAAAAACACACACATACTCGAATGCAAAAATATGTGTGTTTTTATATTCTTATATTATATGATGTCACCTGTGACAGGTAAAAAAAAAGGTGCTTTTTCAAAAACAGCGCCATCTGTTGGACGTAAAAGCAACACGCGCCATTGTTTCTCTATCTGCACAGACAGGATGGGCCACAGCAACGCGTGGCGGGGTACAGCTAGTCTCAAATAAATAAAAACTGGATACAAAACATAAGATCTGACTGAGACTGACACCAAATAAAGAAAATTGAAACTACTAAATTGAACAAAAAACACCATGCAATATATTTATAATTACTTTATATTACCCATACTACTAAATCTTAATAATATATAAATGAAATCCTCAGCACGGGAGATCCCAGTGAAGATATCATTATCTCTATTTGTTATAAAACACTTATTATTATTTCTACAACTATGAAATGAATTTCAAATACATTTTGTATTATCTCGATTTTATATATTTCCGTTTTTTTATAAATTCGTTATAATTTTCGTAAATTTATTAAGAATCGTTCAATAGGAGTACTTACATTTTCAAATAAATTCGTAAGAAATTTTGTAAATTTATTAAGAATCTTTCAATACGAATAGCTACTTCCATTTTCAAATAAATTCGTAAGAATTTTCGTTAATTTATTAAGAATCGTTCAATACGAGTACCTACCTACTTACATTTTCAAATAAATTCGTAAGAATTTTTTGTAAATTTATTAAGAATCGTTCAATACGAATAGCTACTTCCATTTTCAAATAAATTCGTAAGAATTTTCGTTAATTTATTAAAAATCGTTCAATACGAGTACCTACCTACTTCCATTTTCAAATAAATTCGTAAGAATTTTCGTTAATTTATTAAGAATCGTTCAATACGAGTACCTACCTACTTCCATTTTCAAATAAATTCGTGAGAATTTTCGTTAATTTATTAAGAATCGTTCAATACGAGTACCTACTTCCGTTTTAAAATGAGTACCTCCATATATATTTTTTCAAGAATTTAGAATTTTCAAGAATACGGATTTTTCATGTGCTAATCATTTCTAATAAATTCAAAATAATATTGAATATTGCGATTTTTCATAAATATTTTGAATATTTCAATGAGAACTTATTTTTAATTATCAAAACTATTAAGATTAAAAAATCTTTAAAATAAATGCCACAAAATACGTAGTAAGAAATTTGCTTAAATTTTTCAACAAAACCGATAAATATCTTAAGAATTTGTAATTTTTCCATTTCCAATAAATTCAAAGGAATTTTGAATATATCCGCTTTTAATAAATTCGAAAGAATCTCGAACGTATATAAATAAAAATGTTTGTTTATTCAAAATTTTAAATGTCCGAAAGTTCTTCACAGATTGCTTTTAAATTTTGACATAACGCTTCATTCGAATACGCGTGTGTTTTTATATAAATGTCACCTGTAACAGGCAAAAACGTGATTTTTTAAAAACAGCGCAATCTGTTGGACAAACGTGCTTTTATTGAAAACAGCGCAATTTGTTGGACGTAAAAGCAACACGCGCTATTGTTTCTCTATTTGCACAGACAGACAGCCACATTATGAAAATAGCAAAATAGAAGCACAAAATATACATGATTTTTTTTTAAATATCCATCGCCATACAATATTTGACGGCCTACTTGGTTGAGGGGTATGGCTCTCGACTAGCAAGGCGGAGGTCGCGGGTTAAAATCCCGTCTGCGGTGTGCGCAACTCTATCATATTTAGTTATTTCACAACTTACTCGTTTTAATCAATACGTAGTCTATTTGAGGCACGTTCCAGAGTGGAAGATACTCTCAGTATCGCCCTGGTGTAAGACCACCATTCAGAATTGAAACGTTGCCTGAAATGGCTTTGGCCGTGTTTAGTGACCAGATCTGGAAAGCAAGGTACTTCCCCCATCTTCCTCTTTCCCGTCTCATTACCTTCAGCCTCACATCATACCCCAATTGGAGATTCCACAGTCTCACTGGCTCCAGACAGTTGGGGCTTTTGTGCAGTATTCACATTAAAATTAAAATAAATAAATCGCCGCAAAAAATTTGTGTTTTTTTTATTTATTTCGTGGGGTCTTTAACCTGTAACAGCCGCGTTAATCATTTGGAATTGGGATGATGAAAAGTACCTCTACTACGTGACCATTTGCATTCGGTACATGTTACATGCAGTAAGTAGAAGTAGTTAAATAGTCGTTTAACCGTTTTAGAATATTTAGGTACAAGAAATAAACTAGTTATAGTACTAACAGGTCAGCCCGAATACTTTTTATAGATTCACGAGATAAAAAGCTGATCCTAAACAAATTGAACAAAATCACTAGATACTAGTTTATAAACCGTGCAGAGCAGAGGTTAAAAACCTTTTTGTACGCATTTTCCGCTTTTCAAATATATATAAGATTGATTTTTTTTGGTACAATATTTTACATTTCATAGTACAATCCGGTAATGTTGGCCTCACTGGGTGGCTTACCCGTGCTGAGGCCTTCATTTTATAAAACAAAAAATATACATAATACATTTAAAGAATACATATATATATATAATGGTGGTGAAGAAAAAAAAACATAAGATTAAGATAAATTTAAACTAAAAATATAGATTTAAAATTAAGATCAAATAAAATTTAAATAAAAAGAAATAAAGTTAAAATCGTTATATTTATATTACATGTTGTGTGTTTGTGAGTGATGTGTGTTTTAGTTTGGTTATTCAGATTGATGATTCTTATCATTCTGCAAGTGAGATTCAAATATAAATGTTTATTCAGATAGTGATTCTTATCATTCGTCATTAGTCACAAAATCTTTTGGAATTATAAAACTGAAACCTTTAAATTGCATCATTCGTATTTATCTATCGTCTATATATTATTATATATCTAGTTAAATAAATATGTAAATGTTCGCTTGTTCAAAATCTTAAATCTCCGAAAGTTCTTCACCGATTGTTTTGAAATTTTGACACAACGTTGCATTCGAATACGTGTGTTTTTATATACCTATATTATATAGATTGCTCCTGTCAAAGTTAAAAACATGCTTTTTTAAACAGCGCCATCTAGCGTGTATTTTAATAAATTTAGGGCATAGAGCTTTCCTATAGCCCACCTAATCATATATATAATCGCCCCCAAAGCTCTTTTAACTTCTGATCGCCCCACGTGGGCGATATCTCCAGGTTGAGAATCACTGATGTAGTGTTTTGTAACCCATGTAATTTTAGATCGTAAACGACTTATATATATTTTTAATAAAATTTTGATAAAATGTTTATAAAAATGAATTATAAATTGAGCTAAATGTTACATTAAGGATGGGTTGTTTCACAGAAGTTGAACAATCCACCAAATTTCAAAGTTAATTCTCAATTTCTGTTAAGGTTCTATTCAAGTTCTGTTATTATATCATTTCTGGCCAGATATTTCACAAAACTGTACCTTGTATAAAACTGTCACAGAACTTCGTATTTGAAATTTGATGAATTGTTCAAATTCTGAGAAACAACCCGTCCTAAGTATATAATTGAATTTATTTACTTAGATTAAATAATCAATGTGTGCTTATATGTAACTTGTACTTATATGTAACAGGAACTGTTGGCTTGCATACAAGTTTTTAAATTGACATAATATTGTTCCGACTTGTCGTGTAAAAATGCAATTTAGATAAAAGAGATGACGAATAAGATACTTACCTACATGCCATACAGCATCTTTATCTTCAATGTATCATCTGAAATCTGAACTTAATAAATAAAATAAAACAATAGCGACACACAGTGGTTTATTTTATAACCATCGAGGTGGGTGGTGATTTGTTCATTCTAAAAAATCATTTGCTTGCTTTAGAACGATTTCCACGAACATTAAAATTCTCAAGTAATACTTCAGTTCTTATCTCTTATATTACCCTTACTTCCCGCTTCAGATTTACCTTTGAAGCTACCGATACGTCAAAGAAATTACTCCTAAGAAAATACCTACGTTTAATGTTCACCTAATAAAACTATTATGAGTCAATTTATTGATAGTGCTGAACCTTCTGGATTTAATGGTGCCTACTTTTTCAATAGGCAAGAGTAATATTAAATTTTTACTGTCTAACATAAAAAGAACTGTACAATAAATAATCACATAAAATTCACGCGAAAGGAGCGCCAATATAAACTAAAATATTATTAAAACATACGAAAATAGGTTGGGTACGAGTATATAATCAAAATATCGATATTATGTCAATTAGTGGAAGAGAAACGATTCTAGCAGTAGCAGCCCACAATAATGTTCTAATACCAAGCCTGATGTATTCAACAGGCAGAGGAAAGACGAAAATAAACTGAATGCAATAGATCTTACGATTCTTGAGAAGTTTGTGTCACCGAACTTGCTCGATGGAACGACTCCGAATCCAATATAATGACGCCTGTAGAATAATATTTGGATACCGAAGATACAGCAGCGCATCGACAATGTTCACGGAACTAGGACTGAATGGATTTGCCGGCCTGATGAGACACCGGAGCACTGGTCACTGGAGCCAGGATGCGGCTAATGGCCTCCGCCAACACGGTGGTGACCGCAGCCTACCAGCACCAAGCGCCACTCCTGAGTGAGCGCTGGGCCCAAGCTCACTCAAGACTCAAGAATTTTTAATTTATTCTTCTTCATCTATTTTTGCATTTTTCACATATCTATTGAACAAAAAATATGTATATCTATATGGGACGTGTATGATTGCACTAACCTCCTCACATCCTGAAATAAAAATTATTATTATTACAACATTACATTCGAGGTGTGTGCATATTCATGTTTATCGTGCAATCTGTAAAGTAGTTAATCGGACGAATAACAATGAAAATTATTTAGTAAACATCACCTGCTGATTAAAGCATTCACAGTTGTTGGTAATAAAAAGTAGGCAACCAGGCACCTACTGATAAAAGTAACTAATTAAACATCACCCAGTTTCTCCGCAGGTGTAGGCAGAGAGGATAGTTAGCCACGTAACTCTTCCTAACAGGCTTCATTCGCATTCATACATAGCTGTCTTCCTCGACCCTCACCTATTTCTACTAAGCCATAGGGCTAAGAATCCATCTATAACAAAATCTACATAATTCTTCCACTGACAGCCATTTTCACCAGTCAAAACCGTGCGAATGTTTAGGGCCAGTTGTTTCACGGGACTTCAAACAATTTACTAAATTTCAAAGTTAATTTATGTTTTTATTGGTGCATGTAGGCCTCACTGGGTACTTTGCAGAGTCCCCATTTTACAATTTAATAAAATTCATTAAAAAGATAAAAAGAAATAATAAATTGAAATAAAATATAATACAACAATAAAATCAAATTAAAAAAAAAATAAAGGCTGTCTTGAAAAAATTATACATAATGAAGTGTGTATTGTAATGGTGTGGTGTATTACGTGAATAATCTTTTATTTTTATATTTACGTTATATTTTTTTGTAATATTTATTTATTTATTAATTTTCGGGAAATCGACAGTTTACATTTAATCAGTTTGTACATAAGTATTATATGTATAGCCAAAATAAAACCAATTATGGGTTTCCTCCTTGCGAATTTACATCTACTGAGACAGCAATGGAATGAGACAGATATGGAATAAGTAAATTAAATTTTTTAATAAAGGAATATGAATTAAAAAAAAATATATATATACAAAACAAGAGATTATATAAAACGAAAAATTTACAAAACAATACATTTATAGCCATGGAGATAGGTTGTAGATATAAATCAAGTCATAATAGAGATATAAACAATAGAGACATAAACATTATTCACAAACCATCAGAGAAATATTGTTTTATGGACCTGGTATTTGGTAAGTTCGCAACTGAAAATATCAACCTTGGATAATACGCTATTGTAATTTAATATTGCCTTTTTGTTCGTTAATCCATCGCATCTTCATTTTCATTTGTAACTGAAATGTTTTTTGTTTCCCTCATTTTTGTATCGAGTAAAAGATTGTTGAATGCTTTTATTGCCTGGTATGTGTGCTGCACGGAAAAAAGTGAGTATTGCTAATTAATTAATAATCTCTTCAAATTATTGGTAATCTGGTTAAAAACGGGATTGTAGGAATTACGAATGGATTATAACAGGTTTCCTGATAAACTTTAAATTAACAAAAATTAACCGGATTGCCAATAATTTGAAGAGATTCTTGATAAATTAGCAATACTCACTTTTCTCCGTGTGTCTTTGTCCAAAGCTTTTGTTTCCTAGATCTGTTGCATCTACTTTATAGTTCAAGCAAGCTTTACTTTGACCGAGCTTTTCAATATTATGGTACCTACCTGCCTGAAAAAAGATTTTAAAAATAATAATTGATATTGCCATTTATTTCTTTTTAAATTAAAAAATGTTACATAAAATATATGATGATAATTAAGTAGGTTTTAAATATGTACTTACAAATCTTAGGATTTTTTAGTTTTGATTTATTAACTCAGAGAAAATAATAAACATAGTTTTTGGACACGTCATTGAACTATTAGTATTAACGTTTTGAATTTATTCGGTGAGGTGTGATAATTGAATACATACGACGGTGTGATAAATCTTAGAACGTCCCATTCTCTGTTGTCATAAGGAGCCAGTGTTGCCATGCCGAATACTACAGAAGATAGGCAGGTACCTAGTTAGTATGAAGACGGGACAATACCCTAAAATAGAGTCGGAATTATAACGACGTAAGTGAAGAAACCATGCACAAAAATATGCGACGCGCGGTCCAGGTATATCGGACAGACCTACGGTTGAATTTTCCCTAGCAGATCTCTAAAATAAAGTGGGAATCTTAACGACATAAGTTATGGATGGGCCTACGGTCGAATTTGCCCTGGCAGGCCTAGAAAATTGATCTTTCCGTGGGGTTTATGTTAATTATTTCTGATGGACGTGTTAATAAAATCTCAGATGTCTCTAGAGGAATAACCTCGGGAAGTTACTAATTCATCGTCTAGAAAAATAAAATCTGGTGCTTTCTTTCTCATTATAGAGTTGAAAAACGGTTTTACATAAAATTGTGTCAAAGTGCTTTCACACAAACGAAGTATTGAATTCCGTAAGTCTAAACTTAAACTTTAGGGTGCACAGTTTACACCCGCGCTGTGCAAGCGGGTTCCCTGCAGAGCATCGGGTCATCCCATAAAATATATTAATGGTAAGGTACTGATTTTATTAATCTTAAATATAAATAAATTATGCATATATGTATAATTATACAGAGTGTATCGGCACGTACCCGACAAACTTTAACCAGCTATTCCTTAGCACATTTAGAGTAAAAAATGTTATGGGCACTTTGCTGTCCGGTAACATTTTTTTAGTAAAAAATTCCTTATTCATATTTTCACCACATGTCACCAATTTTTTATCCTTTGTCAAAGGTTGAAAACCCATCTGGTAATATTTTATTCGAGTTTCGTTGAATAATGTACGTACGTGCCTACATTGGCGCGCTTTTACGATCACAACGAAATGGCATGGCACCATTCGTCTCATTTTTAACTTTTATTATTTAGTGTGTATGAAAGAGCGAGGACGCTTTTTGAGACACTTGCTAATAACAGCTGTTGAACACGAGAAACAATGCCAATGACAGTGACGGTGTGGATTTTTTATGTTTTTGTTTGTTTTTAATTGAAAAAAAAATGTTGCCGGACAGCAAAGTGCCTATAACATTTTTTACTCCAAATGTGCTAAGGAATAGCTGGTGAAAGTTTGTCGTGTACGTGCCGATACGCCCTGTATATGGATCGGTCTAAAAATCTATCTATCTTTATAAATAAAAATGTTCGTTTGTTCAAAATCTTAAATCTCCGAAAGTTCTTCACCGATTGTTTGGAAATTTTCACACAACGTTGCATCCAAATACGCGTGTGTTCATTTATACCTATATAATATACATGTAAAAGACAGGTAAAAACATGCTGTTTCTCTATCTGCACAGACAGACTGAGCTGCAGTAACGCGTGGCGGGGTACATCTACTCGGGCGGCTATTAGTCTTGTGTAGCCTTAAAATACGGGAAGTACGACGTAGTGGTTACGGCTATTTAATTTGGAAATATTTTCTGGCAGGTCATCTCAAATCCGGTTCCACAAAACAGATTTACATGGAATGCATAGGAAGAGGAACATTACAATCTAGTGCCGTTCATATCATTGGGGACGTAATCAAATTGGTAATCAATTATCTAAGAAGACTTCTAAAAACATCCGATGAAAAAATAGCAGAGCAATTATTACTATAGTGAATAACAGAGAAAATAAAAGAAAATTAAATCAATAATCACAAATACTAATTGAGGTTTTCTGTACCGTGCGTTAGTTCTGCGTGAAAGGTGATTCAATGAACTCAAATTATACATAATCTTAATATGTATTTAAAAATTCAACATGGGTATACGTGTGCTCGCAAAACTCGAAAAGTAGTCGACCGATAACGCAGAAACTTTCAAATAGTATTGTTATTAGTTCCAGGGGTGTTTAGAGAGTGGTTTGAATGTTAAAAGAAGTCGGGGACGCCCGAGGAATACCTAAATGAGATACAGAGTCGAATTAAAGTAGATGTAATGTAGTTTTTTAACAGTTATAATGTGGTATACAATAGTTAATGGTGGAAGAAGTCGAAGACGCCCGATAAATAAATTAGCAGTAACGAAGTATTGCAGGGTCTACTAGTATTAAATAATATAAATAACATAAGGACGTTTTTGTAAACTGCATTTCCTACGGAATAATCGCCTGAGGAGAAACATACAATAACCATGTGAAACCTCTAGAAATTGTTCAGAAGTCTATCATTAAGATAATGCTCCAGAAGACCAAGACATATCCCACCGATTAATTGTTTCAGGAAACTGACAATATGGAACTAAGGCGGATCTACTGTGTCCAATGTCTTACATTTATATACACTCGTCCTTATAATTTCTGTAAAAAACCCAAATCGTTCTAGCCAGAGACACAACATATGCGTGTACACAGTGCCTCACTGCAAAACCAGGCTAGCCCAAAGACACATTAACTATATTGGCCCAAAATTGTTTAATTCCTTGCCGAGATCCATCAAGATGTGTCAGAACCTAAGTTCGTATAAAATAAATGTTAAAAGCTGAATAAGAAAAAATCTGGAAGTAAGAGAATTTTTTCTATAATTTGTACTACGAATATGATACCTAAAATATGCCATTACCGTCTACATTAAAAAAATAAAACTTATATTTAACTTTAACTGTTTATTAAATATTTATTTATAGTTTATTAACTTTTATCTAATACGCAAAAACTCCAGTAAAATCATATTAATCTAACTATAGGTACTATATATATTTTTTCTTAATTTAACCACCACCTGTTTTGAATTCATAACTTATAATGCCCACGCATAGGCTTCGCCTTTTGTGTCAATCTTTTGTTACTGTCTTATGTTTTGTATAATAATACATATATGTACCTGTATGTATCAAAAAAATATATATATATTTAATAAACACCGAAATGTATGCGGTGCGCGGATCTCCAAACCACCAAGCCACGGATATCCTCAATACAAAATACAATAGTTATAATTTTGATTTCTGGGACACTTACCAAGATAATAAATTTTAGATTGAACAGAAGAAAGCCTGGAATAATAGAAGCCTTAGAAGTGCAAAAAAAGATTGGTTGAGATACGTTAGTGACACTAAGAGGGCAGAATTGGTAGAGATTCGTTAGTGACATGAAGAGGGCAGAATTGGTAGAGATTCGTTAGTGACATGAAGATCGCAGAATTGAATCGGGCTGTACCTACAATATGATATGAATAATAATGAGAGATCAATGAAGAAACGCCAGTGGCGTTGCGGAAACTACCGACGCTGAGCAAAATTGTTTGTTAACCGGGCACAAAGAAGGGAAGAAAGACAAAAAATATAATTAATCAGTATACAATGTCACTATGGCAATGCTGATATTATCCTCTATTTCTTTTGGAAGGAAAATATTAATATTGCACTTTATTTATGGTTATGTGTAAACAACGCATTAAGTTTTTAATGTTCTAACACGTCAACTTATAGGTGTTAAAATGTAAGGCCGGCCATACACCTTCAAGTACATTTGAGTAAGACTTGCGCAAGTATACTTGATCGGCCTTATGACCTCACAACTTCAAGTATAATAATAAGAGTTTATTCCAGAATGTATGCAGGGGTAGTGCAATGCAATACATTCCATAATTTCCATATTTCAAAATATGCCTTGCGTGCTATCAGTTCGGTTCTGACGAACAACAGACGAAGGTGGTTGTGCTATGCGGTGCCTACAATATTATCAACGGCGTTCACTGACGACGCTTTGGCGGTCATTGGACTAATGTTAGCTATTTAAAAAAAACTCAATTGGGCAGAAATTGACTTAGGAACTGTTTGGTGTTGACTGGCTGAAAAAAATAAAACCATATTAACATAGGTATACAAATTTAATCAATTAGTAGCATCGGTGATTCAATCCAATTTGTATTTGTATCCCTTTATTGAAAGAATTTGGTTTTTATACTGACAAAATTATTTATGCACATTCATATTCATATACGTATGTACGGGGCGCAAACAAACAATTCGTCTTACGATGTTTACAAGTCGGGTAATTTAATCATACTTGTGCAAATCTCCGCTCAAGTATACTTGAAGGTGCATGAACGCCGGCCGGTTTAAGATAGACAAGTCAGGAAATTTAATCATACTTGTGCAAATCTCCGCCAAAAGTATACTTGAAGGTGTATGAACGCCGGCCGGTTTAAGATAGATAGTTTATGGGTGAATAATAAAATATTAAGTCTCCATAATAACGGTTTTTGGGTCATGGTTTTTTTGTTGGCATAAGTGAACCAAATTGGGAGAGGGAACTATGTAGTTGATTTTACAAGATGTTGCCACATCAAAAACGTTACGAAATATTATTTAGTTTCCGCAGTTAAATAAATAACGCCAGGCGTGTAGATAATCAAAATATTTGGGGAAAGTTAGCTTTCGTTTTTATAAATTATTATAATTAACTATAAGTATTTATAAATTATTATAATTAACTCGATAATATGTAGTCCTGCCGCCGAGAGCTCCGTTGCAACAATTTTTTCTGTTACATGGCGTGATATACATGACAAAGTATATATGACAAAGATAGAGAGTTACAACAATGCTGTAATTTATTAATTCAGTGGTATGTATCCATACATAATAATTGAATGGATCGAGTAAAGAGATTTGTCGTAATACGATAAAAATAAGATGTTTGTATAAAGGCGATCTACCGCGCAGCAAAATGTATTGTTTGCGACACATTTACACAAAACATTGAAACATTTGAGCGTAGCCTCAATGTTTTTGTTTTCCGTGGCCGATGGAAAACATTGGTTTTATTTATTTATTTATTTATTTATTTATTTAAACGCCCATTGGGCTTTTACATACATTGTTATTAGTGTTATTACATTAACTATGTGACATTTAAAAGTTGACGTACATATATAAATAAAATAGTTATTATATCTGTAGTACATAAATGTTTTACAAATGATACAGAATACCATTATGGAGAACAGTTTTTTTTTCTTTTTTTTTTTTTACTTGCTTAGAAAAATAAATGGATTGAAATTAATCAGCATTTATAGGGACTTAAAATCATATTCGAATTGTTATTTAAATTACAATATTAATTTGTAAAGTTAAAACATATATATTAAAGTTAAAAGTCATAAAAGAAAAGAGTGAAAAAACAGAAGCTAAAAAATGGGTTTTTCACTATGGAGAGGAGAAGTCATACATTTCAGCAAAGTGTTTATGTAGATTTCGTTTAAGCACTGCTACAGAATCTCTAAATATATCAACAACATTACCAAATTTATTACCAAATTTTTGTATTCGATTTAACGATATGTGCGCTTGATAATTAGATTTGAAATTGTCACAGAAAAAGGTGGAATTTTGTCTCGTATTTTTGGAAGGTACATATAATTTTATTGTGGCAAGAATTTCAGGGCTGTCGATTCTATAATTAATAATTTTATTTAGTAGAACAAGGTCGGAGATAATTCGCCTATCTGACAGCGTAATCAAATTTAGTTGATGCATGAGTTGGATATAATTTATATTTTGGATTGGAATATTCAGTTTAAAGTTAATAAATCTTAAAAATTTGTGTTGTACCTTTTCAATATTGTTGGAATGTACTTTATAAAACGGGGACCAAATAGGCGAATTATACTCTACTTGACTTCTTACTAAAGATGTGTACAGTGTGTTCAAACATTCTAGTGACTTGAAGTCACATGCGGTTCTACATATAAAACCGAGCATTTTTAGGGCTTTATTTGTGATTTCATTTATATGCGGATTGTGATTGATTGATTGTTTTGTGTAAATGTTTTTAGAAAAAACATTTTACGGGCAGTAGAGCAGTCTTAAGAGATGGAAGCTGTGTCGGCGGGATAATACCACATTTTGTAGAAAAAAAGGTTAAGATAACTTCTTAACAGGTAGATATTGTTGACAGAGGCAGGCAGTAGGGACCTACCTGCGTTGGCAATAAGCAACGGATAAGGAACCTGCTTCGAGAAATCGAGATTTTTTTCCAAAACAGGGTAAGATAAATCTGTAAAAATTTTTTTTAAATAAATTTAAGATAAATCAAATTTAATAATGTTATAATAATTATTAAGTTCTGCAAGTATTTCTGTTATTTTTACAGTTTTTAATGTGACAGCTGGAAAAAATGTTGACAAATATTGTCACTATTGTTAGGTGCACCCAACTCTACTTGTGATTTATTTTCTTAGCCTTGACATGATATGTGATGATGAATTGACGATGAAGATTATCCAACATCTCACGCTCGTTTCTTTGTTATCTTTACTATAAAACAGAAAGAGGATTAATTGAATAGTTCGCCGTTTAAATATTGGGTTTGCAAGAAAAAACACATATCGAATCATTTAGACTCACATTGTTCTTATCAGGAGTAAAAAAGATCAGGCTCAATTAATTAGGTTAGGGGTAAATCCATCTAAGGTAAAAATATGTAAAAATCGTTCGCACACATCTCGAAGAAAGAAAAGCGTCACCAGATTATTGTTTTGGTTCTATAAATTCTCAGAGTTCACACCATACGTTAGGTTTATTTTACAAACACTTTATGAAGCCATTATTTTTTATTAATGTTTTCTTTTTTCTCTTATGTATGAGAAGAATTAACAGAGATACTATCTCTTTTTACTGTGGCTGTTTCATTGTTGAGTAACCTACCTGAGAAACAATGCGGTAACCGGGTAAATCATCACATCTTTAAAAAGTTATATAAAGTCATGGAAAGTGATGAAACAAAAACTTTATTAACTGGGTTATGTAGGTTAGGTTAAATTTTTTTTCATCGTTTCTAATGACTTTATAACAATTTTTAAAAGTGTGTTGAATTGTCACTGTGTTGAGTTATCATGGAACCAAACAATGCATATCCTCCCAAGGCGATATATAATTCAGAAATAACTCGCTCATTTTTGAGGCGATAAAGAATCGGCACAAACCGGAATAATTAAATTATTATATTATATGTATAACAGTAGCTACACAGATAATCGTGTAACTAGTGCCATTTATTAAGGGCCCGCTTTCCGCGTAAAGAATTTAGATTTGGGCAACACCTACAAAATTTAGTGTTAAAAGAATCCGACAGAGGTGTCTGAATTCGTATTAGGAATAATTTTGGGGATTATGAAATTAAATTACCGACATCTATTGCAATTTTAGAAAAACAGAACCATTTTTAGTTAGCACCGACCTTAGAGTAATAATGCACCGACCAAATGAGAAGGAAGTCGAAATGAAGATGGTTCTCAAAATATGGGTTTTATTACGGATTTAATTAATTATTTTTTTTTTTAATTTTACAAAAAACATTTACGAAAGTTATTTGTATAGGTATAAAAATTACTTTACTTTACTAAAATACTATTCTCACTTTTATAAAAGTAATTTATAACTTTTATAAAATCAATAAATATATTTTTACATCAATAAGGTTTTAAACTTTTTTACTCGAAAACTATCTTAAAACGTTGGAATTCCAAAAAAAGTTTTTTTTTCTTTTTTACTTGTACTATCAATTAGAATCACCTCCCGAAGTTTGTGCACTTTACCCCCGACATCTTGTATAATATGCGCAATATAATATTTATACACGTGTAATATCTACTTTTGTACATTTATATAAATTATATACACGTTTACATTTTTATGCTCATCAAATTTATTATATTATAAAGATAGATAGAAAGATCCTTAGTGCTTCCTGAGGACTTACAAATCAGAAGACTTTTTTGTAATTATTTATTTATTCATTTAAACAATTCAATAATTATAAAGAGTAATAAAACATGTAAGCAACATAAAATTACATTCTAAAATGTGAAAGGGGCTCTATTTATTTACATTTTTATGAAATTACTACTTTTAATAGTTTTAAGCTTTCAGTGAACTTTCAATTTTATTTTTAACTTCTCTAAATATTATTTGTTTAAATCGTCAAATATAATTTAATCACAAACACAAGATTCACTCAAAATGAAAGATTGGTGGTTCTGAAATGTTCCCATAAATACGGTGAAAGAACCCTAAACTATAAACTTATTACCCTAAACATGCTTCGAGCGAAATGCGGATCTGGAAACCTTATCGTCAATCTGAGCAAAACATACCATGAACGTCAATATAGCAACAGCCTTTGTTCTGCTGCAGTTTCATTAAATGCCGAGAGATCCGTTTACAGTCTCCAAAAAGCAATACTGGGGCACAACCCTAAAAGCAAAGCTAAATGATTGGAATACAGAAAGATAAAAACACACCATTGTCAAAAATATCTTGGCCGTAAATGATTAAATAAAATTAGATTTATTCAGGAAGGCAAGCTATCGATCAAATGATTTGCGAATTCGGAAAAACCGTTATTATTGAGGTTTTATTGATGTTTTGTTTCTCCCGATTTATTCGTATAACCCATTAGTCTACATAATTATCTAGCGGGTTTTCCATTACTTGTGCACTTATGTTAATGTATTTTATGACCGTCTTTGTGTTGCTTATATTTGTATCATGTTGTCTCCCTCTATATTTTGTTATATATATGCACACATTATGTACTTCTTGTTTAGTATTAATTTGTACCCTGATGATGCTTAAGTAAAGCGAAACCGGTCGGTTCTTAAATTAATAAATATCGTGGTTTTAAAACAAAAAAGTATTTTATTTTATTAAATTATATTCCCCACAGTTTCAGAACTTTCAATAGCTTCTTTCGCTCGCATGTTCATTATTATTCTGAATTCCACGTTCGAGTATTGTTATTTGAAACAGATGGCCCGTATATTATTATTACATATTATATTATATTTCGGACATCGTTGCATTGTGAATTAATAAGAACTTGCCCTGTAATTTCTAATGTTTTGGAATTAGTTTTATTTCCCAAAGTACGTATTCTGAAAAAAATAAAATAAAAATTTTTATAACTTTTTACTACACAATACATAAATAAAAATAATAATTAATTTTTATAATAAATTATCGTTTATCGTATTCTGAAAAAAATAAAATAATAATTTTTATAACTTTTTACTACACAATACATAAATAAAAATATGAATTATTAATTTTTATAGTAAATTATCGTTTATAATAAATATAAGCTTATAAATCAAAAATTGTATTTTTTTCTTCTCACCTATTAGATAGGATATAATTTTATGAGATATCATTTTTTCTTTGAAATACGGGATATCTTTCGTGTATTTCCCATCTTTGAAAAAACAATATTTATTAACTCATAAACTTTACACGCGTAAAAATTATCTTTATAGATTCAAATATTTGCACGTAATCGCACGTCTGTAGATCATAGAACGTTGAACGACATGTCTGCCCCCAAAGCCCTCGAGTTGGCGAATGAACTTTTCAAAGAAGATAGGTTAATCTTCAAGTCGGAGCGAGCGCGCTATAATAAATATGATTTAAAAGCAATAGGCGTAAGCGACAGTTGTGAAAATGTTTAATAAATCACGGCGTATTTCAAAAATAGCAAAAATCACTTTTGGGGTCTATTGAGTAGCATTAAACGAAGCATTGTGATTTTTTTCATACATATAACTTGTAAAATAACAGAAATAAACGTGTTAATAATATTTTTCGGAGCATACTTTGCGATTTATTTCTATCGAGGGAATTTCAAATAATTACCGTTTCGGCTTTTGGAACAAATAGATACTATCTTAAAGAATAACATATATTTTTTTAAGAGCTTAAAAACTTCAAAATTTTAAGGAAAGTATGTCGGAAATTGGATGAAATTCGAATAGTGGGCCCTTAACCAACAGGAATCCAATATGAAGGAACATTAACTGGTTACAAAGTTTTTTTTATAACCTAGATACATATGTTATCGTCGTACATCAGGCCTCTGGCATATTGACCATTATATTTCTTAAATACGCTGTCAGAATGTCGAAGAATTCGTATGTATTTCTGCTTTAATAATATTTGGATGATTTATATAGAGCAGTTTTTTGTGCAAAATCACCCCAAGAACAATGTTCAAATATTTGATAAACTTCTACAATGATCTACTAACTATATATGGAGATAATATATATTACCATACTTACCTGGTAGGTCACATGAGATTAACTCACCTAGGCTCACCTTAGGTTTGTTCTTCTAAACATTGAAAAAAATTATGAATAACGAAAGAAAATACACATTTTATTAGACAAATGTATTATAAACATTAAATTTTATAATACAAATGTATTATGAACATTACTGCCATCTCATTTTTTTGTCAATTTATAATAAAATAATGTATAAAAAAAATACAAAGTTTCATAATTTTTTATCAAATTGCGGTCGAAACCTTTGGTTTCATAGAGGTGCACATTTTAATTATTCTATGTTTAACATATAGATTTTAATATAAAGTGTAGTATTTTCTCATTCTAACACCCGTTAGATATATTTTTCACTATAACAATAACCGAGACACGATTTCTGAGACCATATGAGCTGTTCTCAAAACCGTACATATTGATTCTACGGGTTAAATAATAATGATTGGATTATTTGTATAGCGCCGTTATCGTGAGAAAATCACCTAAAGGGTGCGTAAAAGGCGCTTAAAAGGCCGCTTAGGGCGGGGTATAACTGTTTGTTCGCAAAAACGAACAAATTAGTCTGTGGGGTTAACTGGATGACTTAATTTTAACGCGTGAATAACCTTAATATACGGTTTTCCAATAAGAGGTGTTATTTTGATATTCAATCGTAAAAGATCAATGGTTTCGTTGCTTGTGTGGCACTTAGCGCCGTCTTGTTGAAAGTAAACGTTGTCCAGATCAATACCATCCAATTCCGGCCATAAAAAATCATTAATCATCTCTCGATAGCGCAATCCATTCACCGTAACTGTTGCTCCAGCCTCCTTTTCGAAAAAGTAAGGTCCAATGACTCCGCCGGACCATAAACCGCACCAAACAGTCACATGTTGAGGATAGAGAGGCTTTTCAACAATAACTCTTGGGTTTTCTGAGCCCCAGATGAGACATTTTTTTGCTTGTTGACGAAGCCACCGAGGTGGAAATGGGTCTCATCACTCAAGATGATTAGCATTTGATTCACTCAAGTGAATTTTAATAATTTCAATGCGTTGTTGAAGCGTGTATCGTTCCATTTTTATTAATAGCGTAGTTTCTCTGTCAAATGTCAAAAAATGACAACTTCAAAAGTAACATCTATCGAAATAGCGGGCTATTCAAAATAACACCTCTTATTGGAAAACCCTGTACATGTATTATGCTGATCATTTAAATCAGAGGTTCCCAAAGTGGTCTATATGGACCCCCAGGGGTCGATTTCGGCTTACTGGGGGTCTATGTCAGCAAAAAAAATTCGGGGGTCCACGAGATTTAAATGGGGGTACATACGAGCGGACCCCCATTTACCTCAAGTCAACATTTAGGAGTTCCGTAAATGACACAATAGACCTAACACAAATATAATAGACTGAGAAATTACTTATTTGATATTTTTATATTTCGTAAAGTTGTTAATTGAGGTATATAAATAGAGTCTACGTTCCTTTTCTCGTCAGAATTAATATATTCAAGCAAAACATTACACATTGGAAGCCGCGAATTTTCCTAGTTCCCCAACTTGTTTTTGAAAAACGTCCAGGGTAATAATGACGTTCAACATTTAAATGCACTTCACGCAGACTTCAAAACTAAGTTTTAGGACATTTTGACTATGGAAATGGAACGTTGAAGAATCGGATATCATTTGACAAGAAGAACTGACCGGAATAAGCACTGACAAAGAACTTAAGGGGCAGTTCTGTAGGGCTCGCTACAGAAAGAAATTCCCGTTGCTTATCATGCTTCATTTTCATTTGGTGTAATACCTCACGAGGGCGCCACTGTCTGCACAGTGTAAAGACAGAGGAACTATACCGCCACCCGGTTGTTGGACAGGCAAGGGAAGGGAATCTTTTTACAAAAAAAATAAATGATTATTACATGGGACGATTCGAGTTTTAGGAAAATTCAATATTCGGCAGGCGGGGGTCTATGGAAAAAAAAAATTGGCAAGTGGTCTACGGGGCAAAAAAGTTTGGGAACCTCTGATTTAAATGATACACAAAGAAAAAACTGAGATTTCAAAATCATTGATATCCATATCCAACCGATAGATATTTCTCGTACATTAAAGTATGAGTTGAGAAGGATTGGGAAATGGTTTACAATGGTGACCTGAGATTTTTTGCCACGCGCCACTGATTCGGGCAGATAAAGGAAATGTTTTTCAATAGAATTCTGTTTGTTAACAGGTAAAATAAAAAAACTTAGTCATTTTTTTTAAATACAATATTATAAATTACTTTTAAAATGTAATAATTATTATAAATATTATTATTACATTATTGGCGCTACTGTCTGGGAGACTGGATATATATTTATTTATTTTGTTTTATTAACAACAAAAAGATACACGAATAACAAATAAATATAATACAGTTATTAATTACATAATATATGTATTTGATCTACCCCCATAAATAAGCAGGGCTTGTATGTATGGGGGGTGTTGTTATATTGGTTTAAATTTGATATGATTCAGTTCAAGTGTTCAGAATACTTTTTAAGGTGGCTTTTAAATTCTTTTATATTTGTATTCATGTTTCTAATTTTTTCTGGTAATGAGTTAAAAAATTTAACTCCGAGATATTTATGATTGAACTGTCCTTTTGTTTTTTTTACATTTCGGAGTAGGAAGTATTGACGTTCGTCTAAGATTTCTGTTATTTTTAAAGGGTTCAACATTATTTTTATAAATTTGTAATGTTGCATGGTAGAAGTATAGTGCACTTAATTTTCAGACCTTAAATCCTTTGAATAAAAATTCGAACCAATACGAATAGGGTTTTTTGTAATTGTTTTTATAAGTTTTTGTGATATGTAGGTAAATTGTTTGTGTTTGATTTTTATATGAACCGCTCCATCCTATAATGCCGTATTGTATAATTCATTGACAGAAAGCGAAGTATGTGATTCTAAGTAATGTTTCGTTTAAAATATCTCTTAAACATTTAAATATACATATATATGTTAGTTTCCTTATTCTGTCGTTAAGAATATTTATATGTGGGAACCATTTTAAACGCTGGTCAATTGTTATGCCTAGGTACTTATTGTCTCTAAATAGTACAAAACAAAGTCACTATCCGCGTCTCACTGTTTATGCGCTTAGTTCTTCTAAACTATGCAACGGATTTTGATAGAATTTCTTCCGTGAGCTTTACACATATATAACATGCATATTTTATTTACATAAAGTACAGAAAAGATGATGTTTTGTAATCAAGCCAAATTCAAATTTGAAACAGAAAATCAGAAAAAGATGCGATCGCATCTATGGATTGTACCCAGGGGGCGCTACTCTACCACTGAGCTAATCCGACCCTATTCGGTTCGGTCATATTCAACTATATCATACTTCGACTAAGAACTACCAACATAATCTTAATTTTCTTAACGCACATCTTCCCGAACTAAATGCAATCTAGATAGTGTCTTGGATGAATATATTTGTAATTATTTTTTTATGTGCGACATCTATTGACTTTTCTGGAAATCTAGGATGAATATTTAGAGTAAAACCTCAAATTTTAAAATTTAATCATTGAAGACAATATTGTAAATATAACAATTTTGAGTTTTACTCATCAAATTATTCCAAAAATAAAAATAAATTTGAACGATAACAAAAATTATCTATCTATCTATATAAATAAAAATGTTCGTTTGTTCAAAATTCTAAATCTCCGAAAGTTCTTCACCGATTGCTTTGATTGCCCGCGTATTTGAATGCAACGCAACGTTGCATTCAAATACGCGGGTGTGTTTTATATACCTACTAGTAAATCCCCCGCAGTGCTTCGCTATTGCTAATGTCTTTCTCGCTCGCCTCCGACTTCTTCCACCATTCACTACTGTATACCACAATGTTACTGTTAAAAAATACATTACATCGACTTTAATTCGACTCCAGATATCACGTTAGTATTTCTCGGACGTCGTCTACCATAACACTTCTGGCACTAATAACAACAAACTTTGAAATTGTCAGCGATATCATGATCGTAAGCAAATGACAGTAATCGAATGATTGCAACTCTCAAATGATCGTAAGCAAAATAATCATAGGCAAACAATAACAAATGATTGTAAACAAATAATAGTGTGTGTGTGTCAAATTCAAGTTAAAAGATTTGATATAATTTCCGTGTAATAATTAATTTTATGAAATAATGTACAGTTTATGTTCAAAAGGGGTAATACACGATCATTTATATTAAATTGATTATCGAGATCTTTTTTCTTACGATCAAAACGTCGATTATCAAAATGCACAAGGCAACTAACTATTTGAAGAGAAAAGGTTGTTAACAAAGTGGACTTTACTACAAAATAAATTGATTGATGCAACACACGTGTTATGTTTTGTCTGACCTACATAATACATTGATAGTAAAAAATAAAAAGTATCTTTATTTTTTTCGTAGTTAACTAATTATTAAATTACTAACAATCACAACACAATTTGCCCGCAGAGGTATGCAGAGGATGAACGGATCAACAAATTCAAACATCATCTCATAGATAAGTAATCTTCTATAACATCGACTCATAACAAAACCCGATATTTTTTAAAATCCAAAGTAAGTACCTTGCCTACTTCAAATAATCTTTGAATTAAAACAGATAGTGTACCTAATAAATGGTCTTATTAAAACTGCTATTCATCAAAAAATAAACTGGTTCTCATCTTTGAACGGTATTCAAAAGTAAAAATAAAAAGATGTATGGAATTCGAAGAAAAAAAGCGCGTGTCAGTACCGAGGAATATAGCGGAAACTTCCATGTGTATTTATTAATATCAACGTAGACACGTAAAATTGAAATACACAAAATATGACAGATTTTTATTGAATATAAAGCCATCAAAACATCCAATAACAAATTAATCTAAGGCGCACTACATCCACTGCGCATTGGATTAAATTAACAGAACACATTAGAAACCGCTAATAAATACACAAATTACAACATGAATAGTTTAGTGACAGCTTACCTTATTGCCAGGCTGGAGTACAGGGCCAGAGGAATAGAAAAGCCGGTGTTTCTGACGTAAACAATAACCAATAACCTGCCTAGAGCACGTGTATTTGCTGTCAGCTAGACCTTGACAGAAGACTCCAGACTCCAGACCCGGCGAATTCAGCCGACGAACTGATTGGCGGGGGCAGGCAGGCTCTGCGGCGCTAGGGGCGCCTCTGGCGATAGGAAAACAAACTAAAGCAATGTCACGTTTGAAAGTTTAAACTCCTTGAAAAAAACGTTGTACCATGACATTGTTGTGGTATCTTACCTAATTGAAAAGAATGAAAAATAACAAACTTCGTTTAAACTTCAGGCTCCTGATCTTTGTGTGATTAAAAATAATTATGTGAAGATACATTATAATAATAAGTATAGATATTTGCAAATCACAGAGTTGACCCGAAAACTGAACTCATACAGAGACACAGACGCTATAATAATAATAATAATATTTGGATGATTTATATGGCGCCGCTCTTGTGAGAAATCACCTCGCGGGCGCTGTACAAATATATACTATATGTCTACAATGCTATATCTTATTACTAACTATAGACTAGACAAACTATTATCAACTTACGGCGAACAGATTGCATACACCGGTTCGTCGATCACTAATACAAAACTATTTGTACAAAGCATTTATCCAATGAACGTGATTCTGCGTTGGAATCAGCAAATATTATAATTTTTTTATATTCTGTACAGGACAATACTTACCTGGAAGGTCACTTGGGATTAACACTGTTCTTTGTTTATTAAAGAGGGAGGTCGCTGTTCAAAAACCACCCCATTCCCTTTTTCCACCCCTTAAAGCGGAATTTTGATACTTCCTGATGAAATGTTACACACTTGACGTTCAAAAAAAGAGGTAAATTATTGAAAACTCTTTTCTTTTCTTTCGTTAACGATTTTCTGTTAACTATAACATTCTTAGAACATTTATGAAAAGAGAAACATTATCATAATTATCAATGCGTTCCTAATAAATAGGGTTCAAAATCAAGTAAAAATAAGAGTATACAGGCATAGCAAATGCATAAATAAACAGCGTAAAGAACGGGAAAGCGGTGTAAAAAGACAATATAAATATAAAAAAATAATAAATGCATTGTGATTATGCCATAAGACAAGGAAAGTAAAAACAAAGAGTACATAAAAAACACAAAGCAATCGGGCATAAGCAAAATAGTTGTGATAGAAGAGTAACCGTGGGGAGACAAGAACAATACGCTCGGCACCTGAAACGAAGATGATTTTAAGCACAGGCCATCTCTCTACCCAGGATTTTGCAAGGTTTTTAAAGCATTCAAAATTCTCTCTGTTCAACACGACTCTTGTAATCTCTCTCAAGCCATCCAACATTTCCTCTCGGGCATCCTTAATCAACTCGCAGTGCCACAGAATGTGCAGAACAGTTCGGATGAGGAGACAAGGCAAGACTTTGTAGCCGCCCCCTGAACTCCCCAATACCGGACACCAATTCCGTCATGGAGTGATCCAGTTTTATGTGCGCCCCTTCCATTCTGCTTTAAACTGAAGGGAAGAAAGAGAAAGTCAATCTACCCTTCGTCGACCTATCCCATCGCTCTTGCAATACACTCAGCGTTCTATCTCGTATGGCTTTCAATAAGCCAGGAAGGGACACCACTCCGCCCGGTGTTAGTTCGACTCCCAGGTGGACAGCGGCCCCACCTCTTGTCAGTGCCTTTTTATCAAAACTTCCCTAATTTCCAAGACAATCATCCGGTTGCATCATTAGCCACAGTCGTATATGCGCCCGAAAGCGCCAACAGGGGAGTCCGTTGGCCCCGCTTGAGGGCTAAGTGGAGCAATTCATTATCCAGCCGGTACTCCCACACAGAGGCGGCATAAGAGATATGCGTCACGTTCACACCCATACATGGGAGGCGAAGTGCAGGAGTCCGCAATCCACACTCAGCAGTTGAGAGCCTTCTCAATTTCAAGAACAGGGCCTGGGCCCTGCTAGAAACGCTCTTGACGTGCGCTAGGAACGAAGAAGATTTATCTAAAGTGACGCCTAAATACCTGGAGCTTTCAACGAAACGAATATTAGAGTCTCCCAATCTGATAGAAGGGTTTCTGGCATGACTGAGAATACCCTTCATCAAGAGTCCCACGGTCTTATGGAGAGCGAAATTCAGCCTGTTTCTCTTACCCCATTCAAGAATTTCACGCAGACCATCTTCTGATTTACTATCCACTTCTTTTCTGCTGTCCCCTGAGACCAAAAGAAACATATTATCTTCGTAATCAACCGATATGCATCCTTATTGAGTTTTGGCCACGTCACCAGTGCCAGTGGGAGTATTTCCAGAAGGAACGTTCGCCACTTCGGGGCGGCCAAATTGATGCTGCTCCCTCTTCATGGAGTAAGCTGCCATGGATACTGGTAAACGGGGAAGTGGACCGTCTGGGACTACCGGACTTCTTGTGGATTCGCATACTCTCCATGAGCACATAGGACCTGGGAGAAGGTTGTCTCTTTTGTGAGGATACCTCCTTCCCTCTTTCCTGCGCTAATTAAACAACTTCCTCCTTCAAAAGCTCATGGAGCTTAACTTCAACCTCGTCGGAGGAGTCCACGGAGGACATATTACAAATAATAAAAATAAATTAAAAAGAAACAACCAACCTAAAAATTATCTAACAAAAAAAATCCAAACAGAATGCTGGAACGTGGGTGGAACTGGCTGCTGATGTGGGTAAAATGCAAATTATGTTATTTACAAAATCTGCAAACTCATCTGAATTTCACAAAATACGAATTAAATTATTTAATTGAAGAGCAACTCAGTACTGATAACAGTTTCTGCCACTTTTTTACAATTCAACCGAAAAGACATTTAAACGCCACTGACAATTTTCGATAATTTAACCCGAAAATGAACTGACAAAACTATGTTCAACACTTATTTGAATTATTTTATTGCTGTAGTATGGAAATATAGTTAATAACAGCCAGAAACGCGATTAATTATAATCGTAAAAAAGATTAACACCGTTTCGTTTCGCAGGTAAACAAACCGGTGCGGCTAGCGAACTGAACTGATTATATTCCCACAGCGTTCAGAAATCGAAAATATCTATTACAAATATAAATACAAAAATAAAATGTGCACGAAGTCCTAGATTTACCTTACTAATTTTGACTGCCCCGTAGTCGAGGGGTTATGCTCTTGAAATCCGAAAGTCGCGGGTTGTAATCCGGACATGCGCAAGTAAATTTTAATTGATGAATCTGTGTTATTTCACAATTTATTCATTTAAAATAATAAACTCTCAGTATCACGCTGGTGTAAGACTGAAATGGCTTTAGCCATGTTTGGTGACAATATCTGAATAGGCTGGTACATCCCTCACCCTCCTCTCCTTGATCTCCACCCCCTCCCACTACCTTCAGCCTCACAACACAATCAGGGATGCTGTAGTCTCACTGGCTTTAGACGATTGGGAGCAGTTGGAAAAAATATTATATTTGAAAATGATATGCTGGTTAAATTTAATTATATTTTAAGTACATACAAATAATACACAATACACACTTTTCATGACATGTGTAGGTAATACGCAATACCTTACGTATCAAATAATACACACTTTTCTTGACATGTGTAGGTAATACTTAATACCTTCCGTATCAAATAATACACAATAGACACTTTTCAAGACATGTATAGGTAGGTTCCATGATAACTCAACACAGTGACAAATTTCAACACACTTTTAAAAAGTGATATAAAGTCATTAGAAACGATGAAATAAAATTTTAAACCTAACCTAACCTTACCTAACCCAACCTACTTAACCCAATTAATAAAGTTTTTGTTTCATCACTTACCATGACTTTATATAACTTTTTAAAGATGTGATGAATTATCATTTTGATGATTTATCCGGTCACCGTATAGGTACTACGTAATAATAGGGATACTATTTTACCAATGTTCACTTTGAAAGCTCATAGCCTCGACATTTTTGGAGACATCGAATAACTTTTTAAATATAATACATTTTAATCAATAAAAAACTAAGAAATGACTACGTTGTATTATTATTATTTTATTTATTTTTGTAGCTCTTTCGATGTAATTGGTTGGCTTAGACTCCGATGGCGTGGTCCACAAAGCTGACGGTCCTGTTAGGCGGGGTCCTCTGGAACTCCAGCAGGACGATGGTGTTCTCCAGGGGATAGGGGTTGAGGTAGACCCCGGGTGTGTACAGGGTGATTTGGGGGCCTTCGCTGGGCCAGTAGCGACCCAAATGGCGGTTGTTGACCCAGGCGTAGCCCTGAAAATATTTATAAGTAGGGATAAAATTGATGGTGATTTACCGCTTAAGGAAATTTTGAAATTACTATAAAGGGAAACCATCTGCATTTGGGAAATTTTTAATCGTAGCATTTTAATTTTTAATTACGTAAAATGAACATTCGCTTTCGTTATATGGGATTGAATGTGACGACAGCGAAAATAATTTCTATTGGTGACATTTTCTTATCTTGGTATTCCTGATACTATTTATACGAGTGGCTAAAAGAGATGTTATTACCATTTACTCTATGCAAATTGGGTAGGTACTATTTTGGCGGCACTTGCAAATAAAATAAAATTTAATAATGGTATTAAAGCATCTTTTTATAATAAAAAAAATATTTTTTTATTTTTTATATATTCAATAATATTATTATTGGGTTTATAAAACGGTTTATTTTTAAAGAAGTTCTGCTGTGTAATTATTATTACGCGTGACAGCTGTTTCGCCCTCTGAAGGCATTATCAAACTGTCTCATCAAGTATCAAACTATCAATCTGTCACAGTTTGATAATGCCTTCAGAGGGCGAAACAGCTGTCATGCGTAATAATAATTACACAGCAGAACTTGTTTAAAAATAAACTGTTTTATAAACCCAATAATAATATTATTGAATATATAAAAAATTAAAAATTAAAATGGAGTTCTACAAATTAAACTTAATAACAATAAATAAAAAGATTAGGTTATTATAGGATACGTTAGTATAGGTTGGGTTAAGTTAGGTTAGGTTGGTATAGATTAGGTTAAGTAAAGTTAGGTTAGGTTAGTAAATGTTAGGTTAGGTTAAGTTAGGTTGGGTTAGGTTAGGATAGGTTATGTTAGGTTAGGTTGGGTTATTTTATTTTATTTTTTTATTGTAATATAAGGAATATAGATACATAAATATTTAACAATATTACATTTCAGATCATCATTGTTTATGTTACATAGCACTCTTTTTAGGGTGAATTGCCTAATACAAAAAAAATCATTGTTTATGTATACCTTATCAGAAAAGATGAGTTCTTGTGCCTGATAAAGGAGTCACGATTCTTACACAGGTTTTATGTTGTAATAATATTTTTATATGGAATATAGATTATTCAATGTATTATTTAATTTATTTGTTCTGATTGGTTGACAATACAACGCAGTTCAGAAGGGAGATTATTGTAGTTTTTTATGGCTTGGTAAGTATAATGGTTTTGCATGTGTGTTGTTTTAAAATTTGGTGTAATAAATTGATTTCTATTTCTCATTAGTTTGTAAAATTCTTGGTATTCTTTGTTATTTTTTTACGATGGAAGCTTGCTTAAATATGTTATTGACATTTGGTACTGGAAAAAATTTAAATAGTGTTTCTGTTGAGAAGGTAGAATTTTTTTTAGTATTACTTCTATGATGATTCTTTGTGAAACTTTTACAGAGTTTTGATATGTTAGGTTAGGTTAGGTTAGGTTAGGTTAGGTTAGGTTAGGTTAGGTTGGTAAAGGTTAGTATAGGTATGTTTAGGTTAGGTTAGATCAGGTTAGGAGAGATTAGGTTTGGTTAGATTGGGTTAGGTTAGGTTGGTAAAGGTTAGTATAGGAATGGTTGGGTTAGGTTAGATCAGGTTAGGACAGATTAGGTTAGGTTAGGTTGGTAAAGGTTAGTATAGGAATGGTTGGGTTAGGTTAGATCAGGTTAGGACAGGTTAAGTTATTTTTTTTTTTTTTAAACTTGTCTTAATACCCTAATTTTATTTCCAGTTAAAATAGTGCCTACCTAATATGCATGAATTAAATGGTATTAACGTTTCTTTAGCCCCCCTTCTAGCATAGGGATCAACATATGAAAATACCGTTGATGGAAATTATTGGAAATGGTAGTTCTCCCATACAATTTTCATTTTACGTAATTAAAAATTAGAATGTTAAAATAAAAAATTTCCCAAATGCAGATAGTTGCCTTTTATAGTAATTAAGGTGAATCACAAGGTTTATTTTTAAAGTCGTATTTGGTGTAGCCAGCGATCCCGAATATTTAGCATTTATTTTATTTTATTTTGAATTATAATAAGTAAAACATTAATATAATAGGTATAAGAAATATCTACAAAATTTAAAAAAAATCGACGCGCTTTTCAACAATGTGACTGTCTCTGCAATCTGCCGATATTCCCGCTTCACTTGAACTAATAGAGACATCTGTTAAGATTTCCGTCAACTATTTACATACGTTAGTGAGAAAAGAGCGATCAAAGCTAGAGTGGGCAGTCACTAGTTGCGCTCAAACATACTCTAGTTTCTAGTTTGGTCTATTTCATTTTTTGTATATTAATTTATCATAAAGCCAGATATGGAATGCTTCCTGTTTCAAAATAAGAGTATATTATTTTGATGTAGGTATTCATCACTCACCAGATCCATTTACAACGCCCCCTAGCGGGGACGGCCGGTACCAAGGTGCTATTGTGCAACGCACCCCCATTTACAACGCGCTCTTAGCGGGGACGGTCGGTACCAAGGTACAAGGCCGCCAGCACAAAGTAACTATTACGCATCTAAAGTTTAAAAACCTACCCCGGCCTGCAAGATGAGAGCCATATATTCCGTTTGATTGGCGCCAAAGTGAAATTGTATTGTACCACAAGAAATTTAAATTACCTGTGAAAAATGGAAAGAGAGCCACCAACGAAAATAAATGGTGAAACAAAAGACATTAGGCACCAGTTTTCTATATAGATATCACAAAGATGGGTTCTGCACAGTGGACACTAGTTACTTGAGGCAATGTCGGTTTTCCTCCACAACTCCACACGGGAGGCCATGTCATCTTTGGGGATGCAGTAAGACCCTAGTCTTTTAAGTAAAGGAAGGAGAGGAAGTTCTGGGAAAGAAAAGAGAGGTGGGTAGGAATCCGGGGTTCGGTGTGTACATGAGTGATGCATTAATCAATCCCTCCCATTGCGGTACGAGGGGTGAGGTGAAAGAGTCTCCGTCAACTGGCCTCTCCCGATCCGGCCCGCCACGCGACTGGTGGGCAGGCCCACCGCCACCAGAACCTCACCCCATGAACCCAGACACCTCTGCTGAATCACCAAACGCAGCGAATCACTTAAGGTTACCCATGGCAGAAGTGTTGGTTATCCAACGAATGGTTGGTTTACACTCCGACGGGTGGTTTGGTGGCGGTACACATACCCACATCCCAAATTACGAAGCAACTTGTGCAGAAACCCGATTATAAATATTCGGTATAAATATTAGGTATTTTTTACCTTGCTCCATCCCGTAACATCCAGATAGGTGTCCAGCACCTGCCCCTCGTTGAGCGTGAACTTGGCGGAGTAGAGCACGGGCCCCGTGCTGAGGAAGTTCCTGGTGGAGGCCGGCCTGCCCCCGTAAACCTGGAAGCGGACGCGGCTCTTGCTCCTGGCTATGGAGGAAGCCAGCTGGCTATCTACCGTTTCCAGGGGGAAGCTGGTCACCTTCCAGTTGTGGAGGTTGACGGAGTTGAGAGTCACGTTTCCTGTAATACCCTGAAAAATATCATTAGAAATTTAAGATTTGATGTTGATATCTTATTCGGTATAACCGGGTCTTCATAATATTACAATGTGAAGTAATTCAAAATCATGTGCTTTTGGTTTGAAAATCCGATCGCCTGGAAATATTACAGATGATTTTATTAAATACTATAAATATTTTGACAGTCTTTTTATTAGCCTAGAATGTTTTGAAGTGTTAAATCTCCTAAACACGAACCCTTTTGGGACATGGTTCATTTGTATAAAATTCCAAATTTAATTAGTTAGCCATTAATACCAAAATAAAAAAAAATAAAAATGCTTTTTGGCGATGTTTTTTTTTTGCAAACCAGAATAGTCTAGGACTATTCCATCAAAACCATGGTTTAAACAACTCCCCTGTTCAGATGAGAATTGGACTCCATTCTTCCGTTCCGATATTTGCCCATTTGATTAATAAACAAATTCACCTTCTCTATCTCTCCTGGTGGCCTGTAACACCCTTGAAGGTTGAAAAGCCAGAAATATTTGAAAAATCAAAACAGGTAACAACAACTTCAACTTTATCGCCATCTGCATATGGAGTAATGAGTACGTGATTTCACCCGATTCTCTAAATTTTACACGCTAAGGGACGAACTAAGCAGATAAACGGCTATTACAATTGACGGTACAGTTTAAAATATCAAAGCTACATGCGGTGTTCCCCAAGAGTCACCCTTTGGACCACTAGTAAAGTATAAACTGATCAAACATTTTCAAATGTCGAATTTCGTTCTTGAACAGATAATAAATTTCATCAGTCTGTCTTTTTTAAAATGGGAAACCGCATAAGAGTCCCAACTGCTCCCAACTGTCTGGATCCAGTGAGACTATGGCATTCCCAATTTTAGTATATCGTGAGGCTGAAGGTAGTGAGTGGGGAGGGTAAGGAGACGAGGAAGAGGAAGATGGGGACGTACCTGGCTATTCAGATCTGGTCACCAAACACGGCCAAAATAATTTCAAGCATCTTTTCAATTCTGAATGGTTGTCTCACACTACTACTGAGAGTATCTTCCACTCTGGATATTCTGGCCACTGTCTGGCAGTTAGGAATCAAAATGTCTTATGTATATTAGCGAGTCAGTTTTCTTTCAAATCGGTATAGGGGACACTTCTTGGGATTATCAATATAATATATCAATGGGATTATCTTCAGATGCACAGCGTTAGCGAATACAGTTGTTGTATTTTTTTAAAATCTTACATACGTTTACACTAGATGGATTTGTACGGCTCAGGGGTATATGGTACTTTCCGTGAATCAATTATTACCTTGAAGTCATTATCAACGTGTCCAAAATTGTTTCTTCCCTGATTCTCCACCAATATTTGTAGGTAATTTCCCTGTGCGGCTAAAATTGGGAGGGAGAACAGCTTTCTCGTCCTAATTAGAGCCCCGGCAAATGTCTGAAACAAGGATACATTTTTACTGAATCACTTTCTACATTATATGTGCCTGAATTCGCCTGAGCTTACCATTTTACTAAAATTCCACATACCGTCAAGATCAACCAGACATACCTATTTTTTTAATTTGCCCGCATGAACATGTAAACAGACAGTACATAGTTTTTAATTAGCAAACCAATTTTACGCCCGATTGGGTTTTTTGCTGAACACAGCTAAATTCATAATGCGATAAAAGGTTCACATGAAAGAAAGTATGACAGATATAAGAAGGTACGTACAATTTTTAGAAGTACAAGTAGGAATAATATAATAACGAGAGCACAAAAATTAAGTACGAAATAAGTAAGTTTGTTTTTATTAGCCTTCATCCGCTCGCGTCTATTAAAGTCACCCTTTCGCTCGCTAGGGCAGTAATTTAATCGCCCTTGATTTTATACAATTTTCATGGGTTCTTAGGACAAATGAACTCTAATGAACTAAATGTGTAACAATTAAATAATAATAAATTTAACTACATATGTAACAGAGAAGAACTGAGTTGGATACCGATTAAAGGATTTTGTGTATATATTTACCCCGTCCAAATACACGAGCGCCCTGTCCCTGAGGCCAGGCAGGCTGAGCTCCGCGGGGTCTAGACGCTTGTCTGGCAGCTGCCTCTCGTACAGAGTCAGGCCGGATCTCTGGAACAGCGCCTCCTGCGTGGGGGGCTCCTTCCAGTTGGTAGGCGGACCCCCGAAGGCCGTGCGCCCCTCCGCGCTCATCAGCGCCATGTCGGGCTCCAGGGTGATAGGTCCCAGAAAGCCCTTGCTTTTTACCGCGGGCGGCAGGTAAGGGGGCATCATTGTATACTGAAACATTCAATTACGTATTTATTAACTTTTTTATTCTTTCGTATGGTGGTAGGGTCAGAAGTCAGAAGGTATTGCATGTGGACCTCTTCAATCCCGCTGGGGAATGAATGGAGCGGGCATTCGTTGGCAAGTGCGACCTACTCTCGAATTTGGTAGCCATCTCTGGTCCGGAGCCCCTAAATACCTGAAAAAAACCCTTGACTCTGTGCAAAAACGGGCGGTCCGTTTGATAGATTCCCCAATCTTAACAAGCGGACTGCAATCTTTAAAGCACAGGCGTCAGGTAGGTATGCTGTCCTTGTTCTATCGGTATTACAATGTAAGATGCTCTGAGGAACTAGCGTCATTGATCCCTTCGGCACCAGTGCATAGTCGGGATACACGCCAAACGCGCGCCCAACATTTGTACACGGTTGACATTTGTCACATGAGAACGGGTCGCTTCTACGATTCGTTCTTAAGTTCAACAGCTCGGCTGTGGAACGAACTGCCGGCCTCTGTGTTTCCTCCCTCCTACAACATGGGACTCTTCAAGACCCATGTTCACTCCTTCCTCTCCACAAAAAGACCCTCCACACAGCATCCCCAAAGATGACATAGGCCCTGAGGGAAATTATTTTCTTCAGGGCCTCCTGTGTGGAGTAAATATAAAAAAAAAAATTAAAAAAAAAGTGTTCGGTGATCAGTTTACGTGTGGGCACAACGGCTGTGGCAGCACTTTATCCTGTTCATGGAGAACCAGAGTTATCTAGGCAGGGAGAAACAACGCTGTATCTCAATGGTGTCAGGAATTAAATGGGCATACTACTGTAATGGGATTATCAATTGGGTTGGATCATGTGGAAGAGAAGTTGTTCACATTAAGAAAAGCATTTTGTAGATGGGAAGTAGCATACCTACATTGAGAAGAACATTGTGAAGATGAGAAGTAGTTTAATTGAAAAGAACATTACAAAAGTAGAAGAGAAGTATCTTACATTGAGAAGAGCATTATTTATAGCGATGTATTTGGAGGTGGGATCCCCGGCCTCAGTCATAGGCGCATCGTAGTCGTAGGAGGTCAGGTCAGGGGTGTATCTAGCTGCAATATTCGCTCCTGGGAAAGATGTTCTGATTATTAAAATCCGAGTGCGATGTGAGAATGCTTAGAAACAGTGTGATATCAAAAAACATTCAAAATATGAGAAGTGAAAATGCTTAGGAACGTTATGCTTTCAAGGAAACATTCAGAAGATGATAAGTGAAAATGCTTAGGAACATTTTGCTTTCAAGGAAACATTCAGAAAATGTGAAGTGAGAATGCTTAGGAACGTTATGCTTTCAAGGAAACATTCAGAAAATGTGAAATTGGAATGTTCAGGAACGTTATGATATCAAGAAGTACTGTGTACCGGTGATTTTTAATAAACTAAAAAAATTACTTTTAATTTGTGAAAAATGAAAAACCAACTCTGAATGAGATGTGTCTAATAAAATAAAAATACGTGAACTTATTATTTAATTAAATAGTCTTGTACGTTAGTCCGTAACAATTTACTCCGCAGACCATTTATTCCACTAATGCGTTGTGTACACAATGTAATATTTTTCATTTTTCTGTGAATGTATTGATGTATTAATATTATACGAGTAATTATACGAATTATTCCTTATTAATTAACCTGCAAACAAGCAGCCACGTGGAAGTTTTGCAAGACTTCCTTTTTTTACAAAACCTGTATCATCCACGTTATATTAAATAAATTTAAAAATAATTAAAACAATAATAATAACAAAATAAAACATTAAGAAACATGAGAGGTAAGAATGCTTAGGAATGTTATGATATCAAGGAAAGAATCAAAAGACGAGAATTGAGAATCCTTATAATAATATAATTTATCATGGTAATGTATAGATTCTGTTCAAACTGTAAAATTCACCCGCCATAACACAGGGTCATCCCTAGCAGGGAGGGTGAAATATCACAAAAACCATATGTACCCTATAAGGGGGTTTTTCACTATCTCTGATTATGTTCTGACCAAGCACTAATCCGCGGATTAGTCATTTTTTCGTTTTCACTATATCTGAATAACGCTAACGCTCGGGTTAAAGTTAGATTTGACTAATCAGTGCTCGAACTTCACGTTAGGCGCTATTCCTCGAATCAAAGATGGCGTCAAAACATTCCGAGTTTAACAGCTGAGAAGTGAGTCGAATTTTGTAGGATGAATTTGAATGCTTGTATGATCCATCCTGAATTATTTGATTGTGTTCAAAATAAGAAACAATGTATTAATTCGACACGAATCTATCTAAAATGACCTGATAATCAACATAACATAACCAAAAAAATGCACACTTCGCGGTGTGCGGACTGTGACGCATGACAGCCGTGGCAGTAGATGGAGAAACAGCAAACATTTTGCGATGTTGCCAGACTATTTCGAGTGTTATCTATCCGGCAGCTCGAAACAATGGTGAAACGGTCGCCGTTGAATAAAGAAGTTATTCTGAACTTTAAAGCTAGCCAACGGATAGCTATTCAGATATTTAGCCCGACATAGTGAAATACCCCCTTTAGTCTTGTATAAATAAAATAATAAATGATTACCTGAAGTATAATCGAAGTTAGTCCCTCCGTGGAACATGTAGAAGTTAACATTGGCCCCCTCGTCGAGCATGGGGACCAGGTCCCGGATGACGTTGGCTGTGGACACCCTGACTACGGGGTCCCCCCAGTTGGATAACCAGCCAGGGTAGAACTCCGAGTTCACGAGGGGGCCCTTTTCCGAGAACTTCCGCATCGTCGCCCAAGCTTTCGCCATGTTCACACCTGCGAAGGATTTATTAAGTTAATCAATGAGGGTTATTCAGTCGAAGTTAGAAGGAGCAGTCATTTTTCGACCAATATTTATTTATTAATTTTCGGGAAATCGACAGCTTACATTTAATCAGTTTGTACATGAGTATTATAATATATGGTCAAAATAAAACCAATTATGGATTTCCTCCTTGTAACTTTACCTCTACTGAGACAGCATAGTATGGAATAAGTAAATTAAATTTGTAAGAAAGGAATATGAATTAAAAAATTTATAGAAAACAAAAGATTATATAAAACGAAAAATTTACAAAACAATACTTTTATAGCCACGGAGAGAGGATATTGACAGAGATAATATTGAAAATAATAAAATCGTTTTGTGTACACGACAGAGTATTTCGAAATTTTAGGTATTTTATAGTTTTTCAAGAACGGTTATCATTTCGAATTATACAAGAATTGATTGCCAACATACCACAGACGTATTTAGTAAGTACAAGTAGACTAAATTGAACGTCTTAGTGACAAAACTGACATCATTTTTGTTTTCAAATTAAAAAAATATATAGAATCTTCCCTCTTTGCCACAATTAAAATCAATATCAATCAGCGTCTCCTAAGAAACCTCAAAACATTTCTTATTCCTAACCATAAATATAACCAAACCTTTTTTGCAAATGTGTCGACTACATAACATCCTCGGTAAGACTCCACACGTACCTAATTTAGCGATAGCCTCCAGAACATTACTAAATATCTCGAATCTCTCGACCCAAGCTGTATTGTTCTTTGTTTTGTTGTTTTATATACAAACAATCTTACTAATAAAAAATCACTTCAAAGCCGTTAAACGGTGTTGTTGTTACAAATTGTACTAGTAAAAATGTCTCTAATTGCGCTGCGAAAGAACTGGCCACATTGCATTTTGGCAGACTTACGCATGCGCGTGTTTCCCGGCAATATGATAGTTTTTATTTGTGATGTGTTATTTAAATTATGTTTTGTTCCTAATTTCTATTCTAAAATCCAATTTACTATTATAATAGTAAAATTCAATATATTTTTCTGTGATATTTTGTTGTCAGTTTTAATACATTAATAATGTCATGTTGTGAATATAGTTTCATGTTCTCGAAAAAAGAGAGGTTATTTAGGACATGTTATTTTTTAATTGACTTTTACCGCATGAATTTAATAAAACTTGTTTTAATAACATAAATGCTTTATGCTCGTGTGGGTAAAAATAAATTTACTTTCATAGTAAGTCAAAAAGAATCCAAAATGTCAGATTTATTTGTTTATTATTATTACTTCTCTCAGAAATATTATTATAATTTTTAATTGTATGAAAGAAATAATAGTGAAGTAACCTTTCTTGCAAACCTCTTAAATATGAGGATTTTTTTTTTTAATTTTAATTCTATGAAATTTTCAGAAATTTTTATTAAAAATGTCTGTGGTGAGCTTTTTCCAACTTTTTGCAACTTTCTTCATGTCTGAAATGAAAATATTATTTAAAAAATAATTAAATTATATATCTAACACGACAATTTAAATATTAAAGTATATATCTAACACGACAATTTAAATATTAAAGTATGTATATAAAACACCACAATTTAAATATTAAAGTATATATATCAAACACCTGAATTTAAATATTAAAGTGCATATCTAATACGACAATTTAAATATTAAAGTATATATAAAACACCACAATTTAAATATTAAAGTATATTTCAAACACGACAATATAAAAAATAATTTTATCTAGATTCTAAAATATAGTCATATCGGTTAAAAGCGAATGTTTTGTACAAATTGTTCATACAAATATTGATATTAATATTGACATACTGATATTATCGCATTCCTGCATGATATTAACACGAAAAAGAACACGTGTTCTCGATATATTCTAAATGACTAATATTTTATCAGGAAATTGGCATGCTATCACATTTTTTAATAGGATCATTTTTCTCCGTGTAGTATTTGCAAGCATACCGGTCCCGAAGTCCACGGTGGCGTACACTCCAGGGGTGGATCCGCAGCTCAGCATCTTGACGCTAGCTCCGTCCGTGGTGAAGAGCACTGCGGCGTCCTCCGTCCAGGCCCGCGTCAGGTTGGCCAGCCACGCCACGTACGGCTTGTCGCAGGCGGGGTAGCTGCCGTACTCGTTCTCCACCTGCGTCAGTTCAATTCAGGGTTCACTTGACGCCAGCACACCAACCGGCAAGTATTGACAATTTTACCAACCAGAGCTAAAATTTATTGCACTCTGAACTTGTACCTGTTCTCAAATATAGAGTCAAGGTAGCATCTCAGAAGCTGGGTATACTGTATATACTGCAGATAGTACCTACACAACTGCTGACCATGTAAAAATCGCAAGTGCGGCCCGCTGTTGAATTTGGCAGCAACCTTAGGTCTGGAGCCCCAAAATACCTGATAAAACTTTTGACACCGTGCAGAAACAGGCGGTCCGTTTTATAGATGCCCCTATCTTGAGAAACGGATTGCCATCTTTAGAGCATAGCGTTAGGTAGGTATGCTGTTCTTGTTCTACCGGTATTACAATTGAAGATGCACCGAGGAATTAGCGTCATTGATCCCTTCGGCACCAGTGCAAATTCGGTAAACACGCCAAACGCGCGCTTAACATTTGTACTTGGCTGACATTTGTCGCATGAGAACGGGTTGTTTCTACGACTCGTTCTTGAGTTCAACAGGTCGGCTGTGGAACAATTTGCCAGCCTCTGTGTTTCCTCCCTCCCACAACATGGATCTCTTCAAGACCCATGTTCACTCATTCCTCTTCTCAAAAAGACCCTCCTACAAGGCAATTTGGAAGGCGGGTTCGGGGACCGCTGCCTCGGGAACTATTCCTTGGATAACCAACGCCTCTGCGATTGGCCACCCCGAGTGCTTTGCCACGTTTGACGACTTAGCAGAGGTACCCGGCTTCAAGAGGTGAAGTTTTTCCAGGTCTTGGTCTAGACCCACTAACTGCGTAGCGGGCCGAAACGGGATAGGCCGATTGAGGGAGACCCTTTGAGCTCTCCAGCCAGACTCTCTCGACCCATCCCCTTGCACCTGGACACTCTGACCCCCATATTCCTACCATACTTGCGTGTACCTAACATGATTTTGCTATTGATTCAGGATCTCATCGGAGAGGTTCTGGTGGAACACCTAAAATAATAAAACTTTACAGTTAAAAATAAATAGTTTCATACCTGAACCATGATGATGGGTCCACCGTTTCCATAGAACAGTGGCTGCATCAGAGGCATAAGTTCACCGTACCACATCTGCACTTCTTGCTTATAATCTACATTGGGAGGAAAACATACGAACGTTATGAAAAAAGAACTTTGTGAATAAATGGAAAAAATATTTGTAAAGAAAGATCAACAATTTAATCATTTGTATCATACCTTCGTCACTGGTTCTCAGTGTGATATTTGGATAGTAGGAAAGCAGCCAGTAGGGAAATCCTCCCTGGAATAAAACAGTGAAAATATACAAAAATCATATATTTAACGGAAAACATTTCTAGATTCTCGTTGTGAATAATTTCTGAATCTCGTGCAGCAATTCAAAACAACAATCACAACAGGAAGAAACAATATATTAATATAACTATAAAAATATATTTATATCAACATTGAGGCAATAAAATTATTCTCCTTTGCACTCCGCTATCGAGAGAACGCATCGACTTGCGACTAGTTCTAACTACTTTTAATGCGATACAAGACTAAGCTTGGGTTTGCTGGATGATCACATTTTAATTAATTCCGACATATTCGTAAAGATAATATACATATTTATATATATATTTTTAGACCGATACCTGTGGATGTGAGTTATTTATATGTAAGACTAATAAAAATAGTACCTTACCATTAAAATATTTAATCCAAAGCGGTTGGAACATTTTGTATAACGTTTTTATATTTGTAGACGATAAATTAGTAACTTCCCGAGGAATTCTTTTAGAAACATCTAAGATTTTAGTAATAAGTTCATCAGAAGAAATGAAAACAACAGAAATATTAATTTTATTATTCTAGGCCTGCTAGGGAAAATTCAGTAAGTCCATTACGCCGGGCCGCGCCGCGCTTATATTGTTTTTACACGACTTCTTCACTTATGGTATAATTCCACTCTAACAACTACAAAATATTGTTTTTTTATTGATTTCGAAAATAGATCACTTTAAAAATATTGGGTACAAAGATCAAAGGTGTTAACTATTATTTTTACTATTGAGTTTATTTGAGCGCGCTCCTATAAATTTAGCGGCGTATAATTTTAATAACTTTTGAAGATTATACACATAAATTTAATAACAAAATAATACTAAGAAATCTAAACGTAACATGAAACAGAACAAGACAAAGAAAAATAAAAAGGTAACGGTCTCAACTGTAAATAGAACCCAGGATCTCTGTCTTAGCGGGATAATGCCTCTAACAACTCGGCCATTGAGACCTATTTTTTTACGCTTTTCTTGTCGATCTCATATTTATATTATATATTGTTTATTCTGTTTCATAATTCGTTTATTTTTCTGTCTATTTTCTGTTTCATTTTCATTTCTGTTTCACGTTTCGTTCAGTTTTATTAGTATTATCTTCTACTCCAACCTTTTCTTCTTCTGATTGCCCTCTCCAATCGGATGCAAGAACTAAAAGTATGAAAGAACTCAAATTTCGAAGTCATTGACGTGTACCTACTTCCCTTATCATGTTTACACTATTCTTCCTGATTCTTCCCCTGGATTGTCAGTTGGGTAAATTTTGTATAATCTCTGAATATATACGACTCAAAAACACTTGAACGAGTCCATTTGAAAAACAAATCATCCAACTAACAGTTTATCATAATATTTTAATTTTGGGAGGAGTTGAACTGCTGGATTTACTAGAGAAATACCAATTCAACAAAAGAATCATGTTTTAATTATATTTGTGTCAATGTGTCAGATCAATCAGAAAGTGAGAACAATGAGATGTTTTCTCTTTAATGACCGATATTTGTTGAAATAACAATGAACATCATAAAAAGAGAACATTAAATTATAAATATTTGATGTTATTATAACGTGCATTGATTATTTTATTAATTTGGTGAAATAAATGATAATTTTACTGTGAAAAATTATTTATTCTAAAGCTGCGATGACCACTTTACATGAATTGGTAGACCTACAACTCTGCCATAGGTTACTCCAGTGGGTTTGCTATATTTGGTGAATTAGCAGGGGTGCCCGGGTTTATCGGGTGAGGTGTGTTTGAGGGCGGATGCGCTTGCCCACCAGCTGCGTGGCGGGCCGAATTGAGAGAGGCCGGATTGGGGGGACCCTTTGACCTCTCTAGCTGGTCTCTCTCGATCCATCGTCTTGCACCGCAGCGGGAGGGATGGATTCATTCGTCCGTCACTCCTGGACACACTGACTCCTAGATTCCACCCCTCATGCTTTTTTCCTTCTCACAACTTTCTTTACTTAATTTCCATAAAACGACCCTCCACACACCATCCCCAAAAATGATATAGGCCCTGAGGAAATTATATTCCTCGGGACCTCTTATATTTGCCTTCATAATATACACGATGAAATGCGAAAATATTAGGATTTTTATGAACACGTGTTCCGACATAATAATTTGCATTTTACTAATTTTTTTTTTTGGAAACCTATCAATTCATTTGTTAAGAACCTTCAATCCTGTTTTCAACCGAAATACGAATAATTTGAAGAGATTCTTAATAAATTATCAATATTCTTTCTATATTGGTTAATTTTTCTCCGTGTGTGCGTGTTGTTAATATAATTTAGACTTTTTGAGGTTGGTGTCTTTGGCGAATATGAAACATTCCCCAACGAAGAGATCCTGTAAAGAATTATGGTAATAGGGTTTCTGTCAGCCTAAAATAATCTGATGTGTTTCTTCTTACCAAATCTCTTTCAGCACAAATGTATGGGCCAGGCCTCAAGATGACGTACAAGTCTTCCTCCTGCGCCAACTGTATGAACCTCACCAGGTCTTGGTCACCTTCCCACTTATACTGGCCTTTCTCCGGCTCGTGAAAACTCCACTCCACGTACCTAAAATAAACAATCATTATTTTTAATAACTATTTTTAATTATTTGCGAAAAAAAACAGTTCTGTATACATATCTATCTTGAGTTTTAGCTGACTGCCGACTTCATTCTCAATGGGACTGCCCGGCAAGTTCATTACCTTGTACAACTATGTATTTGATTTTAGATCTCCTTTTTTAAAAAAAAATTAGCTTTGTTAAAAAAAAATAGAGTCTTGACGTGTGCAGTGAAAGAGGAAACCATATGTTTCCTTATAACGCCGTCCCAATCTACATACATAAAAAATAGAGTCTTGACGTGTGCAGTGAAAGAGGAAACCATATGTTTCCTTATAACGCCGTCCCAATCTACATACATAAAAAATAGAGTCTTGACGTGTGCAGTGAAAGAGGAAACCATATGTTTCCTTATAACGCCGTCCCAATCTACATACATAAAAAATAGAGTCTTGACGTGTGCAGTGAAAGAGGAAACCATATGTTTCCTTATAACGCCGTCCCAATCTACATACATAAAAAATAGAGTCTTGACGTGTGCAGTGAAAGAGGAAACCATATGTTTCCTTATAACGCCGTCCCAATCTACATACATAAAAAATAGAGTCTTGACGTGTGCAGTGAAAGAGGAAACCATATGTTTCCTTATAACGCCGTCCCAATCTACATACATAAAAAATAGAGTCTTGACGTGTGCAGTGAAAGAGGAAACCATATGTTTCCTTATAACGCCGTCCCAATCTACATACATAAAAAATAGAGTCTTGACGTGTGCAGTGAAAGAGGAAACCATATGTTTCCTTATAACGCCGTCCCAATCTACATACATAAAAAATAGAGTCTTGACGTGTGCAGTGAAAGAGGAAACCATATGTTTCCTTATAACGCCGTCCCAATCTACATACATAAAAAATAGAGTCTTGACGTGTGCAGTGAAAGAGGAAACCATATGTTTCCTTATAACGCCGTCCCAATCTACATACATAAAAATGAATATGTCTTTGTTAGTTCCGTACGCGTTCCTATACCATCATCCGATTTCAGTGAAAATTTCAAAGTTTGTTCTTATTAGTGCCAGGAGTGTTTAGAGAGTGGTTTGAACGGTCGAGAACGCTCGAGAAAGACTCTGACTGGAATGATAAACAATCATGAATGATAATTTTTTTTAAATAATTATATGAACCAACTAAACACTTGTTGTTTATCTGTAAGTTATAATACTCGTATGTTCGCTCTCGACTCTCCCTGAATAAAATAAGATAATTTATGGAAAATTAACACCTATTTTTCAAAGCTATATAATTATCTTGTTATTTTATAACGGCATGGTAAGCTTGATAATCTATGGAGTGTATAGTATGGACTGTATCACCCCGGGGAGCAGCTATATGTTGAAGGTATTTTAAGATAATTTACACAACATAATTATCAGGTACACCCAGTTGTCAGGTACTCTAAAACTGACAACCTCAAAACTTAACCCCAAACCATTTATAAGTCTCCGAGGAACGCCGGGTACACGTTACCTAGTTTTATATAAAATTAAATCATTGAAAAAGATAATACTAATAGATCTAAAACCTGGGGAAAATAGTTGAGGATAACAACAAAGCCGGTAAAACAGATCTCTGGCTCGATTCCCAATTACGACCGTTACCTACTAGGGAAAATAGTTGAGGATAACAACAAAGCCGGTAAAACAGATCTCTGGCTCGATTCCCAATTACGACCGTTACCTACTAGGGAAAATAGTTGAGGATAACAACAAAGCCGGTAAAACAGATCTCTGGCTCGATTCCCAATTACGACCGTTACCTACTAGGGAAAATAGTTGAGGATAACAACAAAGCCGGTAAAACAGATCTCTGGCTCGATTCCCAATTACGACCGTTACCTACTAGGGAAAATAGTTGAGGATAACAACAAAGCCGGTAAAACAGATCTCTGGCTCGATTCCCAATTACGACCGTTACCTACTAGGGAAAATAGTTGAGGATAACAACAAAGCCGGTAAAACAGATCTCTGGCTCGATTCCCAATTACGACCGTTACCTACTAGGGAAAATAGTTGAGGATAACAACAAAGCCGGTAAAACAGATCTCTGGCTCGATTCCCAATTACGACCGTTACCTACTAGGGAAAATAGTTGAGGATAACAACAAAGCCGGTAAAACAGATCTCTGGCTCGATTCCCAATTACGACCGTTACCTACTAGGGAAAATAGTTGAGGATAACAACAAAGCCGGTAAAACAGATCTCTGGCTCGATTCCCAATTACGACCGTTACCTACTAGGGAAAATAGTTGAGGATAACAACAAAGCCGGTAAAACAGATCTCTGGCTCGATTCCCAATTACGACCGTTACCTACTAGGGAAAATAGTTGAGGATAACAACAAAGCCGGTAAAACAGATCTCTGGCTCGATTCCCAATTACGACCGTTACCTACTAGGGAAAATAGTTGAGGATAACAACAAAGCCGGTAAAACAGATCTCTGGCTCGATTCCCAATTACGACCGTTACCTACTAGGGAAAATAGTTGAGGATAACAACAAAGCCGGTAAAACAGATCTCTGGCTCGATTCCCAATTACGACCGTTACCTACTAGGGAAAATAGTTGAGGATAACAACAAAGCCGGTAAAACAGATCTCTGGCTCGATTCCCAATTACGACCGTTACCTACTAGGGAAAATAGTTGAGGATAACAACAAAGCCGGTAAAACAGATCTCTGGCTCGATTCCCAATTACGACCATTACCTACTAGGAAAAATTACACTACAGCAATAAATAACACATAAAATTTATGATTTAATCATAAAACAATGTAAACAAAATGAAGAAAGAAAACCACATAATGAAATGAGAAAAATGGCTTAACCTCTCAGGCCTCTAGCAAATAGACCGTTATTTATTTATTTATTTTTTAATTATTTTAATATAGATCATATGGGTTACATTAATACATACATATTTTGCAAAATATAATATTAAGGTTCATAATTGGTCATGTATACCTTATCAGAAAAGAGGAGCTCTTGTGCCTGATAAGGGAGCCACGATTCTTACTTAGATTCAATGTTATAATATTATGTTATGTGTAAAATATATAATTATATATATATATATATATATATATATATTTTTTAATATAAGTTTTTTTGGAAAAAAAGTTTGATTTTATTTATTTGTTCTTGTTGGTTCGTAATACAGCGCAATTCGGAAGGGAGATTATTGTAGTTTTTTATGGCTTGGTAAATATAATGGTTTTGCATTTGAGTTGTTTTAAAGATTGGCGTAATAAATTGATTTCCATTTCTCATGAGTTTGTAAAATTCTTGATATTCTTTGTTATTTTTTTCTTTACACATTTTTATAATGGAAGTTTGCTTAAATATATCATCAATATTTGGTACTGGAAACAATTTAAAAAGCAATTTTGTTGGGAAAGTAGAGTTTTTTTTAAGTATTACCTTTACAATAATTTTTTGCGAGACTTTTACTGAGTTTAGATTGTTTTTATAAGATCCTCCCCAACCTATGATTCCGTAAATAAGCAGGGAGTGGACAAGAGCATAATATACATTTTTTAGTATTTTCACATTTAAAATATTTCTTAACCTAACAAATATATATATACATTTCCTTATTCTCTTTACTAACTCCGTAATATGGCTTTTCCATTTCAGATTTTCATCGATGATCACACCAATATATTTAATTTCAGAAGAAGAGTTGATTACAGTACAAATAGGATTAAGTAGTTTACAGTTGACATTGTCACTATTTTCATCATGGATTATGATATTTACTTTGTGTTTAGGTATTTTTTGTAGTGAAAATAATACATATGTTGTTTTTTTAGCATTAAGTGTGAGTAGGTTATTATCAAACCATGATTTTAAGATATTAATACATTCATTTGCAATTATATTTTTAAAAGATGCTGTCAAGAAGTCGGAGAATTGTATTTTCGCAAATGGAAAATTTCTTAAAACCTAAACTGCATTTGATAGGTGATGAAATACACCTTAAAAATTTTATTATAATAAATAAAAATATTTTTACAATACTAAAATTTTGAAATCAAAACACAAAAGTTATGAAATTGTTGCGTTTTTTCGCACAACCACTGAACTAATATTACTGCCACCTCACTTTTCTTCGTTTCATTAAAAAAAATATTGATAAAAAATTCAAAAAGTTTCATAAATTTTTCTCAAATTGCGGTCGGAACTTTTGGTTAGAGGTGTACATTTTAACTGTTTTTGCAAATTTGTGTGGAGGGGTGCCCAATTTGCCTGGTGGTGCCCCTGCCCCCCCCCCCCCCTCCCCCCTACTAACGCCCACGAATGGTATCCTTCTTAAATGCGTCTGCAGATGAAACCATAACTGTAATTTTATCTGTAAGCGAGCCCCCAGTTTAATTAGCATTACACTCATAATATCTTTTTAGATATTTAATTCAAAAGGGATGTTGGATCGCCTATTTTTTACGTCTAAACTGCTTTCTAGCAACCTGTTAATGTTTAGTACCTGTTAGGTATGCTATACCTTTCTCTGAGTTTTTTAATAATGTCTTAAAAATGTACATATCTGAAACACCGTGAAATAAATACGTTCTCGAGTTCTAAAAGTTTTTTTTTATCATTTGTTTTTTGTGATCGTACTGAAAACGCTCGCGGGCCGCACCTTAAAGTCTCGCGGCCCGCACGTTCCCTACCCCTGATTTAGATCATATTTCTAACCATGGCAAATAAATAAAGATAGTAAGGTAGACGCAACAATTTCTAACAGATTATATGAGTTGTTCCCAAAAGGGAAAAAATCGACTCTACGGGGAGTAGCTGTTTGTTCGTAAATATCTTAGATACAGGGGCAGGGAGTTCTGACCTGAGTATAAATGGAAAATATTACCAGATTGTATTTTGTGCATATTTTACTCACGAATTAATGTTGCGTGGTTGTTTTGTGTGGAATAGTTGGTTTGAGGGTGTGTTTCGTACTGGACAGTGGAAATTAATGTTTTCTAGAAGGTAATCATTGTCAACAGCGTTATTAAAGATTTTGTATAGAAATGTTTGGGCTATACTAAAAGGTGCAAGCGAATTACTCTTTTATAGCCGACTGCAGTCTTTTGGTCAACTGCAGATTAGTGCTCCGCATACTAAGTATGCAGAAGTAGTGGATTGATCGATAAAAGGTTAAAGAACCTTAGATAATTCCCTGTAATAGATGTGAATGGAATGATGAAGAGCCTACAGAAAACTTTTTCGGGAAAATAACAATTTTAATCTATCGAATTGCAATTCAATGTTGAAATTAAAGATGGATTAAAAATTAAAGATAGGCGCATACAATGATTGTCCAGAGCGATGTTTTAAAAGATTGGTTTTTTACCGTTACAGGTGGATAAGATTAAAGGAAAACAAGAAAGGAGAATAGAATGAAGAACAGAAATAAAAACAAAGTAATAGAACGAATTACAGAATAATAATAGAATGAAAGACCAAATAAAGAACAAAATAAATAAACGAATAAGTAAAGGAATAACAAAAGGATTTATAGAATGAAGGAAAGGATAATAATTAAATAATAAAGATGAAATTTCGTACGTGGAGACGGCGTTAATTCCGGCAGCCCTCATGGTTCTGAGCCGGTCCCTCCAGTACTGGTGAGGGCTTCTGAAGTAGTGCAGAGAGCCGGACACGTAGCGGAACGGCTTTCCGTCCATCGTGAACGTGTTTCTGTCGTAGTCTATGCTGAATGACCTGTTCCCACCATCGCGAACTTCCTGAAAGTTAAGAGGCATAGCATAACCATGTCAAGAAAATACATATTTCTTACATTCGTCAACCCATTTTAGATTTAAAACCCTGTTGATTTTAGAAGTTTAAAAAATACCCCCGACGTCTTTTTTTAGCCAATGTCATCTGATATGGGCAATAACGCAGATCTTACGCTAACTTTGTTTAGAGGTGTGGAGTTGGCTTAAAAACAGATGCTGATTATTATATGCAATGCCTACACGGCATGAAAGCATCCTAGAAGATTTTTTTCAAAACATTCAACACTTACTCTGACGATTATTTGTTCATGCAGATGTATAGTTTTAATGGAAAACATGTTGTTGTTGGTAAACAAGAATATTTTATTTACTTTAATCTCGTCATCTTAAAAGCATTCGTTTGGTAATTAATAGTAAAATTAAATAAATCAACCACAGCATTAAAAAGTATAACAGTTCCGCAAAAGAATTTTGCTAGAAAAATTACTGCTATGACCTTCTCCAAAGTCCGGATAAAATTTTAATGTTTCTTCAATTTTTCGATATATTTACGTGTATATATTAGTAATAATTATATAATGTAATAATATTTAATCAATTCATTTAAAAAGTTTAAAAAATGCATTGTTGATAATATGATGATGTTTTTTACCACTGTGTGTGCGTCCTGTAAACCGAAGGCTATTACTCCCACAGCCAGCATCAATACTACCAGCGTGCTGTACATTCCTAATATATGGCGGGTTGGTTTTAACATCGTCCTGGGTTTTAAATACTGCTCCTTTTCAAAAGTTTGTGTCTTTTGTTTATTTATTTACTCCATCCCTTGGTTAAACTGCTAAAAAAGATAAGTACCTACTAGAATTAATTTAATTTACTGTGTTATGTTTTTGATACTGAGCATGTCTCACTGTTCATCACTGTTTCCGACGATATAATTGTATCGATATCACTACGTAGATAGTAATGATATTGTTAGTCGATGCCACAGTGATATTGGATCTCTCAGATCCAGTCATGTCACTACGTACATCAGTCTTATTGTATTGTCGTAAAAAAGATTTTATTAGTCTTTACATGTTGTTTCTTTCGTGGCCTGTTGTTGTTACATTTTATGTCTACTCAGTAGTGAAACGTGTCTTAACGGAATTTGTAAAAAGGTAAGCATAAATATTTATTTTTTAAATTAACCTTTATCTGAAATAACACTTGCTTTTAATGTACATTTGGCGATTAGGTGAGAGGCACGAAAATAAAAGACGTGTCGTGAAGGTCACAGTGTTTATTGAGTCAGAGTAGCCGTAACGAGAGTTGACGCTGGACAGATGTATTCACTGGATGCTGGCGGTGATGGCTGGTCAAGCGCGGGTCAGTGAGTCGACGCCGGGTGCTGGTGACCAGGACTCGATGATGGTCAAACACTGGCGAAGAACGTGGGTCTACAGGTACTCCAGTGCTGACGGGAAGGCCGAAGGTGCGGTGGACCTTGTAGGCGGTTGAGCGGGAGCTGCGTAGACCAGTGAGGATGCTGCGTGTCCTCGTGGTGGTCATGAGAGACGCTGGAACTAGGGCGCTGTAATCCGTGTAGCGCTAGCCAGGGACGGTGGCCAAGGCGCTAAGATGATGTCCCGATCGAGTCCATGATGTGTACGTGCGAAGCCGAGAGTATTGTCCTTCGCGCAAAGGTGCGCGGATTATCACTCGTGAGATTTGTCAACTGACGGCAGATTGATGACTGACTGACCGCTCGCTGCGTCGGGCTTATTTATACTGTACGGCCGGCGGCGATAGTAAGTAGGTGATATTGCAACTAAATCGGAGACACTCGCTCAGTCTGGGTCTTTCGGGAACTTTCGGTCGCGCTGCGTTAACGCATAGGCGATAGGCTCGAACCTTCTGGCGAGTTGTCGTAATGTGCCAGACCGACTGCGACGTATTGTCGTAGGTAGGCCGCGTTGTTTTGTTTACGATTTCGGCTGTCAGTAGCAACTCGCAAGTAGGTACTCGTAGAAAGGTAGGTTACCTGAGTAGGTCGAGCTGTTTATTATTAATGAGACAATTCTGGATGTTCTCATATCGCCACATACATGTAAACTCGAATATCGACTGTGGCTTGGTAAAACCCTTCAAACCACAAAATAAAAACTTAATGTATTTACAAATTGGTAAAACTATTTAAAACTATCGAAGTTTATATGAAATTGGTTTTTAGTTTTTCAAAAATTTGGTGTAAAATACTGTAATTCTATTTATAATTATGAGAGTTTTGAGTAATTTCGTCTACGGTTTTCCCCAAATAACCTAAAAAAATATGTAGGTATAAATAAATATTTTGGTATTAAAAATTTCTTGATAAGCAAAAATTACTTGATCCTGTTGTACTTTGACGACTATTCTGTTTGAAACCACTGAAAAGTAACTTTTCAAAAAAAGCTGTCCTGAGAGGTTTTACCAAAACACAATCGATATAATTAAGCACTTAAGGTTATTACTAAATAAAATGCCAAGTTGATATTTTTTTATATTGTTGGTAATTTCTTAATTATGTTTGACATATATTTATCTATTTAGATCTTTCAAGGCGATTGCACTTTTTGTACCTACATAGAATGCATTTCCATTTATCATGATGCAAATAATTAAATAACGTATTTTCAAATATTTGCTTTGATAGCTATATTTTTCTTTATTTTACACTCAGTGCGGTTATGTCATATACAGGTACTTGATATTTTTTAATATTTAAGCAAGTGGGATGTCAATGATTATTAAATTTGAAGATATCTGCAAATATTAAAGTTTATTTAAATAATTAAATACATTTACGCAGTCGATAATCACACATACTGTCAACATTTACATTGACAGCATATTATAATATAATATAGGCATAATAACAGGAGTATTGTGCAGTTTGTCAAAACATCAATAAAGCTCCAGGTACTTACGAGTACCCGCAGTAGCTATATATCGCGCGCAATTAATTGATTTTAAAAATATAAAAGAGCAGCGAATCACCAGACTGCTTTATTCACAAAACGAGTTTTTTTAGCTTGTCAATTTCGGCATCCTGATTCTGCATAGGAGTGGTAGTCCGGCAAAAGTTGTAGGCTGCAAAAAACTCTGGGGAGTGACGTAAACTAACATTTATTACATTTTAACTTGAACAGTAAGAAAGTTAACATTAGTGCTCCCAGCAGGATCACAGGGAGCTCGTGTACATCGTGTCAGGTACTTATTACTTATTATAATTACTTTCTGGCATGGCAATCAGTGGGGGCTCGTGACTTTTAGGTGTAGTAGAATGCTAATATTACAAAAATGGCATTATTTATGTTGTTGTAGCCGAAAACGTCTGTTTTTAGAAAATTCGATTTTTAATGAAGATTTTCAGGAAATCCGTGCAGCGCACGTCTAACCTGAAATTTCCTGAAAATTTTCATACAATAATCGATTTTCGAAAAAAATTAAAAATTGTTTTGGACTAAACAAACAAACAAACAAACAAACTAAATTTAGACCTTTTCCAGTAAAAAAAACATCACAATTTTTTGTAAAGGAAATGCGAGATCTTGGCATAATAATGGATGAGAAACTAGACATTACGGCCCACATTCAACAAATTGTAAATAAGGGTATGAAAACATTAGGTTTTATATCAAGAACAATTAAAAAATTTGAATCTTTACAAATCATAAAACTATTGTACATATCTCTTGTTAGAAGCCTGATAGAACATAACTCCATAGTTTGGTCGCCCTTCTACAATGTACATATTCATAATGTTGAAAGAATTCAAAGAAAATTTCTGCGCTTCGTCAATTTTAAACTTAACATCCCTTTAGAACACATAAATTACCTGTCATTATTGAATCTTTTAAATATTCCGACATTAGAAAACAGAAGAAAAATTAACGACCTAACCTTTTTATTAATATTATTGAACTCTAAATTCGATTGTTGTGAACTCCTGCATTTAATAAATCTACACATACCTACACGAACAACTAGGAAACTTTCAACATTTTACATACATACATCTCATTCCAACTATAGTTTTAACTCTCCAATACAAAGTTTACACAGTCTTGGTAACAAATACTTAAACAATATAAATGTATTTGACAATAATTTGAACTTGGAAAACTTTAAACGGAGTATGTGCGAACTATTTTTACCTAATTTGTAAACTATTGTTAACTATTTTCATTTTCAAAAACTAAACCCTTCCACACACTTTTCCACAAATGATCATCTAGTCAATCAACATTATGCAAGTGCATTATATAAGCAAAATAAATACAAAACAATACAAGAAAAACACGTCAACTCACCAGAATTCAAATGGGAAAATAATTCACCGACTCCAGATATTTTCATATCAGAGGGTTCGGCTCGGTAGAACTTCTAACAGGGCCTATAAATCCTACTGATCCCTCAGTATAAATATTTAAAAAATCTTTCGTTATCCTATATGTATTTAAAATTACTGATTTTTGCATTTTTATATATAAATTTTTTGGTAGATCTAATACGCCTAAATTTTTAATGATAGAGCTAGTTATACTGCCAGTAGCCGAAATAACGAATGGTAATGTTATAGTCTGAGAAAATTCTTTTTATCTCATTTTGAGAATGCCAAATTCTCAAAATCTCATTTATTATTATTATTCTTTCTTATTATCATTGTGGTTGATTTAGAGGATTTTGGCAGATTTTCTATTTTTCGTCTCACTTATTTGAACTCTATCACACTCGGAAGTCACGAGCCGCCACTGATGGCAATGCGCTTGAAACAAAAAGCACTAACTGTTCGTGCATGGACGAGCGCCAGCGCACACGCGATAAAAATCTCTTTAAGGAATGGCAACTAAGTGCCCCGTTCAGACGGAGAGTAAAAAAGGTCCCGGAGTTCACTTCCATTCAATTTATTGTAAGCATAACAAAAAGTTTAAGTCACTGACAAGAAAAAAATACCGTAATGTTTATTGTATTCTGCAACCCCGCGTAAAAGTTTATGCACAACAAAATGAAATAGGTATCGAAATTAAAGACAGACATGTTAAATATACTAATTAAAAGTTTTCTTTGTGTGACACATCTGCCCTGATGATGGACACTGTAACGTTGTCCGAAACGTTGGCTAAAGAAGGAGTTAGCGCAACACGGCATAACACCCCAAAAACAAATAACAAAAAAACTTTTGGCCGTGAAAATCTTAAATCATATTTAATCAATAGTTTACTTACAATCCACAGCACTTTTTCAAAAACAGACACAACGTTAACAAACTGCACTAGATTATTTTGAACAACTGTTCAGTTTTAATGGCTTTGAGTGCGCCAATTTCTTTAGACTAGATAGTGGAGAATGTAATACATTTGTATTCAATTCCACGTTGCTTGAGTTGCAGCAGATCGTCTAGGACTGGTATGGTAAACACAGTGTTTGGGTGTACACTGTACACTGTACACTGATAATACAGTTATTGGACGTTTATCGCCTGAGACCGCGGGAGGTCAAACATTGACTAACGCACTCATCCAATAAGATGTGATTGTAAAACAGCGGATAGGAATTTATTTATTGTTATTATCGCGATGGGCGTCGAGAACCAGCGACCAACAAGCTATTTAGATATTCGTGGAAACCAATCCATACTAAAGGTATTATTATTAATCACTTTTATTGATCATTAAAAATGTATACAGCGTGGTCATTATCTGTAAATAACAATATTATATTTAGTAGTACAAACGTAATGATTAAAGGAAAACCACCGATTCTACATGACATAGAAAACCCAGAAAAACTTTATTTTTCAATCAGGAGTATTTTGGTGTAGGCTTCGGCGCATATTAAAAGACAGTTTACATCTTATGGTAACCCTGCTCTTGTAGTTCAATCTACTTACTGATTTTATTTAATAAATAATTATAAGCAATAATTAGTCGTCTGAAATATCAATACAAATTGAAAACATCTCCCGAGTAAAAATAAATGCCGCCAACGGGAATGAACCCGTACCTTCTGAATCAGAAGTTCTGATGTCCGGTCAGGTGCTCTGAACCACTGAGCTATGTCGGCTTATTACCAACTCGCCAAATAATTCAATATGTACCTACTAGTACCTTGATCAACAAGTACCGCTTATTATATTTTTTTCACCTGTAAACAACCAACTTTATTGATATTTCAGGCGACTAATTATTGCTTATTATTATTAGTTATCCTTTATTCTATGCATTAAACCTTGTCTTATAAACATTAGTTTATCATAATAAAAAAAATTAAGGATTAATTTTTTTTAGATACAACAACTGTATAACATATTATTTGATAATGTGGGCCTCACTAGGTGCTTTAGTGTCGATGTCCAAAGCTTGTATTTATCGTCGGAGTTTTTATGTTTTTTGTGTGCTTTAATAATTGATGTATTAATGATAGTTTGTGTTTGTGTAAATTTGTTTTTTTGGACAAAATGTACTTTAGTAGTGTTTTTTTTAATGTATAATTGTCATATATCTGGTACGTCAAACATGCTGAATATTCATTCTGTTTCAGTCATTCTAGATGGTTTTCTGTGCCATTTTCAAATGACCAATATCTGAGTTTGTTGCTCCTCCCCAAACAATGAACGCGCCAAACGCGCGCCCAACATTTGTACACGGTTGATATTTGTCACATGAGAACGGGTCGCTTCTACGATTCGTTCTTAAGTTCAACAGCTCGGCTGTGGAACGAACTGCCGGCCTCTGTGTTTCCTCCCTCCTACAACATGGGACTCTTCAAGACCCATGTTCACTCCTTCCTCTCCACAAAAAGACCCTCCACACAGCATCCCCAAAGATGACATAGGCCCTAAGGGAAATTATTTTCTTCAGGGCCTCCTGTGTGGAGTTAATATATAAAAAAAAAATAATAATTCCATATTCTATTATGGATTGACAAAGTGCAAAATATATATTTTTTATTTATTAAAATATCTTACGTTTATCTTAGTTTATTTGTGATTTATTTTGATATGGTGTGTCCATCTGAGGTTATGGTCAATTACGATTTCTCGATATTTTTTTGGTCTCTTTTTTTCTAGAAACGATTTTTTTATTTTTATTTATTTATTTATTTTTATTTTTTTTATTTAGTAAAAGATTATACATTTAAATACATTATTTAAGAAATGTTTTGACTGCCCAACTAGGAGGATTCCCGTTTTAGGACAGTCAAATTAGTATGAGTATTAACATTTTGATAAGTTGTTTGATAAGTATAGTATTACAATAATAATGAAATAATAGGTATTTGTACTTTTAACTGGTGCCTAAGCCTACTAACATGTTTGTATAAATATGAATAACAAAGAGAAGAAATACCATAAAATAAAATATTACATTAAACATAAGATTAACTGCTGCATGGGTAGCATTCTAATTTAAAAGTATTAGGTAAGTACATATATACATATAATGATAAAGATTATAACATAAACGTATCTTTTACTGTTTTGTTGGAGTTTTTGTTGTTGTTTTTGGTTTGTGTTTGATTTCATTTTTTGTGTAGTAAAAGTTCACTCTCCTTTCTACCTAATTGATGAAACCAATTAGTGGTCAATTTATGAAGAATAGCTGTGTTTTCCTTTTTCCAAGCATCGGGCATGAAGTTGTATAGTTTTGGACCTAAGAATGAGAAGTGTCTTTGAGCGAGAGATGTTTTAGTTGTGAGTGGTACAATTGGATTTCTCCGTGAGTGGCGGGTGTCGTGAGAGTGGTTAATAGCTATATTACGTTTGCATCGTCATTAATTTGAGCAAAAAAAGATCATTTGATCAACATGAATCGATTCATTTTAACTTTCAACCGGTGTCTGGTAAGCTCAAAAATTGTATAAAGAAGGAAAAACTCTTTTCTTCTGAGGGTCACAACATTTTTTGGATTAAATTATCGATCCGGATCACAAAGTTGAGCAAATAAAAACTGAAAGGTAGGCGGCCAAATGAGAAACTAATAACTTGCCCGACTACATAATACAGGGTTTTCCAATAAGAGGTGTTATTCTGATATTCAATCGTAAAAGATCAATGGTTTCATTGCTTGTGTGGCACGTAGCACCGTCTCGTTAAAAGTAAACGTTGTCCAGATCAATACCATCTAAGTCCGGCCATAAAAAATCATTAATCATCTCTCGATAGCGCAATCCATTCACCGTAACTGTTGCTCCAGCTTCATTTTCAAAAAAGTAAGGTCCAATCACTCCCCCGGACCATAAACCGCACCAAACAGTCACACGTTGAGGATAGAAAGGCTTTTCAACAATAACTCTTGGGTTTTCCGAGTCCCAGATGCGACAATTTTGCTTGTTGACGAAGCCACCGAGGTGGAAATGGGCCTAATCACTCAAGATGATTTGCATTTGATTCACTCAAGTGAATTTTAATAATTTCAATGCGTTTTTGAAGCATGTATCGTTCCATTTTTATTAATGGCGTAGTTTTTACTTGTCAAATGTCAAAAAATGACAGCTTCAAAAGTAACATCTACCGAAATAGCGGGCTATTCAAAATAACACCTCTTATTGGAAAACCCTGTATATACAGTGTGAAAATCTGTACAACATTATAAAAATGTACCTACTGTTTCGATTTAAAATGTTCCTTATTTTTTTATTATACATCTTAGCAGTATTGAAAGAACCACCAAGCCATTGGTTGGCCATGCCTACTATAGAATAAAACACAATCGATTCACCAGTCATCGAGTGTGTTTATCGTTCAACAAAGTGCCATTTATTTAATACATATACAGGGTGTATCGGCACGTACCCGACAAACAGCTGTTGACCACGAGAAACAATTCCAATGACAGTGACGGAGTGTGGATTTTTTATTTTTTATTTTTTTAATTAAAAAAAAATGTTACTGGACAGCAAAGTGCCAATAACATTTTTTACTCCAAATGTGCTAAGGAATAGCTGGTTAAAGTTTGTCGGGTACGTGCCGATACACCCGTATACGTACATAATATATTAAGTAGGTCTATTATTATTCTTGATCTCGAAACTTTTTTGAATACCTCTTCAGCAGAATTTCCCAGACGTATTGAATGTAAAAACTATATATATGAAATTTCAGATATGAAACTCGTGTAATTTTGGCTGAATACCATTTTGCAAATTTTACGGAAATATTTCGCGCTAACAGCGCAGCGCATTAATGAATAGATGATTCCAAAGATATTAATCTTTGGATGATTCATTATTCTTACGGTCGGTCATAAAAATAAAGCGAACAAGGCAAAACTTTGATTTTTTTAAATTATCAGCATGATTTACGATGAAATGCATAAATAATATCAAAACAACTTTGTAATTTCACCGCTTACACCTTGTCTTTGCTGCACTCGAATTGGAACAGATTTGTTTACAAGCCTAACTTAACTTTACAAGACTAACATTACTTGATTTGTTTACAAAACTAACTAAACAAGACAAACTTAACTTCTGACCTATTAAAGTTTCAAACAGTATTTATACTTCTATACGAAGTCTCGGTTCATCAACCAAGACAGATCTTATATCAGAGATTTTATTAAAACCAATTTATAAGTATGCATTTCCAAAGGTACGATACTGATTATTTTTAAAGACATAAACAATATTGTGTTATTATGAAATACATTTACGTTATAAACTCCTTATGTTGTCAACTGAGCCTGCTCTCAACAAAAGAGTTCCTGTTCCTAGTGAGACAGGCATCACCATTTATATCACCCATGTAATGGAAAATAAAGATAAATAAATAAAATCCATACATAAACACTAGGCTAAACTTCTTATGCTAAACAATGAGTTTTATTGTGATAAAGAAAGAGGAATATAGGATAATGATGGGAGAGACATATTACATTATTAATTTACCTTGCGATAAATTTGATAGCCTCTTCCAGCTACTGGTCCCGATAAAGATATTGGAATATTTGTGTAAGAGTAGTGGTAAATTAGTATGCTGCTAAGGTCGTTGTCGCCGTTTATGTTTTTGCTCTATTCATATGACGGAATGCAACACAAGAGACAGAGGACTGATAAAATATCAAACAATAAAATAATTTGTAAAAACACTCATACCATTGTCAATATACGTGCGTCATTAAATTGCAAAAATAGTTTACTAGCGACCATATTCCTATAAGTGGACCATAGTCTAGACACATTCTTTATACACATGTTCCTATTAATGGACCATAGTCTAGACCAGGGGTTCCCAACCCCGTGCCCGCGGGCACCATGACGCTCGCGGAACGATTCGTATGTGCCCGCCACTATTCGACAGTGAAAGAATTTTTCATAAACATTAATTAAAAATATGATTTATTTTTATTTATTTGTTAGAGTTTTAATTTTGAGTGCCTGGGTTCATTAAATACGTTTGTATATTTGCGATATTGTATGTATGTTCAAGTGTTAAAAAAACAGTTTGAAGAGAGATTTTTGCAGTTTACACATATCGAGCCAATTGTTCCTTCTGTATTAATCCTTTTACTTGCCAAATAAATGTAATGGAAATGGCCGCATATATTGCAGATTTTGTACAAGGTAAGACAGAAGAATTAGAGCTAGTTCAGACACGGCGGATTCCGCGCGGATGCAAACCGCGCGGATCGACCGCGCGGATCTTAATAATATGGCATCCTGCTAGAACGTTCATACAATACCGCGCGGATGCGTGGTCCGCGCGGTAGCCGCCACTCGACCGCCAGAAAATGAATTCGCGCGGACGCCGCGCGGATCTATTTCTATGACGTGCCATCGGTCGTGTTACAATGGATCGCTTCGACACCGAATTATTCATTGACGAAGTGGAAAAACGACCAGCTTTGTGGGACATCCAGTGCGCAGAGTATTCTAATAAAATTGTCAAAAATGGAGCTTGGCAGGAGCTAGTGGAATTTTTCGGTGAAAACGAGGATTCATTAGAAAAAAGGCACTTTTTGGTTAGTAATTTTTATTTATTTTACATGTTAAGTTAAGTAGTTTACATTCTTTGTGATAGATACCAACTTATACGTAAGATTATATTTTTGTGTCTTGCCATTCTACACGACCCTCATTTACAAAGTAATTAGCATATCTATCTCTAATGTTTAAAGACGAAGGTGTACCTCTTCCTGCTAGATACTCATTGGCGCAGTGTATAAAGTATCTTCATACTGCATACCATCTCTTTTTCTAACAAAATTGTGTAGCACGCAACATGCCTTTATTATGTCTTCGGCAAAGTCTATGTTAACGTTTATAGGCCTATGAAAAATACGCCACTTGTTTGCTAAAATCCCAAAAGTGCACTCAATATTACGTCGGGCTCTAGATAACCTATAGTTAAAAATTCTTTTTTCATATGTTAACCCTTTTCCTGGATAGGGTCGCATTAAATTTTCCGATAAACCAAACGCTTCATCGCCAACTATAACATATGGTAATGGTGTAGGATCTGTGTTAGATATTGGTGTAGGTTTTGGTATATGTAATGATTTTTCTATTAATCTTTTATAAAATACTGAATTTTTAAATATTGCAGAATCACTACTTTTTCCATACGATCCAATGTCAATAAAAGTAAAGCAATAGTTAGCATCACAAAGTGCCAGCAGCACTATAGAAAAAAAGTTTTTGTAATTATAATACAAAGATCCAGAATCTTTAGGCATTGTAATCCTTATATGCTTGCCATCGATGGCGCCTATGCAATTCGGGAAATTTGCAGACTTTTCAAAGTCTATAGCTATTTTCTTCCACATGTCTTCACTTGGTTCGGGCATGAGCTTTTTGGCGATTGTTTTCCACAAAGCTTGACATACTTCACGGACAATTCCCGTAATTGTAGATTTGCCAAGACGAAAGTTGTAATGAAGTTCTCCAAAGGAAAAACCAGTACCCAGATATCTGAAACAATAAAATAACAACACAAATTTATAAGACTAATCAATTCCTTAACGATAGTGATATTTTTTTCAGATGTATCATTGCAAAAAAAGTGGAAGAACATACGTGATGCTTACAATAAGGAATTCAAGAAAGGAAAATCAATTCCTTCTGGTTCAGGTGCATGTAAAGGTTCAAAATACATGTATTTTGAACGGCTTTCTTTTCTTCAAAAGTCGGTAGAAAACAAAGAAACAACAACAAACATAGAAGAAGCGAAAACTGAGGAAAGTGAAGACATTAACAAAGACCAAAACAATTTTGTCAACGCACGTGAAATACGCTCCCTGCCCAATAAAAGAAAGAAAATTAAAATGGCATCAGAAGATCGATTGGCTAGCATATTAGAAGAGAGTATTTAGTCATGAGATAAAATACAGAGACAAATCAATGATAATATTTCTAATCAAGATGATGATAAGCTTTTTTGTTTATCGCTGTACAAGGAACTAAAAAAAGTTCCAGAAAACAAGCGTTTGGCTACCAAAATCGAATTGCTCAAGGTAATAGAGAAGGGGCAGATATTACCATCGCCGGTTCGTATAATAAATCAACAAAACATGCCTAATACAGGATTTTTGCAGAGTCAACAGTACTCGAACCCACTAGGATATTTTACTGGATATACAATCCCACCAGCGTCTCCATCTCCTTCATCAAGCATTAGCACTGACTCACAGTCTTCTATCATACAAAATATATATGCTGATATTATGTAAAAATAAAGACCTTACCTTAAAGTAATCACGAGTTTTTCTTCTTTTGACACGCTCGACCTCATATGGGTATCAGAAAACGCAATTTGTTCACTGATCGTTTCAAGTAATTCATCAAACGAATTTGTAGACATTCTTAAATAGTTAAAAAATTTAGGCTCAAAATTCCTCAACTTTGGATATAAAGTCATAAACTGACCATGGGTGAGCCGATCACGAAAAATTGGATGCACCCAATACTTTCGTTTTTTTTTTTTTTTTAGGAGTAAGTACACACATATTGCTTCTTCGACTTCCATTACTGAAATGAAGCGGCCGTCACCCTGTCACCCTACCCCACTCCTCACGCTCACCGCGCGTGTCTGAACACTTTCAATCCGCGCGGATGGGAACCTCGCGGTTTGCATCCGCGCGGAATCCGCCGTGTCTGAACTAACGCTTAGAGTTAGATATTTTGGACCTTAAGAATGATATTTTGCTAAAATTCTTAACATCAGAGGACAACAGAGGAAGCTTCCATTTTTAAAAAAAGCGGCATATAAAATTGAATCATTTTTCGGTTCGACATATTTATGCGAATCATTGTTTTCAAACATGAACTTAATAAAAGCAAGATATAGATCTCGACTCACCGATGAGCATCTTTATGATTGTTTGCTAACAGGATTATCGTCATACTCTCCTAATTATGAGGCACTGGCCAATGATATGCATTTCCAAAGATCACATTAACATATTGATATTATAATTCTTATAAAATGTTTTCTTTGTATTTTTTGTTGACCCTTTGTAAATACATTTCTCTGTGTGTATACAATTTGAATACTAATTTTATTATTTTGAAACATTTTTGTTTTTTATTTATTAATACATTATGAATATAATAAGAAAAATTATGGGAAAATGAGAATTTATGGAAGGAGTTTGTCGATTAAAAATGGTGGTGCCCGCCACCCTACCGATATTTTAGAATGTGCTCTAGAGTACAAAAAGGTTGGGAACCCCTGCTCTAGACACATTCTTTATACACATATTCCTATTAGTGGATCATAGTCTAGACACATTCTTTTTACCTATATTCCTATTAGTGAACCATAGTCTAGACACATTATTTTTACCCATATTCCTATTAGTGAACCATAGTCTAGACACATTATTTTTACCCATATTCCTATTAGTGAACCATAGTCTAGACACATTATTTTTACCCATATTCCTATTAGTGAACCATAGTCTAGACACATTATTTTTACCCATATTCCTATTAGTGAGTCTAGACACATTATTTTTACCCATATTCCTATTAGTGAACCATAGTCTAGACACATTATTTTTACCCATATTCCTATTAGTGAACCATAGTCTAGACACATTATTTTTACCCATATTCCTATTAGTGAACCATAGTCTAGACACATTCTTTTTACACATATTCCTATTAGTGGATCATAGTCTAGACACATTCTTTTTACATATATTCCTATTAGTGGTGTCTAGACACATTCTTTTTACATATATTCCTATTAGTGGATCATTATCTAGACCAGTGTTTTTCAATCTGTGGGTCGCGACCACTTGGGGGGTCACGAAGCCTTACTTGGGGGGTCGCCGGCAAAAGGAAAAAGGCGAGGTTCTAACTAAAATACAAATACTATTTCAGTGAGAAGGATAGGCTTGTTTATTTTTCAAAAATATTTCAAATCGTTGTGCTATTTTTGACATGTTAATAATGAATTTAATTTTTTTTAGTTTTAATGTCCACTACTGAAGAAAATGTCAGTTCACATCAGTATGAAGTGGCAAATGGCATTAATAATTTTAGAGCTTCCCTTGCCAGCTCTGGATACTCTTTTTCTGGATATTCTTTTCTTTTCATCCAAAACACGTCAACACTTTGAGAATGAAATGCCATTTTAAGCATGCCGTCAGCAGCTAAATCTATAAGTTTTTCTTTCATGTTTGTGGTGAAATCAGCCAGTTCTATTAATCTATCCAATAAAGGGTTTAGAATCCATCTACGCCCATTGTCAGCTTCAGAGTGCAAGTCTGGAAAGTATGTTAATAGTTTCTCTTGCAAATTATTCAAGATTTGTATCATGCAAGGAATGTGAGCCCTTACCACAAGTGATTATTGGTCTGTTGTATTATCTTTAACAGTCTTCTGAACACATGGCAAAGACTATTGTTTTGACTTTATCTTTAGCTGTTAAAATATATTCTTCTCTTCCTTGGAAGTTCTTGTTTAAATTATTAAGGTGGCTAAAAAATCTGGCAGAAATGCTAATTTCAGTAGCCAAACAGGGTCAGAAAAATGATTAGCATATTCAGATTTGGCATCTTCTAAGAACATCAAAAATTCATCTTTGAGTTCTAGAACTCTTGTCAATACCTTTCCTTTGGATAGCCACCTGACCTCTGTGTGATAAAGGAGATTGTGATGAAGCGAACCCATGTCTTCACAAACCATTCTGAACAGCCGGGTTTGCAAGGCCTTTGATAGAATTCACAATTTTTATTACCTCCTTAAGAACGTCATTTAGATCAGAAGGTAAAACCTTAGCTGCTAGAGCTTGTCGATGAAGAAAACTGTGTGTTCATGATACGTTTGGCATTATTGATATTAATTTCGCAACAAGTCCGCTTTTTAGCTCCATATAGTTGAGAGGAAAAACTCAACACCACCCTCGTCGGAATTGCAGGACCTCGCTCTCACATATACGTCTCGGAACACCTGACGTTTCGTGCGAAACACTTGTGGTTCCTTGCACGTAAGGCTACACGGGAAAACTTATATAAATTCGCCTGGACCCGTGGAGGGACATGGACAAGTGTACGTCCGTAGAGATATTGGAACACCACTCATTATTATCAATGACAAAAACAAACACATCTTATCTCACACACCCAATAACTTGTAAAAGAACTGTAACTATTGTATTTATGTTTATAAAATATTTTTTACTTTACTCAAAATTCATTAACATCACTATTTTAACTATTAATCTCAACCTATTATATGAAACAGAAGGGCACAGGTATATGGTTACAGGGGAATTTAAATTATTTAATTTGTATTTCTCTAGTTTTCTTTTATCTCTTTACCCAAACACTACATTTAGTTTTAGCATTAACCAATATAAATCTTGTACTAAGTATCTTCAATTCATAGTTACACTATATGCCTGCTATAATTATGTAAAATACTTACAACAACTAAATCCCTATAACACCTATGTACTTTACATGCTTATGCTTATGTTTTATTTTCTTTATATACTTATATTTTATATGCTTTATATGCTTATGCTTTATATGCTCGTGATATATACTCGCAACAACTATATGCATACTCTGTATACTTATGCCAATGTTATGCATACTTTTCACGCTTATGTTAAATATCCGCAACAACCAAATCCATATATCACTGGTATACTTTATATGCTTATGTTTTATTTTCTTTATATGCTTATGTTTTTTAATCTCTTTAAGCTCATGTTTTATTTTCTCTTTATGCTTATATTGTATATTATTTATATGCTTATGTTATGTATTATTTATATACTCATGTTATACATTCGCAACAGATATAAGTACACTTTATTCACTAATAGACACGATACCGATATAATTATAATAACGGAGCGTAATTCTTTTAATTTAATTCTTCATAGTTTTGGCAAGCTTATGGATGTATGTGCTATCTATCAATTGCTCTAAATGAATTAAAATTAATTTTAAATGGATGATTTTATAGCTAGCCAAATAGAAAATTTCTACAAAATCCATGAATACGAATGTGCAAGCACAGAGACATGTAATGAATTTTTCCCACACAAATTTAACGGTTTATTCATATTACACCAAAATATTCGTAGTATGTTTCAAAATTTTGATGAATTTATTATTAAAATCAATAATCTAATATTACAACCAGACTGTATAATATTAACAGAGACATTTACAAATGATGAGTCACCAGACTTTCAACTTCCTAACTATACATACATCCCAACTAAAATAAATATCAATAAAAATAGTGGAATCGCAATATTCGTTCACACCAAATTCAGTATTGTCACGACTTTAGAACACCCAATATTACTGACTAACTGTATTCAAATCGAAATTAAACTCGATAAATATATTTATCACATAATTGCCATTTACAGAACACACGAATCAAAAATTTCACATTTCATAACTCAACTGAAAAATATATTACTACCGCTTAAAAATAAAACCTGTTTTATCGCGGGTGATTTTAATATTAACATTAACGAAAAATCAGAAAATATTTTCAAAAATGAGTTCCTAAATTGTATGACTGAATTAGATTTTAAATCATGCATAAACAAAAATACTAGAGAAATGCACGGACAAAAATCGTCTTGCTTAGATCATATTTGGATAAACATAAAATTACAAAACCTATATAAAATCAAAACAATGATTTGGCAAACGAATATTACTGACCACCACACTTGCTTATTATTGTATGATAATGAAATAAAATCACAAATTAAGGTTCCAACTACTATTAAAAAAACCACAAATATTGCCACTTTAGAGAAAAAATTGAGAGCAGAAACTTGGTGTACGATACTACAATCTAACGATGTCGAACAATGCTCAAATATGTTTGAAAAACAAATTATGGATCATATTGAAACCTCCACAACAGAGGTCTCATTATACTCGAATTCAAAATTCAGACGTATAAAACCTTGGATCACTTGTGGCCTAATAAAATCTATCAGAGAAAAAGAAAGGCTATATAAAAATACAATTAAAAATCCACACGATGAAAATGCTAAGATAGTTCTCAAAAAATATAGAAATAAATTAACAGCTTTAATTAAAAAAAGTAAAGACGACTACTTTAAAAAAATAATCTCTACTTCAGAAAACAATCTAAAAGTTATTTGGAAAACGGTAAATTATGCAATTGAAAATAAGAAAAAAAATAATTCTATAAAATATTTAAAACATGAAAATAATATCATAGATGTATCCAAAGACCCAAAACTAACAGCAAACATTTTTAATTCTTACTTCTCTAAAGTACGAAACAATCTCGCTGATAAAATCACTAAATCTGTACACACACCTAAAACTATAACAACTAATACCCAAAAACAAAATACACTATCCACTTTTAAAAAAACTACCGAAACTGAAATTCAACTTGTAATAGAAAGCATGAAAGACGGATCCTCTCCAGGTTTTGACCACATTTCTGTGAAAATTCTTAAAGAAATGAAAATGTATCTACTGAAACCACTAAACCACCTTATCAATCTCAGTCTGACTAAAGGCATATTCCCAACAAATTATAAAAAATCTATAATATCCCCTATATTTAAAACCGGCGACCCGCAAAATGTTTCAAATTATCGACCGATATCACTAATATCGAATATAGCAAAAATATTTGAAAAGATTGTGAAAAAAAGGGTTGTTGATTTTCTAGAAAACAATAAAATATTACATTCCAATCAATTCGGATTCTTAAAAACAAAAAGCACACAAGATGCAATAGCAAATGTAACATCATTTATATACTCTGCACTTGATGAAGGAAATAAATGCGCAGGAATATTCATAGACCTAAGAAAAGCATTCGATAGTATCTCACACGCAAAGCTTATCAAAAAACTGAAATTAAATAACATCAATGATAAAGCCGTCCAATGGATAGAAAGTTATTTGAACAATCGTGCACAATTTGTTAAAATAAATGACCAAACTAGCGACCAAGAAACATCAAATTTTGGTATCCCACAGGGCACCGTGCTTGGACCAATATTGTTCATTTTGTATGTAAACGACATATTTATTCAACCATTGCATGGCCAAATTATCTCTTACGCTGATGATACAGTCCTTATAATAAAAGAAAAAACTTGGGAAAAAATTAATCTAAAAGCTACAGAAGACATAAATAATCTAAAAATATGGTTTGACAATAACCTCTTGTCGTTAAATAGTGATAAAACATATGTCATTCCTTTCGAAATTAACACTAACATTGTACCTCCAAATCTTCAAATATTCTTACATAATCATTCTCTCGCACAACACGATACTAATCACTGCCAACAAAAATGTTCACTTCTGAAAATAGCGGATAAAATTACATATCTTGGAATAATCATAGATAAAAACCTAAAATGGAAAGATCACATCGACCATACAATAAAAAGAGTTAGGAAGTTAATTCATATATTCTTACGGATACGAAACTTTTTACCAACGAAAAACCTATACTCAATATACTACGCATTAGTACAGTCTATTCTTCAGTATGCCATTATCAGTTGGGGAGCAGCTTACAAAACTAATCTGACCCCCATAGAAATTGTTCAAAAACTAATAATAAAAATTATACTAAAAAAACCTCCAGACTTCCCAACTGACAGCATATTCGAAGAATTCAAAGTTCCAACATTTAAAAACTTATTTATAAAAAATTCAATTATACAAATTATAAAAGAAAAAGATAAATACGCATTCATAACTGAAAATCGTACTAGACTCAAACATGTATTTGTGTGCCCCAAATTAAACACTTCTTTTGCACAACACCATTATACTCACCAAGGAAAATTCTTTTTCAATAACCTACCAATAGAAAACAGAAGCATTGGGAACAAAATTCAATTGCTGAACTCCATCAAAAAGTATTTTAGAGAATGTCACACTAAAAATCTTACTTGTTTTTCTTCTTACTGAATACATATATGTTTACATATTTTAGTTAACGGGTCTGATTGCCATGTGTCTATATTACCTACACATACATATATATTGAAATACATGATTATAGTAAATAGTTATTATAATTATATAAATTTTTTTTTATTTTTTATATGTTCTTTATTCAGTAAAGTTTATACATTACAGTAAACGGGTAAATTTTTGGCCACCACACTAGGCACATGCCCGTGTTGTAGTGGTCAATTTTATGTTAAGTATAATAATACAAATTAAAAATAAGTTGAATGAAAACAAAATAATATAAAAATAAAATAAAATGTATTAACTGTATTAACTGCATTGTATTAACTGTACACGTGACTTTATTTGTACATAATATGTGAAATGTTAACTCTTCTTCCATCCAAGCTAAGGCTTTTAATGGAAGACCAGTAAAATTATAAATAAAAAAATAAAAAAATAAATAAAAAATAAAAAAAATAAAATAACTAGCTACAAATAGCGATACATTTTTTCCAATCAATGTCGTAGTCACAAGTGCTTTCTAAAAACATATCGTATAAACATTGGCCTGTTGTGTTTGCAGGAAGTGCTTTGCAAAATAAAATTTCTTCCATGATGCTGTCATCTGCTTCAAAGCGCACAAATACTATGAACTGACACTGGCACAATCGGAAACTGTAGATTCTGCTTTAATTTTTCGACTACTTGCTCTCGAATATCATTGGCCATATCGTTTATTCTGCGTGAAATAGTATTATCAGAAAGTGGTATGCTTTTTAACTTGTTTGCCTCTTGTTTGAGTGACCATAATTTCAAGCATATCTAGAGCTGCTGGTAAAATAAGATTTTCGGCTATTGTGTGCGGCTTCCCTGCTTTTACGACTTTGTAGCTAGTTAATAATGCAGAATCGTTGACACTGGATACCTAAAAACAAATAAAACAATATAAAAATTAACAAATGATTGACTATTAAGAAATAAGTCGAAAGTCAAAGTCGCACGCAGCCTTACCAACTTACCTCTTACTTACTTTCAAAGCTCTTGCGGCTTCCTTGCAGAGTGTAGGCCGTAATAATGAATATAGGTACCAAAATAGAGAAAATAATTGACGTATTTAAATTACTAACTTTTTGTCTGTATGTATGGCCAAAGGGGGTTGCTAGAATTTTTCAACCTGTAAAGGGGTCGCGTATTCAAAAAGATTGAAAAACACTGGTCTAGACACATTCTTTTTACCTATATTCCTCTTAGTGATGTCTAGACACATTCTTTTTAGACATATTCCTATTAGTGGTGTCTAGACACATTCTTTTTAGACATATTCCTCTTAGTGATGTCTAGACACATTCTTTTTAGACATATTCCTATTAGTGGTGTCTAGACACATTCTTTTTAGACATATTCCTATTAGTGGTCTAGACACATTATTTTTAGACATACTCCTATTAGTGGTGTCTAGACACATTCTTTTTAGACATATTCCTATTAGTGGTCTAGACACATTCTTTTTAGACATATTCCTATTAGTGGTCTAGAGTCATTCTTTTTAGAGATATTCCTATTAGTGGTCTAGACACATTCTTTTTAGACATATTCCTATTAGTGGTCTAGACACATTCTTTTTAGACATATTCCTATTAGTGGTCTAGACACATTCTTTTTAGACATATTCCTATTAGTGGTCTAGACACATTCTTTTTAGACATATTCCTATTAGTGGTCTAGACACATTCTTTTTAGACATATTCCTATTAGTGGTCTAGACACATTCTTTTTAGACATATTCCTATTAGTGGTCTAGACACATTCTTTTTAGACATATTCCTATTAGTGGTCTAGACACATTCTTTTTAGACATATTCCTATTAGTGGTCTAGACACATTCTTTTTAGACATATTCCTATTAGTGGTCTAGACACATTCTTTTTAGACATATTCCTATTAGTGGTCTAGACACATTCTTTTTAGACATATTCCTATTAGTGGTCTAGACACATTCTTTTTAGACATATTCCTATTAGTGGTCTAGACACATTCTTTTTAGACATATTCCTATTAGTGGTCTAGACTCATTCTTTTTAGACATATTCCTATTAGTGGTCTAGACACATTATTTTTAGACATACTCCTATTAGTGGTGTCTAGACACATTCTTTTTAGACATATTCCTATTAGTGGTCTAGACACATTCTTTTTACACACATTTTTTTTAAATCGAATATTTGAATTTCACATTTGTTTTTTCGTGAATGAATGTATGAATGAAATGGTATTTCGGAAGTAGAAATTAACCCATTTTCCGTTATTCGATCGAGCTGAAACTCGGCAGATAGACTCGTTGTCGATGACAATGCATTATGTCAATTTTTATAGCAATCATGCATATATACTATTAAAGAAACTGGTATATATACATATATACTACTAAAGAAACTGGTGTGGGCTCAAAGCCGTGGTTCAGTCGACAATGCTCCGAAGCAGTTCGACGAAAAAACGCGGCTTACCGAGCCTACAACACATCTCGAACGCCCGAAAGCAGATCAGCATACAACAAATCGGCAAAGGAATGCAAGAGAATCATCAATAGATCAAAATTCGAACACGACCTGCAGATCAGCAAAAAGCTGGCTGCCTGCCCGCATGGCAGCAGAGCATTCTGGTCGCTTGCGGGCTCAATAGGTCGAAATTTTTGCAAACCCAGTTTGCCGCCTCTTACCAGACCTGACGGCTCACTAGCAAACACCGCCACCGAAAAGGCAAACCTTTTAGGGAAAATGTTTGCGGAAAACTCGACCCTCGACGACGGGGGTGCTGTTCCGCCGTCGGTTCCTCACTGCGGCTTCTATATGAAAAAGCTGAGGATCCGGCATCGGGATGTACTCCACGTCATACGGGGGCTCGATGTTAACAAAGCTAGTGGACCTGATGGAATACCTGCCTTGGTATTGCAGAGGTGTGCTGCGGAAATAGTTCCAGTTTTGACAAATCTCTTCAAAATGTCCCTGAAGTGTGGCACTGTGCCCTCTGGTTGGAAAAAAGCGGTAATTCACCCTATTCCCAAGAAAGGTGACCGCTCCAACCCGGCCAACTACCGCCCCATAGCGATCACATCAGTTCTGTCCAAAGTGATGGAACGTGTGATCAACGACAAACTGCTCACATACCTCGAGAAGAACAAAATTATCAACGACCGTCAATACGGATTCCGGCGGAACCGCTCGTGCGGTGATCTTCTCGCGTATGTGACGCATGTTTGGGGGCGGTGCCTGGAACGTCACGGTGAGACCCAAACGGTCGCACTAGACATATCCAAGGCCTTTGACCGGGTCTGGCACCGAGGACTTGTCAACAAATTGCATTCTTACGGACTTCCCGCATCCCTGTGTACGTGGATTGCTGACTTTTTAAGGGATAGGTCGATTCAGGCGGTTGCTGACGGTTTCACCTCTTCCTCGCACTCCATAAATGCTGGCGTCCCACAGGGATCGGTTCTGTCTCCGACTTTGTTTTTGTTGCACATCAATGACCTTTTGACATGTGCACCGATTCATTGTTACGCGGATGACAGTACAGTTCATGATAGCTTTTTGTTTGACAAGCCCCCAAAGGGCACACAAACACAAACTCCAACGGCTCGGAGGGCTTTGAAGCAGAGAATGGACGGTTATCTCGAGAGTATTTCCTCCTGGGGTAAAAATAATCTCGTCGAATTTAATGTTTCAAAGACCCAATCCTGTCTGATTACGTCTAAAAGGGATCCAAATGATAATCTAGTCTCCTTCAACGGAAGCAATCTTCCGAACAGGCCTTCCATTGATATGCTTGGTATAACTATAAGTGACCAGCTCAGGTACGGGGGCTCCATCGAAGCCAGAGTAAAGTTGGCCTCTCAGAAGCTGGGCGTACTGTACAGGGCCCGCAGATACTTTTATAGTACACAACTGCTCACCCTGTACAAATCGCAAGTGCGCCCTACTGTCGAATTTGGCAGCCATCTCTGGTCTGGAGCCCCAAAATACCTGAAAAAAACCCTTGACTCTGTGCAGAAACGGGCGGTCCGTTTGATAGATTCCCCAATCTTAACAAACGGACTGCAATCTTTAGAGCACAGACGTCGGGTAGGTATGCTGTCCTTGTTCTATCGGTATTACAATGGAAGATGCTCTGAGGAACTAGCGTCATTGATCCCTTCGGCGCCGGTGCGTAGTCGGGATACACGCCAAACGCGCGCCCAACATTTGTACACAGTTGACACTTGTCACATGAGAACGGGTCGCTTCTACGATTCGTTCTTAAGTTCAACAGCTCGGCTGTGGAACGAACTGCCGGCCTCTGTGTTTCCTCCCTCCTACAACATGGGACTCTTCAAGACCCATGTTCACTCCTTCCTCTCCACAAAAAGACCCTCCACACAGCATCCCCAAAGATGACATAGGCCCTGAGGGAAATTATTTTCTTCAGGGCCTCCTGTGTGGAGTAAATATATAAAAAAAAAAAAAAAAATATATAATCTGTACAATTTTTACAAAGATTGAAATTGGATGACACTACAGCAATACAATGTAAAACATTAAGCAATACAATTTTCAATTCAATTCAATTCAATTTGTTTATTCCTTTAAAAACATTACAAAATTACATTTTATTTCGTTTTTAAGTACATTTGTAAAATGGTATTACATAATAGTTAGCGGTGTATAAACTATACCAGCATCAACAGAGCTTGCCTTTTAAAGGCAGCTTCACCGATGCTAAATATGTCGATATCCGAATTAATTCTGTTTAATTAATTTTGTTTTTTTTTTTACAATGTACAAAAAATTTCAGTTCTGCCCAATTGGTATTTGACTCAGTTATTAGCGCTGTTGAATACGGTCACTCGGGAGAAATGTTCAATCCTCAGTCAAAAAAAAGGTTATAAAACACAACAGCAATTAAAATATGGAAAAATTAATATTAGTAATTCTTTGATTGACATATTATAAGGTCGATTAAAATAGGCGAATTTAATTATTAGGTCTTTGTAGCCAATTGGTCCCGGTAAGACTAGAGGATCTGGGTTCGAATGCCAGTTTGTAGCCAATTGGTCCCAGTAAAATTAGAGGATCTGGTTTCGAATGCCAGTTTGTAGCCAATTGGTCCCAGTAAGATTAGAGGATCTGGTTTCGAATGCCAGTTTGTAGCCAATTGGTCCCAGTATTATTAGAGGATCTGGGTTCGAATACCAGTTTGTAGCCAATTGGTCCCAGTATTATTAGAGGATCTGGGTTCGAATACCAGTTTGTAGCCATTTGGCCCCAGTATTATTAGAGGATCTGGGTTCGAATACCAGTTTGTAGCCAATTGGCCCCAGTATTATTAGAGGATCTGGGTTCGAATACCAGTTTGTAGCCAATTGGTCCCAGTATTATTAGAGGATCTGGGTTCGAATACCAGTTTGTAGCCAATTGGTCCCAGTATTATTAGAGGATCTGGGTTCGAATACCAGTTTGTAGCCAATTGGCCCCAGTATTATTAGAGGATCTGCTGAAACATTTTTGAAGGAATATATCTGTAATAATATAGGGCCGACACTCTAAATACTATTTTAGTTTCCAAATTTCACACAAACTTATATAAATTAAAATATCGCTACCTCAGTTGGAGAAGGTTCTTACTGACATTTTTTTTAAATCTCCCTTGAATGCAAAACCAAATCTTTTGCTCATATGTACAATCAAAATAACTTTCAGAGTTTTCTTTGTTGTATTTCCGTAAATACTTGTACGCCAGTTCTAAAATCAAATTTTTAAAGCACTCCTTTTTTACAGGATTCTAACATCACTTTGAACCTTTTGAAATCACCATTTTGTTTGTATTTGACAGTTTTTAGTCGTTTTTACGAGGCGCAGTGTAGTTCTTCACTTTCGTTTGATAGGGTTCTAACTTCACCTTAAATGTTCTGAGGTGCCAACGATTGTAAAACGATTTCTCATAATCTATTTAACATTTTCTGATTTTGACGTTCACACTTGTGTAAAGTTTAGCGTATTCTAAAGGAAATTATTTAATTAAAACGTGGCCCTATCTTGAAATGGTATTTATTGGTATTATGGAACGTTATTATGTTATTGTTAACCTTATGCCATGAATTACTAAGCCCTATCTCAGGGATTATATATTTCTTATATTATTATATACTATATATCTTATCTCCTAGATTTAGAATAAACAAGAAAATAATTCTTAGAACAAGGTAAGGTAAAGTTCATAACCTGTCCAACTGATGTTACGATATGTTAAAAAATAGGTATTGCAATAAATGGTAAGTAATTTCTTCGCAGTGTTTCAAATAGAGATGGCACCACCATCGCATACAATTGCTAGCACTAGGTCGATGGCCACGTTATCAATTGGCGTTAGAAATAACGAATGCCTATTTTATGTCACGCAGACTTATTTTTTGTTATTGTGTTTAATTTGTAGAATTCATTTAATTTAATGAAAAATATATATATAATGTTTTTTTTTTTTTTTTAATTTAATTAAAATCAAATTTAATAATATAATTATTAAGTTCTGCAAGTATTTTTTGGTTTTTGTTATTGTTACAGCTGTTTCGGCTTTCAAGGCCATTTTCAAACTGTGGTTTAGCCACGTTCAGACGACTTATTGATATGATTCTATTTTACCCCCTCCCAAATTTTAAATGATTTATTACCGGTTAAACCAATTTACTGATAATGAACTTAAGCCCTTGCACATAGAAAGAATGGGCCTTAGATTAAATTTACTTGAACAATTAGAAATCAATAAAAGAACCAATGACCCTAATATAACATTAATTAATAAAGTAAGGCAAATTATTTATTCCCCGCTTCTAAGTATGTTCACAAAACCTAAACAATATAACACATTTAAATAAATTATCTCTGCCATTTTGTCTAATGTTTCTAACGACGCTGTCAAATGACGGGGGAAATTGTGTTATTTCCGCGTTGCAATAAAATCCAAATAAATTACTGAACGTACCCAAAAAATTAAAACTGTTTTTGAAAGGTGATGAAATTTTAAGTAAATATATTAATTTTGAAATTTTTAATGCAGACATAAAAAAATTTTAAAAATGGCTCACGTTTTTTTTCTATAAAAATCAACTAAAATAACTGATAACGAAAAAAATACACGTTTTAATATACAAATGTATCATAAACATTACTGTCACCTCACTTTTTTATCGTTGTAACGGACGTAGTTGACCACATTATTTAATTTCATAAAATCTGTTTTACATTTATAAAATGTGCCTACCCCACGCCACTGGCGAAATCATCACTCCCCGCCACTGGCCATTTTGTTCCCGGCCGCTTGAAAAACTTTGTCTACGAACGGCATCGATATTTTTTTTTTATTTTTTATTTTCTAGATTCTTATATTCCATGAAGTGGTGAATCATTTAAATTTACTGAATTTAAAGTTAATGTTCTTTATACAAATAGAACGGCGTCATATGCGCCTCACAATTTTTACCTCATATGGGTTTATTCAAATATTACCTGGCTTTTATAGACTTAGAGGCCTTGTATTTTCTCGGTAGGGAAAAAATTTGTTACCTAAAAACCCTACTAAAATTGCATGTGTCATTCAGCATCAGCACCAGCGGCGACCTACAGCGGCCATATACTACATACGTGTCTGTCTGTGTTGTGTTGGGAACGGGGGGGGAATTCGGCTGCGTCCTATTGTGGGTATCCTTCCGCATTTGCGTGATAGAGTAAGGGAAACCGTAGAAAACCTTACCCGGAAGGAGCGGCCGAACGTCAACTTGAAACGTATGCGGCCTTCAGTAACATCGGTATATGATGTCCTGCGTTTTTGAGATGTGTGTGTGTGTGTCTGTTTTTATGTTAATATATACTTATGGGAAGATAGAAAATAAACATACATATACATACAAATTATAAAATATTATATAAATATATAAATAGATATATAAACATTATATATTTAGGAGGAAAGTCGGGAGTTTAGGAAATACCTACTGCTCGCTATTCGTCCGCGTCTGATTCTGGTATGTACCATATGTGGTCATGGTCCATGAGGATGTGTTTAGGTAGTCTGTGTGAATATTTGAATGTCAGGTCGCTCGGAGCGTTGTATTGTCCTATGTCTCGTATGAGTGGATTTTTACTAAGTGTGAGTGATTTGTAAAAGCGTTCAGTCAGTCTGTGTGTGAATTCGTATAGAGTTGGAATTTGTTCTCGTTCGTGTAATCTCTTCAAGTTTGTTCTGAGTCTCGTGTTGTATGTGATTTTAATGCAGAGATTTTGAAGTGTCTGTAGTTTCTTGTGATCTGTGTGTGAGATGCTGCTCCATACGGGAATCGCATACGAGAGTACCGGACGAATGAGCGAGTAGTAGACGAGGAGTTTGGTTTTGGGAAGTAGCGGACCCGTCTATTGAAAATTGGCTTCATCATGCCGATCGCTTGTCGCGTGCGCGCGTGCATCTTTGCTTGGTGAGATTTCCAGTTGAGGCGGGAGTCCATGGTCAGGCCGAGATATGTAACTTCATCTTTCCATTCAATGCTGTGTGCTCCCATTTCAATGTTGAAGTCAGGTGTTCTATTTATACGTTTTCTCGTGAACATGATGGCTTCGGTTTTCGCCTCGTTCAGTTTCAGGGGCCATTTCTTGTAGTACTCTACGAGCGCGTCGAGCGCCCTCTGTAGGTAAATCGCGGCCATGTTCGCTTTCAGCGAGGAAACGTATAGTTTGACGTCATCTGCGTAGATAGAGAGATTGCATCTCTCGTCTCGGGGGATGTCGTAGGTGAACAGAATGAAGAGAAATGGTCCCAGTAAACTTCCTTGCGGCACGCCTTTTGGAATCTCACGCATTGAAGATAGCACGTTCCTTATGAAAACTCTGAAGGATCTATTCTTTAGGTATTTCTGTACCAGCCTCGTTAGGTATATAGGCGTGTTAGTGCGGTGCAGCTTATGCACGAGCCCGTCTATCCATACGGTGTCGAAAGCCTTCTCTAGGTCGATGAGCGTAGCAGCGGTGAAGCGATGTTCGTTAAATTTTCTTGCGATGTATTCCGCTACTCTGGTGAGTTGATGGGTCGTGGAGTGCCTCTTTCTGAAGCCGAACTGCTCGTCTGGCAAAGTCTTGTGTTCGTCGTGGTGTGGGACAAGCCTGTTGAGTATAATTTGTTCAAATACCTTGCTCAGCGCAGATAATAGGCTAATCGGCCGGTAACTTGTCGGCTGCGTTCTATCTTTATTCGGCTTTGCGAAGGGCAGCACGGTCGCCGATTTACAAATCTGGGGAAAATGCCCGGTCATGAGGCAGGCATTGAACAATTTTGTTGTGTAGATGATGGCTTTTTGAGGAAGATGTTTGAGTAGAATGTTGTGAATTTGATCGCTTCCCGGCGCCTTGTTCGTTCTGAGTCGCTTGATTGTGACCGCAATCTCGCTCGGCGTTGTGAAATGAATATCTTCAGCATTTGTCTGCTCTGCTTCGTTCAAATCTCGTAGAGAGTCAGCTACGATCCGGTCCGTAGCCGGGTCGGAAAGGCCGTCTGTAGCGGCGTAGGCACTCTCGAAGCCGTCGGCGAGTGTGTCAGCTTTTTCTTGTAGCGACAAAGCCGTCCCAGGGCCGTTCAATTTCTGTAGCGGGGGGATTGTGAAATCTTTATGTCTCAGCGCGCTAGCCATTTTCCATAGGGAATTATCCTTCGGCGTGAGCGACGCGACTTTTTTGTCCCAAAGTTCGCGCTTGAGTTCTGCGATTTCGGTCTTGATTTCCCTCTGCAGGCTGTTGTACGCTGTCTTGAAGTATTCGTCACGCGTGCGGTGGTACATGCGTCGCAGGCGATTTTTGTCCTTGATGAGCGATAAAACGTGCTCGGGAAGCTTGATCGTGTATGAATGTACTTCTTTGAGAGGAATGTGTGTATCTTGTGCTGTTTGAAGAATCTCTGTGAGAGTGCTTGTAGCTGCGTCGATTTCTTGTGGCGAGCGCAGAGTTCCCGAAGTGAGATGAATTCGTTCGTTGACTTCCTTTTTAAATCCTTCCCAGTCCGCATCCTTATAATTGCGCTGTTTTCTGGGGGTCCTTGAAGTTGAGCCGCCTATAGTGAAGCACACGGGCAGGTGGTCCGATGACAGCTCGTCTAATGTGCGCAGTGGAGATATTGTCTTAACATTTTTCTCGAGTACTATATCCAATGTACTCGGATATCTAGAACGTTGCGAGTAGTACGTAGGTCTGTCTGGCGCCATTATCGAATAGGTATTTGTCTGCATGTGTGTAAAGAGCGTATTTCCATTCGCATTACCTCTGTAGTTATTCCAGTAGTTGTGTTTGGCGTTCAAATCGCCTCCCATCACAACAATTGGTCCCAAATTGAGCAATTTATTGAGATCTTCTCTCACTAGGTTACTTTGGGTGCAGTATACGGAGATGATGGTATGCGCTCTACCCTCTATGGTGACTTCGATAATCGTGGCTTCAGCGTGCTTCAACTTCGGAGTGGGTATTCTTGTGGACGTCATAGATTGTCGAACGAATATTGCGGTTCCTCCGCCTGATCTTCCCTGTCGGTCGTCTCGGTGAATCTCGAAACCTTGCACTCTCAGCGGTACGCTTGGATTCAAGTGGGATTCTGATAAGAGAATAATGTCGGTGTTTAATTCATTTGCCAAAGCGAGCAGTTCGTCTGTCTTGTTGCGCACGCTAAATGCTTTCCATACGAGGACTTTCACCGTCTCGGTATTAGGCATCGAGGGTGTCTAGAAGCTCTATCAAGATGACGAGCTTGTCTGCTCTTGATGTGGAGCGGGCGAGCTGTGATCGCATCCTGAGGAGGCCTTGGAGCAGGGCCATCAAATCCAGGTTGTCTTCTGAGGAGGTGGACGCGCGCATGGGCTCCTGCTGTGGGCGGGGCTGGGGGCGGGGCTGTGGGGGCGGCGCGGTCTCGCGCTGCTCTTGGGCGGGGGCGGTGCCTCCGGCTACGTTGGCCCATGTGCGTCCATCCGTCCTCGGCTGAGGAGGTGGCCTGCTCGGGTTCTGTTCTGCCGGTGGGCGTTGGGGCCTTCTGGCAGGTCGCTGCTGTATTGAGGCGACGTACGCTACCCGCTTGGGGCAGCCTCTGTAGTTGGCGGGATGCGGGCCTGAGCAGTTGCAGCATGCGGCGGGCTCGTCTCTCGTCTTCTTGGGGCATTCTGCCGAAGCATGCTCCAGTAAGCATTTTACACACCTTGCTGTGTGCAAACAGTTTCGGGACCCATGCCCGAAGTCTTGACATCTGTAGCACTGGGTGCCGTGCTGAAGGTGATTGCTCCTGTGCTTCTGGAGTCGAATGCGGCAGTGGCACAGGTATTTGACGGCCGCACGCAGCTGTCCCATGTTGACTTCCTTATTGAAGTGAGCTAAGTATATGGGATACTCAATTGAGGCGGTCATCTTGAACAGAGGCAAGCCGTACGTGAAGTGCCAGCTGGACCTGTACCTCTGGTGGACCAGAGGTACGCATCACATGCGCAGCAAGAGCCAGCAGGCCCTGCGCAACCAGCACCCTGGACCATTCAGGGATGCCCAAACATAATGCAGCCTGGACCCTCTGGCCCCGTACCGCCCGCCCCTCTGATAGAACAGAGGCAAGCCGTACGTGAAGTGCCAGCCGGACCTGTACCTCTGGTGGACCAGAGGTACGCATCACGTGCGCAGCAAGAGCCAGCAGGCCCTGCGCAACCAGCACCCTGGACCATTCAGGGATGCCCAGTAATGATGCAGCCTGGACCTCATGGCCCTGTGCTGCCCGTGGTACCGTGGTACGTGGTACCCGGGGTACCCAGCGCCGATGCCAGGATCACCTGCCGGACTGCTGGAGCAGTGGGACGTGCCATGGACACAGCCTGGACCACCTGGACCATCTGGACCATCTGGACATGTGCCGCCCGTACCACTGCGCGAACAGGAGTATGGCGTGCCGGCACGGCCAGATGGCCCGCCCACAGCCAGTACCAGCTCCATGCCGAGATTCCCGCCCCAACCTACGGCGGATGAAACGGCCCAACATACCAGAGCCTGGGTTCAGCATGATGGCAGTCCCATGGCTCAGCTGGCCTCCGCCCTGACAGAAGCCATCAGAGCTTCAAGGGCTCAGGATAGCCCCCGTCCCACAATCGAGGACGATCCACGAATGGCGGCCCTTATTGCCAGACAATCAATGGCCAAGGACCTGCCTCCATTCTCTGGAGATCCACTGGAGTGGCCCACCTGGAGGGCACAGTTTACCCAGTCCACCTCCACATGTCGGATGACCACCAGCGAGAACTTGATACGCCTACAGCGGGCCCTCAAGGGGAAAGCCCGAGAAGCCGTCGGCCCCCTTCTGATGGACCCTGCTCAGGTTCCGGAGATCCTGGCAGTCCTGGAGCAGAGATTTGCAGGGACTACTTCACTCGATGCTCTGATGCTGGACAAGCTGGACAGTTCAGTTTTGTCTATGGACAAGATCACAGCTCCTCTATATTGCTCCGCAATAAATTTTTATTTTTAATCCTAAATTATCCTTCAATAATCTTAAAACAGTGCAAAAAATACTCCGAACCATCGGATTGAAGTTCACAAACGTTATCTCGGTGTGATCTCACTTATTTTTAGAGAAAAGACTCTTTTTTAGTTTTTAGTAATCCGTTTTGGCAAATTTCTTAAATAGTGAAAATTTCTCAAAAACCGTGTTTTCCATAAGTGAAATAATACTCTCAGGGGTGATACCCACTCCCTTCTCTAGTTTTATACCAATATACAATCCCTTGTGTACCTATTCAGGTAAAAAAATCAGTAAAAAGTGCTAACTGTCAAATAGTAGAGTCCATAGACAATTTAGAGATTTTGGCAAATTTGTGCAAAATACAAGCAATTTGTGCAGTCGAAAATTGTCTTTGGCACAACTCAATAGAGAAAATAGATAGACTGGTAATTCTTTTAACAATCGTGAGGGACCATAGATCCCTCACACTATAAACCATTAACTCGTTAAAAATAATCAGAGTTATTAAAATAATTGACTTTTAAGTGTAAATTTTGAAATCAACTTTTCAACAAAATGGACTCCGATTCTGATGACGACCCCCACTCAGAGGGGATATGGTCTCAGGCTGAGATCATAGGCCGCCTCAGTGCACAGCTAGAGCGCCAACGCAAGGAGATAAAAGAGCTTTCGGTCAAAACTATACCTGGCTACAAATCACCCCATAGGAGCACACAGATTGAGCGCCAGAATATAGCAGACCACGCGCACGTACAGACTGCTCCCGCAGTAAACCCTATGAGTGTTGATAATGTAAATTACCAACAAAGCCACTCGGATGTGCTGACTGCACCAAGGAAGCAATTCGATGTACAGACTGCTCCAAGTAATCAAAGCCTTTCGGATGTGCTGACTGCGACTACCTCAGGCCAGTCCCGTGTTGGGAGTGTGCGCACCCATAAGTCCCCCAACCAAACCAATAGAAAGCGTCCCAGAGGAGAAGATTTTCCTATCGTTGTTCAAACTTTAGAACCAACGTCAGCTGACCTCAGCGCCGACAACCTAATCCCTGTTACCTCCCAGCTAGAGGCTATTATGAAAATAATCTCGGAAGGGAAACACAAACTCAACAAAGAAGACCGAACAATCATTATCGGTTCTATCGAGGAAATTAAAAAGCAACTCTTTAACATACTGCTGTCTCACACCCGTGCGGTCTCCAGGGCCCAGGCCTTCGAGCAGGTGATAAACAATAATAAGGAAATGACCGATAAACTCGATCAACTATTGGCTAAAACAGCTGCTTCAACCTTCCCCCCCACCTCCTCCGCCTTCCCTCCGCCACCCCCTAAGAGAACCTATGCCGGTGCTGCCTCTGGTGCCCCAGCGTCTAAAACCCTCACGGTGGACGGATACGAAAGACCGGTTCCCCCCAGACAACCGACTGTACTCTTCTACCCGATTGTTCCGGAGGGGAAGACTTCTGAAGAACTGGAGAAAAACCTAACATCAATTCTTGATCCTAGGAAGGACGGGTTTCAAGTGGTCCGCACCAGGAAAATCAAGGGCGCTGGCATCGCTGTCCAAACCACTTCGCCAGGAGGAATACAAAACATTAAGAAAGTGGAGGGAAAACTGTCTGCCAAAGGCATAAAAATTGTGGCTCCCCAAGGTCGCCTGCCTAAGATTGTAATATACGATGTACCCAGAGGTGAACCGCCCACAGATGGATCCCTTTTTAAAGAAATTTTCCTCAATAATATCGAAGGAAAATCAAGTGTTTCTCTAGACGACCATACGCGCACCATGCGTAGGGTATCCCTTTTCGGGAAAAAAGATTCCAGCACTATGAACATGATAGTGACATGTCACCCGGAGGTTCGCAAAATTTTAATTGACAACGGATACTGTTTTCTTGGATGGAACGCCTGTAGAGTTCGGGATTTCCTGGGAGCAACGCGCTGCTTTAAGTGCCACCTATATGGACACATAAGCAAGGCCTGCTCACAGGAAAAAATCACATGCCGTCACTGTGCGCTTATAGGTCACGATATTGAGGATTGCCCCAAGAAGACAGTGCCCGGCATCTGTGCTACCTGCACTAAATTTAAAAAACCTGCGAACCATAACACGGGTGATAAGACGTGCCCGGCCCAAAAGGCTGCCATAGAATCGCAAGTCCGCATGACCGATTATGGCCTTTAACTCTCTTCTCTCCATAGGTCAGATTAACCTACAGAGGTCCCGGGCTGCCACCCTGGAGGCGCTGCAGTCCATGTCTGACCTACACATAGACATCCTGCTTATTCAGGAGCAGTACACCTGGTGAGGGAAAACTCCTGTAAGTCATCCGGGTCTGGTCCTCGAGACGGGCAGCTCCCCGGGGGCGGGTGTCCTGGTTAACTCCACGTTAATAAGCCCCCTCCTCCTGGTGGGTCTGTCCAACGAGTATCAGACCTGTGTATCTATTAGATTTGGAAAAACTGAGATCTTCCTGATCGCAGTCTATTTTAAGTATGGGAACCCGGTTGGACCGCATATCTTGAGCCTGACGCGCGCCCTAAACGCGCTTAATGGACGTAACATAGTTATTGGAGGAGACTTTAACGCTCGCTCCCCGATTTGATTCGATCAAGATGTAAGATTTAGGACGGAACGATCAGACGCCGTAGAAGATTTTATTGCGGCGCAAGGTCTTATTGTATTAAATGAGCCTAACTCATTATACACTTTTTCGAATACCAGCGGGGAGAGCAACATAGATCTAACTCTCTGCTCTGGATCTGTTGCGGCCAAGATATCGCATTGGAAGGTACATGAATGCGCAATAGCCTCCGATCATAGGCTCATTACCTTTACTGTGGGTGTCAAAAAGACCGGGACTCCAAGATCCTCTTGGAGTTTCAAAACCACTATGGCGAATTGGGATAGCTTTGGGGCGGCGCTACGCGACACTTTAAGGGGCTTCCATGACGTAGCAGCAAGAGATCCGGACAATTTGGGGAATTTTTTCAATGCAGCGGTAGTGTCGGCTGCAGAGTCCTCCTTGGGAAGAGTAAACCCAAGGAGGACCATAAAGACTCCTTGGTGGTCGCCTGAGCTGACTTTGCTGAAGGGGGCCTACAAGAAGGCCTACAGGGCGATGGGTGCTACCAGGCGCGGCAGCTTTACGGAGGAGGAGATCGCTGCCCGCAAGGGACGCCTCAGCGCCGCGCGTAGAACCTTCAAGTTGGCCGTTCTCTCGGCAAAACGAGCTAACTGGCATAATTGGGTTAAAGAAATAGGTAACGCCAACCCGTGGGAAATCCACAGCGCCTTTGAAAAATCCGGAAAAGGCTCTGAACGGTACCTTTCAAGCGTAATCAATAATTTAGAGGGAAGGGACGTTGAGACAGTGGATGTGGCGTCCACTCTCAATACACTTCTGGGAAAGTTAGTCCCCGTAGACTCAGTAGTTGGGGAAAGCGACCACCACAAACAGATCAGAAATCTGTCAAGGATTCCGCCGAGTACCCTCTCCCAGGAGGACAAGTTGCGCCTTACTAGAGAAGAAATGGATATCATAATAAAGGGTTTAGGTCCCAAGAAGGCACCTGGGCATGATAGAATCAATGGAATAATCGTGAAGAATGTATGGCTCTATGCCCGGGAGGAGTTCTTCCAGGTCATGGAGACGTGCTTGCGAAGAGGAGTCTTCCCTTCGGAATGAAAGAGGGGAGTGCTTAAGATTATACCAAAGGGGTCCGACAAACCACGCTCTGACGTTAAAGCCTACCGCCCGATCACCTTGCTGCCTATAATGGGTAAGGTCCTCGAAAAACTGATCAGAGAACGCCTGCGTCGGACTCTCTCCACCCCCAGCCCGAGCCAGTTCGGTTTTGTCCCCGGTAAATCTACAGAGCACGCCCTTATGCATGCGCTTGAATGGGTGAAGGTTCGGCCTGAGAGGTATGTGGTGGGAATCTTTTTAGATATCACAGGTGCCTTCGATCATGCGTGGTGGCCGATGATACTTACCAAGCTCAAAAGTAGAAACTGCCCCCCGAGGCTCTTTAAAATTTGCTCCGATTTCTTCAACGACAGAACCATTATACTCACTTTCGGTGACTTTGTCATCGAACGTGAGGTGGATATGGGTTGCCCACAAGGGTCGGTATTGGCCCCCGAATTTTGGAATATTGAGTTTGATGATTCCTCCAGGCTGCCCTTGCCTGCTGGATGTATCTCGGTTGACTACGCTGATGATAAATTGTTCTTGGTTGCGGGGAACAGCAGGAGAGAACTGGAAAGAAAGGCAGGGGAAGGTTTAAACATGATCCTCCAATGGGGGAAGAGAAATAGACTGAACTTCGCTCCCCAAAAAACCATGGGTCTCCTGATGAAAGGATTTCTGAGTAGAGAGAGAAATCCGACCATCAAAATGGGAGATACCAGAATCAAGTTTGTCGAGACAGTAAAATATCTTGGAGTCACTTTAGATCGATCGTCCTCTTTCTTAGCCCATGTTAAGAAAGTCTCCACCGAGGCCCAGGCCCTTTTTCTGAAGCTGAGGAGAATCTCCACCACGGAATGGGGATTAAGGACACCAGCGATCCGTCTCCTATACAGGGGGGTATTCGTGGCGCAAGTCACCTATGCCGCCTGCGTCTGGGAACATCGTCTGGATAATGCCCTCATACTCTCGGCTCTCAAGAGGGGACAGCGAACTCCCTTGTTGGCACTTTCTGGTGCCTATAGAACAGTTGCTTCGGACGCACTTCCAGTGTTGGCAGGTGTCTTGCCAATCGATCTAGAGATTAGGGAGGTGCTCACTAAGAAAAAGCTGACCAGGGGTCTCCCGGCCAACCACCTCGGTATTACGATTACACCAGGCGGTGCCGGGACCCTACCAGGCCGACTTAAACAAATGCGAGAGCTGACACTCAACGAGTGGCAATCTCGGTGGGATAGGTCGAATAAGGGAAGATGGACCTTCTCCTTCTTCCCTTCAGCTAAACTCAGAATGGAAGGGGCGTTCATTAATATGGACCACTATATGGTTCAATTACTGTCGGGCCATGGGGAATTCAGGGGAAGACTTCACAGACTCTCCCTTTCACCCCATCCCAACTGTGCCTGCGGCAGTACGGACCAAACCGCCGAGCACATTCTGTGGCACTGTGAGATTTTGATGGATGCCAGAGATGAATTACTGAAGGGTTTGGATGTTATTACGAGACCGGTTTGGACTACCGATCTCGTTTCGAATAAAGTGAATTTTGAATGCTTGCGGAAATTTACGAAGACATGGGTTGAAAGATGGTCGGTTTTGAGAGTCGAGGATTAGCTAATTCAGCACCCAGGTGTATAAGCTCCTGAATCTTAGGTACACGCTATTCTTTACTCTTTTACCTTTACGCACTGATCTTCTTTTGTACAATGTTACCTTTATGCACTAATTATCTCTTCCTTAACCTTATATGTACCAAATTTTTCCTTGCTATCCACCTTTTAGCCTGACCTCACCGATGCACCCAATCTACTGATCCCCGTCAACTCGTGTACCGGCCGTGAAGCAAACTGATCTCCGTTATACTACCTGTCTGACACAGCTATTTTCATAGCTAAGAAATTTATTTCTTATTTGATGCATCTTACAGGAGTCCTCGTCATCAGCTCATCCTCACCGATCACTAATTTTGGCAACATCTGTAATTTGGTCATACATCCATCGTTCGCTTTACTAATCTTGTTTTAAATTGTTTCCCTCCCAAAATCTTCTCTTTTCCTCCATCCATCTCGTTCCAATTAATCTTTCTTATCTTTTTCTAATTGTAGGATTGACATATTAGTTCTTACACCAGTACGTAGAATGAGAGTGTTCTTGCTCCAGATAAGACTGAACTTTTAAAGGCACCCACCACTGTCCCATCCCGGTATAGGTGACTTATTGTCACCCCTTCGGGACTCTCGCAAGAAGCTAATTTTTTATATTAAAAGATTCGAATTTTCGATAAAAGACTCTAGACCTTTAAATGTCCCTGCATGTTGTGTTAGCGAGCACTATGCAGTGGATTCTCGAGTTAGTTGAGTTAGACATGCACATGCGTGTTAGTAGCACAAAACAAAATATATATAGACGAAGATATATTATGAGTAATTAGGTCCTCAGCAGTCCCAAAGGCGTGCGGCCGGTCGCCGATCAGCCCACAGGTGAGCTTCCATCGCCCAAGGCGTGATTGTGCTCGAAGACTCTAGGAGAAGAGATGGGTTGTGATCTACCCGAAGAGAAATAAACTAAAAAGAAGAGCGTCACACGTCAACGGGGGGTGGGGAAGGTGATGTAGCTCACTGCGGACGTCACGACGAGCCAGAGCACCGCAATTGGGGGAAAGCCGATTGTCTAACTCATGTCTTATTCGGGAGTCTGGAAACTTCTGGCTTTGATGCAGGGACTGCGGTCTTTATGCCTCGCCCAAGAAGAGGGCTAGGACAAGACAAAACACAAAAAGAGTTCAGTTCTCATCTGGAATATAAACAATGTTACAAGAAGAGAGAGCACAAAATACAAAATAATATAAGGATTGCAAGCAACAGTATAGCGATACATAAATAATATAGTGTAAGATATAACAGGGTAGCAAAAATAAATAATCAATAAAGAGATAAACATACGACATAAATTGGCGAGATTATGAGTGAGAGAGAATTATAAAAATCATAAACCAGGGGAGACAGGAGCAGTACACTCGGCCGAACTAAATTATTTGAATTTATTCTAAATAATATCGACTCTCAAAACAGGCCACCTTTCAACCCAAACCTTAACGAACTTCTTCAGACATTCAAAGTTCCTCTGGTCCGATACGAGATCTACATTCAAGATCGGTCTCGTAGAAACATTCAAACCATTAAGCATTTCCTCTCTTGCATCCTTCAATATCTCGCAATGCCACAGAATGTGCTCGGCGGATTGGTTAGGATCACCACACGCACAGGTAGGGTGTGGGGACAAGGTAAGGCTGTGCAGCTTACCTCTGAATTCGCCGTGTCCGGATAGGATCTGAGTTGTGTGGTGGTCCAACCTTAAATGTGCCCCTTCCATTCTGACTTTAACCGATGGGAAGAAGGAGTGAGTCCATCTTCCCATTCTCGAACTATCCCATCGCTGTTGCCATTCACTCAGTGTCCTTTCTCGCATCGCTCGAAGAAGGCTTTGGAGAGACACAGCAGCACCCGGGGTTAGTTCAACCCCTAAGTGGTTGGCTGGTCTTCCTCTGGTCAGCTTCTTTTTAGTCAAAATTTCCCTTAATTCAAGATCAATGGGCAAAATGCCCGCCAAAACAGGCAACGCGTCCGAGGCTACCGTGCGGTAGGCTCCCGAAAGTGCCAGCAAGGGAATTCGCTGGCTCCTTTTAAGCGCGGCGTGGATCAAAACGTTATTCAGTCTGTGCTCCCAAACAGATGCGGCATAAGCCACCTGTGACACATACACTCCTCTGTACAGAACACGTAGAGCTGGAGAACGTATTCCCCACTCCGCAGTTGAGATACGCCTCAACTTCATAAAAAGGGCCTGGGCCTTGCTGGACACATTTTTCACGTGTACCAGGAAAGATGATGAGCGGTCCAAAGTAACGCCTAGGTACTTGGTGTTCTCCGCAAACTTGATGCTGGAGTTGCCCATTTTGATTGAGGGGTTTCTTCTTATACTAAGGGATCCCTTCATGAGCAATCCGACGGTCTTGTGGGGAGCGAAGTTCAACCTGTTTAACCTTCCCCATTCTAAAATTTGGTTCAAACCATCAGCGGCCTTGCACTCGATTTCGTACCTGCTATCCCCTGAGACCAGAAACAACTTGTCATCAGCGTAGTCGACCGAGATACATCCCTCAGGCAAGGGCAGCCTAGAGGAATCATCGAATAGGATGTTCCAGAGTTCAGGTCCAAGAACCGAACCCTGAGGACATCCCATGTCGACATGCCTAGAGATGGTTACGTCACCATAGGTAATTTCAATAGTTCTATCTGATAGGTAATCAGATAGTATTTTGAATAGAGGTTTAGGGCAATTTCGCGCTTTTAATTTAGACAGTATCATCGGCCACCACGCATGATCGAAGGCACCAGTGATATCTAAAAAGATCCCTATAACATACCTCTTATTACAAACCTTCACCCAGTCAAGCGCATTCTGAATGGCGTGCTCCGTAGACATCCCGGGGACAAAGCCAAATTGCCTCTCGTATGAAGGGGTCAGGGTGTTTCGCAGGCGATTTCTTATTAATTTTTCCAGGATCTTGCTGAAGGCTGGAAGCAGAGTTATAGGCCGGTATGCCTTGATATCGGTCTTGGGCTTATCTCCTCCCTTGGGAATGACCCGAAGCACACCTCTCTTCCATTCTGAGGGGAAAACACCCCTCCTCATACACGTTTGGAATACCTGAAACATCTCATCCTTAGCGTAGTGCCACACTTTCTTCACAATTATCCCATTCAATCTATCAAAGCCTGGTGCCTTCTTTTCGCCAAAGCCCTTAATTATATCATCCACTTCAGCTTTAGATATGATCATTACGTCCTCCTGAGCGAGGCTAGGTGGGAGCCGTGAGAGATCTCTGATCCTTTTGTGGTGGTCGTTTTCCCCAACTACTGAATCTACTGGGACTAGCTTGCTCAGAAGCGTTTCGAGAGTGGCAGTAACATCAACACTCTCAGCATCCCTTCCATCATTGTTGGAAATAATACTAGTTAAGTGCCGTTCAGATCCTTTCCCGGTTTTTTCAATGGCGCTGTGGAGAGTCCACGGGTCGGCGTTACCCACGTCTTGAACCCAATTATGCCAGGTAGCTCGTTTCGCTGTGTTGACCGCTATTTTAAAGGCGCTGCGCGTGCGTCTAAGGTTTAACTCAGCCGCATTCAGCTGGTCGGGCATCCAACCGTCCTTTCTTGCACGGCCAAGAGTTCTAGCTGCCTTCTTGAAAGCACTCTTCAGCGAAGTTAGCTCATTCGACCACCACGGCGTCCTAATAATCTTCTTAGGGTTTGTTCTTCCCAGAGATGATTCTGCAGCCGATACCACTGCCGCGTTAAAGAAATTCCCCAAATTATCCGGATCGCAACACGCTACGTCATGGAATCCCCTTAAGGTATCGCGTAGCGTTTCCCCAAAGTTATCCCAATTCGCCTTACAGGTTCTAAAGTTCCAGGAGGATCTTGGAGCTTCATTCTTAATAACACCCACCTCGAATGTTATTAGCCTGTGATCAGAATTTACTGCGGATTCATGTACATGCCACTTTGATATTAAGCCAGTAACGGATCCAGAGCAGAGAGTTAGATCGATATTACTCTCGCCTAAGAAGTTTGAGAAAGTGTAGCAGTTGTTGGGTTCGTTAAGTAAACTAAGACCTTGCGCCGCAATGAGGTCAATGACGGCGTCTGAGCGTTCCGTCCTATCATCAATATGATCAAACCACATAGACGAGCGAGCATTAAAGTCTCCTCCAATAACAATGTTACGGCCTTTAAGTGCGTTTAGAGCGCGTGTCAGACTTAATATATGTGGACCAACATAGTTACCATATTTAAAATAGACTGAGATGAGGACGATCTCATGCCTACCAGAATTAACCACAACACAGGTTTGATACTCGTTGGATAGACCCACCAGAAGGAGGGGGCTGATGGACGAAACGTTCACCAGAACACCCGCCATTGGATTACTACCCACTGCAAGCATCTCACCTGGATAACTTACAGGCGTCCTACCTTGCCAAGCGTACTGCTCCTGAACAAGCATAATGTCAATATTTCGGTCAGACATGACCCGCAGGATTTCGGATGTGGCAGCCCTGGATCTCTGCAGGTTGATCTGACCTATGGTGAGGGGCGGATTAAGATCCATAGTCGGTCATCTTAACCTGGGCTTCAATAGCTGCTCTATAAGCTGGACACGTCCTGTCGCCAAGACTGAACTATTTGTTCTGTTTTGTCCTACTCCCCTTATGGGGGTGGATCTGAACCTCGTCCCCGCGCACTGACTACCGGGCTTCCCCTGAAGAGCCGTTTCTTACTGACCAAACGCGCTACCCCTGAGGACGGTGGGAGGTCAGAAGGATGTCCGATTCGAACTAGGAAACCTTCCGCCCCGCCTCCGACAACCCGACGCTACTTAAACTCCCTAGGGTCTTCGGGTTCCTACCCATCTGTTCCCAGTTACACTTTCGTCAGGGCTCCATCGGGAAATCGGCTTAAGGGCGCGGTACCCGAAACTCGCATCGGACAGCCTGATCACAGTCTCACCCAACTCTGGACTGCCGAGAGGGAAGTTCTTAGCTCCTCTCTCAGATGTATCTTAGTTCATACCATTTTAAATAGAATGTTCTGACTTTTCTATTCAAGTGCATTATGTACACAAAACTGGTTTTGGCGGACCTAGTGTCCTCCTATGTGTTTTATTCTTCATCCCTATATCCACTAATCAAAAGGTAAGCATTTACTAATACTATACTAACCTGTACATAACCAAGCACTTGCATACTGCTTGCTAACAACGTATGCGGGGACATTCGAGGTTTAGCTTCGTTCTTTAAATGTAGAGTCGTTCATGAAAAAAAATTAGAGTCCATGCTAGTGCCCTGAAGGGGTAACCATAAGTTACCTATACCGGGGCGGGTAAGTGGTGGGATCCTCGAATGATGCTGGACAAAGTGAAGAAGCTGCCCCACCTCACAATTGAGGCCTCTCTGGAGGATATCGCAGACTTCTCTGGCATAGTTCAAAACCTGGTGGCATCACTCCGCTCCCTCAACAATGATGGCTATCTGACGAATCCAGCGCTGCTCAGTGATATCGCGGGGAAGATGCCGCCCACCTTGCGGTTGGCGTGGCTGATGGAAGTGCGGCACTACGAGGCCTCGGCTACCATTTGCCAGTTTGCCGCCTTCCTGAAAACAGTGCTCAAAATCGTGAAACATGTGACGAAAACCGTTTAGAGAACACGTCTGCCGCGTCAGAACAGTTTTGGCGAAAAAACAGTGCGCGCCAACGTGATACCTGTGACAGCTTCATAAATACGTCTGCCGAGTCAGAAAAGTTTTCGCGAAAAAACAATTCGAACAAAAGTGACACTTGCGACAACAGTTTAAACACGTCTGCCGCGTCAGAACGGTTTTTATCGCGAAAAAACAATACGTATAACAATGATTCTAGTGAAAAACAACAATTCGCGAAAATTAATCGAAAGCCCCAAATTTTGTCTGGTAATAATCGAATGCCCCAAATTTTGTCTGGTTATAATCGAATGCCCCAAATTTTGTCTGGTAATAATCGAGAAAATAATCGAAGCGGGGAAAAAGTGCAAAACAGTTACGGTGAAGTTCGCGAGTTCGATAACCGCGCCGGGTGTGTCGAGTGTGGTGAAAATGGCCACCAACTTAGCGAATGTCGCACTTTCGCCGCGAAAGACTTAAAATATCGTTTTGAAACAGTGAACGACGCCGGTTTGTGCCGATTGTGTCTCAAAGGCAAACATTATACAAAACAGTGCAAAGTTAGTGAATGGTGCGGCGTGGGGGAGTGCAGATCCCCCCACCACCGACTTCTTCACAACTATAATAACACTCGTGATAATGACATTACTGTGGCAGGTGTTCACAATATGTGACGCCACACCGAAAGTGCCGTGTTAAAAGTGGTAGGAGTCATATTGTCGGGCCCGAAGCGGCAGATTAAAACCTTTGCGCTTCTGGACGAGGGCTCAACAGTCACCCTTATTGACGCCACCACAGCACAAAAACTCGGCGCTACCGGACCTACCCGTGAGCTACGGCTACACGGAGCGAATCAGACATAACGTCCCGCCGCGTGCCAATCACTCTACGCGGCGCCGGAATGGCTGATGAGTTTATTATCAAAGCCAATACCATCAAGCAGCTCAGCCTTCCTGTACAGAGGTACCACGGTCGCCACATCACCCCCACACTTCTCATCGGGCAAGACAATGCTCACCTTATTGTCTCGAGGGAAGTGCGCGACGTTCGTGATTCTACGCGAATATTATCACGAACGGCGTTGGGGTGGACCACCCATGGCGGAGGGACTTCTGAACATGTGAATGAAGCTACCACATTGGCCATACGAGCCACAATGTCACCCAGGCGCACTGCCGGGAGGCATTATACAGTGCACCATGGACCATCTGGACCCGTACCGCGAGCACCTCTGATACAGGCGGCCGTACGAGGAACACCAGCTGGACCGGTGCCAGCATTTTCGCAGAGAAGGCCAGTCGGCCCCGCGAAAGGGTCTCCCAGGCACATTGCCGAGAGACCTCATACAGTGCAACATGGACCATCTGGCCCCGTACCGCGAGCACCTCTTATACAGGTGGCCGTACGAGGAGTACCAGCTGGATCTGTGCCTGCAAATGGTACGAGAAAATCAGTCGGCCCCGCGAAAGGGTCTCCCAGGCACATTGAAGTAAGGCGCCAAAACGTTGGCCTTACTTCAACTGTGGCAGAGACACTGCCCGACATCAAGAAATTCTCCTCATTTAATCATCTTATTCGAACTACCTGCTGGATACATCGTTCTATTAAAAGGTGTCGTGGAAAAAGCCACGAACAACCTGATAAACAGTTAAGAACCGATGAAATCAAGGGAGCAGAGGCCCGATGGGCAAGAAAATGTCAAGAAGAAACATTTTATCGTGATATAAATGCGCTCCAGAAAGGAGATCCACTACCAAGTGACAGTCGGCTCAAAGCCTTGAGCCCCTTCCTTGGAACTGACGGCCTACTGAGGATGAACTCAAGAATACGAGCCCTCAGTAACGTGCCCCAAGCAGTGCGGACACCTATAATTTTGGATGGTGATCATGCATATGCACGACTTCTAGTGAGATATCATCACCAGGAAGCCGATCATCCGAGTAATGAGAGAACAATGGCTGAGGTGCGAGGCAACTACCATGTGCTGCGACTGCGAACAAATATTCGTAAGATCGCCCACAACTGCCCCACCTGCAAGATGCGCAGGAGCAAGCCAGCCCCCTCTCTGATGGGGCCCTTGCCGCCATCAAGGCTAGCCCACCATGTTCCTCCATTCACAAATAGTGGATTCAATTACTCCGGACCGATAATCATCATGGACCCCGCTATGCCCCGCAACAGCTGGCCACGCGGTCGAGTCCTTGATGTCACCCCTGCTGCAGACGGCCGAGTGAGGACCGCCCGGATCCAGACGAGCACCGGATTTTACGTCCACCCCGATGTGAAGCTCGCTGTAATCTTGCCGGCCCCACCTACCGATGCAACCTCAACAGTACCACCAGCCCAGCACCATCCCAGAGGGACTGGCCGCCGCGGGCTGCGACGTACCAACAAACGTCCTATTTTTTAGTTCAGCATAGCTAAACGGGGGGAGTGTAACGGACGTAGTTGACCACATTATTTAATTTCATAAAATCTGTTTTACATTTATAAAATGTGCCTACCCCACGCCACTGGCGAAATCATCACTCCCCGCCACTGGCCATTTTGTTCCCGGCCATTTTTTTTTTTTTTTTCATTTTCTAGATTCTTATATTCCATGGTGAATCATTTAAATTTACTGAATTTAAAGTTAATGTTCTTTATACAAATAGAACGGCGTCATATGCGCCTCACAATTTTTACCTCATATGGGTTTATTCAAATATTACCTGGCTGTTACAGACTTAGAAGCCTTGTATTTTCTCGGTAGGGAAAAAATTTGTTACCTAAAAACCCTACTAAAATTGCATGTTTTCATCCAGCATCAGCACCACCAGCGACCGACAGCGGCCATATACTACATACGTGTCTGTTTGTGTTGTGTTGGGAATGGGGGGAGGAAATTTTGGCTGCGCCCTATTGTTGGGATCCTTCCGCATTTGCCGTTGGGAGTAAGGAAAATCGCAGAAAACCTTACCCGGAAGGAGCGGCCGAACGTCAACTTGAAACGTATGCGGCCTTCAGTAACATCGGTATATGATGTCCTGCATTTTTGAGATGTGTGTGTGTGTGTCTGTTTTTATGTTAATATATACTTATGGGAGGATAGAAAATAAACATACATATACATACAAATTATAAAATATTATATAAATATATAAATAGATATATAAACATTATATATTTAGGAGGAAAGTCGGGAGTTTAGGAAATACCTACTGCTCGCTATTCGTCCGCGTCTGATTCTGGTATGTACCATATGTGGTCATGGTCCATGAGGATGTGTTTAGGTAGTCTGTGTGTATATTTGAATGTCAGGTCGCTCGGAGCATTGTATTGTCCTATGTCTCGTATGAGTGGATTTTTACTAAGTGTGAGTGATTTGTAAAAGCGTGCAGTCAGTCTGTGTGTGAATTCGTATAGAGTTGGAATTTGTTCTCGTTCGTGTAATCTCTTCAAGTTTGTTCTGAGTCTCGTGTTGTATGTGATTTTAATGCAGAGATTTTGAAGTGCCTGTAGTTTCTTGTGGTCTGTGTGTGAGATGCTGCTCCATACGGGAATCGCATACGAGAGTACCGGACGAATGAGCGAGTAGTAGACGAGGAGTTTGGTTTTGGGAAGTAGCGGACTCCGTCTATTGAAAATTGGCTTCATCATGCCGATCGCTTGTCGCGTGCGCGCGTGCATCTTTGCTTGGTGAGATTTCCAGTTGAGGCGGGAGTCCATGGTCAGGCCGAGATATGTAACTTCATCTTTCCATTCAATGCTGTGTCCTCCCATTTCAATGTTGAAGTCAGGTGTTCTATTTATACGTTTTCTCGTGAACATGATGGCTTCGGTTTTCGCCTCGTTCAGTTTCAGGGGCCATTTCTTGTAGTACTCTACGAGCGCGTCGAGCGCCCTCTGTAGGTAAATCGCGGCCATGTTCGCTTTCAGCGAGGAAACGTATAGTTTGACGTCATCTGCGTAGATAGACAGATTGCATCTCTCGTCTCGGGGGATGTCGTAGGTGAACAGAATGAAGAGAAATGGTCCCAGTAAACTTCCTTGCGGCACGCCTTTTGGAATCTCACGCATTGAAGATAACACGTTCCTTATGAACACTCTGAACGATCTATTCTTTAGGTATTCCTGTATCAGCCTCGTTAGGTATATGGGCGTGTTAGTGCGGTGCAACTTATGCACGAGCCCGTCTATCCATACGGTGTCGAATGCCTTCTCTAGGTCGATGAGCGCAGCAGCGGTGAAGCGATGTTCGTTAAATTTTCTTGCGATGTATTCCGCTACTCTGGTGAGTTGATGGGTCGTGGAGTGCCTCTTTCTGAAGCCGAACTGCTCGTCTGGCAAAGTCTTGTGTTCGTCGTGGTGTGGGACAAGCCTGTTGAGTATAATTTGTTCAAATACCTTGCTCAGCGTAGATAATAGGCTAATCGGCCGGTAACTTGTCGGCTGCGTTCTATCTTTATTCGGCTTTGCGAAGGGCAGCACGGTCGCCGATTTCCAAATCTGGGGAAAATGCCCGGTCATGAGGCAGGCATTGAACAATTTTGTTGTGTAGATGATGGCTTTTTGAGGAAGATGTTTGAGTAGAATGTTGTGAATTTGAACGCTTCCCGGCGCCTTGTTCGTTCTGAGTCGCTTGATTGTGACCGCAATCTCGCTCGGCGTTGTGAAATGAATATCTTCAGCGTTTGTCTGCTCTGCTTCGTTCAGATTTCGTAGAGAGTCAGCTACGATCCGGTCCGTAGCCGGGTCGGAAAGGCCGTCTGTAGCGGCGTAGGCTCTCTCGAAGCCGTCGGCGAGTGTGTCAGCTTTTTCTTGTAGCGACAAAGCCGTCCCAGGGCCGTTCAATTTCTGTAGCGGGGGAATTGTGAAATCTTTATGTCTCAGCGCGCTAGCCATTTTCCATAATGAATTATCCTTCGGCGTGAGCGACGCGACTTTTTTGTCCCAAAGTTCGCGCTTGAGTTCTGCGATTTCGGTCTTGATTTCCCTCTGCAGGCTGTTGTACGCTGTCTTGAAGTATTCGTCACGCGTGCGGTGGTACATGCGTCGCAGGCGATTTTTGTCCTTGATGAGCGATAAAACGTGCTCGGGAAGCTTGATCGTGTATGAATGTACTTCTTTGAGAGGAATGTGTGTATCTTGTGCTGTTTGAAGAATCTCTGTGAGAGTGCTTGTAGCTGCGTCGATTTCTTGTGGCGAGCGCAGAGTTCCCGAAGTGAGATGAATTCGTTCGTTGACTTCCTTTTTAAATCCTTCCCAGTCCGCATCCTTATAATTGCGCTGTTTTCTGGGGGTCCTTGAAGTTGAGCCGCCTATAGTGAAGCACACGGGCAGGTGGTCCGATGACAGCTCGTCTAATGTGCGCAGTGGAGATATTGTCTTAACATTTTTCTCGAGTACTATATCCAATGTACTCGGATATCTAGAACGTTGCGAGTAGTACGTAGGTCTGTCTGGCGCCATTATCGAATAGGTATTTGTCTGCATGTGTGTAAAGAGCGTATTTCCATTCGCATTACCTCTGTAGTTATTCCAGTAGTTGTGTTTGGCGTTCAAATCGCCTCCCATCACAACAATTGGTCCCAGATTGAGCAATTTATTGAGATCTTCTCTCACTAGGTTACTTTGGGTGCAGTATACGGAGATGATGGTATGCGCTCTACCCTCTATGGTGACTTCGATAATCGTGGCTTCAGCGTGCTTCAACTTCGGAGTGGGTATTCTTGTGGACGTCATAGATTGTCGAACGAATATTGCGGTTCCTCCGCCTGATCTTCCCTGTCGGTCGTCTCGGTGAATCTCGAAACCTTGCACTCTCAGCGGTACGCTTGGATTCAAGTGGGATTCTGATAAGAGAATAATGTCGGTGTTTAATTCATTTGCCAAAGCGAGCAGTTCGTCTGTCTTGTTGCGCACGCTAAATGCGTTCCATACGAGGACTCTCACCTTCTCGGGATTAGACATCGAGGGTGGTCGTGAGGAGCTCCATCAGGACGACGAGCTTCTCTGCTCTTGATGTGCAGCGGGCGAGCTGCGATCGCATCCTCAGGAGGCCTTGGAGCAGGGCCATGATGTCCAGGTCGTCCTCTTTAGTGGTGGGCGCACGCACGGGCTCCTGCTGTGGGCGGGGCTGGGGGCGGGGCTGTGGGGGCGGCGCGGACTCGCGCTACTGTTGGGCGGGGGCGGTGCCTCCGGCTACGTTGGCCCATGTGCGTCCATCCGTCCTCGGCTGAGGAGGTGGCCTGCTCGGGTTCTGTTCTGCCGGCGGGCGTTGGGGCCTTCTGGTAGGTCGCTGCTGTATTGAGGCGACGTACGCTACCCGCTTGGGGCAGCCTCTGTAGTTGGCGGGATGCGGGCCTGAGCAGTTGCAGCATGCGGCGGGCTCGTCTCTCGTCTTTTTGGGGCATTCTGCCGAAGCATGCTCCAGTAAGCATTTTACGCACCTTGCTGTGTGCGAGCAGTTTCGGGACCCATGCCCAAAGTCTTGACATCTGTAGCACTGGGTGCCGTGCTGAAGGTGATTGCTCCTGTGCTTCTGGAGTCGAATGCGGCAGTGGCACAGGTATTTGACGGCCGCACGCAGCTGTCCTATGTTGACTTCCTTATTGAAGTGAGCTAAGTATATGGGGTACTCAATTGAGGCGGTCATCTTGACCACCTTCACAGCTGGGAATCCTTGCGATTCCAGATCCGCCGCGATGTCTTCTACTTCTACTAGTGGCAGGCCCTTGATCACGGCCTTTTTCATTTTTTCGGCTTCGGCCGTGAATGTGTGGAAGCCGCGCGCCTCCGCTCGCAGTCCATTGGTGAGGGCGCGATGGTCCTCCATCGAGCGCACGAAGATGTTGGCCGTGCCGCCCCTGTTGTACCTAAAAGTAAAGAGCTTACCAGCCCCCAGATGTCCTTGGACCGCAGCTGTGATCTGCGCGTGTGTCATGTTCCCCAGGGTCATCACAACCGGGGGAACACGGTCTCTCCTGCCGGTACCTGCGGGGGAGAAAGTATAATTAGTATTGGCACACTTGTTACGCGGCGCGCCGGCGCCTTCGCTTACCTCGGGCAACTCTTCAAATCGGTTGCCACACTGGAGCGGTTGTGGTCCCCGTGGGGACATGGGCCTCTTTACGGGGTTGGACGGCCTCGTCCAGCCTCCATCCTGGGGGGCAGCCGTCTCCATTGGCTGCTGGGGCCTCGGGGGCGCCACGTAGGCCGACGCTGGGCCTATCGGGGGGCGCCTGGGGGCAGGACTGGGTCCTGTTGCCCAGGAGGGGCCTGCTGCGGGCTCTGTCATCTCGGTTTCGTCGGGCGTGGTGGCAGTCGTGGTGGTGGATGATCTCCGGGTCCTTGGGTCCTCGGTGCGGGGCTGTGGTGCGGGGACCGTAAGGCGCATGGTCCCTGTCTTCCTTCGAAGCGCTATCTGATGGGCGCCGGGTTACCACCCCACCCCACCGGGTGGTACCCCACGACCGGGGAGTCCTCGTGGTCAGCGGGGAGCATCCTCGTCGGGAACATCTTGACAGGCGGTAGTCGGAGCCTCCTCTTAAAGAGGGAGCACGTCTCTGGAGCTTGCGGGCGGTTTGCGGGGGCCAGCGTGAATCTGCGTTGTTTGAGTATTGCGCGAAAGTGTTGCCTTGATAAAGGCATTCGAGGATCCCACCACTTACCCGCCCCGGTATAGGTAACTTATGGTTACCCCTTCAGGGCACTAGCATGGACTCTAATTTTTTTTTTTATGAACGACTCTACATTTAAAGAACGAAGCTAAACCTCGAATGTCCCCGCATACGTTGTTAGCAAGCAGTATGCAAGTGCTTGGTTATGTACAGGTTAGTATAGTATTAGTAAATGCTTACCTTTTGATTAGTGGATATAGGGATGAAGAATAAAACACATAGGAGGACACTAGGTCCGCCAAAACCAGTTTTGTGTACATAATGCACTTGAATAGAAAAGTCAGAACATTATATTTAAAATGGTATGAACTAAGATACATCTGAGAGAGGAGCTAAGAACTTCCCTCTCGGCAGTCCAGAGTTGGGTGAGACTGTGATCGGGCTGTCCGATGCGAGTTTCGGGTACCGCGCCCTTAAGCCGATTTCCCGATGGAGCCCTGACGAAAGTGTAACTGGGAACAGATGGGTAGGAACCCGAAGACCCTAGGGAGTTTAAGTAGCGTCGGGTTGTCGGAGGCGGGGCGGAAGGTTTCCTAGTTCGAATCGGACATCCTTCTGACCTCCCACCGTCCTCAGGGGTAGCGCGTTTGGTCAGTAAGAAACGCCTCTTCAGGGGAAGCCCGGTAGTCAGTGCGCGGGGACGAGGTTCAGATCCACCCCCATAAGGGGAGTAGGACAAAACAGAACAAATAGTTCAGTCTTATCTGGAGCAAGAACACTCTCATTCTACGTACTGGTGTAAGAATTAATATGTCAATCCTACAATTAGAAAAAGACAAGAAAGATTAATTGGAACGAGATGGATGGAGGAAAAGAGAAGATTTTGGGAGGGAAACAATTTAAAACAAGATTAGTAAAGCGAACGATGGATGTATGACCAAATTACAGATGTTGCCAAAATTAGTGATCGGTGAGGATGAGCTGATGACGAGGACTCCTGTAAGATGCATCAAATAAGAAATAAATTTCTTAGCTATGAAAATAGCTGTGTCAGACAGGTAGTATAACGGAGATCAGTTTGCTTCACGGCCGGTACACGAGTTGACGGGGATCAGTAGATTGGGTGCATCGGTGAGGTCAGGCTAAAAGGTGGATAGCAAGGAAAAATTTGGTACATATAAGGTTAAGGAAGAGATAATTAGTGCATAAAGGTAACATTGTACAAAAGAAGATCAGTGCGTAAAGGTAAAAGAGTAAAGAATAGCGTGTACCTAAGATTCAGGAGCTTATACACCTGGGTGCTGAATTAGCTAATCCTCGACTCTCAAAACCGACCATCTTTCAACCCATGTCTTCGTAAATTTCCGCAAGCATTCAAAATTCACTTTATTCGAAACGAGATCGGTAGTCCAAACCGGTCTCGTAATAACATCCAAACCCTTCAGTAATTCATCTCTGGCATCCATCAAAATCTCACAGTGCCACAGAATGTGCTCGGCGGTTTGGTCCGTACTGCCGCAGGCACAGTTGGGATGGGGTGACAGGGAGAGTCTGTGAAGTCTCCCCCTGAATTCCCCATGGCCCGACAGTAATTGAACCATATAGTGGTCCATATTAATGAACGCCCCTTCCATTCTGAGTTTAACTGAAGGGAAGAAGGAGAAGGTCCATCTTCCCTTATTCGACCTATCCCACCGAGATTGCCACTCGTTGAGTGTCAGCTCTCGCATTTGTTTAAGTCGGCCTGATAGGGTCCCGGCACCGCCTGGTGTAATCGTAATACCGAGGTGGTTGGCCGGGAGACCCCTGGTCAGCTTTTTCTTAGTGAGCACCTCCCTAATCTCTAGATCGATTGGCAAGACACCTGCCAACACTGGAAGTGCGTCCGAAGCAACTGTTCTATAGGCACCAGAAAGTGCCAACAAGGGAGTTCGCTGTCCCCTCTTGAGAGCCGAGAGTATGAGGGCATTATCCAGACGATGTTCCCAGACGCAGGCGGCATAGGTGACTTGCGCCACGAATACCCCCCTGTATAGGAGACGGATCGCTGGTGTCCTTAATCCCCATTCCGTGGTGGAGATTCTCCTCAGCTTCAGAAAAAGGGCCTGGGCCTCGGTGGAGACTTTCTTAACATGGGCTAAGAAAGAGGACGATCGATCTAAAGTGACTCCAAGATATTTTACTGTCTCGACAAACTTGATTCTGGTATCTCCCATTTTGATGGTCGGATTTCTCTCTCTACTCAGAAATCCTTTCATCAGGAGACCCATGGTTTTTTGGGGAGCGAAGTTCAGTCTATTTCTCTTCCCCCATTGGAGGATCATGTTTAAACCTTCCCCTGCCTTTCTTTCCAGTTCTCTCCTGCTGTTCCCCGCAACCAAGAACAATTTATCATCAGCGTAGTCAACCGAGATACATCCAGCAGGCAAGGGCAGCCTGGAGGAATCATCAAACTCAATATTCCAAAATTCGGGGGCCAATACCGACCCTTGTGGGCAACCCATATCCACCTCACGTTCGATGACAAAGTCACCGAAAGTGAGTATAATGGTTCTGTCGTTGAAGAAATCGGAGCAAATTTTAAAGAGCCTCGGGGGGCAGTTTCTACTTTTGAGCTTGGTAAGTATCATCGGCCACCACGCATGATCGAAGGCACCTGTGATATCTAAAAAGATTCCCACCACATACCTCTCAGGCCGAACCTTCACCCATTCAAGCGCATGCATAAGGGCGTGCTCTGTAGATTTACCGGGGACAAAACCGAACTGGCTCGGGCTGGGGGTGGAGAGAGTCCGACGCAGGCGTTCTCTGATCAGTTTTTCGAGGACCTTACCCATTATAGGCAGCAAGGTGATCGGGCGGTAGGCTTTAACGTCAGAGCGTGGTTTGTCGGACCCCTTTGGTATAATCTTAAGCACTCCCCTCTTCCATTCCGAAGGGAAGACTCCTCTTCGCAAGCACGTCTCCATGACCTGGAAGAACTCCTCCCGGGCATAGAGCCATACATTCTTCACGATTATTCCATTGATTCTATCATGCCCAGGTGCCTTCTTGGGACCTAAACCCTTTATTATGATATCCATTTCTTCTCTAGTAAGGCGCAACTTGTCCTCCTGGGAGAGGGTACTCGGCGGAATCCTTGACAGATTTCTGATCTGTTTGTGGTGGTCGCTTTCCCCAACTACTGAGTCTACGGGGACTAACTTTCCCAGAAGTGTATTGAGAGTGGACGCCACATCCACTGTCTCAACGTCCCTTCCCTCTAAATTATTGATTACGCTTGAAAGATACCGTTCAGAGCCTTTTCCGGATTTCTCAAAGGCGCTGTGGATTTCCCACGGGTTGGCGTTACCTATTTCTTTAACCCAATTATGCCAGTTAGCTCGTTTTGCCGAGAGAACGGCCAACTTGAAGGTTCTACGCGCGGCGCTGAGGCGTCCCTTGCGGGCAGCGATCTCCTCCTCCGTAAAGCTGCCGCGCCTGGTAGCACCCATCGCCCTGTAGGCCTTCTTGTAGGCCCCCTTCAGCAAAGTCAGCTCAGGCGACCACCAAGGAGTCTTTATGGTCCTCCTTGGGTTTACTCTTCCCAAGGAGGACTCTGCAGCCGACACTACCGCTGCATTGAAAAAATTCCCCAAATTGTCCGGATCTCTTGCTGCTACGTCATGGAAGCCCCTTAAAGTGTCGCGTAGCGCCGCCCCAAAGCTATCCCAATTCGCCATAGTGGTTTTGAAACTCCAAGAGGATCTTGGAGTCCCGGTCTTTTTGACACCCACAGTAAAGGTAATGAGCCTATGATCGGAGGCTATTGCGCATTCATGTACCTTCCAATGCGATATCTTGGCCGCAACAGATCCAGAGCAGAGAGTTAGATCTATGTTGCTCTCCCCGCTGGTATTCGAAAAAGTGTATAATGAGTTAGGCTCATTTAATACAATAAGACCTTGCGCCGCAATAAAATCTTCTACGGCGTCTGATCGTTCCGTCCTAAATCTTACATCTTGATCGAACCAAATCGGGGAGCGAGCGTTAAAGTCTCCTCCAATAACTATGTTACGTCCTTTAAGCGCGTTTAGGGCGCGCGTCAGGCTCAAGATATGCGGTCCAACCGGGTTCCCATACTTAAAATAGACTGAGATCAGGAAGATCTCAGTTTTTCCAAATCTAATAGATACACAGGTCTGATACTCGTTGGACAGACCCACCAGGAGGAGGGGGCTTATTAACGTGGAGTTAACCAGGACACCCGCCCCCGGGGAGCTGCCCGTCTCGAGGACCAGACCCGGATGACTTACAGGAGTTTTCCCTCGCCAGGTGTACTGCTCCTGAATAAGCAGGATGTCTATGTGTAGGTCAGACATGGACTGCAGCGCCTCCAGGGTGGCAGCCCGTGACCTCTGTAGGTTAATCTGACCTATGGAGAGAAGAGAGTTAAAGGCCATAATCGGTCATGCGGACTTGCGATTCTATGGCAGCCTTTTGGGCCGGGCACGTCCTATCACCCGTGTTATGGTTCGCAGGTTTTTTAAATTTAGTGCAGGTAGCACAGATGCCGGGCACTGTCTTCTTGGGGCAATCCTCAATATCGTGACCTATAAGCGCACAGTGACGGCATGTGATTTTTTCCTGTGAGCAGGCCTTGCTTATGTGTCCATATAGGTGGCACTTAAAGCAGCGCGTTGCTCCCAGGAAATCCCGAACTCTACAGGCGTTCCATCCAAGAAAACAGTATCCGTTGTCAATTAAAATTTTGCGGACCTCCGGGTGACATGTCACTATCATGTTCATAGTGCTGGAATCTTTTTTCCCGAAAAGGGATACCCTACGCATGGTGCGCGTATGGTCGTCTAGAGAAACACTTGATTTTCCTTCGATATTATTGAGGAAAATTTCTTTAAAAAGGGATCCATCTGTGGGCGGTTCACCTCTGGGTACATCGTATATTACAATCTTAGGCAGGCGACCTTGGGGAGCCACAATTTTTATGCCTTTGGCAGACAGTTTCCCCTCCACTTTCTTAATGTTTTGTATTCCTCCTGGCGAAGTGGTTTGGACAGCGATGCCAGCGCCCTTGATTTTCCTGGTGCGGACCACTTGAAACCCGTCCTTCCTAGGATCAAGAATTGATGTTAGGTTTTTCTCCAGTTCTTCAGAAGTCTTCCCCTCCGGAACAATCGGGTAGAAGAGTACAGTCGGTTGTCTGGGGGGAACCGGTCTTTCGTATCCGTCCACCGTGAGGGTTTTAGACGCTGGGGCACCAGAGGCAGCACCGGCATAGGTTCTCTTAGGGGGTGGCGGAGGGAAGGCGGAGGAGGTGGGGGGGAAGGTTGAAGCAGCTGTTTTAGCCAATAGTTGATCGAGTTTATCGGTCATTTCCTTATTATTGTTTATCACCTGCTCGAAGGCCTGGGCCCTGGAGACCGCACGGGTGTGAGACAGCAGTATGTTAAAGAGTTGCTTTTTAATTTCCTCGATAGAACCGATAATGATTGTTCGGTCTTCTTTGTTGAGTTTGTGTTTCCCTTCCGAGATTATTTTCATAATAGCCTCTAGCTGGGAGGTAACAGGGATTAGGTTGTCGGCGCTGATGTCAGCTGACGTTGGTTCTAAAGTTTGATCAACGATAGGAAAATCTTCTCCTCTGGGACGCTTTCTATTGGTTTGGTTGGGGGACTTATGGGTGGGCACACTCCCAACACGGGACTGGCCTGAGGTAGTCGCAGTCAGCACATCCGAAAGGCTTTGATTACTTGGAGCAGTCTGTACATCGAATTGGCTTTGCTTCCTTGGTGCAGTCAGCACATCCGAGTGGCTTTGTTGGTAATTCACATTATCAACACTCATAGGGTTTACTGCGGGAGCAGTCTGTGCGTGCGCGTGGTCTGCTATATTCTGGCGCTCAATCTGTGTGCTCCTATGGGGTGATTTGTAGCCAGGTATAGTTTTGACCGAAAGCTCTTCTATCTCCTTGCGTTGGCGCTCTAGCTGTGCACTGAGGCGGCCTATGATCTCAGCCTGAGACCATATCCCCTCTGAGTGGGGGTCGTCATCAGAATCGGAGTCCATTTTGTTGAAAAGTTGTTTTCAAAATTTGCACTTAAAAGTCAATTATTTTAATAACTCTGATTATTTTTAACGAGTTAATGGTTTATAGTGTGAGGGATCTATGGTCCCTCACGATTGTTAAAAGAATTACCAGTCTATCTATTTTCTCTATTGAGTTGTGCCAAAGACAATTTTCGACTGCACAAATTGCTTGTATTTTGCACAAATTTGCCAAAATCTCTAAATTGTCTATGGACTCTACTATTTGACAGTTAGCACTTTTTACTGATTTTTTTACCTGAATAGGTACACAAGGGATTGTATAATGGTATAAAACTAGAGAAGGGGGTGGGTATCACCCCTGAGAGTATTATTTCACTTATGGAAAACACGGTTTTTGAGAAATTTTCACTATTTAAGAAATTTGCCAAAACGGATTACTAAAAACTAAAAAAGAGTCTTTTCTCTAAAAATAAGTGAGATCACACCGAGATAACGTTTGTGAACGTCAATCCGATGGTTCGGAGTTTTTTTTGCACTGTTTTAAGATTATTGAAGGATAATTTAGGATTAAAAATAAAAAATTATTGCGGAGCAATATAGAGGAGCTGTGATCTTGTCCATAGACAAAACTGAACCGACTGTGGCTTGATAAAGGCAGTTGGGTGGGCGCGAGCGCCTGCTCGGTGCGCCGGCGGGATTCCTCCGGCCGGCAAAAGTAGCGGGGCCTGGCTGATTACTCAAGCCAGACAAAAAAGACTTTTGTGGTTATATCGCAAACCACAAAAAACGCCTGTCGCTTTTTCTCTATCGCTTTTCCTATCTCTATCTCTATCCTATCCTCCTATCTTTGTTCCCGGCCGCTTGAAAAACTTTGTCTACGAACGGCATCGATACCGCATCGCCGGCTTACCTGCCGCGTGGATTGATGTCCAGCATTTTTTCTATGTAAAATTTACTAGGAAAAATCAATTTTTAAATATTGCAAATGTTTATATTTTACTTGTTCATCCCCTCGGCGGTAGTCAAATAAACACTATTTTCTATATACTACCGCTGAGGAGATATTAAAAAAGCTGTTTTTCACACATATGTACAACCAATTTTGAACAATATTTTTTACCTTTTTTGTGTGTACAAAAATCCAGGAACCTCGTAGCATAGTGAATCTTATCTCTTTCTGAGCGCTATGTTACGGGGGACCTGGAAAAAATACCAACTGAACAATGTTTTACAAATTTGATCGCTTTGAGATCATATTTACACATTTATTTACAAACTTTTCTTATTTTTGTACGTAAAACCCCGCCCATCGCCACAGAACCGCCCACCACCTCCGCCTCCACCTCTACCGCCTCCACCTCCGCCGACCACAGCCTGGCAAGCCGCACTGCATTACCTTCATCACCATCCAAGGATTTCCCGCCCCTTTGGACCACACCGAATAATCCAATCAGAACAAAACCGCCCACGCCTCCTCAGACCCTCGCTACCACAAACCGCTTCCAGACCCTGGCCCCGCCCTCCTCAGATGACACCAACTCTGACACAATCACCACTGACGGAGCAGACACAAACCCAACAACCACCACCACCACCCCGACAGCCGCCCGACGTCCCATTAAAATCCCGCCCATAATCATAAAGTCAGATACAAACTGGAATACACTGAGAAAGAAGCTGGAGAACGCCGGTGTGCGCATATCCCACGCCAAAGCTATCCCGACGGGCGTGGTGGTCCACACCGCCGACTCCTCCAGCTTCAGACTATCCACAAAAATTCTCGATGAAACCAAAACTGACTTCCACACCTTCGAGCTGCACGAGGACAAGACCACTAAGGCAGTTCTGAGGGGAATCCCTACCCAGATCTCAGAGGAGGAGATTCTCCTCGAACTCCAGGACCTTGGTCTCCCGGCCATCACCGTCTCCAGGATGAGGTCGGGACCCGACCGCACCAACGTCCCGATGGTCCTCGTGCAGCTGACTCACGGCGAAGAGGGCAAGAAGATCTTCAATCTTACACACATCTTCCATCTACGTACAAAATGTAAATTCCTCGACCACAAAATAGCCCCTACACAATGCCATCTCTGTCAACTGTTCGGCCACTCCGCCAAAGGCTGTCATCTCCCCCCCCGCTGCGTCAAATGCGCGGGGCCCCATTTCACCGCCACCTGTCTGAATCAGAGAGAGGACGGCCCGCCTACCTGCGCCAACTGCGCGGGCCCTCATCCAGCCAACTTCAAAGACTGTCCGAAACGCCCTGCACCCTCCACATCCATGCCCCGTCGAACTGAGGTACCTCCCCAAATCACTTTCACCTCCCGCCCTGTCCAACCATCCACCTCCTATGCCCAGGCATTGAACCCCCCCCACCAAATCCCCCCTCCTTCCCCCACCCCCTCTCCCCTTCCCCTTCCCCCCCCCCCACCCCCCAGCCCTCAGCTACCCCCTTTAGTTTTTTCAGATCTTTTCAAAAATAACTTCTTTTCAAAGATCGGCGAACTTATCGCCGATCTAGTCCCCAAATTCCAATCTGCCACCTCGCCGGCAGACTACCTCTCGATTCTTTTCACTGCAGCCCGTCAAATCATTGCTCTCTTCACCAATTAAATGGCTAATTCTACCAAGCCCTCCGCGCTACGTTTGGCATTCTGGAATGCCAATGGTCTTGACAAAAACATGCACGAACTACGAATTTTCACCAACACACATAATTTAGACATAATACTCATAAATGAACACACACCTAAATCCCTCACACACACCAAAAATCGCTAACTACACACTGTACCGAAACGACCGATTACACTCTCGAGGCGGCGGCACAGCCGTCTTCGTGAAATCTAAAATCGCACACAAACACAACATCACCCCCCCCCCTGACTACCATCGAAAGTACCTCCATCACTGTATTCACAAAACATTCAGGTCCATTGAGAATTAATTCAATTTACAACCCACCTGTTCAGACTTTACAAAAGTCAGATCTTGAATTACTTCTCGATGGACAAACGCCTACTATTCTAGCGGGGGATTTTAACTCAAAACACCCCGATTGGAATAGTAGGCTCACCAACAAAAACGGACGTATCCTACGCGACTTTGCCAACACTCATCCCGACATAAACATCGCAGGACCCATAGAGCCAACTTTTTTCTCTAGCATCGGACACAGACCTGATGTACTTGACATTGCCGTTTTTCACAAAACATCCTGGACATACAGTATCGAAACCATCTGCGACCTCTCCTCCGACCATAACCCCGTGTTGCTAACTCTCAACGAATTCTCTTACCCCCCCCCCTTCAAAAAGAAACAAAAAAAACTGATTGGACCTACTTTTTGCACAGAGTCGGGGAAACATTATCCATTAATCCAAACATTAAACATCCCTCAGATTTAGATACAGCGGTTGACGACTTCGCGAAGACAATAATGTCCGCAATTGACGAGGCCTCAAAACCCCTCCCCACACCCCCCCCCCGATAAATTTCAAGGAAAACCTCCTAAATTCAGTCAAAGATTTAATTAAAACAAAAAAATATTCTACGCCGCCACTGGCAAAAATATCAAAATCCCACCTTGAAAACTTCTATAAATCGAATCCAAGCCCTCATCAGAAAAAAACTTCAAGAGCACGTAAATTTCACCTGGAATATGAAAATTCAAGAGATAAATCCACAGGACGGCTCTCTGTGGAAATTATCCAAAACTCTAAAAGCCACCCCCACCCCCAACCACCCCATTCACGCCGAAAACGGTCTCGTCTACGACGATCTAGATAAGGCAGAGGCGTTCGCCGACAGTCTAGAAAATCAATTCAGCCCCAGTTTTAAACACGCCGACCTAAATCACATTGCCAATGTCAACCGCAAAATCAATAATGTTTTAAATAATCTCCCCAATACAAACATACATTTTATTACCCCAGCCGAGGTTATCCGCGCTATAAAAAGCCGGAAAAATAAAAAAGCCCCCGGTCCCGACGGCGTTACAAACTTCGCTCTTAAAGCCCTCCCCCAAAAAGGTATACTAGCGTTAGTAAATCTCATCAACACAGCCCTCAGACTGCGCTATTTCCCGAAAAACTGGAAACACGCGCACGTCATTCTCATCCCAAAACCGGGAAAAGACCCCCTCTTCTGCAAAAATCACCGTCCAATCAGCCTTCTATCAAACATCGGTAAAATCTATGAACAGATCCTTTTGACACGGCTCCTCAAGCACATTGACGAGGTTTCAACATTACCTGAAGAGCAACACGGTTTTAGATCAAATCACTCCACCCTCCACCAACTTCTCAGAGTCTCCGAAATCATCATCGGTGGCTTCAATACCAAGCGATCAACTGGCGCCATTTTCCTGGACATAGCCAAAGCTTTCGATAAAGTATGGATAAACGGCCTGCTTCTCAAACTCCACGAAACAGGCAACGTTTCATGACAGCTGGGGTCCCGCAAGGGTCTCTGCTTTCTCCAATCCTTTTCAATGTCTACACTCACGACATCCCCCTCTCTGAAAACTCAAATTCTCACAAAGCTCTGTACGCAGATGACACCACAGTTATGGTTAGATACTGTTCACCCAGGATGATTACGTACCGACTACAAAAAAACATAGACTTACTCAACATGATTATGGATCCCAATAATAAATTTACGAAAGAACATATCGCTAAAATTATTCCTAGAACCAATGACATATTAGGAACAATTGGCCAAATGGCTGTTAAAATGGCGAATCTTGAGGGTGAATTAACAGCTCTTAAAACTGCAACCCCTAATGTGTGCACCCCCTCAGTTTCACAAACTCAGAGTGTCTGTGATATCCTCGCCGAAATCAAAGAACAAAGTTACAGAGATAAAAATTTGATTATTCATAATATTTCGGAGAATACATCGTTATCTCAGACTGAATCAATAAATAGCGACATAGTGTCAGTGAAAAAAATAATTTCAGATTTAGATATGTCAACATTAAATCTTGACTTGAAAATCTACAGATTGGGTCAAAGGCGTGCCGATAAACCAAGAGGAATTAAAATCGAGTTTCCGGAAGCTAAATGGCCGAAAATACTACTAAGCAAGAAACACGCATTAAAAAATAATATACGTATTTACCAAGATCAGTCATTTATGCAGCGGAAACAATTGAGTGACCTAAGAAAAGAATTGGAAAATAGAAAATCTTCTGGTGAAACGGATATCACGATAAAATACATAAATAATAATCCGTCGATAGTCAAATCGAACCCAAAAAACTAAATTCTAAAATAAAAATATTTTATCAAAACGTACGTGGACTAAGAACAAAATTACAGGACCTGAAATCAACCTTACCTACTCTGGATTATGATTCTTACGCTTTCACTGAGACATGGCTGAACAAAAACATTGATACTACGGAATTGGGTTTCTTTGAACACACAGTGTACAGACAAGATAGAAGCAATAGCAATAAAACTAGAGGAGGTGGTGTGTTAATATCCGTAAATAAGAAATTCAACTTAAGAAAACTCAAATGCATCTACACTCATCTGGAACAACTATTCATCATGGTGTCTACCAATAAGGAAAAAATTATTTTTGGCTGCTTATATATACCCCCTTCTTCTGATGCTCAATTATACAAAGACCACTACCTCGAAGCTGAAACAATACGAAGAAAATTTCCAGATGCCACTTTGATATTAACAGGAGACTACAATCTACCTAATGTAACGTGGGACACAGAAAACAATAAAACTTCATGCACGGACAACATCAATCATGGTTCCCATGATATAATCGAGATGTCAAATTTTTTAAGTCTCCGGCAGTTAAACTATGTCTACAATGTTAACGCTCGTCTTCTCGATCTAGTGTTTTCCAATTCTTCTTCTGTAAAAGTATCCGCATCTGCTGAAGATATTCTCCCAATCGACAAGTATCACCCTCCTTTAACGATCGAATGCTACAGTTCAAAAATAGAAAAAAATCCATCTCCATCAACAAAATTAAACTTTTTCAAAGCTGATTTTAAGCAAATCACAAATCTTCTGTTGTCTACTGACTGGAACTTTCTTGACTTTGAAGAAAACCTAAATGTAATGGTAGACAAATTTTACTTAATTTTAAATAATGCAATTGAATTGTTTGTACCCGTCACTAAAATCACTGTGCACAACTACCCAAAATGGTTTAGCAACGACCTTATTAAAATAATTAGAGACAAAAAAATTGCTCAAAAAGTTTATAAATCGTCACGTGATCCTAAAGATTGTGTAAAATTTTGTGAACTAAGAAAGACAACTAAAAATATGTCCAAGTTATGTTACAAAAGGTGTATCGAAAACTGCGAAGAATTGGCAGCAGCTACTCCTCAGAACATTTATAAATTTGCGAACATGCTCAATAATAATGACTCTAGTATTCCGTCAAACATGTATTTAGATTATTATTTTTTTTGGTAAACTAATGTTTTTAAGACAAGATTTTTTATGCATAGCACAAAGGGTAACAATTATTTTACAAGCAATAATTGTTCGCCTGAAACACTCATCCACATTGAAAAATCTCCTGATAAAAGATACATGACGCCAACGGGACTCGAACCCGTGTCCCTTCGATTTCCGGTCGACAGCTCTGACCACTGAGCTATGGCGGCTTATCTCTTACCCGCGAAATTATTCAATATATACTAGTGTTTCATTCAACAATTACTGCTTGTTACATTTTTCACCTGAAAACAACCAACTTTATTTTATATGAGAAAGGCATTGTAAGTGCTAACTCTCTCACTAGATGGCGTCGAGACAAATTGTCTACATTTTTAGGCGAAATACTTGAACTTGTCAAATATTAATTATTATTTTTTTTGGTAAACTAATGTTTTTAAGACAAGATTTTTTATGCATAGCACAAAGGGTAACAATTATTTTACAAGCAATAATTGTTCGCCTGAAACACTCATCCACATTGAAAAATCTCCTGATAAAAGATACATGACGCCAACGGGACTCGAACCCGTGTCCCTTCGATTTCCGGTCGACAGCTCTGACCACTGAGCTATGGCGGCTTATCTCTTACCCGCGAAATTATTCAATATATACTAGTGTTTCATTCAACAATTACTGCTTGTTACATTTTTCACCTGAAAACAACCAACTTTATTTTATATGAGAAAGGCATTGTAAGAGCTGTCGACCGGAAATCGAAGGGACACGGGTTCGAGTCCCGTTGGCGTCATGTATCTTTTATCAGGAGATTTTTCAATGTGGATGAGTGTTTCAGGCGAACAATTATTGCTTGTAAAATAATTGTTACCCTTTGTGCTATGCATAAAAAATCTTGTCTTAAAAACATTAGTTTACCAAAAAAAATAATAATTAATATTTGACAAGTTCAAGTATTTCGCCTAAAAATGTAGACAATTTGTCTCGACGCCATCTAGTGAGAGAGTTAGCACTTACAATGCCTTTCTCATATAAAATAAAGTTGGTTGTTTTCAGGTGAAAAATGTAACAAGCAGTAATTGTTGAATGAAACACTAGTATATATTGAATAATTTCGCGGGTAAGAGATAAGCCGCCATAGCTCAGTGGTCAGAGCTGTCGACCGGAAATCGAAGGGACACGGGTTCGAGTCCCGTTGGCGTCATGTATCTTTTATCAGGAGATTTTTCAATGTGGATGAGTGTTTCAGGCGAACAATTATTGCTTGTAAAATAAATGTATTTAGATAATAAAATGGCCGATACCCCCCAAGAAGTCGTCAATCTGTTTGCTGAATTTTTCAGCAAAGTCTATGATACTGCAAACAACTCTCCATTATTCGATACAACTACAGCTAACAATGACAACAAGATCGATTTTAGCCAATGTATATTCAAAGAAAGCGATATTAGAACTAAATTAAAATCCCTTGATATTAATAAATCGGCTGGTCCCGATAACATTCCTCCAATTTTCTTATCAAAATGCTTATCAGTTTTAACATTACCTCTAACTAAACTTTTTAACTTGTCTCTAAAAATTGGTACCTTTCCACAAAAATGGAAAACCAGTTTTCTATTTCCAATCTTTAAGAAAGGAAATAGATCAGATATCTCTAACTATAGACCTATATGTATCCAATCGTCAATCCCTAAACTATTTGAATCTGCTCTGCTTTCTAAACTCTCGCCTGAGATTAACAAAGTTATTTCACATCGTCAACATGGTTTCATGGCAAAAAGATCTACTTTTACAAACTTGATGATCTATCAGGAATACCTATTTAATACAATGCAAAAGCGTCTTCAAACAAACGTAGTGTATACTGACTTTAGTAAGGCATTCGACAAAGTCTCACATAAAATTCTCATACATAAACTTAGTGCCCTTGGAATAACAGGGAATATTTTGAGATGGTTTGAGAGTTATCTGCATAAAAGAAAAATATGTGTTAAACTCAACTCACACTATTCACACCAGTTCGAAGTCTTTACCGGCGTCCCACAGGGGTCTCATTTAGGACCAGTACTATTTTTATTGTTTATCAATGATATAACTACGGTTTTTGATGGAGTCATGATTCTCTTATTTGCAGATGATCTCAAAATTTATAAAACCATTACAAATATTCATGACTGTTACGTACTACAATTTAATCTTGTGAGGCTACAAGAGTGGTGCACCCACAATGAACTATTTCTCAATATTGATAAATGTCAAACGATAACTTTTGCCCGAATCAAAAATCCCATTACGCATCAATATAGCATCAACAACATTTTCCTAAAAAGAGTTGAGAATATTAAGGATCTTGGTATTATTTTTGACAGGCAACTAACATTTGTTCCTCATATAAACGAAATAACCAACAAGGCCATGAAATGTTTGGGTTTTATATTAAGGACAGCGAAAGATTTTAAATTAATAAATTCCTTCAACATTCACCAAGCCTGGGTGCGGGAGGCAGATTTCATCATAAATTTACACTACTATCATCATCATCGGCCGTAAAGGAGCATTTTCAACGGTTGAAGACACGGTTTGGACCCGGCGCCTAAATCTACAGTCTTGTGCGGACTCCCGTCCAGTACAATCGTTTTATACAAAAATAATCAATAAAAATTCACAATGTTTCATAAATTTATCTCAAATTGCGGTCAGAACAAATAGACTCTACGGGTAGTAGCTGTTGGTTCGCTAGGATAAACCTAACAAATTAGAGTGAAGGGTTAGTACCTGATTCTAAGGTTGCCAATTTCTTGCTTTTAAGCAACAGAAAGAAAATTTGTTTTTTGGCGGATATTTCTCGACAACTTGAATATTCTTAGTAATAAACAATTAATTATTCATCTTATTGAGATAATCAATCATAGATAATATGGGTTTGTTGTTTACTTGATGCACAAGAACTATTGTTTTGATGGAGGTTGAATGACACGATATATCATTATAACAATATGTATTTACCCTTTATCTAATAAAGTCACTCAAGATAAAAGTAATTGTTAAAATGTGTTTGATTTGATTTTCTACAGTTCAAGATGAAAATAGTTTTAGATAGATAACATCTAATAGTAGGTGCATTATTAAATAGATCAGAAAATTAATCATATTTTAAGTACATAAATGTCTTTGTTATACTAAGTATATTATCGTGTAATTGTACAAATTATTAACGAGGGAAAACAATTAACAATTGACAAAGAAAAATAACAAATTTAGTCGCAAAACCTATCAAAAAACAAACAAAAAAAACATGTTGATCAGATAATTTTATTATTTTTTATTAAATAATTAATCAATTTACATAGTATAATCATTAATGATTCATAAAATTAGTTTTCACTGCTTTTGATTATTTAATGTTCCTCTTCTATAGAAGCTGGCGCTTGTGTTTAGAAGAGTGGTGAGCATCAAGATTAAGAATATTTAGTGTTTGTTATTGGAATTATGATTATTAAAATTTATAATTAATCAAAAAGATAGAGTCATAATTTTGGTATTTTTACATTGAACTTCTCTTTAATTGCTTTTAGTAGGTGTTTATCGTTTTCGATTGTTCTGATATTTTCGGGTAGACTGTTGAAGTATTTTTTCCCTAGATATATGTAATGATGTTGAGCAAAAGTGGTGTTACATTTTTGTGTTGGAAATATATGATTTTGACGAGTACGACTTTCAGTTAAAAAGCTGTGATTTTGTTTTTCTTTTATTATTTGAAATATTATGTTTTTTTGGACAAGATCATTAAATTTTAATACTCCAATTCTTCAAAAATTAGGAGTGTTTAGTGATGTAGACCCGGGAATATTCCCGACCTGAAATAAATTCCCGAAAACGGAGAATTTATTTTATTTTTAATAAAATGGTTTATACACTTCTCTTGGATGCTTTATTGAGTGTTAGCATGTCAAGTAAGCCTGCAAACTTTTGTAGTAAACGAAGCTGCCTCATCTTTACCTCGTGATATGAAGAACAGCCTGTTGGACGATGATGTTTACTGGACAAGAGTGACATCATTAGCCGATGTTCTGCGACCGATTGTTTCCTGGATTACACAGCTAGAGGGAGACGATCCACTAACACACAAAGCATTGTATGCTTTTGAGGATATTGAGAGCAGTCTAAGTAAAACTCTTCCAGCGTCTCTACTGTCACATGCCGAAGAGAAGCAAATACTGGAAAAGGCAGCGCAGCGCAAAGAATTTGCTATTGCTCCAATACATCTGGCTGCTGCCCTACTAGATCCAGGTTCCCAAGGACATCTGCTAAGCCTCGCACAGCAACTTGAAGCACTTGAATTCATTGACCAAGTAGCAAGTCATATGGAGACTGTTGATAGTGCAAATTTTCTTGTTGATTTAGCCAATTATAGGGCTAAAGAAGAATCATGGAGCAAGGCATTCCTATGGAAGTGTGTCGATAAAATCACGCCAGTGACCTGGTGGAAGGGGATGTGCGGATGTTCTGATTTGTCACAGGTTGCCGTAAGAATATTGACTGCTCCCATTACTTCAGCAGCCACCGAGAGATCTTTTAGCACGTTTAGTCGCATTCATACAACACGGAGGAATCGTCTAACAACTCAAAGAGCAGGGAAAATAACATTTGTGGCACACAATTGGAAACTTCTTTCCTCTGAAAGAGGCTCTCAAGTTGCTCCGAAGAAAACCCTTTCTTCCACGGATGAGTAGATTGCTTCCCATCATAACGTTTCAAACCTATCTGGTACTCGCAAACGCAAACATCCAATTGACTGTGCTGAGGAAGAAGAAAACGTAGATAATCCTAAGTCGGCAACAACTTCGTCCAGGTCGGATGAAGAAGAAGAATATGAAGGTGAAAGTGGAAGCGAAGTTGATAGTGTCAGTGTCCAATCGGTATCATCAGATGAACAGTAACGATCTGTGAAGTTGTGTCATTTTTACAGTTTTACGATTGATTTTTTATATGTACCGTTTACTAGCATAAAGTGTATATAGGCTACTAATACTGTACAGTATACAATTATATAGAGATACTACTCACTTAAAAATAATTTTGATCGGTGTTTTTTTGTTATTTTTCTCTTGGATCCTATTCCTATATATATGGGAATAGTTTTTTATGGATCTATCCTGCTCTATATGTACCATATGTGTGCATATTTTATTTTTTATTTAATAAATATTATTCTTTTTGAGGTATTATGTTGTTAAAATCAAAATTTAAAAAATTCCCCGTCCAGGGGAATATTCCTCAGAAATAAATTCCCGGGAATTTATACATCACTAGGTGTGTTGGATAATCTCTTGGTTTTTCAATATTATTTTTATAATTAGACGTTGTCCAATTTCAACAGGGAGTAGATTTTTTTTGTATGCAGCTCCCCAGCGGATTACAGCGTATTGGAGATTTGATTGTACTATGGCGTGGTAGACCGATGTTAGAATTTCCAATGAGAGAAAAGTTAGAATTCTCAAGAGTAAAAATTTATTTTCTTATTTTGTTGACGGTTTGGTTGATTTGATCTTTCCAGTTTAGGTTTTTGTCTGTTATTATTCCTAAGTATTTAATTTTATTTGAAATTTTCTATGTGGAACAGTTTGTATGTTTTTTTAAATTGTCATGTATAATTATGTCAAAATTTTGTGGAACGTCATTTGATTTTATTGCAAATGGTATAACAGTTTTTTCGCTATTTAGGGATAGTATGTTTATGAAATTTTCTATGTGGAACAGTTTATTGTACAGTTTGTATGTTTTTTTAAATTGTCATGTATAATTATGTCAAAATTTTGTGGAACGTCATTTGATTTTATTGCAAATGGTATAACAGTTTTTTCGTTATTTAGAGATAGTGTGTTTATGTCAAACCGGTATTTAAGAGTATTTATGTCTTCTGTTGCTTTTCGTTTTACTAATTCCATACTTGATAATTATCATACTTGTGACCACAAAATGTTTTTGGGTCTGTCAATGTATGGTACTAATAACCCATAATTTGTTATACTTTCCATTTGTCCGCTATGGAACATTAAAGCAGCACATGAAAGTACCGATTATGTATGGTTTTCATTCACAAGAATCAGATATAATATTCTCAATCCGTTTCGACACTGAACGCACAGAAAGTTTGACTTTTGTCACGAGTCCAATTTTACAGAAAAACCTCTGGACTAGGTGATTTTAAACGATAATCTTGTAACTCCAAAAATTACACACTAATAGCCTTACCAATAAATGTAATGAATATTTTATACAATTGATGTATGTAAAATCCTTAGTAATATAAACTGACATTTAAGGGCCGTAAAATAGTTCTTGGAAAGATTGTTTATCTGTATAAATAGACTCAAGGAAGGTTGTTTATCTGTTGTATTTTTAGAAACTATATAAAATCACTTTTTGATTTTTGTATTATAAATGCACTATGTGTACCTACATAGTTTGATTCATTATATGTATAGTTTAAATAAATATATAGCTTAAGTAATATAATATAGTAGAAAAAACACTTGTTTTTACTCCAAATGTCGAAAAATTCTAGAACATACGAAATTTTAAAAATAAATTTCTTTTATTTAGCGATCAGTAAGACAATTGTCACTTCACTTCTTATCTCTAGTATGCAATTTAGCATTATACGTATTTACAGTCAATGACAAATATACAGTACATAACAGTTTCAGTTTCAGGTTCAGTTTCAGTTTATCTGTGCTAAACACTATTCATAGTTGCTCCGGTAATTTTTAACAAAATTCACGGAAATAACTCGTTTTTTTATCAAATTTTTACTTTAAATAGCAAATAATAGGTGAGGAATTATCATCGAGCGTTATCTCGGTAAGTTCTACACCCAATACAGGGCTTTAGCCCTTTTAAAATCTTAATTTTTTCTATCTTCAGACCCTATATTATTGTTACTTGACTACCCACTGACAGACGCGACCACAGAAAAACTTTTTGGATCTGACCATAGAAAAGGCTTTTTTCTATGGTCTGTTTCCATAGAGGAATAATAAAACAGACCTTACAAATCAAAAAGACATCTCTATCTTTCCCAGAGACGAAAAAAAACAAAAATAATTTTTGCACAATATTTGCACAAAACTCGAGCACCTCACAAATTGCGCAAATATGTCAGATTCGGACGACTCGGATAGCGAGATGGCTCCCCAGGGGTGCACCATTCGTGACTTTGCCTTTTTGAGGAGCGAAAATGATGTTTTGAGGAAGGCTCTACAGGAGCAGAAAGACCTCTCTCCACGTTCTTTGGCTCTTATTAATAGCATATCTGTACGTGAACCCGCGCCCACACACGGCTCTCGAGACAAACCTTCCTCTCCGTACAGTAGCATTCACGGAAGTCGAATCTTGGAACAAAATCCCACTACAATAGCTGACGCAGCCAAGGATGGCAACACGCAGATCATTGCCTCAACCTCAGCAGAGGTAAGTATCCCGGCCCCGCAACCCAAACCAACTAGCTCTCCCAATCAGGAGAATAGGAAACGACCTAGGATCACAGACTCCTTAGTCATAGACACTTCGAGTATCAACACCCATGAATCACTATCATCTATCTGGACACTTATGGACACCATTTTTACTACTCTGACAACAGGTAAGAACAAGATGAACAAAGACGAGCGATCAATAATTACCCGATCCATGGACGATATTAAAAAAATCATATCCAGCATGGCTGTATCTCATGCATCGGCGGTGGCACGTGCGGCAGCTCTATCTGAAATACTAGAGCCCCAAAAAGGATTATCTGATAAGGTCGACTTGTTAATAAAACAAACAGCTGCTCCCGCAACTTCTGAGACAATCCTGAGCAGAAAATCTTACGCGAGTGCCGCTACTTCTGGCCCCATGTCCAAAACTATTAATGTGGATGGTATCCAGCGATCACTGCCTCCCTTAAAACCAACCGTGTTATTTTACCCAACAATCCCTGAAGGTAAGACCTCAGAAGATACGCAAAAGAAACTTACAGAGCTCTTAAACCCCCAAAAAGATGGGTTCCAGGTTGTTCGTACTAGGAAAATAAAGGGTGGTGGCGTGGCTCTCCAAACAAGCAGTCCTGGAGGTATAAGTAATATCAAAAAAGCTGAATCAAAGTTAACTGAGCAAGGCATTAAAATCATCAGCCCCCAGGGACGCTTACCAAAGATAGTGATTTATGATGTACCAAAGGGAGATGCCTCCGGAGATGCCGCCCTATTTGAGGAAATTTTTGCTAATAATATTACAGGTAATTGTAACCTAAATAAGGACGACTATTTGCGCACTATGCGCAGAGTCGCACTCTTTGGAAAAAGAGACACACCCACGATGAATATGATCATAACATGTCATCCAGAGGCTAGGAAAGTCCTTATTGATGGTGGCTTGTGCTTCCTGGGCTGGAACGCGTGCAGAGTACGAGATTATTTAGGAGCAACAAGGTGCTTTAAGTGCCATCAATATGGACATATAAGTAAAGTATGTACTCAGGTTCACATCACATGCCGTCACTGTTCTGTTACCGGACATGATTTCGAAGACTGTCCAAAAAAGGCTGAAGCTGCAGTATGTGCAACCTGTACTAAGTTTAATAAGCGCGCGGATCACGTGACCGGTGACAGAGCATGCCCGGCATACAAAGCCGCCATCGAAGCACAAGTTCGAATGACGGATTATGGACAGTAATTCTCCCCTTATAATAGGTCAGATTAACCTGCAGAGGTCCCGGGTGGCCACGATCGAGACACTGCGGGTCATGACTGACCTGCACATCGACATAATGCTTATCCAGGAGCAGTACACATGGCAAGGTAAAACGCCAGTAAGTCATCCGGGTGCGGTTCTCGAAATCGGCAGCTCACCTGGGGCGGGTGTTCTGATTAATTCTTCGATGGTCAGCCCCCTCCTTTTGGTTGGGCTGTCAAACGAGTTCCAAACCTGTGTCTCATTTAACTTCGGTAAAACTGAAATCATTCTGATATCGGTATACTTTAAATACGGAAACCCGGTCGGACCACATATCTTGTGCTTGACGCGCGCCCTAAATGCGCTTAAAGGTCGTAACATAGTTATAGGAGGAGATTTTAATGCTCACTCGCCATTGTGGTTTGATAACTGTGACTACCGGACGGAACGATCAGACGCCGTCGAAGACCTTATTGCGGCGCAAGATCTAACTTTAATTAATGAGCCAGGAAAACTTTTTTCCTTTTCTAACCACTCTGGTGAAAGCAACATTGATCTAACTCTCTGCTCTGGATCAGTTGCGAACAAGATATCAATGTGGACCGTGCACGATTGCGCAATTGCCTCTGATCATAGACTAATTACTTTTAAAGTGGGTGTCAAGAAGACCGAAGCTCCAAGATCCTCCTGGAACTTCAAAACCACTCAGGCGAATTGGGATAACTTTGGGGAGGCGCTACGAGATACTTTACGGGGATTCCGCGAAGTAGCGTCTAGAGATCCGGATAATTTGGGGAATTTTTTTAACGCGGCCGTAGTATCAGCCGCAGAATCATCCTTGGGAAGATCAAACCCGAGGAGGATTTTAAGGACGCCGTGGTGGTCGAGTGAGCTGACTTCGCTGAAGGGTGCCTACAAAAGAGCCTACAGGGCCCTGGGAAACTCGAGACGGGTCGGATGTACGCCGGAGGAGACGTCCACCCTCATGGTTCGTCTCAGGTGTGCTCGTAGTGCCTTTAAATCGGCCGTCTTTAAGGCGAAACGAGCGGCATGGCATAATTGGGTTAAAGAAGTGGGAAACGCCAACCCGTGGGATATCCACAGCGCCCTTGAAAAAACGGGAAAAGGTTCTGACCGGTATTTAACCAGTATTACATCCAATATTAACGGCAGGGATGTTGAGAGTGTAGACGTAGCTTCTACGCTCAGGACACTTCTGGGCAAGTTAGTCCCTTTAGACTCTGTAATAGGGGAAAGCGACCATCACAATCAGATTAGAAATCTGTCACGGCTTCCGCCCAGGAACCTCGCCCAGGAGGATAATTTGTTACATATAACTGTTGCTGAGGTTGACGCTATTATTAAGGGTTTGGATCCAAAGAAGGCACCAGGCTTCGACAGACTTAATGGCATAATAGTGAAGAATGTATGGATCTACGCCAAGGAGGAGCTCTTCCAGGTGTTGGACACGTGCATGAGAAGGGGAGTTTTCCCCACAGTATGGAAGAAAGGCGTGCTCCGTGTCATTCCAAAAGGGAATGATAAGCCCCGGACAGATGTCAAGGCGTACCGGCCCATCACCTTGCTGCCTGTATTTGGGAAAATACTCGAAAAACTGATCAGATGCCAACTGCGGAAAACTTTGTCACCACCCAGCGATCGACAATTTGGCTTCGTCCCCGGTATGTCTACGGAGCACGCAATTTCGTATGCGCTTGAATGGGTGAAGGCTTGCCCTAAGAGGTATGTGATTGGGGTCTTCTTAGACATCACTGGTGCTTTCGATCATGCGTGGTGGCCGATGATACTCTCTAAACTAAAATCGCGTAATTGTTCTCCAAGGCTATTCAAGATAACCGCAGATTATTTCAACAACCGTTCTATAATTCTGTCGTACGGGGATGTCACTATTGAACGGGAGGTAAATATGGGTTGTCCCCAGGGTTCGGCTCTTGCTTCAGATTACTGGAACATTTTGTTTGACGACTCCTCCAGGTTGCCCTTGCCTGAGGGATGTATCTCGGTCGATTACGCTGATGACAAATTGTTTTTGGTCTCGGGGAACAGCAGAAAAGAAGTAGAGTGCAAAGCTGAAGAAGGTTTAAGTGCAATTTTAGAATGGGGTAAGAGAAATCGTTTGACCTTCGCTCCCCAAAAGACCATGGGTCTCCTGATGAAGGGCTCCCTCAATAGAGGGAGAAATCCCTGCATCAAAATGGGAGATTCAAACATCAAATTTGCGGAAACCACTAGGTATTTAGGCGTTCTCTTGGATCGATCGTCCTCTTTCTTGGCACATGTCAAGAGTGTATCAAGCAGGGCCCAAGCCCTCTTCTTGAAACTGAGAAGGATCTCAACTGCCGAGTGGGGATTGCGTTCTCCAGCGCTTCGCCTTCTATACAGAGGGGTGTATGTGTCGCAAGTCACCTATGCAGCCTCTGTGTGGGAGCACCGCCTGAATAATGTATTGATCCAGTCGGCACTCAAGAGGGGCCAGCGAATCCCCCTGTTGGCACTCTCTGGTGCCTATAGAACAGTTGCCTCGGACGCTTTGCCAGTTTTGGCCGGCATATTGCCAATTGATTTAGAAATTAGGGAGGTGCTAACAAAGAAGAAGCTTATCAGAGGAAGACCTGCTACTCACCTAGGTGTTAACTTAATACCAGGCGGATCTGTGTCTCTCCCTGCTCTTCTTAGAGAGATGCAAGAAATAACGCTGAGTGAATGGCAAGCGCGATGGGACAGGTCAAATTCGGGAAGATGGACTTACTCATTCTTCCCGTCTGTTAAACTCAGAATGGAAGGGGCATATTTAAACCTGGATCACCATGTGACCCAACTTCTCTCCGGGCATGGGGAATTCAGGGGGAGACTTCACAGTCTCGCCCTGTCCCCCCATCCAAACTGCGCATGTGGCAATACTGACCAGACTGCCGAGCATATTCTGTGGCATTGTGAGATTTTGACGGATGCAAGAGAGGAAATGTTGGAAGGTCTGAACGTCATCACAAGACCGGTATGGAATGCCGATCTCGTTTCGAATAAGGTGAACTTTGAGTGCCTGAGGAAGTTTACAAAGGTTTGGGTAGAGAGATGGCCTGATCTTAGAGTCGCTGATTAGATTAAAATCATTCGGAGTTTCAGGTGCCATGTGTGACTGCTTCTGGTTTCCTCGGTTAATTATTTTCCTGCTCTCATATTACCTTCGTTATGATATCTGTTTTATATTTCTTTTTTATTTTCATTTTATATTAAGGTTTGCAATCACCTTTGCATTATATATTTGATTTGTTTTTTGTTTTTGCTGTTTTCTTTTTAATTTTATCTGTTAATGCTTTTCTTCTTTCCATAGTATCTGCTATTATTTTAATTATTTCTTTTGTTATGATTGTTTTTATTTCAGCAGGATTCCATGCGAGACTGACCCCTTGAGCGATGGTAGTGATGACATCATCGCTCAATCCGTCATAATGAATTTAATTAATTTAATTTGAGTTTTTAATTAACTTGTCCTTTATCATTTTTTTTCTTCTTTCTTTTGCTTTACATATCATTAGGAGTGTGTGCAGTAAGCCGGAACTGAACTTTAATCGTCCTGTACCGTCTTCAACCCGTTTTGGGTGTGAAATAGACCTCGTCCCTGCCTAATCAGACGCCTCCCACACCGGACAAGTGTTCACACATAGTCGACTGCGCCTCCCCCATCGCCATGGCGGGCTTGAGGAATGGCCGAACAAGCTCGACAACCTTCCGCCCACCCTCCGAATGCCTGACGCTCACTTAGTCCCTAGGGTCTTCGGGCACGCCCCCAACCTTCCCACATACTTTTTCTTCAGGGCATAATCAGGTAATCCGGCGGAGGGGCGCGGTAGTCGTTCTTTGTGTACGGACAGACCGATCGCCATGCACATTCTCGATGGGACTGCCAGTGGACGGGTGTAATACTCTCCGGTAATATTTATATATGTTTAAATGTAGATTCCTACAATATAAACATGAATGTATATGTGTTTCCTTTCTTTTTTGTTCTTTCTCTACAGATGGCCTAGGCTTTAAGCAGTTATTTCGTCCTGTATTATTTTTAGGCCTATTTTATTTTACTATACCTGTACATATTTTAATATTGTTATTTGTGTTTTTGTGTAATATTGTAGGCATCCTGCAGCCTAACCACTATGCAGGGACATTGGAGGTCTAGATTCATTTAAAAATAAATGTAGAGTCGTTAAACAAAAAAAAATTAGAGTCCTTGTGAGAGCCCTGAAGGAGTAACCATCTGTTACTTATACCAGGGCGGGTAAGCGGTGGATAACCTCCAGTACATAACAAAATCTAAATAATTACTTCTCGTCATTTTAATAAATACTCAACAAATTTTGAAAATAATCTGAAGATAATGTTGTGACCAGTTGTGAACGTTATTTTTTTTATTTTCTGTGTCGTGGTCTGTTTCATGTTTTATTAAGATTTTTTAGTATTATCTTCTTCTTCAATTTTATATTACATTGATGGTATAACATTTAAAAAGGCTAATGAAAAGTTGTAACAATAAAAAAGCATTTCTGGTATTTATGTTAGTGATTTATGTTCTTTAATATAAGTGATCAGGAAAGGACAGCAAAAGTTATCATGGGCGTTAAAGTCCAGTAGGCATGTACATCAGACCTTACGTTAGGTGCGGTACTTCTGATATAGTCCAGTAGGCATGTAAATCAGACCTTACGTCAGATCCGGTACTTCTGATATAGTCGAGTAGGCAATGTAGGCATATACATCAGACCTTACGTCAGGTGCGGTACTTCTGATATAGTCCAGTAGGCATGTACATCAGACCTTACGTCAGGTGCGGTACTTCTGATATAGTCGAGTAGGCAATGTAGGCATGTACATCAGACCTTACGTCAGGTGCGGTACTTCTGATATAGTCCAGTAGGCATGTACATCAGACCTTACGTCAGGTGCGGTACTTCTGATATAGTCGAGTAGGCAATGTAGGCATGTACATCAGACCTTACGTCAGGTGCAGTACTTCTGATATAGTCCAGTAGGCATGTACTTCAGACCTTACGTCAGATCCGGTACTTCTGATATAGTCCAGTAGGCATGTACATCAGACCTTACGTCAGATCCGGTACTTCTGATGTTTTGCCGAGTTGTTTACGCTTGCTCGAATTGTGGCAAATTTAGTCTACTTTAAAAACGTGCGAAACAGTTATATTCCAAACCAGCCTTTCAGGGTTAAAATTGCCAAAAAAACTGAAGAAAGGTAGATAATTTCGTGGTTTCTTGGATTTTTGACAATGTTGCGTTCGGCGCTCGAGGTCGAAAACTATATTATTCACTAGGCCAACATCATAAACAACTAACCAAAAAATAAGAACTAGCCGATCTTTCCCCCTTTCAGGCGAAAAGGTTACTGGACTATTATGTACTAACAGTACAAGGATTCAATTTGTTTATCTTTCTAAACGATTTAACGAAACCCGGTATTTAAATGTTTACAGATATCGCTAGCTGTGAAAAGGTTCTGTAAATAAGAAGATGTGAAGATGTCCAGTAAATAATAAAATGAAAAAGTGAAAACACGCAGAAGCTACACATTTTTAGTTAAATCATCCAAGTTTTGCCAAGTGCTTTTTTTTTATACAAAATTAACCTAATTTTATTAAGGCAATTAATGGTGTCAATATTATTATTAAATATACATGATTACTTTGTTTTCACTACTTTAAACAAAGTGTTATATACCTAGGTAAGTTTTTAGATTCTCACGGCCAAAAGCATTTTTGTTGTTTGTTTTTGGGGTGTTATGCCGTGTTGCGCTAACTCCTTCTTTCCGGCTAAAGAAGGTGTTATATACCTAGATTTAACTAAAGCTTTTGAATAAATCTGCCACAAAACCCTTCATTCCATTAAGAAAATTAGAAAATATTGGTATCAAAGACAAGGAACTCCAACTATTTAAAAATCAAATGAGTAACAAAACACAAAAAGTCAAAATTAATTACCACCCTAGCAAGACACTGCCGAAGTACTGCACTGAAGTTCCACAAGGAAGCATACTTGGGCCCGTCTTATTGACTATTTACATAAATGAACTCTACAATTTGGAAATAGACATAGTGTTACGGACGTACTGCTCCGGGCTCGGCCACGGTCGCCAATCTATAATCTACGCCAATCTGTCTAATCCTAAATTGTATAAAATGAAAGAAATGTATAAAATGTATGTCTGAACCCCTATGTAAAAATGAATATGTAAACAATAAATGAAACGTCGGAGCTTGGCTAGGGGGCACGGGCAGAGAAGTATACTGAGAGAGCTGGTGGATTAAGAGCATTTAACTAGCATAGCATTTAATTCGGGCACGGTTATGAGAATCGCGCTTATACGAGAGGGAACGTTCGGCCGCGACCCGAAGCAAAGGGCCGTGCGCCGTCATAGCGTGCGAGGTGGTTTGCCGCCCGAACGTTCCACAAGCGCGATTCTGAGGACCGTGCCTGAACAAAGAGAGGCCGTGGTCGCGTTCGGCCACGGGCCCAAAATTACTTTTATTTTATTTTTTTTTATTTTATTTTATTTGGGATACCAACAGTTTACATCAATAACAGCATAATAATAAATTAGTTTCAGTAAATAAACCATTTACAGGTTTCAACATAGGTATTATATACAAGTGTATCTGAGTGTGATTCCGAGATATTTAATGATAATTACATTTCAGGAAACAAGTTATTTAGGGGGGAATAGGGAGGGGGTAGGATGAGGAGGGATCGGATAGGTTGAGGTATGTATAAAGGAAGTTAATAAAGTGGTGGTTGTATTAGATGGTATCTGTAGTTATTGTTATTGTAATGTATCGAGAGAGTGTCTGTGGGATTTTAAGGAGTGTGGTGCAGAGTTAAATATGTCAAATTGTGAATAGTGTGTGTTAAAAGTGTTGGACGCACGATAGATGAAAGAATTCTGCTTAGAATTAGTGTTGCATTGGGGGAGGCTAAAAATCATGTTTGATCTGGTTCGTCTGTTAGGAACTCGTATCTGAATTCGTTCTAGGAGTTCTGGGCAATCAACAACGGACCTGGCTATTTTTTGAAGAAAAAGTACATCGGCCGAGCTTCTTCGAACTTCTAATGATGGTATATTGAAGTACGCTGCTGTATCTTGGTGACTTAGATGTGGGCGGTAGCTGCGGAAATCCAAGTATCGTAGAAAACGATTTTGAATACGTTCTAGAATTTCCACATACGATATGTATTGCGGGTTCCAAACTTGTGACGCATATTCTAGTAAGCTGCGGACATAAGCAAAATATAGGATTTTCATTGTTCTAAGGTTATTGAATTTTTTACATGTCCTAAGAATGAATCCTAACATTTTAGAGGCTTTTGATGTCACTAAGTCTATTTGATTATCAAAAATTAGCTTAGAGTCCAATGTCACTCCCAAATCTTTGATTTCTTTTTTGTTGATTAATATTGAGCCGTTCAGATTATATTCATTGATAATGATATTTTTATTTCGTGTGAAATTCACAACGAAACACTTTTTAACATTAATTTTAAGGTTATGCTGTGTACAGTAAATATTAAGACGGTTTAGGTCCTCTTGCATTTTTTGACAGTCAGCAGTACATCTGATAGGATAAAAAACCTTCATATCATCTGCGTAAAGTAATGTTTTGGAGTATTTGAAGCATTGGCCTATATCATTGATGTAAATGTTAAATAGTAACGGTCCCAATAGAGATCCTTGAGGCACACCTGATGGGACGGTTACCCAGTCCGATTTAAAGCCACCCACAACTACGACTTGACTACGGTTTGATACATAAGATGAGAGCCATCTGAGAAGATCACCGTGGACTCCGATTTGCATAAGCTTGCGTAATAATATGTCGTGATTCACTAGGTCAAAAGCTTTGCTATAATCCGTGTATATTGCGTCTACTTGTACACGTTGATCCATATAATCTTGCAAGAATTCCGTGAATGCTATTAGATTGGTTGTTGTTGATTTTCCACTCATAAACCCATGTTGGTTAACATTGAGTGAGGATTTCAAAGCGGGAAACATCTGATCGTATATTATTTTTTCAAACACCTTGCTGAAGACACACAATTTTGAAATAGGAAGACAGTTTTCAATGTCAGATTTTTGCCCAGTTTTGAAAATGGGTGTTATGAAGGCAGTTTTCCAAGTATTAGGTACCACACCCTCTTTTAAGGAACGATTGAATATAATGGATAACGGCTTAGAGAGACTGCTTGCGCATTTCAGGATGAAGAAGGGGGGAATTTGATCTGGGCCTGCGCCTTTATTTAGTTTTAAATTTTCCAGATATGTCTGCACCAGATGTTCGTCAACTTCAATACAATGAATAGTGGAAGAATTATGAATGTTGTAGTTGTCTGGCATATTTTGAGAAGTTTGAATGTCGTTGGTGTAGACAGAACTGAAATATTTGGAGAATAAGTTAACAATCTCAGATCCGTTCTCAGCTTTTTCATCCCTTAGGAATACAGTGTTTGGCACACCCTGTGATTTGGAGTTTAATTTAACATAATTCCAAAGATTTTTTGGATCAGAGGATATTTTGTGTTCAACATTAATTAGGTATTGATTGTGACATTCTCGTTGTAGTTTTTTATGGCGTGATCTTAAGAGAGAGAAAATGGAGTAGTCAGATTGATTTTTGTAAATTTTGAACTTTTTGAAATAGTTGTATTTTTCCTTCGTTAACTTTATAAGAGCTGAGTTATACCATGGAGGATATTTTGAGTTTTTACTCGATTTTTGCGGAATGTGAGCATCTATAAGTTGGTTTATTTGTGAGTAAAAATTTAGTAAAGCTGAATTTATATCACCAACTGAGAGAAGCTCGTGCCAGTTTACTTTATTAAGAAGAAAATTTATAAGTTCGTAATTACCACGTTTAAAGACGCGAACCTTTCGTATTTCTTCCCTTAATGCAACGGGTTCTGAGAATGCTACATCTATCGTTATGGATGCATGGTGAATATCTTCGACGATTAGTGAGTCATTACAGGCTGATACCTTAACGCAATCGTTACAGAGGACGAGGTCTAGAAAATGGCCGTTGGAGTTTGAAATCCCATTATATTGACAGAGACCCGAAAAATGCAGGCAATCAACAAATGCAGAGCTGAGAGGAGATAAACGATTGGTAGGTGTGTATGAAGTGTTGTTTGGACTTTTGTTCCACAGAATGTCAGTGAGGTTGAAATCGCCTAAAATAAGAAATTTTTCACAAGGACAGTGTAAGGTTAATCTTGAAATTTCGCTGAGAAAGCTTTCCATGTTTTCATTATACGCTGGACCTTTGGGAAGGTAAACACAACATATGTTTAAAGTATTGCACAACGAACTCTTAATTTGTATACCGGCCGAGAGGCGGTAACCAGACCGGCGGCGGGGCCGCAAGCGCGTCACAAACACGGGCTTCGATTCCCGGAATCAAAGAGAAAGTTGGCCCGTGTGAACGTCGCTCGGCCAGCGCCTGCCGCCGGTGGCCTATAAAACAGGGAACAGTCCCTTGAAAACGTCAGATAGCCAGCAACACTCACCAGCTCAACACCTCTCTCTCTGCTCTGCCCTCTACCTCGCTCCGACTTCTGCTTCTACTCGCCTTCTTTCACTCTGACCCCCGCCTCACCCTGGACCACGGACTTGCCTACCCCTTCGGACCAGACTCGGAATCAGCTCAAGAACAAGCGACAAGCAATCGGACCAGCGCTACAGCGGCTTCAGAGACGGCCCCGTTCTACCCCTCCACGCCACTGAAGGACGACGCCTTCCGCCTCCACAGATTGGGATCACCGGCCCCTTACAGTCTTGTGTGTCACCCGATTACGTCTGATACACATAAATATAGTTAGTTATGCTGACGAAACAGTTTTACTTTTTAAATCAAAAGACTAACAAAGGAATAGTGTCTATAATAAAGCGGAATTTAGGAATCACGCGAGTGAAAACATGGTTAGACACTAACGTACTTACACTGAACATATCGAAAACGAAATTAACAACATACATTATAAATAGCAAGGGACAACCAAAAAACCATACAAAAACCATAAAATACACGAATGAATAAACACCAACATCTGCGATTGCCCTTCTGTAGAAGAAACAGACCAAATAAAATACCTAGGAATCACAAATGACCATAACCTAAGATGAACACATTATGTTTATCAAACAATCGCATATACAATAAAAAATATATAAATTTGGTTTAGACCACTTTAATTTTAATTACACTCTACCTGTTTCGGAAGCACCCTTTCTTCGTCAGGAGAATATCAAAACTAACCTTTAATACAAAATATTGACAGATATGTAGCGTCGAATTTCATAATTAATTCGTCCATTGAATAATTAATAATAAACCGTTCGACCTACTTAGTATCTACTCCCGAATTATGTACTTGCATCGTTAAATCGTAAACAAAGTAATCTACGTACTTCAAGTACCGACCTGCCTATTGATGACAATAACACCGCAGTCCGTCTCGAATACTACGAGAACTCGCCAGAAGGTTCGAGCCTACGGCCTAGGCATAATTGCCAAGCCGTCGAAAGTTCGCGAATGATCCAGATCGAGCGAGTGTCTTCGATTTAGTTGCCATCCACCTACCTACTGCCGCCGTCGGCCGAGAAGTATAAATAAGCCCGACGCAGCGAGTCAGTCAGTCAGACATAATTTCGCCGCCAGTCTACAAGGAACAACGAGTGTTAACCCGCGCTAATCTTACTAGCGCGAGGGACACGTACCCGGCTTCGCCCCTATCATCATGGACTCTATCGGGACATCATCATAGCGCCTCGGCCACGTCCGCGGCCAGCGCTACTCGGATTACAAGCGCCCTGGTTCCAGCGTCTCTGACCAGCGCTTCTTCCACGCAACCATGACCACCACGAGGACACGCAGCATCCTCACTGGTCACGCCGTTCCCGTTCAACTGCCCACAAGGTCCGTCGCACCTTCGGCCGTCTCGTCAGCACTGGAGTGCCTGAAGACCTACGTTCTTCGCCAGTGCCTGACCTACATCGAGTCCCGGTCACCAGCGCCCGGCGTCGACTCACTGACCCGCGCTTGACCTGCCAACACATCACAGCAGCAACCGGAGTATTCTACATCTGTCCTACATCATCTCCTCGTCACGGCTACTGACTCACCAATAAAACACATGTGACCTTCACAACCTTCTTTCATTTCGTGCCTCACCATCGATCCCCAAAGATATATTCAAAAACATATAATTTAGGTGTTTGAGAGGTTAACAAAGGGGGAGGGGTAATTGCGGGAATTCCGACAGTAACATTTGAATGTTTGGTACAACCGAAACTGATAATAAAATCACAAATCCTTTTCAATGGCGTACGATCTTAAGTGGTCTAAAACAAATTTATAAATTTTTTTATTGTAAATTATGACGAGCCACAAAGTAAATGCTTATTACAAATATGTAAAATCGAATATAATTTGAAATTTTTCTTCCTCGCAAATTCCCAATTATGAAAATATCACACCCATTAAATTACATTGTATTAATTGCCGCGAAATTGAACAAAGTTATTGGTTTTGAAAACATGGTTTTTATTGCTATATCTCGATAGTCAAATAAATTTCCGGGAACCTCATGTGTCAGTCTGCCAAAATGCAACGTTGCCAGTTCTTTCGCAGCTAAAGTTACGTTACTAAGACATTTTTATTGGTAACAATTAGAAATATAAATTTGACAGCCTTTATTCAATGTGGATGTTTTAGGAGGGCTGAAAAAAAGGATCCACCAATTACATTTGCCTCAATTATTGTAAAAAAGGTGGGTGGGTATAAAGGTGGTGGAAAGAAAGGGAAATGGAGAGCCAGGGACAAAATCATCAAGAATCAAAAAAGTGATCAAATACAGTCTAGTATCTTATAGCCGGCTTTCTTAAAATGTGGGTCAATATACTGTTAGCAATAATAATAAAACGCTAAGTAAATGGTTATGAAAAAATATAATATTGTCTTCACGGTCTATGACAATAATAACATCTAATATTCAGTAAGGTTATATCGCGCATTGCGCAGTTCAAAATCCCAGCCGTTGACTGTTAGCAATTCGCACGGGGGCTGCCTCCATGCTGCCTCTTCCCGGGTCTCCGGCAGGTCCAATCAATCCCTTCTTTACCGACCGATACGCATGGCAGCTGTTGTTGTTGGCCGACAGAGCACACCTCTGGCGGCATAAGAGCGAACCAAATGACTGTGGAGCTAATATTTAAATATGAAGCTAACAATACATGACGTAGTTATGGCTCATACGTCTAAAACGTAAAACTTGGTTCCCCTAGTCTATAGTTATTAGTATTATCTTCCCCATTGATTAACTTCCTTATATACCATTGATTAACTTCCATCAGTCTACGTCTATATTCTATAGATCTATAGTCTATTGATCTATTAGTGTCTGAACCTTGCCGACCTTGACGGTTTGGTTCACCATACTACCATGAAACATGCAGTAGACGTGGAATGGGGTCGCGAATCATAATAATGGAGTTGCCGAAAAGTCAATAAGATTTTTTACTAATCGAATTTTATTAAAGTTATTATCACTGACAAGTATCTATAAGACGATTTGGAAACCAAACGTTAAATGAATCCATTAACTTGAAATCTTAACAGCTTTTTCCGAACTGACTTCTGAAAAAAATAGATATCGCTCCAAACTAAACATAGAACCCGATTTGAGAGTGACACCAAGAATAAATGTTTTGACTCAAAATATGCAGGCTAACTAATTGTGTACCTAATTTAGCTTATTGAATAAAATTTTAATTTAATTGCTTGTTTTATTTAATGTCTACAAAATTGCGAATGAAATATTTAAAAACAGCTAGAATCAGCTGTTACCATACCCTGAACCATATACAAAGAAAAGGTAGATCACACATACAACACAAGATTTAGTCAAAATTAAGGAAAATACTAAGGAATACTGCAAACGAATATTCAATTATCTTGTACATGGATGTAAAACACGAATCAATCTGCATCATTGAACTTGCGCTCCTCCCCCTCCCCATCTTCCTCTCCGGGCCCCCCGCGCGCCGCCCCTGCCCCCCGCTGCAACTGCGAAGAGATGCTGCAGGCAGACTGCCGCCTGGAGACCAAGGACCTGTGGGACAAGTTCCACGACCTGGGCACCGAGATGATCATCACCAAGACTGGAAGGTAGGAACCAAACAAACAAACAATTAAACTGCCTCTGATTGTACATTGATTAAACGCTGTCGGGCCGAGAATCGCCGGTTAATGGGGAAAGGATTTTTGAAACGATTAAATATGTCAAAATTTAAAAATATATGTTAATGGTAGCAAAATGTAAAATATAACGAGAATACACCCAAGAAAACAACTTTTCTTTGTATTTGAATACCGCACAAGAGTCCCAACTACCCGAAACCAGTGAGATCATGACAACCCCAATTGGGGTAAGTTGTGAAGATTAAGGTATGGGTAGGGGAGTGAAATGGGAAACCAATCACGGCTTGCCATCGATTGCGTTTTCCTACAAACTCGTCGATTATACTCGAATAAAGATTATGAAAGACATATAAATGATGTTTTTTGCAGGTAGCTAACACCTTATTTGCATTACCAAAAAATAAATGAGCGAATGTTTACTCAATAAAATAATTAGTAGGTAATGGGTATGATAAGATTTATGATTAAAATATCATGGCTTGATTACGATGTAATGGCAAAATTAATTAATCTAAATCAATAAGTTAATAACCTGTAACTGAATTTACATTTGATTTGATTTGATATGAGGGTTATTTTTAATTAATTACAGCCCCAAGCTAAATCTCATTGTTGCAACACAATAGAGGCTATAAAAATATCTCCCCATCATAATTACAGCGATACATCAAGACGATCGCCTAGCAGTGTAGCAGTAGCTTGTTTGTACACCCCATCACCGGGTAACAGTTTAGTAATGAAATTGAGTCAAGCAGCATCCCGTCCACTCGAACAATCAGTATATCAATTAACCCTAGCATCCCTTCGAGATTACTCCACTTTGTTTTGTTAGAGGCAGGACCGTGTTTAGGTAGCATGATGCCGTAGGAAAATAAATTTTGCCGTCATTCCGAACTTCTTATTTTCTCTCTGAATTTTTACAATAGAATAAATATATTTTTAATTTAATATATTTATCGATAACTGGCATGTCGCTATATTTTGATTTTTTCGGTAAGTTGCTTCTTTGACCTTTGAACCTACGAAATCCAAAAGTCCGTAAAATTTTCTAGATTGAAAGCTATCAACGGTTGTTAAGTATAAAAAATTTGAAAATGCTTTTTTAAAAAAACAAAACGGACATTCAATATAGAGACTAAAATAGACTAGGATGAGGTGATTTTGCACAGCGGTGCTGCCAAGGTCTGTTATCTATGTGAGGATATTGTGTCAGCGCTCTTTATTAGCAGCAGACACATGTCAGCGCTATATTAGCAGCAGACACATACCTGAACGGATGACGAACCTCGTGCTGGCACTGTTGGTGGACGCGGTGGTCTCTCTCGCTGCAGCAGCTTGTACAGTTCCTTCGCCACCTAGGATTCTTGCAGCAGAGTCTCCATCTTCTATCTTCGTCGAGCGTCACAGCGGTGCTGCCAAGGTCTGTTATCTATGTGAGGATATTGTGTCAGCGCTCTTTATTGGCAGCAGTCACATGTCAGCGCTATATTAGCAGCGGACACATACCTGAACGGATGACGAACCTCGTGTTGGCACAGTTGGTCTAAATAACAAATGTAGATCCTAGGAAATAAATTGTACAGCGCCCTTGAGGTGATTTTTCACAAAAACGGCGCTCTAAAAATTATCCAATTATTATTATTATTATTAAGTATGTTGTGTGCCTTTGAGTGTGTGTATGCCTATGAGTGTCTTTAAGTATTTTGTGTGCCTTTGAGTGTGTGTATGCCTATGAGAGTCTCGCTGTGTGCCTTTTAGTGTGTGTATGCTTATGAGTGTCTTTAAGTATGTGTGTGCCTTTGAGGGTGTGTATGCCTATGAGTGTATTTAAGGGCCCACTATTCGAATTTCATCCAATTTCCGACATACTTTCCTTAAAATTTTGAAGTTTTTAAGCTCTTAAAAAAATATATGTTATTCTTTAAGATAGTATCTATTTGTTCCAAAAGCCGAAACGGTAATTATTTGAAATTCCCTCGATAGAAATAAATCGCAAAGTATGCTCCGAAAAATATTATTAACACGTTTATTTCTGTTATTTTACAAGTTATATGTATGAAAAAAATCACAATGCTTCTTTTAATGCTACTCAATAGACCCCATAAGTAATTTTTGCTATTTTTGAAATACGCCGTGATTTATTAAACATTTTCACAACTGTCGCTTACGCCTATTGCTTTTAAATCATATTTATTATAGCGCGCTCGCTCCGACTTGCAGATTAAACTATCTTTCTTTGAGAAGTTCATTCGCCAACTCGAGGGCTTTGGGGGCAGACGTGTCGTTCATCGTTCTATGATCTACAGACGTGCGATTACGTGCAAATATTTGAATTTATAAAGATAATTTTTACGCGTGTAAAGTTTATGAGTTAATAAATATTGTTTTTTCAAAGATGGGAAATACACGAAAGATATCCCGTATTTCAAAGAAAAAATGTTATCTCATAAAATTATATCCTATCTAATAGGTGAGAAGAAAAAAATACAATTTTTGATTTATAAGCTTATATTTATTATAAACGATAATTTACTATAAAAATTAATAATTCATATTTTTATTTATGTATTGTGTAGTAAAAAGTTATTATTTTTTTTTCAGAATAGGTACTTTGGGAAATAAAACTAATTCCAATGCATTAGAAATTACGGGGTAAATTTTTATTAATTTAATTTTCTTGTTGTCTTGTCTCTTTTCTTGTTCCTATACGATCGTGATTTATTTGCGAATTAACTTTCTACGTACACAAATACACACGTCACTTTACATCTGCTCCTTAGAGTAATATTACTCTAAGATCTGCTCTAATGATTCACAATGCAACGATGTCCGAAATATAATATAATATGTAATAATAATATGGGCCACCTGTTTCAAATAACAATACTCGAACTTGGAATCCAGAAAAATAATGAACGGGCCAGCGAAAAAAGCTATCGAAAGTTCTGAAACTGTGGGGAATATAATTAAATAAAATAAAATACTTTTTTGTTTTAAAACCACGATATTTATTAATTTAAGAACCGACCGGTTTCGCTTTACTTAAGCATCATCAGGGTACAAATTAATACTAAACAAAAAGTACATAATGTGTGCATATATATAACAAAATATAGAGGGAGACAACATGATACAAATATAAGCAACACAAAGACGGTCATAAAATACATTAACATAAGTGCACAAGTAATGGAAAAACCGCTAGATAATTATGTAGACTAATGGGTTATACGAATAAATCGGGAGAAACAAAACATCAACTGGCAAGGTGGTAAGGAGGTAAGGAGAACTGGGAATTTTTTATGGGTTTATTGGAAACAGACTTAATATTGGACTACTTGATATGTCTAATTGATTATTAAGTATCTGACTTTTGGTTTTTACAGCTTTTTTAATTTCTAGTGCCTCTAAATTGTTTAGTCTGTTACCATGCCCGTTTTTATGTAAGATGTTAGCACCGGTTCTATGACAGAATGTATGATCTTTATCGATCAAATGATTTGCAAATTCGGAAAAACCGTTATTATTGAGGTTTTATTGATGTTTTGTTTTTCCCGATTTATTCGTATAACCCATTAGTCTACATAATTATCTAGCGGTTTTCCATTACTTGTACACTTATGTTAATGTATTTTATGACCGTCTTTGTGTTGCTTATATTTGTATCATGTTGTCTCCCTCTATAATATATTTGTATCATGTTGTCTCCCTCTATATTTTGTTATATATATGCACACATTATGTACTTCTTGTTTAGTATTAATTTGTACCCTGATGATGCTTAAGTAAAGCGAAACCGGTCGGTTCTTAAATTAATAAATATCGTGGTTTTAAAACAAAAAAGTATTTTATTTTATTAAATATGTCAAACCACAAAGTGATTGCTTTCTACAATAATATAATTTAGTTCAGTGATGTTATTTTTTATGTCGGAAGGAGGCCCTGAAGAAAATAATTTCTCTCAGAGCCTGTGTCATCTTTGAGAATGCTGTATAGAGGGTCTTTTTTGAGGAGGAGGGAGTGAACCTGTCCTGAATGTCAACTGTACAATTTCTTCCCAGAATTAACTTTATTGTACGTTTTTTGACTAACCGTACCTTGGTGTTCTATTTTCAATAAACTCTTTAATTATGTTTCAGATGTGAAATCTATACTCTGCTACAGAATGTTTTGCCCAAGTCTTGTAAAGATGCAAAGGCACGGACGTAACAATAAAATCATTTGAGCCCTTTACTGTTATTTAAAAGGTCACTTGAAGTGCAGTTATAATCAATGATTTTATTTTTTTTCTAGCTTCCACGAATAATTTGAAAAGGCATTATCTAAGGATTATACTCTTAAGGAGAATATAGAAAATGTAGAAAGGTGAAACGGATTTAAGATTTTCGATGAAATTATTGTGTTGTGAAATATTTATTTTGTTATTTATTACTTTATTTTTTTTTACAGTTTTACCGTACGCGGCCTTGTTGTAGAGTGGTATATCTAACTGTCATGGAAAGTTTTTTTCTGAGCTTTAAGAGAAAGGTTTCTTAAAGATACTGGAGTTATTCTAGGGCTATGTTAGATTTTTAACATCGATCACCGTAATGCTTGCCTTCCTGAATAAATCTAATTTTATTTAATCATTTACGGCCAAGATGTTTTTGACAATGGTGTGTTTTTATCTTTCTGTATTCCAATCATTTAGCTTGGCTTCTAGGGTTGTGCCCCAGTATTGCTTTTTGGAGACTGTAAACGGATCTCTCGGCATTTAATGAAACTGCAGCAGAACAAAGGCTGTTGCTATATTGACGTTCATGGTATGTTTTGCTCAGATTGACGATAAGGTTTCCAGATCCGCATTTCGCTCGAAGCATGTTTAGGGCAATAAGTTCATAGTTTAGGGTTCTTTCACCGTATTTATGGGAACATTTCAGAACCACCAATCTTTCATTTTGAGTGAATCTTGTGTTTGTGATTAAATTATATTTGACAATTTAAACAAATAATATTTAGAGAAGTTAAAAATAAAATTGAAAGTTCACTGAAAGCTTAAACTATTAAAAGTAGTAATTTCATAAAAATGTAAATAAATAGAGCCCCTTTCACATTTTAGAATGTAATTTTATGTTGCTTACATGTTTTATTACTCTTTATAATTATTGAATTGTTTAAATGAATAAATAAATAATTACAAAAAAGTCTTCTGATTTGTAAGTCCTCAGGAAGCACTAAGGATCTTTCTATCTATCTTTATAATATAATAAATTTGATGAGCATAAAAATGTAAACGTGTATATAATTTATATAAATGTACAAAAGTAGATATTACACTTGTATAAATATTATATTGCGCATATTATACAAGATGTCGGGGGTAAAGTGCACAAACTTCGGGAGGTGATTCTAATTGATAGTACAAGTAAAAAAGAAAAAAAAACTTTTTTTGGAATTCCAACGTTTTAAGATAGTTTTCGAGTAAAAAAGTTTAAAACCTTATTGATGTAAAAATATATTTATTGATTTTATAAAAGTTATAAATTACTTTTATAAAAGTGAGAATAGTATTTTAGTAAAGTAAAGTAATTTTTATACCTATACAAATAACTTTCGTAAATGTTTTTTGTAAAATTAAAAAAAAAAATTTAATTAAATCCGTAATAAAACCCATATTTTGAGAACCATCTTCATATCGACTTCGTTCTCATTTGGTCGGTGCATTATTACTCTAAGGTCGGTGCTAACTAAAAATGGTTCTGTTTTTCTAAAATTGCAATAGATGTCGGTAATTTAATTTCATAATCCCCAAAATTATTCCTAATACGAATTCAGACACCTCTGTCGGATTCTTTTAACACTAAATTTTGTAGGTGTTGCCCAAATCTAAATTCTTTACGCAGAAAGCGGGCCCTTAAGTATGCTGTGTGCCTTTGAGTTTGTGTATGCCTATGAGTGTATGTTGTGTGCCTTTGGGTGTGTGTTTGCCTATCTGTCTATGTATTGTATGCCTTTGTATTGTAGTCACTTTGATATGTTATTCTTCTTTGACTATTTTCTATATTGTGGTTTCTCGTTATATTTGTGCTTTAGTGTTATAATTAATATTGTGAAATTGACCTGCTGACAAACTGCTTTGGCAGTTTGAGCGGGTGCTTTTAGTGAAGAAAAAAAAAATAAAAGCTATCCTTTGTGACCTGTAAATTGTTGATTTTTTTTCTAGGGTCGCTGAAAAAACCTTGTTTTGATTTGGGGTCGCAGCTCCGAAAAGTTGCGGACCGCTGCAATAGTAGACAGTGGATACTTCTCTAGACAAACGAAACACATTAGCTATAAGCTAGGCAACAAGGGCGTTTCGTCACTTTTTTAATAAATTTTAATTCACACATTTTTTATGTGAATACGGCACAAGAGTTCCAACGGAGGGAAGGAGAAGTGGAAGAGGAAGATGGGGGAGTACCTGGCTATTTAGATCTGGTCACTAAACCCGGTTAAAGCCATTTCAAGCAACGTTTCAATTTTAAATGGTGGTCTTACACCAGGACGATACTGAGAGTATCTTCCACCCTGGAACGTGACGCAAGAATACTACATATAATTTGAAATAAATAAATCGTGGAATCCACAAATTCATCAGGTAAAATTTACTTGATTTGAACCCGCGACCTTATGATTGCTAGTCGAGAGCTTTATCCCTCGACCACGGAGGCCGTCAAATAACATATATAAATGCCAATTCATAAAAAAACCACACTCACGCGTTCACATATCCCTGCATGCAGTTTAAGCAGCAATTAAAATATACTTACAAAATGCAAAATTTCTATTAAAAAAATTTAAAAGCCAAGAACATGTACCTACCTAGAGGTAAAAATATTACGTATTCCTTCCAGCAAAATCTTTAACACTGTATTCTTGACGCCACGAAAAACACGACACACCACTGAGGACATGAATTAGCTAACCGGTCTGAGCAGTCTGCACTGCATAAATAAACCAGCTACTGCAGAATGAACCACAAACCTACATACCTACTTGATGAAGATCTCCCCTAAACCAGTGGCAGATCGTCCATCGGGTAGTCGTGACATTATTCAAATACTACTAAAACTGGCTAAAGCTCATGGCTTGTCAGGCTTTTTCACCAATGTGAGACTTGGCAGGTCCTTTGTTACAATGCTAACAGAATAGCTAAATTTGACGTGAAGAAAAAGACGCTGGGATATTTTGGAATGGGGCGCATTGGTATGAAAACTGTCGACTTAAGTACTACAAAATAAACATATTCTATTTCTACCATGTATACGTTATTTATAAGAACGTTGGTAGTAAATAATAAAAACCTTTTAAAAACTAAATACTTACCTAATAAATTAATAACATAAATGTTTATGTTTCACATAACTTGGATTGTATTAAATTCATTGTAATTCTGCTAACTCCAATATAATCCATATAAATTAAATTCATTGTAATTTTGCTAACTCCCATATAATCCATATAAATTAAATTCATTGTAATTCTGCTAACTCCCATATAATCCATATAAATTAAATTCATTGTAATTCTGCTAACTCACATATAATCTATTTAAATTAAATTTATTGTAATTCTGCTAACTCACATATAATCTATTTAAATTAAATTCATTGTAATTCTGCTAACTGACAATTAATATAATAACAGTAACCATATGGTATACAATAGTGAAAGATAGAGTGGGGGGCGCCCCAAGAAAACATTAATCAAATAATTATTTGCGGTAAAAGGAGACGTAAGTGATGGACCAAGAAAGAGGTGTAGGGAGAAAGTATAACGTTAAAGAGAATGGCAGGAGAAGTCGAGGATGCCCGAGGAAGACATGACATGTTCAAATGAAACAAATACTAATTACAATACAATAACGTTATTTCCACATTAAAAATGTTACACTTTTTCAGGCAGGGCCGGCCCTGTGAAGGCGCAATCGGAACAATCCGCTCCGGGCGCTGACCTGCCGAGGCGCCAAGGAGTCCAGGAGCCAAGGCGCTGATAATACAATACAGCGCCAGGAGACGTCTGGGACAGGACCAGCACTAGAATTCGAATTACACTGAATCATGTCTTGTGTGACGTCACGAGACACCATTGCATATGTTTTATCCAAGATCACTTTGAAAGCTCATATCTCATAACTTTGTCATTTTTGGAATTATCGAAAACCTATTTTACTGTCATTATTATTACTTTAAATAAAATCCATTCATTTCAAACTGAAATAAAAATTAGGAGAATTCATTAGAGAGATTTCATTATAATTTGAAATCCGCCACTGATCAAAGCAAGACCACTCGACGTTCTGCCACGAAGAAAATACACAATGAATGCTTCCGAAACCTACTTCCAACGTGATATTCTCCGAAAGTCTTGTGTGAGTACCTCCCGCTTCCAGTGACCGAATAACACCTGTCTAGTCGCTACAGTCATTTGTCATAGTCATAACCACTACCTACTACCTACTATAGGTACAGCCCTCCAGCACACCAACTCAGTCACAAAGCCGCATGCAATGCTGCCATCACGGCGATTCAGGCAGTTGCAAACAAATCTGAACCATTCTAAACCTCAAAACCGCAAATAATAATGATAATAATTCTTGTATTCCGGTTATATTCAGGGGTCGCTCGTGTGCAATGTAACGTAATCCATATGGGCATAGCGTTAAATAAATACTTTCAAAAGAAAGGATCGAAAAACTGAAACTAACATACATCTTTAGATGTCTGACATGTCTTAAATAAATATATTCTCTGAATGACGTTCTTTGTCTTCTGCTAATCAAAATATGACATTATACGATGGGGTGGAACTTATAAAAAAAACACACAACCGCTTTACATAGCACAAAAAATGATATTAAAAACAATTTTATTTTAACCATATAAATATTCATCAGGACTTCTGTTTAAAGAATTTAAAGACAGAAACTAAATTTCAAAGATGATTTTTAAGTTCTGCCAAGGTTCTATTCATGTTCTGTTATTATATCTTTATAGGACTGTTGTTCCATAAAACTGAAATAGTAACAGAACTTGAATATAACCATTACAGAACTTGAATATCATCCCGTCCTAAGTGCATTATTTTTTTAAAATTTATTTATTTACTTACGTCGGGCTTTTACATAAAACAAGTTAAATAATTTATTATATTACATAGCGCATTCGAATATTATATATTCATATTATACTTCTACCATGAAACATTACAAATTTACAAAGATAATATTCTAAATAAAACTGTACCATTTAAAAATATTAGAAAACTCAGGATCAATTCTCCCAACTCCAAAATTTAAAAAAAACAACGGGGCAATTCAACTATAAATATCTTAGTAAGTTTTTTAATACATTACCGGAAATATAAATAACAACAAAAATGTAAAATTTCATGTTAAAAACACACTGAAAATATAAACTCAATACTTTAACATATAAATATAGAAATAACGAACATAATAACACACCCCCCCAAACACGCAAGCCTAGCTTTATTATAGTGGTACATCTTATATATAACATTATGTGAAATGATTACTAAGTGCATTGTAACATATTTTCTGTAAATAACGAATATAATAACACATTCCCCATACACGCAAAACTAGCTTTATTATGGCGGTACATCTTATATATAACATTATGTGAAATGAAATCCCAGTGAGGATATCATTATATCTATTTGTTACAATTTTTATATACATATATATTTTAATTATTTTTTTAATAAACCTGTATAATTTTTAAATCAACACTATGCAAAAAATGGAATGAAAAAGGCATGGGTACGATAATTTTGTTTTTTTAATACAAGAGAAATAACAACACCAAAAAGTATAATAATATTTTTAAGTAAGTTCATCTTATCATTTTTTTTTGTATTGGGACGTTTAACCAACCGATTTCTAATTTTAAAAGAGCATTTCTGTAATTGAATAGCCATCGGGAGTTATGTTACTTCTTTATGCCTCACTGTAGCATAAACACAATTTCCTCCAACTGAACAAACATTTCGCTTGCAGTGCAAATCCTCGGAGAACGAAACAATTGTCTATAAGCGTTTCTGTATTGAACCCAGGCATTCCATTGGGCTTGGTAATAGTATATTCAGAGGTCTTCCGTATAGAATTCTCTTCACAGGACTGGTGCATTTGTAGAACCTCCTTCATAGCATACCCGCTCGTATGCTGATAGCTGATAGCCTGTCTTTGACGGTCAATGTTGGGTCGATCGTTGGGATTGAATAAATACAACTTCCAGTGATGTTGCGAACACCACATTTAGGTTCTCCTACTCTTTCACCTAAACCAGTGATTCATAATAGTCACAAGGGGAACACAGGCGTTGAAGGAAGGAAGGATGGTGTTCGAGGGTCCTGACGTTGAAAGCTCATCTATAGATCTTTCAGTTACGTGTGTCGTTTAGGAGAAAGAATGAGAGGTTACAAAGAAGCTATCAACGGGAAACTTTTAAACAATCAACATCAACATTGTCGCAAAAAACATATCTAGTATACCCACCTGTTTATTTCAGATATTGTAGTGAAGTTCATATTTATTTCGGCTTAGACTTTAAGCGTTAATAGTCACGCCGTAAAGGTGTTTGCATTTTAATGAAACGATTTACAATAAAAACTCTAAAACAAGTAACCCAGCAGTTCGCTGATGCAGTTGGAAAAATATATTTTCAATTTTAATAATGCGATATCTCACTATTATCTGTGGGTCCCTTCAAAACTCTCAAGCGTCCTTAGAATATGGGATGGAGCATTTTCAGAAAAAATTGACCTACAAGATCGAAATTAAAATATTGATTAAATTTCCTAGTCTGCAGAGACGGTTCTGGGCTCCAATTGTAGCAAATTTAGTCTACTTTGAAAACGTACAACGTAGTTACAATCGAAAAAACTAGTCCTACAGGATTAAAAGAAAATTAAAAATTAAAGAAAATTTCGATGTTTTTTTAGATTTTTGATAATGTTGCGTTCGGCGCTCGAGTTCAAAAACTTGGATTATTCATTGAGTCATCATCATAGACTACTTGGAACAAAAAATCAGAACTAGCGGAAGGTCTGATGTATATGGTTACTGGACTATAAACCGAGAAGCTCTTGATTGATTCTTCCGAGCGTGTTCAGACTTTAGACCTCTGTTTGCTGGGAGGTTTGTAGTTCTGTAGGTTCTTGCGAATCGGTGCATAAAGAATTAGTTCTATGCTCGGTGGCTCGGGCAACTACTACTGCAGATTTGTAATTAATATTGCAGTTATAGCGGTACCGCTATGTTAGTGCAAAGTGCAATTGCAAAAACGCATCATTTTAGTAGTGAATTTACAGAGATGACCGTGACACTCATAACATTTGGTATGCTTTCACAAGACTTTGGATAAGTTCCGTGGCAGAACGGCTGATGATGTGTCTATTTAAAAAATGTTGATAAAAACGGCGAAGTCCAATTTATACTCTTGTGTAAGACCACCATTCAGAATTGAAACGTTGCTTGAAATGGCTTTAGCCGTGTTTGGTGACCAGATTTTGAATATCCAGATACCCCCACACCTTCATCCCCACAACTCCTTACCCACTCCAATACCTTCAGCCCAACAACATACCCCAATCGGTGTTGCCATAGTCTCACTGGTTCTAGACGGTTTGGAGCAGTTGGGTCTGTGCGATCACATTAAAAAAATTTCGTTTATAATCTAATTAGTAATCATTTTTGTACTTTTAATGTAATACTAGCACAGACTCGTGAAAAATCAAGGGAAATATGATAATGTTATTAAAACGAGTTTGTCAGTAAATAACACTTTCTTGAAAATGGAAAAATCACTAGAACTTACTTTACTTATTAAGATTAACCCTAAGAAAATTAAACAAAATAAATACACATTTCAAATACAATACAATTTATTATTAAAATATTTTTCCAGAAAAAAAATATTACATGACAGGTTAATTTATTACAATCAGTTTCAATTTAGAAAATGACCCTTCAATTCAAAGCAGATCCGAGTTCGAGAGTTTATTCGACTAGAACTACAAATAGACACAATCGTAAATAGTATATTTGATACTCGTAATACGTTTTGAGCTAAAAAAATTACATAGAAAACTATATTCATTTGTGCTGAGTTTGCATAGTAAAAGTAAGACATGCTTACCTGAAGACAAGATGGAGTGTGGATTTGAAAGAAACGAACTCTGAACTTGAAAGTGCAATATATGCATCGCGTGTAATTGGCGATATGGCGTGCATTGTGTGGGAATTACTGTTTCGCGTTCAATCAATGAAGTCAACAGCCATTACAGAATGGTCGTTAAATTATTATTTTACCGTTACTGACACGAATAATAATATTTTGTGGAAAATCGAATTTATCCGACAGCGGCGCTGTCAGCAATTTTTAGGAGTGTTCGTACGTTTTCCCACGAATGTTCTGTTTTGTTTTGGGTTACCGGAAACATTTTGCACAGTTTTTAATTTGCTGACTTAAAATAGTGACAATAGAAATAAAAATAAAACATTTCCATGTCCCGATGAAGGAAGTGTTTTCTAAAAACAATAAAAAATTATCCTTCGACAGTTTTAACAAATATACTACATATATAATTTCGAGTATAGGTATATACTAAATTATGACCTTTGTAAGCTCTCAACAAATCAACCCGTTTTCGACCTATGTGCGCTATCTCTTGGGCCGGCTAGTAACCAATTAAAAAAATATATGTATTGGTTTGACTGAGGATTGAACCTTCCTCCCCAGGGACTGGAGTCAACATCGCTAACACCTAAGCCAAATCCTAATTGGATAGTACGGACATTTATTTCGTATATTAATTGCTGTATTTTTTTAAATATAGTGTCGTCCAATTTCATAAAAAATGCAAGTGTTCGCGCGTGTACGCACGAGTAACACCAAATGTGATAGATTTCATTGTCATCAACACAATCTGCCAATTTTCGGGATGTCGGGAACTGGGTTAATTTCTACTTCCAAGATTCATGTTCACTTCATCCATTCATTCAATCAAGAAGACAACCATGAAAAATTACCATAATTGATGTTTTAACCCTTAGCGCGCCAAGAATTCCACCGTTTGTACCCAGTAGTAGTAGTTCACCGCCCTTGACCCAGTTTTATTGTATTTTGTGACATAGTAAAATAACATTTTATTCACCTGGTAAGGAAAGAAATCATCATATTATTCTAGACTCTCGTTTCGTCTCTTGTGCTAATTCATTTTATCTTTAAATTCTTATATTTGTGAAAACGAAAATATTTCCGATTTTATTATTACTTTTTAACGCCGTTTTTAGGGGCTTTAACACATGAATAGTAAAAAAAAAAAAAATACAGTACATATTTACTATAGGTACATAACTAAACTGTCTCAGTAACAATCTTATGTACCTATTTGTTATTACGTCGTGTAATATTTTGAATCGAGCCGCCATCAATAACACTCCTTACGTGGATGGCGATAAGGCTTAAATTCCCGCTTAACACCATCCAGCTGTTTTGATTTAGGCGAGAAAAAAACATGGTAAAAAAGTGCCTTTTATTTTATTTTGTGGATGATCAGGCATAAATATTTAAATGTTTAGCGATCATTTTATAAATAACTTAATTTGCCACATTATACAATAAAACCATAACCGAAAATGGGTTCGTAAGTATGAAATTTTAAACTTTAAAGCAGTTTCATAGGCCTTATAAATTATTTTTTTCTGGGCTCATAAAAAGACTTATGTAAAAAAAACTCGATCATTTCAAAGGCCAAGATGTATTATACTCGCGGTATTTATTTAAAGCATCTGAAACATTTCTAGGCCCCCAAATTTTCAAACCAAAAACACATGATTTTGCATTGCTACGTAGTCATCATCTGCCTGTTTAGATTTATGCCAGAAAAAAACATGGCCAAAATGTGCCTTTTATTTTATTTTATGGATGTTCAGGCATAAATATTTTTTTTTTTCGAACATTTTATAAATAACTTAATTTGCCACATTATACAATAAAATCATAACCGAAAATGGGTTCGTAAGTAGGAGATTTTGAAGTTTAAAGCAGTTTTCATAGGCCTTTACATTATTTTTTTCTGGGCTTATAAAAAGACTTAAAGACTATCTAAAAAATACTCGATCATTTCAAAGGCCAAGATGTATTCTACTCGCAGTATTTAATTAAATCATCTGAAACATTTCTAGGCAACCAAATTTTCAAACCAAAAACACATGATTTTGCATTACTACGTATGGCATCGCCTTAAGTGATAAATTATAAATGTCCACTGATTTATGGTATAATTATTTCCCTCCATAAGTATTCTGGGCAATGAGGAATACATATAATAGTTAGTACCATAATTTCTGCACTGATATAAATCCCGACTTCTTGTAGAATTCGAAAGCTTATCAATGCAAGCAATTCTGGACTATCAAATGCATAATTTAGAATTTTATATAGAAATACTAAGTCAATGAAAATCCTTCTGTCAGACAATTTAACCATATAAATTTCATTTAAAAGAGGGTTGTAGTTCAACAAAATTGTAGAAATACCCATTTTTAAACACAGAAAACGTAAGAATCTATTTTGTATTCAATGGCTTGTACATGAATATTGTAAAGTGGTTTCCAGATAATGCCATATTTATTTACAGGAAAGCCTCACATAATTATTTTTTGGGAAGATCACTCATTCGACTTTTTGAAATACTGGCATACAGAGATCCGGGCTAAAAAGGCCCCATTCTCTTTCATCGTGAGTTTAAATTTGTTTTTAGGAAAATAATTTTTAATTTTTTATGAAATTTTATTTGCAATTTTTTTGGCAATAAAACATTGCTGCAATTAGGGGGGTAACTTACGTAGGATTTGTTTTGGTTTTTTTTATCAAGTTTTGGCATTTGCGTCGTACTGGGCTAGACAATTAATGGACGGGTTTGTATGGGTTGGAATGCCCGAATAAAAAGATACCGCGAGACTTATATGATGTGGTTGTTAAGGAGAGGAACTTCGGAGTCACGGTGGAGTTGGAAGACCCTCATCCACTTGGGAGATCACTTATGTAACGTTATGGAAGATATAATAAAGCCCAAGAATATTTTCGAACATCTGTATATTTATTACTTAATATTTTATTACTTATAACGTTGGAAAGAAAAAAACATTTCTCTGAATGTAAGTAGCTATCCTGAGGAAAATACAGACAGATATTTTTTTATAAATATGTTAAAAAAATATCTGGTAAGACGATACAATTTACAAAAATTTAATTTTGCAAAAAACAATTAAGTTACTAATAAATAGAGTAAGCATTTGTACAAGGGTTAAAAACTTGAAATATTTTTGTTTTATAAACGAATACACACAAATGGAGCAGCGCTAAATAATATACAAAAACTTAGATTTTTTCATACACAGACAGACGTACGAATATTGTAAGTAATACACACATTAATGTTTTAACTGTAATGTCCACAAACATTAATTCAGTATGTACAGACACTGCTTTGAATTTTAATAATTTTTGCATTCTACCGATTCTGTTAAATTGTATAGAAAAATTAATTGATAACTCAAATTAGGAGGAATAAACGTAAGTTCAATTGGTATTTTGTGTCAACTGGATAGAAATAAATTATGAAACCATTGACGCAAAATAATTATTACTCTTTTCAGGTCATGTCAAGAGTAAACAACAAAAGATTTTCTATGTGTTTCGAAATAATGAGAATTTCCCTCAAAGCAACACTAACTCAAAACAAAACATATTCAATTTTACTCGTATATGCGTTTCGAAAATATGAGAATGTCCCTCAACGCAACACTAACTCAAAACAAAACACAACCAATTTAACACTTCATACAGTGAATTCAACTTATTTAATACAACACCTCACATTTTCAAACCCAAAATCAATAAATAACTTTCATACAATACATATTACCTAACACAGACTAGATTCATCAATGTGGCAAAATCATTCTCTACACTCTACACTGTGTGTGACTCTAATGGGACTTTAAATGTGTACCAACGAAGACCGAACTAGAGAATTGAGATGCATTATGAACTAGAAACATTTACAAGATAATTGCAATCTGGAGTACGAAATGCATTTTGAAAATCGTTTTAAACCAAATTGCAATCCATTTCGCGAAACAACAGGTAAAACTCTATAGCAGCGCCACAGCGTGTGACCAGGCCCGGATTTGCCCTTGGAGCGCTAAACAAAATTAAGTATATCATTGAAGAAGATAATACTAATAGATAAAATCCTAAGCGAAACATGAAACAGAACAAGACACAGAAAAATAAAAAGATAACGGTCACAACTAGGAATCGAACCTCGTCTTAACGGGACAGTCGTCTTAACCAACTTGACCACTGGGATCTATTTATTAAACATCATATTTCTCGATATCATATTTCAAATTCAGAATTAGCAAAATCATCTTGCAACTAATTTTTCCAATAATTTTCTATAAGTAAGTAATTATTTAATATATTTATGCAAAACTTGTGTAGTTATTGCAAGGAAAATTAAACTAACCTCTCGGGCATAGACGAAATAAAATAACTAAAAAAGATTCGATGTTTTTTCTCAAAATAAAATACAGTTTTTCAACGCAAATAATTATAAGAGGCTTTTTCAGAATTTTATATTACAAACGGACATTATTCTATGCATAGAACAAAATACATTATACTATGAATAACTTTATTCAATGCATAGAACAAAAGACATTATACTATGAATAACTTTATTCTATGCATAAAACAAAACAAAAAAATTCTTTAAATTTATTGTATAAACGTTACCTATTGTCATATTATTTTGTTAATTTTATTTTAGTCATTTGTTTACAAATGTCTAAGTTGTTATTAATTACATAGATACATTTTATCATTTTAGTTAATAATATAAGTTATTACGTTTTATTTTTATACGATCCAGCTTAAATCTATCAATTGGTGCAGACTTTTGTTCCTCTGTACATTGTATTAAATATAACTTTAACTATTGTATTAGCTTTGTACGTTTTTGGTAGCCTAATTCGTAGCACGTTCTATTATGTTTTTTAAGAATGTTGTACATATTTTATTTGTAAAGTATTTTGGTAATAGGTTTTTTATTATTTTATGTATAAATATCATCGTGTTAAAGGTCAGCGTCTGTTTCACTGTTATCCAATTTAGTTCTTTTAACATTTTAGTTTCTTTTGAAAATCTATTTCGCGTAAGTATTATTCTCATTGCTCTATTTTGGAGAATTTAACTTATTTTGTCATTACATAACAAAAGAATCGTTGAGCCAAAATGGAGTTGTATATAGTGATTGTAATTCTTCCCAACATAGAATAAAGAAGAACACAAGCCTTTGAGCGTGTTACTTGATCAAAATATTTGCCTAACCAGGGCTTAAATTTCCAATACAAGACTGTGTTTACGAAAGTGACACCCGAGGAAGTGAGGTTATAGTTGGACATCAAAATCTCAAAGCGTCAAAGTAAACAAAATACCCCGATTGTGAAGGTCATGGTATCACTGGTTCCGGGCAGTTGAGTTGATGGTGATTATTACAAAATAAAAATAGTAAATCTAAATATGAGGTAAGTTGAGAGACGTATAGGGGTACCGCCACCGGGTATGGAACCATTTAGATTCCTGCCTACCCCTACCCCTCGTACCCTTTTCCTCCAGAACTTCCTTTCCTTAAAAATACCCCAAAGACGACAGAGGCCCTGAAGGATTTTTTTTCCTCAGAGCCTCCTGTGTGGAGCTAATAAAATATATATATATATATATATATATAACATATTGCTAGAGCTGGTGAAAGACAGACGGAGCTGAGGGCAAAAGGGGAGTAAGTAGGTATGATCCGATTTTATCCATCATAGCTGATGAAGGAACAAGTGTAAAGAAATCCAAGTAAAGGGAAATCTAAAGGAAAGGACTGTCCGATAGCCGAGTAGTAAGGGTTCTTACATAATATATTTCTTCCTTTATATCGATGATAATTATTTAGATGAAATATTGCAACTACGCCAAAACATGTGATGTAAGGATAAATAATATTATTGTTGGTAAACTTCAATAATTATTATTGTTGGTGCAGATGTGTTATTTTGGCAACTCTGTCACCAGCCCGGCTAGCTCAGTCGGTAGAGCATGAGACTCTTAATCTCAGGGTCGTGGGTTCGAGCCCCACGTTGGGCGAACTTTTTTAAATAAATTTTATCTAAATACATTTTGTTTCAATTTCAAATAACAATAAATTTAATAAAATTAAAATAAAAAATAAAATAATTTTAAAGTAAAAAAAACAGCTTTCAAATAATATTGAATTTAAATTTTATTTAAATACATTTTGTTTCAATTTCAAATAACAATAAATTTAAATAAAATTTTATTCGAATAAAATTAGAATAAAAAATAAAATTTTAATTTTAATTTAAAATCTTATTTTAGAAGACTGCTCCTTACAGTGGGGCTATGGCATCTCCAATTTATGTTTACTTGGCAATTCAAATCTGGGTATCGATTCTCCAATCTTGGCCGCTCGCAATCGCTGCCGGAAGTACGCACATTGGTCGACGTTCTTATTCTTAAGTCTCGTCGAAGGTACATACTCACATACGCCAAACTTCAAAAGTCATTCCACTCGAACAACGAGTGGGTCGAATCACTCGTTGTTCGAGTGGTATGACTTCTTCGAAAATAGACGCCCTGGTAATCAAACACGGATAAAGTCATGATTCGATTGAATGTTGGTCTTTCACTGAGTGTATTTATCACATAATATTGTTTATTTCGATATTTATATACCTAGCGTCATTTTTATGAGATATCACCTATCTATGGGGGCTGTATTAACTCTGATAATGCGTGATGACGTGATGGGTACATGTACGAATGCAGCTTTCGACTGTAGTAGTTAGGAAAATGTACCAGATGAAGAGAAAGCAGAAGAAGACAATAAGTTGCAAGTCATATTATAGCAGTATTGTGTAAATACTCGGTCACAAAAATATGTATAGTTTTAAATCATTAGTAACAAGTCTTAATTGTAGGTCACTGCCTATTCATCTTAGTTATAAGCCACTAGTAATCAAAATAAGTGAATATCCTTGCAATTGGGAATGGGTCGGTGGCTGAGTTGACATCGCGTTTGGGTCCCATCCAGGCGTAGTGTGTTCAATTCCTCGGCTGGCTAAGTCCTCCATCACAAAACAAACAACATTTTCCGCTTACTGTGGTGGTATTTGAAGATTTTCAAACATTGTCAGGTTAATCGTAACCCGGAAATGTTTGTCTTTCTTTTTAAAGGTTAAATGTATTAATTAAGTTGTTAACTGCCCTTGAGGTTATTTTCTCGCGAAAACGGCGCTATAAAAATGAACCAATCATTATACTTAATTGTTTATTCATTCATTAATTGTAATTGTTTAATTCCTTGCCGAGTTCCATGAAGATGTGCCAAAACCTTAACTCGTATAAAATAAATGTCAAAAGCTGAGTAAAAAAGTATCTCGAAGTGATAGAATTTTTTATAATTTACACTTCGAATATGATACCTAAAATATGCCATTACAATAATATAATAAATAATAAATATAACATTAAAAAAAAGGTTAACTTCTTTTAAACTGTTTTTTATTAAATACGCAAAAACTCCAGAAAATCATATTAAACTAACTATATGTACTATATATATTTTTTTTTTCTTTACTCATATTTCTTTTTTCATTTAAACCATAGATAATGTTACCACCACTGTTTTGAATACGTTCCTTATAATGCCCACGCACAGGCTTCGAATTTGTGGGATTTTTTTGTTACTGCCTTATGGTTTGTATAATTATATATTTACCTGTATGTATCAAGAAAAATGCCAATAAAAAATAATAAAAAAACTATATTATGAGGCGTAGTGTGTTCAATCCCTCGGCTGGCTAAGTCCTCTATCACAACACAAACAACATTTTCCGCTTACTGTAGTACCATAACTTTATTAAAAAATAAACCCGTCACTGAGTTTGATGGCCGTATCCGGTCAACGTTAGTGCAATCATATTTAGCGATGATTTTTTCCTTACCCTTTCGTGTCCATTCAACGAGACGTGTATAGTGTGTAGTGCTCTTGGTATGGTAATAAAAAATAAAGCCCGTTGAACTGAATGGACTATGGACTTGGCCACAATAATGTCAACGGCCTCCACGCTCCAGAAAACCACCTAAAAGCTCTATAATTTTACCAACATTTTATTTCATCAAATTACTAAAATCAATGCATAAAACGCCGTTTATTACTTGCGATAACACCGAATGATGGGATATAATGTACCATTATAAATGGATTGATACCTCTATAAATTTATATGACCCAGATATGATTTGAGATTTTCACTGCAAAACGAATTATAGTTATTATTTTTTGGGTTATTTTGTCGTGTTGCGCTTCCTACTTCTCAAGCGAAATGTTGCGGAAGGCTTTACAGTGTGAATCATTAGGACGGATGTGTAAATTTAGGTGACATGTGTTTATGGTGAAGTGTGTTCTCTAAGGGCCTGTATTTCAGTATAATAATTTGGAACATTAACGTGGCTTTCGGCGATTAGTTTTGGTCTACCCGTCAAGTACCGTAGTCGTCCCTATTAATCAAACTCGGCAATTGCCGGCCTTTAATTACTTTGGATTTTTCCTAAGGCTACCGGGAAGACCCAAAACGCATCGAGCACGCCTAATTACGTAGGCAATTGGAATCCACAAAAACCCCACGAATAATAATAAGGATGTAAATAACAATTTATTTTTGTCTATCACACTAAAAAAGTCTCGGACCCTTTTTGAAAAAAATATCTCAAAATGTCTTGTATGAAGATTTTTCATTTTGGGTGATGATCCTCAAACTGAAAGAATCACGAAAATCTTCATAATTCACAATTGATACTTTTTTTTTTCAGCTACAAAAATATCAATCAAATCGACGTTTTCAATCTTACCATTTTAGCTCCCTGCAAAATCACGGACCGCCACGGGTTCCTAGGTGTAAATAAAAGTCACGGACCGCCACTGGTACCTAGTAAAAGTCACGGAACGCCACTTGTACCTACGAAAAGTCACGGACCGCCACTGGTACCTAGGAAAAGTCACAGACCGCCACTGGTACCTAGGTGTAAGTAAGTCACGGACCGCCATTCGTACATAGGTTTAAGTATTTTTTTCTTTTCCTGTCTAAGTAAGTTTAATATTTTTGGCACTTAAAAAATCCCTTCAGGAAAAAACTACACAAACTGTCAATTAGCCAAAGGTCAAAACACTCCTAAAAATAACATTCACCTGTATTTATCTTTAAAAAAACGACTTTTGACAAAAAAACATATCCGTTAGAAAGAACGTACCATATTACCGACTCGACTTGGTTTTAATTAATTACGTTAGTAAATATTTTGAAAAATCATCATCTTATTATCTATTAAAAAAACAACAAAAAATGCCGTAATAAACAAGACGAGCGATTACTGTTCATTTACTTATATGTATAAGTCGCTTTTATCCGATATAGTAAATCATTATTTTCGGAATATTATTATTTACGCTGTTTTCCGGGCGTGAAAAAATGACACACTTTTTCATCAATATTTTGAGGTTTCTACAAAAAGCCAGGGCCGTTAGATATTACAGCAAAAAATACAAATTTATATTGTCAATAGCATCAATCTTCCGGGTTATTTATGTCAGTAGGTTATTTAAATTTTGTCAAAAGACATATCAATCAGAGATTGTGCGATTGTATTCTATGACCCCTGAAAATATTTTTGTTTATAATAAAATATATATCAGATGCAAAGATTTGCTACCGACTTTGTTACACATAAATTATTATAGGTATTTTAGGTATCTAACAACATAAAGGACCTCCAGTGAAAAACATTATAAATATATTCTTCTTCTTATGTATATAGTGGAGGGTTAGAAGGGAACATCTGGGTCAGTGAGCCAGTCTAGTCTCAGGCGTTGCCCTGTGGACCTCATCAGTCCCGCCGGGGAATTAATTCAGCGGGCATTCTTTGACCACATGTTCGGTGGTCTTCCACGCACATCGTCGACCTCATCGAGGACCTTATCCTATTGATGGCAGACCAGAGTTTATGAGGCAGTGAGAATCCAGGCTCTCAGTGTCTCTCAGTGGGGTCGTGCAAGAGATGTGCATTTCTCACGACGACCGATTGCCACTCAAGTTTCCACCTATCTCCTTGAGTGATGTAATTGGAGGAGCCTCCCTTCTTCCATCTAGAAGGGTTTTCGGGACTTCGAGCAGTATATATAAATATATTGGTATCCTAGATAAAACAACAATATCTGCCTAAACGTCGATTTACACACAATTCTTTATGCAATAATGTGAATATTGTAAAAAAAGTTGTGTGAAGTTCGTCACTGTTTATATTCAGAAGCAAGGACAAGTAAAAGCGTAACACAATATAAAAAAAGCTTACGATTGGTGCCGCGTTACTATAACTTCTAAAATATAAACGAAAAGACAAGAGAACAACCTAGATCACTCGCAGGCTGACGGAACAATCCATCTATCGTGGTGCCATTTTAGAATATGAAAGATGAACCTGCACTTATTCAGCTTCTGAGTAAATCCGGCAGTATCAGAGCCAGCCCAGATCCAAAAACTGACCCGCACATAAATAAATTTCATATTTACAAATATCCAGAATTTAAACGGACTGTTCATAATTCCTAACTTATTTTCAATTTATTATATTGAGCCATATTCACAGGCCTCCGGTAATTGTTTGGTTTCCTTCTTAAATGTATAATGTTAATGTTAGTCAGTTTTATGAATAATGTTATGCGGAACTTAAACCGACTCCTGTTTTATATATTTAAATGTTGTTATTTGTCCTGTAATATAATCAAAATTATTTATTATCTTTCCTTTGCGTTGTTCAAACTGTAAAATTGTCCTCTTCTTTTTGCTTTGTATACCATATATTTTGTCATTTTTATATTATCAACTATGTAAGGATCACTGTAGGAGTAATTCTTAAGAACATGACCACTAAATGGGATTAAAAAATCATTATTTAAAGTTTGTTTATTATGGTAAAGCGCACTTGAAGAGAAATAACGCAAAACTGAGCTATACAAATGTTATATTATTATATAACAAATAATTAATTAATTACACACATTGTGCTATGTTAGCTGATGTTTTAATATGCCTCTATTGAAGCATAAAGCTGTACTAATTAAACATGACAGGTTTTTTAGTATTTGTTTCTGTTTCTTCTTCATTTCTTTTATTAACTTTGTACCATATATATATATATTTATTTTTTGTCTTGTTTACTTATACGATTATACTCTTTTTTTTCTTTTCTTTCTTCTGTCTATACTGTACAATGTCTGTCAATAACTATCTTGTATGAAAATGGCACTTGGGCTATTAATTCTAAATAAATAATTGTTATTTTCTTCTGGTTTCCGACCTAGTAGCAAATCTACAGAAATGTCTTTGAAACGAGAAAGCAATTACCTCTACCAAGTAACTCTTAAAACTATACTGATGACTTCGCTTCACTTCTCTCAGTTACCGGGAAAGCATTGCATGTTTTTATTCGTAAATAGTTAATAATAAGTCATATAAAGACACTATAATAATAATATGTCCATACGCAGATATTGCGGTTAAATTAAACTGTAATATTATCAGTATCACCATTTTTAGTTTTAATGTACATATTTTTATTCTTTTTAAATACATCTATTTGAATTTCACTTTTACTATCGGTAATGAAAAAATGCAAATCTTGGAAATTAACCCACTACCCTACATCCGATCAACCTGAAACTTGACAGATAGACTTGTTGTCGATGACAATGCATTCTCTCAACTTTTGGTGGCAATCGCTTACACATACGTGGACATATACACATTTCCCTGAAAGTCGATGACATTACAGCAGTTATGGTATATGTTATTAATAAAACATGATTTTTGTAGTTTCGTAATGGTGGCACATTTTAGCTTAAGAACGGAGACAAATGAGTATTGCTTATTTATTAAGAATATATTCAAATTATTCATAATCCTGTTAAAAACAGGATTGCATGCCCTTAACGAATGAATTGATAGGTTTCCTGATAAACATATAGTAAAACACCAATCTGTTGTCACGATGTCGGAACAAGTGTTCATAAAAATCCTAATAATTTCGCATTTCATCATTAGGTATATATTTTCAAGACAAACGCAGTTGCGTGAACCCTATATATGAGAAATTTAATAAAAGTTTAACAGGATACGTTTTTAATCGGATTACCATTAATTTTTCCGGTCAGTGGCTGAGTTGGCATCGCGTTTGGGTTCCACCCAGGCGTCGTGCGTTCAATTCCTCGGCTGGCTAAGTCCTCCACCACAACACAAGCAATATTTTCCGCTTACTGTGGTGGTAGTAGAAGATTTTCAAATATTGTCAGATTATTCGTAACCCGAGAATGATTGCCTTTCTTTAAAAAAAATTGTAAGAGATTCTTAATAAATTACAAATACTTATTTCTCTTCGTAAAGTGATTTCCAATATATCTGTTGACTTTTCAGAACAAATATAAATATAGGTATTATTATACATATAAGGGAGTAGATTTTCGTATGGAAGGGTAGAAGAGATATAATGCTATAAGAGAAATGTTTGGTTATAATTTAATGAATCGCCCTAATTCATAAACCACTTACCATCAAAATACACGGATACGTGTTTTAGGACACTGCATGCATTCGGGTGGAATAAACTGAAGTACCAATGTGTGTAATTTCTATGATCATAATGAAAATGCAGAATAAATGGCGACATAGCCAATAATAATACGAGGTGTATACTTTACTGCCGCCTGCCGCTGGCGTGTGCATAATCTGTGACAGTTAGTGACCGGGGAGGACAGTCTTGATATCAGTCACTAGTCACTAGTCAGTAGTCAGTAGCACTACGCTGAGAGTCACCTACCTCCTCTAGCGGAGAAGGGGCTACACGCTCTCGCTGGATGCCTCATGGTACCGCAGTCCCAGCTCAGCACTCGCGCCGTGACACACCACTGGCTTGGCCCCTGGCGCTTCGTACTACCGACTGTAAGAAAATGTTCACAGCTGCATGCAAATCGCGTTCCGAATCGTTTGATTTACACCGCAGTAAATAGCAAAATGACGGAGACACTATTTCACATCATCATCTTCATCACCATGCACGCCAAAAGTAGTTACTCATTTCAAAATGTCCGAAGTATTTTCCCGAGTAGCGCGAGCTTTAGGGGTGCTTTCCAAGATGTCGCGGGAAGTTCCTTCAGCAGGACACTTGAAAATACGAAAACTGTTCAACGTCGTCCCAACGATAATGTAAACGAATTTACCTCATTAGCTTCACATCTTTATTACGATCCAGTGTCTAAAAAATTTGCGTTTTTGAAAAATGAAATGAAACCCAACGAACCAATCGCGAGTTCTGCACAAGCTCAAGGAAGAAGTTCAAGATCTAGCGGCATTTGGGACTCTGTTGTAAATTTTTTGACAGATAGTTTCTTCGACAAGCTCCCGAAGGATGTATCGAGGAATCCACCAAAACGCAAGAAAAAGAAGATCGAAAGTTTTGAGTCCGAGGAATATTTTGATCCTCTGGATACCTTTTTAGACGGACTCGACAACGTTTTCGGGAGTTCCAAAAAGAAAAAAAGACATTCCAACCACCAGATCACAGAGACCCATACGGATAGCCCAAACAGGTGGAATATACCACCTCACCCAAGTGCCTACGTTCCTGAGACCTCGTACCACTACCAGGATGAGGTAACGTCAATTGACAGTTCTACATCATACGAGTCACTTCCTGATATCGTTGAACCCACTGAAACAAGTGGACCTGGAAGTATTACAACTACGAGTGATCCGAACATTCCTACAAATACTGAAAGTTCCATTAAAACAGCCGTTACGACTGCAATAATCAAAAAGAAAATTGCACTCAACCGTCCAACGATATCACAAACAGTCCATCATCAAAATATAGTTATAAGAACTACCCGTCAGCCTATAAAGCGTCAACAACCTGCAACGCGTCGCCCGACAAAGAAACCAACATGGGTTCCTCAAACTGTGATATACGGAAAAGAGTGCAGTGACGGGAAGCCTTCTCCTAATTGGATCTCCCAGATGTGGGACACCAGGCCACCAACGGAGAAACCTAAAACTACCACAGAAGCACCAGACGGTAAGTCCTCATTTTTGGGATATTATACCGTGTTGCGCCAACGTAAACATACTTTGAGATACTTGTTCAATTGTTTTTTCTTCATAATATTACAAAGTTTTTTTAAATAAACATAGACCGTGATTATTTTTGTTATGCCTTTTTGCGCTTCGGCCAGCGTTACAGTGGGTGAACATTATATCTTAGGGCCCATATTTCAGTATAAAAACTATTTAAAATTAATGTGATTTTGGACGTTTAGTTTTGGTGTAGCTATCAAGTACCAGATACCAAAAAAGATCAAGTTTAGTCCCGTCGTGTATATACATTTTTTTAAATACTTTGATCGCGTGTGTTGCGGTTTTATTTCACCTCAGCGTAAAACAAATAGTTTTTCTTTTTCACAAAAAAACTCTCGAACAGCAATCCATGGTTATCTACGTGAAAATTTCCACAAATATCAACTATTTTCACTTCGTAAGATCATTTACCTCACCCATTAACTTAGCTTCGAAATATTTATTTTTTTGCAAACCGTAAAATTTGATGAAACCCAACGCGGAATCACACTCTCCTTGCTCTGGTGGGGATATTGCACCTGTTTCGAACTACGCAAAATAAATCTACCATTTTGTGAAACTCACGCATGAACATATTTAAATGTTTTCCGGTTAGAGTCCAAAGAAACTTATTCCTAAAAAGCTTATAGGTATATAGAATACAAAAAATTATACATATTAAGTTAAGCCACTACTTTCTAATGCTAAAGTTGCTTAGAGATGGAGTTTTATTCGGTCTCAAAACTAATTTACTAATTAGGTAAGGGAGAAGAGAAGAGGAATATAGGATAAGGACAGGAGATGCTTCCGATACATTCTATACAAATTATTGTATTAATTTACAATCGTATGCGTTACTTCTATTCGATATTTCTGAAGGTTATTGCTAAGTATTTTGTTTACATTAATTCCACACCGCACAGGAGACCTGGAAGAAAATAACTTCCCTCAGAGCCTGTCATCTTTGGGGATGCCGTGTGGGGAGATGAAGGAGTAAACATGGGTCTTAAAGAGACCCATGTTGTAGGAGAGAGGATACACAGGGGCCGAAAAATCGTTCCACAGCCGAGCTGTTAAACTCAAGAACGAGTTTTAGAAACGACCCGTTCTCATGTTACAAATGTCAACCGTGTACATATGTTGGGCGCGCGATTGGCGTATTTCCCGACTATGTACCGATGCCGAAGGTATCAATGATGCTAGTTCCTCGGAGCATCTTCCATTGTAATACCGGTAGAACAAGGACAGCGTACCTACCTGACGCCTGTGCTCTAAAGATTGCGATCCGTTTGTCAAGATAGGGGAATCTATCGAACTGACCGCCCGCGTCTGCATAGGTTCAAGGGTTTTTTCAGGTGTTTTGGGGCTCCAGACCAGAGGTGGCTGCCAAATTCAACAGTGGGGCGCACTTGCGATTGTAAAGAGTCAGCTAACTTGACTCTAGATTCGATGGAGATAACAGGAATGTCGAGATTGTGAAATGTTGTATTATATTGCGCACATATACGGGGAATTGGGGATTTTTTTCTAATGTTAGTTCTACATGTGGACATATGAAATAAGTTTGTTTGTCATGTTAATCTTAACGTTTTTTGAATTTGCATTAAATTACCATAAAAATAACACCGTTTGAATTATGGATAGGTACTTTCAATCAAGTATTCAAATATAGATCACCCTTTCACCAATCGAATTTATTATATTGGCCATTAATAATTATTATGTGTTGATAGATTCAAAGTAATTACCCGCTTTTAATGGCTGCGGAAGTACCTTCTTCTGTACACCTACCTTCGGTGACTACGTAAACCTACCTATACTAAATACCTACCTCTACTGCAGGGGCGGACAGGGTGATACTTATTTTTTAAACCGCAAGTTTAAAAAAAGTAGCCATCCGCCTTCTTACGGTGGTCGAACTTTAGTATTGTTTTCTTGTGAGGAAGGATTGAAAAAAACAACCCACGTAAATATTTAAAAACGGGACCACTAAAATGCTAAAAAAACTTAATAAAAACACCACGACGCATTCCTCTACTGAGAAATACTATCGAGAGATTGCAGAGGTTCATTTATAGCTTTGTTACTGCAAATGCAAAAAAAAATTAAACAGACCAGTTTCGGTTGTTGGTGCATGGATAAGTTGGCTAATGTGAAATATTCCCGCGTAAAATTATTCAAATTCAATGATAGTTTAATTCGAAATTACAACTACTTTCAAAATCAGAAAAGCGATAAAATATGTAAAAAATTATGTTTACGAATTAATAATTCTTTATTAAAAAATAATATTTCTACGGTTCACTGAACTAGGTCCAGTGGACATACAGGGTTTTCCAATAAGAGGTGTTATTTTGATATTCAATCGTAAAAGATTAATGGTTTCGTTGCTTGTGTGGCACGTAGCACCGTCTTGTTGAAAGTAAACGTTGTCCAGATCAATACCATCCAATTCCGGCCATAAAAAATCATTAATCATCTCTCGATAGCGCAATCCATTCACCGTAACTGTTGCTCCAGCCTCATTTTCGAAAAAGTAAGGTCCAATGACTCCGCCGGACCATAAACCGCACCAAACAGTCACATGTTGAGGATAGAGAGGCTTTTCAACAATAACTCTTGGGTTTTCCGAGCCCCAGATGCGACATTTTTTTTGCTTGTTGACGAAGCCACCGAGGTGGAAATGGGTCTCATCACTCAAGGTGATTTGCATTTGATTCACTCAAGTGAATTTTAATAATTTCAATGCGTTGTTGTAGCGTGTATCGTTCCTTTTTTTATTAATAGCGTAGTTTCTCTGTCAAATGTCAAAAAATGACAGCTTCAAAAGTAATATCTACCGAAATAGCGGGCTATTCAAAATAACACCTCTTTGGAAAACCCTGTACTTTAGCGGCCCGTTCATATGCATATTTTTTGAATGGCTATCCTTTTCAAAAGCGTTACTTTTTTATTCGATTAGTACGAAAATAGCGTGTCTTGTACTTTTATAATGTCATTGGATAGTTTACTAAAATTCGTTTACATATTTCATTATTTTGAAAGACAATGATTGCCAAGCAAATACATTATTTTTATATAAATACTTTCAGCTTCACAAATCCTACAATTATAATATATTGTGATTTTTCACGGGTCTAGTAATAATGATTATGTGACTATTAACTATTTTAAATTTTACGCAACTGATAATCAACCATTAATGTAAGACAACATGGATGTTTAACATTGATGCAAAATTTAAATCTCGGACCTGTAAATAGCCAGTACACCCCTGTCTACTAATTCACCCCGTTTCTGATAGCTATTACTTTTCAAGTGATGCATTATTATCTGTATTCTGATAAATCAGGTCAATTTTAATGGCTACGCACATTGCACATGCACACACTTGCAGTGAAATAGTTTCGATTTTAACGCTATCTTGGTTTCATCTCCATGTTATTAGTGCATTACTATCTATGCACTAATAACAAGTCATATTATTGAGTACACTTCATTTCACTGCGTAGGTACGTCAATTAGTAAGATAGTAACCAAGCATCTACAAATCTGAGATAATTTACGCCTCTTCTAGAACTCAATTATAAAAACACCTAGGCAGTGAAATCGGTTAGCATCAGTCACTTTTATTTTTACGTAACACCACACAGTAATTCAATGTACGTAGCCAGTGGAGCTAAGATATTCCCGATTGGGGGGTGTTGCGACCGGAAAAGAAATGGGGGCGAAACAATGCTAAATACCTAATGCAAAATCAGACATTTTTGGTAAAAATTTGATCGCTTAGAAATATTATGATATGTAGATTCTTTAATCAAATACGAATAGAACACGTATTGGCCATTTATATAATCGCTTTTTTTGAAAAGTCTTCATTAAATAATAAATTTATTTTTCTTGAAAAAATTGAGTATCAGATCTGTAAAAAATTTTTTGAAGTGTAAAATCTCCTACTTCCGAACCTTTTTTCGGACATGGTTTTATTATATATTTTGGCAAATTAATTTATATAGAATATGATTGGAAAACACTTAAATACTTGTGCCTGAACTTCACAAAGTTAAATAATTAAATGCATTAAATATGAAATAGTATCTATATGTAATAGTTAAGTTTCAGGCATATAAAAAATATTTAATGTGCAAAATCTCTTACTTACGAGCCCTCTAAAAACATTTCTATTAAAGCAAAGACTAAGATGTATTCTACTCGCAGTATAATATTTCTAGGCGAACAAATTTTCAAACCAAAAACATTATTGCAGATTTTGCATTAGTTGCATGCCTTAATTACCGACAGTATTACCAATTTTGAATTTAGTAAAATAAACTATATTTTTGATTTCCAGGCTGGTTTGACTTCTTCTCTGATGACGATGATCCCGAGCCCGAGGATCAGCCGGAGTCGCCTTCGGTGAGTTGGTTTGGCAGCTTCTTCGGATCTGAAGCTCCCGCCACCAGCACCGTCCCGCCCCAGATGGTTTTCAGTGCGCCCCCCACCCTGCCCCCTTCTCTGCCCACTACCACAGTGCCACCCGCCCCCCAGACGGGCTGGTTCGATGCCATTGTCAATGCTGAAGAGGACGACGGAGCTTATGGCCAGAATTCAAGTGGTAAGAAGCATTACCTATACTTATCTGAAATCATATTCTCCCTATTGTGGAGAGGGTGGGTGGCGTAGTAGATAGACAGAAACTGGTGTCCAGAGCTGTAGTGTCAACTCAGAAGACGCATACATACTGTTCTTGGGAGTGAAAATCACCAATATTTGTAGGAAATGGGAAGAAGTTGAATTAACACCAATCCATTTATATCATCCATGTCACATATTTTTTATACTAACTCCATATAGGAGGCTGTGTAAAATATTTTTTCTCACGGCCTATGTCAACTTTTGAAATGCTGTGTGAATGATCTTTTTGTGGAAAGGAAGGAGTGAACATGGGGCTTGAAGATACCAATGTTTTAGGCCGGAATAAACACATAAGCTGGCAAATCTTTCAACAGCCGAGCCAAAGAGTTCCGTTTGGCGTGCTTCCTGACTATGCACTGGTGCTGAAGGGATCAATAATGCTAGTTCCTTGAACCATATTCCATTGAAATACTGGTAGAACAAGGACAACATTCCCACCTGACGTGCTATAAAAATTGCAATCCGCTTGCTAAGATACGGGTATCTATCAAACAGCCCAGATGGGAAGAGGAATCAGATACTTGGGAAATCACGTTGTTAACCAGGAGACACCACGAAATATTCAATAACAACTTGGGCGGGTAAAGATTATACCCTTTTTCGCAAAATTTATTCTACAGCCACTGTCCAAACAAATCATTTATTAAAACTTAGTTATTTGTTCAACATTAAAGAGACAGTCGTGAATTATGGAGTCTCAGAAGGTTGCCCATTCGCTTTTCATGTTTTACACTGCACTCAGTAAACTAACTGTACACACACGCAAATATGATGTAGTCAGTGAGACTGAAGCGAAACAAATAAAACAAAATGCATTAATTATGTGTGCATATTCTGTTATCTTGGCTTATTTGCATTCATCTACACGATTGCTTGGTTTTCCAACACAAGATCTGAGTAAACAAGCAATTTTATACTGGATGGCTAAATGCATTTCATTAATTTCAATTTCATAAAATACTTTTCCTCTCTTTACAGAATCACCTGGAAAGAAGCGTCGTCGAAGAAGCTACAAAGGTTTCCAGTTGCTGAGAATATTTTCAGATACAGCATGGAAAGTCGCGGATCTTAAGGACATGCAAGAAGACACGCAGGGCTCCGGGCTCATGTGGTGGTCCAGTCCCTCCATGAACATGTCGGCAGATCTTCTGGTGCCCCCGGGATTACTAAGTGATATCAAAGATCATTTAAACTCTGAGGGCATGGAATACGATGTAGTCGTTTGGGACCTTCAGGTAATGTTTTACCTTATTGAAGAGGAACCTTTTGATTAAGAACTGTGCGAAGCTGCGCAGATATAAATATGGAATTAACTGGTTCCTGTCGCCTGTCGTGGATCATGCTTTAGTTCTATCCCTTAAAATAATCAGCATCATCGGTGCTATAACCTATGGGCCATCTCCATTAAATACACCAATCCTACAAGTCTCAAGTTATCTCTCTTTCCAGTTGCCCCAATGGAATCCACCATTTAGTGTTACATTAGGGTCATTTTATTAAGAGCGGAAGCCACGGTACCAGCTCAATATTTTCATACGGCTCAAAGAGTCGACTCAATTGAACGACAGCCCGATTGATCGGGCATATGAGCAATGAGAATACTGTGCACGCCCGATACAACTCGCCCGTTACGGCTCTCCCAATATGGCTGCCAGCGCATAAATGATCATACGACTCATGTTACCGGTATGCCGCCTTGAACCACAAGAAAAATAAGATACTAGGTAGTTAGTTGGTGTAGGTACCTATGTACAAGTCCAGATGTCAGACTGTCAGAAGACGTTCACGTTTCTGAATATGTAATAACAATTAATACTTTGATAATTTTAATGGCGCTATTTTTCTAAAATATCTCCTAATAAAAAAAGAGTAACCGTGCAATTGAGCCGTGCTACGGTTTACCGGGAGTCATATATATGGCTCATCAAAAAGAGCTAGCTCAATTGTGCAGCTCGCTCATGAGCGACTCATGGCTACTTCCAATACTTACTCTTTTGGTCTTCAAGCTGTCGAAGAAGCATATTTGCTGGTACCGTACTCTGTACTACCGTACCGTACTCTGCATGCCTGGGTTCTGTTTTGTTCCAGATTTATAAACCTTGTTATTGACAACCAATTCCTTAAAAGTCAAAACTCGTTTGTTGTTTTTATTTTTCTACTAACCTTTTATCAATGTTTGAAACAAATAATTTTCATAATACATAATTCCATAATAATAATGTGCATAATATGATTATTATTTTTTGTGTTTTCAGAAAGCTATCAAATATGAAAATCCTAAACTTACAAAGACTCAACGCTTGGAGTTGGAGAAGGTCAGAGGCCATCCGATGACATGGCGAAGGTACCACAGATATGCCGACATACTTCGCTACATGGAATATTTGTCCCTTAAATATCCTAAAATTGTGGACCTTGTGCCTTTAGGAAGGTCATCTGAAGGGCTGCCTATAGTCGCTGCAAAGGTAAACATCCTAAATACCCAATTACATTATGAAAATATAACAATCATTTATCAATATTGTATGTAGTAAGGTTTTAAAAACTAACCTAAGCTTTAAAATGAATGTTGCCCTATTTAGTTATCATTACCGAGGAACAGGTCACGTGACAGTGGAGATAGGAAGAAGTGGAAATTAAAATCCAGAATGAAACCAGCCATCTGGATCGATGGAGGGATGCACGCGAGGGAATGGATATCTCCGGCCGTGGCTACGTGGTTCCTCCACACACTCGTGGAAGGCGAGGAAGGCAATGGTAGAATTCATATCCACATACTTTACATATTATATTGAACATTATACATATTCTTTGGAAAAAATAAACCAAAAAAATGTTATTAACGCTTAGGGTGCCAAGGCATCCACCGTGGATTACCTAGTAGCTCACCGCACTTGATTTTATGGTATTTTGAACCTTAAATAATGCTTTTGGCATACTATTATTTTTTATTCGCCTGGCAAGAAAATAATTTATCTTAAAATTATTGTAGCTTGTCATTTCGTTATTTGCAAATATGTTTATTTTATCTGTGAAAAAGTGCATTGCAAAATTTCATGTCAAATATCATAATTTTTCATTTTCAAAGTCATAGTAGTACCACATTTATTTACAGGAAAGCCTCATATAACTTATTTCTATTGCAAAGAACCCTTATTTTGTTGGAAAATTAGAGAGAGACAAAAATCATTTCTCTGAATATAAGTAGTAAGTAGCTATCATGGGAAACCTCACAACATATATATTTTTTTATAAATATATAAACACATCTGGTAATATTACAATATTTACAAAAACATTATTTTGCAAAAAAAAAGTAGGTACGTAATTAAGAAAATAGTGTCAGCCAAATAATAATAATGTACGGCGGGCGATTAGAGTTTTACACCTGGCATCCTAAGGGTTAAACAAATATAATAAATAATAAAACATCTTCTGTGTGTGGTCCTACATTATATTCAATAATTTTGTTTTCTAATTTAGGAGCAGATTTGGATATGCTTAGATTGGCAGACTGGTACATTCTCCCAGTAGGAAATCCTGATGGATATGAACATTCTCATACAAATGATCGCCTATGGAGAAAAACTCGCTCAAAATATTCAGACAATGAGGACAATTATTTTAACAGTTGGTATGATAATCATATTAATACAGCAGAATAATATTGTAGGAACTTTGATTTGGTTCCTATCTGCAACCACCTTTTTAATTTAAAATGTTAAAAAGTGTTCCATAAACAAATAAGAAAAGATGTGTGGAAAAATGGTGGGAAATATTTGAAGACATTAATTTATGTATAATTTGAAGACAATATAATAAACAAATGTACGTATTATAATTTGTAGGTTTCCTTGGAATTGGGGCAACACCGACTGTATTGGTGTAGATCCCAACAGAAATTGGGACTACCACTGGGGAGAAAAGGGATCATCGAATGATCCTTGCAATGATTATTACGCAGGACCGAGGCCATTTTCAGAGCCAGAGACTATGGCGGTGTCTAACTTCCTAATGGAGAATAGAGATCAATTTAAGGTATGTTATATTCACATATTGGATAAAATTGAATTATTTAAATTATGTTGTTCAGTTCCCAAGCATCATACCTATTTATTAAGTTTCATACCTGAAGTGCAGTGGATGAACCCATGACAACTATGGGTATCTTTTGGCAACTTAATTATAAAAATTAAATAACATATTCAAGAAAGCCACCTAATTTACTTTTTCAATGCTGAAATATTTTCCGAAACACTCAAATAAGCACCCTTGACTGTATGTTATAATTTTTCTATGAAGTTTCAGTTTGGGGAGGCTATCTCACAAAAAGTCTAGAACCGCCCTTGCTCTCAACCATCGACTGAGTATATACTTTAATAACGCTCTTACAAGATGAATGTTTGTTTGCAATTATATATTTATATTATTTTTAGGCCTACCTGACTCTACATTCTTATGCACAAATGTGGGTGATGCCGACTACGCATTCCAGGAATCAATTTTCTGACAAAAACGACCTTATGGAGATGGGCAAGCTCGCCCTCAATGCACTTACTGCCGTGTCCGGAACTAAGTACCAGATCGGCTCCATGACCGACCTGCTCCAGCCAATGACCGGCACGGCTCATGACTGGGCCAAGGCTAGAGCCGGAATCAAATATTCCTACGGAGTTAAGATGAGAGATTCGTTTGGCCCTTATGGGTTCCTACTTCCGGGAGCCCAGATAATACCCACAGCAAAAGAGACTTGGGAAGCAGTTAAGGTGATAGCTGATAATCTGTGAACAAAACTTAATCATTTTCACTAATTATTAAATTAATTAAAAGATATTCATTACAATTCCAGAAAAAAAATATGTAATTGAATGAACAGATTAGATTAAATTTATGTCCTATGTTATGGTGCTGGTTAATGAACAAGATGAATTGCCTGTTATATATTGACAAAGATAATCGTCTTGGTTCTTCAATAGTCTTCGAGGGTAAGGTGTCAGCCGTTAATATTGTCGTGTCCCGTCAAAATTGACTTAATGGGACAAATTCACAACACAATCTCCTACAATAACTCTTGAAAAAAAAATTAGAAATAAAGTAAAAAAAGACAGTTTTTTAACTGAGTGAGAAGGAAATAGATTTGGTCTGGAAATATTGTCATATTGTCGGTAGCCGAGTGAAATCACCATCAAGACAGGATAATACATGACAATCTGGACCGACAATAATACTTGACAGAAATACCGCCGGCAAAAAAATGTTGAAAAAAGTTGCTCTTTTACCGGTACCTTTATGTTTTTGTCGGGGTATATATAAATGTACATATTATACATGTTGAATTATATTTACAAATTTAGGGTGACTTATGTCCCTATTGGGATGCCTTATTTTGGAGTGTTGAATTTAATGAACAAATTGAGGGAAACTTATGTGTGGACAGACTATAAATAATTTAATTTTCTTGTGCTATCCGGACATTGGATACAGCTGCTCTAAATGATAAGTTTGGGATAACAGAACCATTAGGGAAACTTCTTTAGAAATATTCTTTGTCTGGAAAACTTGCTATTTTTCATCATGCGGCTGTTATATTCTCATTTCCAGAACTACAATAATTTATTTATTTATTTATTTGATAAGGTTGTGCAATGGGATTTGTAATTTTTTTTTTAAATTTGGTACATAAAACAATAATATTTATAGTCGTTTTAACTATTTATTTACTTATGTTAAGTATTTATTTATGTACAGATGATTTATTTTTATAATAATAAAGATGTGTAACATGGTGTGTAAATGTAATATAGTAATAAATAAATGAGAAGAAAAACATTATTATTTCTCTGAAATTATACTATACTATACTCACTTCAACACAGAATATAGAAGAACACTAGAAATGCCTTCCCTATAGCTTTGACGGCGTCCGTGGTCGAAGGGTAAGGCTCTCGACTACCAAGCCAGAGGTCGCGGGTTTAAATCCTGGCGTGTGCAAATTTTATTTTATTAATTTGTGTTAGACTTTTGTAACAATGTGTGTGCTTTAGATCAATGCTAGGAACAAAACAGTCAACTAAGAATGACAGGATATAAAAATGACAGCTACAGCAACTGTTTGGTTGTAAATGAGTTTATGAAAGCATTCTAGATTTGATGTTTCTGGAATTCAACAATAATTGGTGGCAAAGTGAATGGACTGTGCCTGACAAGTTGTTTGCAACGTGAGTACACAACGTGAGTATCGGATATGTGCGTATACTTGTGGAAGAAGGACCTTACACTTGATATATATATATTGATTGATACAATTGATGTATATCGCCATCCCATTTGAATTTCATAAAGATGATAAAACAGTTCCAAAACACATACGAAATTAAAGCGGCGAATCCTCAGACTAAAGGATTAGAACATGCCCACATGGCACTTCCTGTGTTCTCTTCATTCTATTCACTTCAACAACACATCACAGTGCACCAATGGGAAGGCACAATTTACTTGAACTGCTATTGCAGTTGCTTGCATTGGGATTAAGCATTCCTTGAACAGTACGAAAAATCTCAGAGAGACAAAGTGAGGGAGCCATAAATCAACTTCTATAGATTGATAACTTCGGAATTTTTGTATGAAACAAATTTGTCGGGAGTCGCTATATGCACAGCGACTAATCGACAGGGGGCGTGGCCAACATATCCGAGCATACCCGAAGTGAAGTATAGGTATAAAAGGCACACTTTCTTTTGAATCACAAACCATGTTACAAAAACCTAGCGTAGCCGCTAAACTAATTGAAAACTGGGATGTTTTTCTTGCCTTGACGCGAGCAGGCGGTATAAAAGGGACACTTTCTTTTGAATCACAAACCATGTTACACAAACCTAGCGTAGCCACTAAACTAATTGAAAACTGGGATGTTTTTCTTGCCTTGACGCGAGCAGGCGGTATAAAAGGGACACTTTCTTTTGAATCACAAACCATGTTACACAAACCTAGCGTAGCCGCTAAACTAATTGATAACTGGGATGTTTTTCTTGCCTTGACGCGAGCAGGCGGTATAAAAGGGACACTTTCTTTTGAATCACAAACCATGTTACACAAACCTAGCGTAGCCGCTAAACTAATTGAAAACTGGGATGTTTTTCTTGCCTTGACGCGAGCAGGCGGTATTAAGGGGACACTTTCTTTTGAATCACAAACCATGTTACACAAACCTAGCGTAGTTCTAAAAAGGTTTGTTTACATTATATTATTACAACGCCATTTCTGACGTTTCGTTTCACCGCGTTTCACTGATTTTGCAACTCGGAACAGCTCGGGTATGCTCGGATATGTTGGCCACGCCCCCTGTCGACTAGTCGCTGTGCATATAGCGACTCCCAAATTTGTCCTAAAAAACCATAGATATGCCAATATATAGACAGTAAAATTCTCATTCGGAGCCTACTTATTATACTATACACCAATGAAAAACTTTGAAAGTTTATTCCATAAATTTTCAGAGTTTTTCATTGGTGGATATAGTCAGGCAAACATATGTCGTCACAATAATAATAATAATAATAATAATACTTGGATGACTTGTATAGCGCCGTTTTTGTGCAAAAACACCTCAAGGGCGCAGTTTAAATTTTCGATCCGAGTTATACCCCCCTGGAGGGAGTCAGAGTATCTCATGTTGCTAAGATTATTAGTGTTGTAGAAGGACTGCTTTAATTTACATTACAAATATTTTTTCAGTTCCGTGTAATCCTCTGCAAAAATTATTCTCCCAATAAATTTATCGTTAGTAAATTCGAGAGTTTTAATCAACATCTCCACAGCAACAACTGAACATCGATTTACAGATTAGGAAGTTCTGTAAATCGCGAGGTTATATTCCAACCTCTCTGATGACAATAAACCTTTCTACAGTGTAATAAATGTGCAACCGAAGTATTATGTGAGGGAGTCATTAAAGCGAGACAACTGTAGGTATATAAAAGGTACGGGTGGATCTCTCTTATTATCATCTGAGATAGCTCCTAGTAGTCACACCAAAAGTGTAAAACAGCCATAAAGAAAAACAATGAAAAATCACTGAAATAATTTATTTCAAAATAAATTATGTTATTATAAAATTAAAATATTATTAACCACTAGAGCGATAGCATATTTAAAAAAAACACTTTGAGCGATAGAGTTTTCAGGTTTTAGATTTGGCCGCGCTCATTCCAAAATTAATACTTATGAATATTAATAAGGAAAAACGTAAACTTCTTACTGTGGTTTAAAGTCGATGAACCCACCTGTATTCCACCATTAATACCATATTTTTAGGTTTTACAAAAAATAATAAATTAATAAAAATCAATTTTTGGTAGCTATCTCTTGAGTGGTCAATGTTATGTATACATCAACTTCATGTTACAGGTTTCTTAATGACTTGACAAGGCAATATGAGAGGGCAATGATTATAACTCCACCAACAGTCGCAGTCACAACTTTTTGTTTTCTTTTGTGCTTTTTGGTTAATTTGTTAGCCTCCTGAAAAGAGGAAAAACACATTTATTAGTACATATTATAAAAAAGGACTACTTATTCATAAGCAAATTTTATTTTCAAAGTCAAAATACTGATAGGACAAAGCGAATTGCCTGTATACAAATGTCAACTGCCTGAAGTGCAAATGACAACATCCTAAAATCACTCAAAGCCATAATGAAAATTATTCTGAAAGACCCTGTAAGAACTAACACTGACGAAATCTTCAACAAACTTAACCTCATGTCACAAACAACTCTATTCTAAATTAATACTTCTTTACATTCATAAATACAAACACAAGAAATAACAACTAACACATATATTAGAAACACTACAAAAACATATCCAACGAGCAACGACAATTACAACATTTGGGCAAAAAAGCTTCCTATGGTACGAAACTCTACAACAAAATCCCACTCTCATTCAAAACTCACAACAATATTTTAACATTTAAATCTCAAATAATACTACATCATTTTCTAAACTGATCTGCCATTCTGGTTTACTATAACTATATTATATATCATCAGAAGATGATAATTTAATTCCTAACTTATTACAAACAGTAATAGCAGTAGCATATACTATTGTATGAAGATCTAAAAAACTAATTTCCTCAAATATTATTTTTGGTAAAATTAATGACGTAAGTATGTAATTTTGGTCTAACTGTTGGCTCTACATCTATATATCTGTTTATATTATTATGAAGTAAGTTAGCTAATTCTACTACATTATCATCAACAAAGTTTAAATTTGCAATGTTGATTTCCCTAAGATTATAAATAACATCTAAGTTATTAGAATCTACTGTAATATCATTGGATATTTCAACTAGAATATTATCCAAACTATCTACATTCAATGAATCTGATATGACATTACTTGTGTTAAATTGTTGTAAATTATTTCCCATTTGCAATCTATCTGCTACTTCTCTTTTAATCTGTTCTAATGTGACTACAGGAATTAAATTATTTTTGAAAATTGCTCGCCTTTGATCTGCTAATCTTTGTTCGTTTACTTGGGCAATCGGATAATTTTGTGAGAAAAGTGAATGTAATTTTTTCCTATACACGGTGTCCGGAAACTCGTAGTACAAGCGGGAAACTGGAGAATCTACACCACATGGGGAACCCAAATAAACATAAAGTTTTTTGATTTGAGCATTTTCACAAAAAAAAAAAAAAAAAAATATTTTTCGTATATTTTAGGGTTAAAGTTTTTTCTGGTGTTTAGGGTTGAACAACAGATGTTTTAACCCTGCAGAGCAGAAATATTTTATGATTACACCGGATTAAATGAAGGGTGATTTCAAAATAATGCTTCAAATCCGAGTTTCTTCATTTGTTTTACTTTCAAATAGTTTTAATTAGTTGGTTACTTTGATCTTCAGTAATAATTTATAAGAATTTGATTAAAAAAAAAAAAAAAAAATCAACTTCTAACTCGATTTACTCGATAACGAAAGCTCAAATCAAAAAAAATATATACTACAAAATCGACTCCAAATGTGATGTAGATTCACCAGTTTCCCGCTTGTACTACGAGTTTCCGGACACCCTGTATAACAACATATCTGTTTCTAATTTGGTTACATAAAAATATGAACGAACAATGAACATATTGACATCGTTCGTCCATTTCATACGCTGTCTAGGAATACCTGCTTTTGTTTTTTGGGGTCTTAGACTATCCATGTTTTTTTTTTTTTTTTTTTTTTTTTTTTTTTATTTATTCGAGACACAAACAGGATATTTATAAAAACATTAATTATGGATTACAAAATAAAAAAAATACAATTATAAGTATCCCTAGACTAATGTGTCTGCAGCAATCACATTTGCACATTCACATAAGCAAACATGTAAAACAATGACATTATTTATATACAAAACTTAAAACTTAATTACAAAGATTGAAGCACTTAATAAGTAGAAAAATTTAAAGAGTACAATATTAAAAAAAAATTCTAAACCACTAAACAATTTTTTTATTTTTCTTTTTCCTTTTTTATTTAGTTTAAGTACAGCAATCGTGGAGATATTTCTTGAAACAAGTTATATTATTTGCAAAAATATCTATGATAGTGTGTGTTTTAGCAAGATCATTGTATGATCGAGACATTCTAGACATAGGATTATATCCAGTGTTATAATATATATGTTCATCTGTACAGATGACATAATAATCCCCTGTTCATCTACGTTGGTTGCAAATGACGTTGTTGTCATTTTGCAAAACAACTAGGAGATGATTGTATCGTTACTGCTACATTCCAGTAACCAAATCAACAAATAATTTTCAATATGACCAAATTAAATATTCGGAATCGCTGGATACGGATAATACGAACTATTTTTAAATAAAACCTTCTGATTTACCTTAATTACTATAAAAGGAATCTGACTGCATTTGTGAAATTTTTAATTTTAGCATTTTAATTTTTAATTACGTAAAATGAAAATTCACTTTCGTTGTATGGGATGACAGCTGGAATGATTTCTGTTGATGACATTTTCAATTGTTGGTATTCCTCAGGCTAGCTTTAGACTTGTAAGTTTTTTCGTAAATTTACGACTTCTAGCCAATGGGCATATTGCATTTTGAAAATCCAATATGCCCATTGGCTAGAAGTCGTAAATTTACGAAAAAACTTACAAGTCTAAAGCTAGCCTGATACGAGTGGCTAGAATTTGAATCATTTTTGAATGCAAGTTCTAGTTAGGTACTGTTTTGGCCAAACTCGAAAAATAAAATATTTTTATGTTACTTAAAAAACTTAAATTATTTATAGTTAGGTATTATTATAATTATTGTTTTATTTAACCTAAACTATAGTAACCTAACCTATAATAATCAAACCTAAACTAACCTAACCAAACCTATATCCTAACCTAACCTACAATAATCCAACCTAACCTAACCTAACCTGTATCCTAACCTAACCCAACATACCTAACCTAACCTAACCGATAATAATCCAACCTAACCGAACCTATAATAATCCAACCTAACCTAACCTATATCCTAATAATAATCCAACCTAACCTATATCCTAATAATAATCCAACCTAACCTATAATAATCGAACCTAACCTATAATAATCCAAACTAACCTAACCTAACCTATATCCTAACCTAACCTAACCCAACATACCTAACCTAACCTATAATAATCCAACCTAACCTAACCTAACCTATATCCTAATAATAATCCAACCTAACCTATAGTAAAGGAAATGATGGACTATCATGTGATACATTAAAAAAAATAAAACAACATGTATATTTTTTTTTATATTAACTCCACACAGGAGGCCCTGAAGAAAATAATTTCCCTCAGGGCCTATGTCATCTTTGGGGATGCTGTGTGGAGGGTCTTTTTGTGGAGAGGAAGGAGTGAACATGGGTCTTGAAAAGTCCCATGTTGTAGGAGGGAGGAAACACAGAGGCCGGCAGTTCGTTCCAAAGCCGAGCTGTTGAACTTAAGAACGAATCGTAGAAGCGACCCGTTCTCATGTAACAAATGTCAACCGTGTACAAATGTTGGGCGCGCGTTTGGCGTGTATCCCGACTATGCACCGGTGCCGAAGGGATCAATGACGCTAGTTCCTCAGAGCATCTTCCATTGTAATACCGATAGAACAAGGACAGCATACCTACCTGACGCCTGTGCTCTAAAGATTGCAGTCCGCTTGTTAAGATTGGGGAATCTATCAAACGGACCGCCCGTTTTTGCACAGAGTCAAGGGTTTTTTTCAGGTATTTAGGGGCTCCGGACCAGAGATGGCTACCAAATTCGAGAGTAGGGCGCACTTGCGATTTGTACAGGGTCAGCAGTTGTGTACTATTAAAGTATCTGCGGGCCCTGTACAGTACGCCCAGCTTCTGAGAGGCCAACTTTACTCTGGCTTCAATGGAGCCCCCGTACCTGAGCTGGTCACTTATAGTTACACCAAGCATATCAATGGAAGGCCTGTTCGGAAGATTGCTTCCGTTGAAGGAGACTAGATTGTCATTTGGATCCCTTTTAGACGTAATCATACAGGATTGGGTCTTTGAAACATTAAATTCGACGAGATTATTTTTACCCCAGGAGGAAATACTCTCGAGATAACCGTCCATTCTCTGCTTCAAAGCCCTCCGAGCCGTTGGAGTTTGTGTGCCCTTTGGGGGCTTGTCAAACAAAAAGCTATCATGAACTGTACTGTCATCCGCGTAACAATGAATTGGTGCACATGTCAAAAGGTCATTGATGTGCAACAAAAACAAAGTCGGAGACAGAACCGATCCCTGTGGGACGCCAGCATTTATGGAGTGCGAGGAAGAGGTGAAACCGTCAGCAACCGCCTGAATCGACCTATCCCTCAAAAAGTCAGCAATCCACGTACACAGGGATGCGGGAAGTCCGTAAGAATGCAATTTGTTGACAAGTCCTCGGTGCCAGACCCGGTCAAAGGCCTTGGATATGTCTAGTGCGACCGTTTGGGTCTCACCGTGACGTTCCAGGCACCGCCCCCAAACATGCGTCACATACGCGAGAAGATCACCGCACGAGCGGTTCCGCCGGAATCCGTATTGACAGTCGTTGATAATTTTGTTCTTCTCGAGGTATGTGAGCAGTTTGTCGTTGATCACACGTTCCATCACTTTGGACAGAACTGATGTGATCGCTATGGGGCGGTAGTTGGCCGGGTTGGAGCGGTCACCTTTCTTGGGAATAGGGTGAATGACCGCTTTTTTCCAACCAATTACAACATATTTTTAATATATGCCTCAAAGATGGTTATTTTCCAGAACAATTTAAAATCTCCACTATAATACCTATTCATAAATCTGGGGATACCCATAAATTAGACAATTACAGACCAATATCCCTTGTTTCAAACCTATCAAAAATATTCGAAAAATGCATCAAATTTAGAGTCATTGAACACTTAGAAAAATATAAAATTCTATCAAAAAACCAATACGGCTTTCGTAAAGATCTAAGCACTGAGGATGCCATATATGAATTGACAAAAAATATTTATACATCTATCGATAAAAAAAAGAAATGTGTTGCCATATTCCTAGATTTAAGAAAAGCTTTCGACACCGTTAATCATAATTTACTCATTAAAAAAATAACTCGACTGGGCTTCAAAAAAGACACACTAAAATTACTATCAAACTATCTTAAAGACAGAACACAAAAAACAAAAATTGGGAATAACTATAGTTCAGAGACACAGATAAAAAACGGAGTTCCGCAGGGAACTGTTCTGGGCCCGATTTTATTCTTAATTTATATTAATGATTTATGTAATTTTGTAATCCCTGGTAAAATTGTTTCTTACGCCGACGATACGGCAATAATAGTGGATGGTAATAATTGGACAAAAACTTTTTCGAAAGCAAATGTATGTATTTCACTTGTTTCAAAATGGTTAAAATACAACAAACTTGTCTTAAACTACAGCAAAACATTTTACTTACCTTTTTATAAAAACATAAGAAACAAACCAAAAGAAAACCTTAAAATTCGAATCCATAATACAACTTGCAATCAAGAAATGTGCTTCCTGTGCAACGAACTCGCTAATGTCAAAAATATAAAATATTTAGGAGTATCAATAGATGTTAATCTTAATTGGAAATTACATATTAATCAAACCACTTCTAAACTAAGATATCTTACCTACATATTTTATAGACTCAAGGAAATTTTAAACGCTGAAAAATTGAAAATGATCTACTTCTCCCTGGTGCAATCTGCAATCACTTATGGCATAATAGGATGGGGTGGTGCACCTGATACATTTATTAATCCTCTACAAATAATTCAAAAACACATAATTAAAGTCATATATAACAAAAATAAAACATTCTCGACCGACCTATTATACAAGGAATCTAAATTATTTAACATTCGTAAATTATTTATATTACAAACTATGAAATATTTATTTAAAAACAAAAATAAATGAAAACAGAATGAGCAAAAGAACAAATAATATATTTTACACCCCCCAAACCAATACTAAATTAATGCAGACACATAGCAGTTTCATTGGTCCTCGTACATTTAACCTTCTACCACTACAAACTCAAATGATAAATAAAAAGATAGAATATATTAAAGAGGTAAAATTATGGCTGAATGACGCAGATATTGAAACGCTTTTACTATAAATTTATTGATCCTCTCTACAACTCACTTGCTGAAACGTTATAAACTATTGTGCATAATGTTTTTCTCTTTACTTTTTATAATAACTATAAACAAAAAAAAAAAAATTTCTACTAACGTATATTATACTTTAGGTACTTGAAATATAGTAATCGTTTTATATTACCCACACTCAGGCAGTGCCTTAGTGGGTTTTCATTTTTTGTGTATACTATTTGGTATTATATATTATGTTATTATATACTATCTATATATTAATATGTACTAGCTTTTTGCCCGTTGCAGGCAACTAATGGGTAAAAATTAATTGCGTGGTGTAGTATTTGAATGTAGATGAGGCGAGGGTGTGGGACTACAATTAAAAAAATATATATATATTTTGAGAAAAAAAAGAGCCAAGGAGCTTACTGATCATTTTTTCACCGAGCCGTTCGGGTTGTGTAGGTCGAGACGCGTAATTTGATACCCATATCGTATGTACTGTTTTTGTCACCAACATTCTTCAAAAGTTGTTATTTTGGAAAAAAAATTGCTCAATTAACACGCAAAATTTAAAAACTTTTAAAAATGTAATATGTATTTTGGCATATAAATGAAACTATGAGTGTGTGACCACAAATGTATTAAAATATATGTATGGATAGAAAGAAATGGATATTTTGAGAAAAAAAAGTGCCAAGGAGCTTTCTGATAATTTTTTCACTGAGCCATTCGGATTTTGTAAGTCGAGACGCGTAATTTGATACCCATATCGTATGTACGGTTTTTGTCACCGACACTCGTCAAAAGTCCCAGCGAGTTTTATTTTGGAAAAAAATATTGCTACTACTACTCCCACTACCACTACCATACCACTACCACACCACTACCACTACCACTACCATACCACTACCACTACCATACCACTACCACTACCACTACCACTACCATACCACTACCACTACCATACCACTACCACTACCACTACCATACCACTACCACTACCATACCACTACCATTACCACTACCACTACCACTACCATACCACTACCACTACCACTACCACTACCACTACCACTACCACTACCACTACCACTACCACTACCACTACCACTACCACTACCACTACCACTACCACTACCACTACCACTACCACTACCACTACCACTACCACTACCACTACCACTACCACTACCACTACCATACCACTACCATACCACTACCACTACCACTACCACTACCACTACCACTACCACTACCACTACCACTACCATACCACTACCATACCACTACCACTACCACTACCATACCACTTCCACTACCCTACTACTACTACTACTACTTGGTACAATTTATAAATTTTCGTGACGCTATCGATGTAGTTTTTCACTACGGGGCGACGGTATCCGTGTCAAATTATTTTTACCAAACTTTATTTTATTTCTTTTTTTTGTTGTTTTTTTTTGGGGTGTTATGCCGTGTTGCGCTAACTCCTTCTTTAGCCGACGTTTCGGATCTACTTGATCTGCCCTGATGATGGACACTGCAACGCTGTCCGAAACGTCGGCTAAAGAAGGAGTTAGCGCAACACGGCATAACACCCCAAAAACAAATAACAAAAATGCTTTTGGCCGTGAGAATCTAAAAACTTACCATTTATTTTATTTCGTTCAAAAGCACTATCGATTTTTCAAAAGATATACTGCCAAAGTAAGTACCTACACAGATTTTATTGTTTATTTGAATTCACAACATTTCGCTGCTAGTCTATGATCTGCTGTTATCTCTGATTAACCAAAAGCCCGATCGTTGGCATTTTCGGTTCAAATGGCAAATGTCAAAACTTTCGCCGGTTACTGCGAGACATTTTGAACCGAACGCCATCTGTGGAACGGCCGATTGACGTTCCTAAACCTTCGGAGGATGAATTTTTTCGATAATTTTAACCGTAGACTGCGCCTTTTTGACAGAATACAATCATCAAGTTGACGGTGGAAATTTTATAAAAAAACATACCACGTGGTTTTTGCTAGATCACGTGACTTTATTTTTTCGCCGGGAAGCTCTCCCGATTAAATCATTTTCTCGCGTGTTGGGCGTTCCCGGCGGCCGGAGAGAGTACTCTGCACTTTCGCATGGCGCGCCGCGAGCGTTTCCAGTTTCCGCCGCCAGATGCTACTCAAATTTTTGTCGACAAATTACCGGGAACGAATATTTTGGTAAAGATTTTCATACAAAATCTTACTGACTCGTGTTTTCAGTTTTGCCACCCAAAATTGAACTCGAATTCTCTGCCGCTAGAGAGGCGTCTCGGTCGACTTTCGCTTGAAGACCGAAACAAATGAGAGGCAACTTTTTCGCTACTTTCACGCTAAAACGAACCTCGAGTTGTTTGAACTTGAGGGGGAGAGAGGTCGATTTTCGCCTAATTTTAAGCGACCAAATAGAAACAAAGAAACTGAGTATTAATATATGTATAATATATGTAAAGAAATGAAAAGAAATAAAGTAAAAAAAAAAATTTTAAAAAAATAATCCAACCTAACCTTTAATAATCCAACCTAACCTAACCTATAATATCCAATCTAACCTAACCTAACCTAAATCCTAATAATAAACCAACCTAACTTATAATAATCCAACCTAACCTATAATAACCTCACTTTTTTTAATTTTTCTATTTTATAAAACATACCTAAATATCTTTATTTTATTTTTCGAGTTTGGCTAAAATAGTACCTACCTAGTATTTGCATGTGGTAAAAAATCTTGCCACTCGTATCAGGAATACCAACAAAAGAAATTGTTATCAACAGAAACCATTCCAGCTGTCATCCCATACAACGAAAGCGAATTTTCATTTTACGTAATTAAAAATTAAAATGCTAAAATTAAAAATTTCACAAATGCAGTCAGATTCCTTTTATAGTAATTAAGGTAAATCAGAAGGTTTTATTTAAAAATAGTTCGTATTATCCGTGTCCAGCGATTCTGAATAATTACCAAATAATTCTAATCAAACTACTTTTCGACATAACAAATGTATAATTTCCAATTCAACTACCTTTCAACATTACAAATCTATGATACGAGGGTTGGTCAATAAGTCCTTAGAAAAAAGCATTAAAACAGTTTGTATTTTTTTTTTATTTCTCAACATAATCTCCTTGGAGCTCAATACACTTGGTTAGACGTTTCTCAATTTTTTTTAAACCGTCAGAAAAATAAGTTTTCGGAAGGTCCTCAAAATAAGCATTTGTCCGATCGATGACTTCTTCATTTGAAAAAAAAACGTTGTCCACTTAGCCATTTTTTTAAGTTTGGGAAAAGGAAAAAGTCACTGGGGGCTAAATCTGGCGAATACGGTGGGTGGTCGACCAATTCGAACTTCGATTCTTCAATTTTAGCCATTGATCGTAAACATGTGTGAACACGGGCATTGTCCTGATGAAAGAGGATTTTTTTCCTGTTTAAATGAGGCCGTTTTTCTTCAATTTTGTTTTTTAGCTGGTCCAATAAAGATGCATAATAATCCCCTGTTATTGTTTTTCCTTTTTCCAAATAGTCAACGAAAATAATTCCACGTGCATCCCAAAATACAGTAGCCATAACCTTACCAGCTGATTTTACGGTTTTCGCCTTCTTTGGACATGGTTCGCCTTTCGCAATCCACTGCTTTGACTGTTCTTTCGTCTCGGGAGTATAGTGGTGTATCCATGTTTCATCTACAGTCACAAAGCGAGGAAAAAATTCATCCGGATTGCGTTGCATGAGCGACAACAGGGCTTTAGAGGCCACCACCCTATTGCGTTTAATGTCGACTGTGAGCAAACGCGGCACCCATCTTGTAGAAATTTTTTTCATGCCCAATTTGTCATGTAAAATAGAAATGACGCTACCTTTTGAGATCCCTGTAACCTCAATTATCTCACTCAACTTTAATCTTCGGTCACTTAACACCATATTGTGGATTTTATTGATCATTTCTGGTGTAGTCACCTCTACAGGACTTCCTGAGCGTGGTTCATCCTTTGTTGATGTACGACCACGTTTAAATTCATTTAACCAGTTATAAATAGTTGCAAGTGAAGGAGCAGATGTGCCGTGAACTAAATCCAACTCATTTTTTATTTCCTTTGCTGTTAACCCTTTTATATTAAAATGTTTAATAACAGCTCGAAACTCAATTTTCTCCATTTTTGTAAACAAGCAAATTTTTTTTTTTTAAATGTACGAGAAACACACAACAACCCGACCAATCTGCTTGAAACTTCGCAGCATACTGAATCGGTAGTGCCGCTGCATGAAAACAAACCGCTTACAGTACTAGTCGCGCCACCTGTCGGCTTTTCTAAGGACTTATTGACCCACCCTCGTATATTATGTTCCAGAAAAACGTTAACATAAAAATATACCTTTAAAATTTATTTTTTTCAAATGAATGTCAAATATTGTTGTTTACCTTGGTTACTGGGGTCCTCAAATAATTTATTTTTTTTAAATCCTATTTATTTACCTAAATATCCTATGGCTTACTGGCAGTTTATTTATTGCGTTATCTGATATACTCTTCTTTAAATATTTATATGTTTTGGGATCAAAGCTAATTATTTTCTATATGATATTACAAAAAATAATCAGAGAGCAAATGCAAAGCATATGCCTTAACTAGCGTTGCTAAGCAACATTTTTTATGCTTACGATTTTTTTGTCCGGGTTAAATCTTCCTCATAGGAAAAACTCCACTCACTTTTCCACAAATGATCATCTAGTCCAAGGCTGCCCAACCTTTTTAGCAGTTGGGCGAAATTGACGATTTTGAATCACTGGCGGGCCACTGAATACCTGACTACCTGACGGTTCCTATTTCCATGGGGAGGGGGGGTTGTTAGAGAATTTCTATAAACATAATTCCCCACAAAAAAAAAATCTAAATGAGTGCTCCCCACAAAATATTTGAAATCCATGGGGGGGGGGGGGTTGTTACGGAACTTCGCTGAGAAAAAATTCCGAACATCATATGTGATACCCCACAGCAATTTTTCGAATTCCATGGGGGGGGGGGGGGGGTGGCTACAATATTATGTCGAAAACCGGTGTATTTTTGTTTCAAAAGTAAGTTCAACAGGTTAGATTTTTTCGTCGCTGATTCTCGTTCTGAGTAGCCTAAATAGCGATAAATCGCCGTCGTTGGCAACACTTGTGACCGCGCGCAAGCTGCATTGTTTGTTTTACCGCGGGCCCGCGACACTTTTTCAAATTGGCGGATTGGCGGGTTTTTTGAAAATGTTTCACGCGGGCCACTTATAATTCGTTCGCGGCCTGGGGTTGGGCAGCCTTGATCTAGTCAATCAACATTATGCAAGTGCAATATATAAGCAAAATAAATACAAAACAATACAAGAACAACACATCAACTCACCAGAGATCAAATGGGAAAATAATTCACCAACTCCAGATATTTTCATATCAGAGGGTTCGGCTCGGTAGAACTTCTAACAGGGCCTATAAATCCTACTGATCCCTCAACATAAATATTTAAAAAATCTTTCTTTATCCTACATGTATTCAAAATGATCGACTTTTGCATCTTTATATATAAATTTTTTGATAGATCTAATACGTCTAAATTTTGAATGAGAGAGCTAGGTATAATGCCAGTAGCCGAAATAACGAATGGTAATATTTTGATAGTATTTTTATAATATTTTTATTATTATTATTATTACTCTAGTATTTATTATTATTTCAGAAAAAACTGCTACGTAGTGTAGTTGCTATGGTTACTTGCTACGTGCAGCCTACAATACTCACCAGACATTTTAGGTTATAATAATGAATGTGGAATCACAAACTTTATCCAGTACTGGAAGCGCCAATTCTTGAGGGTTAGATACCCTCAAGAATGTTTGTGATCCCAGGGTTCTCAGGGGGTTGGGTTCGAAACCAGAAATGTGTCAGGTTACAATGTGTACTTTAGAGTCAAGGAAAGAAGATTTAAAGAATCATTAATGTATATTATTTCGAATACAATATAAGTCTATACACTCTACCGTGTGAGTTATAACGAAAACAATATAATAAAAGTTAGATATAAGCTTACCCCCAAGGTTCCGACCACGCTTTAACTATCTAGCTAATTAAGTAACATCCTACTCGAGCTGGAGCAGCACCTCCTCAGGCTGAGCTCCTAGGGACTCCAGCCGGAGCAAGAGGAAGATTCAGTTCCGCCTCCTGGCGACTGTCCGTGGCAGGAAAATGTGTAATCTGGCGACTGAGGAAGAGGTATCTGGTGCCCGCGGTCGCATCCGTGTATCCTGGCGAGGATTCCCTTTATGTAAGGAAAAATAGGCCTCAATACGGCCCTGGTGAAAATGCGGTCGACGTAGTGCCAAACCGCGAGAAAGAATACTATCCTTAGGTTTCCGGGAACCGGGCACAATATTTTAAGCCACTGACTTCTTCATCCCATAAAGGATGGGTCGGATTCAAGCAGATCACACCCGATAACACTTCTGACTCCGTTTGCGATTCATGATGCCGCGTGGTTACAATATTCGAACGAGCCACCGAACTAATTCCACTATGGAACTTCGTATTTTACGCCATTTATACGATTTTATTATGCAATCTCCGCGTATAAAATTAGACTTCGCCACTCGGATTAAAGGGAAACCATTCCCAAACAATTTCACTCCGGAAAACTGTGACTGTCGTCTGCCGAGAGATCAGGCCCACTCTCTGATATCTCTGCAGGCAAGGAAGTGTTTTGTTTTTTTTTCTGTTTCCGCCCGGTACAGATTTTAAATTTTAAATTATGATTCGAAATTTTACCAAAACCAATTTTAACGACAATCGCCTAGTTCTTAACTAGGTTAGAGAATCGGCGAGGATAAATGTGATGATGCAGAATAAATTAATGAATAAAATATTAAAACAAAAGGAGTCTAGCCCTGCATCATAACATTACCCCCCTCGCCACCAAATGTTTGCCCTCAAACATATAAAATTGTCGAAATAACCTAACCCTATTCTTTCTAGGTCGGTCCAAGGGTCTACTACAACAGACAAAAAACAAAGTGATCAATAAAATACCAGTAGATAATAATAACCACCAATAGGAAGTATTCATATAACAAAATTAAACCAAAGTGAGAATAGCGAATGGGCGTGCCGCAAATCCGGTCGCACTTCATCGAACGTAAGGCAGGATGAACAGGATTGCGGTGCAGCCATTCTTACTTAAATAACTATAATATTGTAGGAACTAAACTTAAAAACTTAATCTAAACATAACAACCAATGTTACGTGAACGGGATCCGCCAACACCCACAGCTTGAATATGCTGGGTGAAGACTAATTGACTTAGCGTCATGGACAACCGTTGACGTTACATTTATAAAAATAATTAGTACATAATTAATAAAAGTAAGACTTAAATAATACAGACGCCACATTTATAACTAACCAAATATCTGACTGTCTATCACATTCATTTTATACAACCAAATGCGATAATGCATCACTGACCCAAAATAGGGTTATAAGCCCGTCAGGCAACACTTTTTAGGGAGCATAGCAACCCTCACTTACTTATCACTGACTCTACTTCTCCATAGGAGATAAGAAAACACTTTGTCGATGTTTCTACCTAATCTACCTAACTAGGTCGTATGGGGGTGTCCATAAGAGAACAGAGCAGTTAATCAAAATACACAATCTTAATTCAACAAGAGTGTTAAGCAGTCAACAACCATCGCATAAGAATGGAGCCAAAGTAATAGAGTATACAGCCATCAATATAGAAGGTGCAATCGGGTTAAGTGATATGCAACTATTATTAGTGCAGTGATCTAGGTATACGTCCAACATTAACGAAGGCGTAATCGATATTTTTATGAAACAACTTATGGTTTTCTCTGTAAACTGTTGTTCAAAAAAAAAAAAAATAATAATAATAATTGTTAATAATAAGTCTCGCAGGACTGTAACAACAATTATGTATAATAAACTTAGAGTTTATAATAATAATTCTAAAACAATAGGAAAGGAACATCCCAGGTTACTTACATAGTAGCAAGATTTAATGCAATGCAATTTTTAAAATTAAAAAAAAAATTATTTGTAATAATTACAACAAGTGTGTACACAGAAATGACTGTTGAGAAGTCAAAGAAACAGCAACAAATAAAATTAACATTTATAGATTAAACCTAGGTCAGAACCTACGGAAGGTTTCAATACATCTTCGTATGTTCTGATCTTGACAAAATACAGAAAAATCAGATTCAAGAATCATAATATGAAAGAAGTGGCTTAAAATGTGGAAGGATCGGTGGTGGGACATCGTTCCACATTATAAGTTTTCACTTGACTTAAGAAAAAATAAGGAATATATATCTTGTTTGATCAGCAAGATAGCGAACAGCTCTTTTCGTTATGAAGAGGTTAATGTTTATGTGCACCGCTTGGTGCAGTCTTTAATTTATTACTAGGACCCGTCGAGACATGTGGCAATGTCATAATATCTCTTCAAATATAAATGATGAAACAAGAACAAGCAGTATTTATGCATATATAGTAAAAACAATGCTTCCTTATTTTGACTATCTTGAAACGAAAGGAACAGTGGGATTATAGATCCTTTCATTTCAAGATATAGACAAATAAATAATACTTATTAGGATATATTATCCAATAATATTTTACCACAATTACTTTGAGGTACACGAACAATGCTGTTATGCACGTGTAACTCAAAATGCAAGATTTATAACAAATTACATGACTATTCACTTGTTCACCTGAGCCTATTGTATACTTATTTTTAGTTAGAAAATACAATTGCTAATAAGGTTTATTTCTAATCCATTCAATTCGAGCATTAATACCGGAATCAATGGTTATGGGCGTAAGGGAGTAACTTAAGAATAACAATATTAAAATTATAAATACGCCCACGCGAAGTAGTTAAAACATTTCTTCTGAAATGAACCTAGGACAGGATTAAGACTGTCAGAACGCTGGGAATTCTTCAACTCGGTTGATCAGGCCGGTGAAGTTTCCTGTGCGTAGAAAATAAAACAAAAGAACCGAAGTTCTTTATTAGTATTAATATCAGTCCTCATGAAAGATGGCCAGACCTTCTGAGGTACTGATGTGCGAAATAATTTATACCGGAACATTGTCCGACTTGACGATATCTTTTATATGGAAATCGCCAGATACTTTTCCTTTCATGTCCGCTAAGGTATACACTAAGTCCGATTTTTTTTTCACGACTATATTTTGCACAAAGCGTGGAGCTAGTTTCTGTGCAAAGTAATTTAAAGCGTTTGATTGGACGAAATTTCTACGCCAAACTCTGTCTCCGACTTGAAAACTAACATGTTTTCTCCGCAGGTTATAATGGTTTGCTCCTTTTTGGTAAGCTTTTAGTAAAGCATCTGAGACTTGCTCATAAACTGATGACAGTTCTTCTAATTTTTGTGCGTAAATTCTCTGACTAGTACAATTTTGTGAATTAGATTCCTTGTCAGCTATAGGGTTACGATGCAAATCACCGTCTAATATTTGCTCCCGACCATGCATTAGAAAATAAGGTGTAAAACCCGTAGCGCAATTTACGGAATTGTTCATAGCTGATTGTATTTGTGGTAAGAATTTTGACCAATTACGGTGGTCTGTTTCAACTAATATCGATAATGCGGTGCCCAAAGTTTGGTTATATCTCTCTACCACATTGTTTTGAGGGGTATAATAAGAGTTATAAAACGGAGGTGGTATATTATAATTATTTAGTAAGTCCTTAAATTCTTTGGATACAAACTGACGGCCGTTATCACAAACAATGGTGCGCGGTACGCCATGTACAAGAAAGATACTTTCTTCTAAATTCTTCACAATGCTTTGCGCGGTTCCTTTGCGCAGCGGAAACAGCCAGGTAAACTTTGAAAAAACATCGACACAGGATAGAATGACGGTAAAACCAGAGTAACTTCTCGGTAATGGACCTACCAAATCCAACGATAACATCTGCATTGGACGTGTAACTTTTTTAGGATGTGATGAAATACCGTTAGGTGAGGCCGTACTGATTTTATGCGCCTTACAGACCGTACAGCGATTTACAAATTGTTTAATGTCTCTGTACATATTTGGCCAAAAATACCGTAATTGTGCTTTTTTATAAGTTTTAAAAACGCCGGGGTGACAAGATCGAATAGACTCGTGCACACTACTTAAAATGTCTAATTTTTTTTCTTGAGGAATTACTTTTTTCCACGCAGTGTCCTCACACAGTGCTAAACTAGCCTTCGTGTGACGAAATAGTTCGTTTTCCCGAATTTGGAAGTTCTGAAAACGTTGGGGAAATTCTTGACAACCCTTCCAAATATTTTGATACCACTCATCTTGAATATTTTCTGAATCTATAATCGAGATTTCGGCAAGATCCATTCGCGAAAGGACATCTGGGACTATATGTTGAGTACCTTTACGATGAATTACATCAAACGAAAATTGGGATAGGCGTGAACTCCAACGCGCGAGACGACCGCTGGGGTTGGACAGAGAACCTAACCATTTTAGACTTGAGTGGTCGGTTACAACTGTAAAATGAGTTCCTTCAATGTATGGTCTAAAGTGTGTAACGGAGTCTAGTACGGCTAAAAGTTCACGCTCAGTTATTCCATAATTACGTTCGTGAACGTTTAAGCATCTTGAAAAATAAGCAATAGGGTGCTCCTGTCCATCTATAGTTTGAATTAATACCCCCCCAATGCCTACGGAGCTTGCGTCACAGTGTATAGCGAAGGGTTTCGAAAAATCTGGACAACTTAAAACTGGGGCAGAAGTAAGTGCTTGCTTTAGTGCAATAAATGCGGATTCAGCTTCCGGTGACCATTTAAAATTACTAATTCCGTTTTTTGAACCAGTGATACTTGTTAAAGGAGCTGCAATGCTTGAAAATCCCTTGATAAACCGTCTAAAGTAACCGCACAGGCCAACAAATGCCCGAATTTGTTTAGCATTTTTCGGTATAGGAAAATCTTTAATACTATCAATCTTACTTGGATCAGTGCGAAGTCCCTGGGAATCTACCATATAGCCCAAGTATTTAAGCTCGGCTTTACAAAATTCTGACTTTTTTAAGTTAATGGTGAGACCCGCGTCTCTTAGACGTTCGTACACCCGATTTAACAAGTTTAAATGTAATTTCAAGTCTTCCGATACTAATATAAGGTCATCTAAATAGCAAAAAACATTATCATCGAAATCAGGTCCAAACAATGCATCCGCTAGCCTTTGTAATTCGCTAGGAGCATTTTTCAAACCAAACGGCATGCGAGTGAACTCAAAGAGGCCCCGCCCAGGAACAACAAATGCTGTCTTTTCACATGATTTTTTGTCTAAGGCTATTTGCCAAAATGCCTTGGAGAGGTCAATCGAGGAAACATATCTGGCACCGCCAAGTTTATCTAGGATACGCGCAATATATGGAAGAGGATAACTATCACGTACCGTGACGTTATTAATTTTTCGAGAATCAAGGCAAAATCTAGCTGTTCCGTCTTTTTTTGTTACAATTATTACAGGACTGGACCATGGTGAACGAGAAGGTTGAATAACCCCTAATTTTAGCATTTCATCAACTTCTTTTTCTAATTGTTTCTGCCGTGCGGGTGAAAGAGGGTAATACCGCTGTTTGATGGGTGATCCTGTTGTAATTATTTTGTGTTTAACTAAGTGTGTTAGACCTAACCCCTTCTTTTCAAAAGAAAACGACTCGAATTTTTTAACTATTTTAGAGAGTTCCCTGTTCTCTTCAATAGTTAGGGATGAGGCTGGCTGAATAGCCCGCAACCCACTAATATTTCCTTCCGAAACAGGAAGAGTAACTTTCGAAAACAGTTCCGGTGCGATGTGGAACTCCTTCCAAAAGTTAACTCCTAGAATAATTGAAGGCGACAATGTCGGGATGACGTAGAAAAGAATTTCCTTTGTGGATGATTTATACGTGACCGGCAATGACATTGTCCCTAAGACTGGTTGGTTTGAACCGTCCGCTGTATAAACACTAAACTTAACTTTAACTAACTTAATACCTAATTCCTTAAAAATTTTATAACTATTGCCTCCTAGACATGACAATGAAGCGCCGCTGTCTAGCATTCCACTGTAAAAATTATTTATAATATGTACATAAGTATAAGGACGGTTATCATTTTCAATAGCCATCTCCCGTGGCAGCGGGCCCACTGTTCCGGTTGATGGTGATGAAAGAAATTTATCAACTATTCGGAGCCAACTCTCCCACTCGCTTTTCCTCTGCGCCAAGGACGGCTTGTAGCAAGAGAGACTCCGACCTAGTTTTTTGACTTATTATGAGCTTTGTCATTGATAGCTCCCACTTTAGGATTTCCTGCGACTGCGGGTTTTTTCCTACAGTCGGCCACGACATGTCCCGGTGTCTTACAATAAAGACAAATAGGCGTCTTATAAAAAGTTTTAGAAGTTCCCTGATTATTAAGATTACCGTTATTAAAAGAAGACGAAGATGGTTTATTTGAGTTGTATCCTGTATTTGATGGACCGAAATTACGCCTTTTATCATTATTCTTATTGTTGTACGACTGCTTAAAAGTGTTCTGGGTATAACCAGTGCGTCTAAAGTTATTATTATTATTAAAATTTACACTAATATGCACAAATTTCTCCGTTTCATTCGAGCTACTGTGCACATTGGATTCTTTTGAAAATGTAGACGATGTCGCAAATTCTTCAGGCGGTGATGCGTATGACTCTAATTTACCTGCATAAGTTGTTAATTGCTCAAAAGTAAATATGTCTCTAGACACTAATAGATTTGAATACATCGGTAGCAAGGCCTTCATTGCTAGCCGCAGCAGTTCCTGCTCGGGAAGTTTTGATTCGAGCATATTGTTTAGTGCTTTCATTTTTAGCGTGAATTCTAGTACTGACATTCCTTTTTGTTGAGACATGTTAAAAAGTTTTATTTTTAAATCGGTTTGAAGGTCGCTTGCTTCAAATTGGCTAATTAAAAGTTTTGATAGCTCGTCCCACTTCAATTCTGGGTGGTAAATGGATCTGAACCACAACAACGCCAGGCCATCCAGAAGATCAGGGAAAACGCGCACCAGTTCATTTTGAGGAAAATTCCTGGTTCTACATTTTTCCTCAATAAGTAGGAGAAATTCTCTTACGCTCGATTTCCCGTCGTATTTAATGTTCCAATTAGTAACATTTGTGGATGATGATTCTTTATAAATAATTTTTGTATGTTTAATAATTTTTGGGTTTTTAACAGTACATATTTAGTTCCTCTGAATCTGAATCTGACGAATCCATTTCTGTAATTGGTGTTAATTTTAACGTTTTATTTTACTCGCGCGCCTGTGAACGCAGCGCGTGAAAGGTGGACGCTGGTTCGATAGATCGTGTTGTAAGTTCCTTAGTAAGGTCTTCTTTAGAGGCATTGTTAATATTTGCAATTGGAGTCGACATTTTTATCAAATTGTACGCGAAGTTCTAATATGAAAAACTCGAATTATCTCAAAAATAATCGAAAGCGTATTGACGTTCGATGAATGTTTTTAGCATTGAAAAACATAAATGTAAAAAAAACATTCATGAAATATTTATAGTTTTGAATTGAAACCAAAATAATGTTAATATAAATTATTTTTATAAAAGTGGTAATAAAATCCAAATTCGAGATAATCGTCTATATACTCGAGGTTAAATTTGAAACGTATATTTGATTTGAATCGTTATTTAAAAAAAATATATTAGAAACTTTTGAAAAATACAATTTTTTAAATCAATAAAAATAATCGATGAAATTTAGTTAAGTATGTCATCTTAATCGGTTGTTCCAAGTATAGTAAGTACCTATTGAAGTTCATAAATTAATTTTTCGACTAAAATGTTGACAAATTCACATCTACGCTGGAGTATCTATGGAATTTTTTTTGTGTACAACAAATTATGCATCTATGCTAAAACTTCTATGGAACTGTTTGCGAAGAAACAATGGCGATGCAATTTACTCGTGAACGGCATAATAACAATATAATATTCACCATTAATAAACATTGTTATTACATGAATCTGATATACAGATACTAGATTAATGTCGAAGAAAGTCTATTTAATTCCAATAATAAACAACACTACCCACTTGTTATTCATAGTATTATCTGTTGTGATGACAGATTGACATACCAGTGTAAACAAAACATTTGTCATCCATAGTATTTCAAATAAATAAATAAATACAACATTATATATGAGATTAAGGCATGACTACTTATTTACAGTTTATTTATTTCGCGCCAAATATTAACGTTCTTCCAACGAAGCGTAAACAATCAATTAACAAGTACATGTTATTTATTAAAACTTGGAATATGCTGTCGAGTATCTAACATAATAATTTATATTTTTCAAAGGATCATAATATCCCACTTAATATCACACTTTTGTGAAATACTCGTTCGTAGTATTATAATAATTACTGTCGATAACCAAAACAATGCAATAATTGCAGGTTATATTTATTATTTGCCGCTGTCAATTTGACACAAGAGGTTATGTTAAATGTTGTTACCAACATGACGGAATGATACCAATTCAAAACAAAGCAATATTTTAGGTTATTTTAACAATACAGATTTATAAGCCTCAATGTGAACAAATGAATTATGTACCCTATACAATTATAATCTGACACATTTATAGCCGTGTTTTAAGTGGGTCGTCAATTGCTACGTTGAGTAGTTGCTATGGTTACTTGCTACGTGCAGCCTACAATACTCACCAGACATTTTAGGTTATAATAATGAATGTGGAATCACAAACTTTATCCAGTACTGGAAGCGCCAATTCTTGAGGGTTAGATACCCTCAAGAATGTTTGTGATCCCAGGGTTCTCAGGGGGTTGGGTTCGAAACCAGAAATGTGTCAGGTTACAATGTGTACTTTAGAGTCAAGGAAAGAAGATTTAAAGAATCATTAATGTATATTATTTCGAATACAATATAAGTCTATACACTCTACCGTGTGAGTTATAACGAAAACAATATAATAAAAGTTAGATATAAGCTTACCCCCAAGGTTCCGACCACGCTTTAACTATCTAGCTAATTAAGTAACATCCTACTCGAGCTGGAGCAGCACCTCCTCAGGCTGAGCTCCTAGGGACTCCAGCCGGAGCAAGAGGAAGATTCAGTTCCGCCTCCTGGCGACTTTCCGTGGCAGGAAAATGTGTAATCTGGCGACTGAGGAAGAGGTATCTGGTGCCCGCGGTCGCATCCGTGTATCCTGGCGAGGATTCCCTTTATGTAAGGAAAAATAGGCCTCAATACGGCCCTGGTGAAAATGCGGTCGACGTAGTGCCAAACCGCGAGAAAGAATACTATCCTTAGGTTTCCGGGAACCGGGCACAATATTTTAAGCCACTGACTTCTTCATCCCATAAAGGATGGGTCGGATTCAAGCAGATCACACCCGATAACACTTCTGACTCCGTTTGCGATTCATGATGCCGCGTGGTTACAATATTCGAACGAGCCACCGAACTAATTCCACTATGGAACTTCGTATTTTACGCCATTTATACGATTTTATTATGCAATCTCCGCGTATAAAATTAGACTTCGCCACTCGGATTAAAGGGAAACCATTCCCAAACAATTTCACTCCGGAAAACTGTGACTGTCGTCTGCCGAGAGATCAGGCCCACTCTCTGATATCTCTGCAGGCAAGGAAGTGTTTTGTTTTTTTTTCTGTTTCCGCCCGGTACAGATTTTAAATTTTAAATTATGATTCGAAATTTTACCAAAACCAATTTTAACGACAATCGCCTAGTTCTTAACTAGGTTAGAGAATCGGCGAGGATAAATGTGATGATGCAGAATAAATTAATGAATAAAATATTAAAACAAAAGGAGTCTAGCCCTGCATCATAACAAAACACTATTCATTATCTTTATAATTACTTTATACTATCCATACTACTATATTTTAACCATATGTAAATGAAATCCTCAGCACGGGAGATCCCAGTTAAGAAATCATTATAACTATTTGTTAAAAAAATAATAATAATAAAACACTTATTATTATTATTACTGTCAGATTCATTTATTGACAAATCACTTCAAACTTAGAAGGTCACGTCACCTCCCCGCTTCACGCAACTTGTTTTGTTCCCTTTTCCCTCATTGGAATGTCTATTGTTTTATATGTCTATGTCTTCAAACCTATTAATTTTCCGCAATTGAAAAGACAAAGTCTGGTATATAAAACCCAGTAAAATATTGCACAACGGCGTAGGATTACAATATTTTTACCTTTAGTATGGTGTGGGATAGAGCATCACTCATGGCGTCCAACTTATCTTCGATGCTTTCGATAACTTGAAGCATCACAGTGGTGGCGAAGAGACTAGGAGAGACCAGGGCGTCCTGGGGGTCGGGGTCTTTGACCAATGACGAATTGTTGGTGACGATGGCCAGGTTGATCCTTTGCAGCTGGTGGTTTGTATTTGTTAATAGTTGATACGCATCATCTGCTGTGTATGGATCCGGTCTGATAAAATGTAAGCATCGCCATTATTTTATTATCAAGAGAGCTTACTCAAATTTGTTACAATCATTAATTAACCCAAACTAAGCCATCATACACAAACCTAACCATAACGTAAATAAACCATATTAAACGGTTCAATATAAATTAATTCATAACGTCAGGTGGGAATGCGTGTCCTTGTTCTGTTGGCATTTTAATGGAAGAAACTTCATTGATCCTTTCGGCTCCAGTGCGGAGTCGGAGAACACACCAAACGCGTGCCTAATATTTGAGCACAGTTGAAAATTTTGTCACTCCTCCCGCACTAGCAAAACAAATACAAAAAAATAGGAATAAACAGTAATAAGATAATATGCAATATAGCTACCTTTGTTTTTGGCAACAATTATCGATAATACTTTGGCGCAGAGCAGGTGAATCAATTCCCATTATTATCAAATCTTCAACAACCAAATCGTTAAATTCTTTTCCTCCCACATCATATTTCCTGATATGAAAAAAATGTAAATCATGTTACAAAAAAAACCTGAATATTAAAACAACCTATGTTAATATTTATCTAACCGCTGCACTTTTAATAGCCTCAGATTATAGAAATTACACTTCGTTTAAACACAATTACTACAAGAAACATCTATTTACGTCAGGAGAGACGGTAAAAGATGTAATAAAATTTAAAGTTCAAAATTTCCCATATAAAACAATCCCTTTGCAATCCCAATTTTGGGTTATTTCAGTATTGATTAAAATTTGTGAAAATTTCGTTTCAATCTAAATAGTTATTTATTAACGCCGATTATAGCGGCTTTTACAAAAGAATAACAATTGTTTTACATATGAATACAGAATACACATAGATTAAAAAAAATAATATAAAATACATAAAAGAGAACAATAGAAATAGTAGTATCAACATAAGAAGTACAATGAGTAGGTTATTATAAATACAATACAACATATTATAAATCCCGGATATTATGTAATGAGTGTTAAGAAATTAATACTTTAAAACTGTATTTGATTATAGTCAGTCTGAGAAGCGCTGACAGACAGTTTTAATTAAGTAGTGTTTGTATGAGGTTAAACTAGCAATGTTTATAGGTTCATCCAAAACATATTTATTTCCAAGTACATGGAGGCGATAAATTATGGAATTGAGTTCAGCATTAGATCCTGTATTGTTGCAATGATAGGGTAATTTGAAACGAACTGATCGACTAGGTACATGGAAACATATTAACGAAAGAAGTTCAGGGGATTTCAACAGGTTGGTAACGATTTTTAATAAATAAAATAGGTCTGAACAAATTCTTCTTTCTTTTAATGTATCGAGTCCCAATAATTGTAACAGAGAGGGGTAATTAATGTTTTCGATGAATATTCCCAATTTAAAATTAACATAACGTAAAAATTTATGTTGGACTCGCTCAAGGGAATTCTCATGCACACTGTAGTAAGGACTCCAAATGGTGGTGTTAAATTCTAGTTGGCTTCTAACAAGTGAAGTGTAAAGTAATTTGACAGTTTTTAAATTTTTTAAATCCTTTGAAATCCGTAAGACAAATCCTAACATTTGCATTGCTTTACTGGTTATATTATTAATATGTTTAATGAAAGTTAATTTAGTATCAAAGGTTATACCAAGGTCTCTTATTTCATCAACAGATAATAAGGTGTGATTATTGAGAAAGTAGGTGAACAACAATGGGTTTTTTTTTCTGTGGAATCTCATAAGTTGACATTTTTTTACATTAAGAGTTAATTTGTTTTTAAGACGCCAATCGTAAAAGCTATTAATATTAGATTGAAGTGTTAGACAGTCCTCGAATAAATTAAATTATAATATTAATATTAGATTATTATCGCATAAATTACTTAATTAACCCAAACTAAGAACCTATTTTGTGCATGTGAATAGTTATTTCTTGAAGTAGTTGTTGAAACGAAGTGTAATTACCATATTCTGTGGTTGAAAGTGCGGCAGTTAGGTAAATAATTACAATATTATGCATTTGGATAAGAAATTGTAAGAATCAATAATCATTTTTAATAATAATAATATGATAGAATTAATGAAGTTGAATTTAGTGATGTTTCATCTAACAAATAATTACCTAAACATTGGTATGTATTCATCGGCGTGTAGATTATGCAGCATGACTTCAGTCCCAACTGTAAAGTTCAATTTTTTGATACTCCTTGACTTCGGTTGACCAAATTTGTCCAGCATTTTCACTGTTAAATTACAAATATGTTAAAAATTAGTATGTTTTGTTTACCATTCAGAGTAAATAAATATATTAAGATTAAGATTCTGGTAATAATTTTTTTTATTGTTTAAGGTTAACTTCTAGATTTGAATTTAAAGTGTGGTGTTTTCTCTTCCTAACATCATTTAAATCATATTTCTCACCACGAAATATAATTAAGATTCTGGTAAAGCTTTCCTACTCCGCTTACTTCTTATTAATTATAATAACACTTTGTTTGAACTTAAATGGTTGTTACTTGTTGTAATTAAGTCTTTTTTTTTTCAATATCAAAGTTAGTATAAAGTGACATTTGCCAAAAGGTTCCACTGCAATCTAAATACAAAAAAATTATTTGAATAACCCAAACTATGAACCTAATAACATGTGTTGTGCATGTTTTTCCATCTCCCCTGAAGTAAATAGTTGTTTCTTGTACCAATTGAGTTGAAACGAAATGTTATTTCAATAATTTGTGCATATTTAGCAGTTTGCGGAGTAAGGAATGTTTACCTAGGGCCGGCTCTGAGCCAAACGGCACCTGGCGCGAGTAAAATTTTGACGCCCCTTACGAGTAGGCGCCTAAGTAGGTTATCACTGTAACTAATAATGTTCGGGTGATTTGTATTCTTGTGTAATGCCGTTTTTATGAAAACTGTAGTGGTACGCCACTACTCGAGTCGGACGGTGTCGGGTACTACTTAGAACACAGTACCAAGCGCTAAGGTGCTACGGTACTTAGACCATCGTAGAATCTACTGGATACTTCGGCCGTTGCCTAGAGGTCAAGCCGAATGGTACTAGAAACTACCGCGCTATTCGTACAGGCACTGGGCGACCGCTAGAATCTTCGGTGTAAAGGGTAGCAAAATATTGTAGCCATTATAACTAGAATGTTCGGGAACGTTCTTAGGTGCAACTTGAATCGCATTAGAACCTACTAGCGATACATCGTCGGTATTGCCAATCTACCTACTCGCTGGATTATTCTCGATGCATTCGCACCTTATATAAGCGACAGCGGGAAGGTACTCAGGCAGTCTACTACTTACATATCTTTAACGCGCTATTCAAAACAACTTAATCCTTTAATCCGCGATTACTTAAATAATCCTTGCTGTGTCTGTTGTGATTAATTACTTGTATGATATATAAAATATTGTTAAAATTTATTCACCGCTGTCTTATCCCGGCAACAGAATAAATCTATTATATATATATAGTTTAATTTCAATACGGAACACATCTTCAACCTTTGCAACAAAACTAATCTCGGTGTTAGGACTGTTTGGTATTGTCCTGCTTAGGACCGGCCCTGCATTTTCTAAGACTTTTTACACTGGCTCAGTACCAGAACGAAAAAAATTGGAGACCCAGCACAGAAAAGTAAAGTTCACTACGGTTTGCAGCGCACCCATTGCGGGATTTTTCTGCACAGTATCTCTGGTTTTTGTCGATTCGGTGCCGATACCTAGCCAGTAGGACCAAGGGCTAAAACGTATTTTGAGATCCATTTTCTACCTACAGGGTAAATAGGTTTTAACGCTACTAAACTTTTCTTCTGGGTAATAACCATTGCTACTAATATAATCTTCGTTAATGAATCAGTTAGTGTGTGATTTAATTGTTTAGAATGGTTGACTTCGTTATGGCGCAAAATGCTGTAAAATTTTCTGAATTACAATGTTTAATAAAAATAGAGTAGCGGAATCTCTGTCAATACAATAATCGCGTGACGAAGATTAATAACAACGAGTGTTTTCGCTACATTACATCGACATTTTCAACAAATACACGTAAAAAAAGCGAACGGTACAAGTAAAACAACAATTAATTGCTAAAAATGTACTTCTCTGTATAATTTATTATACTTACAAAAATAAACCCACCAAAATCAAAAAATCAAACTGCTGCATGGAGTGCATGTGCATAGATGAAAAATAATTATTGCATTTGACATTTGACGTTCGTAGTGATGGGCATAATCGAAACATTTTACAAAAATAAACCACTCATACTAAAAGATTCTGAAGATTTTTTTAAATACTGTTTTATAACCTAAGCTATTATTGTAGTACGTAGAGTCTCTTCTTTAGCATATTTTATAATTTTTCTAACTTTTAACTGAGCATGTTTTTGTTATATATTTGTATTCAGAAGTTGAATAAAAAACTTGTAAACGTTAAAGCACATTTGGGCGTAAAATAATATATATATATATATATATATATAAATATTCTTATTGATCTATATTTCTCTTTTGTCAGTAGGGTAGATCTTTGCGAAGGAGGGCTGTCCATCTGATTGACGATCCATTGTTAACAAACCGATTGTCATGTCTAATGCACAGACGCAACGTCGACATGCTGAGTCTGTTCTACAGGTATTTTAATGGAGCCCGCTCTAAGGAGCTAGCACCATTAATCCCAGTGTACCGGTGTACGTGCGTGAAATCTAACGTACACGAGCGGAACCATAAATGAACCACTCACAGCGGAACACACGCAACCATCACGCAACTTTTCGTTTCTTCTTCTCGTTTTTGTGTTTTGGGTTTATCTGTCAATACGAGGAGCTACATGAACTCTAAAACAAACTTCGATCAAAATGTAAATAAGTATCTGTCTCTGGTGTCTATGGCGGTTTGCTAAGTTTTTGCGCTTTTTGGTCGTTATTCGTCTTTTTGATGCCGCGTGAAGTCCGTTCAAAAGTGACAGTAGCGTTGGGTGTTTTAATATCACTATAATGTTAATATAAAAGAACATTTCAAAGAAATTTGGTAGGTTTCCTTCTCAAATATTATGAGTTGAAAATATTATCATTTGTATGAAATTTTAATACCCGAAATTAGCATTTAAAACAACATAACCTTTCAAAGTTTTGTCAATTTACCGGTGTATTTACGATGTGTTAGCTATTAGGATCCTTGAAAATAAACCCACACCTGTTAATTTTACTAAGGTATAATCTTTTGTCAATTATATTATTGTTAAAAACTCTTTTCGACCTGATCTGATCTGAGTTCGGATATTAATTTCTACCCCTGTTTTAATTTTGTATATTATTGCACAACTGTTTAGGAATTATTGATGTTAATATTTTATATTTAGAACAAATTTCCCTGTGCAGGCACACGCCTATGCAATTTACTATCGTTTATGTACACCGATATCACACTCGCCATATTTATTCCCCCTTACAATGTTCAATGTACTAAGTCATTCTTTTCGTTGCAGATAATATTTAAATTACAATGGCAATGTATAAAGTGCCCAACAACATGGCTGCCGTGGATAGAAGTAACGCACAGCTCGATAATACAAATCTACAAATGGAATTTCTGGAATTGGCGGGAAGATCTCTCGATATGAGAATTGTCTCTGACAATTCGACATTTTCTTTTGTGGAGGTAAGCATCGTGGACAGAATATTAAAAATATTCTCAGATGAAATAGTTGGTAAAACTGCAGAATTCCTCTTCACGCGAAGAGGAATTCTTATACGCGAGTATATATATAATTGAAATAACACTTCGTTTCAACTTAAGGTAAATATTTACCTACGACTACGACCGTTTTTAACACGCATTTAAAAATAAACAATCATTTGATTCATCTTAATGACAATAAACAACAACTTTTTGCATTTACAATTTTGAAAAATATTGATATTATTTACGTAAATAATGATTTACGAGAAAATTTTCTGTACGACGCACCATTTTGACACACCGAGTTCTCGCTTAGTTCGCGGTTTGTTTTTACGTAGTGTAGGGCACTGCCAACATAACAATTAAAAAACACAATCATAGTTTTTTATAACATAGACCATGAAAAACCTTTTTTTAAATGATGTGTTAATTTATTTATACATAAAAAATATTGTAAATAAAAAACCTATTATTTATTAAAATTAACGTATTAAGGGAAGTTTTTTTTATATATAAATAGCCTAATCCAACCTAACCTATCCTATAATAATCCAACCTAACCTAACCTAACCTATCCCATAATAATCCAACATAAACTATCGTATAATAACCCAACCTAACCAAACCTAACCTATCCTAATCTAACATATAATAATCCTACCTATCCTAATCTAACATATAATAATCCAACCTAACCTAACCTAACCTATCCTAATCTAACATATCCTAATCTAACATATAATAATCCAACCTAACCTAACTTAACCTAATCTAACATATAATAATCCAACCTAAGGGGCCGTTCAAGTATTACGTAAGCAGATTTATTACAATTATTTACCCCCAAAAGTAAGCAAAGCTCTTACCCCCCCCCCCCCCCCCCTCCCATGCTTACGTAAAAATTGGTACCTATATGCATTTTTCTGTTAATGTATTCTGATTTTTAAGCGAGTACCTAAACGTATTAATTATTTGTGGGAATCCCCGAATATGTATTCGGTTTTCAAACATAGACAATGTGTGGGTTGCCAATGTGTAAAAAAAATAACTACTGCTGAGCAGTGCTGACATAATCACTATCTCGACCCCCCCACCCCCCATATCATCAAAAATAAGCAAAGCAAAGACCCCCCTGCCCCCCTATAGTGCTTACATAATACTTGAACGGCCCCTAACCTAACCTAACCTATCCTAATCTAACATATAATAATCCAACCTAACCTATCCTAATCTAACATATAATAATCCAACCTAACCTAACTTAACCTAATCTAACATATACCTAATAATCCAACCTAACCTATCCTAATATCCTATAATAATCCAACCTAACCTATCCTAATCTAACATATAATAATCCAACCTAACCTAACTTAACCTAATCTAACATATACCTAATAATCCAACCTAACCTATCCTAATCTAACATATAATAATCCAACCTATCCTAACCTAACCTATCCTAATCTAACATATAATAATCCAACCTAACCTAACCTATCCTAACCTAACATAATAATCCAACCTAACCTAACCTGTAATAACCTATAATAACCCAACCTTACCTAAAATGAAAACGTTTTATTTAAAAAAAAACCGTAGTAAACCTTTAAATATTAAGAAACTAAATTCATTTGATGTTTGGTATCAAAGTTGATCGCCTAACAATTAACGGGTGCGTGTCTAGCGATCTCGAAAAATAGTCTATTATGCCGATTATGCCTTTCATGTTTTCTACACTGCCACTACACAAACAAACGCGAACTATGCGAGAACTCGGTGTGTCAAAATGGTGTGTCGTACGGAAAATTTTCTCGTAAATTATTATTTACGTAAATAATATTAAATATCAATATTTTTCAAAATTGTAAATGCAAAAAGTTGTTGTTTATTGTCATTAATATGAATCAAATGATTGTTTATTTTTAAATGCGCGTTAAAAACGGTAGTCGTAGGTAAATAATTACCCAACTTAATTAGTACAAGGAACGTCAGGAGAGATGGAAAAACATGCACACAGTGGGTTATTATGTTCTTAGTTTAGGTTATTTAAATAATTTAACTTAAAATTCTATCCTTCAAACATAACCCACGACAAACGTCAGAACAAACAAATAAGAAAAAACATAGTAGTCGAAACTGTCAAAACATGTTAACAGGGATTGAAAAAAAAAGGAACTTTAGCCTTCGGAAAGCCGAGCTCCCCCGACCTAATACCTCTGCAGTATGCCGAGGGTGAAAATGCCACTAACAGAATGCATTAATGTCAGATTACCATATGGATATACCAATGGGTTAGCGATGAGTCGTTCCTGAACGAGCCGCACAATTGAACTAGCTTCATTTGATGAGCCGTATTCAGGCGACTCCTGGTAAACCGTGCCACGGCTCAATTGAACGGTTATTCTTTTTTATCAGGAGAAAATAATCCAAGTACTAATTGTTATTACATACTCAGAGTCGTGAACGGTGTTTGACAGTCCGACATCTGAACATAGACATATATACCTACACCTACTAACTACCTAGCATCTTATTTTTCTTATGGTACCAAAAAACTGCAATCACCATTTATAACTCCATTATTGCTCCACATTTTAACTATTGCTCAACTATCATTTTCCTGTGTAACGACCGAGAACAAAATAAATTTAAAACCCTCCAAAATAGGGCAATGAGAACAATACTTAGACGAAATAGATATTCAAAAGTAAATAAAATGTTAAAGGAACTAAATTGGCTAACGGTGAAACAGATGCTGACCTTGAACATGATGATATTAGTACATAAAATAGTAAACAACCTGTTACCCAAATATTTCTCAAATAAAATTGTATACAACAAGAACATACACACACATAAAACAAGGACGTGCAATGAAATCAGGCTACAAAAAATGGACAAGGCGAATGCTCAGAATAGTATACTACATATATAACTGGGTGAAGTACTATAATGCGTTGCCGGAAAACTTAAAGTCAGCACCAATTGGAAGGTTCAAGATGTTGTGTAGGAGCCACATCAAGCAGGAGAAAATATAGCAAATATGCATGTAACAATTAATTAGTAATTAGTAACCTTAAATGCACAAATTACTAAAATAAAATTAATAAATAAAAATATTTTACCATCTCCCCCGAGATGGAAGGTCGTCTCTTGTAGTAATGAAACTGAAAGTGTTATTTAAAAAAAATTTGCTTATTAAAAGTGAGGCGGAATTTTACCAGATCATTGAATTTATGTGATTCTTTATAATATTTGCAGATGACAGGAGTGGGCACCCTCAACACCCCAACTGTAAGCGGGTTGAACGACTTTGACTATCAGAACCTCTCTGGGCTGGGACCCCACCCCCCGTCCCAGCTGAAGACTGTAGGCAAAGTGCCCTTGCCACCGGAAGTGATGGAGCATTTTGGACGTATCCTTTTACTTGAAACTTTCATTAGTCTGTGTGCATCGTTAACTTCCCACGTTAGATGCCTATTCTTACTTTGGTTACATAATCTTTATTTTGCTTTTTTTTACAAACTAGCTGAAATCCCCGGTGTTGCCCTGGTTTCATGCAGAGTTTTCCAAATCAGATGTAGAAATTATCTTCCTCTTGTTTTGAAGGTCAAGTGTGAAAAAATATCATCAATCTCGGAATAAAATTGTAGATTTGTGTAAAAATCAAACAAACACCGCCGCAGACACTCTCCATTATATAAACAGATTAAAATGTTTACAGAATGCATAACTCCCATTTGTCAAATTTTACAGGAAGCGAAAAAAAGCTCGTAGTGAAAAAAAATGAAAGAGATGTTATTGTTTTTATTTGTGTTTAGAACATACCACATTTTTCTGTATTTATTTTAGATCCTTAAACATTTATAATTTAAGGCTTTCTATTTTAAAACAGAATTAGGAAGTTTATTTAAATCTGCAAAATGGTGCCATGGATATTTTACTAATTTGTGTTTAAAAACAGACAAAACTGGATTTTTTTTACGAATTTATGAGTTTTACATTTCGAGGCGTGACTAATTTTAACACCAAATCAACACCGCAGTCTACGAATTAAACCGACGATATGCAAGTTGTTTTTGAAAAAGGGTTTATTTTTATTTATTTGTTCTCATTAATTGTCAATAATACAGTGCAATTCAGTAGTTATAATTTTAAAAATTCAAAATGGCGCTGAAGAGCTATTTTTTTTATTGTTATCAAATGTAACAAGACGTCAACACCCTAAGAAACCTCATTTTCACTCTAGTATAGCAATAACGTACTTTCATTCAATATTTGAAATTTGTCTTCTGCAATACCGATATGTCTTTAACTGAAGGGCACAGATTTAGAATGCCAATACACTCTAGGCCTGTTCCCCGAGATCAACCGAGCCTGGCTGACGATAGATAGCGACATCTATGTGTGGGCGTACGAACACGGTACGGATGTGGCGTACTTCGACGGCCTGGGAGAGGCCATTGTCAGTGTGGGCCTGATCAAGCCAAAACCCGGCGTGTTCCAAAACTTTGTCAAGTACTTGCTGATACTGACTACTACAGTTGAAATTGTTGTGCTTGGTAAATATACTTTATTTAACTCTTTAACTCTTATAATAAAACATACTGCCTAGTTAAATGGTATGATTTGAGATTTTCATGACCAAAGGTATCGTGATTAATTTTTGTCCTCCTTCTTTAGTCAACTTTTCAGACGGCATTACAGTAACCATCATCAAGGCAGATGTGATGAACACTCTGATGCGTTGGCTAAAGGAGGAGATAGCGTATTGCATAGTTAGAGTTCATATATTTGTTTGTTTGACGGCTTTCGTGGTCGAGGGGTAAGGGAGCCTCAACTATGCAATAGCAAGCCGGTCAAATCCTGGCAAGCGCAAATAAATTTTATTTGATAAATTTGTGTTTAGTCATAATTTATTAATTTGAGATAATATATAGTATATTTGCGACACGTTCCAGAGTGGAAGATACTCTCAACATCGCCCTGGTGTAAGACCACCATTCAGAATTGAAAACTTGCTTGAAATGGCTTTGGCCGTGTTTGATGCCCATATCTGAATATCCAGGTACTTCCCTACCTTCCTCCTCCCCATCTCCTTTCTCTCCCAACTACCTTCAGCCTCACAACATACCCTAATTGGGGATGCCATAGTCTCACCGGCTCCAAATGGTTGGGGGCAGTTGAGACTCTTGTGTGGTTTCACATAAAAAAAATATTACATACATTTTTTTAAAATTTAGTGTATTTTTTATTTTATCTGTTTTTATTGTCTGTCTCCAACAAATGTGGATACTTGTGTCTGTTTTGCACTGCAGTTTCCTTTTTGTGCATATCTTGCTTGTACTGCAAGCATGTCAAACTCACAGGATCTCGCATGCCAAAATATACAAGGTGTAGGACCAAAATCTTTGATGCCAAATAACTTTTAAAATGGAATGTAAATAAAAACAAGAAGAAATTCATACAATCGGGTTAAAAATCACTGGGAAATACGGGGAAGATAAAACGAAGCCTTACCTTATGATGATGTTGGTTTCTTTTGAGTCCCGTTGAATTCTTGAAAATTCCATCGCATGGATCACTTAAAGTTTATAGGTACACCTCATATATGATCAAAATTATGTATACATATAATATTATCATGTGGAAAAACAAAAACCTCAATATTTATAGAAACATACTCAATTTAGAGAATCCAACTTCACTGAATTTTATCTTCAAATATAAATTGCTTAATCAGCTATTTTTGTCGTCCAATCTCTTAAAACCTGTTATCTTCCATGGCTAATTAGTGATGATTGTCGTTTGTTTCAGGCGTGACCTTCTCCAACTCGCAGTGCAACGGGCCGCTGGGCGCCCTGGAGGAGATGCACCTGGTGCCCGAGCCCGTGTTTGTACTGCCCACGGACGGCGTGTCCATGAACGTAATCCAGGCCACCAGCACCGGTCGCATCTTCATGGGCGGCAAGGACGGCTGCCTCTATGAGATCACCTACCAGGTAATCGGGCGCAATTTCATAATACCTACTTTTTTTGTTACAGGCAAAAGAGGGAACCATTCATCGGATTACCAACTACTCTGCCATATTTTCTGTGTATAATGTAGAGTTCTAGAAAATAAAGTTTAAAAAACAATGCAGCTGAAAGTAACGACCGAATACTTTGAATTTAACAAAAATAAATGTGAATTCCAACTACGGAATATTTATTTTGAAAATTTAAATGTTAAATACAGTAGAACCTCGTTAATTCTAAATCCACGGGACATCAAAAATCAAATTTCGAATTAACAAATTCCCACGTAATTCGAAATTTTATGAAAAAAAAAATAAAAATACGCCGAAAATCGATTTTCTCGGCCGCCTCTTCAAATCCGGGTGGTATTTTAGTTGTAAATTCGTATTAATACCAATTATATCTTTATTTTCGCGGCCGATTACCGTAGCGGCGGGCCCTTTAAATTCAGATATTCGCGATAAATTCGTAAAAATGCTATATTTACCGATTTCGGTCGCGGCCTACCCTTTAAATTGAGATATTCGTAAAAATACGATATATTTCCGCGTAAATCGAGATTTCGCGGTAATTTTCCGTCGCGGCCGGCCCTTTATTTCAAATATCTGAATTTAAATTCGTAAAAATACCTTATATTTCCGCGTTAAACGAGAATTCGCGGCCGTATTCTGTCGCGGCTGGCTCTTTAAATGCAGATATTCGAAATAAATTCGCAAAAATACGATATATTTCCGTGTAAATTGAGAATGCGCAGCGGATTTCCGTCGCGGCCGACCCTTTAAATTAAGATATTTGATGTAAATTCGTTAAAATATGAAATATTTCCGCGTAAATCGAATTTTATCAGCAGTTTTTCGTCGCGGCCGGCCTTTTAAGTTCAGATATTTGAAGTAAATTCGTAAAAATATGTCATATTTCGGCGTGAATCAAAATTTTTCGGCTGATTTCCGTATTTTTTAACTCGGATATATTCGAAGTATTCCGTAAGTCCGATTTCCGTCGCGGCGGGCTCTTTAAAATTCAGATATTCGAAATAAATTCGTAAATATACGATACATTTACGCGTAAATCGAAAATTCGCAGCCGAGTTTCGTCGCCGCGACCGACCGACCCTTTAAATACAGATATTTGGTGTAAACTCGTAAAACTACGACATATATCCGCGTAAAACGTATTTTCTCGGCCCTTCAAACTCGGATATTCGAAATAAATTTGAAAAAGTATTACATTCCAGTGTAAATCGATTCAGATTTACGAAATATTATGATTTATTTTCGCAAAAATCAAATTTTTTCGAATTACACGAACAAATTTTCGTGCGCGGACAAAAATAAATTTCGAATTACGAATTAACGAATTTCGAATTAAAAAAATTATTGTATGAAAAAATTTTTATGCAGAAATTTTTTTGGCGAAAATTTCGAATTATGCGTTTTTTCGAATTAACGGGGTTCTACTGTACTTACACCACAAAATCGACGCCAAATATGAGGTAGATTCACCGGTTTGCCGGTATAATCACGAGTTTCCCAATACTGTGTCCCTTCCATCATGCTGGTACATCTCACCAAAATGAATAAATAGCACATCAAGTCGTTTAAATGTAATATAACAATGTCATACCTACTAAATACTCAACTAAAATTGTAGATTCTGTAAAGGAGACACACTTTTTTAACTATGTTGTTTTACTTAAATATTTCCGAATCGGTGTTGGTACTACTGCCAACTGAATAATAATGAGTTTTGTCAGTTGAAAAATTCCGCTGGATCTATAACACGCTCTTAACAATTTTGTTTGTTATATTTTTCAGGCCCAGCTAGGTTGGTTTGGAAAACACTGCAAGAAAGTAAACCATTCCACGGGAACTCTGTCCTTCCTGGTGCCGTCATTCCTCAATGTGGCTCTGTACGAAGACGACCCCATCACTCGCATCGAGGTGGACAATGCCCGCCACATGCTGTACACTCTCAGCGAAAAGGGCTCCATCGAAGTGTACGATCTCGGGGCCAACGGTGACTCTATCAAGAAAATTATCAAATTGTCACAGTCTAAAATTGTGCACCTCGCTACTGATGTTGTAAAGTAAGTTATGTATTGTTAAGTTATTTTTATCACTTATTTTTCTCTCTTGTCTTTGTACTATGCACACTGTTTATTCATGATTGTTAACCCGTCGTACGCAGAAGTCACAACAGTTGGGTTGCAAGTGGCTATGCCCCGTAAGCGTTCATCACAACAGTTGTCTTGCGAACATGTATCAATGAAAAAGTGTTGCATACAGGGGCACCTACCATCAATAAAAATGTATAGAGCACGCATAATTATGGAGGCAATTGAAATTCACAAACAATAATATTAATAGATACGATGAGGCTCAATAGTTCTTGGTGGCCGGCTGCACCAAAACTAAACGCAGAAAACCATTTTAAATAATACTGTAATACCAGCTCTCAGGGGATTGGTGCTGGTATATGGTATTGCATCTATGTAGATACATAAGCACACACTTCACTACAATCTTCAAATACACATCTGCCCTGATAATGGACACTGTAATGCTGTCTAAAATGTTGGCTAAACCAGGAGGTAGCACAACACGGCATAATACCACAGAAATATACCACTAATAATCGAAATAATAGTGTACCGGACAGCAGGTGGATGGACATAATCATTAAAATAATTAAGGAAATGAATATTTAGTAGTAATTAAAATTTAGTTATTTTTTTATTGGTTCCTTAATGCTCTCATGCATCCTGTTTAGAGATAAGAATAATTGCTGTACATTAACACGTGTTGAATTTGAACTCAATAAATATGCAAACAGCTGGCACAACCAGTCAGTTGTCCGACGACATTCGCAAGTTGTGTTTCTTTGCAAATCCTTACCCAAGGTACCCCCGAGAGGAAACCGGCATTTACAGTCGATGTCACTGGCGTAGATGTCCAGTACATTTATGGTCCTTCGAGCCGGATTTTCCTCAGAAAATCAAGAAACATGACACCGTCACTGCGCTCCTGGAAAGGCGCCGAAGCACCTGCTTCCAGGAGAGGATTAGTGCCGGCACCCGAAGACAGCGGCAACTCACGCTCTTCTTGGGAAACAGTTAGAGCACTACAGGAGGAGAATTGGCGCTTACAACGCCAATTAGAAGAGGGTTGGCGCTTACAACGTCAACTAGAAGAAGATGGGCGCCCACAGCGTCTACAAGAAGAGGAGACTGCACGGTATTTGGATGCACTGTTTGCAGATTTCCAGGGTGGCTGGAAGTCCATCCTCACAATATTGGCTGAGGATAACCTGCAGACTTCGTTCTCACCTCAGCAGATTACGCCAGATGGATCCACGGCTGTGATGGACATTCCACAGTTACCGTCATCTTCTGAGCAGATGCTTCATAAAAATGAAGAAAATGAAAATGCACACGGTGCAACTCGTCAGGGTGGCTGGAAGTCCACCCTCACACTACTGTCTGAGGAGATACCGGAGACATTGTTCTCGCCTCAGGATCCGCCAGAGGATTCCAGGGCTGTGATAGAAAAGCCACAGCTACCGTTAACCCCTGTGCGGCTGCTTCATAAAAATGAAGAAGATGAAAATGCACACGGTGCAACTTGTCAGGGTGGCTGGAAGTCCGCCCTCACACTACTGCCTGAGGATATACCGGAGATACCGTTCTCGCCTCAGCATCCGTCAGAGGATTCAACGGCTATGATAGAAAAGCCACAGCTACCGTTAACCTTTGTGCGGCATCTTCATAAAAATGAAGAATATATTGAAAAAACATTGTCGCTAAACAATGTTAGCGAAAAGAAACGACTCGCAAGGAAAGGGGTCGACAACCAGGCACATAATATGGCGCTGATGGAAAGTGAAATTAATGATGCCGCATTATCATCTGGAGGCGTATGGAGCCCCGGAAACACCATTCACGAGGACGATTCAAGATTTGTAAAAATAGTGAAATCTGTGAGAATTGTGACATCTTTGAAAATTGTGAAATTTATAAATCTGCCGAGTGATACTTATCAGCAAATTAATCCATGTGAAATCGGAACACTAGCGGCACAAGAAGTGTATCCACTAAAAATATTAATCGAACGAGATAATGGTGACAGCTTTGTTACACGGGAAAACAATGAAGATAATGTTTATGTTGCGCCCATCACGGCGCTCCAATGGAGAGAATCAACTCGGTTCCTAGATACGGGACAAAGAATTGCCGTTACTGCAAACATGAAAGAAATATTTCTCCAGGTGGAAATGAAAACAGAATACCAGAAAAGGTTATTTCTGCCGGGGGAGAATCACCTGGAAGAACCGTGTACATATAATATGACGAAATCGAAGTTCATTGGCACGCCAGATGGAAAAAGTGAATTTTACGACGCTACTGCAAATACTTGTAGTCCTTGTGTTTTCCTGTACTTCCACTCCAAATCTACCGCTGAAGTAATCCAAATGGCACGAGAGTGGAAATCGTTTAAGAAAAAGGTTGTTGCTGTACAAGCTGCTAACTTTATCCTCTGAGCCGAGGAATAAAACTACACAAGGCGTAATTGAAATAAAGATTGGAATAAATAATAAAGAACCGGATAAGGTTCAGATAAACCTAATAAGAAGAGTCAAATGAGAGTCAGTAATAACAATAACACTGACTCACGAACTTGAACTACAAACGAAAGATTTGTTTATTATAAACAAATACCTCAAATGTAAACACTTAACATGTGGGTCACATAACCGAAGGCCGCCCTTTACTTAACAGGCGATTCGTTCATTCATTCTGCTGAAATATGAAAGTTGATTACTTTAACGATCACTTCATGCCGTCAAAAGATACGGATTTTTATTTGAAATTGAAGACAACATAGCAGTACCTGTCAACGACAGAAACTTCAACGAATATCTACACTTGGAAGATACCAACACACCTGCTGTGAAAACCATTGTTCTTCACACCTTAAGAAGATACCTTGCTGTCCGAAGAAATTATTTGGTAAAAAATACTTTTTCACTTTGGGGGTGTACCGGACAGCGGGCGGATGGACATAATCACTCAATAAATATGCAAACAGCTGGCACAACCAGTCAGTTGTCCGACGACATTCGCAAGTTGTGTTTCTTTGCAAATCCTTACCCAAGGTACCCCCCAGAGGAAACCGGCATTTACAGTCGATGTCACTTGCGTAGATGTCCAGTACAAATAGAGTTAAATTTTGTTCTAATTTGATTTCTAATACATGTAATTTGATGGTAAATACAGTTTTATTATGTAAGCGTGTAACACAGAATATTGATTCATACCAGTAAACTAAACTATGTATATAATTAACATTTTGTTTTCAGAACTCTAGAAGGAGCAAACTTCCGCCCTATCGTAGCCATATCACCCATAGAAGAGCGGGAATCTCGCTACTTGAACCTGGTGGCTATCACACAATGCGGTGTCCGTTTATACTTCTCCGCCGGATGTGTTCAGTAAGTTACTCTCGCTGAATTTTGAATAAAGCTCAGACTGCAGGAAGAGTGAATTTATTATGTAGAACAGGCAGCCAGTCCTCTGATTTCTTCACTACAAATAATATTATCCTGTTTTTGTAGGATGACGCAGAACGGCCTAATAAGCCAGCGACCGTGGTGTTTCACACTTCTCCATGTTCGCCTTCCTCCCGGCTTCGCTGCCAATGCCCCCATGATCAGGCCCAAACAAGTCCACACTGCCATATATAGCAACGGTAAGATATTATCTCTTGCGCCTCGGAAACCATCAATATTGATTGATGTCAATTTACATCATTGATGAAGTTCACAATTGCTAATTGATCGTTTACTGGGACAATTGAAACTTCCTTGGAATTGGAATAGTATGTATTTTGATCATTAATTATTATCACGTTGATAATAATTGACATTAATTGTTATTAATTGGACCCCTCTTATTCTTTCATTGCTGCTTGTCAAAACATACAAAATATATATTTATGATTATTATAACAATTTTATAAGGCCAGAAGATTGAAAGCAGAAGGCATTATGCAGTAACTTAGGGCGTACAAATTCTCATTGTATGAAAATGATATTGTACAATAAAAAAAAACATTCTTAACCATTTTGAATATTTCTATATTGTCAATTTAGCTACTGCAAAGGTATTTTAAACTTTATTTATGATCCTGCCGCTGAAAAGTCTATTGTAACCTCTTTTCTGTTAAATACTTTGTTTATGATAAAGCGAGAGGCTACAAGGGAGTTTTCAGAAGTATGCCTTTGTTATAGAAGAAGTAATTGTTATTTGGTATGGTGGGGGTCAAAGGGTGACATCAAGGTCTGCGTGCCAATCTAGGACCACAGGTGTCACCTGGCTACCTTATCCATTCCACTGGAGAATTTGTTGACTACCAATACACTCATCTCTGACTTTTGCGTGCATCGTATATTGCATAATTCTTTATCTTGCTTACTCCTTAACTTTTGCTTTCCAGGAACGGCCCTCATGATATCATCAGCCTCCGCCGACAGCGAGCTACTGTGGTGTCTCAGCGGCTCCCTGGGCACGGTGGGGGGCACTGGGGGTCAGGGAGGCGCGCGCGAGGAGGCAGCCTTGCTCCCGCTGGATGGACCGTGCTGGGCGCTCCGCAGGGCCATCCCGCCGGCCGTCACCAATCTGTCCCCTGCACTGCAGCACGCTAGTGAGTTTACATTTTAATAAGATTTTACAATTTACTCACCGCACTAAACTGTCACTTTGTATTTTGAGTTGCTCTACTTATGTTTTGATAGTACCAGTGTCACTCACTGAAATCTTCAAATCTGTTCATATTAAACTGACTAAGTATAAAATTAAGTTAAATAGTATTAATGATGCGATATTAGTCATTACATATTGTGTTTACCATTCTTATATATTTACACATTTTGATTGCACAAGGAAACCATAAATGCCAAGTTATTACGCAAAATGTTCCAATGCCCGCAAGCCGGAAGGAGAAGAAGGATTCAAGTAAAAGAATATAACTACAATTTGGTCACCTGTATTTTATAATCACATGAACATCATTAAAAGAGTCCAACAACACATTTTTGAAGTATATTAAATTTAGACTTGGAATTCCTTTAGAATTGATAGATTATGATTTTTTTATTACCTTCATTGAAACTGTTAAAGCAAATAACCCTATAATATTAATAATTCGTCCAACTCCAGTGAAATAGTGGCAATTTCAACAACTCTAGCCGCTAGTCGGAGCTAGTGTAGCATACTGACTTTGACATTCCTTTCAATGGCGGCATATTCAATATATTTAGAATTTGGTGACGGTGTTTTGCTCTTTCTAATTTGTATTTTGCGCTTTCGGGCTGCTAGCTGTCATCTCGCGGACTTCCACGCAAGTACTATGCACTGCCCTCTATGAGGGCATCTGTGAAGCTCTTACTTCCCAACATTAACGTAAAATAATGAATATAATTTCATATTAAGGCGTCTTAACCAGCGGACGAGAATTCAAATTTCGTTAAAAGACGGTCTCGCGATCTGAGGTTTTTTTAGAACGAGACAGAAATACCTTGAAATTCATTCCGCTGCGAGCCGTACACTCAGGCGGCTGACGATAACTACAGCATGGTTCCGATGAAATAACAATTATTGTTGTTGTATTAGCTTTCTGTAGTTTCTGTTGTAGTAGCTTACTTCCTAATAAGTAGTTACATACATATTTGTAAATTATACGTCGGAGTGCGTAAACATAAATAAATACAAATGCAGTTTGTTGACATGGTAGATATAAAATATGTAGGTATATGAATATTCATTTAAAAAAATTTCAAATATTTGTTTAATTTGTTTTTTTTAAATATTTTACATGAGTTTTCCAAAGGTGAGTAAAAATCTTTTGTTTTACTTATTAATTCGTTTGTCCGAAAGGTATTACCGGTAAGTTTTATTTCTAATACTTATCTTTAAAGTATTACTTGATTTGATATGTATGACATTTAAAATAGGATTTATTCCTTACAACTGAAGTAGTATATATATTAAAACTAGGTTTTATTTCAACTATTTTCTACGGTACCTACCAACATATGTAGTTATGCGATTGCATAATATTGTATCGCTTTCATGTATTTGTTTTCATAGTTAACGGAGCGACCTGACTCGTCTAATGTCGAAATGTTATTAAATTCACGAGGTAAATTTCAATTAAAAAATCATAGGTTAGTATGTCAAAAATAACCTCATGTTTTTTCCTAAAACAAGAAGCTCAATTCACAATATGACATTATGAAACTGACAAAAAGTAACACAAAAAATATTAAATATGTTGAATTATATAAATGTAATAGTGAATTGGACAATGAAATAGAAATTATGAACAAAAAAATTATTTGAATCGCACATCAAGAATCAAAATTCATTTGGTTCGTGGCACTTTTTGACCACCAATCACAAACAGTTTCACGTACTTTTGCATAAGTTTTAACATTTATACATGAAACGACGATGTCAGACATAAACTCCTGATAGTCCATAGTTGATTCTTTTCCCTGGAAATTAAACAATGCAAAATTATCGCCAAATTTTATAAAAAATATGTGCTTATTCTGACTGATTCTTTCGAACGACCCTGTAGCATATAAGTACGTACAATGTACACAGATAATTAAATATCACTAACCTTTGTTTTTTCTAAAAATATATCTCCCATGTACGTTTTTGATGTCGTAATTTGTGTTTTCTAATAAAACTTTTTTCCAAGGGTATTTTCCTCCCCATTTTTAAGCGAGGAATTTCTTTAAAATGTTATCAACTAGACAGGCGTGGAATAGACGTCCGCTCGCCGCCCTGTCGCAGCGGAGAATGATAAAATTTCGGCTTGCGCCGGGGTAATCACAAACAACAAACGCGAATCGAAATTAATTACTATTATGTACTTTAAGAATATATTTTTTTAAAATTAAACAATAACTTTGTAAACATCACTTATAGGTAAATACTTAATGCCGACCGGGTTTCGCTACAACACGTAGCCTCATCAGGGCAGTATAATACTAAAAATCTAAAAATTTAAAATTAACATGTGTGGATTTCACAGTAGGTGGACAGTCTGAGCTCCAGTGGAAGAGGTAGGGATATGTGGGAGATTGAGAGGCGAGTGTTCTTTGTCAATAGGGAACAATCTGAGTATAGGGCTTTTATTTAGGTTTATTTGGTTGTTGATGACTTTGCTATTGACGTTTTTGGCTTTCCTTAACTCTAGCGCTTCTAAGTTATCTAACCTAAGACCTATTCCGTTTTTATGTAATAGACTGACGCCAGTATTTTTGTCGAACGTATGGTTGGTTGCTATGAGGTGGTTTGCAAATTCGGAGAACCCATTGCTGGATAAACATCTTAGGTGTTCTTTGACTCGTGTTTTGATATTACGCGCTGTTTTGCCTATATAAAACGCGGGACAGTTACTACATTGCAGTGAGTAAATACCTGAGTGATTTAACGGATGTTCTTTGTCCTTAACGTTCATCAAAAATTTACTTATACTATTGTTAGTGTAAAAAGCTGGTTTGATATCTGGTGGGAGGTTTTTTATGCTTTTTTGAGAGAAATTATCGATGTACAAAATTCTACGCCATTGTTGAGGTTGATTATTATTAGTTGATTTATTATTATTATGAGGGGAGCTGTTAAATAAAAATTTACTTGTCGATAATCTTTTTAATTTCTTATTTAGGATGTTATTGACCATATTTGCATTATAGCCATTATTAATCGCGATTTGTTTAATCGTCGCTAATTCTAATAAGAAGTTGGAATTTGATAACGGGACGGTAACTAATCTATGGATCATGGAATGGAAAGCAGAATGTTTGTGGGAGATGGGATGGTTAGATGAATTATTAATAGTTGTATCAGTGTAAGTGGGTTTACGATAGATTTTAAATTCTATTTTATTGTTAATGATTGATAGGGTGAGATCTAAAAAGTTTAAGCTAGAATTAGTTCCTATTTCTATTGTGAATTTAATTTTTGTATGAAAAGAGTTTATTAGTTTTAGGAAGGAATCAAGTTGGCGCTCAGTACCTGTCCAAATACAGAAAACATCATCGACATATCTCTTCCACAATAACAAATTCCTTAATAATGGCGATTTACAGTTAAAAATGTTATTCTCTAGATTGTCCATAAATATGTCGGCGATGAGGGGAGAGGTCGGAGCTCCCATTGCCAGGCCATCTGTTTGTTGATAAAAAAGTTCATTGTATTGGAAATAATTTTGACTTAGACAAACATTAAATAGGTGAGAAAGTTCCTTAGAGAAATTATTTGGTAGTTTTGAATTTTGTAATAATTTGAACAATAAGCTTTTACTTTCATCTACGGGAATATTTGGAAATAAGTTAACAACATCAAATGAGACTAATTTTGAATTATTCGGAATATGTAGATTTTTCAGTTCATCAATCAAAGCGAATGAATTCTTAATGGAGCTCAGACTGTCCACCTACTGTGAAATCCACACATGTTAATTTTAAATTTTTAGATTTTTAGTATTATACTGCCCTGATGAGGCTACGTGTTGTAGCGAAACCCGGTCGGCATTAAGTATTTACCTATAAGCAGTGGCGGTTTTCTCTAAAGTGCGTTTGTGCGGCGAACCCCCATTAAAAAGATGAGAAAATAAAACAAACTTGTTTTATAATAATATAAGCACATTATAGATAGCACGCTATTAAAATTTCGCCTTCAAAACCCGCGCCACCGAAAAATACAATACATATTCCAAGTTTGTGCGAGTTGAAATCCGCGCCAAACTCTTCATACAAAAGAATTTTTTGCCGGTACAGACCCTATGACGGTGACTTATATGAAATTTTTTCTTTCTTTGCAAAACTAAGACAAATTGTGTGCGTCGATCACGCGGTATGATATCACGTGACCTCCGAACATTGACGAATGTAACCGAAGAAACCCGAGAACTTCGCGGAATGACTGGCCGACGCACGTTTGACCTTTGAACCATAGGGAAGCAAGTGTTATTTTTTATGTTATATTATGGTAATTAACTTTGTAGTCATTTTTATACATATTTTTGTTTTCTTGTTTCTGCATTTCTCCAACCGTTTGCTTATGGCATTTGTAAATCTACTACCTATTGAAGTAGACCGATTTTGATTTCTGTTTTCGTATTTTTTTTTTTAGATAAGTCGTTATATTCCCTAATTATATTTGCGAAAGTTTCGGCAAACGCCCCATTGTCGTCGCTAGTTATGCAATTTTGTGTTTTGTCTTCTCCAGTTCTTCATCTCTAGTATTCTTTCGGATTTCAAATTGAAAGCGTTTGCGTATATGTTTATTTATGCGTTTGCGTTTATTGATTGTCGCGAATATTTTGTCATAATTTTTTTGTACAATGGCGGAATACAGTGTTGTCTATATAAAAAATAATGCCAATACTTATGAAAAAAGGTTGGAAATTAAAAATAAAGGGCCTCCGCGTCCTGACCTCTTGTTTCTTTTGTCCAGGTTTGTGCCGCGAAAACCGAGAAATTCACTCGAGTTTTTAAACGTTAGTGGTACGCGAGGTGTACTTGGTTATGTGGTTGCGAGGAAACCAATCGGTTATTTTGCTTCCCCTGTTTAGTTTTTGGAGGCGACCCATCGTGGTGTAAAATTGGAGTAAACGATCTTTCCTTTATAAATAATTATAAATATAATTTAATTCCTATAAAACTTTTCTCATTATCTAATAATTGTATCTAGTGTAAAGTGATTTAAAAACAATAATATGTAGGTACCCTTCCCACTAACTTTATTTAAGTTGTGTGACTGCTGCCGTATTCGACTATTTGACGAAGGACAACAGTAAGTAAATTTTAATTAGATATGTTTATCTTCTCTTGAATTTCGGAACCCCCTGTTAAAAAGACCACGAACCGCCACTGCCTATAAGTGATGTTTACAAAGTTATTGTTTAATTTTAAATTATAATGTCACATCACAAAGTAACCGCTTCATATGAAGAAATAATATTAGCAAGTACAGCTATTAAAGCAAAAATGTATAAAAAATTAACCGCAAAATATAGAATTTCGTGTGTGGATATATTCTTTTTCAAACAGTGTCTTAAAATGAAAGTTTTTCCTAAATATCTGGACGTTAAGTTTAAAAATATGAACAATAAACCGGACATTTCAAAAACATCTGTATTTAAAGCTAAAATTGCATGGTTAAAAGAAGACCTAAAAAGTGCATATAAAATGAGAAATAATATTAAATTAACGTTAAAAGTTTTACACATAGAATTGGTGAACGAATTACACCCGGTTGAATGGGATCTGTTTGACGACAAAGTTAGAAACTTCGCCTCTATAAAGGCCTACAAAAAACGTGAAACCATAAACAAAAAACTAATTAACCTTAATCTGTCACAACATAAAAAGAATAACAATGATCCAATAAAATATACTCATCAGTTCTTCGACCGGATACAGAATCTCTCATCAGTTCTGTTCCAACCAAACGAGCTGACTCTGTTATCTAAAGGTTTAAAATACAACTTAGATTATAATAAAAAGAATTACATTAGTGCAGTGGAAAACGTTGCAGTGGACATCGAGACCGCGTTATATAATAAACCTGGACCACCTCTATACAAAAGTGCAGAAACAATAAAAAAGCTCGTTCCTACACTTAAAGTCAACTATAATCGTGAAACATCCATTATGCTGAACATCAGGAAGAAATTAAAGGATGAACAATTAATTTTAACAAAGGCTGATAAAGGCAACACGATAATTATAATGAATAAAAGTGACTATAATTCCAAAGTGCAAGACTTATTAACACGGACAAATTTGACATTCTACCTAAAGACCCCACTACCAAATACCTAGATAACATTAAAAGTGCCTTGAATTCATGCAAATCCCCAATCTTTCAAGACAATTCATACCAACAAGTAAAATTTCTAACAAAAAATCCATTGGCCCCTAAATTATATGGTTTCTTAAAAATCCATAAAAGTGACAAACCTATTAGGCCCGTCGTGTCAAGTTGTAATTCTCCGAATTTCAAAACAGCTTCATTTATAACTGAAGTATTTAATAATTCTAAAGTGTTTGCTCCGAAATTCACCATTAAGAATTCATTCGCTTTGATTGATGAACTGAAAAATCTACATATTCCGAATAATTCAAAATTAGTCTCATTTGATGTTGTTAACTTATTTCCAAATATTCCCGTAGATGAAAGTAAAAGCTTATTGTTCAAATTATTACAAAATTCAAAACTACCAAATAATTTCTCTAAGGAACTTTCTCACCTATTTAATGTTTGTCTAAGTCAAAATTATTTCCAATACAATGAACTTTTTTATCAACAAACAGATGGCCTGGCAATGGGAGCTCCGACCTCTCCCCTCATCGCCGACATATTTATGGACAATCTAGAGAATAACATTTTTAACTGTAAATCGCCATTATTAAGGAATTTGTTATTGTGGAAGAGATATGTCGATGATGTTTTCTGTATTTGGACAGGTACTGAGCGCCAACTTGATTCCTTCCTAAAACTAATAAACTCTTTTCATACAAAAATTAAATTCACAATAGAAATAGGAACTAATTCTAGCTTAAACTTTTTAGATCTCACCCTATCAATCATTAACAATAAAATAGAATTTAAAATCTATCGTAAACCCACTTACACTGATACAACTATTAATAATTCATCTAACCATCCCATCTCCCACAAACATTCTGCTTTCCATTCCATGATCCATAGATTAGTTACCGTCCCGTTATCAAATTCCAACTTCTTATTAGAATTAGCGACGATTAAACAAATCGCGATTAATAATGGCTATAATGCAAATATGGTCAATAACATCCTAAATAAGAAATTAAAAAGATTATCGACAAGTAAATTTTTATTTAACAGCTCCCCTCATAATAATAATAAATCAACTAATAATAATCAACCTCAACAATGGCGTAGAATTTTGTACATCGATAATTTCTCTCAAAAAAGCATAAAAAACCTCCCACCAGATATCAAACCAGCTTTTTACACTAACAATAGTATAAGTAAATTTTTGATGAACGTTAAGGACAAAGAACATCCGTTAAATCACTCAGGTATTTACTCACTGCAATGTAGTGACTGTCCCGCGTTTTATATAGGCAAAACAGCGCGTAATATCAAAACACGAGTCAAAGAACACCTAAGATGTTTATCCAGCAATGGGTTCTCCGAATTTGCAAACCACCTCATAGCAACCAACCATACGTTCGACAAAAATACTGGCGTCAGTCTATTACATAAAAACGGAATAGGTCTTAGGTTAGATAACTTAGAAGCGCTAGAGTTAAGGAAAGCCAAAAACGTCAATAGCAAAGTCATCAACAACCAAATAAACCTAAATAAAAGCCCTATACTCAGATTGTTCCCTATTGACAAAGAACACTCGCCTCTCAATCTCCCACATATCCCTACCTCTTCCACTGGAGCTCAGACTGTCCACCTACTGTGAAATCCACACATGTTAATTTTAAATTTTTAGATTTTTAGTATTATACTGCCCTGATGAGGCTACGTGTTGTAGCGAAACCCGGTCGGCATTAAGTATTTACCTATAAGTGATGTTTACAAAGTTATTGTTTAATTTTAAATTATAATGTCACATCACAAAGTAACCGCTTCATATGAAGAAATATATTTTTTGGTCATAAATTATTTTTAGTGTTTCAATAATGTCTTGGTAAATTATTTTTGTAAAAAAATCTGAACTATACCAATTTGTAAGACCATAAATAAATAGTCAAATTGAGGGATTTTCGTCACAAAACGCGTGCTCGGATTTATTTATTAGTAATTTTATTTGAAATAAAAACAAAATTCTTATACATACTTTTGCTAGATAATTTATTGATTGTTTATACTGTATTATTATATGATTTGAAATATTTGTTGTTGAATACAAAGTCACCTTTGAAAATGCAACAAATCTGCGCATCGTCCAACGGTAACACTTTATTATGATATGAAAATAATATTATTTTTCAAAATTTAACATCTTACTTTACTAGATAAAATAACGATCTTTCGAAATCAATTTGGTTTTTTTTCTAGAAAAGTGTCCATACGTCTAAAACTGGCCTCAAAAATGCCAAATTTCAGGTCAAGTCTACCTATTTCGCCTTAAATGAAAAAACACACTTTGTAATACACCACTTTTATTTTTGAATTAACAAAGACCGCCAACCGGGTTTCGCTTTTCCCGAGCTTCATCGGGGCTTATTATTAACTAAAGATAATTAGGTACAGTCACACATATATATAAGTAAATACAAACAATGAGTGATAGAGATACAACATTAGGAAATAAATTAACCACTGGAGCGACAGAGAGAATAATGAAAAATAGCTTCACTTGCTCGCCACCTTTGAAAGTTAATTTGGAAAAATTTCCGACCACATTAAAAAAATCATTACTCCATATTTGTATATGTAAACATATAAAAAAATATACTGCTATGTAGCCAATAAACTCACCTATATTTTATTAATTATTTTGTATTTGTATAATTGATAGAAAAATTATTAAAAAATCGTAAACTTTGTAAATGCGCGAATTTTGTGCTTGAGTATATTTGAAATTGCCGCCAGTGGATATTTTGAATATTCACATTGAATATTTTCTACGTTTTATGTTCTCTATGACCTGTTCTACAACCACAGATCCAAATATATACTAGAAAATCATTTTTTTATATGCTGACATCAAGATAAAAATAATGCGTGAAAATTATTTTTTGTTATTTGGTACGTGAATCTGTTAAATTTGAATGAACTAAATTATGATATTTTATACATTTACCACAAAGAAGTGGTACTACATTAGGAAGATACATTAACTGTTTACAATTACCAATAAGAATAACTGCCCTACTTGCTTTATTTAAATCATTTGATCGTTTTATACAGATAGCCTATTTCACGATGTCAAAATCAGAGTGCTGCTTTTTAAATAATTGTGACTGAGAACTGGAGATTTTTATCCATGTTTTTGTGTTTCGTGATAGAACAAGAAACAAAGATTTAAAAAAAGCCCATATCATAGCAATAAGCTTTGCCAATCTTTCAGGATATACTTTGTAATTTGATAAAATCCTGTGGAATTCTGCCATTTTGTTTGGGAAAATACGAGATGACAGGTAGTTTAAGGTCGATACACACCGGATAAATTATAATAGCTTAAATGATGGTGATGATCAAACCTTATATATAAAACCTGTTGTATCAGCGTCGATCGGCAAATTAAATCTTTTTTATCTAAAAGTTGGAAATCTAAAGAAAAATAGTGGAGAGGAAAATAATTGAGGGAACAAATAATTGATTTATTTATTTATTTACGCCCTAATGGGCTTTTACATTCATTAAATTAAAATTACAGTTGTATAATTACAATGGTAGAGCAGCATATTTATTTAAAAATTGTTTACACACTTCGTCATAATAAAAATTTATTCAATTTATGTTGGTTTTTCTCAGTAAATCAATACATAGTTTCATTTTGCCTCGCTCTAGAGTGATACTCTCAGTATCGCTCTGGTGAGAGACCACCATTCAGATTTAAACATTGCTTGAAATGGCTTAGTTTTGTTAAGTGACTAGATCTAAAAAAGCCTATTTACAGAAAAATTAGCAAAATACATAATTAAGACATAAAAATAAAACTAGTGTGATTTGAGATTTTCATGGCCAAAAGTATTAACATGATTTGTTTTTGTGGCAAAATGGGTACCCAAAACCATTTGAAATGCAAAATGGAAATGGGTCAAAACTTTTCCATTTGAAAATGCAAAATGGTTTTTAGAAAAGCATTTCAAATGCAAAATGCAAAATACCTATTTTCAAAATGCAAAATGGTTTCTCAGGTTCAAAATAATTATTGAATTTTTAAACAACTTTGTCATTTAATAATGGACATCAATGTAGAACTACTTGTGGAATAACAAATCATACATACTGATATGTATTGTGTAAAAAACAATTGTATTTGAGTGGAATATAATAGAATCTATTATTAACTAAATATTGTCATTTTTAATGATTTTTTCTTAGGGCCATCATAATTTGTGTAGTAACTCTCTAGTGAGGGGACATCCACTAGTGAACAATAAAGAAATACAGGACAGTGAGACAATCAGACAATATAAAATGTTGTTTTCTAGTGCGCACCCATTATTTGACCATAGATTGCATTGAAACCTCATTGATAGATTGTCACAAAAAACTCCAAGCAGGCGCACTAAAAAACCCACAGATAATATAATACAACTTTGAGAAAACCAATATATATTCTATATTATCTAGGTATTATGTAGCCTTAGCCATTATTAGATTTTAGAAGAACGAGCTTCTCAAAAACATCATCACTCATCTTTCTTCTATGAGGTCTCATGATTATACCTCCATTTGAAAAGAGACATTCAACTGGTGCTGAACTCGGAAGACAAGTATTGCATTTGATGAACATGTGCCTAACAGTAGAGTAAAAAATTTGCTCGGGATTAATATTGGCAATGTAAAAAATAGAAACTGCTACCTAAAATTTAATATTACAGCATCATGGCCCCGTGTTCACTATTTGATTATGTATTTTTTAATGGTATCACTTAATTGCCAGGGCTCCTACCAAGTAGCAACTTGACAGACGTAAATTATCTCTCATAGCGAGGTTGAAGACCGACTGATATACGGGGCCTATGATAAAAAGATGAGTGGAGATAACAGGAAGAATGTTGCAAAAAAGCATTTAAAATGGAAAATGCATTGAGAAAAGCATTTAAAATGCAAAATGGTTTTTAGAAAAGCATTTAAAATGCAAAATGCAAAATACCCATTTTGCATTTTGCATTTCCATTTGAAATGGATTTATTTGAAATAAAGCACATCTCTGCGCGCTACCTCCTTCTATAACTAACGCTGCCCAAAACGTTACAGATACAAAAGGTACAGCGAGACGGCATAACACCTCAAAAACAAATCATGTTGATAAAACAAGTTATTTAATGTGTACAATAGCAGGAAAGAATGAGAATACCTATGCATTTTTTTAATATGTATATTTTAATGATCAGAATTGAAATATACATATTTACCAAACCTTATCAGATAGAACTCGTACCTTTGGGTCCTTTGTCGTTATAACATTTTTATGAGATGTAAAAAGAAATGACTTGGTCCTGTCATCCAGGCCATCGTTATTGATGTCCAAAGAAAGTTCATTAAATTTATAAATTATAATTTCACAACTAAAAACAAGAAAAGAAAAATAAAATAAAAAAAACCCTCAGTTATTCAATATGGAGAGTGGGGTGGTGTGATATGGGACCATACAATCATTGCATAATCCCACATCACACACGTCACATTTTTTTGTAGTTCGTTTGGTAATTTTTTTAATTGAACACCACACACAATTCAACGTTCGCCCGCTATGGACCGAGAAGTGGTTGCCTTCCAGGACAGTACGCAGAATCTTTCCTTGAGCTATTTGGCCAATGATCACAATCGGAGTCGGGTTAATTTCCCTGTGACAGAACAGCTGAAGGAGATTCCTCGCAACCTCACTCCTAAATTTTCGATACAAAATTCATTTATTTTCCTTGCGGAGCTTTGAACTGTACAATATATACGCATTCTGCACCGAAACACTTAGTAGTCTCCTGAAAAGCTTCTTGTACCAGACCAGGTTTCGCTGTCGTTCAATGGGGTAGCCTGCCAAAAGCTGATCCTTTCTGTCAACTCCCCCCATTACCTTGTTATAGTCTAGTACAATTTGGGGTTTGTATTTCCAAGCCCCAAACTTTTCAACTGCCCCGATTTCTGCTTTATGGTAGGTGGACAACATACTTACCAAGCTTTTGTCCAACCAAACCATAAAATTGAGGTCCCCGCAGTTCGAGTATACGAACTCACCTTCCCTCAGTTTTGATTTGAGATTGGACTTTAATATACTGGGCACAAATTCTCGGTTCAACCGCAATGTGCCCATGCAATCCATCCCACTTCTTTTGAGGCATCGCGCTAATAATGGACTATGTATTGTAAAAATTGTCCATTATTAGCGTGTACCCTTTGTTAAACAGAGGGCTGGCCAAATCGTATACTATCTTTGCAGTGGCCCCAACTGGGCAGATATTGTGAGCGCCAGAAAAGTTGGCCTGTGTCATGTCTTCCGTTATGTCGTCTTCCGTCATGTCTTCCTGGTCTGGATTTGTCGATTCAGTCTGACTGGAAATGGTCTTCCCCATATAAATTTGGAATTTCCAAAGATAGCCAGACGTGGACTCACAAAGCTCGTAAGACTTTATACCCGAGCCTGCCGCTTTAGATTTGATCATCTGGACGAATCCCAAACGGCCTTTATAGCGAAGTAAGGATTCATCTAGAGAGATGTCTTGCTCGGGCAGGTATAAACTCTCAAACTTATGGGAGAGGTGGTCCAAGACGGGCTGAATCTTTTGTAACCTTCGCACAGATAACGGTACATCAGAAGAAAGAGTTTCATTGTTGGTGAAGTGAAGGAATTTTTTTATTAGAAGAAAACGATTATAGCCCATGGTTTTGCTGAAATAAGGCATGGCGGTGACGTCAATTGAAAAGAATAAGTCTTTTTCAACGGGAAGGGGACAAATACCTTGATGCATTAGAAGTGCCAAGAATACGTACATTTCCTCTTTATTCGTGGGAGCCCATCTATTGATACGCGCATAGCGCTTGAATTGGGTTAGCGCAATGTGTTGTTCTGCATACCTGTTAGTCTCTCTTACGATCAGTTCAACGAAATCGGCATCGAAGATTTTAAGAAAGGCATCCACAGGTTTGCCCATTTCGTCGGTATTGAAAGTTGGTCCCGGCGTACCTGTGAATATCTCCCTTATCCCATTAAAATGTGAGATATCGCTGGACCAATCGAAAGAGTAACTATCAGATGGCAGAATCGAACGCATTGCCTCTCTATCTACCTGGTCTTGTCTTAGGTCTACGGCCATACCGGGCTTAAGTGCATTGTTCATACGATGATAAGGTTTTGGTGGCATGCATAAGTTATCCTCGTCGACGTCGCTCCCTTCGTCCAGATCCGTTTCTAAAACAACAGAAAACACAAATTAACTTAACATTTCTACTTACTACATTACACTAGTACTTACTCCCTTTGGTACAACGCTTTAAGATAATGAACTCTTGGCTCGATCAAGTTAATCAAATACTTGAGGCGCGCAATGTCAGAATAACACAAGGGCAGGTATAAAAGAGTTTGTGTGCCAAGACCGAGTTGTATGGCGGTCCATCCTCTGCCTACCCGTGTAGCGAAATGGCGTTGTTAGTTAGTTTTATAACTTACGGTCTTCAAATGCCGACTGATCATGATGAAGAGATGCAGCTTCAAATTCACCCGCTCTGTCCATGCCTGGGTCTGAAATGTATATAACACAAATTGATTTAATGTGTCTTTATTTCAATTACGGAACGCCTCTGATATGACGTTTTAAAACAATAATCTCACTGTTTCTAAACACAGACACTTCCTGGCAGAACGGCACGTCCACCCACAGCTCTCTACGGTAGCCATGCTCCAGAGAGTGATCGCCCCACTGGCGTTCCCCATTCCACGATTTTCAAGCAATGTTCAATTCTGAATAGTGGGCTCTTACCAGAACGATACTGAGAGTATCGCTCTAGAGCGAGGCACAATGAAACTATGTATTGATTTACTTAAATTATGAGAAAAACCTATATAAATTGAATATTTGAGGCGGGCTATGTCAGAATAGCACAAGGGGAGGAACGGATGAGTTTGAATGAAGAAGAGAGTGTGTGTGCCAAAACCAAGTTGTATGGCGGTCCATCCTCTGCCTACCCGTGTAGAGAAATGGCGTGAAGGTTAGTTAGTTAGTTAGTTTTATAACTTACGGTTTTCAAGTGCCGACTCATCATAATAGAGAGCTGCAGCTTGAACGTCACCAGTCCCCTTTCCGTCCATGCCTGGCTCTGAAATGTACAAAACATAAATTGATTTAATATGTCTATATTTCAATTACGGAACGCCTCTGGTAAGATGTATTAAAAAAAACTCACCGTTTCCAAACGCAGACACTTCCTGGCAGAACGGCACTTCCACCCACAGCTCTCTATGGTAGCCATGCTCCAGAGAGAGATCGCCCCACTGGCGTTCCCCATCCCGCGATGTCCCAGGTAACGGCTCTGGAGAAGCCGCCCGCGTTGGCACAGCGGGAGCCGTTGCTTGGGTCGTTGTGACAGCTTGCTCGTTGGACAACCACGGTGGGGGAATAGGCGATGGCAGCGTTGAAGGCGTGCCCTGTGAAAAGGGACACGCAACTCTCTCCGGAGATGGAATTCTGAAAACATATACATAAATCATATGAATCGTTGTCATTCACACGTGAAACAGTAAATAAAAAACAATAAGAATTGGAATAGCGCTGATTTTACTGCATGTGCATAATGCACAGAGCGCTGATCCAACCAACTCTCACGGTGGCGGAAAGCTCTCAGGGAAAAAAAATAATATTGTGTAATGCATCTAAAGAAGATAACTTACTTTCGTTTAGCTTTTCTTGCAGGCGCGGTGGGGAGCAAGATCCGCGCCGCCTGCTTCTTAAATTTACAGCTTTCCATACAGCTTTCCAGCTCCAGTTGGAAAGAAGCAGGCAGGGCCCTAACGTCCTTTAGGGCCCTGACGCGATCTTCCCGCACCATAACCAGAGCAGGGTCACTGTTAAAATAAATTAAAATATATGATGAGCTCAACACATAGCCACAGCAAAAAAAACCTTCTTTAAAAACATTAAAAAATACTAACACTCCAGACCGAGCTGCCAGTGCTGCTCCACGTTGGCTTCCACGTCCAGCTCGTACAGCCCCCCTCCCTCTGCCTCTTCCTCTGCCTCTCTGCATCGGTACACTTCTAATTAAAAATATTTCATGTAGATTTTATATTTTGAATCAAATCATAGATTTTTATATATCTTATCATATAAAAAATAGATATTTATACATGGATTGTGGAACACTTTCTTGTGGATTATTGGCTCTGTAGAAATTTGAAATAAGTAAATAAATTAATTAATTACAAAACGAAACGAAATAATCCCATATTCATTGTGTGATGGTAACTTTACATTAAATTTCATCTAATAAATTTCCGATTTTTTCGACATTTCTACTGAGTTATAAAATTACAAATATCTGGAGAAAAAATGACCACACCTAAATAAAATTTATAATTATCTCTTGGTAATGAATCATTCTAATAGAAAAATATCCGCAAAGAGTGCAAGGCTGATGTAAGCGTAATGAGTAAGATCAAGAAAGGGACGCTTAGATGGTTTGGGCATGTAGAGCGAATGAGCGAAGAAAGGAGTGTAAGGAGAATATACGATGCAAATGTGAATGGTAGCAGAAGTCGGGGACGCCCGAGGAAGACATGGCATGACCAAGTGAATCAGATACTTGAGTCGGGCCATGTCAAGAGTCAGAACAATAGAAGAGTATGTATGAGACGATGTATGAATGTGAATGAGGCAAGGAGTGTGTGCCAAGACCGAGTTGTTTGGCGGTCCGTCCTCTCTGCCTACCCCTGCGGGGAAACGGCGTGATGGTTAGTTAGTTAGTTAGTTAGTTAATAGAAAAACACCATTTCAAATACACAAGTGGAGTAATTAGGAATTGAATTGCAAATTAATAACTTAAAAAACCTAACCCCGCCAGAAATCATAGTTTTGTATCGAAAATATGCTAAAAAAAACCCGTTTTTTTAATCAAAGGAGTTGAAAACACATTAATAATTGAATCACGATTACACTAATATATATTATGGCGTTAAATCGCAAAAAACACAATCACTTACGGCATTTTAAAAGATGTGTAAATATAACCGATTTCTCAAAACAGTTTCGCCTCGAAGGTAAAAATTTTGGAATAAACTGTCACATTTAAACCGCCAAATATTTCTTCCAGAAGCATCTATGGATAATCGGTGTTGCCATAGATGAAGCCAATTTTACCAGCTTTACAACGGAATAAATTATTGGCCAGGGACTGGTTTAAATAATATTATATTTAATTTTTACGAGTGGTACGTAATAAACGTCGAATAATTCGACATGCTCAATATTAGAAGAAAAAAAAACGTCGAATTATTCGACATGTTCGCTCCAATGGTTAACTACATCGAACGATATTAATTTACATTTACTGGAAGAACCAGGTCCTTTAGTTCATCAATTAATGCTAATTAGTTTTTTATAGTATATTTTGGGAAAAACACAATTCCTTTCAAAAACAAATTCAATTCAGTTTAGAAATAGGTACAAACTTAACTTTTCTAAACCTAACATTAAATTATTAACTATAAATTTGATTTTAACATTTATCAGAAACCTACATATACTGATATTACCATTCACAATTCATCCAACATACCTATATTGCCATTAATTAACATGCCGTTAATTCTAAATAAATAAATAAAATATATATTCAATAATTGTGCGAACCCTGCTGGTGCCAAAATAGGTTGTCACGTGGTTGCCTCTTTAGGGCAGGTTTATTTATTCTGATACCAGTGGGATAAAAGGAAGAAGTTGACGAATAAATAATATGATATTCCGGTCGATAACTACCTTGAATATATTGATTGTTGCAGGCGAACCGTCAGTGGCCTCCCAGCACATGTGCGGCCCCATCAGGTGGGTGGTGCTGACGGGGTCGGGAGCCCACATGGTGCAGCAGCTGCAGCCCGTGGACCTGCTCCGCCAGCTGCTCATCGACAGCCAGGGGGCTGACTCTCCGCAGGTCAAGGCTTTCTTCCAGGTGAGAATATACTCTTCAAATTTGTTGTCGGGGTACTTTGGTATGTATGGTTCCATAAAACAGAACAATAAATAAAGATATTATTGTAGAAAGCAATCACTTTGTGGTTTGACATATTTAATAAAATAAAATACTTTTTTGTTTTAAAACCACGATATTTATTAATTTAAGAACCGACCGGTTTCGCTTTACTTAAGCATCATCAGGGTACAAATTAATACTAAACAAGAAGTACATAATGTGTGCATATATATAACAAAATATAGAGGGAGACAACATGATACAAATATATTATAGAGGGAGACAACATGATACAAATATAAGCAACACAAAGACGGTCATAAAATACATTAACATAAGTGCACAAGTAATGGAAAAAACCGCCAGATAATTATGTAGACTAATGGGTTATACCAATAAATCGGGAGAAACAAAGCATCAACTGGCATGGTGGTAAGGAGGTAAGGAGAACTGGGAATTTTTTATGGGTTTATTGGAAACAGACTTAATATTGAACTACTTGATATGTCTAATTGATTATTAAGTATCTGACTTTTGGTTTTTACAGCTTTTTTAATTTCTAGTGCCTCTAGGTTGTTTAGTCTGTTACCATGCCCGTTTTTATGTAAGATGTTAGCACCGGTGTTATGACAGAATGTATGATCTTTATCGATCAAATGATTTGCGAATTCAGAAAAACCGTTATTATTGAGGCAACGAAGATGCTCCTTTATCCTAATATTAACATTACGTGATGTCTTACCGATATAAAAAGCCGAACAATTATAGCAATTTAATTTATAAATCCCCGAATGACTTAATTTATCGTCCTTATCTTTAGAATTAATTAGAAATTTACCTATATTGTTATTGGTATAAAAGGCCGGTTTGACTTCAGAAGGAAGGTTTTTTACACTTAAGGTAGAAAAGTGATTGATGAATAAAATTCGCCGCCATTGATAATTAATATTATTATCATTGATTTGAGGACAAGGACTAGCGAAGAGGAAGCGATTAATGGCTATTTGTTTTAGCTTTTTATTTAAAATTAAATCTATAAAATTTGATTCATAGCCATTATTTACTGCTATGTTTTTAATTAGTTTTAGTTCACTATCAAAATTACTATCGGACATTGGAATTGTGACTAAACGATGGACCATTGAATGGAATGCGGAGTGCTTATGTGAAATAGGGTGATTGGAGGTGCTGTGTATGACAACGTCAGTATAGGAGGGTTTACGAAAAATGTTAAAATTAATTCTGTTATTAATGATCGATAAGGTAAGGTCTAAAAAATTTAAGGTTGAATTTATGCCTATTTCTAATGTGAATTTAATCTTATTATGAAAAGAGTTTATAAGATTGAGGAAGGAATTCAGTTGACGCCTAGTCCCTGTCCATATACACAAAACATCATCAACGTATCTTTTCCAGTACAAGACATTTTTAATAAGATGTGAGGTACTAGATAAAATTTTATTTTCTAAGTTATCCATGAATATATCAGCAATCAGAGGACTGGTAGGGCTCCCCATAGCTAGGCCGTTAATAAATAAAGAACTCAAAAACAACAAACCTAACCCAACCTATTAGTGTATCTTGTTCTATTTCATCACTGTTCTGTTTTATCCGGTTACCGGTATGTTTGTAGAAATGATGAGTGATCAGTAGAGGTACCGTAAACTTGGGTAACTTTGATCAATTTTTAACATTGAAACTTTATTTATTTTTTATTTTATTTATTAAAAGTATACAATACAGAATATAGTATATTATATAAAGCATTGTACTCCCAGGAGTTAATAAACTCATTGCGGGTAACTAAACTAAATAACTTTTTTTGTAAAATCTATCTAAAAAAATATTCATTAGACACTGATATGCTTTACAAGATAAATGGCACTAAACTATTATAATCACTGAATAATTTATAAACTGTATTTAAATTATTTTTTCTGTCTGAAAATATCAACAACAAAAAAACAGCTAAATTACAAACCAACTAATTTGACACTTATTTTCGAAGCGTCATTGTATTCAAGTTGCCTGAAAAAAAAACATTTTTTTTCTTTTTTGTATAAGGCAATTAATTCACTCTAAAAAGAGTGCTTTATGAACAAAAAACATTGAAAAGAAGTGAGTAATTTCGGGTAGTAGCGAGAATTATGCAGATATCTGCAACGATCAAAGTCACCCCAAATTGTGGTACCTAAGTCTGTAGAAATGATATTACATTTGTAAGGGAGAGTGTTCCTTTGATGACTGATTGTTAGTAAGATACAGAGAAGTGGTGAGAGAAGGAGAAAGACACTACGTTTATGAACAACTTCTAGATGCAGCGTGAAGAACAAGCTTGTGCCACCTGCCTGGTGCTGGCCTGCGGAGGCGGGGCCCAGGAATACATAGCCGAGGCGGCCACCAGAGCCTACTTCCTCTACGGAGGGCAGCCCGCCTTGCTGTCTGCTAATGTCACGCAATACCCTGGTGAGGATCACTTTCAATTGTAATAATATTCTGCCTTATGTATTTTTATTATTTGTTCAATCACAGAATATTTTTTTGCTCTTTATTTTTCCAGTATTTCAGTGGAAGCTTTCGGCACCATGCAGTAACCAGAAAGAACAAACATTTTGTATGTGGTTGAATTACGGGCGGTTTGTTTTTATGACTTGAGTTTTTGTGATTTAGACCCATATTCCACAGGGATATGCAAGTATCCGATACTAATGTTGTGTACTCATGTTGCAAACAACTTGTCGCATACAGTCCGTATATGTCGCTGCTGGAATCACGGGACCTGCGTCGCCACCAATCATTGATGAATTCTCGAAACGTTAAAACTAGAATGCTTTCAGAAACTCACTAACAACCAAACAGTTGCTGTAGCTATCATTTTTATATCCTGTTATTCCAACATTATCCTGTTGACTTTTTTGTTCCTAGCGTTGATGCACATGCATTCTTACAAAATGTCTGAATCAAGTGACGCCATGTTTAAAGTCTCAATGAAGCGAATGGGAACAACCTTGACCGGCTGGTCACAGGAGACTGGTGTCACCGACGAGTTTTCCAAAATAATGTGCTGATTCAGAAATATGTAAAGAAATTTGCTCAAAGGTTGGGAACCACCACAATGTGGAAGCCTTTCCTATTCTAATAAGTGACAATATGAATGATTTGTTGCCGTTTCTAGGTTCCCCGCACTTCTCCCCCCGCCAGGTGTCCACGCCCATGGTGGGGCGCAGTGCGTTGGCCGTGCACCAGTCACTACAGGCAGCCGTGTCGCCGGCTCCGGAGCCCGAGGCTCCCGCTGCACACGCGCGCTTCAGTGCCAAGCATGAGGGTCTCTACCTCTACGTGGGCCGGGTGCTGCGCCCCCTCTGGCAGCTTAAGTGTGTCACCAAGAGCACAGTGGACGGAAAGGACTTTGTAAGTGCCAGAAAAAAAATTTAACTCACCCGGTTGTAGACCTTTACAGTGCTCTTCTCTTTTTCGAAGTTTACCTTGATCTTCTGGTGCCTGCTGCAGATTGACTATGATCTGGACAATCTTCACCATGCAAACTGCAGCCCAGAACTCAATTTGTACTAGTCATCCAGATTTCAAAGCCACGAGGTGTGGCTTCTTCCTCTACTAAATTTTCCCCCCGATCTTCCCCTGAATTTTTTAAATTTTTTTATTTTACAATTTAAACCTGCTAAACTGCTTGTTATTAGTTGGGTAGTCTTCATTTTCTATTTAATTTAGAACTTCTAAATAATGAACACGCACAATTGAACCAAACTTTTACAATAAGTTTATTGATTTTCTGTAGTTCTCTAAATTTTGGGTAGGTAGGTACTTTATTAAAAGATTTTTACTTCTGTATTTGAATTCATTCCATTTTTGAAGTGTACTGAAGAAAACCGTAACAGGTGTTTGACAAGTAAAATTGAAGGGGAAATCAGCTAAGAAACAGTTGGGTTAGAGAAAGGTTTGAGGTTAGGTTGTTCAAATTATATAAAAACTGTAACTGTATTATTTTCCTCAGTCTGTTTGGTGCCAGTGTAAATTTTTTTTTAAAAGAATGTACATATTTTCAGCTTTCAAGCAACGTGACAAGCGGAGACTGCACGTCGGTATTGCAATACTTGTACGGAGTCAGGTCGTTCCTGGACAGGAACTCTGTTGGCTCCGTGGGAACGGTGCTCGGAAGGCACAGCATGATGCAGGACTCTAACCTCAACCAGACTCGGCAGGACGATATCTACATGAAGGAGAAACAGTCGCTGGATGCTTTGAGAATCTTCATTAGTGAGTTACCATTTTTACTATTTGTAGTTTTTTTAAATGGAATTTCACGGTACTGAAAAACAAAACTTCACAAGTGGGAACTTCTTAACTATTCCACAGCCAAGTGGGGGAGTAGGTAGTACCCAAAATTATCCTCCTTAAATACTTGACATATTTATTTACTATTTTACATATTTCTGCGCAAATATGTTCATAAGTTATCATTAATAATTGACTGAATAATTAGGATTTCTATAGTTTAATAGACCATAAGACAGAAGAATGCACGGGGTCGTCGGAAAACCCACTTGGTTACAGACGTTTTGTTTGGCATCTCGGCCTGTCAAGAGTTAAGCGAGTTTCACTGTATTTATATTAATTGGATTTTTATTTTGTTAGATGGTTCCTGTGAGATGCTGAGCCTTTGGAAAATACTGTGTGAACACCAGTTCCATGTCATTGCGGCTTCTCTTCCTCAAGAACAACAGACTGCCCTTCTTGCCGCAAGCTTCAGGTAAAACCAACATTCATTTAATGGTCCAGCTGCTGAGAAATCCATTGTACCCTCTCTTTCTATTACATACATTGTTTATGAGAAGGTGGGAGAGATTACAATGGAACTATCAACTACCTTTATTCTTTAATACCTTTAGAATTTCATGTTTTCCAAAAATATTGTTGTTGTGCTAAAAAAAAAAAAATTATAAGTTTTCTTTTCTTTTTTTAGGGAATTACTTTTAGGTGGCCAAGAGGTGGCCGGATTATTAATTTTAAGTTTAATAAATCAATATTTAACAGACAACGCGTCTGTAGATAGTATCAGTAGCGAATTGAGGGAAGTCTGTCCAAATCTCTACAGAAATGAAGATGCTGCTTGTTCTAAGGTATTTATTTACTACTTTATTTACTAATAGCATTATTAAGTGGCTTGAACACTCTTTTACCTAAATTGTTTCTCCTATTGAACTATTGAAAATTATGGAACAAACAAAATGCCGTTAAATGTGTGTATATTTAAAACATTGAATAGATAAAACTAGGAATGTCTAACATTAATTATTATTGAGTTATGTTATTATAGCCTTCTTGTAACTATATTCTGTGCAGTGGAACACATCTACTATTTCTGTGATAGTGTTGCCAACTGCATGCAATTTAGGTACATACAAGCAAATATCTAAACGACTCCTGATATTGTTGTTAAAAAGAATTTTCGATCGAGTAATTCTAGTTGGTATATGGAAGGTAATTAAGCTGAGTAAATCAGGGCTATCTATATTTCCATTAACAACTTTAAGAATAAAAGCCAAGTCCTCTATCTGAGAGTTTTAATTCTTTCATCAAGTGATTGTAATTCATAGTTTATAATTAACATATCTTAGAATTTTTGGAGTGGATTTTAAAGTGATGGGATCAGATAGAAGAATTATATTCGACTTGACTTCGAACTAAAGGAGAATATAAGATTTTTAATGTTGAAATGTTTGTTTGAAGTCTCCGCCATTACGGAGAATTAAGCCAAGAATTTTTAATCTTTTATTTCTTACTGTATTGAGAAAAAAAAATTTAATTTGGAATCGAAAATAATTTCATATTTGAATGGAAACGAATGTCGCCACTGACTTTGTACCTCTTGGTTCTAGCCCATTTACCACATGCTCTGTCTATATATCTCTGTATATCGCCATCCCATTTGAACATCATGACGATGTTGAAACACAGTTTTGTATTGAATATCTGAGGCCCGATTGGCCAGACTTTTGGATCACAAATCACACCCGCATTGCATTTTAGTGCTCTGCATTATTATATGATTTGAAAGCTCTAAGATGTTGCATTATTTTAGTACGGTGACGACTTTTACAAGTCACACAACTTGTCCATGAAATTTTATATATTCTCCGTGTAGTGTGATTTCAGTACATGTAAAAAAATGTCGATCCCCACCATCGAAGAAGCACTCGTGCCTCCACTGGAAACACATGCGTTGTGTGAAGATGTGCCGTGTGGTTTGATGGATTACATTTTAAAGACCTAAAAAGGTTAACATTAGTGTGTTGTTCGAATTCAGTCAATTTGGAATTGAGTTCATGTGATTAGTAACTTAAAAGGAATAATTGTCAATTGAACTTATTGTGCGGAAAAACAGCGTTATCGAAGTAACACTGTTTTCGTGCAAATCCATTCAAATTACGCGCCATCCATTAATCAGGTAATTCATCTACGTTCACAGCAAAAATCCTTTTAAAAGCTCAACACAGATGGCAGTACAAGGCCTGTGGTGCCGCCGGTTAAGGGCTCAATTAGTACAAGTCACCTTTGTGTACAGAATTCAGAACTTATTGTTATTGTACTATTTATGTACTTTTTTACAGGCAAATGAAATTCTCTTATTCGCGAACCAGCAAGCCAGTCCGCACGAGAAGGAGGAGATGCTGAGCCAGGCGCTGAAGCTGTGCAAGGACGTGGCGCCGCACGTGAACCTGGCCGTCGTGTGCTCCAAACTCAGCCAGGCCGGCTTCTACCGTGGAGTTGTGGATCTGTGCGTCACCTGCGCTGACCGTATCGACCCCGCCAAGGTCGGCCTGCATTTCTACACCAAGAACCAGCCCAGCCACGATCAGGAGGGCTACTTGGCCTTCTACAAAAGGTAAACACATTCTTATGTTATGAACATGGTCCCAGTACAGTATAACCACACGTATTGGGCATTGTTAGACCTAGAATAAATGTGTGTATAATATAAGTTACTTGTTCTACCTGTATTTCAATGAAATATGCTCCGCGGACCTGGCGTCATTGATTCCTTCGGCACCGGTACATAGTCAGGATACACACAAAACGTGCGTCCAACATTTGTACACGCTTGACATTTGTCTCACGAGGACGGGTCATTTCTACGAATCATTCTTAAGTTTAACTTGCCGGGCCTGAAATGATTTTCTGGCCATTGTGTTTCCTCCCCCCTACAACATGAGTCCCTTCAAGACCCATGTTAACTACTTCACTACCCAAAAAGACCCTCCCACACCATCCCCAAAGATGACATAGGCCCTAAGGGAAATTATTTTCCTCAGGGCTATTCCTGTGTGGAGAAATGTAAAAAAAACTACATAATTTAATTCAAACTATACAGCACAAGTTTTTTGACATCAGTTCAGGATTGAAGAATTGACTAAGGACGGGTTGTTTCGGAGAATCTGAACAATTCATCAAATTTCAACGTTCATTTTCAAGTTCTGTGAAAGATTTTTTCAAGTTCTGTTTTTATTTCAGTTTTGTCAAGCAACTAGCCTACAATGATATAAAAACAGAACTTGAATAAGTCTTTCACAGAACCCGAAAATGAACGTTGAAATTTGATGAATTGTTCAAATTCTTCGAAACAACCCGTCCTTAGTGATTTATGAACTGAACGAAATCATGTATGATTTGAGATTTTCTCGACCAAAAGTATTATCGGTATTTATTTTTGGGGTATTTGCCGTGTTGCGTCACCTCCTTCTTTAGTCAGCTTTAATGAAAACATGCTTTAATTCCCCTAGGATGGATGTATACCGTGAAGTGACGGGTGTCCTGGAGCAGCTGTTTGAGCAGAGCACGCTGGGGGCTAACGATGGGCAGGCGGGCCCCGTTCCTACCGCGGGCGCCCCCAACCCTTCGTCTCCCCTTGCCCCGCGCTCTCCCTCTACCTTCCAGGACCTGCCCATACAGTCACCGGCTGATGCCAACTTCCAGGTTGGTATAGTTAGTGAACAACTCAATTAGTGTTAAACTTATTGTGAAATCAGATATGATCGCATTAGCAGAATGCTGCTTGCTCATTAAAAAAAAAAGCTATAATTTACAAAAACATAATTTTGCAAAAAAAAAACAAATAAGTTATTACAAAAATATAATTAGCTGGCGGATGGCGAAAATTTTGCTTAAAATTTAGCACATTAAAAGTTAATGAGTTCATTTTTGCATAACATTCATAATTCATTACGTTCCTTTCTTATTTTTTATATTCTATTGTTTGCTGTAGTGCCTATGGGGATAAATGGAATTGCATAAATATAACCTCGTGTAGCTAGGAATAAAACTATTATAGGGTAATTAATATATAATTTTATGTAGAAGTTATGTAAATTTAAAATTTAGTTTTACGTAAGTAAATAAATATTTGTGTTCAGGCCAGAAAGCTGGTCACCGACTGCCTCTCCTACCCCGATGAGCTGCTGCACGTGGCCGTGTATGAGTGGATGTTAACCAAGCAGTTGTACGCGGAGCTCATCGCCGTCTCCGAACCCTCGCTGGAGTCCTTCATAATCAGGACCACGCAGAACAACCCCGATGCCATACACGTCTACGACCTGCTGTGGAAGTACTATGAGAAATGCGGAAACCACGCGGCAGCTGCCAGGATACTGGATAGTTTGGCCAGCAAACCACAGTAGGTTTATTTTATATTTAATCCCTCGGGCAATTTTGGGAGGTATTCTTCACAGACAACAAACATCCGTAGACTCTTTGGGAGATATTTCTCCCAGCCTGATACAGTCTCATAAAAGTCATGCTATCTCATTTTGTATTACGGTGAGAAATATGATTTAAAAGTGTTAGAAAGAGACAATACCGCGCTTTCAATTTGCATACAAAAATTTACTCCCGAAAAATCTGTAAATAATATAAAACAAAATCGTTGTCCGCGTCTGTCTGTTTAAGCGCTTAGTTCTTCTAAACTACCCAAAGGATTTTGATAGGGTTTTCACTATCATTTAGAGAATTTCTTCCGGAAGGCTTATATATATATAAAACATGCATATTATATTTCACAAAAGCGGTGCTATACAAATTGACCAATAAATAAATAGAAAGTAGAGTAAAAGTCAATGTTTTTTAATCAAGTCACAAAGAAAATATTGTAGGGCTCGCTTACATTGCTAATGCTGGCTAAACCCTATGAGATACATCAACATACAATAACTTTTATGATACCTTTGTCTAATTAAATATGTTTTTTTTTTAAATTTAGTGTAAAGTGGTAATTACAGTTTACGCCATAAAAATTATCAGTAGGCAACTTTATCTTTACTTATTAATACTTTGAAATGCATAATATGTTGAGTTGTAATAATAAAGTCTGAAAGAGTCTTTCATCTGTCTTCAAAAACAGTATTTTATTTTGAAATACGTTCAAAACAGCCAATTTATCTGGAATGCGAAAATATTTTCCATCAGTTCACATATAAGAAGCACATTGCAAAATGTCAGAGGATTTAGGGATTAACCCGTACACCGCTCACCAAATCAGGCCAGACGTTCACTTTTGACATTTTTATATTTTCCATAAAACGGTTAGGCGCACATATTTTTTTTTTAAAAATTTAAAAAAGAAAGACAATATTTGAAAATCTCTTACTACCACCACAGTAAGCGGAAAATGTTGCTTGTGTTGTGATAGAGGATTTAGCCAACCGAGGAATTGAACACACTACGCCTGGGTGGGACCCAAACGCGATGCCAACTCGTAATATTGTGGAAGATTACAAATTTGAGGTACACATAAGCATAAAAATTCATGGAGGCAGTTTAATTATTTTGTGACATGCGTCAAAAGATATTTGCCAAACTGTCTGTAAGTGACGTTACAAATGTCGATGGTCAATGCAGAATCATTTAAGCAGTTGAGTCGCTTTGTTGATTAGTGAGTTCCGATAGGCAGAAGTCCTCGCTTTCGAAGTATAAAAAAGTGCGTGAATCTCCCACAAGCATACTTGTTAGATACATATAAATGAACCTCTTTCACTATAAGTAGATTAAGTATCGTTCTAGAGATTAGTTAGTTGGTAAAAAAAGTTTGCCTACACCCGTTGCAGGCAACTCATAGGTAAAGTGGATGAAGGAAGGAGTGTGTGCCTTCTTTTATATTAATGATTTAGTGTATGAATGTGAATGAAGCAAAGACTGTATGCCTACATTTAAAGCAATAATGTGTTTGAATGTGGACGATGCAAGGAGTGTGTGCCTACAAATATATTTTTTAATAAAATATTTAAAGAAAATAAAACAATAATAAAGCGCTATACAAATTATCGATACAACGAGAAAATAATTATTCAAAATTAAAGAAAAAAATTGAACCGATACAGTATCCGCACGGGTACCTACAAATTTTCTGTTTAAATAATTTTTGTTGATCACTCAGTCATGTGACAGCCGCTGTCAAAGGATCAACTTTCAACTACTACTAAACATACTTTCAACTTGAAATATGTTTAGTAGTCCTAGAGAGAGGTACAAGTACAAATGTGTCGTCTTCATTCTAGTATCTTTCTGTTTTTTGATTTTCTAACAAGACACGGAAGATTTTTCTTTGGTGATGTACATACAACCTCTGGAACTATACTGCTATGTATAAACTTTCAAAATACTGTAAATTAATACATAGATAATTATTGTTTTTGTGGGAAGCATACACCTTACATGATATCTATCTATCTATATAAATAAAAATGTAAATGTTTGTTTGTTCAAGATCTTAAATTTCCAAAAGTTATTACCGATTGCTTTGAAATTTGGACACAACGTTGCATTTGAATATGCGTGTGTTATAAACATTTTTTTTTTAATTTTATTGTTTCTGCATAGACAGACTGAACAATGCGTGGCGGGGTACAGCTAGTTATGAATAAAATGATACAAGGTAACTTTGTTTTGCACCACTATTTTTTTTATTATTTTGAATGCTGGCCCGATTTTCCTCAAAACCCCTCATAAATATTCTCTCTGAGGGAAGGAAAGGAAGACAACTTATTAGTAAAAATAAGCTGCAAGCAATGAGTACACTTTGGTCTTGGCTGTGTTTCTAATTATATCTGTTATTCCAGCCCAGCGGTGTCCCTCGCGCAGCGCTGCAGCTGGCTGTCGCGGGCAGTGGTTTTGCTGCGCGGAGGAGCAGGGGCGAGTCCCGGTACAGGTCGCCTGTTGCGCGAGTTGGAGGACCGGGCGGAGGTGGCGCGCCTGCAACGCCGCTTGCTGCAGCACGCCCAGCAATGCCTGCCGCAGCAAGTGCTGCAGCCGCTCAACACCACGCTGCTGGACATCACCAAGGTCTGTAGTTATGAAACAAACAACACTGGAGACCAATCTAAATTAATGTTAACCACTTATGCATTCTTTTTTATGTAATTACTTCACAAGAATCCTGAAGAAACTGGCCAGAGCCAGTGAGACTATGTGGCATCAAATATATTTTTTAAATTTAACAACGCCCACATATCGAACAGTGCGATTCTGGCATAAATCGACCTATTTGTGCCAGAGTCTCTTAGTCGAGGACGTCACCACAACTTGTTGTATTGTCGAGCGAGTCTAACAAAATCACAGCATCACATCTCCCAGCAACGATTGCTCCAAATCCTTTATTTTTCAATACATAAAATAATATATAATATGTAAGTGCAATGGTTTATGAATCAGGTCTTCTGATTGACGATTTGATCTGAATCAAAATATGGATGAATAATGATAGCATATTTTAATTCTTCATTCTTTTTGCAGCTGTTTGAAGAATACGCGCAGAAGTACGACCTGTGGGAGTGCCAGATCGCCATAGTCCATTGTTCCGGCCACAACGATCCGCTGCTGGTGGAGAGCATATGGACCAACATCATCAAGGACGAGATCAACAACATGAAGGCTGTACCATCCAATGAGGACAAGATGAAAGGACTGCTCAGTAAAATAACCACGCTAGGAAAAGAATATGTCAGCTCTGGTAGCTGTTTCCCCCTCGGTAAATTGACTAAAGATATTTAAACAATCATATTAAATTATTTTCCATAAATAAATTGACTGTCTGCCATGACTACTTTTTAATATTGTCTTTGTTTTCAGCCTTCATCCTAAAACAATTGGAACTTCAAAGCTGTCGGCTGGGAATAGAACCCGGCATGGTAGCCAAAACCCTCATTGATATAGACGTACCAATGGAACAACTGATTGATATATACACAAGGTCATTTATGTTTTCAATCAATCTACTTATTTATTTATATACGGTCAAACTCGCTTAACAAGTTCCTTAAAAAGTTTTGTTTTTCATTCCCTTGAAATTCCATACAAAAACACGATTTTTTCCCCCATACCTTTTATGTAATACTGCTTCCCGCCTAAGAAGTTTTTATGAAAACTTTGGTGGTGAATCCATCATAAATGAAACTGGCCAAATATACCTGAAAATGTCCCTTTTTTTCCAAAAGTATTGTTATACATTTTTTTTCATTGTTTTTTGCCTGCATGCCATGTTTTAGAAGTTCGGCAGTAAAACATAGGTACCTGAAATGAACCTTTTTTCAACAGTCTAAAATGAATAACTTTGTTGAAGTAAATTACGCAAGTTACTCAGTGGTAGTGGTATTATTATTTAATGAGCAGGCAGCATTCTGCTGATGCAGTCATATCTGATTTCACAATAAGTTTAAAATTAATTGAGTTGTTTTAAATTTAAAATAAGTTCAACCTTTCATCTCTCAAAGTAAGAATCCGATCGAGCTTTAAATTGCTTTATATTACTTTAATTATATTAAAAGAATCGATGACAAGTTGTCCAAATTTTTTCCATGCATCCACTACTAATTTAATCTTTCTTGAAGAGTTAACAAACTGTTCATTTTTGTGTTTGAAATGCTCAAAAACTAGAAAGTAAAAAGATAACCGCATGCGTGTACCACTTTTTTTTAATGTCTTACGATAACTAATGTCAGTAGCGTCCGCCGATAGCCCTCGATCGAGTATAATAATAAAATACGAAGTGCATTCTTTAAAAGATTAATGCGGTAAAACGATGCATAGAGGATCGATCGATGGAATCTATTTTTGTAAGTTTTCTATGAGATTAATTCAGGAGTGGAAGATATAAATAGAAATAAACCGGTATGCCACCCCATATCACGAGAAAAATAAGATGCTAGATAGTTAGTAGGTGGAGGTACATATGTCCAAGTCCAGATTAAAAAGAGTAACCGTTCAATTACCGGGAGTCTTAAGAATACGGCTCATCAAAAAGAGCTAGCTCGATTGTGCAGCTCGTTCATAAACGACTCATCGCTATTCCAGTCAAGATGTTGAACACAAAAAAAACCCAATCTCATGAAAAATGTCAACCGTATTCAAATGTTGGGCACGCTTTTCACGTATACCGAAGCTGAAAATGTTGCATTACTTTATAAATTTAGTTTTCAGTTTTGTTAACCAATTATTTTTCTTTAATAATTTCAGACTGATAAGTCTAAATGAGCGTGTTTGGCTTTCGGAAGGCAATGAGCTGCACCTCATCGAAGCAGGGGCCGTGCTCATGGACTGCATAGTGAGCAACTCCGTTCCCCTCAGCGCCCATCACCGGAGACGGATCCTCATTAAGTGCCAAGACCTGGTCTCCAGCTCCCTCAACGCCCTCTACACTAAACCCGATACAGAAGAACTAGTCAAGGTGTTAAAAGGAACACAAACCAGACTTGAGAGAATGGAGTGAGAAGATTCATTGAAAAATAATAATTGTTTGTTAAATTCATGGACTATTGTTAATCATTTTTGTTAGTGAAATTCATGTGAACTTTTAGTTTCCGATATATTTTTTTAATGTTACACTTTTAATATTGTGAATGAGAGATTGAATGAAAACTTTGGAATATTTACATAACATTGAATGTTGATAAAAATAATTTGTAATTCGTTTGTAAATAAACTTAATGAAAACATAAACCGTCTACAAATTCAGGACTGTATAAGTGAAGTACTTCACTAGGCAACAGGACTGAGTATACGTGAAATACTTCACCGGGCAACAGGACTAAGTATAAGTGAAGTACTTCACCGGGCAACAGGACTGCGTATAAGTGAAATACTTCATTGGGCAACAGGACTGATTGTAGCAATTCAAGCCAGGAGGCATAGAAAGGCATGATTTTTCACCACGGCTGGAACGACCTACACTCCCTGCTAACCGGAGCCAGTGAGATTTGCAGTGGCACTGGCATTTGAGGTATATTGTGAGAGCGAAGGATAAGGTAAAAGGAAGGTGGGGGAGTATCTGGCTATTCAGATCTGGTCACCAAACACGGCTAGAGCCATTTCAAGCAATGTCTCAGTGTTACCGTGGAATTAAATGGCAACAAATGAATGTAAGGATGGGTTTATTGACCCATTGGCCTCCGAATTGTTTAGCTAAAAAATTGTCCTTCACATCCGAATTAATTTTGTACCAAAAGTTTTAAATCTGTAGTGGTGTACTAAATCTTACATAACTTTTAAACTAAACATGCAAACGAAACAATTTTTTTTCATTTACTTGTGTATTGAATCAAGGTATGTAAAAATATATGCAGTGTTTAAAAAAATAATAATAATATGTTTTTAAAATTAAAACAATCACTTTGTATTTAACCACGAATATTTATTATTTTACACATCGACCGGTTTCGCTTAGACTAAGCTTCATCAGGATATAATAATAACAGTTATTATTATATCCTGATGAAGCTTAGTCTAAGCGAAACCGGTCGATGTGTAAAATAATAAATATTCGTGGTTAAATACAAAGTGATTGTTTTAATTTTAAAAATATAATGTCTAACCACCAAGTAATTGCGTCTTATGAAAAAAAAAAAAATAATAATAATAATAATAATAATATGATTAAACGAGGATATAAAAATATTTTTTTTATAAAAACCATTTTTTTTTCTTCATTTTTTTATAATTGGATTAAGAAAAGTTGTACATTAATCATACTTATTACCATAATATATATTTTTCAATTTGGGCTGATGTTAGCCGCCCACCACGCGTTTTACGAACAAGCTTGTCAATTCACGAACCACACGCCATTTTGAGAAAATTCAATGACGCTGAAATATAACAAAATTTCAATCGTAAATATTAGGAAAAAACTGTACCAACGGAGTCCTGACAATTACTACGAAATGAATGCTTAATTATCTACAGAGCGATTGGCATTTAAAATTTTAAACACAGATGTCAGTAATGTATCCCTTTTTCGTTTTTAAGCCGACAGACATCAGACCCGCCGGGACGGCGTCGTTTGATTTTAAGACACATCGCCGTACACACGCCGGGACGTCGTCGTTTGAGGTCAATGGGTTAATAATTAGAAATAAATAAAAAAATTAGGAATACTAAAATGTTTTACAACAAAAAAAAGACAATAAGAAAGAAATTAATTAGCATCCTACAATAAAATTTGTCTCGCAAAGGGCTTGCATAGGTAAAATGAAAATGTAATACCAGTTCGTTCTTGATGCGAAGTAGTAGATTCCGGTTCTTCACAGCAACTGTCCCAGTTTATATTTTATCCAAAAAATAATTCTATAGTCTATTGCAAAATAGCCTCGCGCTGCTGGTCTCCAAAAGGGTCCCTCTTAACCAATCAGGATCGGCAGATGTCATCCGATTCAATCAATCCAATAGTCAATGCTCCATATGCAAAAGCTGATGCTCACAAAATTGGCGAATGTGTTCGTCGAACCTCCAAGAGGAATGCCCGCTGCTCTGGGCTGGTGATCAAAGAATGACCACTGCTTCCAATGAAAATCACAGATTCTCCCTCCCTCAGGTTTGGCAACTCTCCAAGTCAAAATTCCAGGCCTGTCAATTTGACAAATAGCAAAATGACAATGTGTAGGTCCTTAAAGGTCCCACACACCAAGACCATAGATCCGATGTAAGTAAAGTGATGCACACTCCTTGTTAAAAAACTTATATGTAACATCAGTTTTTTAATGTGAATACCGCACAAGAGTCCCGACTGCTCCCAACCGTCGAAGCCAGTTATGGCATCCCCAAATACAGTATGTTTTGAGGTAGAAAATTGTGGGGGAGTACCTGGCTATTCAGATCTGGTCACCAAAACACGGTTAAAGCCATTTCAAGCAATGTTTCAATTCTGAATGGTGGTCTTACACCAGGCCGATACTGAGAGTATCTTCCAATCTGGAACATGGCGCAAGTATACTATATATTATTTTAAATGAATAAATTGTGAAATAAAACAAATTCATCAAATAAAATTTACATGTGCACGCCGGGATTTGAACCCGCAACCTTTAGATTGGTAGTGGAGAGCCTTACCCCTTGTCCGCGGAGGTAATTCTGAATGGTGGTCTTTCACAAGGGCTACAATGAGAGTATCTACCACTCTAAAACCTTCTGCAAGTATGCATATGATTTTATATGAATTATGTGAAATGTTATCAAATAGAATTTATATGAAATGAAAAACACAATTTGTACTACAACACTTTTATTTTTGAATTAACAAAGATCGCCAACCAGGTTTCGCTTTTCCCAAGCTGATCAGGGCTTATTATTTACTGTAAATAATAAGCCCTGACGAAGGTTTCATGAGAATGATAAGCCGTATTTAGTATTTCACACCCTGATGAAACAGGATAAACCGTTAAGGCGTCTTAAACCAGCGGCCGAGAATTCAAATTTCGTTAAAAGACGGTCTCGCGATCGGACGTTTTTTTAGAACGAGATATAAATACCGAAATTCATTCCTCTGCAGCTGTACACCCGCGCGGCTGACAAAAATTACAGCATGGTTCTGATGAAATAACAATTATTGTTGTTGAATTCTCGGTTGTAGCTTTCTTCCTAATAAGTAATTACATACATATTTGTAAATTATACATCGGAGTGCGTAAACATAAATAAATACAAATGCAGTGCGTTGACCTAGTAGATACAAAATAGGTAGGTATATGAATATACTGTTACCAGTAAGTTTTATTTCTAATACTTATCTTTAAAGTATTACTTGATTTGATACGTATGATATTTAAAATAGGGTTCATTCCTTACAACTGAAGTAGTATATGTATTAAAACTAGGTTTTAATTCCAACTATTTTCTACGGTACCTACCTTCATATGCAGTTATGCGATTGCATAATATTGTATCGCTTTCATATATTTGTTTTCATGGTTAATGGAGGTAGAAAGGCCTGACTATTGTTGAATTTTCGAAATGTATTAAATTCAAGAGGTAAATTTCAATTGAAAAATCATAGGTAAGGATATCAATAATAAATAAAATAATATTTTTTCCTAATACATGAGGCCACAGACATAGGAATTAATAGACGAGAAGATAATAGCGAGGGGTAAAATCAACTGTTGAAGAACGAAGGGTGTAAGGCTGACTGTGATTCGTCAATAAATCAATCTGACAGTAAATAGGCATCTCGCATTATAATATCACCATTTACTTCTTAAAAGTAAAATCTGCTTTTGAATGAATAGACATTTTTACATGGGAGCGCAAATTACTCGCCACGTTATGAACAAATTTGCGAAGTCCAAATTCGGCAAAAAAATTCGGTTCTATTTTCAGAGTCGAATATTTCGTTTAAGTATTTAGTTAAGACACTTTTATAAATGTTCATAATTTACTTCCCAGCAACCAACCAGCTTTGTGTTTCGCGTCCAGACGTTTCTCGATGTGATAGTATATGTTTCTAAAACTGATCTATATTATACGATGTGAATATGCTTAAAATAAAGTTAAATAATGCTTATATATGGAATGTAATACGACAATTGGGTTTATTCTCTTTTTCACATCTATTTTTACAAGTTTTCATAGTACAAGTCAACATTTGTTATTTCGTAAAATGAACCGATGATGCCTCGACCATAGTTCGCACAAGAATGATGACGTCACGTTTTCAAATTTCACTTGAGGCCATACGCGAGCACAGCCGGCTCCAATGGAACCGGTATGGGGAGTGGGGATAATACGCTTTTAATCACTTAGGGCAGGTCTACTAATATTCATATGTCTATGCATGAGGCTCAATTCCCAACATGACATTATGAAACTGACAAACAGTAACACAAAAAATATTAAATATGTTAAATTATACCCATGTAATAGTGAATTGGACAATAGAATAGAAATTATGAACAAAAACATGATTTGAATCGCACATCACAAATCAAAATTTATTTGGTTCGTGGACTTTTTGACCACCAATCACAAACAGTTTCATGTACTTTGGCATAAGTTTTAACATTTATACATGAAACATCGATGATAAACATAAACTCCTGATAGTCCATAGTTGATTCTTTTCCCTGGAAATTAAACAACAGAAAATTATCGCTAAATGTTATAAAAAATATATGCGTATTCTGACTGATTCGTTCGAACGACCCTGTAGCTTAAAAGTACGTAAATTTACACGGATAATTAAATATCACTAACCCTTGTTTTTTCTGAAAATATATGTCCCACGTACGTTTTTGATGTCGTAATTTGTGTTTTCTAATAAAACTTTTTTCCAAGGGTATTTTCCTCCCCACTTTTAAGCGAAGAATTTCTTTAAAATTTTATTAACTATACCGGTGTGGACTAAACGTCCGCTCGCCGCCCTGTCGCAGAGGAGAATGACAAAATTTCGGCTTGCGCCGTGGTAATCACAAACAACAAACGCGAATCGAAATTAATTACTATTATATACTTTAAGAATATATTTTTTGGTCATAAATTATTTTTAATGTTTCAATAATGTCTTGGTAAATTATTTTTGTAAAAAAATCTGAACTATACCAATTTGTAAGACCATAAATAAATAGTCAAATTGAGGGATTTTCGTCACAAAACGCGTGCTCGGATTTATTTATTAGTAATTTTATTTGAAATAAAAACAAAATTCTTATACATACTTTTGCTAGATAATTTATTGATTGTTTATACTGTATTATTATATGATTTGAAATATTTGTTGTTGAATACAAAGTCACCTTTGAAAATGCAACAAATCTGCGCATCGTCCAACGGTAACACTTTATTATGATATGAAAATAATATTATTTTTCATAATTTAACATCTTTCTTTACTAGATAAAATAACGATCTTTCGAAATCAATTTGTGTTTTTTTCTAGAAAAGTGTTCATACGTCTAAAATTGGCCTCAAAAATGCCAAATTTCAGGTCAAGTCTACCTATTTCGCCTTAAGGAGTATTTCACACCCTGATGAAATGGCTACAAAAGGAGTATAGTTAGAATTTTCAATACACACAATGTCATTATCTCAATTATATTTTTATTATTTTAATAAGTAAAAACTGTTACGTGCTAAGATATATAAAATAATTTATTTATATCAGTCCGCAATCTTCAAGTTTCCCCATCAACAGTTTGTGGTGGCGCTGTAATACTTTCAATCTTAGTTCACTCATCTTATTTCTTGCCGTGAGGACCTCGAGCATTGGACGGGTCATCTGCAAAGAAAATGAATTTTTAAAATGATGCCATATTAATTGTTTGTCTTCCATGGAGACCAAAAAAAATAAATAAATTAACTCATTTGCTGCCACCAGTCTTGGTTTAGTTAGTTTACAGCCTCAAAATTTTGTGAGAGTGAACCTGTTAATAACCTGCCCTTCTTCCAAAGGGATAAGGTAGTATCCGATACTCACTTCGCAAACAACTTCTTGCGCACAGTCCATACACATCGCCGATGAAATCACGAGACCGGCGTCGCCACCAATCATTGTTGAATTCTCGAAACGTCAAAACTAGAATGCTTTCATAAACTCACTCACAACCAAACAGTTGCTGTAGCTGTTATTTTTATATTCTGTCGACTGTTTTGTTCCTAGCATTTTCAGATTCGCATTTTGTAACACTTGTCTGACGCAAGTTACGCCAAGTTTAAAGTCTTGATGACATGAGTCAGAACAACTCACTCAGCATCGCTGATGTTTTACAAAATGTCGGCATCTTGGTAGTAGTAGTAAGATACTTGAATCGTCGAGTATCGGATACTTACGTATCCCTGTGGAAAAAAGGCCTTATAGGAAGTCAAGTCATACCTTTTCTGCAATATGTCCTAGTGCTATGACTCGCACGGCTTCGTTGTGCTGTTCAGTCAAGAAGTCTCCCTCCATTCCCGACGTGTCTTTGAAGAATGTCTCATCCTCTTCTTCATTCAGGATTTCCGGTAGTTGAACCAATGTCTGGAAAAGAGAATTTGGTCTTCAAATATTCTAATTAAAGGTTGAGTTAGTCAGAACCACTGCTGAAGTTTTCCTGGTGGGTCTGATACGATGTTGAGTTGCTGACACTAATAAATAAAAAATTGTGATGAAAAATAAGGATATAAATACGACATAACATATGGGTTCATTTATTAATATATCCACTGCGCCATTCGGTTGACACGGGTTCATTTGTGATGCAATAAATTATTGGCAAATTTAAATGACAGCATCATGTAAAAAGGATACTTTTTTTTTTTTTTTTACGCCTTTGTTTTATAAATATTTATTTACACGGCTAAAAAGGCTTTTACATTATTTAATAAGTTAAGGATTTACCCTTAAACATGTGGCCAGAAGTGCTGAATCAGGCTGAACTATTTCTAAAGGAATTTCCCGTCTTAGTTGGGATGTTGAGGTATCAGCAGACTGGAAGCACGTGACCTGGACCTGCAAAAGAATACAAAAATTTATTTATTGTTATTGATTATGAAACCTAATGTATGAAAACTAATATGTACATATATAAGTGCTGGAAAGAAGTCTTTCTTGTGCTTATGAAAAAGAAAGAAATGTCGACTTTTGTCGGAAGAAGGTGCCCCAATAAGATGATACATAGAGGAATGATATTGAGATTTTAAATAATAATGGGGTATTTTCACAAACTATGAATACCGTTAAAAAAGTGCGGAAGAACTAAAGTTTATTTTTCTGATTCTGATCATGAAAATGTGTTATTTTAATATTTTCATTAATAATTAATTATTGATCTGAAATTGACCGCACATTCTGAAACGGCTCCAACTGGCTACAACGTCATTATGACATAGAAACCGCCATTGTCTTATAAGACGGCTGTCACCAAAATTGCTCGGCGTGAAGTCAACCGTTATATATCTTCAATCTGCGTACAGAAAGTTCCACTCAACTGAAACCGGACTACTTCGTATGCTATCAGACATAACTCTGGCCGTAGAGTCAGGTAAGTTATCACTTATCTCACTCCTAGACATGAGTGCAGCGTTTGACACAATTGATCATGAATTCCTCATTAGGAGATTAGAGGAAACATTTGGTTTGAATTCAGACATAAAAAATTGGCTGGTATCCTATTTATCCAATCGCTTACAAGCCGTGAGGGTTGGAAATAAATTGTCCAACTTCGCAACACTTTCTTCAGGGGTACCCCAGGGATCCGTTTTGGGTCCACTTCTCTTCATCCTTTTTACAAATGATGTCGCCAAAATAATCGAGTCATTTGATCTCTTGTCTCACTGCTACGCTGACGATCAGCAAGTTTATTTTTACTGCGCTCCAAATGAAATCAATAGTCTCAAGATCCGTATAACTGAATGTCTAGAAGCAATAACTCGTTGGATGTCTTCAAACAAGCTGAAGCTCAATCCATCTAAGACTGAGTTTCTCTGGGCAGCCACAAACAAACGTCAACATTTCATAGACAATTCACCTATTACTATTTCCGGCAGCGATATCATCCCAAAAACAACAGTCAAACTTCTCGGTGTCAATTTAGATTCAGACTTTTCGTTTAAAAGTCAAATAAATAGGACTGTAAGCACCGGTTTTTTTCACCTAAGACAACTCAAGTCTGTCCGAAGAAACCTTCCTACAGAAGCAACAAAACTACTTGTCAACTCTTACGTAGTCTCACGTCTCGATTACTGCAACGGCATTTATGCCAGCCTTCCAAAATATCAAATTGACAAACTTCAATCAGTGTTTAATGCAGCAGCACGGCTCATAACCGGGGTTTCAAAATATTCGCACATTTCAGAACACCTTCGTAACCTTCACTGGCTCAAGTGCCCTGAAAGAATCCAGTACAAACTGTGCTGGATGGTGTTTAAATCCATCAATGAAATGGCCCCACCCTACATCTCTGAACTATGCGTCCCGGAAAACACTGGTCTGAGGCAGTCAACGCTTAGATCAGCAACATCATCAGCTGTAGGCAGACTGATAGAACCTAAGCGCAAACCAAATACTAAGTTTGGTGATCGCGCTTTCGGAGTATCTGGGCCGAAGGCTTGGAATAAACTCCCTCCGGAACTAAGATCCATAACAAGTCCAACAGAATTCAGGTCTAAACTGAAAACTTACCTTTTTAAGCTGTCGTACCCTTAAATTAAATATACCATTCCTAAGAGAAAGTCCAGTTATATTCAATTTTTCAATAAAGTCCTAAATCCTGTATCTAAATTTCGCCAATAAACAATTAGATAATGTTAATTAAGTGTTAATCTCAAGTGACCTACCAGGTAAGTATTGTACTGTATATTTTCTCCATAAATAGTTAAGTAATAACATAGATCACTGTAGAAATGTATTATTAGTTTGTACAGCGCCCTTGAGGTGTTTTTGCACAAAAACGGCGCTATACAAGTCATCCAAGTATTATTATTATTTAGCTTTATAGAAAATTTATTTGTCAATATAAAAATACCTTCATTATCTTAATTTTTTTCGAGAATGAAAATACCCTATTGTTCATATTCACAAGTAAGGGGAGAACTGACCTCATGTGCCTTGGAGCTTTGATCAGTAAGGAAAACAGCAAAGATAAGTCCAACGAAGCTTGAATCCATCCTTTGATACATGGCTTGTGTGTTCAAATCTGAAATAAAAGTATTCTCAGTTCGGTAGACTGTAGGATTGCTGGCCACGATTTAACGTCTGTTTGTGCGCTTAGTTCTTCTAAACTAGGCTTTTCACTATCATTTAGAGAATTTCACATACATATTATATTAATAGAAAGTAGAGAAAAGTTCATGTTTTGTAAACAAGTCGTAAAAATATATTTTCGGGCACTTACATTGCTAACGCTGGCTAAACTTTATGAGATTCATTAAAATAATGTACTACGGAATTGTACGAATATATCTTAAAAAGGCCTCACAAACTGAAAACTTTACCCCAAACCATTTATAAGTCCCGGAGCAATGCCGGGTACACGTCAGCTAGTAATATTACTATTAAAGCCAACTATTATTTGGGGGATGACCGTCAAATAGCTGTTTTACAATAATATCTATCCATATTCTAAGACATTTTGGTATGTTCTAAATAGGTTTTTAGACATAGAAGATTTTTTATTAATTTTTTTTTTTTTTTTTAATTTACCTTTTTATTACAAAATATGAGGAATACCAAAATGTCTTAGAATATGGACAAAAATTATCGTAAAACATCCATATGGCGGTCGTCCCATACGATGGCTAATTTTCATTTTACGTAATAAGGAATACCAGCCCTTTTTTAATTTTTTTTAATCAATAATGACTTTCTAACATACCGGTGTATTTATTTTTATAGTTAGTTTTCGAAGTATTAATTTTTCAGGTCTCCCTAAATCGCACCAAATCTGTGATTTGTCTGTGTGACGTCACCGGTTACACGGAGCCTAAGTTTTCTTTCAACAGGCTCTGCATTTTGTATAGCAGCGTCGAGAGTCGTGATTTTTTTTATTCTTAAGATTAACCGCTTTTAATATGGAAGAACATTAGGTAAAATGTTAGCATCTTTGTTGTTGTCTTTTAAGTGTACATGTGTATACGTATACATATTAATTGTACGAAAGTGCAAAAAATAAATTCACAACTGCACATGATAAACAATTTATCAATGTTCCAAAAACTGCATTGAAAAAATGTATCGTATTAAGTCTACACAACATACTGGCATGACCGGCCCTGACCAAAACGTCGCCTGGCGCGAGTAAAACAACATACACTGGCATGGCCGGCCCTAGCAAAACGCCATTTTTATGAAAAATAATCTCAACGGCGATCTGTTAGGGCTGTTAGGTATTATCAGCGCATTGTAAATTCGCCACCCGGAGCGGACGGCTCCAATTGCGCCCGCACTGGGCTGGCTCTGCATACTGGTATTTATTATACACTGATCATTACGACTGTGTAATAATATGTATTAAAAAATCACTTGATGATTATTTTAACTAAAAAAAATAACATGGGACTGGAGTTCGTTATTATAATTTTAAATGCTATATTTTCCTTTACCCCGGATGTAAATAGTAGGCTTTTATAGTAGGTAATTAAGTTGAATCAAAAATGTTATTTCAAAAAAATATTTGGTAATTTTTGGATAGGGCCTGACACGCTTATTACGAATATTTTTTTGAAAAAAACTTTATATTCGCCTTAATTACTATAAAAGAACACTTTTTGCATTTCGGGCGGCGGAAAATTATGAATTTTAATTTTCAATTGCGTTAACCAAAATTCACTTCGCGAATCGATGCGGCGGCAATCAGCTGACAGCTGCCATTAGGTACGTCACTGTTATGTTGGTATCCCTGATACATTGCGTAGATACGACTATGGCTAACTTCGTGACAAATGGATTTGTATCACAAACCATGTTACACAAACCTAGCGTAGCCGGTAAACTAGTTGAAAACTGGGATGTTTTTCTTGCCTTGACGCGAGCAGGCGTTATTAAGGGGCACTTTCCTTTGTATCACAAACCATGTTACACAAACCTAGGTATCACACGAAGATAGCAACGGTCGTATTTAGCTCTTGTTAATGCATCAGTGATACCAACATAACAGTGCGTTCCTAATGTCGCCACATCGATTCGCGAAGTGAATTTTGGTTTTACGCAATTGAAAATCAAAATGCATAATTTTCCGCCGCCCGAAATGCAAAAAGTTTTCTTTTATAGTAATTAAGGCGAATATAAAGTTTTTTTCTAAAAATTATTCGTAATAAGCGTGTCAGGCCCTATCCAAAATTTACCAAATATTTCTATGAAGCGTTGCCAACGATGCTAAAAATATTCCCTCAGTTCTTCTAATACTAACAATAAAGGAAACATTAGAGCCTAGTAGAAAGTTATGATCCACTTACCAACGTGGGAAGGCCACACGGTGATGTGAGGATGGGAGTGGTACCATCCAACCACTCTCAGAGGTTTTCTAACTTGTTGAGCAAGCTTCTCTGCATACTCGGTGGCCTGGACTAGCTGCTCCTCCGATATCTCCACTCTATCTGGCTTTTTGTCAGACCTCCGCAGGATTATGGAGGCGGATATTGATACAAGGGAAGAGTTATCATTGACCTGGAATATCATTACAACATTATTAACCCATCATTATAAAGGAGCTAGAGCTTGTAAACCAAGCTAATTAGTATACACATTTGCCATGCTATCAAAGTCAACATTATTATAGGTGAAAACCTGCGAGAACAGTCAACAATCCGACAGGGATCTATGGATCCATTGGTTTCTTTGCAATTTTTGCATGGTTTATCGATATCTTCGCGTAAACATAAATGTATTATTTGTAATCACCTGTCCGATGAGTAACCCCATAATCTCCTGTTTTTCGGTGGACAGGGCATGCTGCATGCATACAGTAAAAACATCACTTGAAAGATGAACGTTCTCTAACATTTTGTTAACACTGGTTTTACGAATAATTTACACGAAAATAAATGTTTTCACTACCAAACTGTTCAGATTATCAGACATGAACTGTCAAAACAGTGTAAAAAGATTAAGAAATTAGACAAAGAAAAACCGAAAGATGAATGATATAGACACTGTTATCCATAGACAATAAGATCGAAAAATAATATTATTTTTAGAATACCACCCCTCACAAAGGTACACAGATAAAAACAAAATAAGTGTATTATATAATTATTTGTTAATAATAATTGGATGACTTGTAAAGCGCCGTTTTTGTGCAAAAACACCTCAAGGGCGCTGTACAAACTTATAATACATTTCTACAGTGATCTATGTTATTACTTAACTATTTATGGAGATAATATACAGTACAATACTTACCTGGTAGGCAGAGATGTGCTTTATTTCAAATAAATCCATTTCAAATGGAAATGCCAAATGCAAAATGGGTATTTTCCATTTTGCATTTTAAATGCTTTTCTAAAAACCATTTTGCATTTTCCATTTTAAATGCTTTTCTCAATGCATTTTCCATTTTAAATGCTTTTTTTGCAACATTCTTCCTACTATCTCCACTCATCTTTTTTTCATAAGTACCAAATATCAGTCGGTCCTCAACCTCGCTAGCTATGAGAGATAATTTACATTTGTCAAGTTGCTCCCTGGTAGGAGCCCTGGCAATTGAGTGATACCATTACAAAAAATACTGATTCAAATACTGAACATGGGGCCATGACGCTGTAATATTAAATGTTAGATAGCAGTTTCTATGTTTTTGCGTTGGCAACATTAGTCCCGCGCAAATTTTTTGTGGTTTCATTATCTGTAGTCGTAGTGTTTATGGATTTACCATCATGTAATATGTTTGTTTTACATTGATGTCCATTATTAAATGACAAAATTGTTTAAAAATTCTATAATTATTTTAATTGTTTGACCTGAGAAACCATTTTGCATTTTCAATGCATTTTGAAAATAGGTATTTTGCATTTTGCATTTGAAATGCTTTTCTAAAACCCATTTTGCATTTTGCATTTTCAAATGGAAAAGTTTTGACCCATTTCCATTTTGCATTTCAAATGGTTTTGAATACCCATTTTGCACATCTTTGCTGGTAGGTCACTTGAGATTAACACTTAATTAATGGAATTGAATATAACTGGACTTTCTCTTAGGAACGGTATATTTAATTTAAGGGTACGACAGCTTAAAAAGGTAAGTTTTTAGTTTAGACCTGAAATCTGTTGGACTTGTTATGGATCTTAGTTCCGGAAGGAGTTTATTCCAAGCCTTTGGTCCAGATACTCCGAAAGCGCGATCACCAAACTTAGTATTTGGCTTGCGCATAGGTTCTATCAGTCTGCCTACAGCTGATGATGTTGTTGATCTAAAAGTTGACTGCCTCAGACCAGTGTTATATTATTTTTGTATTCGATAAAAGAAATGCTTGCGATATTTAAAAAAGATTGCAAGCTAAAATTCATAGTCGTAAGTTTAAAAAGGTAGCAAAAGTCGGCGAAGCCCGAGGAAGACATGGCACGATCAAGTGAATCAGATACTTGAGTCGGGCCATGTCAAGAGTCAGAATAATAAAAGAGTATGTATGAGACGATGTATGAATGTGAATGAGGCAAGAAGTGTGTACAAAGACTGAGCTGTTTGGCGGTCCATCCTTTCTGTCTACCCCTGCGGGGAAACGGCGTGACGGTTAGTTAGTTAAGTTAAAAAAATAGTTGTGTAACATTGTTTTTTTTTTATTTGTCAACAAAGATTGAAAACCCAATTATTTGAAAAAACATTATCAAGTGATTGATATACCGATTTTTTTTTTAATCTACCATCTCCAGTTTTTATTTTACATCGTGATGAAATTAATAATGGAATAATGTAAGTTAATTTTTTTTTTCAAAAGTCGAGATTTTTAACCATTAAAATATTTATATAATTCCTCGGTATTTTTTGAAGGTACAAATATCTGTGCAATTTTTTAAATAGAAGGAATAACTACCATACATTTATTTCATAAAATAAATAATACATTTTTGCAATAACGTGTTTTAAATTACCTGGAACGCTTCAAATTTTATTTAATCGAAACAAAACGGAAATAATATTTTGTTTTACGTGCTAATCTGCTGTAATAATTTTACGAAAATAAAAACATCATGAATGTGCTGCTTTATGTTTTTAGTATGACAACTAAAGTAGCTACCTCGACAAAAACATGCTGCAGCAGCTACATAACACAAAATCAATAGTGTTCTTATTTTTCAGTTGGCCAACCTTTCAAAATTTCCTAAAATTTGACAGTGCTAGTAAACCGTGCAGTGTGTTTTGTTAATTTTTGTTAAATTCGAAATTGTTTTCATCTTCGGTAAGTTTTACTTGTATCAGCTTATAATAACACTATCGTTTCTTTGCTAATCTAACGCTCTTGTCGTTATAAGCAATAATAATTCTTGAAATGACAATTTAGTAATCTGCGAAGCCCTCTTCGATAAAAGCAGTTTGTATCGATTATGGTTTTCGGTTTATTTATTTAGTTTTCAAATTCGTCGGTTGAAAAGATTTGTGTAAATCAATCCTTGATAATGCTTTTAATATCGTGTATTAAATGTATTCTATGTCATCTTTTCGGTGTCGTCTATTTATATTGGAATAATATGAACCGTCAATACCACCTGGTGTTTGTGCATGCATGTTATAATATATTTTTATTATGCATCCTGCAACCATCCCGCCTTTTGTATTGAATCATAATTTTCGGTATGGATGAATCAATATTTTGTTAGTGCAAACATGATGTTTTTATAAGCATCATATTATGAATTTGTACTTACCTCAGGCTTGTGATTTTGTTGTTGTGAATTGTTATTTATGCCTATTTATGAATGGTTTAAATCTAGTAACAAACTTTTTCTTGACATACAATTCATAAATACTCAAGAAAATTGCACAAGTTTGGCAGGTATTGAAATTGATACATTTATAAAACGACAAAAAACAAAAATATTTTTCTATGCAGTTAGAATACCTTTTAGGGTAGGTACGTGAAATGCATAGGTATTGTTATTCTTATCCACTTTCAGGTATAAAAATATACCTTTTGATAATCCGATTCTTAGAAAGATTTGTTGTATTGCCAAACTGCAAATAGGGAAGATTTGTCTTGCCATCTGGTTATTTACATTTTTACAATATTCTGAAAATTAGGGAAAAAACAGGAACGAATACAATTTTCTAATCTTCAAATCCCTTTCTACTGAAAAAATCATAATGTTGATAGCGGTTGGCTCCTCCTGTAATTATTTAGATTTCTCTGTTATAATTAATCTGTACAGGTGAATATTAATGGCAATCTCAGTTCACCTCTATAATGATTCATTAATTTTGTATTACGAGGGTAATTTGTATATTTCCTTATGTTTTATTATTTTGTTCACTGTGTAACTGTGTATAATTACGTCAATAGACCATTACAACTAATTATTATTGTAATATTGTCGTCTTGGTAATGTGGATGAATGCACCATCATTTTATTATCAGTATCTAATTCATGCATTTCTTTGAAGCCTTCATTTTTATAAACCATTTTTCCTAGAAATTGGAGTGCCGATAGATAAGTTATTGATCTGCAATGTGTATTATATTACTAATAGAACATAAGATATTATACATTATACGTTAATTTCATCGTCCTAATCCTTGGCTACATGCTGATTTTATTATGTATTTGTCGTCAAAATATTTATTTCATTTCATTGCCGGCAACCCGGATGTTATTTTGTACTTACTAATGACCAGCTATAGTTTGTTTAATTTATTCACTTCCCAACCCACCCCCTTCTCATCTTCTCAATGTTAGGTTTGAAGGTTAGGAAATACGCAGAAATTATTAAAATAACCCAAACTAAACCCTAAAAACCTATTTTGTGCATGTTTACTTAAACCCCCGAGCTAAATAGTTGTCTGCATTCGATATTTAAGTTGAAATCAAGTGTTTTTTTTAAAGAACCTTTGTATGCAGCGGAATTCGACAAGTTTACCAAAAAAACATATCCCCATAGCTCTCCCCGGTTGGAGAGGTGGTGAGGTGTAGTGTCGAGTGTCTCGTACAAGATGCACTACAAATGTCCCATACAAAAATTTCCCGCCACTGCACAAAATATACTTGCCTCAACTCTTTTTTTGTATATTACTACAAAAGGTTTTGTATTAATTAAAATTATTTTGTATTACTACAAATGTTTTGAGGTAGTGAGGTGGTCACCTCAACACCTCATTTCAGTATTTGAGCACCTTTCGCAAACTCATTCTGAAATGTGTGTGCTACCCAACACTACTCCCCATGACCATTTTACATTTCTGGATACACCTTTTCTGGATATATATATGCAATATGTTTTGTTCTATATAATATAATTTATTTTATGTTTGATTTGAAACGTCACTGATACACTGGCTTACGCCAACTTACTGTTCTTAGTGGAAAAGGGACAAAAAGTCTATGCTTAGTTAGATCGAGATGAATATTCGCAAAGTTTTCCAGCGTATTATTTTTATTATTTTCTCATATTAAATCATGTTTTTTTTAACAATCTTTTATGAATTGTCAAATAACAAGTTTTAAAGATGCTGTACGCATGAAATGCATCTGTGCGAGTACTTTGTTCGTCAACATTCGATGACACGTCTTTACATCTTGTTTCTGGCACCGTTTAGAATACCCATAGTTAATACTAATTGCACTTAAAAAAAAACATCCATACACAATTGTCACGGAAATGTGAAACAGGAACCGAAATTCCGCGGGAATTTTCGCAAAAACCCTGCAAACGTAATGAACTTATTTCTTGCGAATTCCGGTGAAAGAATGGAATGTAGGCACATGCATAGGTACTATAATGTAATTATTTTGAATAATATTATAGTCACCTGCCGTAGCAGCGGCCAACTTGCCGTAACGTTATTATCCAATGGTGTTACAGGCACGGGGCAGTATTGAAATCATTGACTGGTTTAACGACCTCTGCGTATTGTACGCGAGCTGAATACAGTCTTTCGTCGGAAGAATTATAACACAATAAGACCATGATTATCAAACGTTAGACGTAATCCACCGGCGTTACATTATACCACAACACTCGTGAAATTTCCCTCTGAGAATCAGAGAAGGACCAGGTTATATTGTAAGATTGTGAGCGAATTCCTACATAGATTACAATCAGTTTCACTTTTATCTGCCTTGGTACAGGTTGAGGAATTATTTATTTGTTTTACCCGCAATGCTTCGCTATTGCTAAAGTATGTTTACTACTGTATATCACAATATTACTTTAATTAAACTACACTATCAAATTTAATTCGACTCCGTATCTCAAGTATTCCTCGCGCGTACTTTTTCTTCCCCGACGTCTTCTACCATTCTCTAAACACTCCTGGCACTTATAAGAGCAAAATTTGAATCAATTTTTATATTTATTGATTCTCTAGAGCATTAATTCAACAAAATCAAAACAAAATTTCATGGAATGGAGAAAAAGCAGACATGTTTTTTTTTTTTTTTTTTTTAATATTAACTTATTTTTTATTAATCTTCTATCTATTTCTACTCTTCCTTTCAATTTCTACTCTTCCTTTCAATTTCTTTTCTTTTTTATATATTTTTGATTCTCTGGCGCATTAATTTCACCAAATTAAAAGTAAGATTTCACGGAATGGTTGAAAAGCTTACATGCTTCTATTTTTTTTAATATTTATTTATACATATACTTTTTTCTTTTTGCATATTTTTTAATTCCCTATTTGTATTTTTTTGGCTTATTTTTATTCTCTATTTTCTTCTAATCTCCTTTCTTTCTTTTATCTATTTTTGATTCTCTGGCTTATTAATTTCATCTAAATAAAAAAGTAAAATTTCAATTTGATAAACTCACATGTCAATAATTTTTTACTATATTGCTATTTTAGAATTATTATATTTGAATATTCTTTTAGTCTATTCTCTACGTTTATATTATTTAAAATATATAGTTAGCAACTTCTTATATCAACCAAGAAAACTTTTCAAATTATTTATAAAGTGCCATAACTAAGGACGGGTTGTTTCGGAGAATTTGAACAATTCTTCAAATTTCAAAGTTGATTTTCAAGTTCTGTGAAAGATTTTTTCAAGTTCTGTTATTATTTCAGTTATGTCAAGAAACTAGCCTATAATGATAGAGTAACAGAATTTGAATAGGACGTTCACATAACCCGAAAATGAACGTTGAAATTTGATGAATTGTTCAAATTCTCCGAAACAACCCGTCCTAAGTAAAAGTCAATACACTAGACAAAACAAGAATCGCATTTAATAAATCTGCCTATTTCTGACTGTCCTAAAACAGGTAATCTCCTAGTTGGACAGCCAAAGATCACTGTAATATGTCATGTTTTTAAAAAAAATAATAAATAAACATAATCAGGTTAATTTTTTTTATATATTAAAATTAACGGCATAACTGCAATTTATATGCTTATTAGTTATTGACAGTCGTAGTACAATGTAGAAAGACGAAAGAAAAGAGATTATATAAGTAAACAAGACAAAAGAATTTTCATAGTACAAAATTAATGAGTTTGAAATGAAGACGAAACAAAAACAAACAGAATCCTGTTATGCGGTGACCTCGTTAATATATATGCACTGCTAAAATGTTTAATTGGTACAGCTTTATACTTCAACTAGGTGACGTGTACCCGGCGTTGCTGGATTTATCCTTGGGTGATGGACATATACCATCGCGGACCTTTCTGTAGGCCCTTTTAAGATATACAATTCACTAGTACATTATTTTGATATATCTCATAAGGTTTAGCCAGCGTTCATGTAAGCGCCCAAAAATATTTTTTTACGACTTGATTACAAAACATGGACTTTTCTCTACCTTCTATAAACATAATATCCGTGTATTATAATATATGCCGGAAGAAATTCTTTAAATGATAGTGAAAACATCGTCAAAATCCGTTGCGTAGTTTATAAGAAATAAGAGCACTAAGAGACAGACGAGGATAGCGACTTTGTTTTATACTATTTACAGATATAGACATATTAAAAACATCATATAGCATAAGAGTCTTTTTAAAGCAGAATTGTAGCCTGAAACCGTAGTATAATTGTCGCAACTAACAGATAAAAACCCGCTGCCGCGGTTTGAAAACTTCAGCGGTTCTTAAAAAAAAAAAACAGAGGGCACCACTTCTGTTTACAACAATCCTAAACTGTACTTATTTATATAATAATACTTTCAGATAATCCATACAACCTCTAATGGTAGGAAGATGAAATAGAATCTACATTAATATATCAGGGCTATCCTACAATGTAATATTATTTAATGGCCATCGTTATTTAATTTCTTACCGAAATGATTGTATTTATTGCAAAAATCATTTGTACCTGCTTACTTCATTTGTAAATAATGCGTAAAAGTTTAATTAGTTAGAAACTGTAATTTAACGGCGACTTCTTCTTTGGGAATATGGAATATTCTTTCCGATATAAATAATGTTTTAATATTACATCTGCCCTGAATAATGAAAATAATGTGTTTTGTTTTTACGTACCTACCTACTAACCTATTTATAAAAAAATAGTATAATTATATATTTATATTAATGATTGAAGTAGAAGAAAATACTAATAAATCTAAACGAAACATAAAATAGAACAAGACAGAAAATAAAAAAAAAAGTTTACAAGTTAAAAGTTAAGTTTTTAGTGAAATAGATTTATTATTATTTATTTATATTTAATTTGAATTAAATGTTATGTATCTTTAAAATTCGACATTCTACTTGCCCAACCTGCTGCTTTTTATACTAAGTTCTTACAGATGTTCTCACTGTTTATTACAGGGCAGAGTCGAAACTATGTCACAACTATCGTGTTTTTCAAACATTCTAAAATATTAGATAGGCATGTGGCAAGAAATAGCGTCATTCCATATACAGATTAGTAATTTGTTATAGTTTAATTATTGCTGGTGGCGTTCCGCATTATTTTACTGTTTGTTTATGCTCGTGGTATAAACAATGATGCATAACAGCACACGTTGTTCATATTTAAAACTTGCATACAACGATTTCTCATATTGCACATTAGTTTAACATGAATATTCATGTTTAAAGTCGAGGGAAAACGAAGAAGTTCAGTATTAAATAATAATTGGGTAATTTGTATAGCGCGTTTTTGTGAAAAATCACTTCAAGGGCGCTGTATAATTTGTTACGAATTCCTAGTCTTTATCGAATTTTATTATTCACAAACAGATTCAGAAAAACATACTTATTATTTACAAACAGATACAGGAAAACATACTTATTATTTACTAACAGATACAGGAAAACATACTTATTATTTACAAACAGATATAGGAAAACATACTCACCTGGCAGGTCACTTCACATAAGCACACTTTTATTTTAAAAGTTGACGACCTGCTCGCAGAGAACACTATAGTAAAAACACTGGATATTGATCTATATTCGCTTTTTACTCTCCATTACTATTGATAATACATATATTACTATTGATAATACATATATTAGAAGATTAGTGGCAAGGGTAGAGTTGTTATTACTTTTAAAAGACTGGAGAATTTAGGACTCTTTAGGACTGGAGAATTTTAATGAAATGACCTTAACAAGCTTACAAAAGATATTAACATTAAGAATTAGAATAACAGAAGGATTATATGTATGTGTCGATGTATTGATGTGAATGAATCAAGGAGTGTGTACCAAGACCGATTGTTTGGCGGTCCACCCTCTCTGCCTACCCCTACGGAGAAACGCGGTGCCGGTTATATACTAAAATGTTCCGATTACCATAATACGGACATTCGTTTCGTTTGTGGGTAACAACATTTAAATTATGTTCAAATTTTGTCAGACTACTCGATGTGAATTAACCCTTCAGGCCTCGGAAAGACGTTACTAGCCACAAACATCATATTCCATATAGCCTCTGAACAACAGATCCGACCGGGGCGTCAATACATTATAAAAGTATTTTTATCATTTTTTTCTATAATGCGTATATATGTGATATATTCGTCATTGGAAAGATAAATAATCATTCTTCACAGTTTGTATCAAATATTTTTACATTATTACATAGATAAAATTTAAACAAATTGTCAAAGTGCGTGATTACGAATTGGCGGCATTTTTTCATTGACAGTTGAATGTTTAAAAAATATTGATATTATTTTTATACGGTATAAAAAGTGAAGTGACAGTTTTATTACTTATTACGTACACAAAAGGAATATGTTTTATAAATATCGAATTATTTAGAATTATGGACGTTCTGAGTCAAAATGTGCTGGTAACACAGACATATGAATATTATGGCTGGTAAGTTTTTTTGTTAACATTTTCGTGTTCGATATTAAACATTTTCAAATGCAAATATTTCAAAGACAATTTAATCTAGTTTCTAAAGTAGTATTTCTTTTAACGACAACTTCAAAAATAAGTAATATTTAGCACATTTTAGATTCATCGGAAGCATTCCGAAATTCCAAGAAAATTCACCATGACGCTGGGACTTGTTGGGAAAAATATTTAAAAACCTGATGGGTTAAATTGAATATTTATTTATATTATTACACAGTCAATACAGCTACTCTACATCATCCAATGTATATATATATATATATATATATACATATACTATGTTATACGGAAATTCACATACATACATACGTGCGGAGATGGAGCATTGACACCGACAAGAGATATAAAAATACTCCAATTGACTCAATTATTTTATCTAAAATGTGACGAGAGGCGTGGAATAATTTTACTGTGGATTTGTTTACGTTATCGGAAATACGTATTCAAATTCTGCACACAGAGAAAACTTACTGATATTTATTTATTAATTTTCGGGAAATCGACAGTTTACATTTATTTCAGTTTATACATAAGTATTATATAGCCAAAATAAAACCAATTGTGGATTTCCTCCTTGTGACTTTACCTCTACTGAGACAGGATAATAAGGAATAAGTAATTTATAATTAAAAAAATCTTGTCAAATTATTCGTACTCCTGTTAAAACAGGACTGCAGGTCTTTATAGAATGAATTGACAGATCTCCTAATAAACTATCAGCAAAACACGAATGGGTTGTGCGAATGTCGGACCACATATTCATAAAAAATTAATATTGTCGCATTTCGTAATTATATTTATCAGGAAAAGCGCAGCTGCATGAACACGTGTTCCGATATATTCTGAATGGTCTACTATTTTATTAGGAAATGGCTTGATATCACGTTTTTAACAGGATTATAAATCAGCCATACTCTTGTTTCACCATACAGTGGTAGGCGGAGAGGCATATAATAATAATAATGATTATTATATTTAGATGATTCGTATAGCGCCGTTTTTGTGCAAAATCAACTCAAGGTATATAGTGCTTGTTTCATCCACATTTATAACCTCATAAATACTCGTCATGTCATTACGATAATTATATAACTCCACTCAAGTATTTGTTTCAATAATTGATAGTTTCGTGTTTTCCTGAGTCTTTCCATCCACTTGCACGTCTTATATTCTCCTAACAATTTTCGTTATCACCTGTCTATACGTGTCAAAACTGCTTTATCTTCCCTTTTTCTCTTTATTTACGTTTACATCGGTCTTACATTATTTTCCTAACTCCTCATTCAATCATAAGTGGTTTTACAACACCAATAATCTCATTTTACTGCTTCTAGTATAATTTCCTCCTTCCTCTGCTAGTTACATGCCTCACTGACTAACATCGGGGTATGTATTAGAACACCACTATTCCACTACAGACTGCAATTACATTGACATATGTAGCTAATTTGATAAAGAATGCAATTTGCGATTGAAAAAGTTTACGGTGATGCGCTGCAATATTCCAGATATTGGTACTGCAAACTGTAACGATAACGATCTGTCTAGACGCACTATAACCTCTTTATCTGTAGACAAGTCACCCCCAGCGACACTCATTCTTTTACGTACACGCCCTTGTAAATATATCTGCACTGGAGGTTGCCGTGCTCTTAATTAAATTACAGCGATGCTTTCTATAATTATATTTGCACATTGCAGTTCTGCCTGCCTAGTGCAGAATGCAGGGGCTTTGTCGTGCGGAATCAAAATATGTAGAATATTGATTGATGACAATGTACGCGGGGAACAGAATGCAATTAGGATAGACTGCTTTATACACAGACTGCACATATTAAGTACACCACACATGCTATTAAATGCATATTGCTATATACCTGCCAGTTCCCGTTACATTCGAGCTCTCATTGTTCAATAATTGATTTAATTAAGACCGTCACAACTCGTTGATTGACCTCATTGAGTCGTTATTGACGTTTTCTTTTGTCTGGACAAGTCTACGTTGCCAGCGTGTTCATAGCGTATGTAGGTATAGTACTGCCTATCTATAGTCTACACCTACACTGTGAATTCTGTCTCATAAGCTGGTTCTCGCAGTTGCAAGTAATTAATCCCCCATTTGATCTAATTGTTTAATCAATCTTCCCATCTGTTTCATCCTTTGTTTATTTCGTTTAACTTGATGTTTTTTAGATTCACTGAAAATACGACGATCGTGCAAAGTTAACCGTGTGAGATCTTTATTAATTAATCATCTTATTATTTGTGTTTTCAATGTTTTGTAAAGTATTCGCGTCAGTCGAGATGTAAATATCACTGTTCGAAGACGGCAATCAATTATAATATTAACGACCTTTGCCACTATTTTACAGGAGGACAAAAACAAGGTTTGAAATAGATTTGATTAGCAATTAAAGACGATTCCATGTATTGCCAATTAACTCACGTATCCCAACCTCTACCTTAGTTTATTGTTGTACATAAATTAAATCCTAAGAATTAATTTTCTCCCATTTATTCAACAATTTTCAAAGTCATGTTTTCGTTATTTGTAAGATGTATCATTTACGGATGTATATGTTTGTCTTATCGAAACATGTTCCATTTGGAAGAGACTTAAATTTTAAGAAAAAAAAAAACTGTATCTGTACCTACCCCAATGGTTGCTTGTTGAAGCCACACGTGTTTTCGTCTATTACAAGGTCCAATAACTTATATTTTATGGCCCTCGAATAAAAACACCTTCTGTTCGTCTGGCAGAAGACAGAAGGGTGGAGGGGTGGGTTGGGCTTGCTGTTGACTGGATGCTGATCGCGCGACATCGGAACCCCTCGGGTGCACTTGTCTATCTAATTTGCCGGCTAGGGCGGCTCTAGACTAGACAGCAGTGTGACGGTGATCAGGTGGGGGGCGGCCCCCCGGGCGGATAGCGGCTGGCGGGGCCAGGCGGGGCACGGGACGGGCCAGTCGATCGCGGACCGTCGCGCCGGGACAGTGCGTCGAAGTGTTTGTCGCTCTTTTTCCAAAGGAAATAGTCGCATACTCGCGTCAGTGCAAAAAGGAAAAATCTGCAAATTTCTTCCGACACCCCTAAGTGCTTCTTCTACAAAGGGATCACGACTCAATACCAGTGTTATTCCTCGCGTTTTGTTAAAATACACACGCGCAAGTCAAGGCTTATCTTATCGGTGTTTTGAAGCTAGAGATATCTTTTCATTTGTCATTTTTTTTGACAATGTCCTGTAAAATAAGTAGTACATAGTTCTTCCCCGATATTGTGCTGAAGTGCCGAAGTTGAGGAGTGAGGAGTAGCAGCGGGGAACAGACACCAGACACCGGCGGTGGATGACGAGCTTCGAACTAGCTTCCTTTTTCGGCGATCACCAGCCCACTCTGTTTCGCGGGTATGTTGCAAGTTTGCTTACATCATCGTGGTGCCCGTGACTTTAACGCTCTTACTTTTGATACTATGTTTTTAGAGTCGTTTTGAAAAATACGTACTATTAACCCTCTGCAAACGAGACACCGTTGAATAGTCCTGGATGGTAGTGCTTGGTACTGGTCGTATCACCTGCCCTCAGTTCGCACGGTGCGGCCAGTAGGTACCCAGTACCTACTTCATACTTCACTGGCGAGCTGTCAGAATCACGATGGTCAATGTTATATTATGCAAGCCACGAACCTTACTAGCTAACAAGCTCCAGGATAGTCATACATCCTACTGTTAAACAAAGGACTAATTTTATGACAATCGCGTTTCTGGAAAATTATTATCATCCTTTGTTTATTTTAATAGCATTTCTTCATTACACAGCACAACTATTTTAGATATATCTTCAAATCATCAAACACATCACAAAATTTCAGCTTTTCCTCCTAATTAGAAGGTCTTTGCCCTTACAGTCATAATCCGTAATTTGTATTCAACTAAGTAGTTTAGTTATTCCGTGTTAGATTCCTGCCACATAATATAATACACGCGGTGAAACCTCAATACAAATATTTCAAGGTTAACAACGCTTCCCATTCCGCCAGGAGACCGGCTTTGGAGAAATAATATATTAAATGTAAAAAGAAGCCGACATTCAGAATAAGATAATGTCGTATCGGTGTGTTTACGACACTACTGGAATTCGTAATTATCAGCCTTAGAGTGTATCCATCCAGTGTTTGTTTACCTTTGAAGCGGAATGAACAGCTGCATGCTGGTGTTGCATGTATAGACCTAGAATATACAGGGAGCCATTGTCTTTACCTCTGTCAAGCACTTGAGACTCGAGCAGTTGTGTTCAATAGTTCACAGTACACGACCAAACCTCGACACATACATAGCTGTAAGTAGCTGGATTAATTACAATTGGAAGGTAGATACTTAGGAATATGCAATATCATGGGTTAGAAGCAAAAAAGGCTACACTGTGTTGAGAGTTGGGACATAACCAGTTGTTGCTTACTTGGTCCTGAACTGCACATTCCTTCTACCGGTGGTGTCCGCCAAGGATGTATTTTGTACCCCTCCTTATTCGTGCATGACGTTTTTTTTCTTCATTTTTGAATACTCTCCATAGCGGTTTGAGAAGATGGTTTTTAAAACAAGCATTCGTTATAATCTTATATGAAGTCAAATCATGAGATACGATAACCGTATAAAAATTTAAGTGTGGCCTAATATAATGTTATTTGAATATGTCAACTGTTGCAAAAAGGTTTACAGTCTGCACATGACGTACCAAAATGTGCCATTGATCGTCTGTAAGATTGTGACTGGGAAATAATGTATACAAATTGTTACGAACACTCAACAACCAGCACTGCAAAAAGATCCCTTTTAACTTATATTGGCAAATATTATATCATTTTTTACACAATTCAGTATCACAAAATCGATTGAATGGAATATAGGTATAAACACTTGACAATATCAATATAGCGAAATCTATTACAAAAGCAAAAGAGAAAACGGTATTTGCCGTTTTTCTGTAACCCCTATTTTAAACCCTTGTTGCACCGCTCGCGCTGCTTTCCATCGTAGGCCGGCGTTGCACCTGAGCTCACAAGAGTTCTAATTGCGATGAATGCATCTGGTGTGCGTGTGCTCGATGGGGTGTGAACTGCACTAATCACAACAACTTCCTGCTACCGTTCCGTTTTCATTGGCTACTGGCAATGGTCACTTCCATGATGCATTCGTCAGTCATTACTCCACTGTGTTTCCTCGGCTGCATGTGCCACTGTGCCACGGTGCCACGGTGCGTGTTCACTGCTACTTCGATGAAATTCATTAACTTTGCTGTGTTTATCCAACATACCCATTACGAATTTCATCTATGTTTTTGAAAACGTGCAGTAATGTCGAAATGTTTTCGGCATTTTTATTCACGAACTAACACGTTGTTTTATGTCATAAAACTTTTCTCATAAAATTTCGTTTAATTTATTTCAACTGTATTCTACATTGGTGCTAGCAATTTTAATAATAATTATCACGCATATGCATAACGAAATCTAACAATAACTAATAGCAGAACGGTTCTATGATAACTCATCAAAATGACAATTCAACACACCTATGAAAATGCTATAAAGTGATGAAACAAAAAATAGTTTGGATAGTTACATATTTAACATAGTTTTTGTGTACATATTTAACCTAGTTTTTGTTTCATCACTTTTCGTAACTTTATAGCACTTTTCATAGGTATATTGAATTGTCATTTTGATGAGTTATCCGGTCACCTAGCAGAACATATTTTTGTATATCTCACTAATAAAATTGCTTCGTGCAATTTGCACTGTTTTATGTGTCTGAAATTTGTAGGTCATCGCAATTATTACAGCTAGCAAAGTCATTTCAGCTGTGTTGCTTTGAAATGTATATCACATTTTTCAACTGCTCAATAAGATTAAATGGTGACCGGATAATTCATCGAATCTTTAAAAAGTCATGGAAAGTGATGAAACAAAAACTTTATTAAGTAGGTAGGGTTAAATTTTTTTTTTTTTCATCGTTTTTAATGACTTTATATCACTTTTTAAACGTGTGTTGAATAGTCACTGTGTTGAGTTAGCATGGAACCAGATTAAATAGTGTTGAAACTGGGTTAAAAGTAGTAATAATGTAAACCAAATAATTTTGTTTTCCCCATCCCACGTGCCTAATGTCGTAATTTTCAAAATGTTTTTAAATATTTTGGTCCAACTCTTAATTTAAAATGCAGATAATATCGGTTTATCTATTTTAAATTTTGTCTTGGCATTCACTCGATTTGCGTAATGTCATAATAAATAATCTCCACCTGTCAGAGGCTATAAATAACATAATTTTGTAGCTTCGATATGTCTGACACTTAGATTAATTATTCGCCCATACGTGTGTGGAATCCTGAGTTTCTGACTTATATCACAATGGCTGAATGGGTGACCCTGGCAGTTTGCTGGAGACCATCGCCAGCCGGTGGGCCTCACGAAGTTTCTCCATATCGAGCGCATCTCACTTCCGAACCATGTCCAAGGCGGCTGAACAAGGTTGTCGTGCTGTTCCTGTCTTCCCCGGAAACAAGGAAACAGCGGAGACGAACCAGGAAGTGGCGGCGTTGACTCACTTCATCTGGATTGGTAACAGCGATTCGATAAGTAAAAACTATACAACAGCTGTGCACGGTTTCATGGCCGATCGTTCAATAAAATACATATCCACCGAAGGTAAATAAACGTGACATGTTCCATGGCTCTTTATCGTATACGTAGTCATGCGACTGTGTGATTTTAATCTTCATTTCAAAATACACTCACTATACATGAATATTTATTTATTTTCTCTCCGTCGCTTTGCTTCTTTATAATAAGAACTAATACATTAAATATACTTCTGTTTATTTCCATTAGTGATCCTTGTCAAACTTATCTCGCTCTTTTTGTAATACAAATATTATAATGTCGTGTTTATTTATGTATTAACTTCTCGGATGAGAATGGATTAGACCAGTGGTGTAGCGACCGCCCGAGGTGACCCACGCCTGGAAATTTATAGCGCAATTCAATATGAAAACCCTTATCACGTGAAAAATACTTATTTGTCAGATTGCAACGATAAATGTATGACTCACTTCTGGGTGAATACTTTGATGGTTTATTTACTAGGCAAACAAGATTCGGATTTTCCTTCCCTTTCCAAGTGCATGCTAATTAACTAACTAGCAACCTAACTCGCTCCGTTTTGTAGTTTGAACAAAGTACCTAACCTAACTTGCCGCTGTGAAGATGCAGCGTATTGGACCCAGAATCCTTCCCGTGCTTAATATATAATTTTTTTTTAAATATTATTTTATAAAATTTTACATTTTATATCTAGTGTACATCGATTCTAAAACTACTATAAAAATATTCCATTACCTACGTACTAATATTTAGACTTCACAACATTGAGACGTAACCCACGAAAAACTGCAAGACTTCTGGCTTCCTTAACATTTAAAGGGAGTTCATTGAACATTTTGAAACCTTTATAATAAATATTGTTTTGTGTTGCGATAAATTTGTCTTAGGAAGCCTAAAATCGACGCAGCTTCTCGTAGGATAGCCATGGACTATTAATACTAACATTTTTAAACATATAATCTGGTAATATTTTATTTTTTCTTTACTTTTCAATAGCTTTATCATGTTTGTTAAGGGTTAGGGCCCAGTTTACAATATTGAGAGAGTCCCGAGAGTTTGTCGCTACGCCTCTGGTTTTATTTCCAAGCAAGGCCGTATCCTTCTGTCAATCATTTTATGATAAGGGTCGCTGTTATTTCTCCGAGAAAGTTTTATTTCTTTGGAATTATCCATCAACGAACTTTGATCTGATTTTGATGATAATATTTTAATAAAGGTGACGCTAATGTGATTTGTGTTCATACTAACATTCATGCCTGGCTTCTCTCGTGCTTTGTTCCCAGTATCCTTCAATACATTTATTAGTTTGTTTTCCGCTTTCCAGCACATAACTTGTGTTATAAATGTACATGCACATTTTTTATTTATTTATTTAACGCCCAGAGGGCTTTTTCATGGTTGGTAGTATAATTTTAATTTGACAGATACTTTGAAACATAAAAAATAAGAATAAAATTACATTTGATAAAAGCTATGCAACAAGTCATACAAACACAAGAAACAAAAACAGAAAATTACAGCTATTTGTAGGTTTACATGATGTGTTCAGGAGTATTGTTGAAATAAATGTTTTAAATGATCCACAAAACTTGCCATGTTGGTATTGAATATGTCAACATCACCCAAGTAATGATTTCCCATGGTGTGAAGTCGTTGTATCGGAGAGTGGGCAATGTAGTTACGCTTATGTGTGCTGCTGTAGAATATTGTATTTTGTCGTGTTGTTACTGTGGGTGTATGTATGTTTATAAGTTGCAGGAGTTCACGACAGTCGAATTTAGAATGAAGTATTTTGAATAAGAACGTTAAATCGTTTATTTTACGTCTATCGTCTAATGTATGTATTTTTAGAGTATTTAATAAGAAATTGTATTTTAAGTCTTCGACAGGGATATTTAATTTAAAATTTATAAAACGTAGAATTTTTTTTTGTATATATATATAATATGACATTGACTATAAGCGGTTGTCGTTGTGACTTCTACTACTTGTCACATTCAAAACATGTATATTTTTTAAACGTTTTCATAGTGAACAATTTTGCAGTTGTGACGTTTAAATTAAGATCAAACGTTGAATTAGAATACAGAGTTTGAATTGTTTGGGGTGGAAAATATAATATAGTGAGTGAAATGTTACCGCGAGTGGGATTGTTCTATGTTGATAGCGTTACAAGTTGTGGCAGGATACCAAAAACAGGGAGCCGTGATATGCAATTTGGCCTATATTACTTCCGGATACTCTGAAAATTATTACATGCTTTCTGCGTTCATCTTTTCTTTTCGTATTCATGTTTATTGCAGCCATATTTTCCGAGTACCAACCTGTTTCTGAGAACTAATTTAGACGTTGAAATATTACAAACTAACAATGCGAGCTTTTTTCATTATAGCGTAGCATTAACATAATTCAAATTTTGTGCAAATTATACGACTCAATCACAAGTTGTTAAAGATTCACAACAAATGGAATTAATTATTTAAAGCAGTTGAGTATGGGGCACGTAGTTAGCAAACGTAATCTATTGTTTTCACTGTAAACTGAATACCTAAAGCATATTAACCCTTAGAAGGCGAGAAACTAATAATACTGGTTCGAGGTACTGACGGGAATAGCAATTACCAATACTATTTAATTTCAGCTCCTAATGTGTTTTTATCCCGAGCTACCTATCCTTTGAAGTTTCCGCTTCGAATGACAACATCAATTATTTATTACTTGTTAACTTTTAGATTTTAATAAAAAGTTTTCTCTTTCTGACGGCGTTTATATCACATTTCTCACCATGTAGTAAGAGAGAAGATGATTTCTATGAGACCTATATGATCTCTTCCCAAAAGCGAACAAATTAGCCTGAGAGTATAATAGCACTACCTCACTATCACGAGATTTCCCGCCACTCAACTATATCTTGGCACTCTTCTGGATCAATTTCTCGATGTGATCTTCCCCAAGAATTTGATTCACAAGATTTCGCCCTATGAGTTCCATTGTTCAATTTCTCGGCGTGATCTTCCCCAAGAATTTGATTCACAAGAATTCGCCCTGTGTGTTCCATTGTTCAATTTCTCGATGTGATCTTCCCCAAGAATTTGATTCACAAGAATTCGCCCTGTGTGTTCCATTGTTCAATTTCTCGATGTGATCTTCCCCAAGAATTTTGATTCACAAGATTTCGCCCTATGTGTTCCATTGTTCAATTTCTCGGCGTGATCTTCCCCAAGAATTTGATTCACAAGAATTCGCCCTGTGTGTTCCATTGTTCAATTTCTCGATGTGATCTTCCCCAAGAATTTGATTCACAAGATTTCGCCCTATGAGTTCCATTGTTCAATTTCTCGGCGTGATCTTCCCCAAGAATTTTGATTCACAAGATTTCGCCCTGTGTGTTCCATTGTTCAATTTCTCGGCGTGATCTTCCCCAAGAATTTGATTCACAAGATTTCGCCTTATTTGTTCCATTGTTCCATTTCTCGACGTAATCTTCCCCAAGAATTTGATTCACAAGATTTCGCCCTATGTGTTCCATTGTTCAATTTCTCGGCGTGATCTTCCCCAAGAATTTGATTCACAAGATTTTGCCCTATGTGTTCCTGGGTCGTCCCTGACTTATTCTTTCGTTTACTTCGCTTCTCATCAAATTTAAAGGCTTTCTCCACAAAAAATAACTTCATAATTTTTCCTTCATTTTGTATGGATAGGCTCTATAGAAATTGTTCCAAACTACACTGTATTGCAAAATATTTATGTAACTCGTGATATTAGAAGCGCATAGACATACTCGTATAAATAGAAGCAATTCTGGCAAAGGTCACGCTAAAAGCTCGCCATACGAAGGATTAAATCATGATAACGTTCTCACTTTGAGATATCACAATATTCACCGATAACATATCATACCTGCTATCTCTTCGTATCTTTCCCTACGTTACGAAACTGACAACATTGATTAAAAAAATCGCTGAAGCAAAATGATATCGGTAAGAACTTATTAATTGTTTTGGTTTTTAATTCGTAGATCTCCATTTGAAAAAATTATGCATATCTAATTTAATAATGTTACTATTTTATTTATGTATTATTGTGACAGCTGTTTCGGCGTCGAAAGCCATTTTAAAACTGTGGTTAGGCCAAGCTGAGACTACTACTTTTATATGCAAACATTAATAATAACATTAAATTTAATATACATTATTTTTTTAAATAAGAATAAGGTAACAACTTATGCGTTTTTTTCAGTGTCGCATATAGACATATCAACAACTTTGTATGCGTTTTTTCCATAGTGTCGCATGTGGAAATATCAACGGCTATACAGGTTATTCCACGCGATTATTCTCGACGGTTACGTTTTGATTCACCTTCCTTATTCTTTGACTCGAACTTCGGACTTAATAATGGCTTTGCGGAATTTTATGGCGCGATGGATAATGAATAATAATAATAATTTGCAAATCATTTGTGGAATCCTTTTTCACGCTACTGACTCTCTAGTCTTTGGTCGACTCATCGATACCGATTTAGGAGAAAAATCATTCAGAACTACGACAAAACAAATACTTTTATATCCGGTTTGACAACGCTGACTCAGGAAGGAAGAGTTATATTCTAAACACGACACGATTCCCCAAAACGTAAACGAGTTGCTTTTTCATAATTTTTTATTTGTTAAAATGTAGCTTTGCGATGAATTTACTTTTTTTAAAGTTTTAACTTTGAATTTAGTTTTTTTTAAGAAAATAATGTAGTTGGGAAAGTGAGAAAATACCTCGCTATTTATTTATTTATTGGACAACTTGTATAGCGCCGCTTTTGTGAGATATCACCCCAGGGGTGCTTTACAGTTGATGCAGGTATTACAAAAAATATAAATATTACAAAAATAAAGTGAAATTAAGTTAAATAAAATGAAGTACAGGAACAGGTGACACGAAGATAGAAGATAGAGACTCTGCAGCAAGAATCCTAGATGGTGAGGAAACTGGACCAACTGCTGCAGCGAAAGAGTGCACCGCGTCCACCGACAGTGCCAGCACGAGGTTCGTCATACGTCTAGGTATGTGTCTGCTGCTAATAAAACGCTGACACAATATCCTCTCACATATACCAGACCTTGGCAGCACCGCTGTGACATTCGACGAAGATAGAGGATGGAGACTCTGCAGCAAGAATTTGTCTTTACTGACTAAAATATATAGCATACTAGCTGAAGTCTCCGGCGTTGGCCAGACTTTACGCAAAGTTTTTCAAAATCAGATGTGATTGGGACAGTAATTTTCCTCTTATTTTGAACATTATGTGTGCAAAATTTCATCAATAGGTATCAAAATTCAGTTTAAGGGATGCGAAAAGGAGTAGCTTTTGAAATCTCACGTAGACAGTCACCTTCTTGTTTTCAAGGTCAAGTATGCAAAATTTCATCAATCTCTGATCAAAACTGTAGATTTTTATAAAAAAACAAAGCTTTCACAGACACTCTTCTTTATAAATATTATATTGAATATAGATAGATAGACGGCTATACCAATATAGGCAGTAGGCTCTATACCATCTCAGGTTTTATTTTCAGCTCTGATATTTGATATTCAATAAAAAATCCATGTTATTAAAATATGTTTTTACTTGTGATTCATACAGTTTTGAACCCGTGACCTCTGGGCCCAACTCAAGGAGCTTGCGGCTCTGGCACCGAGGTCAAACAAGCGTTTAAAGTAATGAACTGAGGTTTTGTACTTGATTTTTTTAAACAAATAATACTGATTAGTTCGATTTCCGTCACGATTAAGGTTGATTATTTTAAACGATGATGCTATTATTGTTTGTTAAATAACAAAATAAAAATGACAGGTTCACATGGTGTTATTTTATACGGGTTCCTAGCTTTTGATCTAATATTTATATTACCTTTTTTATGTGAGCACCGCCCAAGAGTCCCAACTGCTCCCAACCGTCTGCCTACTTCAGGCAGTTGAAACTATAGTACGGTATAATAATATCGCGGACATAAATGAAAACTTTATTCACTCTTGCGTCACAAAAATCGCACTTATTGCTATTAAATCTTAAGAGACATCGACACTCTTTCGGATTTGCAGCGTTGTCGCCCTGATCCACGCCTCCGGATGAAAGCACCAGTCTTATGACACCGTTTAGTTGCCGAGCAACATCCTACTGTCGCATCCCTGATTGCAGTAGTGCCACCACTCAAGTGGCTTCGTCAACAGTGGTGTCCATTTGAAGGGGTTGTTTTCTAGCGCTAATTATTCACATGTGTCCTCTTCTACGTTCGGATAGTGAATGACCTACATTCGAGTTAAACTGCTTCTTTTATAGCCCAGGAAGATGTCACTAGTTGTGGCACCCGTACTTTACTCTCTTAACTCTTTAGTTATGCGCAACTTTTTTCTCGCTCTTTTGTCCCGTACTCAGACAATTAGTATCATTTATGAAATGAAAATATTGTCTGATAAGAGGTCGTTAAATGTAATTTCAATTGATATCAATATTGGGCTAGGGGAAACTTAAAACTTATTTTCGAAGATGTGCTATTTTTGTGACGCCGAGTGTATTTTCATCGTAATTAAATCTGATTCACGACTCTACCTACTGTAATTTATTTTGTAGTGTTTACGTAGTTCGATATCATAATTTGATAGGTTAGCGTGGAGGTGATTATTTTAACACGTTTACGTGGATTTATTGCGCGGATGACTAAAACTTATAAATTATACTATATATTCTCGGAAACGAGTGAGCGAAGCAAAGGACTACTGCACCTAGAACACACGACCGGTACCCGGTATAGTCGGTATCTGGTATTACACCAATACAATGGCGATGGAAAACATGGTCAGATGACTAAGTAGTTTCCGATGACGTCTGAACTAGACACAAGGACTCGCAGACACTTTCAAACAACCGGGCTTCACAATAACTCTTTTACAAACTTGTGAATTATGAAATTTAGCGATCGCTGTGTTCAAATTTTAATCAAAATAATTTTTATTTCGGTAGAACATGATTTTCGCTCAGCGGTTCACTTGTGAAGAATAATTAGTACCAAATTTATAACTTTATTGACAAAATAATGTCTGTATTCATGAAAGTAAACGATATTGGTAGAGGCGTTGTAGAATACGAAACAAAATATATGTTTCCAATCAAATATTTTATTTTATTTGGTTTTACGCCCCTCTGTTAGTTACGTTGTGATTTATATAATGCGGTGATACAAGGAACAATATCTTAGTATTAAAAAACTGTTTTTATTTATTTAGGCATTGTTTTAATGCTTTTCAAAATAATTTTATTTTCTAGTCGTTTAGACGACATTGACGTGATGTGTTTATTTAAAATTCTTCTGTATTTAGAATTAAAGGATATAATCGAACTTTAAGCTATTTTTAGAGGTTCTATAAATATTTTTTTACGCAATTGTTTTAAACATTTTAAAGCGTTTTGTTTTCTCATTGTTTAGAAGAATAAATTATCTGTTAAAAACATAATATTATTTTCTTATAAACAATATGGAAATTTGCTAAAAACTGCGTCAAAAACCGCAATTATGCTGCGCTTGCGGTAACATCCCCTTAATAGTACAGTTCATGGCTATCCTGGGAGAAGCTGCAACCATTTTAGGCTTCAAAGGCAAATTTATCGAGAACATAAAACAATATTTAAGGTTTTAAAATGTTCAATGAATTCCCTTTAAATAATCTAAATTAAAAATCAGATAAAATTGCAGTTTTCGTGGGTTATGTCGCAATATATACACTAGATAAAAATTTCAAAAAATTATAACTAAATAAAATGATCTTTTTTTAAATATATATTTTTTTAATGTTATAATAATGACTTATTGTCTTCTTTTCTTAGTAACATATAGATATAATGATATCCTCACTGGGATCTCTCGTGCTGAGGATTTCATTTACATATTATAATTTAATTATAAGAAATTAATATTACAACAAAGTAACATATGAATTTAATTATAAACATTTATCATGTAGTATAATATAATGAAGGAAAATACAGATTTTATCATTTGTCCGATTTAAATTCACAGCAAATTTGAGTTAATTGCACCAGAATTCACGCAGGACAATTCACGCAATTTCGCGCATAGACTGATGATATTAAATGGATTTATCATAAAGCTGTGCGTATCTAGGTGAAACATATCGCAATCCATATAGCAGGGGTGCCCGGCTTCATTGGGGAGGATTGTCTACGTCTTGGGATGGCAGCAGATGCGTCTGTCCACTTACAGTGTGGATGTGAAGGATATCCTTGTCCCTCTCCAGCAGGACTCTCTCGACCCATTGTCTTTCACCGCAGTGGGAGGGATGAATTCAAACCTTCGTCACTCCTGGACACACTGCTCCCCAGATTCCTAACCACTCCTCATACATCTTTCCTTCCCAGATCTTCCTCTCCTTCGTTTCCTTAAAAAAACCCACCACACAGCATCCCCAAAGATGAAATAGGCCCTGAGGGAAATCATTTTCCTCAGGGCCTTCAGTATGGAGCTATTGAGCTATAAAATTTGCATTAAATATGTTCAAATGCTAAAAAATAAAATAATTTCCATAGTAGAATGGTAGCTATCCACTTCGTTATCAATACTAGTTGCCTAATAATACTTATGAACCACGTGTTTGTGTTTTACAGCGAGAAGATGTTTCGTCATCGGGTCGTGGGATTTAGTGTCATGTCCCGCGAAGAGCGAACAGCCGCTAATTATTCCGGCTGACTTCATTGATTCTGATTATATACTACAAATAATCATCGTCCAGCGACGAACGGGATTTTTTTCACACCGACATAATACGGACGATGATCGAACGCCTTGTTCAATGTTTTGCAGCTATTTTAATCGTGTTTCCTCTTGACTGATCAATCAAAAAGCGATAAAAAACGATTTACCGATCGGCGATTGTGTTGTCTTAAATTTGAGGAACTCAAGGTTTAAAATTTGGTTGTTTTTTAAACCATTTATTTACTAATAGAAGTATATTTTTTACGATTGAAAAATTAGCTAATGTCCAAAAAGCAAACTGTTTCAAAACAGTTTGGCAAATGATTTGTGTATTCACGTTTAAAGAAACTAATGCAGTCATTATTAATTTTCTTAGTTCATCGGGAATAAAATATTTAAAAGTAAATTAAATACCTGGCACTTTTCGGGCTTTACACAGAGTTTTTTTTATGTAGACAGTTATAATTTTTATCTTATTTTGAAAGTCAAGTGTGCAAATTTTCATCAATCTCTGAATAAAAAAAAACAAAGCCACAGCTCTTCTTTATAAATGTAATAGATACAGAGATAAATTAACTTGTAAATTAGGTACAAACTGGTTTGCGACCAAGGAATATACACGCAATTAAAATACTTAATTATTCATTCAATTAGGCGCTTAAGCTTTAGGGCACACTCTTCCGAATTTCTATTAAAATAATGTGCAATCATTCCAAAATAACGTGATTCTAGTGAAAGCCTAGATTGGATATAGTTTTCACAAATTATGTTGCGTAAACCATCTATGCGAAACCCAAAACCTATGAAAACGAGTCTATAAATAACCTCATACGGTACCAAAATAAATCTGAATGATTAAAAGCCTCTAGATTGCAATAATTGATTATTTACCCATTATTTAATAGTCAATTCCAATTCGTTTTTAATTTCGACAAAAAGTAGTTTCTGGTAAAATTGGGAAAATAATTGAAATTTTGTATGTCCTTCGGATAAATCATTTTTATGTTCACGGTTCAATACATTTTGATATTCATAATTTGGCTCCAACAAAACAAATATTTTTTGTTAATAATTATTTATAATAAAATTTCTTGAAGGTGTGTAAACAAACTAGAAGCGCTGCCGCTATTTAAATAATTATGGTTCGTGTTAAAAAGAAATCTTCTAGTTATATAGCATGCATAATAGATGTTGACTAACTGTTACATCGAGTGGCATTGAATACCCGCTATTGGGAGCAAATTACATAATGCAAACTTTAAATAATACCGGAATTAAAGAAGCATTGTTCATGGAATATGAATTTCATTTCAATGCAGAGTTTTCACACTTGCTGTGTGACGAAAGGTACCTATAATAAGGAAATGAACAGATGAAGGTACCTATGATAAGGAAATGAACAGATGAATGTACCTATAATAAGGAAATTAACAAATGAATGTACCTATAATAAGGAAGTGAACAGATGAAGGTACCTATAATAAGGAAATGAACAGATGAATGTACCTATAATAAGGAAATGAACAGATGAAGGAAGGTACCTGTGATAAGGACTAGAACAGATGAAGATACCTATGATAATGAAATGAACAGATGAAGGTACCTATAATACGAATTTAAGACGGCAATAAGCATACTATTTAACAAATCTGGTTAATCAGATAGTATTGATGTACTTACCCATGCAAATAAATGTATGTACTTACTTCTTATAAACTGTAATTTATAAACTGTTATTTGTGAAATGTAAATGGCTTATACTGTTTTTCACAATAAATCAATAAATAAATAAATAAATAAGTAAATACGGAATCGAACAGACCTATAATAAGGAAGTGAACTGATAAAGGAATGCAAGAATGCCTGGCTATATAGTCCAGTCGCGTTCACTCCGTTTCTCGACATGGAAATATTTCCTTCGACTTTGTTGACATTCTGCTCCTCCACTCTGATATTTCTTCATCAGATCATCTCCCAAGGTAACTCCAATGCAATCCTTCGCCATTGTGATTATTGTCTCATAATATATATATATATTTTTTTTTATTTATTCATTAAAATTTACACACAGTACAATATGATACAAGATAAAATTAAAATATTTTGTGATTATTGATTATTGTACCTTATCAGGTCGAAATTATTGGTTCCTAACTAGGCAAATTGCCCGTTCCAAGAAACCAAAAAATATGTGAAAGTAAGTGTGTGATTTGTCTATGTCTATAATATATCTCATTAATGTTTTAATTTGTGATATTTAATCGTTACAATCTTATGATAGAGTCGAACTTGAGCTGTTGTGTATGTTTCAATTGTGTATGAACAATAATTAGAATAATGGAAGATATATATAGTGTGTGATTAGTCTATGTCTATTTATTACGTGACGTTTTTTAACATTTTTTCAGATTCTCCTCTGCCCAGTCCAATCAACCATTTAGTTATTATTGGGCCTATGTATGAAATATTACAAGTTTTAATGTTTAATTCAGGGGGGATTTTGTTGTACAATTTAGGTCCCAAGTATGTGTGTGTCTTTTGGTACTTTGCCGTATTGCTCGTTGGGATCATAAGGTCATTTCTGGTGTGGCTTCTTGTGATGTGTTTATGGTCAATTTTATTAATATTGTCTAGATTTTTATGTACATGGATAATAACCTTTTTTATATAGTTTTGACGAATATCAAGTACATTAAATTGTTTAAAGAGCTCATCGCTAGAGAACCTATATGGTTTGCGCATTATGACTTTAATTATTGATTTCTGGGCCTTCATAAGCGGATCTAGAATTGATCTTCCTGATGCTCCCCTGCCAATGCAACCACACATTAAGAGGGGGTTGCACAGTCCGAAATATATTTTTCTAAGATCTACTTGTCTAATTATGTTTCGCACTGCAAAGAAAATGTGAGTAAGTTTTCTTACCCTAGTTGTAAGATTGTCAATGTGATAATTCCACTTAAGATGATTGTCTATTATAACACCTAGGTACTTGATGTTTTTCACACATTCAAGATCTTCACAATTGCAGTGAGGTTCAGTATTATAGGAGTTACAGTCATGATTATGTGTTTTTATTGTGTGTGTTGTACTAGGTTGTCCCTTTATGCTTGAGCTGAATCTCATGTATTTGGTTTTAGAAGTGTTCAGTGTTAGTAGATTTTTGTTGAGCCATTGTTTTATCATATTAATTCCACTTTCAGCAAGTTTGTGTGAGTCAGTCCAGTCATCTCCTTCAAAGATAGCTACCGTATCGTCTGCAAATGTAATAATTTTACCACCGACTGGTAGCTCGCACAACTCATTGATATAGATTATAAATAGAAGGGGTCCCAATGTGCTTCCTTGTGGTACACCAAAGTTAGTGCCTAGTGAGTTACTCAAAGTTTTACCAGTTTTGAGTTGCTGGCTTCTACCTGCTAGGTAACTCTTTAGCCATTCGTATGGCATACCTACAATTCCAATATTTTGTAGTCTTTTGAGGAGTATTTTGTGAGAAATTGTGTCAAAAGCTTTGGCTAGGTCTAAGAATATTGCGATGTTTTTCTTTCCACGATCTATATTATTAGAAATATGTTCTGTGAGTTGTGCTATGGCGTCGTCCGTACCTCTCCCTGATCGAAAGCCGAACTGATTTTTGCTTAAAAGTTTTCTGTTCTCTATGTAATTACTTAATCTATTTTTAAAGATTTTTTCAATAATTTTTGAGATAGCGCTCAACAGAGATATTGGTCTATAATTGTTAACTTGGTTTTTGGGTCCACTTTTGTGGATTGGTACTACTATAGATTTTTTAAGATGATCGGGGAAAATCCCAGAGGAAAAGCTTTTATTGATAATGTTTGATAGAGGCGTTGCTACATTGTGTTTAATGATTTTAAGTATAAATGTGTTTAGATTGTCAGGACCTTTAGAGTGTGTAGTGTTAAGACTGTCAATGATTTTTAAAACCTCTTCGTTTGTCGTAGGTGTGAGTTTAAATGAAAAAGGATTTTGTTTTGATTCTATTGACAATGCCAGTGAGTCTTCGGTTTCCTTGGTGACACTTAAGATGTTTTCTGCAAGCTTAGACCCAACCATCGTAAAGTATTGGTTTGTGTGGCACGCAATTATGTCCGAATCAATGATGGATGTATTCCCAATTTGTAATTCGTTAATATTGAGTTTATTATTATTGTTTTCATGTTTTTTTTCTTCGTGTTAATTTTTTTTGACAGCCGTTTCGCCATTGATTTTTTGTAAATTTTGATTACTAAGTAAATAAACAAAGAGGTGTGGAAAATAATATTAATAAATCGTGTATACGTTTTTTTTGCTAATTTTGCCGTTTTCGTGAAAAATCACCTCAAGGGCAAAAATCGCATTTGAGTAAATATAACAAAAAAATGTCCAGAAACTCGTAGTACAAGCGGGAAACTAAGAATCTATTTGGATTCGATTTTGTTATATAACTTTTTTTGATTTAAGCTTTCGTTTTCGAGTAAATCGAGTCCGAAGTTCGATTTTTTAGGTCAAATTTGAAAAAAAATGGTCTCTAAGAGTTCAATATTAGATGTTTTCTGTATTTCTAAATCGTAGACCCAGCTCAGTTGCCGAAAAATGTTAAAGGAACTAAATTGGCTAACAGTGAAACAGATGCCGACCTTGAACGTGATAATATTTATACATACAATAATAAACAACTTCTTACCAAAATACCTTTTAAACAAAATTATATATAACAAGGTCATTCCCAGACATAACACAAGGATGTGAAATGAAATCAGACAACCAAAAAGGACAAACAAAGGGTTAACAAAGGAATAAAATATTATATATAATGTGTTGCCGCAAACTATAAAATCTCCACCAATTAATAAATTCAAAATTGATTGTAAGGACTACATTAAACATATTTTGTAGTATGTAAGTAAATTTGTAAACTGAAATATCCAAATTACTGAAATACATTAATACATTTTTAATACAAAATCGAAAAACATGTTTTTTTGTATTCCTCTGTGTGATGTAGATTCACCTGCTTCCCGCTTTTGACAGGAGCATTACTGACTGTCTGGATTTATTAAATAAAGTTGATTTGAAAGTACCTACACTTAACGTATGCTCGTAAAATCTTTTTAACAAAAATCAATGTAATACTAATTCAAACCAAAATGCTTGTCTTAAGAGACTAACAAAAAAAAGACTCAATTGAAATGCTCGGAGTAAGTATATCAGATCGACTCAAGTATCGCAACTCTATAGAAGCCCGAGTAAATCTGGCTTCCAAGAAACTGGGCGTGTTGTATAGGGCTAGTAGACTCTTCAATAGTGACCAGCTTCTAACCCTATACAAATCTCAAGCACGCCCAAAAATTGAATTTGGGAGCCACCTCTGGGCTGGAGGCCCACTATACTTGATTAACCCACTTGATTCTGTGCATAGGAGGGCAGTCCGTCTGGCTGACAATCCATTGTTAACAGACCGATTGACATCTCTAATGCACAGACGCAATTTGAGTTTTTTCTACGGGTATTTTAATGGAGCCTGCTAGCAGCATTGATCCCTGATGCACGTGCGTGAAACTCGACGAACACGAGCGGAACACCCGTTCACAGTTGATGTTGGCTTCATGAGAACGGGCCGCTTCTTTTTGTGTGAAGACGGCTCGTATGTAGAACGAGTTACCGTCATCTGTTTTTCTTCCTCCATATAATCCGGGCCTCTTCAAGACCCGCATTAATAAATCTCTCCCTACAGACCCTATCTTAACCCGCCTCACAATGCTGCCCAACCGGGTGCCGACATAGCTCTTGTGAGGTGTCAAAAATTAAAAAGAGACTTAAAAAAAAACACATAATAAAATTCTCTCTGATGTAGATATTTTCAATTGCAATAAAAAATAATACAAAACTCTTAAAAATGTATTGATAATGTATTAAAAATGTATTCACTTGTACACCAACTAAACCAAACTATTATTTTACAAGCAATAATTGTTAGCCTGAAACACTCATCCACATTGAAAAATCTCCTGATAAAAGATACCCCTTTGTGCTATGCATAAAAAATCTTGTCTTAAAAACATTAGTTTACCAAAAAATAATAATTAAACCAAACTACATCAGTTGTTATAATTATATATTTTATATGTAACATCTGTTAATTTTATAAATGTATTGTTTAATAATGTATAAGTATAAATTATACTTACCCAAAGGGTATATTGTTTTTTTTTTTAATTATTAATATTCTAAACTGTTCCCTAATATTGTTGCTTCTTTCATGTGATACTTTGTTAGTATCTCTTTTAATGTTAATATTTTTTGTTTATTTTTGTCTGGTCTTTTCATTTGTACACAAATTGTCTTCAGGCGAAATATCATAAATTTGTAACAAGTGTATTTTGTTTTGAATAGATCATTGTGGTGCAAAGAAATAATAAATGCTTTAGATGACGGAATTCCCTTTATTTACTAATTTTCTGGCGTAGATGAAAATCGTGTTCCAAAAATAAAATTTTGAACGATATGTCCTTATACCAAATAAAACATATCAGGGAAAAATATAGAAACTGCCCTGGCAAACCTGGAATTATGAGGTAATTTTGAAATCCGTTTTTTGTGGCCACCCTGATAATGAGGAAATCCATAATTGGTTTCTCAGTGAATTCCACATGTAAAAACCAATCATATTTTAGCTGTTGATTTGACATATTATATAGATATATTCGATAAATATATTTCCATCTGTTGGACGTAAAAGAAACACGCGCTATGGTTTTTTAATCTGACCAGACAGACCAAATCCACAGCAACGTGAGGCGGGGTACAGCTAGTAAAATAAATATAATTAGTGCAAATCTTTTGTATTGTATCGATGAAATATTATGATGATTCTTAGTTTTAATTACGTGAGCACTTAGGCCATAGGCCCATTGTCCTATCTCCCATTTTACCTCATTCCTTTAACAGTCGTCACCCGGTGCCTTTTATAAAGTTCACCAGGGTTGTCATTGGAAATGTGGCTGTCTTTTGGTTTCGCAATGTGTCTTCCCAGGTGTCATCTCTATTCTCCAATCCCCTTTGGTTCAAGCCCCACAAGGGAAGAGAGCCTCATCTCTCCTCTCCATTCCTCTTTGGTTCCGTGATGATACTTAAAATGTAGCGCAATGTTCCCCTACCTTGCATCAACAAGGATTATTGTATTTATGATTACATTCGCCAATGCAATTCTGATGAGTCGACAAAGATTTCCAACAAATCGAAATAAAAGTTTTCATAATTAAATTTAATAAAGAATTTCTTTGTGAGCAGCACTTGATAGGGATAAGGCAGTACTTATCTTTCCTAGAATTGATAAAACTCTCGTCAGCTTTGATATCAATGTAATCCGATCATGCGTTTTTTTCCCAGCTGCTTACCGATTTCAATTGCAGTCTTAAGATTATCTACTCTATAAAATATTATACGTACTCAATTTACTATTGTTTCTGTTGTTTTCACCACATGATACATTTTATGAACGATTTAATTTAATAATGTAATTTTCAGTAAAACCGCTGACGTCAGAAAACATAGACTTGCTCTAACAAGAAATCCGGGTATTATTTCGACGAGCTGGAGACAAACCACGTGACCATATTTTTCGCACCGTGATCGTTCGAGAATGCTGTGAATAATCTACGACATCAATCGTACGTTGAACGCCGAAAAGCACCCATTAAAATAACTCGACCCTGCGCAGAAAAGTAAAGATCACTAAAGTAAGACAAAGGTTTACAGCGCAGTCCATTATGGGACTTTTTTATGGAGGATCTGAATGTTTGTTCTAGACCTAATCGCCTTGCGTAGCGACGCTAAAATTGAGTGCTGTGGTTAAAATATAACACATTTGTAAAAGTGTCTAACTAAATATATAGTAAAAAAATATTAAATTCTGGAAACACGCGATAACTTTTGTTTACCCGGTTTTTTTATTGTAAAAAGAACTAGTAATTCGTAAGCAGATTTTATTTTCGCGCACTAAATAGTGATACTACAGAGCGAGGTGTCTGTATACTGTCAGATTCCTTTATTGTCAAATCACTGACAGAGATACGCCCACGCCACTCCCCACGCCGCTTGGATTGTTCCCTTCGCCCTTATGGGCATCTCGAAGGCAGCTCTGTCTATTTTCCTTATTCTGTGTGAATCTGTGCACCATGTATCGCTAAAAAAAATAGAAGTGTTATATATATATATGTGTACATACCGATTTGAAAGATAACTCGACTGACAATGAAATTGATTATTTGTTCATGAAAGAATCTCAATATATGATGTAAATGTTAGATTAATTATTTTATCCGAAGCAAGATAAAATCGACATTACGCAACACACTTCTATTCATTTATCTGTTCAGTGGTTTCAACCTTATGCATTTAAGCGAAATATTTTTTTTAAATTTTATTTCTTCTTTACAAGAAGATTAAAAAACCTTACCGATCCTCGTTATTAATATTCCAAAATTAATTACAATCGTTGCGCGAGAGCATTCATTACTTAGCTTATGGTTATCTCACAATATAACATTATCGCATTGTGTAAATGATTCATAGATGCTTATTTTTATAGGATAAGGATATCTCAATACAATATTAATGAGAAATGTGGACGTCATTTTGCTGTCCGATGATTTTTTCCAATTATAAACAGACAAAAATATTTTTTCCACCACACGTCACCACTGGGTAGACCCTATCGGCTCACGTGATGCGCGCTCCGTTTCATTCCAGCAGTACCGTACAGACGAGATAGAGCGCGAATCACGTGATCCGTTGCGACGTGTGGCAGTGTGATCAGTGGCGACGTGTGGTAGAAAAATATTTATTTGTATACATATAATAAAAAAAATTATCGTCGGATAGCAAAATGATCTACATTTTTACTCCAAATATGCTAAGGAGGCGGATTCCTGTTTTTAATGCTTAGTTATGGAATATACCTAACACCTACCCACCCCATTTTAGCTTTGGCATAAACTAAAGCTAGTAACATAGCCGCGTAGCGATCGCCACAATTTGAATACATTTTTTATACAAAAAAAAATTATAAATGTAATTACATATAAATTATCTACGTAATTCGCATAACATAAGAAATTGACATTTTACTCCAGTGCAGTGTAATGAATCAGTTTTCATCCAAATTTGCCTACAATTATAAATTTAGACCAGTCTCGGCCGGTGATCAAAATATTTGGCGGTTAAAATAATAATAATAATACCTGGATGACTTTTATAGCGCCGTTTTTGTGCAAAAACACCTCAAGGGCGCTGTACAAACTTGTAATACATTTCTACAGTGTTATTACTTAACTATTTATGGAGAAAATATACAGTACAATACTTACCTGGTAGGTCACTTGAGATTAACACTTAATTAATATTATCTAATTGTTTATTGGCGAAATTTAGATACAGGGTTTAGGAATTAATTGAAAAATTGAATATAACTGGACTTTCTCTTAGGATTGGTATATTTAATTTAAGGGTACGACAACTTAAAAAGGTAAGTTTTTAGTTTAGACCTGAATTCTGTTGGACTTGTTATGGATCTTAGTTCCGGAGGGAGTTTATTCCAAGCCTTCGGCCCAGATACTCCGAAAGCGCGATCACCAAACTTAGTATTTGGCTTGCGCATAGGTTCTATCAGTCTGCCTACAGCTGCTGATGTTGCTGATCTAAGCGTTGACTGCCTCAGACCAGTGTTTTCCGGGAAGCATGGTTCACTAGAGTGCAACATTTAAGTCCGACAGTAAATTTATTTTCCCGTAAAATTCTCAACAATGCATGAAATAGTTCGAGTCATACATACAAGGAAAAATTCCCGAATATTCGTGACGTTTGAGATGACCGTTAAAATCCTCCCACGTGATTTGAAATTAGTGCGATGGTCAGAGGAAAACCTGAGACGTATAACATACAGACGAATGCAACGCGTTAATTTGATAGAATTACTCTAAGAGTCGGTGTTTAGTGACGAACGCGTGTCGGAATAAATCAAGAATCATCCGAATGAATTTTAACACTTCTTTCCTCTCTAATCTGCAGACAGACACCTTCTCAACTATAATATAGTTAATCTATGTACAACACTAAAAGCTCTCGAACGGCCATTAAAATGTGATACCGAGATAAAAAAATGCAATACATGTTTTCTTTCTCCTTATATGGATTATAAATCGTCGTTTTTGCTTTCGTTTATTTTTTCGTTCCGTTTGTTAGTAACTCTTATCCATACGTTTTATTAAAACGGGATTTTTTATTTGTTTGTCCTACTAAAAACTCTCCAAAAGTGAACTATAGCGCCATGGAATTTTAAATATTTTCTGTCTGGAATGTATAGGTTGCTAGTGGACCCCGCAATACTTCGCTATTGCCAATGTCTTTCTTGGTCGTCTCCGATTTCTTCCACCATTCACTACTGTATACCACAATGTTACTGTTAAAAAACTACATTACGTCGACTTAAATTCGACTCCGTATCTCATTACGGTATATATTGCGTTAAGTATTCCTCGGGCGTCCCCAACTTCTTCTACCATTCAAACCACTTAACACTCCTTGCACTAATAAGAACAAACTGTGAAATTTTCAGCGATATCGGTCGACTACTTTTCGAGCAAGCACAAACATAAGCTGACTGAATTTTTATATATTAAGATTATTTTGAATAGTTATAATATATTCTCTTATGACTTATGACATTTCCGTCATGATCTGTGTTACTTATAACATGTAACTTTCAACAAGACGCCTTGCTGTTTGTTCTTTAATTTTATTCTTATTTTAGCATCATATTTGCCTTCTAGTGCAAGCAGGAAAAGATTTGCTAGCGGTTCGTTACTAATAAGAACACTTCCTCCCACGATTGTCCTATTTTATCACTGGACTCTTTTAAAGCTCAGTTTTAAATAACGTTTTCTATTCAACGCTATTGCATTCCAAATACCATGAAAACAGAACAAAAAATCTAGGAACATGTGCTTTACAGATTTTCATTTACAAAATAGAATATAATGGGTTTGCTTTCTTCATGATTCCAAATGCAAACGACCTGAATGTTGCTTTTATGCTATTAGTTTTTGGGCATTTGGCTTCTTCGGGATGCTGGTTTTTCAGTATTTTATCTTTAAGGATTAAATCTTTTAGGATTTTAGTCTTTCAGGATTTCAGTTTTTCGGTATTTCGTCTTCAGGGAAGACTACTTTCTGTATAGGTACGGCTCGGCAACTATAAATATTATGTATTCAGTACGTGTGAAACATAATTCAAATATGTGACTTAAACGTTATTCATGTGATTTTCTATGATAATATTTAACCTTATGGAGCATTAGCTAATGAAAAATAATATTTAGGAATGTCCCTGTAAGTTATCATAATGTTTATGTAGGTGCCGATAAGACACCACACAATTTGTCTTAGGAAGGAAAATTTTATTTCAGTGAAGTCGCGAAAATGTATCTTTCTTTTGACCTTTTTTAAAACACGCTCGTTAAATGTTAATAGGACACTTGGAACTTTTAATAATCTCGATCACGACATGCTAAGTAGTTCAATATCACAGTCATAATTCATTACACTTCAGTCATCAACACTAAACGATCAATTAATGTGGGAACGATGGACTTGTCATGTCCAACGGTTGTATTCTGTAGTGATTGCACAACAATCTTATGACTAACAATAACAATGACAACTTTAGAAAAAATACAGTTATAATAACGAAAAATCTCGATGTTTCTAATGTCAGACGTGACACCAATCTGCGGCGCAAACAAGGAAATTAATTTGGGTTGGTTTTGATTCACGCATTTTCAATAAATTGAGCAATCGTCGCTGTAATAATCATTGTTGTTAAATCTATGCAACTCTTGTAATAAGTTGGTGCCATGGCGTGAAAATTATCTGCTTATGTAATAAGTTATTCATACTTTGTCGGGATTTTATAATATGGAATCTATGCAGACATTACATAGGTACCTGGTTCGGCACTAGTGATGGGCACAATCGAGATATCCACTTCGAACCTAATTGAACATTTAAAATCTTTCAAATATCGAAAGAAATTAGTAAGTAGACATCCTTAGGAAGATTATGCGAACAATGTAATAATTAGTTGTTTTTTGCTACTGTGGATTTAAATAGTTTGTCTCTTTATTTAGTTAACGATTAACATCAACATAGGACATACAATTTGTATTCCTTTTTATACAAGGAAAAAATGAGTATTGTTAATTTATTGAAAATCTCTTTACATTATTTGTAATCCAGTTAAAAACGGGACTGCAGGTCGTTTCCTGAAAACTATTAATAAATTCCCAACATATCAGAACGTATTTCATGCTCGTGCATTTGCCTTTATATAATATTACAATGACGAAATGCGGAAATTTTCTGATTTTTATTAACACGTGTTTCAACATCGTAATAATACGTTCGTATTTTACTAAAAGTTTATTAGGAAACCTATAAATTCGTTAAGGCCCTTAACTCCTGCTGTTAAGCGGATTACGAATAATTTAAAGAGATTATTAATAAATTAGCAATATCCAATATCAGTAATTATTCTCCGTATAGAAACGAACAAATCACTGTCCTACATATACAAAACTGATACTGAGGTCTATATATATATATATATTGTTTTCATTTCTCCATAATGATAACTTCTCGGCGGCATCCTAACAATTCATTTGAAACATCGTTCAACTATTATCAAGGTTCGAATTAGAATATTTAAATTATAATATCATCAATATTTTAAACAACAAATAACGTATTGCAGTGGTAGCTAAAATGTAATTTGTGTCGGTATCTTTATAGATTTACGACCATTGTTCTTGATGCTGAGATTTTTTGTATTAATTCCAAAAGCAACAGCCGCAATTCTTTTTTCTTGGAAATTGAAACGTATTTATTTGATTGTCGATATCATTTCGGTTGCATTTTCCTGGTGCGCGCATTATTATAATGATATGAATGCGTCGACATCGACTTGTAATCCTCGTTCATCCTTTGTATCACGGATGTCTTCTTATTTGGTGTTTCGCAGTGCAAGGTCGACTTGAACCCAGCTTCCAACGGATTAACAGATCTCATCTCAGCGAGTGTGACTCACGACTAGCGGCTGGCAGTAGTGGCATTCCGCCTGTATTACTTGTATTTATTCAAGCTTTTGATTTTAATTATTTTATATCTGAGCTTTATGCAAGTGCTGTCTGCCTCTTTATCCTGGCCAGATTATTGTTTATCATTCTGAGTCAGGGATTACTTCTCCACTGTGGACAGCTGATTTTTTTCGGCTTGTATTTTTAACCGAGTATCGAATTATTTCTATTTGATGATGTAATATTTTGCCACCAAAAGTTTAGCAGCAATTTATGGATTATCATTTCCCCCTACTATTGTTACTAACAATTACTAACTTAGTAATCTGGATATTAGCTCTAAATATCTGGATAGATTCTTAGCAAAATATGAAAACCGGTATTGTTGACGCAACTATATACCTACTTCTCCCTTTAACACATGTTCCTGCATTCCTCCACCCAATTACCTGTCCCTGTCTGACAGTATGGAGTACCTACATTCAGTGACATTGTAATAATTTATTTATACGTGACCAATCTGGTAAGAAAACCTGTACAATGAACATGTCCCTTTAGTGCGTTTAATTCGAGTCTATAACGGAAGCTTGTGTCAGTAAGCAGTCTCCCTCAAGTCCATAATATCGATCGAAAAGACGAGGGGTAACTCTGAATCTTTTCCAATTCTAACTATTAACCACAGCTACCCCAACGGTTGTGTCAAATATTGTTTAAAAACCACAATCTGATTCGCATACAATATTGCGACTTCATATATTATACTATCAGTTATTGGTGGCGTAGTACTCTTTGAAGATCATGTTTGTTATTCTGTATTTTTTATTTGAAATAACAGTATCCTGACCCATTCATACGTTGTTAATGATCGCGTTCTGGTATAAAATGCATGTATTTATGGTGCTTAATCAAGATGTTGGTGATCATTAGAAATAACATGTGTGTTAAAAAAAATGAATGTACTTTCTTTCTCGTTCTGGTTCTTGTAATTTATTATTTAGGTGGGATCATTTAAATTATCGTAAGCAATTTTATTTGACGATAAAAACGTACTTTCGTGCTTCATTTAAATATATATTAATTTTTTCTTTATAATTCAACCATGTTTTTGTTCACCAAACTGTCAAAATCGAAAGATTTATGCCAACTGGCATAATAAGCTATTTTCTCTAAATAGGATGATTCTCTTACAAGTTTCAATCAGGTGCTGTTTTCATAAAGAAAACGTACTGACCGTACCTGATTCATGCTTTTTACCTTGTTCTTTTTATAATAATTCGTGAACCATTGAAATTTTCACAGATTTTTCAAAAAATATTACAGCTTTTTTATATTCAGAAGACTGGTTTTACCATTATTCGGTTCTGGTGTCGTGTTTCTTGTGTGTTGTGTATCAGTATCCGTATCCATGGGTATCTGCTCTGTTTTGTTTGGTTCGTATTTCAGTTAGACCTTTTGTGCCCATGCTGGCTGTTGGCGGTAAGCCAGTACTGTGTCCGCTGTATTCACTGTATCCAGTGTGCTCGTGTCGGTCTCGCTACAGTGGCGGTAGATGTAAGAGTGTACCTTAGGCTGGACCTTGGGTTACGCCGGGGATCACATAAATTGCGCATACGAATATTGATGACATAAAAAGATTTAAGAGAGTATTCTGTGTTACTTTTATAGGTAAAAATCTAAAAATAACTAATTTGTACCAATTCTCTGTCTTTGTGAGTGCATTGCACGTATTTTTATGTGTGATTTTTGTCAAAATACTTAGATTGAAAAGGTTTTTTCCACCTTGCGCATGGCAAATGGATTTTACACATATTGTTTGATCTGGCTAATATTATAAATACTCACAATTTGTTATTAATTCAATCCAATAAAGAGTCATTCGCTTTCCGCAAAATCACTCCTGGGTTCCTTATCGGTCCCCTCGGTGCAGCCCAAAAAGTATTATTGAATTTTAACAATTACACGAGGTTATAATACGCGTATGTATTTTGAGATCTGATAGAATCATATTATATAAGAAACAACAAAAAAATTCCACACATCGACGACCCAGCCTGATGTAGATACATAGTACCTGGTTCCTACCTCTTGTGAGGACACATTGTCATTGGCCGCCGAACAAAGGTTAGACCCGATAACGGGTTCTAGTTTTTGTTTATTGGCCGAATGCCTTCAAATACATCAACGCCTTCAAAGCTTCATATCGTCAAAGGCTTCAAATCATTAACTTTTCAAATGACAAGCGCTGTTACCGCGCCGTTTAGCTTGTAAAGGATTATTATTTTTAGAAATTTGTCCCTTGAGTTATATACTAACGTACGTTGTGTGGTTGGTACTAAAAAATAACGTCTTGGTACTACGAACTTTAATCCGCGCCTATATAAGATACCAATACTAAAAACTACCTACAGCAGCAAAAAAATATTTTGATGGCATTGATTTTAAATTACAAATGAACGATTTACGTTAGAACACATTATCAAACAAAATATAACCCTTTTTATTTTATAATTCATACTCGTAAATAATGATTTCCAATGTTTCTTCTAAAATCATGAAAATACGAGTTTTTTAATTGCCATTTTTATAATAATTTTTAAAAGCTTATATCCATTTATACTATATATTTGATTTTGATTTACGAAAAAAATGGTTTGATTGGGTATTTTGGCCTCAAATCTAAAAATAAGAATTGTATGAAAAAGGTTGCGCAGCCGTACAGACAAGATGGTAGCTTATACTGTTTCCCCGGCTGTACTTTTGTTGTACACATTAACTCTATACAAGCAGTGTGTCACATAAAACCAAATTAGATTTTATTTTTTATAAGGATAAGTTTTTCTCTGCATGCGAACAAACGACCGTTATCACCGTGTTTTTCTTTCACTAAAAATTTATATCTCTTGAAGTTGCTGCAATCCTTCGCCAAATATTTAATACATTTTTTAAATGAAACAAACACTTTGTTTACACAAATTACAGGTGGTGTTAATAATATTAAGTCAAACCCCAAAGTGATTGCTTTCTGCGAAAACATAATTTTTTTTATTTTACTTAACTCTGTTCGCTTAATTGGTGAAATCGGTCGCAAGGCTTATTTATTTAAGGCACGTTTTATTGTATTAATAATATATTTCCGCTCCATATAGACGTCTATAATCATTCATATCAACCAGCAATACGTTTTAATTAATTTGCACCGTGTACGTGCAACGGGATTTCACCCATTTTCTAATCAATAACAACAATTACGTAAAAATAAATGCTGCCGACGGGAATTGAATCCGCACCTACTGATGTCCGGTCAGGTGCTCTGGACCTGGACCACTGAGCTACGTCGGCTTATTCCCAACACGCCAAATAATTAAATATGTACTAGTACGATTTGTATGAATATTTCATGCGACTAATTATTGCTTATAATAATTTGTTATCCTTTATGCTATGCATTAGTTTATCATTAAAAAAATAACAATTACGTATTTATTTATTTGTATTTGTTCGCTTTTCTAAGTGTGTAGGTATAGAGTGTAGATATTCTATTACATGACATTTTTACAACACGGTGTATTTGACTGCTTATTGTCTCGTAAAAGATTTACGCAATTTAGCATTTTGACATCTTGGCTTTGAGCCATCACGGATCTCTCATCACCATCGAGTTTTGCTTATCCTATTGTTGTGTTGCTATCCCTTTGTGGCTAAATGCGGAAATGTCAATTACGCCGATGTTGGAGATTTCATGATTCGTTCACTTCATTTTGATAACAATGTGAACTCTGCGGTTATGAAGCATTCAGAATGTAATGGCAGCAAATCTGAGCTTTAATTAACCAAAATTTGTTACTGTTTGTAAATTTAATCTATTTTTCAAATTCCAGAAGCTTTAGGAATATTTCAACCATGAAAATGTTGCATATTTCTTTAGTTCGAAATCAAGTCGAATATAGCCCCTCGATCTGGGGGCCTACTCTCTATCTTTCGAAACTTTACTGCCGCCGGTTTAGCCACGTCACAAACCCGTATTAACCCCTCCCTTAATGTGTTCAAAAATTCCTCGTCCTCCGGTGCTATACACTCGGTAAATATTTATAAATTGTAATTACTTAATGCAATACATACATGTATTGCGGAAGAACAGCTGAAATTTGAACTCTGTGTTTTGTATATTTAGAGCGATATTTAATTAATTAGAGACGATGTTCACTAAGTTGATAGCACCGACAAGGAAAGGTTAAACCACTAACTTACTGGTTTGTTAACCCGAAAGACACAGAGTAGGCCCCCTGGTCCCCCAATTTTAAAATACATTCAGATTCAAATTCCCAATACATTCATTTATAACTCGGTATTCCCATTGAAAGCAGAAACTTTAATTGTTTGTTGAAATAATTAAATTTATGAAAACTCTCAGATTGACAAATTATATCCGACATAATATTTATGTTATTATTGTTATTTATTAATGGTAACACGAATTTACTTAACCTCGTTAAATTTCATATTCCTGCGAGAGCTACTCGTTCCAAAATCATCTTTGAATGTAACAATACCAGGACTGAGCATTTCGCAGCGAGTAACACTCAGGCAGATATATTTTACTGCACGGAATGTAGGTACAAGAAGGCTATACTGTTTTATCTTTTCAATCATTATTAAGTTAACCTCAGTCTACTTATAAGTTTTGCATGTACTTTTATCTCTTATTTTACAGCTTTCAGAGTTTCAGTTGATTTTATACGTTCTGATTATATGTACATTGTATATGATTAGCCTTAGACACATTACGCCACATTATGCGCACATAATTTGGGCGTGGCATATAGGTATTATATGTTAGGGTGACACACTACGTTATAATCTTACTCAGGAGAAGGGGTCACATCAATTGGGGGACTGCCGCGGAATATCATTTCTTTGTTTGGGATCTGTCACTTTGACAGATGAAAGCCGCGTAATAAGCCGCCCCGTAAATTTTTCTGATGGGGCGCATAATTTTCAAATATAGCCTAGCTAGCAGATCACAGCGCATGTCGTAGCCACGCCCACACTTATAATACGTCATCTTGGTGTGACAGGTCCGTATGGGATTGTACGGCGAGCAATATCGAGTTATATAAAATGCTTTGAACTTATAGCGTAATCTGTCACCCCCTTTATTGTTTATGGTATATTTATACAGTTGAGATTAAATAAATAAATCACTCATCTATTATATTATATTAACTCGTCTGAGTAACCTTTCACCCTAGCCCTGTTATTTACTATGCAATGCTGTGCCAGACGGGCTTGCCCTCTTGTTCCACGTGGTAACCATTCTGTAGCTCGTATTTTTTTTAGTAAATTTTAGCCAAATCACTGTTAATTTGCTGCTCATAGAAGTCATTGTTAATTGGGTCAAACTGCCAATTAAATGATCCACTTTTAAATCTTTTCTTTCAGTGCACAATATTCACATATTATCGTTTAAAATAATTTATCATTTTATTTTGCTAACGGAATCGATAATAACAGTCGGTTTTAATTGTTAATTATCGTATGTTCACGATTCTGGAAATGGGACACAGTAATCAATAAATTTATCTTGTGCTTTTCTAAACCACTGACATCGTGACATCAGTGGTTCCCCGTGGGTCTGGACATATCCAGGGGTAAACAGTAAACACGATACACGTCTTGGCACACTAAAGATAATGGTTGTTTATTAGTTGTGTAAAATTTAAAACGTTTTCAATTACTAAAGCCCAATGTCTGTTCGAAGACTACTTCGTATGTTTTATTTTATAGAAGAAGAATATAATATCTACTGATAAATCTAAACTAATTATGAAACCGAACAAGACACAGAAAAAATAAATAACTAGTGGACCTCGCTTTTGCTAATGTTTTTCTCGAGCGTCTCCGACTTCTTCCACCATGCACTATTGTACACCACAATTTTACTTTTAAAAAACTACATTACATCGAATTCGGCTCCGTATCTCATTCCTGTGCAGAGATATTGCGTTATTTTTGCGAGGGCACACATGCAAGCTGAATTTTTATATAAATATAATAATATTATATAAATTTTCAGTAGATTTCTCCTACCAATGTATTTTGCAACTTTGTCGATAGTAAAAACGATAGATTTTTGAAAATTATATTTAAAAGGGGGCGATCGGTCGCATTCGTTTAAGAAACTCTGCTCTGTCCTTTCAATCCACGTGATATTATGGTTAAAATAATTTATCATTGTGCTAATGAAAAGAACAATCCACTTTAATTATTAATTACTGCATGCGCACGACTCGAGAAATGGGGCACAGCGCACACTGCACAATGTATATCGAGTGTTTCTCCAGACAACTAGTCGATTAATCTTATCGAAGCCACGAGTTTGATAGTTAATTTAATTACATTGCAGTGCCACCGAGATAAGCATCTTGTGGACGTTATCTGTCGGTTGTGCAACGATCAGCAACTCCCAGTTTTTTCTTCTCGTCGCTGAACGCAATGTAAACAATTTGTAACGAGTGAAAAAAAACGCACACGAATTCGCTGATAAGGTTTTCTGTTGCCCAAATATTTGACCGCATTACGATGCTCGAGCACGGTTAAGTCTGAGAGCTTTTACCTGTATAGGACGCAGCGCGATTTTGTTCGTGAGGCAGTTAGTTTGGATATGTTCTCGAATTAAAATTTGATCATTTAAATATTCTTATTTCGGTTGTGTGTCCGTATTTGTAAATTGAATTTTATTGTGTGAGGTATTCAGACGAGCGATAAAGTACCTATCTATAATATAATATTTTAATAGAAAATTATTTTTATTGACCGGTCGGTGGCCGAGTTGACATCGCGCTTGGGTCTCACTCGGGCGTAGTGTGTTCAATTCCTCGGCTGGCTAAGTCCTCCATCACAACACAAGCAACACTTTCAGCTTACTGTGGTGGTAGTAGGAGATTTTCAAATATTGTCAGGTTATTTGTAACCCGGGAATGTTTGTCTTTCTTTAAAAAAAAAAAAAAATTAAAATTTTCAAAATAGGAACTTATGTGACCTACCTATAATATAACATTTTTTAATAAAACATTATTTTATTTCTATTTTTTTATTCTGATTTACGCCCAGCTGGGCTTTTACATGGATTATGAACAGAATATCCCTAGTGAGCTTCACTTATCCTCAAAAGTCTTTAAAGCGAAAATAATCAAATTACTTAATAGAAACTAACTAACCATCGCGCATAGACAGAAAGGACGAACCGCCAAACATCTCTGTCTTGGCACACACTCCTTGCCTCATTCACAATCACACATCCAATATATTTATACTCTTCTATTATTCTGACTTCTATGTCTTTCACGGGCGTCCCCGACATCTTCTACCATTCACAAGTTATATATTCTCCTTAGACTCCTTTTTCGTTCATTCGCTCTACATGACCAAACCATCTGAGCATCCCTTTCTCATTACGCTAAAATCAGCCTTGCATTCTTTGGGGATCTCCATATTTCTCACACTTACCACATATACGCCCCAGGGATCTCATTTCTACAGCATTCTAGCTACCTAATATAACATTGTTCTAAGTACTAAATTCGGTGTTTTTTACTAAGCCTTTATTTTTTGATAAATGTGCATACTAATGTTTTTCTCCTTCTTTGTTTCAGGTAAGACTCCCTAATTCAGTTTGCCGTGTTTTCATTCGAAAAAGTAAGTTTTTATAACGTTAAGATATAAGAAATTGATTATGATGTTTGACTAATTACCAATGTAACACATCCTACCGTAGTTCGTTCATCATGTTGGCTATCGTTAATGTCGATCAAAGGCCCTCCCGTTCCGGTTACAAGATATTATCACAAATCTAATAATTAATGTTGGTAATAATAATTATAATAATGCTCGAAGTTCACGATTTTATTGTATCCAAGGGAACCGGTAGCCAATGTCCACAACCCATATCTTACCAACAGTCCAAAAGTGGTCAAGTCGCGTTATGCTAGGCTTAACATGATCCTTTTTTTATACCGATCTCCATATCGGGACCCATACGAAGAATATTTGCTATAACAGATAGTTGCCATTGGAAAAGCAATAATATCTTGGGACGGTACGAAATCGTCAAAAAATGGCATCACCTTGAACATAACCATAGATCACAATCATGAGAACATATGTCACTATCATTTGCGAGCTGTATCACCTGATTGGCCGTTCTCCAATCGATGATTTTGTTTTCCCGTTCGTCATTGGAACCTTTATTATAATGATTTTTATAGGTACCTTGGTAAAATTACCTGCCTGTTCAACGTATCTTGATCGATACTATATTCTTTTAATACCACTAAAACATGGCAGCGCAGATGTCAAAGTAATAGCTGTCGCAACCCTGTCTTTATTCACTAATTAATGAACTTATGTTACATTATGAAGTTAACACACATAGATATTCTTGATTTTATGAGTTAACGTATGTAAAGTTCACGTATATTATTTTCTCAAAACAAACATACACACGAAATTCACAATGCCTAACAGTAATACACATTCACAATCAGTAATAAATACATATTGTAGTCTTTTTATTAATATTTCAAACAATGAGAGATGACAGACGTTAAATAATGTCAGCATTCTGAAACTATACGAAAATCGGTACTAAAATAGAACACGTCCTTTTTTATCCCGAAACGTTAGGAATAGACAAATTTGATGAAAAAGGGGATGGTGTAAAGCAGTTATTAGACCCGGTGGCTGGACTGACCGGATTTTCCGTTCCGCATTGTAAGACATTTTCCATAAATTCTTTGCATTTTAGGTCAGTTTTCCTACCTGTATAACATCTTAGTAGGAAAATTAATTACTTACTGGGTGGCCGGTTATAGTGTTTACTGGTTTGTGGAATCACGTAAGAGATGTGTAAGGAATGCAAGGGAATTTCGCTGCATTCTAGAACCAAACGGCCAGTTTTTTTTGCTCATTTCTCATTGTATGGTATGAAACATATTATTTCATATCAAATATATTTATTTGATATACAGGGTTTTCCAATAAGAGGTGTTATTTTGAATAGCCCGCTATTAGGCCCGGTAGATGTTACTTTTGAAGCTGTCATTTTTTGACATTTGACAAGTAGAAACTACGCCCTTTATAAAAATGGAACGATACACGCTTCAACAACGCATTGAAATTATTAAAATTCACTTGAGTGAATCAAATGCAAATCATCTTGAGTGATGAGGCCCATTTCCACCTCGGTGGCTTCGTCAACAAGCAAAATTGTCGCATCTGGGGCTCGCAAAACCCAAGAATTATTGTTGAAAAGCCTCTCTATCCTAACGTGTGAGTGTTTGGTGCGGTTTATGGTCCGGCGGAGTCATTGGACCTTACTTTTTCGAAAATGAGGCTGGAGCAACAGTTACGGTGAATGGATTGCGCTATCGAGAGATAATTAATGATTTTTTATGGCCGGAATTGGATGGTATTGATCTGGACAACGTTTACTTTCAACAAGACGACCATTGATCTTTTACGATTGAATATCAAAATAACACCTCTTATTGGAAAACCCTGTATTAGGGCCAGATGTTTCACAGAACTTGAATAATTCAAGGTTTAAAGTTAATATTCAACACGATGTACCACTTCGTGTTACATTTGGAATCGGGCCGCTGACAATAACACTCCTTATGTAGATGGCGATAAGGTTTAAATTCCTGCTTAACATCAACCCTACTGTTTTCATTTAGATGATGTTGAACTTTAAGATAATCTTCTAAAGAACTTAATTTGCCACATTAGGAGATGTTGAACTTTAAGATAATTTTCTAAAGAACTTCATTTGCCTCATTAGGAGATGTTGAATGTAGTTTTTAGAGACCTAACACCTAAATTTGTTCTTGCCTGTTAAAATTTTCAAACCAAAAACACGTTATTTTGCCTCACTTTGGTAGTTATTCGCCTTAAGTTCTTTGGAAGCTCCATTCGAGTTCTGTTATTATTCCATTGCGGGTCAGTTGTTTCACAGAACTTGAATAAAAACAACGTTCACAGAACATGAATATTAACTGAAATTTGAGGTTGAATTGAGGTCGGTTTGAATTGTTTTGAATTGATCTGCAAGCACCTGAGTATCAAGTATTGGATATGATAAATCGAACCTAGATAACAAATTGACATGTTGACCCATTCTCCACCCAGGCGGGTGACAAACTGGCCTTAACTATAATTTATTCTATCGTTATTTAGTTTTAAGATAATTTTGTCTCTCTAAAGACTAATGGACGGCAGCGATTGCGCAACCGTGTATTGATTTCTCATCTGCGGTGTGTAACCTGTCTATAATATTAATTACACGTGGGCATTAATTGACATTATGACCGTAACCTAAGATGACGAATTACGTTGTTTATTTTTATTTACAAGCAATGCTCGTTTCCGCAGCAAGGGTTAAGTATCAAGTTTCCCCACTGATGCCACTTCTGAAACTATTGGTTAATGATTCATTTAACTTCTCAGTTTCTTTGTAAGTTTTCTCTCTACCTTATTAACTTATTATTTCGTACTTATTATTGCGTTTCATCCTTTATTGTTCACTGTATTTTATTTAATTCTTGTCAGCATCTTGTTTAATCCCAGCTTATATTTCTACGTGTTCCTGTTTGCATCGAATAAACACCATCTGCGTGTCTATAAATTATTTGACTAAAACTTGGTTTGTCAGTGACCGTAGGCGTGTGTCCAAATTGGGTTTTAGCATTAGTGATGTGATCAAAATATATTGTGTAAATAAATTTTTCGCTAGGAGAGAAAACAGGAAAAAAAACTCCAGATATTCCGTAGATTCTGAATATCGCCATAGTGTCATTACAGGAAAGCAATGCTGTTGCAAAATTTTGGAGGGGCTATTAAAATGAGACGACAAATAATAAATGTCTGGCCATTTCGTTTTGGTTGGAACGGGGTACAAAATTATATTTCTTCCATAATGGGTTCTTACATTCTTCTTATTCTTTCGTATGGAGAAGTATGTGTATACATATTATGTACGATAAATTTACACCCCATTCCAAGCAGAATAAAATGGCAGACATTATTATTATTTGTCGTCTCATTTTGACACCCTCCAAAATTTTGTTGAGGTCTCAATACAATGAAGTTGAGAACAAACAGTCGCATCGAGTTAGGAATTCTATTAATAGACAGCAAATACTGAGTCCATTTCATATCGCACGAACTCACGGTTTGATAGTTATTGCTGCTTGAGAAATCAGATTTCTGCTTTACAGTGTGATATTATACAAATCATTGCTAGATTTGAAGCGTCTCATTTCGGCAAAGAAAAAGATCAATGATTGTCTGGTGCAATTTAATGGAAGCACCCTCCCGAATAAATACTCCATTCAAATGATTGGAGTAAATATCAGACCGTCTCACGTATTGTGCCTCTATACTGCCGCGTTAACATAAAACACCGTGTCTTCCTTGAGACTTGAGGAAGACAATGTGTTTTAATTTACCACGGCAGTATAAAAGATCGAGTAAATCTGGCTTCTAAGAAACTGGACGTCTTGTATAGGGGTAGCAGTTTCTTAACCAGCTGCTAACCCTATACAAATCTCAAGTACGCCCAACAATTGAATTTAGCCCCACAATACTTAAGGGCCCACTATTCGAATTTCATCCAATTTCCGACATACTTTCCTTAAAATTTTGAAGTTTTTAAGCTCTTAAAAAAATATATGTTATTCTTTAAGATAGTATCTATTTGTTCCAAAAGCCGAAACGGTAATTATTTGAAATTCCCTCGATAGAAATAAATCGCAAAGTATGCTCCGAAAAATATTATTAACACGTTTATTTCTGTTATTTTACAAGTTATATGTATGAAAAAAATCACAATGCTTCTTTTAATGCTACTCAATAGACCCCAAAAGTGATTTTTGCTATTTTTGAAATACGCCGTGATTTATTAAACATTTTCACAACTGTCGCTTACGCCTATTGCTTTTAAATCATATTTATTATAGCGCGCTCGCTCCGACTTGAAGATTAACCTATCTTCTTTGAAAAGTTCATTCGCCAACTCGAGGGCTTTGGGGGCAGACATGTCGTTCAACGTTCTATGATCTACAGACGTGCGATTACGTGCAAATATTTGAATCTATAAAGATAATTTTTACGCGTGTAAAGTTTATGAGTTAATAAATATTGTTTTTTCAAAGATGGGAAATACACGAAAGATATCCCGTATTTCAAAGAAAAAATGATATCTCATAAAATTATATCCTATCTAATAGGTGAGAAGAAAAAAATACAATTTTTGATTTATAAGCTTATATTTATTATAAACGATAATTTACTATAAAAATTAATAATTCATATTGTTATTTATGTATTGTGTAGTAAAAAGTTATAAAAATTATTATTTTATTTTTTTCAGAATACGATAAACGATAATTTATTATAAAAATTAATTATTATTTTTATTTATGTATTGTGTAGTAAAAAGTTATAAAAAATTTTATTTTATTTTTTTCAGAATACGTACTTTGGGAAATAAAACTAATTCCAAAACATTAGAAATTACAGGGCAAGTTCTTATTAATTCACAATGCAACGATGTCCGAAATATAATATAATATGTAATAATAATATACGGGCCATCTGTTTCAAATAACAATACTCGAACGTGGAATTCAGAATAATAATGAACATGCGAGCGAAAGAAGCTATTGAAAGTTCTGAAACTGTGGGGAATATAATTTAATAAAATAAAATACTTTTTTGTTTTAAAACCACGATATTTATTAATTTAAGAACCGACCGGTTTCGCTTTACTTAAGCATCATCAGGGTACAAATTAATACTAAACAAGAAGTACATAATGTGTGCATATATATAACAAAATATAGAGGGAGACAACATGATACAAATATAAGCAACACAAAGACGGTCATAAAATACATTAACATAAGTGCACAAGTAATGGAAAACCCGCTAGATAATTATGTAGACTAATGGGTTATACGAATAAATCGGGAGAAACAAAACATCAATAAAACCTCAATAATAACGGTTTTTCCGAATTCGCAAATCATTTGATCGATAGCTTGCCTTCCTGAATAAATCTAATTTTATTTAATCATTTACGGCCAAGATATTTTTGACAATGGTGTGTTTTTATCTTTCTGTATTCCAATCATTTAGCTTTGCTTCTAGGGTTGTGCCCCAGTATTGCTTTTTGGAGACTGTAAACGGATCTCTCGGCATTTAATGAAACTGCAGCAGAACAAAGGCTGTTGCTATATTGACGTTCATGGTATGTTTTGCTCAGATTGACGATAAGGTTTCCAGATCCGCATTTCGCTCGAAGCATGTTTAGGGTAATAAGTTTATAGTTTAGGGTTCTTTCACCGTATTTATGGGAACATTTCAGAACCACCAATCTTTCATTTTGAGTGAATCTTGTGTTTGTGATTAAATTATATTTGACGATTTAAACAAATAATATTTAGAGAAGTTAAAAATAAAATTGAAAGTTCACTGAAAGCTTAAAACTATTAAAAGTAGTAATTTCATAAAAATGTAAATAAATAGAGCCCCTTTCACATTTTAGAATGTAATTTTATGTTGCTTACATGTTTTATTACTCTTTATAATTATTGAATTGTTTAAATGAATAAATAAATAATTACAAAAAAGTCTTCTGATTTGTAAGTCCTCAGGAAGCACTAAGGATCTTTCTATCTATCTTTATAATATAATAAATTTGATGAGCATAAAAATGTAAACGTGTATATAATTTATATAAATGTACAAAAGTAGATATTACACGTGTATAAATATTATATTGCGCATATTATACAAGATGTCGGGGGTAAAGTGCACAAACTTCGGGAGGTGATTCTAATTGATAGTACAAGTAAAAAAGAAAAAAAAACTTTTTTTGGAATTCCAACGTTTTAAGATAGTTTTCGAGTAAAAAAGTTTAAAACCTTATTGATGTAAAAATATATTTATTGATTTTATAAAAGTTATAAATTACTTTTATAAAAGTGAGAATAGTATTTTAGTAAAGTAAAGTAATTTTTATACCTATACAAATAACTTTCGTAAATGTTTTTTGTAAAATTAAAAAAAAAAATAATTAATTAAATCCGTAATAAAACCCATATTTTGAGAACCATCTTCATTTCGACTTCCTTCTCATTTGGTCGGTGCATTATTACTCTAAGGTCGGTGCTAACTAAAAATGGTTCTGTTTTTCTAAAATTGCAATAGATGTCGGTAATTTAATTTCATAATCCCCAAAATTATTCCTAATACGAATTCAGACACCTCTGTCGGATTCTTTTAACACTAAATTTTGTGGGTGTTGCCAAATCTAAATTCTTTACGCGGAAAGCGGGCCCTTAATAAACCTACTTGATTCAGTGCATAGGAGGGCAGTCCGTCTGATTGACAATCCATTGTTATCAGACCGATTGCCATCTCTAATGCTCAGACGCAATGCGGGCGTGCTGAGTCTGTTTTACATTTATTTTAATGGAACCTACAGCGTTGATTCCCGGTGCACCGGTGCATGTACGTGCCCCTACCTTAACTCGCCTCACAACGCTGCCCAACCGGGTGGCGCCATAGCTCCCCTGCCTTTACGCTCTTGTTGACATTAAACAAAAAGATTCACAAAAATCCTAAATATCGCGTCATTGCTTCCAACTTAGCACTAACGTAAAGAATAATTTGATGTCGATTCATTGCAGTCATTACACAATGGCAAATGATGACTTGATGATTAATCTGCCGGAAATCACGGACCAGCACTGTCGGCAAGCCAGGGTGGTCTACGCAGCTCTAAATAATATAAACACATGCCTCTGTCTTCTTGTGGTCGGTTCTTAATCTCCCTGTCTCTTCTTGAGTAGTTATAAATAAGTACGCGCCGCCCATGGAACGCCAGACGGATTAAGTTGTTAGTTGTTGGCGACATTATTCTGCTATTCTTTTGTTCGAGCCTCTGGCCAATGCATTCCTAGTACAATGGCGTATTGTGTGCGGTAGTGCCAATTATTATGCTTCTAGATTGTACCCGTGAAAATTATGGGAAAACTTTTGTTTTAGAAAGTAAATTAGAAAATAATTGGTTAACGGACAAATAAATCCTTTCAAATTTGGGAATGAAACGTATAAAGGTTCTAATTGCCTTAATGTCATTCGCGTTTTCTGGCACACAGTTGTAAAATTGTATTCTCAGAGGAGTAACTGTGATTTATGGTGAGGGCAATGGAAAAAATAACTTGATGGTCGAAGGGATGACGCGAGGCGTTGATTCGTGTAAACTCTCAGATATTCGAAGAATGCATTCAGATCGTTGACATGTCTCATATTCTGCCTTATTCTTTCAAAATACTCGAGTCGGTGAGGTAACCCCACCTGACACTAGCTTATTATGCCATATCTACCCTGCATACCGTCATCTGTGTTTATACCAAAGGATGCTCTGTCAATTAAACTCACCGTCCAAACATCATCTACAGTTCAACAATTTAATTAATTATTATTGTTATTAGTTAATGAGCAGGCAGCATACTTATCTCATTTCACAAAAAGTTATTGTAGTTGAGTTATTTGAAATTTTTTCGTCAATCATTTCTTCTCTCCAAATGAAAATATGACGAGCTTTAAATTATTGACATGTTGTGGAAGTTTGTTCCATGCTTCCACTACTATATTTGCAAGGAAGTGTTTCCTGGGATTGGATCAGTGGCGTCACCCTGCACGCGCAATTGGAGTAGCCCGCTCCGGGCGCCGACTTGCCAAGGAGCCAAGGCGCTGATAATACCTAACACCTAACGCAACGCCCTTGAGGTTTTTAATAGCGCCTGGATTGGACGCGAAAGGTGTTTTATTCATTTTTTAGTGTCCACGGAGATTGGCATTTGTGTTAGTGGTGAAGATTTTTTGAATACCAGGGCAATTATGTCCAGATAAAATTTTTAAAGTCTCAATCAAGTCATACATTTCTCTTCTTTCTTTTAATGCTGCACGGATAAAATCATCATGTTAAAAAATGATAGCATGCCAATTTCCTGAAAAAATATTAGTAATTCGGAATATATCGAGATGTTTTCTCAGAAATTGTAGATGTGTTCAACTGCACGGAATATAGTTACAAGAAGGCTATAATAACATACCTCAGTAATAATAACAATTAATAGTAATAATAACAAATAGAAAAGACCATAGTAACAAATTGAATAATCTAGAAGCACTAGAAATAAAGAAAGCCACTAAAACCAAAAGTTTAATTCTGAATAATCAATTAGATTTGTCAAAAAGCCCAATACTGGGAATATTCCCTGTAAACTGTAAAATTCCCAGTATCCCTTAATCACCTTACAATTATTAATGCCTATTCTCTATATTATAATATTTATGTACACTAATTGTTTTCTTTTAATATATTGTTGTTTCATTTTGATTTTACTTTCTATCTCCCTCTGTATGTATATATAATGACACATTTTGTATTTTTGATTAGTTTAAATTTGTACCCTGACGATGCTCGAGTGTAGCGAAACCGGTCGGTCTTAAAATTAATAAAAAAATTCGTGGTTTTAAACAAAAAATATTGTTTTTTATTTCAATAACAATTAAGTTTAGCATAATACCATTCTTCTGTATGGGTTCTGTATAATTTTAAATGCTAATTTTAATATTGATTACTGTTTCACTGAATTCTTATGTTCATATTATCAAATGTTTGTAAAAGCTCTTATGGGCGTGTAATAAATAAATATATAAATACATTCGTTAAAGGCCTGCAGTACCGTTTTTAACAGGAAAACGGATAATTTGACAATATTTTTAATAAATTAATAGTACTTTATATGGGTAAGTTTTCTCCTTGTTTCTTGAGTCTACCTTCATATTGCTGCTATTTCAAAGCTCTTTGCATGTTTGTGAATTGTTTCTCTATCCTCTCTACTTAGATCGCAAAATATGGACTCCATATTTTGTGGAAAGCATATTCCAGTAGAGGTCACACATAATATTATGGTTTGTATATTTTTAACATCATGTCCCGTGTTAGATCAAGGAAGCCTTTCCTGATTAAGTACATTAGCAGCGATTTTCGGTTCTTATTCGAAGTTTCAATCAAATCATATTACACTCCTTTGACCTACATAACACAATAAGGACTTGCGAGTTGCGAACCGTGCGGCAGACAATCAGTACCTATCTATTATACTCGGTACAAACAGGAGGTCGGTACCTATAATGGGAATATAACAATGGTAAATTCAATAGTTACCTCTGCACGCGAGCACGCCTGGAAGCTGCGCATTGTCATCTTTGATTACGAGCGCCGTTTGTTTTTACACAAATAACTGTCATCCGAGGGACTTTCTAATGCATTGCTCCAGTTGAACGTGATAAACAGCAACCAACCTACGCCTTATGTAGATGTTCTATGTTTATGACTGTCGTTGCATATTGTTTTGAAAACGTCATTAAATGACGAGAAAGTATTACTCGAAGATAATTAAATCTTCTTTATATGTTGCCGCTTGGGAGCTTCCTTAACACTAATTGAATAGGCAGGTACTCGCTACCTACGCAGTGAATGTATGAATATTAAACACAAAGTATATTATAGTGTCCACCTCCAACACAACCGCATGTCAGCCGATCAGGATAAATAGGCTACGATATGAAATCTGCTGTTTTCTAATCATTCCATAAGTTGAAGGCTAAAATCAATGGAAAATTTGATACTTTGGTAAGCGAATTTTCATTGTGTAACTTGGTTTCTTTATTTATTGTTATCAAGTTTCATTTGTAGAACTCCATTTAATTTTTTGTTTTTTTTTATTATATATTCAATAATGTTATCATTGAATTTATTAAAAAAAAACAGGTCATTTATAGACAAGTTCTGCTGCGTAAATTATTATTACGCGTGACAGCTGTATCGCCTTCTGAAGGCATTATCAAACGGTGCAGATTGTTTATAAATAAACTGTTTTTATAAACTGAATGATAAAATTATTGAATATATTTATAAAAAATAACCTGGTTTCCTCGCCAATTTCATGCGTAACATTTCTAAATTCTGTTCATTTCTTACTGACACAATAATATTGTTATTATATTTATTGGTTGGGTTTCCTAACATGCCTACAATAACTGAAATTGGGTTACGCTGTTGCAAAATCCTCATAGTTCCCCGACAACAACCTTCTCAGAGCTGGGTGCAAAATCATCTAAGGACTGACGATTTCTGTCACCAATAACTGTTACTCGTAGTTTTTAGTCACCAGCGTATCAAATTGGCCAGAAATCGACTACTTTAGAAAAACGGCTATGTATTTCCAAACGAATTGCACTTTTCACAGTTGCAGCCTTGAAAGTATCAAAGCGTTTGTCTTTGGTTATGGAATTGAATTAATCAGGCGACGGTCAGTGGACGCAATTCCATCAGCCTAACTGTTTCACCATCACAACAACAGGCAACTCTTGCATCTTGCAATCACTCCGCAGACGGTGAATCACTAGCCACTAAGATGATAAATTACACTAAATATCAATCACGAATCGCCGTTATTACTCTCTCGAGGCAACGTTTGGGACAAAACAAAGGTTGAATTATTTTTAGATTATTTGTATTTGTGGCTGGAGATTTGATGGGTTTATTTGCGAAATCTTTTAATGTTTCTGTTTTTTTACGACCTGTTGCTTTCTTTTTCCACTTCTCAGTTTTATTTATCGTATCCCAATAATAATTACGTATAATTGTATTTAGAAACGTTTCGCAATAAGGCGCTTTACATAGTTTTGGTCGAGATTTTCGTAAATAAATTAAAGCAGGTTTTAAGGGAAGTACTTGACTTACTTCGACCAGTGATTCCTGACATTATTTGGAGTAAAACATGTAAATGAAATTTTAGTCTCCAGTGAAATTTTAAATATATTTTTGTAACAAAAAAATTATAAAATCAGCAGTAATTGGACAGCTAAGGTCGATGTGAGGGGTTGGGCTGTTACTCGTCTGTGTGAACAGTGATACATGCGGAAGAATTGTTTTTGAAAAAAATAAATTGCAAAATTTTGAAAAAAAAAACATCAAAAAAGTCACCGGAGACCAAAATGTCAGTTACATTTTTTACTCACAATGTCAGGAATCACTGGTTAAAGTAAACCGTCCCTTAAAACCCTATATAATGCCTTCGAAGGACTAAAGCTGTCTCATCTCAATAGATTTAATATATGTTTAAATCGTAAATGCCAAGTTGCACGCATTCGATCCCATATTTTGTAGGTGATCGTCTTCGATTCGTACTCTTTCCAAGAATATGAGCATAATACGGGAAGACTCACCCGGAAGTTGTTATGCTACGTATACATCCGCGAGCCGAACTGGTCAACTGAACCTCAACTTATGGGAAAGAAACGAATCAACCGCAATGGCGCGAAACACCGCTTGCAGTTGATTCGTTCCTTTCCCGTAATTCGTGGTACGGTTCGCGTTTCGGTTCGCAAATGTATACATACCCTTAGGCAATCGGGTACACACACGCGGACATATGTGTATTCCTCTGAAACTGGACGACATCACAACTCTTAATATACATAATAAATTTCGGTCCTATCCGATCGGCATTTGGGAAGAAAGGTACAACCAAAAAAAATAACTTTTTTTTTTGCGGGTTAATTTTTTATCATGTACCTAGAATTAAAAGCATGTAAACATGCATAAGAAGAGTCTAAACATTGCAAAAGACTTTGCATATTTAGTATCTTGTTTCCAATAATTAGCTTCTGGCATTTCGCGTTCAGTATGCACTAACGTTTTAAGTGTTATTGGTCTTTGTTCGGCGGTGAGGCTATGCATTATTTATGTGTACTTAGGGTATTATTAAGACCCTACCTATTGTGCCATACCTGATGAGTGCAAGCACCTATCATTTGGAAATAACAACATGCAAAACACTTATCTTTATTCACCCCCACATCCAAAAAGAAGCAAATAAACGTCACGTTTCATTATTTTGATTTTATTTAACTAAGCTTAAAAAAATAAAGCTAAAATAAAGCTTAAATAAGCTTATCCTTTGTTGTCTGCTTGGTTGGAGAGTAATATATCTTTTAATGTATGTGAAATGTGCTAATTAAATTTCTGTTAGGGTGTGTTTGACTGCACCCTGCAGTCTGCCAGGGGTTCATAAACCAGGAGAGTTCGCCTTGTGTGGTCAAACTCATTTAAGTTAAGTGCGGGTTTTCGTTGTATCTTTCAGGGAATTGGACTGAACCAACCCATTTACTTAGCTCGGGATCTAATTATTTGTAAACCCCTCCCAGAAGGCAACTTAGTAAATTATAGTCGTTTTGTATTGAGTGTATTCCTTTCTTATCAAATGCAAAATCTTTATTTTCACCGAGGTTTTGGTAATTTTTATAATTACTCTGCAAATGAATGACTTTCTTTAAACTTTCCCTTGGGCAACGGCAATTCTCGTACTTAGGACCTAAATTATTTAATATCATTCCTAATGCTTGGAAAACGAAAAGTACAAATGTTTTGCGCAAATTGGTCAACGACTGGCTCCTTGATTTAGGGAGGGTAAAAAGTGAAGATATGTTGATCAATAGATAATCTCATTATAAAAAAATTATAAAAAATATATATGTACATTATTGTCAAAACACTGATACATAATTTTTTAAAGTACATACAATACAAAAACACATATTTATCACCTATGAACACAATTGTCAATTCTGTATTAATCTGTACTTTATTTATCAATGCTATCGATTATTTTCTAATCATCCAACTATATTATAAACTTATAAACTACCCTTCCCATTTTTTCTACCTTACAACTCCTGTGGTGATCTGTCTTTTTATTACTACTATCTGGCTGATATTTACTTTACCGGTTTTGTTTTATATTAAGTACTAAATTGTAATATGAACTAAACTTCTCAATTTGACTGGCCTAAAACAGGATCCATTCCTAGTTGGCTAGTCAAAGTTTCCGCATGTTTTATTGTATGATTTTTATGTGAAATAAATTTATTATTATTATTATTAAACTAACCTAGGAATATGTGAACCGTATAAACATTATCAGGGAGTATTGATTTCCGCTTTCAGTTCACTAAGCAATGTATTCTGTTTACTTGTTTTAACGCTCTGATTGATAGTATTTGTATTTATGTCATCACGTGCGTCAATGTTTATTATCCTAATCGACTGCACAATTTTGATTCTACAAACATCTTAGACCTCACAAGATCATCAGAGGACGTTTGTGTTGTGATTTATGTCCAGTCCGCAGTCTTATGTCCACTCATGTCCCCTGCATTATGCGTCTAGTTTGAATCTCTGTGCTGAAAAGGGGAAATTTATTTGAACGTACTTTAAGGCGATGCACTACGTCGTGTAATATTTTAAATTGAGCCGCTATCAATAACAACCCTTACGTAGATGGCGATAAGGTTTAAATTCCCGCTTAACACCATCCGCCTGTTTTGATTTGTGCAAGAAAAAACATGGCCAAAAAGTGCCTTTTATTTTATTTTGTGGATGTTCAGGCAAAAATATTAATTTTTTTCCGATCATTTTATAAATAACTAATTTATATATTCATATATCTTAAACTAATTTTTATATTCATCTTAATAATCTTAAACTAATTTTTATATTCATATATCTTAAACTTATGTAGATATTTTGCATTATTTTTAATTCCTTTATACTTCATACTTGTTTTAGATGTATAAATTATTTTATTTTATTTTTATATTATTTTGTTTTCATTCAACTTATTTTTAATTTGTATTATTATACTTAACATAAAATTGACCACTACAACACGGGCATGTGCCTAGTGTGGTGGCCAAAAATTTACCCGTTTACTGTAATGTATAAACTTTACTGAATAAAGAACATGTAAAAAAAATAAAAAAAACTCAATTTGCCACATTATACAATAATATCATAACCGAAAATGGGTTCGTAAGTAGGAGATTTTGAACTTTAAAGCAGTTTTCATAGGCCTTTACATTATTTTTTTCTGGGCTTATATAAATACTCGATTATTTCAAAGGCCAAGATGTATTCTACTCGAAGTATTTAATTAAATCATCTGAAACATTTCTAGGCGACCAAATTTTCAAACCAAAACACATGATTTTGCATTACTACGTATGGCATCGCCTTAAGGTGTTTGTTTTCTACCTTTCAATGTTCGAAACTCGATTGTTTCTATGTTAATACTTGAAACGGTGGAGTTTTCCAATCGGGGACTTATTTACCGTGTGCTAAATCTGCTATAATCGGAGATTTCTGGTCGATCGTCACTACCGAACCACCGCCAAGTATGTGCCACTACTAATAATATATGCATTATATCTCTTGATAACGAACATGATTGGAGATAGAAATCGGTTTTAATCCAGTCACGTTTTTTGTTGGAGTTCCTTGTTATGTGTTACCATTAACCGTGGAAAGTAGGTCCCTCGAAGGGCTTGCGATACCGCGTGCATGTATCCGCCGGTAATTGGAGGTGTACTCGCTGCATTGTGGCTGTGCTGGTGCTAGTACCAGGAGGCTAGGAGATGCAGGAGGTGGTTGGATGCAGAACGCAGACTTCAGGCAGTGTTGTTAGTTGTCGGCCGCAGCGGGCGCGGCCCCCCAGGCCTGTCAATACGCCGTCACGTGAGACCCACCTACCTGTGTAGTGTACTCGTACAGTGCTTGTACCTGCCTACCCGTGACCCGCACCGCGCTCGCTTTGTTCGCGGTGGAGCTTTGACCTTTCTGCCGGCCGCCGGGGGCCGGGTCCAGTTTCTTCTCGTCTCACACCAATCTCACCGACACTCACACTAGCTGACCATCAGCAAGCAAGCACTTTATGATTACCAACTACTTAGGTAGGTATGTAGATTACTGCAGTGTTTTAAGAGGAACGGCTGTGCGGCCTTTTGCATTCAAAACTCAAAATACCCAACCAAGTTTAATATTTTTTTTAGAAATAAAAATGTATGACAAATATCTTGTACGGATGTGAGCATTTTTTATTTATTTGTGTTTTAAATTGTAAAATAAATAGGCCATTAAAGAATTCGATTTTAATAATTTTAGAGACTAATTTAGATTTCTGTAAAATAAAAATATTTTGCGTTACCTACTATGTTAATATAATGAAGCAGAAAATAAAACATAACATAAAAAGAGCGTTTTTTGGGTCGATATTTTAATTTATGTTCGGACAAATTTGAGGTTCCAACACTAATCGGTCTTTTGTAATTTAAATTTAAACCATATATTTTGTTTAATCCGTTTTATTTAATTTGATTAGTGGGTAGGGCTAAATAATTATTATTTACTTACAAATAATAATAACCAAGTTTGCCTCAAATATCACCAAAAATCGAATTTTTAATGGCCTATATTTTATATTTAAAAACAAAAACAATCAAAATATTACATCTGAGTACACCTACTAGTTAGTGGATATTTCAGCCTCAAATCCAAGTTTAAGTTTTGTATGAAAAATGCAGCGCAGCCGTACCTCTTAATACTTACTTATTTAAATGAAATCTGCCATTACCACCGTTTAGGCCTTATAAAACGATGTCCCGCATGGAACATTTTATCAAATACTTACGGTTTAAAAAATAAAATGACATTTACTCAGTTAAGAAGGTTTTTTTTAATTGAATAGACAAGAAATAATTATAGTAGTCTCTTGACCGATGGATGCCTATCATGAAGTCTAAAGAAAAGGTTTTTTAAAATTTTATTATGAGATATCGTTTCTTAATCGTAGAATAAAGTTTCACTTAACGTCCTATTTGCACTGGAAATTAAAAAAAAACTATCGGCGTCTTTTTCAAGTCTCATTGAAGTCTCACTCAAGTCTATTAGCCCTGATGAAGGTTCGGGTTGAACTGAAACCGGTTGGTTATAAATATATTCAATAAAGTGGTATTCAAACAAAGTTATTTTATTTTAATTATTATAATTATGTATACCCACAAAGTGTTTGCTACAAGTGAAAAATTCTCATTGAAGTGTTTCTATCGGTCACGTCATTGTTGGCACAGATGTTGCCGATTTTCAGTGCTTTTCTCCGCCAATCCAAGGCACAAGGAAATTCTAAAAAATGTAACAGTCTAGAAATACTTTAAATCTTATTCTCACATCCGGCATTCCACTAACAATAATAATTTTCACACTTTTGCATCGTCAAATATCTATAAATGTCCATCGTGAACACATTTATGTGTGCATGCAATTACATGTGCCGCGGGGGGATTCAGTAATGTGTACTGCGTGTTCCGACCGCGAATCGATCCGTGGACAGGTAAAGTACGACTCGGAGAATTGGAAATGCATTTTCATTTCCTGCATTCGCAGCCCCCTGACACGATCGGTACGTCAAACTGTAAAACAGCCGGAGAGTCTATTTCATTAAAAATGTATAGCATTATTGGTCAAGCGGAATGAAATAGCTGATTAATATTTAAATATCTGTTTTTCTTATTGGTTTTATGTATTGTCCGATGAAATATGAAAAACTAAATAAACACCACATTATATTTATGTTGTCGGTCAAATTTTTTGTATAGATTTTTTGTTTTTTCAATTAAATATGAATATTTTCCTGCTTTTGTCGTATATTATATTTCGGAATTGTCAGTGCATGCATATTTTGGAATTTTTAGTGCATACTAGCTGAAGTACCCGGCGTTGCCCGGGTTTTACGCAGAGTTTTTCGAAATCGGATGTAGGCTGTAATTTTTCTCTTATTTTTTTTTTATTTATAATTTTTTTTTTATATTAACTCCACACAGGAGGCCCTGAAGAAAATAATTTCCCTCAGGGCCTATGTCATCTTTGGGGATGCTGTGTGGAGGGTCTTTTTGTGGAGAGGAAGGAGTGAACATGGGTCTTGAAGAGTCCCATGTTGTAGGAGGGAGGAAACACAGAGGCTGGCAGTTCGTTCCACAGCCGAGCTGTTGAACTTAAGAACGAATCGTAGAAGCGACCCGTTCTCATGTGACAAATGTCAACCGTGTACAAATGTTGGGCTCGCGTTTGGCGTGTATCCCGACTACGCACCGGTGCCGAAGGGATCAATGACGCTAGTTCCTCAGAGCATCTTCCATTGCAATACCGATAGAATAAGGACAGCATACCTACCTGACTCCTGTGCTCTAAATATTGCAGTCCGTTTGTTAAGATTGGGGAATCTATCAAACGGACCCCCCGTTTTTGCACAGAGTTAAGGGTTTTTTTCAGGTATTTAGGGGCTCCGGACCAGAGATGGCTGCCAAATTCGACAGTAGGGCGCACTAGTGTGTGCAAGTGTGCAAAATTCCATCAAAAGTTGTTTTTAGAAATCAGATGTAGACAGTAATTGTCCTCTTATTTTGAACATCAAATGTGCAAAATTTCATCAAAAAGTATTAACATTAAGGGGTGGGAAAATGGTATGGTAGCGCTTTTTCAAGAATTCATGTAGACAGTGACCTTCCTCTTGTTTTTGAAAATCATGTTTACAAAATTCATCTATGTCAGAATAAGAGTGTAGATTTGCATACAAATCAAAACCACGCCGCCCGCCCACCACAGACACTATTTAATGCATTTTTCCACTGTTTTTTTAATGCATAGATTTAATCCGATTCATATTTTAATTAAGAAACATTGGATTAAGTGGTACAGCTATAGAATGGATAAAAAGCTACCTTTTCAAACGCCCTCAAGTCGTAAAAATCAACGATGTACTTAGTCAACAAAAAACAAGTCATTTCGGCATACCTCAAGGTACAGTCCTGGGACCGTTACTGTTTATCATTTATGTAAATGACATATTCAATCAAAGATTAAATGGAAAAATAATATCTTATGCTGATGACACTGTCATAATAATTGAAGGTACTGATTTGAATAATGTTAATAACTTAGCAAATACTGATATTAATATACTGAAAAATTGGTTCGATAAAAACCTCCTCTCATTAAATACTGAAAAAACAAAATGTATCCCATTCTCTATCAACAAATTTAAATTAATACCAGAATTAAAAATTATAATACATCAACTTAAATGTAACAGAACTAATTGCAATCAAGAATGTTCTATACTTAGTCTAACTTCTGAAATTAAATATCTTGGTATATATATAGATCAACATTTTAAATGGAAAAAACAAATTTGTGAACTTGTCAAAAGAATTAGAAAATGTATTTATATATTTATAAGACTTAGAAATATTCTTAGACTAGAAAACCTAAAAAGAGTGTACTATGCAATTGTACAATCTATATTACAATATGGTATTATTGGCTGGGGAGGAACTTATAACAATATATTAAATCCACTTAAAATAGTTCAAAGATTGATAATTAAATATTGAAAAAACCATCCAAATTTCTACTGAGATTCTCTTTTCAATATTCAATGTACCCACAATAGACAATATATATAAAAAATATTCAATTCTACAAATATATAAAGAAATACAGTTAAATAACTTACATTTTTTATTTTTTTTTATTTTTCGGAATAACTTTATTGAGTAAAACCTCAAATTGTAATATTTAAATAATGAAGACAATATTAGTGATTTCTAAACGAAAATCTGAAACAGAAAAATCAGAAAAGGAAACGGTCACATCTGGGACTCGAACCCAGGACCCAGGATCCTGGGTTCGAGTCCCAGATGTGACCGTTTCCTTTTCTGATTTTTCTGTTTCAGATTTTCGTTTAGAAATCACTAATATTGTCTTCATTATTTAAATATTACAATTTGAGGTTTTACTCAATAAAGTTATTCCGAAAAATAAATATTCATTCTAGACTTGCAGAAAAAGTCAACAGATGTCGCACATTAAATAAAAAAATAAGATAGGTTTATCTAAAAGACGCTGTCTGGATTGCATTTAGTTCGGGTTGAATCTTGCGATCATACATAAAGATAGTTGCCAATAAAAATGTGCGGTGAAAAAATGAAGATAATGTTAGTAGTTCTTATTCGAAGTATGATACAGTTAAAAGTGACCGAGGGGGATAGGGTCCCATTAGCGCAGTTGGTAGAGCACTGTCCCGGAAAGACAGGGGTCCTGGGTTCGAGTCCCAGATGTGACCGTTTCCTTTTCTGATTTTTCTGTTTCAGATTTTCGTTTAGAAATCACTAATATTGTCTTCATTATTTAAATAACTTACAATTTAATTCATCAGCAAGATATCAAAAAACTATCAAAATCCCAAAACTTAATACAAAGCACACACAAAATACCTATCTCTATCTAGGTATAACATATTTTAACATCCTTCCATTATATCTAAAAAATATTGAAGATATTCAGGAATTTAAAATAAAATTAAAAAATTACCTAAAACTACTATAAAAGTCCATATCTTACTCTTATTATTATTTCCTTCAAATCTTGAAACTGTATTATTGATAAATCTTGCCTACTTCTTACTTATCCCTTTGGTTTTGCAAATATATTATTTACTTACTTACATGATTCCATATAATTGAGCTAGGATTCACTCACCAAACACAAGAGCCTCGTCTCTTTATGGTGAGGAAAAGCTATTATTATTTACCTTTATAACACTGTATAATATGTATAAATTGTATATTTATTGTAAAAAACATACAAATATTAAATAATAAAAAATAAAAAAATATGTCTATGATGAAAATGCATTATTTGTAATGAATGCACCTAGGTGCACATTGTGTATGTGCTCGATGAGGTGTGAACTAATCAACAACCTCCTGGCGTCACTCGTAAGTTCCATGACACATTTCGATGGCAAAAGGCACTTGTGCATCAAATCACTATAAATTTCAAAGTCAAATATCTGGTGTGATTGAAGTGTCCAGTTTTGTCCGATGAAGTATTGAAGTATGATGGGACAATCCCTACCAGTCTACCGTTTACGCGGGCGTCTGTCATTATGTTTACCAGAGTCGGCTCGCCCACTGGACTGGTTATTTATTCACGAAATCGTCTTCCTTTCGGACGGAGCAATGCATCCAGATTATTGGATTACGTGTAATAGATCTTCATTTATGCACCACGTAAATGTCACGAGTCAACTAATAGAACAAGTCATCTCAGTCATTCATACTTTCCGGGCTTTATTTATTACAAGTTTTGGAAGCTTTTTATATCGTGTTTTTGTCGATAAATTCCATGGTGTATCTAGAATTTATGTAATGTCAGGTTCACGAACGAACTTCGCTTCCGTTGTCAAATTTATTGTTATTTTAGCTATTAGGCAGATAGGCGCCTATTGTGCGGATGTTCATTATCAGTTAAACGTTTAGAGGTAGGTAGATAGGTAGTTAGGTACCCGGTTTCACAGGTACTCATGTCCCACCTTGGCAAATTTAAATAACCACGTATCTACAATCATTATGCCCAAAGATATTAGAAGAACGAGATATGCTATGTTGGCCGCCGGACCGTAGCCGGAGTACTACCTAATTAGGGTACTTTGAACGGTATCGGGACGTGTACGCACAGAAATCTGTTCTATGTATTAGTGCGGATACCTTAGCGATGCCTTAGCGTAAGCGAAGGTGTGCAGTAGTATTGGTGAACAAAACCGGCGACACTCGGCAAAACAATTCCACTCAGTACGAACTGCGCATAGCACATCTCGTTCTTCTAATATCTTTGATTATGCCCATTCTTTGCAAACACGCAAATTTTTACGACTTCTTATCGTACTCGTACCCCTCAACTTAACTAAATTGTGGCATCAACCTGGTAATGGTTTTACAGTCACTTATAATGTAAGTTTGAAGAAATTAGTTTAGTTTGTTATAAATGTTTAATGGTGATTTCTATCTTTAATAATGGCAATATTTAGAGTTTTGTCTACTTTGTATCGGCGTGCAAATATGGTGACCCGACTCTTGATCCCTCACAGTTGATCCCGCAAAGGGTTATTCCTCTTGTACTTCCTCCCTGGTAACGTATGTATAGAGGGCATTATACGGCCGTATAACGAAAGCCAATATGCTTATATCTGCAGGCGTCATAAGTGGAAGTCCACTTAATAATAATGCCGTGTGCTGAAGGAGCGCACTCATAGGGAGAGTATACCGCCGAATATTAATATAATTAAGTATCTTCGAAGGGGTATGCAGAGTAGATGTACCGCCGAATAAGAAAATATGACATATTTATGTGCAGTAGGCTTAGTAGCAATACGTTGTAGCAGAAATAATCTTTTGAGGGATCAAGTGTCCGAGGGATCAACTGGCATATGAATCTACTGTCCGGTATCAACTGTGGGGGGCACAAAGCGTCATGGAACCGCAGATACGCTTTTTAACATTACATTTGACGAAATTGAGTGAATTGCAAAATGGAGTGCTAGCGGGCGTGAAATTGTGTAAATGTCAAATTAGTTATTTTTAAATCCATCTAAACACAAATACATTTTTATTTGCACTTCGCCGGGTTTTGGCCTCTCCTTTGAGCTCGTCAGGCTTGAACGAGGTCGACGACGTGCTTTGAAGATCGTACACATTATCCCAATATGCATTATTCATTTCCGTATCGCTTGATTTTACTACATCGTTATTTAATGCCGTATAATTTTTCTTTTTTCCCCATACCACCCATCAGGTGAGTAGGTATAGCTTCGCTGTGCCCTATCCCTATTTCTCATAAACGACGCGTTCATCTGAAAAGGAGGTTTCAACTAGTGACCGGCCGAAACTAGATTTTCAGCCGAAATCGACACCGTAACCGACACCGAAACCGAACCCGAAACTTATTTAAATAAGTTAACAACACTACATACCCCTAAATTACGCGTTTTTATTGTTACACTTGTAAGAGTTCATTAAAGTTTTCGGTAAATAAAATGGTCGATGCTAAAAGACATCAATTTAATTAATAAATTAGTTTACTTTTAGTGCTTTTTGATAAAAAAAATTATGTAACAGTTCTTTAATGTACGCTATAGGTACTTTAACTAAGGAATTGTAAAACTACACCGTATCATATAACTACTAAATATGGTAAACAAATCAGTCTAGTCTTTAATTGTATTTATGTTACCCAATAGCAAAACAATAACTAATTAATATATTAATATATATTAATAACTAATTAATATAATACGATAAGGTTTGATTAAAAATAAATAATATTTAAAATCAATTAATATGTAAAGTTTGAAATTTAGGATAACTTTTGTATAACAGCTTCTTTTAAAATAATATTTAAGTTATTCTAGAGGCATTACACGCATCACGAAGGTATGTTTCGGCTGAGCCAAAGTTTCGGCTAATGTTTGGTCGAAGCCGAAACCGCGGCCAAAACGGAAACCGAAACTTTGATCCGTCACTGGTTACAACGGAGATCTCAAAACAAGAGCCATGAGGTACCGCATTTGAGATTGTGATGTTACTTAAAATTAGAAAACTGTACGAATACAACATATGCCTATTAATTCACAAAATCCAAAATGGCCTCATACACACAAATACTGCATTTATGAAAACATCACAAGTACATGACCACCACACAAGACAACACAATAAATTATACACAAATTCAGCAAAGACAGAGTGTGGTAAAAGAAACATAGGTCATGAGGGTGTACACATATATAATCTCCTTCCTGATAGCCTGACAACCGTAAATAGAATAAATATATTTAAGAAAAAACTGTTTGCACTCAAGATCAATGAGCAAAACCAAAATGCTCTTACTTAAGAAAAATATGTTACTTAGGTAGTAAACCATAATTATTTATATAAATATTATTTTTGTTTTTAATCAATGTACACTTAAGTTAACAAAGCGAAATATGTATTTCTTTTAACTTAATAAATAACTAAAAAAAAAATGTTGTTGAGAATGATGTTCATCTCGTTTCGGCCGTCTGTCGCACAATCACCCGACAGCATTGTGTTAGCAGATAAGTGCGATTGTGCGGCCTGCTGGTATCTCTCACCTATCGGCCGGTGGATCATTGTTCTCGGGTGGGCGTTCCGTTTGTTATTAAATTATAATTAAATTTCGCGTGTCCGTCGGAGCGGATTGTAGATGATCCTCGGCGGTGATATTATCAAGAAGAAATTGGATCTGTAGATCAAAAGAAAGATTCTGGTAGTACAGTTGACCGACTTTTTAGCAATTGTTGGCACGCGAAATAAAACAGAAAAACGTTGATATGTTATTAATTTTATTTTATCAGTGGCGTAGCGAATGCCGGTTCCGTTATAGGGGCATGGGATGGTGGGTGCCTGTATACAGAGTGTCCGGAAACTCGTAGTACAAGCGGGAAACTGGTGAATCTACATCACATTTGGAGTCGATTTTGTAGTACATTTTTTTTTGATTTGAGCTTTCGTTATCGAGTAAATCGAGTTAGAAGTTCATTTTTCTTTATTTATTTTTTTTTTTTAATCAAATTCTTATAAATTATTACTGAAGATCAAAGTACCCAACTAATTAAAACTATTTGAAAGTAAAACAAATGAAGAAACTCGGATTTGAAGCATTATTTTGAAATCACCCTTCATTTAATCCGGAGTAATCATAAAATATTTCTGCTCTGCAGGGTTAAAACATCTGTTGTTCAACCCTAAACACCAGAAAAAACTTTAACCCTAAAATAGCCGAAAAATATTTTTTTTTGGTTTTTTGTTGAAAAAGTTGTGAAAATGCTCAAATCAAAAAACTTTATGTTTATTTGGGTTCCCCATGTGGTGTAGATTCTCCAATTTCCCGCTTGTACTACGAGTTTCCGGACACCGTGTATAGTGATCTGCACCGGGAAATATTCCCCGGAATAATATAAATTACCCAAAGTTATGCTGAACGAGGTTATCTTTTTTTAACGAAAAGCCTTATATTTTAAGAGTTCTTGAAAATGATTATTATTATTGTTAATAATAACGACAATAAAATTAGCTTTTCAATATCTCAAAAATTAGTTATGAGCTTTCAAGGACTTTGTTATAAAAATGCATTTTATCAACTTTTGGTGGTAATTACGTACACACGCTGACATATACGCATTTCTCTGAAATCGGATGAATTTACAGCAGTTAATATACGAAATAAATATCGGTCCTACTCGATCAGCATTTGGCGTGTTTGGTAGAGTTGTCGACTCCAGTTCCTGGCTAGGAATGTTCAATCCTCAGTTTCAAACCAATTTTATTTTAAGTTTTAAAATACGATGCATTATATTTTTTTTAAAACTCGCTTTTTACCGGTTTAATTTTTTAATAATTTATTTCCGTTTCCAATACTGAACCTGATTAAACCGTTCTTATAATAATAAAAAATGTTTATTATGTTTTCGATACTTGCAATTACGTCAATTAATTATTACAGCAGGTGTACACTTACTTCGATTACGGCAATCAGTGTGTATTTTTTAAATCGAAATTTAATAATAATAATATGTATTTTGTTGTGTAGGTGCCATGTTCAATGCTTGGAGGAGAGTAAATCATTAGTGAGTGTTTATTTATCTATAATCGCTAATTTGGCCGGCCGTTCCCCGATCCGAGGACCTTCGTCCTCAAGGCAAACCATTATATTATTATGTACCGCATTATTATAGTTTGTTGGTTGTGGTAACAGCGCTTTCAATGGCAGCGGTGGGCGATATTGAAAACGGTCCTTCTGCATTTCATTCCCAAACCGGAACAATGAAATTCGTCGCTTTAAATCGGTCTCGACCTGTGATATTAATTCGACTGGATGGGCCTAGTGGTACAAATCAATAAATTAAAATATTATTATAAGAAATAATTAGTCGCTTGAAATATCCTACAAAAAAAATATCTCCCGAGTAAAAATAAATGCCGCCAACCGGAATTGAACCCGCACCTTTTGATGTCCGGTCAGGTGCTCTGGACCACTGAGCTACGTCGGCTTATTTCCAACACGCCAAATATTTCAATATGTACTAGTACTTCAATTACGAATATGATGAATGTAGGTAGTTAATTTGGGAGGAGGTATTGGTTTCGCCGCCCGGGGAACCATCTATTGGATAACATAATAGATCACCCCAAGTGGTTCGCTTCGTTTGGTGATTTAGCAGGGGTGCCCGGTTGGGCTTTTACATGTTTTCTTTTTTTTTTTTTACAAAGAACACAACAAAATCAAAAAGAAAACAAAATCAAAGTAAAATCAAAAAACAAAATCAAAAAGAAAATAAAAGACAATAAAACACAACCTCTTAAACGAAAACAATGTCAAAACGAAATAAAGTGGAAACAAGACATTCCACCACGCAGGATGGAAAAATATAATGGAAAATTACAAAACTTTGGTAAGATAAACAGAGCTACTTAGTTTCTATAGTTAAATTATATTATGTTGGATATCGGGCATAACTGCATGACAGGCTGGATCGGGAGAGACTGGTCGTGAGAGATCTTTTGACCTCTCCAACAGGACTCTCCTGGAATATCGCCATGCACCGCGGTGGGAGGGATGGATTCATACGTCCGTCCATCCTGGATTCACTAACCCCCAGATTCCTACCCACCCCTTGTACCCTTTTCCCTCCCAGACGCATTCTTCCTTTCTTAAAAAGACCCTCCACACAGCAACCTCAAAAACGACATAAGCCCTGAGGGTAATTATTTTCCTCAGGGCCTCCTGTGTGGAGCTTATATCAATAAAAAAGTTACATTAATTTTTACCTACTTTATATTGCATTTCGAAATGTAACAAATTCGTGGATTCAGTAAACATTTCTTTTCCAATTAATCATTCGAATAAGATACAACCAAGGTATTAACATTATTTTATTAATCAGTTGGCGAAACACAGTGTAATAATTAATTAATGTCGTCCTTGTTATAGATCTGCTTCGTTTGTATTCGATGGTTTCATTGAAAACGTTCGATTAAACTATTTCGGAAATAGAAGTTAGCACAATCGTGATGTCTCGATTCCGACCACTGTTTTATGACAATGGCTTCGCATTACTACACTGTGGTGTATTTTTGTAATACATATTGTTATACGACAGCATTAAAGTTGCTTTACGAGGTTCGTTCCTTTCATCTTCCGCGAGAGTCGTCTATTTGCGTTTTATTCCATGTCAATGGTCATGGAAGTACCTACCTAATATAATTGAATTCTAAATTAAAGTGTAGGAATGTAGGTTAAATTCTATTGAACCAATAATTCCTTGACCTTCTCTGCTGTAATTGCTTGTTTTGTGATTGCACTTTTTACCATTAACGGAACCGTTCAGTTTAATATTTAACCCTTCAGGTCTCTAGCATATTGACCGTTATAAGATGCCATCTTTAAGATGCTGTCAGAATTCCGTCAATAACTCCGCTTCTCAGTGTAATTCAAATAAATGTATCCGAAAAATAAAAACTGTTTTTGGAAGGTGATAAAATATGCTTTCAAATTGTATTATTGATATAAATATTAAAATGTAATTGTTCGTTTGTTCAAAATCTTAAGGCGAAATAGGTAGACTTGACCTGAAATTTGGCATTTTTGAGGCCACTTTTAGACGTATGGACACTTTTCTTGAAAAAAACACAAATTGATTTCGAAAGATCGTTATTTTATCTTGTAAAGTAAGATGTAAAATTTTGAAAAATAATATTATTTTCATATCATAATAAAGTGTTACCGTTGGACGATGCGCAGATTTGTTGCATTTTCAAATGTGAAGTTGTATTATACAACAAATATTTCAAATCATATAATAATACAGTATAAACAATCAATAAATTATCTATCATATGTATGTATAAGAATTTTGTTTTTATTTCAAATAAAATTACTAATAAATAAATCCGAGCACGCGTTTTGTGACGATAATCCCTCAATTGGACTATTTATTTATGGTCTTACAAATTGGTATAGTTCAGATTTTTTTAGAAAAATAATTTACCAAGACATTATTGAAACATTAGAAATAATTTATGACCAAAAAATATATTCTTAATATATATAATAGTAATTAATTTCGATTCGCGTTTGTTGTTTGTTATTACCCCGGCGCAAGCCGAAATTTTATCATTCCCCGCTGCGACAGGGCGGTGAGCGGACGTCTATTCCACGCCAGTCTACTTGATAACATTTTAAAGAAATTCCTCGCTTAAAAATGAGGAGGAAAATACCCTCGAAAAAAAGTTTTATTAGATAGCACAAATTACGACATCAAAAACGTACGTGGGAGATATATTTTCAGAAAAAATAAAGGTTAGTGATATTTAATTATCCGTGTACATTGTACGTACTTAAATGGTACAGAGTCGTTCGAAAGAATCAGTCAGAATAAGCACATATTTTTTATAACATTTGGCGATAATTTTGTGTTGTTTAATTTCCAGGGAAAAGAATCAACTATGGACAGGAGTTTATGTCTGCAATCGTTTTTTCATGTATAAATGTTAAAACTTATGCCAAAGTACGTGAAACTGTTTGTGATTGGTAGTCAAAAAGTGACACGAACCAAATGAATTTCGATTCGTGATGTGCGATTCAAATCATTTTTTTGTTCATAATTTCTCTTTTATTGTCCAATTCACTATTACATTGGTATAATTCAACATATTTAATATTTTTTGTGTTACTTTTTGTCAGTTTCATAATGTCATATTGTGAATTGACCTTCTTGTTTTAGGAAAAAAAAGGTTATTTTTGACATACTAACCTATAATGTTTCAATCGAAATTTACTCGTGAATTTAATTACATTTCGAAAATTAGACGAGTCAGGTCGCTCCGTTAAGGTGGTTTAACCAGCGGACGAGAATTCAAATTTCGTTAAAAGACGGTTTCGCGATCGGACGTTTTTTTAGACCGAGACAGAAATACCGAATTCATTCCGCTGCAAGCCGTCCACTCGCGCGGCTGTGAAAACTACAGCATGGTTCCGATGAAATAACAATTATTGTTGTTAAATTCTTGGTTGTAGCTTTCTTCCTAATAAGTAGTTACATATTTGTAAATTATACGTCGGAGTGCGTAAACATAAATAAATACAAATGCAGTTTGTTGACATGGTAGATATAAAATATGTAGGTATATGAATATACATTTAAAAAAAATTTCAAATATTTGTTTAATTTGTTTTTTTTTTAATATTTTACACGAGTTTTCCAAAGGTGAGTAAAAATCTTTTGTTTTACTTATTTATTCGTTTGTCCGAAAGGTATTACCGGTAAGTTTTATTTCTAATACTTATCTTTAAAGTATTACTTGATTTGATATGTATGACATTGAAAAGAGGGTTTATTCCTTACAACTGAAGTAATACATATATTAAAACTAGGTTTTATTTCCAACTATATTATACGGTACCTACCTGCATATGTAGTTATGTGATTGCATAAAATTGTATCGCTTTCATGTATTTGTTTTCATGATTAACGGAGCGACCTGACTCGTCTAATTTTCGAAATGTAATTAAATTCACGAGTAAATTTCGATTGAAACATTATAGGTTAGTATGTCAAAAATAACCTTTTTTTTCCTAAAACAAGAAGGTCAATTCACAATATGACATTATGAAACTGACAAAAAGTAACACAAAAAATATTAAATATGTTGAATTATACCAATGTAATAGTGAATTGGACAATAAAAGAGAAATTATGAACAAAAAAATGATTTGAATCGCACATCACGAATCGAAATTCATTTGGTTCGTGTCACTTTTTGACTACCAATCACAAACAGTTTCACGTACTTTGGCATAAGTTTTAACATTTATACATGAAAAAACGATGGCAGACATAAACTCCTGTCCATAGTTGATTCTTTTCCCTGGAAATTAAACAACACAAAATTATCGCCAAATGTTATAAAAAATATGTGCTTATTCTGACTGATTCTTTCGAACGACTCTGTACCATTTAAGTACGTACAATGTACACGGATAATTAAATATCACTAACCTTTATTTTTTCTGAAAATATATCTCCCACGTACGTTTTTGATGTCGTAATTTGTGCTATCTAATAAAACTTTTTTTCGAGGGTATTTTCCTCCTCATTTTTAAGCGAGGAATTTCTTTAAAATGTTATCAAGTAGACTGGCGTGGAATAGACGTCCGCTCGCTGCCCTGTCGCAGCGGGGAATGATAAAATTTCGGCTTGCGCCGGGGTAATAACAAACAACAAACGCGAATCGAAATTAATTACTATTATATATATTAAGAATATATTTTTTGGTCATAAATTATTTCTAATGTTTCAATAATGTCTTGGTAAATTATTTTTCTAAAAAAATCTGAACTATACCAATTTGTAAGACCATAAATAAATAGTCCAATTGAGGGATTTTCGTCACAAAACGCGTGCTCGGATTTATTTATTAGTAATTTTATTTGAAATAAAAACAAAATTCTTATACATACATATGATAGATAATTTATTGATTGTTTATACTGTATTATTATATGATTTGAAATATTTGTTGTATAATACAACTTCACATTTGAAAATGCAACAAATCTGCGCATCGTCCAACGGTAACACTTTATTATGATATGAAAATAATATTATTTTTCAAAATTTTACATCTTACTTTACAAGATAAAAAAACGATCTTTCGAAATCAATTTGTGTTTTTTTCAAGAAAAGTGTCCATACGTCTAAAAGTGGCCTCAAAAATGCCAAATTTCAGGTGAAGTCTACCTATTTCGCCTTAATCATGAAAACAAATACATGAAAGCGATACAATTTTATGCAATCACATAACTACATATGCAGGTAGGTACCGTAGAATATAGTTGGAAATAAAACCTAGTTTTAATATATGTATTACTTCAGTTGTAAGGAATAAACCCTCTTTTCAATGTCATACATATCAAATCAAGTAATACTTTAAAGATAAGTATTAGAAATAAAACTTACCGGTAATACCTTTCGGACAAACGAATAAATAAGTAAAACAAAAGATTTTTACTCACCTTTGGAAAACTCGTGTAAAATATTTAAAAAAAAAACAAATTAAACAAATATTTGAAATTTTTTTTAAATGTATATTCATATACCTACATATTTTATATCTACCATGTCAACAAACTGCATTTGTATTTATTTATGATTACGCACTCCGACGTATAATTTACAAATATGTAACTACTTATTAGGAAGAAAGCTACAACCAAGAATTTAACAACAATAATTGTTATTTCATCGGAACCATGCTGTAGTTTTCACAGCCGCGCAAGTGGACGGCTTGCAGCGGAATGAATTCGGTATTTCTGTCTCGGTCTAAAAAAACGTCCGATCGCGAAACCGTCTTTTAACGAAATTTGAATTCTCGTCCGCTGGTTAAACCACCTTAAATATCCAAAACTTCTCCACCGAATGCTTTTAAATTTTGACACAACAATTTATATACCTATATTATGTAGATGTCACCTGTGACAGGTTTTTGGAAAAACAGCGATATCTGTTGGACGTAAAAGCAACACGCGCTTTTGTTTCTCTATCTGCACAGACATACTGAGCCACAGAAACGCGTGGCGGGGTACAGCTATGTAGAAATAAACATGTATTTTTTTAATATTAATATTTTGAATCAAACAAAAAATTTTAATAATGGCTTTCCTTACGTTTTTCACCTAAAATTACTGATAACGAAAAAACACATTTTATCGTGAACATTACCGCCACTTAATTTTTTTGTCATTTCATATAAAGATAATTAATCAAGTTTCATATTTTTTTCTCAAATTGTGGTCGGTGTCTTTGGTTTCATTGCGATGTACATTTTTTTATTCCGTAGTTAACTTCTGTATTTTTTTATTTTTTTTTTATTAACGACAATTATAATTACAAAGTTAAGTATATTATTCGCAGTCCTCCTCACTAGGTATTCCTGTTCCGAGGCGGACTGTAGGTTTTTGTATAGGTGTAGATCGTGATTTCCTTGTTAATTTCTACAAAAAAAAAATTAAAAAAATTGTCTTCACATTTGTTCAGTTCATAATTTTATTGATTTCCTCATCTTCATGTTTACTTAGCCATAATTTGATTTCGTTTTTAAACTTTTGTGTCTCCGTTGTGTTTTTGAGTTCAATTGGGAGGGCATTATATAGTTTTGTAGCATGGAAATGATGATTTTTCTGGCCAAAAGATGTATTTAATTTTGGGATGAGTTGTTTTGGGGATTTCTTCCTTGTAATATAGTTGTGTTGGTCAGCAGGTTACTCATATTTTTCTGTAAATTTGATTAGTGCATTTTTTGAGTATAGTTTTATAATACTGAACACTTTAAAATTTTTAAAAATGTCTTTTGATGGAGTTCTTATGGGTACTTTCAGGATTATTTTTATTATTGCTTTTTGAGTTTTAATAAGCTGCTTCATGTGGATGTTTGAGGCAGATCCCCATCCAATAATCCCATATTCTATGCGTGATTGACAGAGAGCATAGTATACCTTATATAAATCATTTATACTTAGTATATTGCGTATATTTCTAAAGTAGTACATGAGCTTTGTGAGTTTCTTTGTAATAGTATTTATGTGGGAGTCCCATCGAAGATTTTCATCAATTTCAATGCAATTGAATGTAAAGCTTGGTTAAAACCTTTCTAACACCGTTTAGTTCATATTTCTGACTACGACGATAAGGGAGACACAACGATTTCCAAAAGACCATATGAGCTCTTCCGAAAATCGAACAAATTGACTACAGGTAAGAGCTGTTTGTTCCCAAAACCAAATTTGCCCGAGGAGTTAAACCGCTTTTCGTCTATCATTAAGTAATTATATTAAGAGCCGTGTTATTATCGTCACTAAAAGAATCTATTGTCAATAATCACGATTTAGCTGTGTTTTTTGTAATGATTTTTGTCTTTTCAGCATTCGCTGCGCTGGTTTTTGCGGCTGTTTCACTAACGACGTATAATTTGTAACTGTCGTTGTTTCCAGCTGTGGAAAACGGTGATATTGAATCATTTCATTCGCCAGTTTCGCCGCGTGATGATAGGTTTCAGTACAAGGAGTAGTTGATTACTTGTTTGCGTGTATTATTATTTTCCACACGTGTATTCTGCCTATTCTCCCGAGCTCCCGCCCACGACAAGGCACGAACGAACCTTGTGACAACAAAGGGAAGTGCACCTATTCAAATATTCAAAATGAATACTTGCCTCTTTGCCTATTCATGAGAAGTAATCTAGCTCGCTGTCTGTTCCGTTACTGTCCTAGCTTTTACACATTATTATTACAAACGTTTGGACCTTAATATATACTAGATCTACGCCAATTATACGGTAAAACACTACTAAACTACATTTTTCACCAAAAAAACAAATTTCAACATACACAAAATATCACTAACAGACCAGTTAGACAAGCTTACAAAGAAAACATAAAAACTCCGACGGTAAATACAAGCTTTGGACAAAGACACTATCAATACCTTACCTTACCTTATCAATACAAAAGAAATTAAATACTTGGGAATCATAATAGATAACAAGTTAAAATTTAACACTAACTTTGAAATTTTAAATAAAAAAATTGCGAAAAAGGTTAATTTCTTAAGTAGGATAAAAGGAAAATTGGACATTAAAACAAGGATATTGGTCTACAATACCACTGTAGCATCCCATCTGAATTATTGTACAAGTGTAATATTTCTAAGTAACAAAACCCAAATTAAGAGAATGGAAGTAATCCAGAACAGAGGCATGAGGTCAATACTGTGTTGTAGCAGGTACACCAGGATAAAAACCATGCAACGTCAACTCAATCTTTTAAGTGTGTGGCAACGATTAGTTTATAATACCTTAGTGTTTATTTATAAGCTAAAAAATAAAATGTTACCTGACTATATGTCAAAGAATGTTAGAATTAATAGTACAGTTCATTTATATCCTACGATAAACTGCAACGATTTTAGGCTTCCTAAAACACATTTATCGGGAACACAAAACAATATTTATTATAAAGGTTTTAAAATGTTCAATGAACTCCCGGTAATTGTTAAGGAAGCTAAAAGTCTTGCAGTTTTTCGTGGATTATGTCTCAATGTTGTGAAATCTAAATTTTAGTATGTAAGTAGTAAATAATATTGTAGTAGTCATAGAAAATAATGTATTAGGTATAAGATGTAAAATTTTATAACTAAATAAAATATTAGCATTGAACACTTGAAAATAAAATCGAGGAAAAAAAAATAAGTCCAGACTCAAAATTACAAAATTTCATAACGTCAAATAATAAAACCTACACGTAACACACGAAACCAATATAAAGCACACATCACTCACAAACATTTTAAAACTTAAAAATTCTAACGTAGAAAAAGATACAATGTAAAGAAACAATAAATAAATAATATAAATATACCGATTTGAACTTTATTTCCTTTTATTTTACTTTAATTTTAAATCTATATTTTTTCTTCACCAACATTATATATATTTTCTTTAAATGTATGTATATTTTTTGTATTATAAAACGGAGGCCTACTATAAAATGTAAAATATTGTACCAAATAAAAATAAAATAAACACTGATTTTCGTCCCACATCCTTTTGAAATGGTCTAAAAATACAATTCATAGAAAATTGACTAAATTTGTTTAGAGGGTCGCCGCAGATCCGGAAAACCGGTAAAACCGAGACTTATCGTGCAATTTGACAGAACGAGCAAATGTCTAGAAATTCGGAATTCTTAATTTTATCACATTATTATATATACAGTACAGTTGAGCTTCCTTGTAAAACGATAATATTTCGAATTTCTTGTTATTAAAAAAAAACAACCTTCGTGTGATTATCTTCGCAGATGGCCATTTCTCTTCATAAGTTGAACCCTAACGGATTTTATATTATTAGTATTACAGACAACGGATAGCCGGAGTATTATGAAAACCTAATTTACCCCGGAGATCGTTTGCAAAATATCAGGATAAAAACTGTTACCAGCTTACTTCACTTATTGTTATTGTGTTTAATTCGTAGAACTACATTTTAAATAAATCAAATTTATAATTATTATTCAGTTCTGCAAGAATTTTCGTTTTGTGATAGCTGTTTCGGCGTTAAATGTCATTATTCACCTTGATACGACTTGTACATACGATTTTATTTACCTCTCTATTTTTATTTGTGTGAAGTTTAAAGTAATTTATTAATATGTTCTATGAAAACCCGATTTACTTAGAAAATCAACTATGTGAGGCACTTACCGTTAAAATTTTGATTTCCTCATTAATGATGTCAGGTTTGTCTTGATTGTTTTGTAATGATGTGAATTATATTTAAGTCAATATCCATTCGTTATTACCCCGATTATGAAAATACTTACTAAAACAGATTACTTTTCCTTAAAAATGAGAATTACAACTAAAAAACTATCTTACAACGCAATTACACCACCAGAAATATAACCGACTAACACTACGAAGTACCTTTACTACATACCACGTCACCTCAAAGACAATTCATCTCCTTCGATCCTAAAAACTTCAACCTTCTCCCTGACAACCAAAAAACCTAAACCCATCTTCATACCTTAAAAAAATAATTAGCGCTATTAATCCTTACATCTGCAATCCATCTCAATCATAATTTCCATAAACTAGCAGATATAATCCGCTACCGCGGTTTGAAAACTTCAACGGTTGTTTTTGAAAATATCAGATTCTACACTCTAACCACTCCACTAAAAAAAAATGAAGTGATTAAGGCGAAGCTTAATGCTAAATCACTGTTTTGATTAATCTTTATAACGAATTGCTGTACATTATGAATACCAAAAAATATGCTTTAGATAAATTGAAGGTTTTCCTATCGTATCGATAAAAACGATAGGAAATAAAAAATATAAATGTAAACTACTAAAAAAAATATTTTTCAATAGAAATGTATGAACGCGTAAAGGAAACAACTTTTAAATACAGTTCTATAGCTAAGATTATCTGTGACAGTTTCCCTTGATTAACTTTTTTGCTCTCTTTTAAAAAAAATTACAGAATAAATAAAAACCATTTTTATGCTTAAAATCGAAGACTCCATTTGTCATGCGATTTTACTGCCTATTACCTACAATATAAGGTTAATTACATAAAATATTTTTAAATCAAACAGAACTGTAAAGTATATTATGAATAAATTCAATCACCCGCAATAACGGAATGGCGGGTAAGATAATACAAAAAAATTTCCTTTAAAAAAATGTTTTCTCTCGACGTCCTGTTTAAAAGATAAATACATCTAATTCTACTTAATACGACATAAAATCAAAAACTTTAAAATTTTATCGATTTAAACGAGTTGTAGTACATTATTGATATCGTCGATAAATTATGCCTTTTATCAGTATTCTTGCTCTAACCATATAGCTATATCTAACCCCCGACCTATGCTACGCCTTCTATAGCCCTTTCCATTGCCCGACAATCGAGCACGTACTCCCGTCCACTTGTCAGAAGACAGGAAGTGAGAAAAGTGTAAAGCCTGTCTTGATATCAGTACTCAATGCTTCTTCCCGTTAAGGCAAGACGTAAACTCGCGTGAAAAAGAAACACATCTCACACGAAACAACTGTAAATATTTTGACGTTTTGTCGTGTGATAGATTGTGAGGTCATTAAAACGCAATTGACGAGATAAAAAACCACGCAAACCATGTCGGTACTGAAAAAAGTCTTCAATGAGATGTTTGCTTATTCCTTCTACAGCTTATCTTATAAATCATCGTCTGTGTTTTCCCTTTTTTATTTCCTCTTGCTGGCAACCCATGTTAACTATTTGTAGAACAGATTATAACAATTCTCGAACGTGAAATTTGCACAACTTTTTCTGTCTGAATTTTTTAAATCAACACATTTTTTTTAGATTTCTACATCACTTCCGTAGTGAGCTATGGAGCTTTTTTTTTTTTTTTTTTTATATTAACTCCACACAGGAGGCCCTGAAGAAAATAATTTCCCTCAGGGCCTATGTCATCTTTGGGGATGCTGTGTGGAGGGTCTTTTTGTGGAGAGGAAGGAGTGAACATGGGTCTTGAAGAGTCCCATGTTGTAGGAGGGAGGAAACACAGAGGCCGGCAGTTCGTTCCACAGCCGAGCTGTTGAACTTAAGAACGAATCGTAGAAGCGACCCGTTCTCATGTGACAAATGTCAACCGTGTACAAATGTTGGGCGCGCGTTTGGCGTGTATCCCGACTACGCACCGGTGCCGAAGGGATCAATGACGCTAGTTCCTCAGAGCATCTTCCATTGTAATACCGATAGAACAAGGACAGCATACCTACCTGACGCCTGTGCTCTAAAGATTGCAGTCCGCTTGTTAAAATTGGGGAATCTATCAAACGGACCGCCCGTTTTTGCACAGAGTCAAGGGTTTTTTTTCAGGTATTTAGCTTGTAAATATTAATTTATTTCTTTAAAAAACGATTCCAAATTTTTCCGTATTTTTCAATTGCAACGTTTGGAATAACAGAGTTTTGAAACTCGGGCGAAGCCAGGTGGTAAATCTAACTGCTTGTAATTATCATCAAATATACTAATTTCTGTTGTCTGTGCGTTAGTCTGATAGTAGTAGTTAATCTGGTTAAAATTGGAACTAATTGCGCGAAGAATTCAGACAAGTACCTACCTATAATATAGTATTTTTACAAGAAAATTATTTAAATATTCTATTCTATATTTAAAATGAGTATTTCTATTGCATTAACTTCTTGTCAGGTAAAATCAGATTTCGTGATTTTTTAAAGGTCTGCGTTTTTTTCCATTTTCAATAAAGCTTTATTTCCTCGGTAACAAACAAGATTAACTAAGTTTGATCTTCTCTCTAATTTGTCAACAGAAAAAAGTAATCATGTTATACACAAAATTGACATATTTTTTTTTTTAAATCCTGAAGCAACTATTATATTAATACTTTCAGCTTCACAAATCCTACAATCATTATAATATCCCGTGATTTTGATAATAAATTGGTATGATTTTCTCACACGCTTTTTACACTTTAATCTTTTAAATAATGCAATGCATTTTTCGTGGGTTGAAATAATTACAATTTCTATTAATTTATTCGATCGGATTGGATTCACAAGTCGCACGGTCAAGGTATAGAAATACCGTTTTACACTCTCTTCGGAAGGAAATGAAAGATTAATACATTGATGTGTAACTAATCGCGTGGAATTGGAAATTGAATCAAGTAGGTTTTATACAGTCCGACGTACTGGGATTGCAATTAATAGCATGCAGAGATTGAGCATCTCAATGACGTAGATATATGGCTTTTATGCAATCCTATTGAAGACTTTTTTTTCTTATTTGAGAGTGTTTCTTCATGAGATCCTCTTGTATAGAGTGTTTATGAAACAATTTATTTTTAGACTCTTATTATCTCCTAAATTTATGAAATAATATTAAAGTCCTCGTGGGGAAGTACGTGTTCATAATGCTTTCTCGCGTTTGACGATGTTGCAAGTATATAATTATGATTCCTACCTTGAAATACATTTAAAGTAGATATTGTTATTAATTTATTATGATCGATGAAGTTATTTCCGACATTTCTGGGTGTACAGGAGTACGTAAGTTTTAACCTTTCTGTTTCAAGTATTGTTGTTAAATTAATCAAAAATACTAATTTCTTTTGTCGGTCTGTCTGCCTGGTAATTCTGATTCAAGGTGATCAGATTTGCTTTGAAATTGAGTGTCATTTTCAAAATTGGAACTGATTTTGTTGAGAAATTAGACTAGTGATGAAGTACCTTCCTATAACATAATATTTTAGCGTAAAATTATTTTAAGGCTCCGTAGTAATCGTTCAAAGATGGTTTGAAAGGGAGATATGTAAATACGAATGTTAGAGGGAGCGCGCTAATATTAAAAACGATATTAATTTAGCGAAGATGGTGAAAATATTTAATAAAACATGACTCGTTTGAAATGGAGCAAAAATTTCTCGACAACTGCTTTAGTTGCATTTAAAGATACACTGTGAAGTTTTTCATACCTACTATATACCTATTTTCAGTTATGGTTGTGATGTGAGTACCTACGTAACATTAAAAAATACATAATTCTTAATATTTTCGGTACATACCTACATATTTATAATGGATTTATGGTGTAACGGTCAGTTGCCTTCTAAGCAGTTGATTGGGATTCGATACTCCGCTGTAACAATTTTTTTTGTAATTCTTAAAAAAAAAAATTTTTTTTTTTAAATACGCTAGTATTGTCTGCGCTAGTTTATAATAATTTTAGAACCTGACAATATTTGTAAAATATTTCGATGGCAATGGTGAAAATTTTACACTTTTCACGCAATATTTTGCAAAAAAAAGTGAACTAGTTGATCCAAGGTCCCCGCTCCCTTCATGCAGCTCTACGGGGCAGTTTTTTTGTGCTCTTTGTTTTGAGTCATTATACCATTGCCATGATTTAATAGCAGTTTTCACGGCCATAATCGCCTTTAGAGATGTATTTAGGTCATTAACATTAACTAAAAAACACACTTGCGGTGGCTCCCGCCAGTATCGGAGGCAATTATTTTCAATTTGAGTCAAATTCTGCCGTACCCGATGGCATGTGCCGTCAAATTTTGAGAACGTACATTTTTTGTCGTTGTGTCAGAAACCACCGGAAACGCGGTTTTGGCGCTTATTACAATGGATAAAACTTTTTTTTTTTTTTCTCGTGGTAGACAGCTGGGCGTTTTTGGTATAATATTTGCACTGTTTAATTTATAAGATACAGATGTATTATAATAATACGCACTCGAAACTAAATGTATTTACGCAAACAGTTTTATCTCCTTCAAAATAAAAATGTTGCGTCGTTAAATTCGAGGACTAGTTATATTCATCACTTGCGAAAAAGATTGATGGACACGTGAATAGAGCGAGTGAATAATGTAAGTGAAAGGCGGATAATTGCTGTGTTTTTGATAGAATATCATCTCGTATATCGTTAAGTTTTATCTGCGTTTAAAACAAAGCAATTACAGTTTGTAACTGATAAGTTTAATTGCTAAACATTAGTTGATTGAGCGCAGGTGCCCCCAGTTTCCAAGTGAGGGCTATGTGGTCAAGTATTGTGGAAGACGCATCACAACACTAAGGACGGGTTGTTTCAGAGAATTTGAACAATTCTTCAAATTTCAAAGTTAATTTTCAAGCTCTGTGAAAGTTCTTTTCAGGTTCAAGGTCAAGTAACTGGCTTATAATGATATAATAACAGAACTTGTATAGGACTATCACGGAACCTGAAAATGAACGTTGAAATTTCATGAATTGTTGAAATTCTATGAAACAACCCATCCTAAATACTTATTATCATCAATCATTGTCTACCTAAAGTACTAGGTATTTTTTTCCGGCCATGCATATTTTCATCGTATGTTTTATTTTAGTGTATATAAATAATTACATTTTACATTAACCAGTGAAGTTTCCACATAAAATTCATGTCACAAACGGTAAAAAAACGTAAATAAACAGAAATACGTAAAAACACCTTAATGAAAATAACTGAGATATCTTTTAATAATTTTCTCCAATTTGCATTTAGTAAACTGAACTAAGAACAAATGGAAAATATCAGCGTCTGAAAATATGTTATTGTATTTTGTGCATGTCCTTCTGAAAAATGAATGTTGTGTGTAGAGAGAGTTTTCGATTGTGTTCCTTAACTACCAGTTTTTGTAACTCTTTTATATTACATGTCAGTGTTTTACATCCAACATTCATAGGGTTTATTTCATTTTGCATGTAGATCAGATAGCGAGGTTACGATGGCAAGACGTATTTCCATCCCATGTTGTTTAGCTTCCAGTTTTTGACGCTCTTTTTCTTTCAATTTAATTCACCATTCACTGGGTTCATTCCATTTTGCAGTGTAGGTATGCCTTGATGAAAAACTTATCTCTTCATACAATACAATAACTGTGAAAGCAATGGTACTATAATGGCTGCATTTCATCCTCTGCTAGTTATTTAATTATTATTACTCCTAACTCTAAGGCCAACAATTGCCCTAGGCTAGCAGACATGTTTCTGTCATTCACGCACTCGTCCGCGGTGGATTTCTATGGTGGTACTCGGGTCCAAATTAATAAACAAATCCCAACTTGGCACAGATTTCTCAGGCCATAAACGTGAACACAAAAAGATGGGAGAAAACGACTCGCCGACCGTTTGGTTTTACACAGTTTTATGGTGTGCTTATTACCTACCAACTATCAACCTAACCAACCAACCGACCATTCGTCATTAATTTTATTGCGAATTTCTATTGATTCTTTTACCCACATTTTCCTTACCTTTTACAGAATTTACGGTGTGAATCCACCGACACTGTAGTTAACTTTTTATTATTTCAGAATAGATATTTATCGTGCTTTTAAAATCATTTCTTCCTTTCATGTTTATGCTGTTTATAAACTATCACGCTATTTCCTGAGTAAGGTAAACAAAGAGGATGGAACACCGCACAACTCTGTCTTGGTACACTCCTTTCTTTATCCACATTCATACATACATACATTCATTGATACTGATGAGTTCGGTAAGCGTGCTTTCGGAATGTCAGGAGCTAAAGCCTGTAATGGACTGCCACATGATTTAAGAATGATCACAGACTATAGAATGTAGAGCTAAACTTAAAACTCACCTTTTCAAACAGTCATATCTATAAGTCAGAAAGCTTTAACGTTCACAGTCCGCGATATTGTAAATAACTAAATATGTAGAAAATGGTGACCGGGTATGTCATTAAAATGACAATTCAACACACCTACAAAAAGTGATATAAAGTCATGAAAAGTGATGAAACAAAAACTAGGTTACATAGGTAACTATTAAACCTAGTTCTTGTTTCATCACTTTTAATGACTTTAATCACTTTTTAAAGGTGTGTTGAATTTTCATTTTGATGAAATATCATGAAACCGTAGAAAATATAATTGATGAGAATTTGTTAGCTTTTTAAGGAAATTTCAAACAAATTCTCCAGTTCTAAAGAACCCTAATTTCTCCAGTCCTTAAAAATAAATATGAACTCTACTTTTGCTAATAATCTTCTAATAAGTGTTATATCAATAGCAATGGAGGGTATAATGGCAAATCATGTAATGTCCAGTGTTTGTACATAGCGTCCTCTACGTGCAAAGTCCTATCTTCTCCAAGCTTAAACTTTCTAATAGAGGTGTGTTTATCTGAAGTGACCTGCCACTGCCAGGTAAGTATGTGTTTGTAAATAATAAAATTAGATAGAGCGTAGTAACTAAGGAAGGAAGATCAACAGTTGCACAGCGTCCTTGAGGTGATTTTTCACAAAAACTGTGCTATAAAAACTAACCAATTATTGTCTTTATTATAATATATATACTATTCGGCGTCGTTATTCCGACTTTTGAAAGAAGTTTAGTTGTTCGCTTCTTTTCGTGATTGATTTCACGCTGTAAAAAACGATAAGTATTTTTTTCCCGTGAAAGCAGATGTCAGGTGTTGTGTTTCACTCTTGATCTCCTGGTGACAGTTCATTATTTCGAATCCAGAAAGACTCGAGGAGAACTTATTTCGACTCGAGGAAATAAAACGTGTACTTATGTTCAGCGCTCAGCGTGTGATGGTTTATATTCTACAGTGAACATAGTCGACTCACTTGCTTAAAAGTCCTGCCAATCTTCGTTAGTTCAGCGTTTATGCACCTTGATACTTTTCAGACTTCCAGGCACCTGTCGTATCTAATGCTAATTTCATACCTACGGTTCCTCTTCCGCATACATATTATATTATTTTACCTTTAAATAAAAATATTTTTATATTAAATTTCGGAAAAATGTGACCTAGCATGGGTACTCCGTTCTAAGGTCACATTGTACGTGGGTTTGTTAATTACAGTGGATTGAATGTAAATCTCTAAAGAGTATAAAACAAAGTCACTATCCGCGTCTGTCTGTTTGTGCGCTTAGTTCTTCTAAAGTATGCGACCGAGTTTGATAGGGTTTTCGCTATCATTTAGCGAATTTCTTCTGGAAGGTTTATATATATATACATATAATACATAGATACTTTATTTATGTTATTTAGGAAAAATTATAACACAGGAACGAAAATTCCAAAGAATAAGATTAGGTAATTAATTAATGAACATACAATATTATTAAAAGCAGTAGATATAGACAAACAGACATTTTTAATAATTATAATTATGAGTATCTATATATCAGTGGCAATGTGTTTTGGAAGGCGAAAAAGCTGTCACTTATGAATATTGATAAATTTATTCCATTTTATTTCCTATTTTTACAATTCACTTCCTAAGTAGGGTAAGGTTTTTGGAGGTCATATAAAATGGTATTATGTTTTGATCATAATTTTCATCATTCAAATTTGCGTGAAGTAACAATGGCGAATTCTCTCAATACCTGTCATCTCGCATTCAACACAATATGTTTTACAACCTACATAGAATGAATACATCACGTATTGTTCGATAATGGCACTATTGTTTATTTTCAATCGATAATCGATACCTAGTGACTGGCATCTTGAATCACTGACGCGATGCACTTAAAAAATGAACACTTTTAAGAATGCCAATAATAATTTTTTCAACATTTTGTGCACATGATCAAGGGGACTAGCTGTATCCTGTCATAAAAATACTGCAGATTTTCCTCTCGGTTGAAAGCAGAATGTAGACCACCCAACGAGATCATAATAATCGTAATGAAATAAACATTCATGCCTCAACTGTTTCTGTTGGGCGAACGGGCGGCTCAACGGTCTACGGCGATTTCCATCTCACGGACAACATGTCACCCTAGTGCAGAGATGAAGAACCATTTTTAAAAGTGTGTATTCTGAAAAAGAATATCCCAAACTATACGCGCGTCAGATGAATGATACAATTATGTTTTTAGGCAATTACGTTTATTGTAAATTAATAAAAATATTAGGTGCGATTTTTTTCCAATTTCAATCAAAATTTTGCATTATCAGTCAGTCGTTGAGAACAAACACAATCCAGAGATTTGTAAATAATATTATCAATTTGTTCCGAAAATTCTAATTTATTAAAAGCTCGAAATGGAATTCAATTTACCATTATGGAATTATGAATGTTTTTTTTTCTATTATTGAAAGAATTTAAGAAAATTAAAAAAATCGAAAATTATGGCAAATTTATTTTAATAAAATTTCTATGGTAATTTAAAATTTGTCACTTTTAATTTGCCGCCAAAACGACATGTTCGTTTCGTTTCGTGCATATAGCGTTTGCTGACGTTGTCTTGCCTCCCAATAGCGTTTTCTACGTCATAATGAAATTATAGCCAGTTTTAACGGTTTTTAAATCAATAATTTTGAATGAAAATATTAAAATTACAGATCTTTAGAACGATGATCAACAGAATTACAAAATTAACTATGTTATATACCGTTTTATTACTATAACTATACCGTTTCGGCGAGGTTTTTATATGGCAAAGAATTTCTGTGTTTTATCGACATAGTTTCTGTGTTTTATAGACATACACATTGGCAACAAATTATCTAAGAAGGTACAGTATTTACGGTAGGTAAAGGTGAAACCGCTTCTTTGCTGTATTGTTCAGTCTTTTTAAATAGATTTCACTACGGAATAATCGTTAACTCCGGAATATTGCGATTCAATTAAGGCAATTTATAAATTATGTAATGCGTGAACTGCATTCCACTGCGACCTATTGCGAAGTGTCGCCCGGGTGAAGGAAGTGGAGAGAGGGGGAATCGATTGCTTTTGTTTCTCGGAAATCGATTCCCGAGAAACAAAATCAATTCGCCTTTAGGCGCACATCCAAATGAGGCTGTACCATATACCACACGCAATAGCAGACGTTTAAAGGTTCTCGACCTTCCTGCAATTTGCAGAACAACGAGAGCGAGATGTTATTCAAATTATTATAAAAAATACGTAATACCTAGGTTGTTTGCTACCCCTGCTTTTACTCCATGGAGATTAATATTTTTACTTTATTCCCATGATTGGTAATAAATAATAATCTGGATCTGGTAAAGCTATTACCGTCGCATTATAATACTCTCTAAAGAAAGTTCTTTTGATGGGGCCCCCGTCAATCAGAGCACCACCGGCCCGCCCCACCTCGCTCAGAGCAGCTCCGGGCGGCCCCACAATCTCGTGCCTCACCATAGTGAATTGCTCCTGGCTCCCATACAGATCGTTGAAGGAGTAATTATGACTCGAATAGAGCAGGAGAAATTTTCGGTGAAATCAATTATAACCTTATCTTACAGATTAAATTTTCGAATTTTAAATATGCACAGCCTTATTAAAAAAACGTGGTGTAAGTATTATGCGACGCTTAAGTTCAGAACAGTGGAAAACTTGACTTATCGCCATGGCGTTTGTTTGGTTAAAACGATATTAAACCAGGCTCAAGGCTGGCTTTACCACACCAACATTGGACGGGCGTTCTAGTTAGTGAGACCGGTAGCATTTTGGTTTATTTTTTATTTATTTAGAGAGAAATATATAGGTATAGACGATAGACAGAAACTATTACCAATGTAATTTATAATGCATTAACTGGAAAATACGCCTGCATCCCGACCATTATATTTTATTTGAATCTACCATTACCTAATATTTTTTTGTCTAACCTCGGCTATGTCTGATATACCTATTGGTTGAGAGTCGAGAACCTAGGACGTCACCGTTCTGCGGTTATTGAATAAACCATTCTTTTCTATATAATACTCAAATATCAGATTTTTAAACATTTTTGAATTATTATTAACGACGAAGCTCAATAATAAATCAACATGTTATCTCAAATTTCCGCATAAATTATTTATTAAAGAGTAGAGTGGAAAGAACGCATTACTTTTTCAAGATAATATCTGCCAATTTTGCGCATTAGTTGAGCTTTTATAAAAAGCTTTGTATAAATCACAAAATTTGGCAGGCGATTTCAGCCGGGACTTTGATCTATTGTGAACGGCTTCATATGGTCGTAGACGAGTTCATAATGTGCGCTTTCTATCGTAACTCTTTTCCTAATAAAGACATTTGACACTGATGAAAAACTCATGTTTCAGCTCTTCTCATAACGAACATCCTCGGGCTATCTCACGAGAGTCGGATTGTCAAATCGTGGTTTCTCATGGCCATAATATAATATTACTATTTGTATAGCTACACCTGCAAATGATTCCTTTCATCTTATTCTAATAAATCCACTTCAGTTAAAGTCAAAGTAAAAGGTATTGATTTCTCTTTTATTAATTATTATTGAATACCAGTAATGTAAGATTTTCATTTATGTGTCTTGTGCGGTATTGATCTAGTTTCTAGTTTCCAGATGCTTCGGCTAGTTTCATATATTATCGATTATTTCACTTTTATTAGAAATCACTCTTTACCTTAGGTCGAGTCTTGTTCATCTAGTCACGCGTTATCGTGCATCTATCTTCTTATATTTTGATTCTATCAATGTACATAAATACGTCGGCTGGGAAAATGCAAAAGGGAATTCTCCGCACTTGTTGCGATATCGCTATTTTTTTATTCCGTTCTTTGTCAAATATCACAGCAGAGCAGAAGAGCTTAGCCGCTTGAAGCCATTATCTAGGTTTATTGTTAGGCGAAAAGGGCAAAGCCAAGTTCCCAAAATATCTTTGGTTTTTGAATGTCAAACGCGACACCCGTGTTTCTTGTTCCTTTACCCATACCGCGAAGCTGAAAGGAACATGCGACAGTTATCTAGTAGTTGTTTACTCAAATTGTCAACTCTACCACTTGAGCGATTTCTTGTATATATATATGTATCATTCTTCAAAATATTAATATGGAAACATATGAAATGCTTATTGCGCTTTAAAGCCAATGAATCCTCATAGATTTCGCCGTTTATCCCATATTTTTAGGTTCTATAATTTTTTTCACATTTTGACAAGCGATCGCTTAAAACGTTTTTGCAAACTTTCCACGATATACCAAAAATCGCTAGAGTGGATAAGATAATGTGAATATGTTTATACATTTGTTAATACGTGTTCTCATAAAAACCATATTTATGTAGAAACTGTATTTATAGGTAAAATTTTGGATACTGCATAGTACATATGCATAGTAACTCTCGTTCATAGAATAAAGAATAACACAAGAAGTGCCCTGTGGACGTGTTTCGTGATCCAAATATAAGCCCAATTTGGGTCTATATTTCCGTAAAAAACTGTGTTTCACCATGATTACGAAATTCAAACGGAACGGTGATAAACAATTTAAAGCAAGTGTAAGAGAGACAAACCGCATGTCAAATGGTCTAGAACCAAAATGTACCAAGTCAGTGGCGCACATTTGTTAGCACTTCTAGTTTTCTTTTTTTTCTATGCTCGTGTTATAAATTTGGTTCTGCGTGTTTATTTACGCTCGTTAAAGCATTTTTACTCATTAGTTAATTAAACATTAAATAAAGCTTGTTTTTCCAGAATTTCTCTCCGTTGCATTCTCTAGAAAGAGAATATTATTTGGTTTATTGTTTCAACCGTTTAATTTAACTTTGATTTCTTTTCTAAATTTATTATTAGCTCGGGGCTATTAGACTTTCTAAAGAATTACTCGTACATGTCAATTTGCCAGTTTATGTGATAAATTACAAGTCTTGTCGATTCGACAGATCGTTGATGACAAACTACGACATTTTAATAGGTTAACTAAGAAATTAATCCGTTAAGTCGTATGCTATCTGAAATTTTATACGTAGAATTAGTTTGTCTAATAAAAAGGTTAACCAAAGCTCTCGCCTAATTGATGATCGCTAGATAAAACAAATCTGCTTGTGTATTAATGATTTGTAAAGTTATTATTCGTTTTTATTGGATGTAGAACCAACCATGTCATGTAATTACCCTTTAGTTAGAATGGGTGTCTGAAATTTAATGAGACCTTTGTTGAGAAAATTTAGTTTGATTTTCTACGAGCATTTTTATCGGTGTTTGACCTGGACAATGGTATATTAAAACTGTTACATGTTTATTATACGTACTTGTGAGCGGTGGCTAATGGATAATAAATGCTCCAGATCGTAATGCACGTGTGGACACATCTCACCAAAAATATAATTACAATGGCATTCGTTTCCCACGTCAATTTTGATGGAATTTCCCCTTTTGTCGATTTGTTTTCGTAGATTAATAATGCTGACATTAAAAGGGTGTCCACATACCGATAAAAACGGAAAATTATCAGGGTGATCTGATGTAAGACAGTATCTATTAAAATATTATTTTTTATGACCCATTTCACTTAAGTTTAAAACATATTGTATGGGACAAGTAAAGCCCGCACAGATACTGTAAATTCAACAGGACACAGGCATACATAGACACCTTGATCCCCGACGTGTTCAGCTAGAGCCCAGCTTGTAAAGGCAGCGAGAGATTTGTAGTACCAGTAGGAATTTAGCCAATAAAACAACGTATTATTTTCCAGAGTACTGTCGGATGAGGAATGACTGCTTGTACCAGTCTCTTCTCTATTAATTGTACTTTTACCACATGTTTTTAATAGGGGTAATTATTTTAATAGTTGTGATCATCCTTATTTCTTTATTTATTTTGTAAGAAACAAACAGCTTTTACATAATATACAATGATAGATATAAATATACAAGTTAACTGAAGTCAAGCCACAAAAGTTTCTTATGCTAAAGTTCATTGGAAATGAAATCTCCTCACATGGTGCATGAGGTAGCAGAATAGCACAAAAAACATTATTTTTAAATATCTAAATTTTAATTTAAGACCGAAAGTTCATTAAAATTAATTGCACTGGTCTCAGCACTGGATGTTGATTGATAGTGTGATATGATCATATGCAGTACACAGATATGATAAGGATTTTATCAAAGATTCACATCCGATATAGATATTTTTATTATATTTCAAAGCTGTTGTAATATTTGCTGTAGCAAAAGGCCCGGGAGATAACAAAACGTTTGAGAAAATCATGGAGATATAGGTCCCACTTTCTGCGACTGCTCTGACAAGATAATTGGAAATCGCGTATAATAACGGTTCCATGATAACACTCAACACAGTGACAATTCAACACACTTTTGAAAAGTGATATAAAGTCATTAGAAACGATGAAAAAAAATAATATTTTAACCTAACCTACTTAACCCAGTTAATAAAGTTTTTGTTTCATCACTTTCCATGACTTTATATAACTTTTTAAAGATGTGATGAATTATCATTGTGATGATTTATCCGGTCACCATAATAACAATATGATATATTTTATCTTCTGATGGATTTATTTTCATAGCTTCCTTCATGTTGCGATTTAACTACGTGGTAATTACTTCAAACTACGTATAATAATTTTGCTTGATGGCAAGATTTCCATCTAAACCCCATTAAAGGTATAATACACTTCAATAAAATAAAACGTTAATAATAGCTTAAACATTAACAACTAGTATTTTTATTTATTTATACCAACGTAGTCACACTCCTTTCTCAACTTGAAGATTACTTCCGCGAACCAATTACAATATGTATGTTGAGAAATGTAGTGTTTTGTGATGTATGTCGATAATAATGTATACACTGAACGCACTATCCGACACGCAACTGTTATTATTGTTATTAATTAGGCATACCTTCACATCTTTATATTGTAGTTACTTTTTATTCTTGATTACCTACCTGCTAATCATTTATGTAGCGTAGTTAGGTAACCACTTACGTGCATTTCAAATGACAATCTTTTTTGTATAGTTCATACAGGTGTCCGGGGGTAAAGAGCACTAACTTCGGGGTGATTCTATGTTTTTTGACGTAGAAAAAGATAAGTTACTTTTTTCGAAATTCCACCTTTTTTGTCAAAAAATATGTATGAGTATAAGTAAAAAAATGAAATTTTAGATTTCATTTTTCAATCTCTGACAATATCTTCACGCGGCATCAACATGAACAATTTCAAAAATATTTTACTATTAAACGTAGGCATTTGTCACTCAATTACCCGATAAAAGTACTCACAATTTATAAATTTGAAATCGATCTCCTGAAAAGTTGTTTTTTTTTTACTTGTACATGGCGTTATATTTTAATCTCACGAATACTTTTTTACATTTAGAAATAATTTAGGTTCATATATTTTTTACGTTGTCCAGTGAAACTATAAGGATTTTTAAATTTTATATTTCAGGTTGTACAAAATATGTAAATGACTGTTGTTTTCGATTTGTGAAATTAGATTTCTTGCTGTAGAAAAATAGCGCTGGGTGCCTATTGCTACGACTGCAAAACTAAAAAAATACGTTAAGGCGATGCCATACGTAGTAATGCAAAATCATGTGTTTTTGGTTTGAAAATTTGGTCGCCTAGAAATGTTTCAGATGCTTTAATTAAATACTGCGAGTAGAATACATCTTGGCCTTTGAAATAATCTAGTATTTTTTAGATAAGTCTTTTTATAAGCCCAGAAAAAAATAATATAAAGGCCTATGAAAACTGCTTTAAAGTTCAAAATCTCCTACTTACGAACCCATTTTTGGTTATGATTTTATTGTATAATGTGGAAAATTAAGTTATTTATAAAATGGTCGAAAAACATTTAAATATTTGTGCCTGAACATCCACAAAATAAAATAAAAGGCACTTTTTGGCCATGTTTTTTTCTTGCATAAATCAAAACAGATGGATGGTGTTAAGCGGGAATTTAAACCTTATCGCCATCTACGTAAGGGTTATTATTGATAGCGGCTCAATTTAAAATATTACACGACGTAGTGCATCGCCTTAATCGTTATTCGCCAGAAAATTGCGAATTTTGCGATATTCTCGTGAAAATGGAAAAAATCGTTCATGTTCGTGAACTATAAAAGCCCAATACTCTCTGTTATCAAAAATAGTGACGTTGGTTTTAAAACTATGTCTCCGAAGGTTAATCATAATGAAGACGTCTTATAATATTGCCATCAATAATTTTTAGTTATTATGCAAGAATATATTTGACATTTCATATTTCCAGGTACAAGTCGAAGGTGAAGTAACTCATATTGACTCAATGGCTCTATCAATTATTTGTCCAAAGCGGAATTATTGGCGTCTCACCGGCCTTGTGTTGGGTGAATGCGAGTGTTGGTGGCATTCAGGAGTTGAAATCTCAAAGTTGGTCATCCGAGACAGTGTAATAAATAGACGGTGCTGTTTGATATTGCTCCGTACCCGCTGCGGAACTGTAACACGTGTTGAATTAACAACACCCACGTCAAATGTATTTGTGCCTAATAATAAATAATTGGTAGAGACCCGACAAATTCAATTACGCGAATTTTACACGCGATTTAGTGGTACTAAATTATAACGTTATCAATTAAACATTACAAATATTTCTTTGTAAGAATATGGTTTTAACAAGCTTCAATAACCATAACCCAATCTTCAATCAGTGTAAATAATATTACACATCTTGCTAATCCCTAATTTTCTTTTTACCATACCTTGTTGATAGAAGTAGAAACCTACTAGTGTATTAAAAATCTATTCGAATTATTGGTAATCTGGTTAAAGACGGGATTGCAGGTCATTTAGTGATAAAATTTTAGTAAATTCGTAATAATACTGGATCACGTGTTCGTGCACCTGCGTTTGTCTTGATAATATACAATGACAAAATGCGAAAATTTCATGATTTTTTTTGAACACGTTCCTAAATCATTAATTATTTAAGGGCCTGCAATCCCATTTTTCATCGGATTACGAATAATTTTAAGAGATTCTTAATAAATTGGCAATATTCTATATCAGTAAGTTTTCTCCGTGTACAGTAATTGTCGACATAAGCGCATGCGTTCGAACGGTTCGTTATAATTGTTATTTTTGTGAATGAAATATACGCCAGGAATCGGAATGACCTACTCGAAAGAATCAGTCGCAGACTGATCTTGTTACTCGCGGTATGTATCGGTTATAAAATAAATTTAAATATATCGATTAGTGATGAAGATTCGATTCATATTTATACATGCAGTTAGTTCCCTTACAAGTCACGTTGTCCTAAATTTGACCTCCATGGATCGTGTTATGTATATTGCATTGATGTAAAAGAATCGACGTCAGAGTTGAGCAGCTACTCGTGGGATTCACAAATTGGCTGCAAACAACTGTTTATGCAGCGAATGCTTACTTTGAGCTGTCCGTAAGCCCGCAAACGTTTACCTGAACGGCCCGCCGACTGCTCCCGGCTTGCATTTCTAGCGCACTTATAACGGCTCATCAATATGATCATTGCGATCATCGATCCATCGCCATATTCGGACGGTCCGTATCGTACATCGTCCATCGTCCATCGTCCATCGCTTGACATTCTTTCTCATGGCACTGTGGCAGTACCGCTTTTCCAATAAAGGCAAGGCGATTTCCTGCTTGAGACCCTCTTGAGAGATTGCCTACTTTAAGTGCACGAGATTGGATCTGTTTTCGAAAATTGCATTCGTGCAATTTCGCCTGATCCACGGCGTTTATGCTGTTATTGGATAGATATTGAAGTGTGTTTTCCTGACATTTCTGTAATGCCTAGCCGTAAAATCGTACATATTAATGCTACTTTGAATAATATTGTAATCTTGCTTTCTGATTCTGATTTTACGATCATTTTGTCCTGTTTCTGTAAATTGAATTTTGCCTTTTATGATGTTAGCTGTTTTGCAATTCCTATTCCATCTTGACCCAACGTTTTGGACAGTCTTGCAGTGTCCATCATCATTACATATGGATTTGTACTTGTAATCCCACTACTCTCCCAACGGCGTTATAAGGAAACATATGGTTTTCTCCATCATCGCCCATGCCAATATTGTATTTGTACTGTAAGGTTGAGAATTCAGCTCAAGAAAGAGGACGAAACGCACCACGTCTCAGTACCCTAAAAGGTACACTCTTAAATGATATTTGGTCTGTCGATCTGACCAATACTGTCACCTACTGCCCTAAATGGACTCTTTAATGGCCTGAAGATATTGCTTTGTTCTGATTCTTAGATAATTTGATATTCGATCCTCTTGATTGAGGACAATATTGCGGTTTAGATTCGGCTTTTTTTCTGGGCCAATTTGGGTTCTCGCAAGCAGCAACAGGTGGGCATTGCCAAATGGGGCGAAAAGACTTCACTGCTGCCGCGTGCGGTCAAATGTTCCGCGTTTAAGATTACGGATTTTTTTTATACAACATCGGCATTGAAATGTAATAAAAATTATCTCGACCGAATTACATGCGCATGTTTCTTTTCGACCTTTTCGTGATTCTCGAGAAATTGTAATATCGTTTGGGAGCTGCCTTTTTTGAAAGTTATAGTTTTTTTTACATGGCCTGCTTTTGTTTGCACGTTCATTTTGATTACTTAATCAGCCATTGCTTTCTATACTTTTTTTAGTTTAAAATTTCACGCACGAACTATTGTTACCATTGCGCACGGGGAAAACTTACTGATATAAAATATTGCTAATTTATTAAAAATCTTGTAAAATTATTCGTATTCTAGAATGAAAACGGAATTGTAGGCCTTTAACCAATGAATTGACAGATTTTCTAACAAACTACCTGTAAAACACGAACGTGCCAAGGGGATGTTGGAACACGTGTGCATAAAATTCTAATATTTTCGCATTTTGTCATTAAATTTATTAGGATAAACGCAGCTGCCGTTCCATATATTCTGAATGTACTATTAGTTAGTTAGGAAATATCCTAACATCAGTTTTTAACAGGATATTAATAAATCAGCAATACTCATTTTTCTCCGTGCAAAATCAGAATCCGTTCTTTCGATAATTGGGATCAAAACCTCTTGAATTAATTTGGCACGTATGTTTAAAATGCACAAGTATTTATTGAATAAGGTGCAAGTTAGAATATCAATGAATGGGTGATTCACTCCTCCCACAAGACTAGGTTTGACAAGATTGGCTAGGCAACATTAAGAAAATCTCTATTATAGGTTGTAGGTATTTAGCCTGTGTTCAGAAAAACGTCATTCCTCACATATATTTACCGTCGGAAATGGCCGTGAATTGGTATTTGCATAAGATAAATATCTATTTTTAATGTTCATTTATTTCGCGAATGGTAAAAGATGCATCCAATAATGATTCTTGGCACAGACAATATTTTAAATTAGATTTAATAGTTAAATTATCTCTTTTTTCTATAAGCTTTTATCTTTTGTAACTAAGTAACTAAATCAGTCAGTAATTATGAACCTTAATTGTACGTCACCAGAAATAAATCTTAGATGTAAGTCACTAGTTATTCTGAATCGTAGTTGAAAGCCAGCTGTGTTTATTATGTAATAAATATATTTGTACAGCGCCCTTGAGGTGATTTTTAACGAAAACGGCGCTATATAAATTAGCCAAATTTTATTATTATTAACGAACTATCACGCCGTTGCCGTTGCCCCGCAGGGGTAGGCACAGACCAGGACAGACCGCCAAACACCTCGGTCTTGGCGTATACTCCATGCCTCATTTACATTCATTCGTCGTCTCATACATACTCTTCTGTTATTCTGACTCTACCTCTTCTATCATACTACCTCGGGCGTCCCCGACTTCTTCTAGCATTAAAATTTGCGTCATCATCATTATCCTTACACTCATTACAATTTACATTATCCTTACACTCTTTTCGTCATTCGTTTTTCTCTACATGCCCAAACCATCTAAGGGTCTCTTTCTTACTATTACTCATTACGCTTGCATTATTTGCAAATCCGCATTTTTCACACGATCGTACATGGTTTTAGCGCACACTCGCCTCAGAGTTCTTATTGCAACGGCATTCAGTCTACCTTCATCCTTCCTCTGCCAGTTCTATGCCTCACTGCCATACATCAGAGTAGGTATCAAGACTCTTATTGTCCTTCAATTTCACTGATCTTTTCGAGAAATTGAAATTGTATCTGTGATTTCTTCGGTTTGGATAAATTGTCTATTTCCAAATTTCCTATTTACTTTCCGTGGCTTGGCTTTGGCCCAAACATCGCTACGGTCAGATAAAAATACAATTTTCATTCGATTGACATTGGGATAGCAGTTTTTATCCGCAAGTTCGTCAATCGTGCAAATCTTGGATTAGCCAAGATCCCTATTTTGATTAGAATAACATATTGCTATTGTAACCTATTTATTGCAGTCGGAAGTCGGAACGAAGCGATTTATAAACCATGTGGTATCGGCTGCCCTAGATAAATAAAGTTTTCGGGTGCTTACCTATCGCGTGCTTAGGATTGTTTAGGTACCGAGTAACTATTAGTATGATGATTGTAGTTTATCGGGGATTAATGGGACCTATTGGCCTAGTTTGGTTGAGCGTGACCGCTGGCCGCTGAACTCCACATTGTGGGATCAGATTCGCCATTATGTGTTGTTGAATTAGGTTTTCTCGCTGCTTGGTGTTGTGATGCGAGTGGACTAGGCTTAAGGCGGAGTTTCCCAAACTTATTTGAGTCACTGCCCCCCTTTCAAGGATATTTCTCTCCATCGCCCCCTTTACTCTTTACGAAAACTATATGGTCTTTTCGACTAATAATAACTTTGATAAACCCATACCGCTGATTTATGTTATTTTTCGTTTTGTTTATTATACTATTGCATGCATTATTTTGTGATATATAGTATTTGTGCGGAAACTTCACTGGTTTATGCAACCCAGTAGAAATATAATATTATATAAAACTGTTAACTGTTTGTTTCCTAAAAAAAGAAAATTAACGACACATGTAACAAAAATGGTGGTTACAACTGTCGCTGTAATCTTTGTGGTATAATTGGCATTCGCTGTATTGCTCATTCATTCAAAATCTCTTCAAAGTTTTCGTAATCCTGTTAAAAAACGGGAGTGGAGGCCCTAAACGAATGAATTTATAAGTTTCATGTTGAATTTTTAGTAAAAAAAGGAAAGTATTAACGTTCCAATATAATCGAAAAGTACCAACATTTTATTAGGTTATTTCAATAAATCAGCAATACACATTTTTCTCCGTTTACGTTGCTTTTCATAAAGGTAAGTGAAAGATGTTTTTAAATATTTTAACGACCACATTTTTCAGCGCCTTATATTTTAATTTTTATTTATTTTGTAAATTTAAAAAAATATACAATTTTACTAGGGTAACTATACTAGGGTCATGCCCGTATTATGGTAGTCTTACACGATTTATGTATGAATAACAAAATTATATTTTGTAGAACAAATAATAATATATAAGGGAAAAGGACATGTTATGGTAAATAAAAATTAAAAAATATATATTAATATAGAAACCATATAAAAAATAAAAATAATGATTAAACTGATTGATGAAAAGATAATATATAATTTTTTTATATTTTCTCTTTAACATTTTTTTTAAATACAAGCACAAGCTAATCAAAGTACGTACGAATTTAGAAATGTATCTATTTCACTCACGCTTCCCTAACTATATTTCGGTTTCCTTAAGTTCCTTCCGGTGCCCCAGGGAGCGATATCACCCCTTTTGAACCGCTTTGGGAACCACTCATCTATTGGCTCAATGGAACTGGCCGCATGGTTTCCCGCCAATGCGGTCGTTTTGTCGCGTATTGCGGTTGTACGTGTTCCATCACGATTTAAATTTCCCGCCAACATTTGGGCTGCAGGTGCTCTTGACATTGCGGAGGTCGCGACACTGTGACCCTGAAGAAAGTGCTCAGAATAATAATTACAAACACCTGAGTTGTGAAAACCATTTCTCTTTCATCGACCATAACCTTAGGTCAATGAAAATACATAAACCGAAACTTCAAACCATTAAAGCATCCTTGCACATGCTTAAATAACCATTACCTGCATATATTTTAGTAATATTCTTCACGTTATAAGTTGCAGATATTTATTTATTTATTTATTTATTTATCAAAAGAAAGTACATATTACATATTGGATGCTTTGCCTGTCCAACTAGGAAAGTTTTATTGAATCACTTATCACAGGGATTGATAAGCGGTTTATTTATTGCTTCTCACAATCATAATTTTGCACATAAAAATCAACCTCACTAGGACTATGCTTGTATCAAAGTTAACAATGTATAAATTTGAATGAACCAAACATAAAGTAATACATTAATTATGTCAGTTTGATAAATCAATTGCATCTAATAACACTGTCTGACAGGAGAATTACGTCAGACCTGGTTGTGTTATACAGAGTCATTAACAACTTAATTGAGAGTTCTGCCATCGTTGCCACTATCAAATAATAAAACAAGACAAAGTTTAACATTCTTCTACAATACATACACTATCAACTATTAGACACACTCACTAACCAATAAGATGCATGATCTGGGCAACAAGTTTTGGGGTACTATTGATATATTAATTGCCTCCATTTACAGCATTAAGCGTAATCTATAGCAGCACTTTGTTGAATCCGACAAATTATAGTAGCGTTGGTAATGTAGTTTTAGTGATTTGTCTTGTTCTAGTTTCTATATTATTTTATGTTTCTGTTACATGTTTTACTAATATTGTTTCATATGGTTTATTGTTATTTCATGCTTTTAAAATTCTGCGTATAATTTTCGATAGCTCACTAGGTATATTCTATATATAACCAAATAAAATAAAAATACAATAAAGTAATGACTACATACTCCAACAAACACAAAAAATTACAAAAGAAAGTAAAAAAATACTACTTACTACTTACAGTACTTTGACAGTATATTGTAACCCTATTTGAATCATAAATGATCATTAATCATTATTCCCAAGACGAAACAAAGTTATTGCTTTGATTCTTCTTGGGAATCTTCCTTTTCCTATGCTTTCCAAAAAATTCCGGAAAATTCCTATGCTTTTTTGAAGTAAACACTGTAGAGATTCCATTATTATAGAAGACATAATTTTTCGGTGCGTCTTTTACACCTTGTATAATTTAATGATCTCTGTTACTTTTTATTTCCACATTTAGGTATGTGTATATTATATCTAATTGGCAGATCGTTCTTGAGTTGTAAAAATTTAATTTACAAAATGTTCGGTTTGCATAATCCATGGCCACCAATTTGATCGATCTGCCAATGTGACCACCTTTTTACCGCCGGGATGAAATCGATATTGCTAATTGCCCGCGCGAATTTGTGTCACGATTACATTTGCATCTTTTCTAATATCTAATTCTAATTACTGGTGTGTTATTGTGTGTACCATCCGATTACGGTGTATAGCGCATTAGCAGCTTTGATTACTGGAATTATGGCATTCGTGCCTTCATTGTTCTTGGAATTGACGGCCATGTCGGGCCTCTTCGTGTTCTGACAAGTTGCCTTAACCCTTTAACACTTATGGACGTACCACTAATAACCTCCCTCTTTCTCATGAATTACGATTGTAACAGAAAGAGGAGTTACGACGGTGCTCTTGCTGGCAAGACCATTATGATAAGTAACAGGTTAACTAACAGCCCGGGCAAATCTGGGCGTTTTTATGTTGTTTTATGAATACATTTAAGAAACTTTTTTTGAATGCCATAAACTCTATGGACTTGATTTTACCTACCATTGTATCTTCTTTTTCTAATGCAGGTGTCTCATCACAAGAAAGAGGGAGACGTTACAAAATAGCTATCAGTTTTGTGCCTTCATGTTTCCACCCATAAAAAAATGTTTGAAGATGCTAAATTGAGACAAATTCATATTGATTACCTATATCATTGTCAGGGGATTCATTCAGTGTGATAGACATTGCCAAAAGATTGTATCTAATATTGTAATATCTTATTGTATTATCTTATTGTAAGGGTTAATGCATTCACCGCCATGTTTATAGCATTCAGCGCTGTTGCATCACCGTGTGAGCCAAACCGTGCCTTTCAAATCTGACCTAAGGAGGTACCAACTCCTTGCAGTCAATTTGCCCAATTATGCTTGTCATAAGAACTGGAGACTGGAGGCTGGCCTACACGGCACGAATGGGTTTCACTGTCAACGTTCACCGAGATAATATTATGATGTCGGAGCTTTACATTCTGCATATTGTTACTCTTTGTTGCTTTTCCAATACTGACTTATCTCTAGCCTCCATTCCAATCGCGGTTTTGCAACTGATAAAAATAACTTATCTGATTTATTTAACAGCCAATTATTTTTACCTCCGCTCGAATTTGTGTCGACACATTGCCACGTCGCTTTCAAAACGGTCTTTACAAATTTTCCCATAATCAACCTACCGTTTTATTTCAAGAAGGCTTATAAATGTCCCAATCAGATCTTCTGATATCAATTGATGCGGCCGTTCATCGTATGCTGCATTTTCCCACACTTGTTGGATAATCTATTTCCGCTCATTGGTTAATATCTCCTCGTAAGGTCTTCTACTAAATTTCATTGATCTGCATGCAATCAGACTGGCAACTCTTTTCTTTATCACTTAATCTCCGAATTGACCCCAATTTAGACTCGTGCTGGCTTAATTAAGATGAGATGATATGTTGTATACATGTGTGCGAATCACCTCGGCTTCAAATCCAGGTAGGAGAGTTGCCATTTGAACGAGCCAAGATTCGTCACTGTTGCAACACCCCGGTCTATTTATTCCAATTCGTTTTCTTCCGGTGGACTTAGCGCGTCGGGTCGCTACTCCTGACTCAACGAGGACATGGGCCTCGATAATAGCCATAAAAATAGCCCAACCTAGTAGAAAACTAAACAGTGTCTTCTGTCGCGTGTGTTTGTCCCGGCGCGTTGTTTGACCACGTGCCAAGTTACTAACCTTTGAACTTGACGATTGGAATATCTTAATTGGAACCAGTGAACACTTTTAGGCTTGTTCGGTATTATTAGGTTATATTAATATGCCCGTGTGGTGTAGGTGTATCGCTATTTCACCGATACTGTTGGCAGAATGTCAGGCCACTTTTCATTTCACCGTAACATTATAAATAGTTCTGCCTTGCAGTAAACGTTTCAATGAAGATGCGCTCGTTACGGTCGCATTCTAGACCTATTAACATTGCGACCAGTGTGTGTTTTCACGAGCCAGTGCCAAATTAACTGCACATCGATGCACGCTTGTTTTATGTGTCGATGCAACCTGAAGTGGTCAGTGTAATTCATAATTTGTTATTTCCTTTGCGACTTGCATATAACGAGAATAACCAAAACCTACCTACATAAAATATCTGGACAGCCAAGATGGTTGATCATCGAATTCATAAATAACGTCATTTCATATATTGGTAAATGTTTTTTATTTTTTTTTTTTATAAACTAACGTCCTACCCTTAAAAACATTGCAGTCAGCCCTAACCCAAACTATGAAGTTGTACCATAAAAGTAGCTGAAATTCATCCAAAACCTAGTACCCCTCAACAGAGTGACGATGACTAAGAACATATTCTATGTCTGATAGTATTATTATCTTAATGACTGTACGGTTTAGGATTATTGTAAATGGAAGTGGCGCCCTCTGTTATTTTCAAAAAGAACCGTCAAAGTTTTCAAACCGCGGCAGCGGTTTTTTATTTGCCATTCTCTTATATTTATTCTATATCTCTCATACTGGCTAAAGTCCCCGTTGTTGCCCGGGCTTTACACGGAGTTCAGCGAAATCAGACTTAGAAAGTGAGATTTTTTTGTTCTGAAGGTCAAGTGCAAAATTTCATCAATCTCTTAATAAAACTGTACATTTGTATAAAATTCAAACAAGCGCTGCCCCCCGGTGTCCGCCCGACAATTCCTTTTAAATAAATGGATATAAGTAAAATTTATATTATAAACTTCGAAACAAAATCCAATTGTATGAATATAAACAATCCGCCGAATCATCTGCTGCTAGAGGCACTGCCCGTTTCTTGGAATTTATGTAGGAAGGTTTTGCTATAACTATCTTGTGTGAGTTCTGTTTTGTTTCCATTGTTTGTCTCAATTTGTGCTGTAGGCATTTTTTGTAATGATTGTGAAATTTCTTTAATAAATTTGAATGGTTGTTTCTTTGTTTCACTTCACCTTGTCTCCGTTTAACCTCTGCAATTCTCTCGTAGATCCAATACGTGGCTATTAATCGCAATGATCGCTGATAGACGCATTACCTTCGGTGGCCCGATACGTTTGAAGAACACACAATGATGCCTTAAAACTTTCACTCGCATGTTGTACTAATATTGTTTGTTAAGGCAGATGCACTATCATCATTTCTTCTTTTGTTCCAAACGCAATAGAGTATTGGCACGATCACACATCATGTACAAAATACTCTATTTGAGAAAGCGCAACAATTATAATTCAGTTCTATCGCGTGAGAATGTTAATGATTAATCTCAGATTGAGTTCTTCAATGTTAATGACCCCATGGTTTAACCTTTACCGAATGACACCATTGTCTTAGGGTGCTATTAAACCATGATGCCATTAATAGTCCAACTATAACTCAACAATGTGCGTGTTGATAGTCGAGATGAACATAATAACTACTTACGTTCCACGATCACTTTTCTGTCTGTTGTTATTTTAAATCAAGTCTGTTGTTGTTTTTGTTTTGGCGAGATTGGGGCGGCAATTTATTGCTTGCAATTTGCGCAATAATACTTAATATAATGTAAATATTTATAGTTGAACTGTTGAACATGCATTTTTGTTGTTTGTTTTTGGGGTGTTATGCCGTGTTGCGCTAACTCCTTCTTTAGCCGACGTTTCGGACAGCGTTGCAGTGTCCATCATCAGGGCAGATCCGGTAGATCCGAAGATGTGATCTTCTGTGATCTACCGGATCTGCCCTGATGATGGACACTGCAACGCTGTCCGAAACGTCGGCTAAAGAAGGAGTTAGCGCAACACGGCATAACACCCCAAAAACAAACAACAAAAATGCTTTTGGCCGTGAGAATCTAAAAACTTACCTGTTGAACATGCAGTCCATTGATTGAAGAATATTTACGGTATGTGATGCAATATTTATCTCTCCTTTTTTACCTATTTTAATAATTATTTCAACTTGTCTGCAAACCTTCCTTCTTCTTATCGCTTATTTTTCTACTTGTAATCGCTTATTGCTAAAACCCATTTGTTTTTAAAACCGAATGATGTTTCGCTCTTGTTCAAGTCCGCCTTTCTTCCGTCTGTCCTTTGGCCGTTCACTTGTTTCAGGCATGAAGAATCGTTTATCATTTATTCGAAATCTTAATATATAAAAATTCAGCCTGCGTATGTTTGTGCTCACAAAACTCGAAAAGTAGTCAACCGATATCGCAGAAAATTTCAAACTTGGTTCTTATTAGTGCCAGATCATCATTATTTACCTACCTACTATTTCATACAGACAGTAGTCATTAGAGAAGAAATAATATTTTGGTACGGTACTAAATCATCAAAAAATTGTAACACCTTGAACATAACCACAATTATATATTTGTACATCGATTTTGCACAAAAACGGCGCTATAAAAAACATCCAAATATTATTATTAGTAGAAGAAATCGGGGACACCCGAAAAATACTCAACTCAATATCTCTGCACCGGAATGAGGTACAGAGTAGAATTCAATTCGATGTAATGTAAGTAGTGGATGGTGGAAGAAGTCGGAGACGCCTGAGAAAGACATTAGCAATAGCGAAGCGTTGCGGGGTCCACTAGCCCATTACAAATATTCTGATAAAGACTGTCTGAGATGATAAATATACGCCATTAGTTTTGGTAAACAATGGCGGGAATTGAAACATTATGCAATGGAAAATAGCAGCGTTGCGTGAGCATTATCATTCTATTTTGGGGCCGGTCATGATTGTTCCGCTGGACCCATTTCGTTAACGATGACAAAATAAATATCACGCCTCGACTTCAGACCTCAGACCTCAGACCTCAGACCTTCGCCTGATCATATTTTTAAATCACGTCTTACATCGAAAATATTGTTAAAGTTATGATTGCCAAACTAGTTTGTTTGTGAAAAACTTCTGTGAAATTGTAAAAACTCGTGCTTGATGTTTTAACACGTATTGTAGGAATGGTCAACTATACAAATATGCATTAAATTTATTAATATCATGTTGTTTGAAGTAGTACATATTGTTATTTATTAATGTTATTTTTTGTTTAGCTTCGTAGCACCGGTGTTATTGCATTATACATTTGCGCCAGACAAATAATAATTCATTAAAACTAGTATTAGTTTTAACGCCCCGAGATAAATATTAGTTAAGTTGCTCCATGCAAAACAATGCAAACTGGTTGAAAAGAAAAGTAGTCGATCTTTCGAATCTTTAGTTTGGCAGAAACCAATTAAAGTCGTTAAACCGATAAATAATTATTGCACGTGTTTCACTAATGTTCTCGTTCGGGCGCTCTCTCTATCTCACATGGAGATCCCATTTGAGAGGAGAAAGCCCCCTTCCTCTAAGTACTTTTATAGGTTTTTCAGAGTGCTTTTCACTCGTAGTAGACCTCCTGGCCTCCCTAGACAGTTGGAATTAGTTCACCTCTGCCTTTAAGCATATCGCGGAACCGATGCCACCATCTCTGACATCTCCATTCAGTGGTTTGTTCTGGGCACATGTCAAATTGTTTCCTTTTGTGTTGGTCACTTAAGGTTGGATGTGCTCTGTGCGTGTGAAATGATTTTGCGCCGCATTACGAGATATCATTTCCGAGTAGTTACCTCGTCACGTCTGTAGGCAGTGCATTAAATTCCCCTTTGTTCAGATACGTACTGTGTTGTACAATGTATTAGGAGTGGTATATTCCCAGTTTTGATAGTTTTTTAAAAAACACGAAGGTTGGGATATTAATTTTCAATTCTGCTCACAAAACTCAGCTAAAGTTATTTCCAGCAACATTTAAATTCTGAACGGTGGACTCTCACCAGGACTACACTACATCCATTCTAAATCTATACAATAGTATAAACATGCGATATGAATGTATCATTTTTATGTCAATATTATTTCATCGATAATTATTGTTTCAGTAGATACATAAAATTTCTATCCATATTCCAAAGTAGGAATAAATGAATAGGATAGGCCGGTATGGCAAGGCAAACTTTGAAAAGCAAACAGGGCCACTTTCATTAGCACTTAAAACCTGCACGTGTCGCCCACGTGACGTTTCTACACTCGTAGTAAACACGCCCAGCTTTTTTATGTATTTTAATTAGCGTTTTATCTTCAGATATATTATTTCAACTTTAATATTTCGAGTCACAGCCACGTTTCACTTTTTAACCTTAATTTTGAATGAATCTCTACAATCTGTTAGTTTTATCTCCGATCGTGAAGTGGGTTAGATTAAGCTCCCATGTTTTTCCAGCGACATATTATTATTACTGTCGTGAACTGATCAATATTCCTGCAGTGTTTGAATACATATACCTCCTGCATCCGGCCAGTATTCTAACAACGATTTACATAAAGGTCCGCAGGACTGAGAACACTTAACATACTGAAAATGTCTAGCTAAGATAAACTAGGAATAAAAGGCATATAAAAGATTTCACGTGTGTCACATTTTCCCTTCTTCTGATACCGTCGATGAGAGTTAGTTGAGCTTTTTACCTTTAGCCCAAATTGGAAAAAAGTTTGAACTTTTAAAATTAAGGCGATGCCATACGTAGTAATGCAAAATCATGTGATTTTGGTTTGAAAATTTGGTCGCCTAGAAATGTTTCAGATGCTTTAATTAAATTCTGCGAGTAGAATACATCTTGGCCTTTGAAAATTCGAGTATTTTTTATATAAGTCTTTTTATAAGCCCAGAAAAAAATAATGTATAGGCCTATGAAAACTGCTTTAAAGTTCAAAATCTCCTACTTACGAACCCATTTTCGGTTATGACTTTATTGTATAATGTGGCAAATTAAGTTATTTAAACAAAACAAAATAAAATAAAAGGCACTTTTTGGCCATGTTTTTTTCTTGCATAAATCAAAACAGGCGGATGGTGTTAAGCGGGAATTTAAACCTTATCGCCACTACGTAAGGGTTGTTATTGATAGCGGCTCAATTTTAAATATTACACGACGTAGTACATCGCCTTAAGGCGATGCAATGCGAAGTAATAAAAAATCATCAAGTAAAGTAAACCTCATCCTCTACAATTCCATAAAGTTTATGTCAGAATAATGACGTTGATTTAAATATATGGTTCATGAAATGCTTCCCTATCATTAATCATAATTCGTTTCAGCAATTTCTCATCCGAATTAATTTCCGTGCATTTATGCATTTTTTATGGTTAATTTAGTTTTGCGAACTTTTTAAGAAAACGTATTTCTTATTTCTTGAGAGTTTCAACGTGGATACAATCGATAAAGGGTTTAATGTGTAAAAACTCTTATATTCGTGCCGTCTGGATATTCAATAATTGCGTGAACATTGTTTTGCATTTTGTTCGTTTGGCATCTGAAGCTGACGACATACGAAGGATGTATACATTAAGTACTTTAGAATCAATTAAATAAGATTTAGACCTGATAAATAGTAAAAAAATGCATTTAAAGTCTCAAAAAATTATGTAACAGCAGTCAAAATGTTGTGTTTTATAATTTTCGAGGCCATAAAAAAAGAACTAATGAGTTTGTTTGTGTAATTTTGTACCGAATGGATATCAGTCGATCTACTTTCTGCCGTTTCAAAACGTTGATACGTAACAAATGTACCGATATTAGAACACTATTTTTGGTTTGTGTAAATTGGGCACTCGCCAATGTTATCAAAATGTATGATTTTATGAATACTTTAGATGTGTTGTTTGCGTTATGTGTTTGCATACAATTTCTCCAGTAAATGTTATCGATACCGATTAAGTGTACTTTCTATAGCATAATTACAGCGCGTGAGTTGTAAGAACTCCACTATCTCTCATACACCTCCACCTGCACCTGACTCATTCAAATTATTTGTTTTATTTTCTTTGTCATCTCCAACTCTTGGTTATTTTTTAAAAGATGATAACAATTACACAAAGATTCCGTTTTTAACCATTCAGGCCTCTGGCATATTCTGTCAGAAGGTCGAAGTATTTCCGCTCGCAATAAAATTCACACAAATGGAATAATTTCAAACGTATCCAAAAGCTCTATAACCTTTTTTTAAAGGTGATGAAATTCGCATTAAAATTTTATCACAAACAAATATATAATTTTAGAAATATTTAATGCAAACATAAAAAGTTTAAAAAATGGCACACCTTTTTCTAAACACTGAACTGAAATTTGATAACGTAAAAACACACTTCTTATTAGATTGTGTTTTTATAAACCCCATTTTTTTCGATTCCTATAAAAATAATTAATAAAAAATTCAAAAAGTTTCATTAATATTTTTCAAATTGCGGTCGGAACCTTTGAGAAGTGTACATTTTAATTCTTCTGTGGTTAACTTCTAGATTTGAATATATATCGTGGTGTTTTCTCTTTCTAACACCGTTTAGATCATATTTCTAACCATTACAGTGGTGATACAACGATTTCTATGAGACCATAATTTTTTATTGTTGATACATTATTTTACAATTATTTCATATTTTAATTCAGTAATGTTGGCCTCACTGGGTTGTTTACCCGTGCTGAGGCCCCCATTTTATAATATAAGAGTTTATACATTTAAAAAAAAAAAGAAAAACAACATTAAAATAAAGATAAATTTAAACTGAAAATAAATATTAAAAATTAAAATATAATTATCACACTAAAAGAAGAATATTAAAAGAGAATGTAAATCGGCATTTATAATAATTTATGTGTTTGTGTAATAATAATTATAATCATTTATAATATATGGCCTGTTCCCAAAAGCGAACTAAGACAGAGGGGTTAACTAATTTATTTATTATTATTAGCATCCAACTGCCTTCTTTCAGAAAAATGCTTTTTTTCGAATAACGAGTACAAACCGTGGCTATATTTTAAACTATATTTTGACAATAATTATTAGAACACGATTAATCAAAAGTATTATTTTAATATATTATATTATGTTTAAATATGTGCATCATATCATGCCCTGGGGTTTTCCTAAAGGCCCATTTTGTCTTGGCGATGCTGTGTGTGCTTTATATATGATAGTTATGATGAATTTATTGGAATAACGAAGGTTATACACGTTAATGTAATATGTAATCATTGAAGAAGAAGTTAATGTTTTCAAATGTAAACGAAATATGAAACAGAATCAAAAGGTAACGGTTGAAACTGCGGATCGAACCAAGTTACTTGTCTTACCGGGACAACACTCTAACCATTGAGCTATTAATTGAGATCTGATTATTTTTCCATCATTCTTATCGATCTCATCTTTCAATTTAAGAATTACCAATAATATACCCCAATTAATTGCCATTTTTGTCTTTTTGTATATATCTCTCCGAATATATTTTGTAACCTATACGGAGAAAAATGAGTATGGCTCATTTATTGAAATCCTGTTAATGGATTGCAATCCATTTCCTAATAAAATATCAGTCCATTCAGAATATGTCGGAACACGTCTTCATGCAGGTGTCATTTTCCTGATAGATTTAATGACGAAATGGTACAATATAAAATTAGCATTCGTGTATTACTCATACTTTGTTAGGAAATGTGTCAAATCATCGTTACAGTCCTGCAGTCCTGTTTTCAACAGGAATACGAGTGATTTGACCAGATTTTTAATAAATTAGCAATATTTTGTATCTATAAGTTTTCTCCACTATACATTCTCTCGGATATACCTTTCGATTTTGGCATTTTTTGATAATATATGGTACACACATTGACTTTTCTACAAGTCTAAAAATGTATTCAATTTATTAAAATTATCAGGTCTCAATAACTCAGGTGTTGGAGTGTTATCCCTGTTAGACAGAGGTTCTGGGTTCGATACCCAGTTGCGACCGTTATCTTTTTTTTTAATTTTCATGTGTTTGATGTTCAGTTTAGCTATAGTAATATATCATCTTTTTCTTCAATGATTTGATATTTATGTCTATGAAGTTATATCTCTTCTTGCGTAGATTGATACAAAAGCCAGAGAGCTCGATAGTTGGTCTCTATGCCACTTGTGTTTGTCTGTTACCGTAACCTCATAATACAATACAACACGTTGATTAGAACCTGGTCCAACCCAGTTACAACCAACGACAATATAATTTACCGTCACACAGGTATTGTTTGGTTTTTGGCTGTTGACTGTTAAACGTCATGTCTTCCACTTAGGTAGACAATGTCTCGTCGGAATTCAAATTTACCGGCCGCAGGTTCTCATGTCCTACTTCTGCCTAATACGCGATTGTTAAACTGTAATATTCAATCAAACTTTATTTATAATTCAATATATAAAGAGCCGAACCATTCTGTATATACTGTTGTGCATTTTGTTTTTTATTAGAGGATTGAATTTCAATTTCACATTAGGGTCAAGCATTGACCCCATTTTTGTAATCCTCTTATCTCCTCAGGCTAATTTGTTCGGTTTTGGGAACAAACAGCTATTATCCGTAGAGTCGATTTGTTCGCTTTTCGGAACAGCTCATATGGTCTCATAGAAATGTGTCTCCCTTATCGTCATAGTTAGAAATATGAACTACACGGTGTTAGAAAGAGAAAACACCAAGCTTTATACGAATATTCAAATTTAGAGTTACCACAGGTTCAAATGTACGCATCTATGAAACCAAAGGTTTCGTTTTTATTTGATAAAAAAAACATAAAACTTACTATTTATTAATTATTTTTGAATGAAACAACAAAAAAGTGAGGTGGCAGTAATGATTATAATACATTTGTCTAATAAAATATATATTTTTTAGTTCTGTATTTAGACGAACAAAACGTAAGGTAAGCCATTTTTAAAACTTTTTTATATTTGATTTAAAAATGTTAACATTTCAAAAAGTATATGCTTATTTTTAATAATACAATTTAAAAGCGTATTTCGTCGCCTTTCAAAAACAGTTTATAGTTTTCGGATACGTTCAGAAATTAATTGAATTGAATTTAATTTGATTGAGAAGCAGAAATACCCACAAAAGACTTTTTACAGTATCTTTAAGAAATATAACTATCAATATGTCAAGGGTTTATTCGTTCGCTTTTCATGTTGATTAATAATTTCGTTTTATGTTTGTTACAGGGTCGGGAACCACAACTCTCTCTGACGTGCGACTAATCTTGGTGTCAATAAGATTATTTTCTGTTGGCCGTTAATCAAAAGCGGGTAAGTTCTTGTTTTATTCGTATTTTTTGTTTCTTCATACGGTCATTAATTTTGACGAGTTTCGTTTATGCCTTTTTAAATTGCGGCAAAAAAGTGAAAAGCATCCAGTGCTAATCCCAACCGCAACAGATACGTTAATAATTATGGTTAATTTTGATAACTGGTTTATCGTAAACAAATTATAAACACGGCGATTGAAATGAAAGTTTTTTTTTTAAATTTAATTTATTCGGTAGTTGATACAAGTGTGAGAACGAGGGATCGATAACCGGACCGGGGATTCAATATTGCGCCATCAGATATTAATTTCACTTGTAAAAGGTTTCATTAAAAGGCTCTTGACTTTAACCGAAAGTATGTGTTTAATTAATTATCCCTCATCATTATTTTTTTAATGATAAACTAATGTACATAAGACAAGGTTTATACATAGCACAAAGGATAACAAATTATTATAAGCAATAATTAGTCGCCTGAAATATCAGTACTAATTGAAAATATCTCCCGAGTAAAAATAAATAAAATTAAAAAGGAAAAAAAATGTAATAAGCAGTGGATCGAAGTACTAGTACATATTGAATTATTCGGCGTGTTGGAAATAAGCCGAAATAGCTCAGTGGTCCAGAGTACCTGACCGGACATGAGAAGGTGCGGGTTCAATGCCCGTCGGCGGCATTTATTTTTACTCGGGAGATATTTTCCATTTGTAAGGTAGGTACTGATATTTCAGGCGACTAATTATTGCCTATAATAATTTGTTATCCCTTATCAGTTTCTGACAGCAGCACTCGCTTCCTTTAATCTAATTAAACTTTAACAGCCTCCGATTTTCTTTCCATTTCTCTGCTGTTTGGGTAAAACAAAGATATTATGCTAATTTTCAAGATTAGAAGTGTCGAAGAATCGAAAAACTCATAAATGCTTTTGCCAAAAGCAATTCGTTATTGATTTTACGAAGATTACCGCAGACAACAAGGTTATTTCTTTAAGTTTCTCCAGGGTTTCGATTAAAAATATTAATTGTGTTTCCTAAATCCCAAAAAAGCTCTTAGTAATTTAGCCAGTTTATGCGAAATCTGTATAGAACTTTTGACACAACACCTTTTTAGACACAACACCTTTGGTTCAATCGTGAGTGTAAAAAACGAGGACTTTTACCAAAATACATCAACATCAAAACGAACACGAATAGCAGAGCAGCCACACTTGCAGTTGCAGCAGCCCAGAGGACTTGGACCACACAGGAGATGAAGAAGTGGTACAGCATCCGGGATAATGTCAGTACGTACTTATTTTACATACACACTGCTCTCACATCAAAATTACATCCAATAGAATTTGATTGCCTTTTTAACGAAACTACCCTTATGGTAAATAATAAAATACATGCAACATATCAGAAACAAATCGAAAAATTAAAGTATTGGACACAAAAACAATTAAAATCACCGACAAATGTTAATATAGAATTACCTCAAACAACTTTTTACGAAAAAGTAGTAAACACGTCCAAGGTACAGTTTAATGTAGATGAAATAAAAATGCTAGATAAAGGATTAAAACATTGCCCTGACTTACCAATTCACATAAAAGATTACGAGAATTTTGCATTAGACGTAGACATTGCAATTCCATCAGATTACGGTAAAAAATATTTATGTTCAAAAATAATAAAAAACGCTATAACTAATAGTAAGTTTTCAAGCGAAGCTCGTACAATAAAATCAATTAAAAATAAAATTAAAGAAAATAACTTAATTATTTCAAAAGCTGATAAGGGGAATAGCACTGTAATTCTACCAAAAAATATTTATATTGAAAAAGTCCAAAATGTGCTGGACTCTAGTGATGTAATTTTATTAAAAAAGGATCCCACCCCAAAATTTACCGCAGAAATAAATTCAATTCTTAGTACATGCCAAACACTCATTAAAGATAAATTCCAAAAATCCAACCTCACTGTCATGAACCCCCAATGTCCGCGGCTATATGGACAACCTAAAGTTCACAAATTAGATATACCAGTGAGACCAGTCGTAGGATATAACTCAGCACCAGCCTATAAGTTAGCAAAATACGCAAATAGAATCATTAAAAACACTTTAAATTTTAAACCAAAATATGGAATAAAAAATTCTTTGCAATTAATAGACCTCATCAAGGATATACATATACCAAACAACGCCTCTCTCGTGTCATTTGATGTTGTTAGTCTATTTACAAGCGTACCCACAGATGAATTAAAAATAATAATCAATAATTACATGGAGAAAATCAATTTAAATATAATAAAAAAGAGAGAAATTAATCAAGTAATAAATACGTGCATTGAACAAAACTATTTTAGATTCGATAATAAATTCTATTTACAATCAAAAGGGTTGGCCATGGGCAGTCCTATCTCACCAATATTAGCAGAGTTCATGATGGACCACTTGGAAGAAACCATCGAAAAGTTAAAATCATTTAAAAATGTTATTTTCTATCGGAGATATGTAGACGACATTTTGATCATATGGACCGGTACGCAGAGACAACTAGATATCTTCATCAAAGAAATAAATCAAATCAATAAGTCAATTCAATTCACGATGGAGATAGGAGGAGATAAAATCAACTTTTTAGATATAGGAATGAATATAGTTAATAACAAATTAGAATTTTCGATATACAGGAAACCGACATATAGCGATAATATTATTCACAGCTCCTCAAGACACCACATTTCACATAAATTGTCGGTATTCCATTCTTTAATCCATAGACTATTACATGTACCACTAAACGACATAAATTACAATAATGAATTAAAAGTTATCAAAACTATTGCAGAAAATAATGGTTACGATAGCATAATGATTGATAATCTTATAAAGAAGAAGAATAAAAAACTCACCGTAGCTTCAATTACATATGGCCTTACGCCGGACAAGGAAATAGAAACAAAACAATGGACTAAAATACCGTACCTTGGCAAAATATCAAATAAAATATCAAAATTAATAGACAGTGATAAAAAATGTAAGACAGCCTTTTATAATGTAAATTCTTTGGGTAAAATATTTATAAACAATAAAGATAAAAGAGGTAATCTGGAAAACTCTGGAGTCTACCAGGTGAACTGCTCGTAGGACAAACAGGAAGAGCAGTATCAACCCGTATAAAAGAACATTTCGCTAGTTGGGTTAATCAAAAAGGAGATTTATCGAACGTTGCCTTGCATCTACTAGAAAACCAACATACTTTTGACAAAGATAGAGATGTAAAAATCCTTCATGTTTGCAACAAAGGACAAAAATTAGACAGATTAGAGTCACTAGAAATCAATCGCTTAATGAAGAAAATAGATCGTAAATATGTTATGAATAAACAGTTAGAACATAATGCTCAATCACCATTAATTTACCCATTATAATTCACTTAGAATAATTTTACTTCAGAGAGCAGTGGTATAATTTAAGTATGTAATTTAAAGATGTAATAACCCAAATATGTGGGGAACCCTAATAATAACAATGACTTAATTGCTATCAATATTTGACAATAAGCCCTAAGCAACAAGGAGGGAATATCCCAACATTACAAAAATAAAATATCAGAAATCACAAACCTTTTTAATTATATAAATTCTTTTATATTCATATGATCTATAAATATGTACTTGCTTTGTAACATCATTCATAATTTGTAAAAATAAACTTTATAATTACCTAATGTACCCTAAATTAACAAAATAACTCATAATACCTACCTCAAATTAACAAAATAGAATCATTCATTATATATAAACAATGTTGTGTACCCCTGCCTAAGTTTGTATAAAATCAGTAGCATAAGATTTTCAACTACCAGTCTGAAAATGTCCGTAGTAGGATGAAACCGGTCCTGGTAATAATAAATAAGTGGAACAAAGTGAAAAAGTTTTTTAATTTTAATTCTATGTATAGAACTAATTCGAAAAATAAAATAGAGCAGAGCCCCGGCAAGGTTAAGATCTTTTTCTAATTTTTCTGTTCCAAATTTTCGTTTGAGAATCCTAATGTTGTCTTCAACGATTCAAAATTAAGTTATCATCCAGAAAATTCAATAGATGTCGCACATTAAAATTAAAATGGATAAATTTATCTCAGACACTGTTTAGATTGGATTTAGTTTGGGAAGAATCTTGATCATACAATATACAGATAGCAGGTAATAAAAAATGAAATAAAGAAAGTGTTGGTAGTTTTAGTCAAGTATGATAGAATTAAATAAAATAGTCTCTTAACTGTGGAATTTGAATATTTTATACTGTTTCTTATTTTTTTCCTTTTTACGACCCAACTTTCTAGGACTATAAAAAGGTCTGAACGCGTTTTAATTTGCCATGGAAATGTACATAATATGCTAATGAAATGAGCTCCACTGTTGGCGCACGGTACCTACTCTCGCTATTGTAGAATAATTGAGTGATTTATAATTTTGACGTCCGTAACAAAATTCATTAAAGTAATCTTTAATCATCCGCGATTTCCATCACTATACAGAGGGGCAATATAAAAAATAAAAAAATATTTTATTAATGTTTGTTGGTTATAAGTTATTTAGTTTATTATATTGCTTTTAGGTTAAGGTATAAAGACTATTTGATTTTATTTTTGGTGGCAAGAAACTTGGTGGAGTAAATCCATTTTACCAAAAAGTGATCATACATTATTTTAAAAATAATTAAATTTGGATAATATCTCGCAAAAAAATTAGCATTCTACCAATAGCAAATTCATCGCATATTATTATTTATTTTTCAGCGGTGTGTGTGAATAGTTGATACTTCTAGGTAAGCGCTTGAATTATGCATGAATTCGGTAGATTTCCATGGGAGTGAATTGTATACTATTTAATTTATACCGAGCAACTCGTTGTGACAGTTAGCTTGTTGTCCTTAACCAGGAATGTTTAATACATGTTGACATTAACATGAGGAATTCTCTTCCATCCATAGCGCAGTAGTAGGTGTATCAGCTATGCAACACTCCCTCTCCTTCGTCTTGATCCAACACGCATTTATCATCATCATAATCATGTAATTGTAAATGATTCGGTTTACTTTAGTCAAATAAGTCTATGTGTTTAATTGTTTTGTTTGTTCTGTCCTACGCGTATATTCTAGTGCAGCGCTTTCAAATGGCTCATTAAAATTATATCTGCTTGCGGTTCTTGGTCATTTTAAAAATAGGCCAACAATCATTGTCAAGGAAATTTTAAATAATGACGTTGTTTTGATACTGTGTTCGCCAAGAAGTATTTAATACATTTACGGCTGAGGTTTGTTCCACTTATGAACCGAAAGTGAGTTTATTTCGAGCTTCCTAGGTCAGTTTCGGTCATAAATATATTCTTCTTATCTTGTTCATGTAAATTTTTACATTCTTTGTTGTTGAATTCCTGCATTGCATCTGAAGAACAATTTTATCCTACAGAACACTCACCCAAATCTCTGCAACTCGTGCCCAGGATGTATAGGTACTACCTACATTATAAATATAACTTTAAACGTAAACTCTTACGTCGCAACATGGAGGTGAAATTATCCAGACCTGCCTGCATTTCTTTGACAGCGCTATATCATCAATCGTAGATTATCGAAGGTGCCAATAGGTATTAGAAAAGTTGGTACCTACTTATTCAAGTGGCCAGCTTTGATCACCGTCACCGGCGCACAATCCTTGAAGACTTTTGAGAGTTCTGGCAAGCGGTAGGCCAACGGAGCTGTCACAGTATTATAATACGTTACGATTGTATCACCCCAGTCAAGAGCACTCCTGTCCCGGTGATCCCGGTACACCAGGGGGCACTGTTTTGTTAGGACTTGAGCACGTTCTTGGAGAATTGGAAGGAGGTTGGAGTTTAATCGACCGGTATACATGGCAACCTAATAAGCCACTATTGGAATTTAGGATGGGCAGGAATAAAGGAATTGATTAAGCGTTATTGGTACTCATTTATTTCTTCCTTCTTCTTGCGTCTTTTTGGCTCTTCTTGGTTCATTTTGTCTCTTCTTGGCTCTTCTTGAATCTTTACTTCTTACCGCCGCTTCTTGTCTCTTTAGGTCTCTTTTAGTCTCATCTTAGCTCTTATTGGATGTTCTCGCCCCTTAGCTCGTATTTCCCGTCTTGCTTATTCTTACATCTTACCGCCCTTTCCTAACTCTTCTAATCTCTTCTTGTCTCTTCTTGCCTCTTCTTGCATCTTCTCGCCCATTCCTGGCTAGTTTTTCTCTCTTCTTGGCTCTTCTTGCCTCTTTTTACATCTTCTCGTATCTTCTTGGCTCGTCATGTCTCTTCTTGCATATTCTTACGTCTTTCCGCCTCTTCTTGTCTCTTCTATATTTTTATTTATAATCTGTTTTAGTTAGACACAATTTTCTATCATGTCTACAGAGATTTATCGTAGAAGCTTTCTCTCAAAAATATTCAATACCCTTTCGCTGTTCGTTTCGTGAAGGCACAGTGGGTGTTATGTCTCGATTTGAAATATCTGAGACAGTAACGGCAGTTTACCAGGGTGATCATTCTGTTAATTTCCTGTCAAGTGAATATTGGCTCGTATTATTTAATTGATCCATTAAACATAGACCCTGATGACCTCATGAGATCATTGATCAACTCAGAACACCTCAATCATTTGTATCCTTCAGGTCACGGCGACAATTGCTTTTCTAATTTTTAATTGTTCGCTCTCGGTAAATACCACAAAGTCCGGCCTCTAATATTTTTTCGCCAAGGCTTTTTAACTTCAACTTAGCTAGATGTAGTCTTCAGTTAACTCGAAATGTGTAGGTATTTATCCTTAGCAAATGCCGCATAGATTGCCGGTACAGACAAACATTTGGTGATTCGATATTCCGCTGTGAGAAGCGAGAACTCGCGGTGGGTAACCTTGTATCGGATATCTATGAATATGTATGAGGCAGCTGATTGCATAGTTGCCATAGCGATGTGGACCCGATACTTTTGATCGTGGTAATTTATATTTATTATTCAATTTTCATTTAGAACATTCCATTAAAGATTGTCGGACTTTAATTCAAACGAAAGTGATTAGTAGTATTCTAACCCTTTCCCATCCAGCTTCTTTTTGAAACGATAATTTTAAAAAAATTACGACACTCTTTGGCAACACTGATTAGGCATGCTTCATGTTGACGCAACTGTATGGATCTCCCTTTAACATTTTATGTTCCTGCATTCCTCCACCCAATTACCTGTCCCTGTCTAACAGTGTAGAGTACCTACATTCAGTGATAATGCCACAATTTACTATACAGACTGGTGTATCCACCCAATCTGACTTGCCCTTGGTCTTTTCAATCGATATTATGGTCTTTAGAGGCAATGCTGGTTATCACTGAACTGCACAGGTTTCCGTAATAGATTTGAATTTAACGCACTTCAAAGGAACATGTTCACTGCACCGGTTTTCTTAAGACTTCGTTTTTATTTATTCATAATTGTGCTTTACGACTGCTGTAAAGCTTGCCTTAACAATCATCATCACCAACATCTGCCTGGCAACGCCCAAATATAAACGTCTAAATTCTCGTGTGACCACAACTCTATGGAGGCCATCTATGTATTTTGTTGGCGCTTTTGATAGAAGTTTTTTTTATTCGACTATAGTTTTATACTCCTCAGAGCCACTGTAGTTTTATTCAATGTAATTTCTTCAAATGTTTTGTATGTGCTAAATATGGTAATTATGTGCCACTATGTAACTACTAATTAAACTAAATTTATTCCGCAGAGAATGGGTTAATTATGATTGACGACTATCGAATGTTTTGCATTTAAGGGCATTTTCGCCAAAGTTTTTATATTTTTTTATCATTTTTTATTTTTCCATTCCGTACCAATACCAGATTACGTTATCATTATTTAGTCGGATTTTTTTTCAATTCAGAAATTCTGGGAGTAACTACCATAATATGTACTTCTCATTGCCCAGAATTATAATGTGGTTTCTTTAGTGAGAATTTTCAAAGTATTATTGCTGGAGCAGTTCAGTTTATAAACTATAAACATAGCAATAGTTTATAATTTTATAAACTATTGCTATGTAAAAGCCCCTAAAAAGAGCTTTCAAAAATATGGTCACGGAATGTAACGGATTCTATACCAGAAATGTAACATGGTTTTTTTTACAATGTTTGTTGAATTTTAAGTATTTTTGAAAAACATATATTAGGTAGGGCTGTTTAAGAAACCAAATTAATATTGCACACCTAAAATTAATTACGAAATCACACTTTGTTTCATTAAATGTAGAAATGGGACTTGATGATCTAAAGAATTAATTAAAATATATACAGGTTCTACACTTGTATTTAACTGACTAAATTAACAAATTTGCATGTTAAAAATATATATGTATATTTTTCCAATGTTCCATAATACGTAACTATGAAAAATCCAATCAAAATCGTGGGAAATGACACATGACTATTCATAATATCCATAATACGTAACTATTAACTATTTAAGAAATATATTTGTACAGCGCCCTTGAGGTGATTTCACACGAAAACGGCGCTATATAAATAATCCAAATATTATTATTATTAAAAAAGGCCTTCAACAATTCAATACTACTGGTTTACCTATATTCATTTATTTGAGATTCATTAACCGACCAGATAAGTTTTTTACATGCTTTTTGTCGTGAACATAATTATGTTAGTAGTTCGGTGTCCTTCCTCGTGTAAGCAAGCGAGATAACAAAATGTTACTTAGTTTCCCCGCCTTCATGTTAGATGTCTGTTTACATTCTATTTTTATACACGGCCATACGTTCTGGGTACTAAGTTGATTGTATGCACGTCGTTATATCGGAATGTCTGAAAGATCGGTATCTTTTCACACACAAGTAAACTCCTGCCGAATGTTTAAGCCCTTATACGTCGCTGGTGTATACTAAGAAATTATTATTTATGAAATTCCGTAATTGCGAACCTGAAAATCAAAAGGTAACCAACCACCATTTCCAATTTTTTCAACTTCGAATGCAACTGTGCTTGTTATTTATAATTTCAATGCAGAAAATTACTTAACAATTTTTAAAAAATTAATTCCGAAGTTAACATTAATTTCAAAAAATGTTAATGATATAAGCCTACAGTTTGGTCGCATTTCCTGAATATTAGGTGTTTGGTTTTAGATACATTTACATTGGTTTTCATATTATGTTCGTTATGAAAAATTTAAATTATTGCTTGTAATAAATCAGCTTTAATTTTAAAACGTGCGACATGATAATAACGCAATTTTTGTGCAAAATCAACTCAAGGGCGCTGTACAAATATATAATACATTTCTACAATGATCTATGTCATTACTAACTATATGGAGATAATATACAGTACAATACTTACCTGGTAGGTCACTTGAGATTAACCCTTAATCAACATTAACTAATTGTTTATTAGCGAAATTTAGATACAGGATTTTTGGACATAATTGGCAAATTGGATATAACTCGACTATTAATTAGGCCTTTGCTGTTTTGAAGTAAGGTACCTTTTGATTTTCAAGTACTCAATTCTGCCCAATTATTATTATTACAAATGTCAACTATCTATGCTTTTCTTTATAATAATGCTATTACATACCACGGAACAAACAATAATATGGTGTTTTGTCTTTTTTAAAGTAAAATTGATATTTCGAAGGTCTCTCGAATATTGCGCGCTGCAAATAGTAGTTTTGTCCTAGAAAAAGCTTCGGGAGTTTTTGCTGATTTCAGATTTCTCAGTTAACAGATTGATTAAATTTTATACCTTTGTAGGTATATGTTTATTACAATGAATATTAACAAATATCTTACTTCCAATGATTAAAAGTGTTCCGCTATTTTTTTCCGTGTTTAAAGCTAAGCATACATGTATTTACGTAAACTGTAATACTCTCCTATATATTATGTATATGTTAACGGATGTCCATCAATAACGCGCTAAAGAAGGTCGATTAATAAAGCACGAAGTACGTACAAGTGATTACATTATTAATATCGTTATCACCCCGATGAATGTTAAAAATACAAATACATGACGAAGAATTAACCATGGCTCCATTCTGTCTGCGAATAACTACCTTGAACTTCTCCAATCAGCTCGCAGTTATAATCCATGGGCATATATTTAATACAATGTCCTAGTTTTTTCGCAATTTGCCTGAGAGGTATGCGCTACGCGTGGTGGATATTTAGTAACCAAGGTTGTTTTGGAGCGTTTTGTTGTACGCTTTCCAGTTAATTATAACTCGCTGTAGTCTGTATTTTCTTTGGATGGGTTGTTTCACAGAATTTGAACAATTCATCAAATTTAAAGATTGATTTTCTAGTTCTGTGTAGGTTTTATTCAAGTTTTGTTATTATGTCATTATTGGATAGTTGTTTCACAAAACTGAAATAATGAAAGAATTTGAATAGAACGTTGAAATTTGTTGAATGATCCTTAATGTCTTTTTAACTTTCCATTTTTTTTATTATTGTTTCATCGAATATTTACATTTTATTTGAATTTTATCAGGTACTTATTAGAAGACTATATGGAGATTTAAAAAAAAATTGTGATACATTTCGACTATTTTTGATAGTAAATATGTCGAATTCCGCTGCACGCTTGGTTTTTTTTTTTTTTTTTTATAGTGAATACCTCACAAGAGTCCCAACTGCTCCCGTCTGGAGCCAGTGAGACTATGGCATCCCCAATTGGGGGATGTTGTGAGGCTGAAGTTAAGTGGGGAAGGGAAAGAGGAAGGTGGGGAAGTACCTGGCTATTCAGATCTAGTCACTAAACACGGCTAAAGCCATTTGGAGCAACGTTTCAATTCTGAATGGTGGTCTTACACCAGGGCGATACTGGTAGTATCTTCCACTCTGGAACGTGCCGCAAATATACTATATATTATTTTAATTAATTAATTGTGAAATAACACAAATTAATCAAATAAAATTTATTTGCGCACGCCGGGTTCGAACCCGCGACCTTCGGAATGGCAGTCCAATGCGTTACCACTGGACTATGCCGGCCGTCAACTTAATTACTACAACATTACTTGGTTTAAGTTTATCCTTTGAATTGTCCACGTCATTATTCAATCAAAGGTTTTTTTCATATCAAAAATCTCCACAGTGTAATTTATTGTTCTAGAATTTGACTTATAGTTGAACGGTTGTAGGTTCGATCTCCTCGGCATCCTAAAAACACTTTTCTAATAAAACTCTTTATTTTTGGTATTTTTGATGAAAGGCCCTGTATTTTGAAGAGACCCATATGTCTGATGATTCTTACAAAATTTTTGATAAGTAAATACAAATTTGCACTGTAGCGAATCGAACCCCGGAACCTTCTGACACAAGTTATGGAGGCAGTTTTTCACCTTGAACGATTCTGTAATTTACCCAGTTACACATTGCTTGTTTCGTAGGTGTTTTTTTTTTAAATTATCTGTGCAGCTCGGTGTGAAGGGCACAGGCAACATTATAACATTTTGTCGTGTTTAGAATAATAAAATAACTAATTGAATCTATTTGCGGTCATTCCGTTCACATTAAGCACAAGGAAGTGAGAACGGCTGATTGCTTCGCCTTATTTGGTGTGTTTTTCGTGAACACGTCGTCGTGTTTTAAAAGATTTATCCTAATGCCGTAACAATATTTCACGCCGCAGAGCATATCACTAGGCAAGCAGAGAGGAGCATAAGGAGTTTCGGATCAAACTGTCTGGGTGTTTCTCCAAATACTATATGCACGCAATACGTTGTGTATTTAAACGTTAATATTATGTTTATAAACAAATACACGAACGTGCCTGCGTGCTATATATCTAGTTCATTCAATATTAACAGGTGCGAACCATCTGATTTCCAACCTGCGAATGTGCCTGATAATTTGATCCAATTAATAGCGGTCATTATTCTTCTCTCTTTAATTAAAAAATACTCTTAATTAAATTTTACCGTCTTAAAAAAAGCTTGTTTTAATTGAACAATATTTATAAATATTAGCTTGTTTTTAAGTGTGTTTATTTAGCTTATTAAATAAGCAATTTTATAAGATGAAAATGATTTACCAACCGTAAACTTTTAGAAATTACATTTGCTGTTATAGTAATGTATCGCACGGCTGTAAAGACTAACAAAACACTTGTTGAAAATAACCGATTCTAAAATGATTGCCGATTTTAAGTAATTTCTCAATCATCTAAGTATCTGCAGAACTGTAAACTGATTTTTTATCCAATTGAAACATTCTAATTTTAGAAGCTCATCTAGAAAACATAAATGTACCAACGCGAAGCACAGTAGTAAATTACACGCTTCAACTTGTTGACGAAAATGATGTTCAGATATTGGTTCGATATTGTACGTTAAGATACTGTTTTATTAAATAAAATACCCATACCTATATTTATTTATTTATTTATTTATTTTAATAGATGTACATATATATTACAATACATTTCAAAATGATCCTTTGTCTGTCCAACTGGGAATGATACCCGTTTCAGGACAGCCAAATTGTATATTCAGTTCATAATATTTTTAACAAGGAAATAGTAAAAAGGTACAGTGAGATATGTTCTATCAAATATTTAAGATGAGAAAGAATACATACATAATTTAAAAATATATACAACAAAGAAAAAATAAGTAAGGTGATCATATGTTTCCAAAATTGCAATAATAACCTCAATAACACGAGTACGTTTAATCACAGTGCCCATAAATATACCAAACCACTCATACAGTGCCAAACTGCCGAAGCGCTGTGGTACGAGTCGAGTACCTATGTACATTAGGTACCTCTCGCTACCTTCCTGTAGTTGCAGGGGTTCGGAACTGTGGATTTTAATATTTTAGATAAGGAGTTAAGTCCTTTTTTTTTTTTTCAAAGAATTACTACATTTAATTACATCGATAATTGCATTCAGAAGACGATCACAATTTTGAAATTCTTTTCAGGTCTTTTTGTAGAACATAACAATTGCATTTTAGAAATTACACAATTATTATTAACAATTGCATAATAGAGTTTCCACATTTTTAAATCAATATATGACATATTAGTTCACATTGTATTTATGACTATTTAATTTTTAGTAAGTACCATAAGTAAGTTATAGAAAAAAACCCATTTATAAACCAGAATAAATTTATGACATATGAATATCCAATGTATTTGTATAGAGCATTTCAAGGGAATTTCAAAATTTATATTTGAAATGGCTAGTCGTTATTTTACAAGAATCAAAGAACACTCGTTATATCACAAGGATAATAAAAAAAACAGAGCAAAATATATATATATATATATATACATATACATATATATACATATACATATATATACATATACACACACACACACATGTGTGTGTGTACATACACACACACATATATGTGTGTGCACATGTAACACACACACATACATATACACACACACACACATATACATACATATATATACTTACATACATGTATATATTTTTTTTTTTTTGCATAACTTAGACTTTTTAGTACATATTAGGTATGTGAGATTGCGTCAGCATATGTTCGCTCTTGACTCTCCCCATGTCTAGAAGCCAATTGCTAACCCATTTCCGTAAAGTGCTTGCACTTTTCAGTTTCCATGTATCGGGTATGATGTTGAACAATTTAGGCCCTAAGTAGGAGTATTGTCTTTGGGCATGTGATGTGTTTATAGTAGGTGGAACCACTGGATTCCTCCCTGCATGGCGGGTGTTGTGGAGATGATCAATGGATGAATATTGGTGTCGGTGTTTTTGTGTGTGTAAAATAATTTTTCTTATGTATAGTTGCCGTACATCAAGAACTCGCATCTCTCCAAATAATAAATCACTGGGATACCTGAAGGGTTTCTTAAGGATGACCCTTAGAAGTGATTTTTGTGCTTTTGCGAGAGGGTCCATTATTGTTTTGGAACAGCCGCCCCATCCCAAGGATGCATATTCTAGCAAAGAGTTACACAATGCATGGTACATTTGTTTCAGATCTTTTACGCGAAGAATATTTCTAACAGACATGAATAGATGAGTAAGTTTTCTGATCTTTATGGAAGTTGAGACTATATGTTCGTCCCATCTCAGAGATTTATCTATCATGATTCCAAGATATTTTATGCTATCGACACATTCTAAGTTTAAGCAATTACAAGTGGTTTGGTCATTACAATGGTGTACAAGGATGTTGTGTGTTTCTTTTGGTTTTCCTGCTTGTGTTGCACTGAAACGGAGGAATTTGGTTTTATCTAAGTTAAGAGTGAGGAGATTGTTGTCTAACCATTGTTTAACCTTATTTAAACCTACTTCTGCTTTACTGTGAACAGCATTCCAGCTTTTGCCTTCAAATAATAAAACTGTGTCGTCAGCAAAGGTGATGATGTGGTCAGCAAAGGAACTGTTACATAGATCATTAATATATATATTAAATAAAAGTGGTCCTAAAGTACTTCCTTGGGGTACACCGAATTTAATATTAGCTGAATCGCTTATAGTGTCGTTGATAAGCACTCTTTGGCTCCTGTTATCTAAATAGCTACACAACAGATTGAAGAGCTGTCCTTGTATACCAATGCGCTGTAGTTTTTTTAACAGAATTTTATGAGAGATAGTGTCGAATGCTTTAGCTAAATCCAGGAAGAGCGCAATGCATTTTGTACCTCTATCTATGTTATTAGAGATAATGTTTGTCAATTTAGCAATAGCATTTTCAGTGCCTAAACCAGGACGGAAACCGTATTGATTATTGGAAAGAATGTTTTTGTTTTCTAGGTATAGGGTGAGCCGATTCTTAACAATTTTCTCTATAATTTTAGACACAGAGTTGATCAAAGAAATAGGTCGGTAGTTGTTGATCTGTAATTTATCCCCATTTTTGTGGTGTAGAATAATGATTGATTGTTTTAAATGGTTGGGGAATTTTCCAGAGTTAAAACTTAGATTACAAATGAACGTTATGGGTGATACTATGGCTGGTTTTATAATTTTTAACAGGTTTGTAGAGATCTTATCTGGGCCACACGCATTGGATGACTTAAGTTCGTCAATAGTTTTCATCACTTCGTGTGTCGTAGTTCTAATGTTATCTATTTTATGCTCGGGATTACGGTCTGTTTCCTTAGCGAGATCAGTTTCAGTTGTGTTGATTTTATCGAGAATTTTTTGTGCCAGAGTGGTTCCCACTGACGTAAAATAGTTATTTGCAAAATTTACTATCTTTTTTAGGTCTGACGTGATAGTGTTATCAATGTGCAGTGATTTAATTTCAGATGATTTATTGATTTTGGTTTTAGTAATATTGCGAAATGCTTCCCATAGCCTTTTTGGTGTAAAGTTATTTTCGTAAATAATGTTTTTAAAATAGTTTTCTTTAGTTGAAATGATTAATTTTTTACACAAGTTCCTATACTTTTTATAGCGAGTTTGTAATATATTATTCTCTGGGCTACTTTTCGCCTTTTTGTGTAGTTGGTTCCTTCTATGAATTGATTTGACAAGGCCTGGGGTGATCCATGGTGTAAGTTTTAATTGTTTATTGGATATGAGTTTCTTACTAGTGTGTTTGGATATATAATCATGTAACTTGGTGATGAATTCCGTCATTGCTGAGTCAGTATCTCTTTGGTTTAGAACGTTTTCCCATTTTTCTGAATTTAAGTCCTCAAGTAGGTTAAGGTAGTTTATTCGAGGTATGTATTTAATTTTGGCTGCGGTGGGAGGCTTATTTTTAAGGCAGAGAGCTGTAGTGTAATGGTCAGAAATTGTGGTGTGAATAACAAATGAGTCGCAATGTTTAATTTTTTTAACGTTAATGTGGTCAAGGCAAGATTTACTTGAACCCTGTTCTCGAGTAGGGCTGTTAATTGTTTGCATGAATCCATTTTCCGTTAACAGACACAGATAATCATCGGATTGACGATGGTACTCAGGAATCGTGTTAATATTTAAATCGCCTAAAATTATTTGCCGTTCTAATTGTTTTGAGTTGTTGATGATTGATTGTAGGGAATTCAAAAAAGTGTCAATATTTTGGAAAGAGGGTGATCTGTAGATTGCGAAAATACATAAGTTATTGTTCAATACGATTTTCATACAGTTTGCTTGTGGTAGTGATATTTCATCGACTTGAGTTTGTAGACCATCTTTGATGTAAATTACAATTCCACTTGATTTATTTAAATTTATGCTAGTGTGATATTCTGAGTAATTATTAATTAATTTTGAGGTGTATTCTTTATTTATCCAGCATTCCGATAAGATTATTACATCGAATGCGTTATTGAATTGATCTAAGAAAATTAGGAAATCGTCAAGTTTAGATATGCTCCTAATATTCTGATGTATAATCTTTAGACTGTAGGAGTCCCAATCATAGTTTTTTAACTTATTCAAGCTATCAATAATATTCGAGGTACAGAATATACCTGAATGGTTACTAGTATCACAAGGTAAATCAAACATAATTAAAAGTTAGTTGACTGAAGAATATCAAACAGCGTTCAAATAATATGTTATTAAAATTAAAGACTATTCCCAATGTAGTTGCATAGATAGATGAGTATGGAAATAAGTTGACAGTCATTTGATAAAATAATGCAGAATGTTTAAAGTCGCTGAAACGTCGTGATAGCAATTTATTATATGTTGATGGTAACAAAATAATAAGTTTAAATGGGCGGGATGGGGTGTGTTCGTACAATTTTTTAGTGAAGTAATTAATTAACGCTAATCGTTTTACATCTTGGTAGATAGTACATTGGGGACTGATAGCTTCGCTGTATCGCCGAGTTAACGCTTTGTTGCATATGCCTGCCAACGAGCGAGACGGTACATACCTCGAAATTTTGATTCTTTCCGTTGTATTACATCGCTGCAAGCTTGCTTTCATCAGATATGCATATTGCATTAGAACCTGTATCGCGTCTAACATAAATCTGGCCCGCACGTGTCCACGTGAACCGGTACCCCTTCCCTTTCGCTTCTTGTCTAGCCTTCCAAAATAGTTGCTTGCCCCGAAATGTCAGCTGCTCGGAAACGTAGATTCTAGAAGTCGGTCCAGCAATACCAATATTAGAGGTATTTAATTTGTCTTCCAAATTCGGGTTGTTTTTGTTAAATGTTTTCACATCCGCTAACAGTTGTTCCTTGGCCATATTCGATTTGAGTTTGATTATTATTTCTCTCGGATATTTGTTATTTATTTTTTTTGCTCCTCGATGAATAGCGTCTATGTCTTTGGTTTGGATGTTGGACTTAGTTTTTTGGCATATGTTAAAGATGACGTCTTGTAATATTTCGCCTTTATTTTCCGGGATTCCTCTGATTTCTAAGTTGTTGGCCATTAGAGCTCTCTCTTGGAATTCAAGACGGTCCTCCAGTACATTAACCCTGGCTTCCAAATCGATGTTCTTTTTTGTAAGTACCTCGTTCCTTGATTCAATTTCACGGATCCTGGCTAGGAAGTCCTCGTATTGTGAGCTCATGAATTGAATGCTTTCTAAAATTTTAATGTTTTGTTCCATGATGTCATTTTGTTTCCTTTCGAGATTGGATGTCATATCCATGACTAACCCTTGCAGATCTTCTAAGTTTGTTTGGGCCTGAGCGGTGATCGTCGGTCCTTTATTGTTCATTTTTCTACCTGGCTCCAAAGGTTCGTTACCGCTAATTGTCTCCGCTGTGCTAGAAGTGGCCGCAACTGCTGTCTTCGAATGTTTGCACTGTTTGCATTTCAGTAGCGCACGTCGTTCCTGAGTGAGCCTACGGTAACTGTACTCTGTTATTCCTCCACAGGCGAAATGAAATGATCCTTTGCACGCAGAGCACACAAAAATTGACTCTTCTGTTATAACTGGATCCGGGCAAATATTGCAATGCATTTTATAAGTAAATTTAATTACTACCTGCGTTACACCTTAGTGATATTAAATTATATTTTTTTGTTTTTGCTGATTACACTCCGTAGGTACGGTAGATCACTAATATCAAGTTTATAGATTTTAGTCCTTGGTGTCACAAACTGCAATCACTATCGTTAACTTTCCGGTTTTTGTGTTTTGTCACTTAGTAATTATTTTAACGCAGAGCAAAAATATTATGACTGTTGTAATTGACTGTTGGAATTTGTATGATAATAATTAGTAGTACCTCATTTAGTGACCAACGCTTCGTTTATTTCATCGTGGGCAGGTTTGATTTTTTTCTAAGTGGTGTATTTGGGGATACCCTTTATCAAATATGCAGATAAAACTTTTTCTCGAGTGCGACAGCCGAGTAGCAAAAATAACTTCTGTTTTAGGTGAATTGTGGTCAAGTTGCAATCAATCACATTATAATACTTCTACATACCGGCTACGATTTCAGCTTTTAATTTTGGAAGTAATAATACATTCAAAATATTGGCACGTAATCAAGAAAGCGGGAATAATGTTTATCTTTGTAAAGGAAAATTATGTGGAATTTCTTCTGGGTCATTGAATCCTTTACAGATACAGTCACAGCCATGAAGTTATCGTCCTTTCTGTAGATGGTCTGGTCTGGAGAGACTGCACAAGTGCAGTGATTGAGCACTGAGTATGTTTGTCCCCATGTCCCCATGTGGGCGGGCGGGGAGGTAGTGCGGGCGGGCCGGGGCGCCCTGCCAACGGACTGTCAGCCACCACCCCCTCTCCGGGTTCGGATAACTCTTCCCGCCCATAAATAGCCAGGGAGCAGGACAATATTACTATCTGATTTACCGATATCGGCCGGACCGTCTCTGACACCGCCGCACCGGCCCACTGAGAATTCAAGGTCGATGACAATTTAACAATTTTACGCACGACCAGTTCTTTAATGTTTGATGTATTACGTACACAACCTTTTTAATCGTGTATCAAAGAATTTATAACTGTTGGCCCGGAGTGAACTAGTGTTCAACGAGAAAAACAACACATTTATCTGCCAAGTGAACAAGTGAACTAAACACCTTATGACATAACGGCTGCGTTCGTAGATTGGAATTTCCTCCTGCATACATAAATGCTTCTACATGTTGAGGAACTTTCCATCTGGCCCCTGACCGTAGTTTTTCCAATGGCACATCATTATTTTTAAATCTACAATTAAGTTTTTAGGGGTATAGAACTCAGCTTTATAACGATTCTGTTTCCTTTTTACATAAGTAATGAAGTGAAAATCTCAGCAATACAGAGCAACATCGCACAGCAAGCATCAAATTGAACAATAATTATAATTAAATCAACCAATAGGTAGGTACCTGATCTTTATTACTTTTTTTATTTATTCAAATAAAAAAAGTAATTTTTATTTTATTAAAATTATTAATATTATTAAATATTAATAATTTATTATTCAATATTAATAATTTTACTTTCAAATTGTATTATTAAATATTCTACGTCTTTTTTTGATGTGTGTATTTTTATTATTGCTTTCATTTATTTTTTACGCCGAAATTTGATAATAAATTATAAAATGACCGTCGATTTTACGAAATGAACATATTTTATGATAATTGATGCATGTAAACTGGGCCATGGATATTCGTTGTAAATATGTTTAATAAACATTAATTATGGCAAAATACCTATGTAAATTTTTCTTTTAACTGATCTTACGAATTAAACAAAATTTTGAATTCTATATTTTGTTCCATTACTGATTACATGATGTAAAACCGTGACTTACGTTGGTGTACATCTCTAAATAGTATAAAACAAAGTCGATATCCGCCTCTGTCTGTTCGCTTAGTTCTTCTAAACTACGCAAAGGATTTCGATAGGGTCAGACTGGATAACTTCGAGGTACTAGAGTTACGGAAAGCCAAAAACATGAATTGCCCAGTCATCAACGATCAAATTAACCTAAATAGTAGCCCAATACGTAGGTTGTTCCCTATTGACAAAGACCACTAACTTCCCAACCTCCTACCTACTGCTACAACCTTTCCACTGGAACTCTGTCCATATGACTCTGTACACAAGCAGCTGCTTTATTAGGAGAGTGATTGAAATATTAGTGTTTATATTGTAAAAAAAATTGTAACCTTGTTTATATGTTTCAATAAAATTAAATAAATAAAATGATTTCTTGCAACCCATATAAGCTTTATATTGATAACACGTGTTACTTGTAGATTGTAAATTTTAGATTTTAAAGCTTAATACAGTATTATACAGCCCTGACGAAGCTACGGTTGTAGCGAAACCCGGTCGGCATTAAGTATTATGCAGCCCTGACTAAGCTACGGTTGTGGCGGAACCCGGTCGGCATTAAGTATCCATATAAATAAAATTGGAAATGTTCGTTTGTTTAAAATCTCAAGTCTCCGAAAGTTTTTCACTGATTGCTTTTAAATTTTGACACAACGCAACGTTGCATTCGAATACGTATGTGTTTTCATATGTGTGCCTTCTGTTGAACGTAAAAGCAAAACGCGCTATTGTTTCTCTATTTGCACAGACAGACTGAGCCACAGCAACTCGTGGCGGGGTACAGCTAGTAAAAAGATAAAAGTGGAGCTTACCAAGTTATTGTTTTATTTTAAAACAATTTTTAGGTTTGTTTTCCGAGTTTGCGGTGATGCAATGGCATGGAATCATAAAATAAAAACTATGACATCTTTGAGATTAAATTTTACTGCTACGTTCTCATTATTTACGTTGGAAATGACACAAAGTTTATAATATGTGGCGAGGCATCGATTTGCCGTCATTGCCAACTTTAGAAATAAACTTATACGTGTGTACTTGTGGTTGGTTATTCAAAGTTTTCATGGGAATAGAAATAACGTTATACCGGCGTGTTAATGTTGGCGTTACGATTCGAGTGTAATAAAAGTGCAAGAGAATTGATTTGGACGCGTTAGCATTTCATTTTTAACCACGAGTGGGTCGTATTTTTATCCTCGTTCGGTGTTTCTAAAACTCGATATGGCGTATCTAGCGTCTAGGAATGTCTGTGGTGTTGATAGTAATGTTATCTATGAATTTATTGTGGGTAACCTGTTCGCCGGCTTTTTTGGACTGAACACATATTTTATTCAACAGAAATGGCGTCTTTTATTATCTTTTACTGTTTAATTAATTTTTCAAAAGATGTATATCTCATGATGGAATTGACATTGCGGCAAAAAATAGAATTACGTTAAATATCCTTAATAAGCAGTTTAGTAACAAAGAGGAGCATCTACTTACAATCAAAAAATGCAAAAAAAAGTAATGCATTTTAATAGTTATTTCGTTGAAAAATAATACGAGGATAATTTAACGTCGTTTGTTCACGCGATTGTTTGACGTAATGATTTTTATTTTATTTTTTTGTTTTATGTGAAATAGTACGAGAATCCCAACTGTAAATTGTGAAATAACACAATTAATAAAATAATTATTTACTTGCGCACGCCGGGATTTGAACCCGCGACCTCCGGCTTGCTAGTCGAGAACCTTACCTCTCGACCACGGAGGCTAATAGATTTTTATTTTATTGTATTTTAATTAAATCCGAACATAGAACCTGTTTTAAGTTATTAGGTTCTTGTTTGTGTTAAATAAAAGCAAACATAAAAAAATGTTTTCACGTTAACCGCCAAGTGAACAAGACAATTTGTCACTTTTGATTTTAACGAAATAGTTTTTCAAAAACATTATTTTGCTTCTCCTGCGACTGAAATTGATGGGCCTCATTATATTTGATCTGATCAAAGTGGTTTTAAAATAATTTTGACACAAGTTTCAAGACCAGATCTTGCCAATTGATAGTTTTTTCTGACTGTATTTCTGCTGTATAGTTTTAAGACTTCAGCCCGTCGAATAGGTAATAAAATTGTTTTTATAATGAAAACTTTACATGCTTGCGGTTTTACTTTTCATTGTTTCCGAACACTGTATTATGAACATACAGGGTGCAGCAAAACACACAATATAGTTTTGAAGGTATCCCTAACACATTCCGTGTGGTAGGGGTAGAAACCTAGAAGTAGTTTCTTTGTGTCGGGAAGGTCGTGCTGTTTTCAGTCGTTACCATGGTTTGGTCCGAACAACATCGGAGTTTCGCCGCGCCCACGTTTCTTGAAAATGGCCATTCTCACGTCGCCACCCAGCGGGCCTTTCCGCTGCAATTTGCGACTTCTTCCTGTGGGGCTACCTGAAAAAAATGTTTTAAAACTTCGGCCTCACACCTTGGAAGAACTTAAGGATCAAATTCATGAGGAAATCGCTGCTATACCCGTCGATATGTGCCAAAATGCGGTCGCAAACTTCAGAAACCGCCTTCGTCAATGTACCGCTGCTGGGGGCCATAATCTTTCTGTAAGTTGCGCCGTTTTTTTAATAGCCCTTCTAAACGACACTGTCTGTTTTGCCGCACCCTATACAATAAATGCAGAATAAGATAATTTTCCATTTAAACATGACATGTTAACTTTTTATCTTTATTTCTCATGAAGATACCGACGTTTATGAGATGATATTCCATTTTTTTATTAATGATGATTTCTGATATTCCATGACAAGATGGAAATCGTTTTCCGCATGTTTTTCCCTTGTTGCTGACAATGTGGGAAAATTAGCAAAGCGCATTCTTCTGTAATCGTGTCGGTGAAGCAACAAACGTATTTTCGCAACATCATTCCCTACTTTGAGAACCGCATCCAACAACGTAAACAAACATACATACTTGAGCAATTATTTATAGTGCGGAAGTAAAAATAATATATTCCTTCGGATAGATCGGTTTCGCGCTTCAGCGGCTATGTGAGTGTGGAGCCCGAGTAATACGAGTTGGAGGGCACTCCATCGTACCGCTTACTACTTACCCACTTGTTCTGCACTCGATTGCTTCTTCCGCAAATCTCACTTCTTCACTTGCACGCTTTTACAATTCTTCGCTTCTCACTCTTCGCGCAGTGTTCCTCGCGTGCCAGAAGTCAGAACTAATCGTTTTCCCGCCAATGCTTCAATAATGGAATGGGCGGACAAATAATAATGGGTGTTTCTTTGCCGGATTACTGTTTTAGTTCTTTGATTGTTTGTAGTACTCTTGAATCGAAATCGTTGTTTTTGCTTTTCGTGAAGCTTTTAAGCCTTAGAAAGCTCGTTATTTTCTTACGTTTTAGATGTAATTTGAATGATAAATGTCTGGATAAACACAGATGTTCTGTTTTATTGACTAAACCGGAGCTTTGAACTGGAGATGGACATAGAACTCACTACGCTTTCTGATTTTCAATCGATTGATTGATTCTGAATATATAAGTTTTATTGTATATAATTATTTATTGTTTATAATAACACGTAGAATTAATAAATCGTCATTTAAAAACGATTAAAATCGTAAAACACTCAAACGTCCTGTGATTGGTTGGCGGGTTCTGACAGCACTTAAACCGCTACCTCACGGTTCGCCGCGTGCATTAAGAATGCGGACAATTTTGTGCCAAGTTGCACTGCGTTTACTCGTACACGGGTCACTACTACGGTTTACAAATTATTTCAAAAGAATTCATGTTTTTTTTGTTTTCATACCGACCCGGGTGGGATTGACCTGGTGGGGTTAACCGACAAAACCGAGGTAGATAAGACGTAACGCGTACTCCGTAAAATTTCGATCGTTTTGACGGACTTGGAAAAATTCAAACTTTGAACTATGAAATAGACACTTGTAAAAATAAAAAAAACTGGTATTTCAGTTAGAATGTGAACATTTATTATAAAATAAATAAAAATAATAATTTATTGAAATTCCTTACTGCACATAAAAAAATGGGTAAACTGGAGAAAAGTTGGTTATTAACAGCTGCTTAAAAATAAATTGGATGCATGCATTTTTACATTTGGCAACACTCCGGTCTGCTCTCCTCATCCCTTTATAATTTGGTTTTCCCCAGAAAATTTTGGCACACGTTTTTTCGTTTGTTTGAATATTGGTAATTTCATTTTTCTTGCAGAATGACGGAAACAGAAGTCAGGATAGTATCAATGTTGGAAGGAAGCAATTAAATGCGATATATATGCTTCAAATGCCTTTGCACTTTTTAATATCTTATTATTTGGATTCGTAAATATTGTGTGCGTCGGGAATCCTGTTTGCAAATGACTAACAAAACATTTTTATGTTCTACACAAATATTTTCTTTATCTAGATACACTTGCAATGCATGCTCAATTTTCCTCGTTCATTCGCGTGGGTGACACTTCTTGACGATTCAATTTACGATCACTTTTTTTCGGCGGAATTCTTCACAAATAAATTCTTATGTAACATCGGAACTGAAGAATGCTCCGGTAATTGAATAACTGAAAAAATTGCACCCTGAGTATACGTAAGTTAGTTCGCGTATAAATTAAATGTAATGTCTCTCTGTCTTCTGATTAAATAATTTTAATGTGGTCAACAAATCGTGTCTTAACGGCCCTCCACGCTAGCCATAAAATTACAGGAAAAGATTTACGAATTCTTACATTCAATCGAAGATTTTAGGCCTAGCGCGCACCACGATTATATTTTTTGCGACACGATTTTAAAATCGTGCTACAATAAATCGCAAAAATAATACTGCGCGCATCGCGATTTAAAATTGCGATAATTGTTCATTCTCAACATGGATTTCGAACAAATTGCTTGTATTGTTTTGCTTCTTCGGAAGAGGAGGAATAAAAGAAAACATAAATACTAGACTCATCCTTTTACAGCAGAAAGATATGTTAAAGGTTTCTTTTATCTGAAATACAATGATCTTCGACAGTATCCAAAAAAATTCTTTGGCTATTATAGAATGACGATTCAGACATTTGACAAACTATTAAGAATTGTTGGACCTCAAATTGCATACAATAATACTAGATGGCGGAATGCAATCTCAGCTGAAGAAAGGTTGTCAGGTAGCGATTTTAAATCGCAGTGCGCGCGTGTCCATATAACTTCAAATGCTATAATTTTATTTTGCGACAATCGCGTCGCGCGCTGTCGCGGAAAAATGTGACAAATCACAATTTTAAAATCGCAACTATTTATTTGTCGTATATGCGCGCACATACTTACTAACTCATACGTTGCATTTCTGCGACAAAATTATCGTGCTACAGAAAATCGTGGTGCGCGCAAGGCCTTAGCTGTAAATAAATCGCCGAACAATCAATAAAGCGAAAAAAACAAAAGCAAAGTAGTTTTCTACCGATTTTTTAATAGCAAAAAGAGGTAATACTACAAAAAATGACCAATGAAAGAATAGATGATAGTAGAATAACTAGAGGCAAGAAAAGCAATGGTGAGGCAAGATACACAAGCCAAAAAGAAGCGGGAAGAGGCAAGAAGAACTAAAAAGGAGCAAGAAGAGACTGAAACAGTCAAAAAATATACGTGAATACGCAAGAAGAGACAAGAAAAGGTACGAAAATGGCAAGAAAATTTCAGAAACTCGAAGCACGAAGAAGGGGGAAGTGAGAAACAAAAATCAACGCTCAATCAATTCCTTTATTCCCACCCATCCTAAATTCCAATATTGATTTTTTAGGTTGCCATGTATACTGTATACCTGTCGATTAAACTCCAACCTCCTTCCAATCCTCAGAACGCGAATTCCAAGTTCTGACAAAACAGTGCCCCCCTGGTGTACCGACCTCATCGGGACATGAGTGATTCTGGCTGGGGTGGCATCATCGTATCGTATCTTTTTAGATTTTATGGTGATTTAACTGAGTCATAGATTTCTTAATAAATTGGTCGGTAGTGTGGGCGGTCGTTAAATGCATACCGCTGATATAATTATTATTATACCTAAGTATAATAACTACATAACTCCCTATCCCACTACTTCTTCACAGGGGGTAAAGCAAAGAATATGGACTGTCACATTACTTTGTCTGCACACTCTCCTTGCTTCACATTCATGCATTGTCTCCTGCATACCCTTCTCGTTGTACCGATACAAGTATCTTTTTGATTTACTTGTTCGTGCAATGTCTTCGACGGGCCTCCAAGAATAATTTATTAGTTTTAAGTCATCCAATTCCTTTATATCAATGGCGAATGTAATGATATTAATGATAACGGAACTCTCAGCGACAGGACTATGAAACTATGTACTATTTTTTAACATAATATGTATATTTATAGATGTAAAGTTCGTGCCATTATTACCAACAATGGCAACAATAGATAGCATTATCACGTAACACCTAATGCCGGATAGTAAAGTGTATATTATCGCCTCCAAGTAAACGTGAACAGTGAACAGTGAACACAACGTGGTACTTCTGGGAGTAGGGCATTGTTTATTTCGCACGGTGTCGGCAATTTGCGTTTAACATATTAAAACGCTGGTTTTATCTTCCGTTCTGCATTTGAAATATCAAATTCAGCGCGCTTTATAATTTTTATTAGTTTTGTTAACTGAAGAAGAGTATTTATACGGCCCCAACGATACGATTTTCTCTTGCTTAACCTGACGGAAAACTAAGTTATCTCTGTGTATTTCTGTATGCTTTTCTCACTTTGAGTATTTGGTTGCATTTTCGTTGTAGTGACTGGTGATAGATACTATGCCGATATCCATTTCGAAACTATCAATTTACACAAAAATATTTTTCACTCATCTCTTTCAAAACAAACAATTATAAAACGACCAAAAAAACCTAAAACAAATACAATATTTAGACAAAAAAACTTCAAATACATTGCGACTAAAATATACAATAACTTACGTGACAAAACAAGACAAAAAATCTAAACAAATTTAAAATCTTTAACAACGGAACATCAACAAAGATCGTGCAATAATAATTAGCCATTTCAACCAAATATATATATACATAAGTGATGTTTGTTTGTTGGTCTCCTATAGACTTAAAAACTGCTGGACCGATTTTACTGAAAATTTCAAAGTTTGTTCTTATTAGTGCCACAGGTGTTTGTAGAAAGTGGTTTGAATGTTAGAAGTCAGGGACACCCGAGGATTACTAACGCAATATCTCTGATTAAATTTGATAATATTATTATTAAGTTCTGCAAGTGTTTTAGTTTTTTATTATTGTGACAGCTGTTTCGGCTTACAAGGCCATTTTCAAACTGTGGTTAGTCCACATTGAGACGACGTATTTATGCTATTTCAAATGTAAATTTTGAAGGTGATTTATTACTGGTTACACCGATGACAATATGATCTATTGTTGGTTAAACCAATCTATGTTTTCCCCTCAGTAAATGGTAATGAGTTCTTAATTATTTACTAATGACTTTATTGCTATGAATTATTTGGGTGCATTATACTGCTTGGGTTTTGTGAAAATACTGAGAAGTGGTGAGTAAATTATTTTCCGTACTTTATTAATTAGTGTTAAGTTTGGGTCATTCGTTCGTTTATTGATTTCTAATTGTTCAAGTAAATTTAATCTAATGCCCTTTTTTTCTATATGCAATGGTTTAGGACCCTTGTTGTTAAGTGGGGTATGATTATTCACCAAGAGATGTTCTGCGAATTTTGAGGATGTGTTTTTATTATTATAACATCGTATATGTTCCTTGAATCTAGTTGAGAATGCCCTCCCCGTTTGTCCGATGTAAGTGGCGTTACAATCGGCGTGGTCACATTTTAATTCATATATGCCACTGTTATTGAGTATAGGGATTTTACTTTTAGAGTTTTTAAGGCTTGTTCCTAAATTATTGTTTGTTCGAAAAGCTATATTTAAACCACATTTTTTAATTTCTTTTGCAATTTTTTCAGATATTGGGCCGAGGAATTCGAGACATGCAAATTTTTCTATATTTTTGTTATTTACCGGATATATTAAATTGATTTTATTTTTATATTTCTTATTTTTTATTATTTTTTCAATGTTATTTGCCTCATAGCCGTTGTTAATCGCGATCGTTTTTATCGTTTCCTTTTCTTTTATATAAGCTTTATTGTCTAAGGGAATGTTAATGAGTCTATGTACCATTGAATGGTAAGCTGATAATTTATGGGACCAAGGATGATTTGAATTTGAATTTATTGTTGTATCTGTAAAAGTTGGTTTTCTAAATATTTCAAAGGTATGTTTATTATTACTTTTACCAATTGTCAGATCTAAAAAGTTTATTTTACCTTCAATCTCATGTTCAACTGTGAAGCAGATTTTATTATTAACGGTGTTGGCCCAATTAGTAAAGATGTCTAACTGTCGGTTGGTACCATTCCAACATATAAGGATGTCGTCTACGTATCGGACATAATATACTATATGTTTAGCTAAGGGAGATTTAAGAATTATATTTTCAATATAATCCATAAATATCTCCGCTAGAAGTGGACTTAATGGTGACCCCATGGGGAGACCATCATGTTGTTGGTAATAGATATCATTGAAAAGGAAATAATTTGTATCTACGCAGATTTTTATGAGCTGGAATAACTCTTTTCTTATTACCGGATTGATATTACATTTTTCCAAGATATTTTCAATTATTATTAGGCATTCTTTAATGGGGATGTTGGTAAATAGGGATTTTACGTCTAGAGAAATGAATTTACAGTTATGCGGGAGATTAAAATTTTTTATTTTATTAACTAGTTCTATCGAGTTTTTGACACTGTAACGTGGTGAAAAATTTGTTAATTTTTTGAAGATGAAGTTAAGTCTTTTAGCCAGGTTTGATGTAGGGGCGTTAATAAAAGATACTACGGGCCTTATTGGATTATTCGCTTTATGGAGCTTAGGTTGGCCATACAGAGCTGGGGCTCTTGGGTTCATGACCCTTACGTTTTTCTTTGACCATTCGGTGGGAAATATGGCATTGCAATTATTTATAAGGATGTTGACGTTATTGACAATTTTATTGGTTGGATCCTTAGTTAAAATTTTAAAATCTTCTGGTAACAAGAAGTCTTCCACCTTACTGATGTAATCAATTCTATCTAAAATAACGATTGAGTTACCTTTGTCAGCTTTGGTTATAGTTAGATTATTATTTTTAATTTTATCTCTAATTTCTTTCAATGTTCGGGTTTCTGTACTGACAGCATATTTATTTTTATTGTTTATCGATTTTAGTGTTTTTTCTAAAATAACTGCCGTGACGTGTTTTGTTATAGCCATAGCCACTGTGGTGAGAGCACAGAGGATATGGCTGAAGGAAGAAACAAAGGAGTGCTGTCGGAAACGGGACACATTGCTTCACTACATAAAGGTGATCCATTCAGAATTAACATTTAAACTTCACGCATGGGAATTTGATACCTTAGATTTTGATACACGTGAACATATTAACGGAATTATATTTGAAAAATTTATAACACAACAAAATAAACTTCAAAATTTGATTGATAACAAAAATAAAAGTTCGAAAATAACTAAGATTCCCACCAGAAAAAATATAGAATTTTATAAAAAAACTGTGAATTTGTCAAACACTGCATTTGAAACGGATGAAAATAATTTACTAGATAAAGGCTTTAAATATAAAATCCCTAGCGAAGTAACACGCAAACAAATAGAATCATTAGCTATCGACACTGAAATTTCTCTACGTAAAGTGGAAAATAATAATTTAACAAAACACGTCACGGCAGTTATTTTAGAAAAAACACTAAAATCGATAAACAATAAAAATAAATATGCTGTCAGTACAGAAACCCGAACATTGAAAGAAATTAGAGATAAAATTAAAAATAATAATCTAACTATAACCAAAGCTGACAAAGGTAACTCAATCGTTATTTTAGATAGAATTGATTACATCAGTAAGGTGGAAGACTTCTTGTTACCAGAAGATTTTAAAATTTTAACTAAGGATCCAACCAATAAAATTGTCAATAACGTCAACATCCTTATAAATAATTGCAATGCCATATTTCCCACCGAATGGTCAAAGAAAAACGTAAGGGTCATGAACCCAAGAGCCCCAGCTCTGTATGGCCAACCTAAGCTCCATAAAGCGAATAATCCAATAAGGCCCGTAGTATCTTTTATTAACGCCCCTACATCAAACCTGGCTAAAAGACTTAACTTCATCTTCAAAAAATTAACAAATTTTTCACCACGTTACAGTGTCAAAAACTCGATAGAACTAGTTAATAAAATAAAAAATTTTAATCTCCCGCATAACTGTAAATTCATTTCTCTAGACGTAAAATCCCTATTTACCAACATCCCCATTAAAGAATGCCTAATAATAATTGAAAATATCTTGGAAAAATGTAATATCAATCCGGTAATAAGAAAAGAGTTATTCCAGCTCATAAAAATCTGCGTAGATACAAATTATTTCCTTTTCAATGATATCTATTACCAACAACATGATGGTCTCCCCATGGGGTCACCATTAAGTCCACTTCTAGCGGAGATATTTATGGATTATATTGAAAATATAATTCTTAAATCTCCCTTAGCTAAACATATAGTATATTATGTCCGATACGTAGACGACATCCTTATATGTTGGAATGGTACCAACCGACAGTTAGACATCTTTACTAATTGGGCCAACACCGTTAATAATAAAATCTGCTTCACAGTTGAACATGAGATTGAAGGTAAAATAAACTTTTTAGATCTGACAATTGGTAAAAGTAATAATAAACATACCTTTGAAATATTTAGAAAACCAACTTTTACAGATACAACAATAAATTCAAATTCAAATCATCCTTGGTCCCATAAATTATCAGCTTACCATTCAATGGTACATAGACTCATTAACATTCCCTTAGACAATAAAGCTTATATAAAAGAAAAGGAAACGATAAAAACGATCGCGATTAACAACGGCTATGAGGCAAATAACATTGAAAAAATAATAAAAAATAAGAAATATAAAAATAAAATCAATTTAATATATCCGGTAAATAACAAAAATATAGAAAAATTTGCATGTCTCGAATTCCTCGGCCCAATATCTGAAAAAATTGCAAAAGAAATTAAAAAATGTGGTTTAAATATAGCTTTTCGAACAAACAATAATTTAGGAACAAGCCTTAAAAACTCTAAAAGTAAAATCCCTATACTCAATAACAGTGGCATATATGAATTAAAATGTGACCACGCCGATTGTAACGCCACTTACATCGGACAAACGGGGAGGGCATTCTCAACTAGATTCAAGGAACATATACGATGTTATAATAATAAAAACACATCCTCAAAATTCGCAGAACATCTCTTGGTGAATAATCATACCCCACTTAACAACAAGGGTCCTAAACCATTGCATATAGAAAAAAAGGGCATTAGATTAAATTTACTTGAACAATTAGAAATCAATAAACGAACGAATGACCCAAACTTAACACTAATTAATAAAGTACGGAAAATAATTTACTCACCACTTCTCAGTATTTTCACAAAACCCAAGCAGTATAATGCACCCAAATAATTCATAGCAATAAAGTCATTAGTAAATAATTAAGAACTCATTACCATTTACTGAGGGGAAAACATAGATTGGTTTAACCAACAATAGATCATATTGTCATCGGTGTAACCAGTAATAAATCACCTTCAAAATTTACATTTGAAATAGCATAAATACGTCGTCTCAATGTGGACTAACCACAGTTTGAAAATGGCCTTGTAAGCCGAAACAGCTGTCACAATAATAAAAAACTAAAACACTTGCAGAACTTAATAATAATATTATCAAATTTAATCTAAATTAAAATTTATAAAAAAATAAATGGAGTTCTACGAATTAAACACAAAAACAATAAATAAAAGCAATATCTCTGCACTGGAATGAGATACGGACTTGAATTAAAGTCGATGTTATGTAGTTCTTTAATAGTAACATTGTGGTATACGGTAGTGAATGGTGGAAGAAGTCGGAGACAACCGAGAAAAACATTAGCTATAGCTGAGCATTGCGGGGTCAACTATTTTAAAATAAAAGTTCTAATATCATTATTGTTACTGATACCAATACCAATGAGTTAATTCTGTAAACCAAAATAATGTTTCCACATGTGCCCATTGTTAAAATAAAATAAAAATATTTGTGAACTAGCCTGTCTCGCAGGATTATACCTAGAGAGATGGGAACTATTAATAGATGTAAAATATTTCATAACATTTTGATGAATATAAATGCAAATCGAAACAGTGTTATTGTAAATCCAAATGGTCAAAACTCATTCGTAGCCGATGATAAAAATGTCGGTTAGGAGTCCCGGAGGACCGGGCGGATATGAGAAAAAGTTATTAATATTATGCGGTTTTGTTTCGATTATCCCCATTAGATAGGTAGGTACCGACCCACAACACTCCACGACTCAACTCGCCAAAATAATGCAATGATTTAAAAAAAAACAAATGAGGATTAACTTCAAAGCGAAATTCAGCCAAGAATGAATGGATGTAAATTCGTATCTACAATAAAGAAAAAAGGATCCAACTGTTACATAGTAAAGTTTTCAGGGGGTAATCGATCCGTCTCATAAAGACTACTTATTAATTCCACGCAGGACTCTAATATGATATAATCAAGATCGAGAGCATGTTTGCTGATAGGCCCATCCCTATCACGTGCTAAAGCTCAAAGCACTCTGTTGAAGAAGATACTGAATTAGCGAGAAGCAAAAACGTGTATTTCTCGGCTCCACTTTGTGATGGTTTTTTTGCTTTTATCTTTTAAGTGTGGCTCTTTGTTCAATGAATGCAAAAAGATAGCTTGTTTATAATAATAATCATAATATTTTATTTATATAGCTCTATTTTATATCTCACATGAAGTGCGCATCACTCTTAGCATATCCTATAAATAATAAACTATAAAGAGATAAATCAAAGTCTTGGACACTTTTGGAGATTCGTCTATTATTTATGTTTACACTTTTGGAATGGCGGGTGATATCACGAGATCCGTATTCGTCAAAGATCGCGTCGAGAAGAGACCGCCAACCAAGGGTAGATAACCTAGCTACCCTTCCAGCCGGTCCAGTGTGGCCACCCGCAGCATATTAATGAATCTTCCCAGTGTGTCCGGGGTTGGTTGTTGCTTTTACACTCGACCATCCTGCCTCTCCATTGTGACCTCACAAAGTAAAAAGAAAAACATATTAGTTACAAGCATTAAATCACATAAGCAACCAACTCTCGGTTGTCTGAACAGTATCATCAAAGTTACTTTTCAATTCATCCACACAGACGAATTTAAAAACAGATAGTCTCTACCAGACATATCTCATACCTTCATGATGTATCACCACATGAATAGCTTCTACCGAGCATATTCAGTCACACGGATAGTTTCTACTGAACTATCCCGGATAGCTTCTACTGAGCGTACCCAATTATTCGGATCGTTTCTACTGAACGAATCCCGGATAGCTTCTACTGAGCGTACCCAATTATTCGGATTGTTTCTACTGAACAATCCCGGATAGCTTCTACTGAGCGTACCCAATTATTCGGATTGTTTCTACTGAACAAATCCCGGATAGCTTCTACTGAGCGTACCCAATTATTCGGATAGTTTCTACTGAACTATCCCGGATAGCTTCTACTGAGCGTACCCAATTATTCGGATAGTTTCTACTGAACTATCCCGGATAGCTTCTACTGAGCGTACCCAATTATTCGGATTGTTTCTACTGAACAAATCCCGGATAGCTTCTACTGAGCGTACCCAATTATTCGGATTGTTTCTACTGAACAAATCCGCCACACCACTAGGATGCAAATACACACAGTTATTTTTAAAGACTGAGACCAGCATCTCATCTGCCAAACTGTAATACTTCCAGCAGTCCAACGACTACCCAGTGACACACAGTCACTCATGCACCGTTAGCAAGTTTAATCCACAATTAACCTTGCAACGTGCCGATCTTGGTGAGACTCAGCTCTCCAGTAAATCCAGTAGATCATCTCGACCTACCTCACTATCCTGGCTGTCAGACTCATCAGAGTTTCCAGGTGCTCCCTTGTAGGGCCTCAGCGCATCAGCGGCAACCATGGCGGTGAACTTCTTATAGCCACGCATACCCTTGACACTGCTAATCTCATAGCGGTCAATATGTGGAAGTACTTGAGTTACCTTGTAAGGTCCACTGTAGAGGGGGTCAGTTTTGTGGTTGATCCCTGCTCCTCCTCGAACCACACCTTCTTTCCACAAGACAAGGTCTCCTTTTCCGTATTTGCGTGCTACCTTTCGCCTTTTGTCGTACTGCGCTTTCATCCTTTCAGCAGCTACTGCCATATTACGCTGAGCCGCCTCACGACACTCAGCTACCTGCGCCTCCCTGGAGAGATGTTCTACACTGACATCCTCCTGCGTGTCAGCAAGAACACTGTTCTTGTGACCAAACATCAACTGAAATGGGGTAAACCTAGTACTGGCATTGACGGTATTATTAATACCCCAGATGATCTCAGGTAATCCTACATCCCATAGATTTGGATCTGCATCCATAGCACGCATCGCCTCCAGCAATGTCCTGTTAGTCCTCTCAACCTGCCCATTTGCTCGGGGGGTAGCAACTGCAGTTAAGATGTGTTTGAACTGCTTTTCTACAGAAAATTGCTTAAATCTTCTGCTATTAAAAGCCAAACCTCTATCAGAGATAACTCTAGTAGGTACTCCAAATATACTGAACATTTCACTCAACTTTCTAACCGTCTCCATTGAATTTAGTGTTCTCGATGGAAACGCAAACACAAACTTAGAGAAAGCATCTGTAGCCACCAGTAAATAGCTATTACCTGACTTGCTTTTAGAAAATGGTCCAAGGTGATCTATATGAAGAGTATGCATCGATCTGTCGGGCTTCGGTATAGCGTTAAGCATACCTTCCCTTTTCCCGTACTGGCCCTTAGCAAATGCACAATTTATGCATGCGGCCACATACTTCCTGATGAAACGGGTCATCTTGGGGAACCAAACTTCGCTCTTGATCAGTTTCTCACACCGTTCGAAACCTGGATGACCAATGTCATCATGATATTTCCTTACCAACATCCATTTAGCATTATTCGGGACCATCACTCGTTCACCCGCCAACGTTTTCCGGTACAACCTATCATTTCTGATGCAGAAATCGTTTGTCAAGTCCTTATTAGCCTTGCCACTCTTAAGCTGCTCTACGATAGATATAATCTTTTGGTCCTGAAGTTGCAATGAAAGTAACCAATCATCTGTTTCCACCATTGAAACATTCACCTCAAGAGGTGATGGGTTGCGACTCAAAGCATCTACATGCTTCATACGGTCACCAGGACGATATACTACATTCATGTCGTACTCCTGTATGGTGAGCCACCATCTAGCTATCCTAGGAATCATATCCTTTTTAACCAGCGTTGCCCTTACGGCAGTGCAATCTGTCACAACAGTAAAATTTATTCCAAACAAATAGATGCGGAACCTTTTTACAGATTCAACAACAGCTAAAGTCTCCAACTCATAGCTGTGATAGAATTCTTCTTCCTTCGAAGTCACCCGACTGAAATAAGCTACTGGTTTTATTTCACCGTCGCTCTGCTTCTGCATCAGAATTCCACCTAATCCAAGTTTACTGGCATCTGTGTGCAGTTCTGTCTCCAGTTCTCTATCATAAATAGCTAGAACAGGGCGACTAACTAACTTCTCCTTTAGGGTTTCAAATGCGTGTATCTGGAACTCTTCCCATTTCCACTCGACACCCTTCTTTGTCAACTCAGTCAACGGGCGACCTATAGTAGCAAAACCTTTAATGAATTTTCTGAAATAGCTGGCCAATCCCATAAATTGCCTAATTTCATGAATATTACTAGGTTGTCTAAAGTTCTGAACTGCATCAATTTTGACATTGCCTGGTGCAATGCCTTTATCGGACACCTCGTGTCCCAAATAAGTGATTTTAGTTTGCAGGAAAGAACATTTACTCAGGTTGACTCGGAGATCAGCTTCTGCTAATAGACTCAAAACCGTTTTAAGTCTGGCTATCCCTTCGGGAACTGATCTAGATGGTATCAGTATATCATCCATGAACACCAGAATGTCATCTCCTGGTATTCTCGCTAAAGCCTTCTTAATAATGCGCATAAATGCGGAGGGCGCATTAGCTAATCCATAGCTCATTCGTAAATACTCAAACTGTCCGTCTGGTGTCACAAACGCAGTTTTCCTAATAGAATCCTCAGCCATCGGTACCTGATGATAGCCTTGAGCTAAATCTAAGCTGGTAAAATAGATTTTCCCTGCCAGTTTACATACTTGGTCATCAATATGCGGCAATGGAAATCTATCCTTAATAGTAATTGCATTAAGTGCTCGATAATCAACGCACATCCTAAAGTCTCCGTCCTTTTTCCTAACGAGAATCACAGGACTAGCATAATCTGAATCCGACTCTCGGATTATACCACTAGCCAAGAGATCATCAATCTTCTCTTGTACTACCTTCCGCTCTGCAAAGGCCAGCCTATATGGCTTGTAATGGATCGGTTGGTCGGTAGTAGTTTTAATAGTCATCTCTCCCAGATTGGTGCAACCTAGGTCATTGGTGGAATTAGCAAAACAAAATTCAAACTCACGAAGCACCTGCAGTAGGTCCCGCTTCTCCACTTCGCTAATGTCCCCCACCTGCAGATCTGATGTCTCCATTAAACAAACAAGGTTGTCACTTACTTCTCCTCGGCTGTGAGCCTGACCTGCTGGGGCTTCAGTGCTCCGTACAGCCCGAGTAATGAGCTCGCCCTTCTTCCACCTTAAGGCTTCTCGCCCAAGGTTGTGAACCTTCATCACTCCGTCGGCACCCAAAAATGTAGCTGGCAGCATGAAGGTGGTGGCTCCCAGTTCAAAACAGCGCGGGGCCGTGGAGTAACTCTCTCCAAGCTCTGCTCCTGCAACGCTCACCTTAACCACCTCCGTGGTTGATGGTGAGATAGTAACATCTCCGGCACATACCACCTGGAATGACTTATCATCAATTATTGCAAGATCTATAGTTTGTACAGGGTTAGCTTCTACATCCTTTCTAAAAATAGCCTGCCCATCATGTACAATGAGGGTAATTCCAATCTGTGAAATAAAGGGCTGTCCAATTAAAATATCGATGCTGCCCATAATACAGTCGGTAACAAGTGCTGAGGTGACCAGACTCAAACCGTCCACCTCGAGAATAAATTCTACCACACCTTGTGCCATTACTGACCCACCTGTAAAACCTTTCAACATTGTTCCAGAAGGCTCCAATGTTAAATTCAATTGCCTGCAGGCTTTTTCAGATACAATGTTGGATTGGCTTCCCGTGTCTATGTATGCACGGAAAGTCAACCCGTTTACCTTTACCTCCTTATCGAAAACATCATTCCTGCCTGCTAGCTTAAGGATGTTAACATTGGCCTTCTCCTGATGCTTGGGCCGCTTGTAACATCTGGCAGGCAGGTGTCCACTCTTGCCACAGTGCGGGCAATCCTCCGTCTTCTTCATGCAGTTGGCTGCATAATGGCCCTGCTTTCCGCACCGGAAACAAGCCTTGTCTGCCTTGGCGCCATCCCGCTGGTCACGCCTACGCCCCTGCTTCCCATAGCGATGAGGCTGCGATGCTGGTGGGGCACGCAGAGTGGTCCTGTCCGATCTTGAGGAAGAACTGCCTTCGGGGGCTTTGTAGTTTTCCTGGGACGCCAGGAATCCCACATACAGCTCCTCGGGGGTGGTGCATCTGAAGCTTCTGGCATGCGGCTGAAGCTCCAAGGGCAGACCCCGTATGATGAGGGAGATAGCCGCCTCATCATCTAACCGGCACCTTTTCACCATCATCCGCTTCTCGTGGTAGTAATGCGTCATAGTCTCATCGCCACGCTTCCTCCTCTGCATCAACTCCTCCATCATGTCGGCATACTCAATGTGCCGTGGGAAGGCTCGCTCCAGCGACAACTTCCATTCGGGCCACGACATTTCGTAGTTATCTAAGTGGTCGTACCACTTTCGGGCCGATCCACGCAGCCGCGTCTGCATATAGCACGCTTTCGCGTACTCGTCCCACCCGTGCACCCTTCCCAGGACCTCAATCTTCTGCAGCCATGACACTGCCGTGACTGCCTTGTCCTCGGGATCGAAGAAAGGGATGATCTCCGCTTTCACAGTCGGGCCGCTGCTCCGTGCCGACGAAGTACTCGGTCCCTCTTGACGGCTGGAGCTGGAACTCCCATCCCTAGCCCTGAAGTACTTGGCTAGCATGCCCTCGAGTCTGGTCTCGAGTAGTCTTTCGAAAACCACGCGCGAAGGCTCCATGGAGTCTTCCGAATTGCTCGGGCTACGACTTTCGCTTCGGGACATTTTTTCGCGCCAAACGTAAACACAACAAACAAAATGGCGGCGGTAGCGTCACCTTACTCCCGCGCACGAATATAATTTTCCAAATTAAATTAACGTCTCTCTCGTATACACACAATCACTAGACAATAAAGCGTCAATTTCGCACGTGGATGTTACCACTGAATAAAACGTCTCTATCGTAACTTTTATTCGAGTAACCAAAACACAAACAATAACAAAGCGTCTATTTCGCGCGTAAATCTTTCACCAAAATAAACAAACGTCACTGTCGCAATTTATTTGGATACATCCCACTTCTGAATTTATAAAGAGATAAATCAAAGTCTTGGACACTTTTGGAGATTCGTCTATTATTTATGTTTACACTTTTGGAATGGCGGGTGATATCACGAGATCCGTATTCGTCAAAGATCGCGTCGAGAAGAGACCGCCAACCAAGGGTAGATAACCTAGCTACCCTTCCAGCCGGTCCAGTGTGGCCACCCGCAGCATATTAATGAATCTTCCCAGTGTGTCCGGGGTTGGTTGTTGCTTTTACAAAACATTTACTAGAAAATACACAATCTCAAAGGGGCGTAGATTATTACTACCACAGTAGTTTACAGAATATTATAAGCAATCAAATTTATACAAAAACATGCAAATCCATATTTTTAATAACAGATTTTTTTTTAGAAAATAATAGATTTGCAAGAAGCAAAGTTTATAAAAATAAAATCGTCAGCTATACTGAAATTGCTTATTATGCCAGTATTTTACAACTTCAGTGTTTGAAGACTGATTCTTCCAACGATCATAACATAATATATCAAGATATAAGCAACATTTTTGGGAGGCGGTATGGGTACTGCTGAACCATTTATTGGATGGCCAACACCTCTGCCGTAGGTCACCCCAAGTGGTTCCTACGGTTGTGACTTAGCGGGGGTGCCCGGGTTCATTGGGTGAGGTGTGTCAGTGCAGGTCTTGGCAGTGGATGCGCCTGCCCGCAGCTGCGTGGTAGGCCGGAAGACACTTTGATTCTTCCAGTTGGTCTCTCTCGACCCATCGTCTTGCACCAGAGTAGGAGGGATGGATTCATTCACTTTTGAACACACTGAACCCTAGATTCCTACCCACCCCTCGTACCCTTTTCCTTCACAGAACTTCCTCTCATTCTTTTCCTTAAAAAGACCCTCAACACAGCATCTTCAAACATGATATAGGCCCTGAGTAAAATTATTTTCCTCAGGGTCTCGTGTGTGGGGTTAATGTAAAAAAACATCAAGAAATCAATAGACGTCTTGTGTTCTTTTCTTTTAATCTTTAATACAGAATTTTACAAGTGGTTTTTTAGTGCCTTTCTGAAAATACAGAAAGATATAATAAACATCTTTAACGAACCACACATGAAAGTACAAAGCTGCATACATGATTTGAAATGTGGGTACAGTATACATCTCGTACAAGTCTACTTGACTTTTATTTCATAAGCGCGCGAACAAGTGCGAACTGAGCTTGACGGTCGCGTGAATGACAAGAAAGCCTTCATTTCAACAGATCCTCTCTTGGACTTAACTCTAAATGTCAGTTAACACAAAAAGAGTGCCGCTCTAATGGTTTTAATAATTTCCCAATGAATTTCTTCTCGATACTTTTAACGCGTTCTGTAGGTACTTTTAACGATCCATTCCGAGCTTAAAATTAATCTTTTTTAATTTATTCGATTGGTCCAATGTTTTTATTTTTTTATTGAGCGTTTTGGACTTTGTAATTTTACACAGTTGAGTGTGGAACGGTATTCTGTGGCTGAAATGTTTTCATACAAATTTTCAGAAGATGATACACATCTCCTTCGATTAGTTAAATGGGAAGCTTTTTTTTTTTTTTTTTTTTTTTTTATTACAAGATAATACATTACAAAATGATAACAAAGTAATAATGTATTATTCCCAATGAGTTTATAAAACTCATTTCGGGAAAGACAACATTAGAAAGGACAAGGCAAATAAATAAAATACATTAAAATAAATACATTAAAATAAATAAACGCAGATGTTATTATGGAGTTCTAGAGAAAGATTGTGTTAGTCATTAATGAAACTGTTAAGGAAATAGCTTTTAAGAGCTTTTGCCAGTGTTTTTTTGTTTGTTGCCGGAAGTTTTAAATTACTAGGTAATGCGTTATATTGTTTATGTGCAATGTATTGTAAGGAGTTAATTCCAAATTTGGTCGTGTAAGTAGATGACGATAAATGTATTTGATTTTGTGATCGTGTTTTGTGCTGGTGTATGTCAGAATTAAAAACTGGTTTAGTGTTGGTGTGTGAGGAGTGTTGAATTATTTGTAGAATGGCAGTTGTGATGTTATACTTTGGAAGGACTGTAAAGGGAAGTATTTGTGTCTGTGAGTATATATCTTTGACATGTGTATCCCATGGCAGATTATATATATTACGTACGGCTCTATTTTGAATTACTTGTATTTCCGAACTTTTTTTTTTGGTAATGGTGCCCCAGATACTAACTAGATAACTCAGGTGGGAGTGAATCATAGCATAATAAGTTGCACGCAGTAAAGATGTGGGGAGCACACCTTGGAGTCGATAAAGTACACCGGTTATAGGGGAAATTTTGGATTTTACATTCTCAACATGGGAGTTCCACGAGAGGTTAGAGTCTATGAGTAACCCCAAATATTTCGTTACTTGAACATGTTGTAGCTTTTCATTTCCAAGAATAATATTCATACCCATGTTATCTTTTTTACCGAAAGTAAGGTAATGGGTTTTTTTAACATTGAGGCTTAATTTGTTTAATCGAAGCCATTTTGCCAGCTTTGCGAGATCTTTATTCATTAGAGCTTCAAGTTCCTTTAGATTTTTACAATGGTAGTAAATCACAGTATCATCAGCGTAAAGTTGAAGTTTTCCCGAGATGCCACATTTAGTTATATCATTGATGTATAGTAAGAAAAGTAGAGGTCCAAGAATAGAGCCCTGTGGCACTCCACATGTGATTTTTCCAAAGCCGCTTAGGTTCCCTCCGATATCGACAAGGCAAAATCTATCAGCTAGGTAACTTCGGAGCAAATTTAAAGATTTACCTACTATTCCCAAATGTTCCATTTTCTGTAGAAGTATTTCATGATCTACCGTATCAAAGGCTTTTTTCAGATCTATAAATATAGCTGCCACATATTCGCCCTGGTCTATGTACTGCTGAATGTTAGAAATGAAATCGAAAGTGGCACATTGGGTATTGGAGTTTTTCCGAAAGCCATATTGCTGTGGTGTAAGGATATCATTGCTAGAGATGTATTTTATCAGTCTATCTTTGATAATTGACTCAAACACCTTTGAAAATACCGATAAAATCGATATTGGACGGTAGTTAGAAATACACTTCTTGCAGTCTTCTTTAAAAATTGGTATAATTTTTGCTAGCTTTAACTGGTTTGGAAATATTCCCGAGCCTATGGAGAAGTTGATAAGTTGGGTTAGGTGCCCCGCTAGTTCTTCTTTACAGGTTTTAAGAATGCACGGTGTTACTCCATCGATTCCTGCCGCTGCATTCGACCTAAGTTTCGAGATGACCTTTATTACCTCATCCTTATTCGTCCTAGTCATATATAAGGATTGTCGTGCCTTTGGTTCTACATATATTGTATTACAGTCATCCGGGAATGATGGAATGGCAGCTGCCAATTTTTCTCCAACTGACAGGAAAAACTCATTAAATGCCAACGCTATTTCACGGGGTTCCCGAATTTCACAATTATTTACGATGAGAGATTCAATTGTGTTGGTGGGTTTATGTACACGGTTAGACAGAATTGAGTTAATGGTTTTCCAAGTTTTTCTCGGGTTAGTTAGGTTTTGTTGAAAGCTATTGATGTAATATTTGTTTTTCAGACTTCTCCTATAATTAGTTATTATGTTTCTGAGTTTATTTTTACGTATTGCAAGAGTAATATTACCTGGGTCTTGTTTCCACTGCTTGTGAAGCTGGTTTCGTTCCTTGATTAGGAAATTCAGTTTAGAATCAAACCAAGGTGTATTAAGATGTTGCCGCCTTCCTGTTTTTACGTTCGGTGTAGTTTTACCTGCTTCTAATGCATTTTTGACATAATCATTAAAATCTTTGTAACCGTCTTCGGGTTTGGTTGAGTTGATAGCAAATTTGTTAGTCGCAATATAAGATTTTACCGCCATACTGTTGATGATAGGTTTAGTAAAGCGTGGTTTAGTTCTATTATTAAACCATTTTTTTAAATTATTCTTAAAGTCAACAATTAGTATATTATGGTCACTAAGCGGGTCATCTATATTCGATATGGTTGTTGAAATGTTTTGTCTGTTTGATATAACGTGATCTATAATAGTGCTGCTTGTATCAGTGACTCTCGTGGGATATGATTTATTTTGTATTGAGAAATTGTATGTTAATAAGGTGTTGATAAAATTTAAAGAAGAAGGTGTGTTTATGGAAGTGTCAATGTTGAAATCTCCGAGTATTAATGTATCTTGTCTGCTTTTCTTCAGTATTTTTTCAAAATGTGTTAGGAAATCGTGCATGTTGTTTGGGTTAGGTTTTCGATAAATGGCATAAATGTTGACTGGTTTCCTATTACTGCTGCAAACACTAATACCTAAAAATGAATTTTCGTTGGAAAAATTTTCAATGATAGAGCACTTCATAGAATCCAGAACATATATGGCCACACCTCCTCCTCCTTCATTTGGGCGAGAAGAAAAAGCACTGTAAAAACCATTTAAGCAAAAGAACTTTTCTTCTCCGACATCAAGCCACGTTTCAGTGATGACAAGAACATGAACAATATCGCATAATCTTCTGACCTTTTCCTCAATTTCGTCAAACTTGTTTCGTATACTTCTGGCGTTCATATACATTATTCGCAGACAGTTCTTCATGGGAGTATAGTCATCGATAGTTAGGCACTTGTGTTCTTGTATATTACACTCCATAGTCTATTGTAGCTAGGTCCTTCTTGAGGGCAGCTATGTAAGCTGGGCAGTTGTCCCTATCTCCGGTTGAATGGTCAGCAGGCTTACCAAATCTGGTGCATGTCGCGCAAACTGGTTTGATGGCTGCATTTGGGCACGACTCACGGGTGTGTTTTTCTTGTGCACAGTGTCCACATGTAGGTTTAGTATCTCTGCAATATTTGTATGAGTGTCCAATCATATGACATTTAGTGCAGACAGTAAGGCCAATAAAATCTCTGACGCGGCAAACAGTCCAGTTCACAAATACTTTCTCCTGTTCAATAAGTAATTTACGGACGATAGCTGGCATTTCATAAATACGATGACAAGTGTTTCCTGTGCGAGCACCAGCTAAGTGACTTAATTTACAGCACGCTATAGTTCCCTCAATGTCTTGAATGTTGGGAACCCCAGTTAAGGCGATCCTTAAAAATTCTTCGTCAGTCAGGTCCCTCGGTACCCCAAAAAATATTAGTCTCGGAGATCGCTTGGTCGGCAGTCGGGCCTTAATTGTGCTTGATTTGTCGAAACAGGGTGCATTTAATAGTTTTTGTTGCTCACCTGCGGTTGCCGTGTTTATCAAGATACCTTTATTTCTTATCTTTTTTATTCCCGTGACCCGAACGCCTAGTTCAGATGGCCGAATCATGTCCTGGATAATTTTTTTGGTACCATCGCTATCCTTGGTGGCGTCTGCATCTGTTGGAAATACGCATACGCCTGGTCTTGGTGCTCCGACACGATGTCCATATTGGGTAAGTGGAGGGGGTTGGTGAGCATCATTAGGCTGTTTGCGGGCGATGTCAGCAAATGAGAGGCTAGCCTCCGTTGCCTCCGCTACTCTCCGCATTACAGGTCCAAGATCAGACTCTAGTTGAATAATTTTTTGTTCAAGCTGTCTTTTTTCGCTCTTCACGTGTCGTACTTTGATTTCTGTCATTCTCAGTTGGGCAGTCACTGTAGCCAGATCAGCACGCATGGTCTCGCGCTCCAACAACAGCTGAGATACGGATCTAAAAACTTCCGACACGTTTCTGGCAATTCTCAGCTGCTGGTCTTTTGAGACCTTCGACTGCTTCTCTGCCAAGACATCTTGTAGAGCTGTCAGATGTGTTTGAGCTTCATTAAGCACATCTACCCCTGAGGTGCAAGGATATTCTACTTCGGTTTCATCCGAGCCTTTGGATGACGCAATCGATGAGGTTTCGTTTGCATCCTCAATTGAGACGCTATTTTCTCCAATAATCCGGGGCATCATTGTGCTCAGATGTCTTTTTTTAGGACGGTTCATTTTTTGAACACTGGATTTTTTTATATAAGTAATTGGTTTTGTACAATTCGTATTTTTTTGTGTTTTTTTTTTATTCGCTTCACCACTTTAGTTGATAAGTCGATGATTTGCGCCTGTCAGCTGACATGTAGGCAATATTGCTAACTTGCCACAGTAAGTAGTTATGGGTACTTGATGATAATTCGTACTTTAAATCAGCGCCTTGATTTGGATGATCTGCTAAACTCGTATATCTTGTTTCACAATGATTTAAATAATATTGCAGGAAAAAAAAAAAATTGAGGAAGAAAACTTTGTATTACCAGGAATCGTACTGAGGACTTTCGGATCTATATGCGGATTCGCTCACCACTGGACTAGCGGCCGCTTTTGGTTAACCGGGAATTAAGAGTAATATAAAATTGTTTTCGCACAGGTATGTTTACAGCGATTAGAATAAAAGGATATTATTTCGGCAATAACACTATGATACTTCACAGTTGAATTAAACACTTGTAAACCTGGATTAAAGCGTTAAGATTTCACAAACTTTGATGATACGTATTAATTGTTTTTATTTTCGCACAGGTATGTTTACAGTGATTAGAATGACAGTTTATTATTTCGGCAACAACACTCTGACACTTCACAGTTTGAATTAAACACTTGTAAATTCTGTAAAATTAGAGCGTTAAGATTTCACAAACTTCGATTATTCTCTACACTGATCTTCGGGGACATGTTTATAGATAAATTTTATGGATATTAGGTTTTGTAGGCTTTAGATTTTGTATTATTAAGTGGAGCGAATTTTTGACATGCACTCTGTTGATAAATAATATAACCTTATGTAAATGTGTGCTTAATTCCGAATCTCCGGCCATAATTTGTGTGGAAGATTACATTTTTTATACTTGAGAATAATAAACGCGGTCGTAAGCAGGGTTTAATAACGTGGGAATTGAATTTCTAACAAATGGCTTTTTTAAATCATTTATTTCGAAATCGGTACTTTTATTTATTTATTTTTTTTTTGTTTGGAAAATCAACAGATTATTTACATATATAAGAATAAACTAAATAATAAAGATAAAATCCAATAACAGATTTTCACTTAAAATTATAATAATAATAAAAAATATTTTTAAAAAAACTAAGGGTTCTGTATCCGTGGCCTGAGAGATTTAAAAAAATACAATATTGTAAATAATAAATAAAAAATAATAGAAGATGTAAGAACACAAATAAATATAAATTTAAAGTTAACTGATATAGTAATAACTAGCTAAATTTAAAAAATTTAAAGTTAACTGATATACTAATAACTAATAATTTCAAAAATTTGAAGTTAACTGATATACTAATAACCAGCTAAAATTCAAAACATAATGTATTGTAAAATTTCAACACAGCAGCAATCAATAAAAGCACTACACAATAGCAATAATAACAATATAATAAATGTATACCTACAACTAAATTGAAGACATGAGTATAAATTGGAAAGCAAGTACTATCCAATGTTTTCTTGAATGGTGTTATATCGGACGTACAGAGCCAAAGTCATTATGAGATAACAAGATCTCAAGTTTTTACGATGTCCTTAATATCTTTGATAAAACCATTGAGATATCTGCGTCAAAATAAATATGATACTGTAATATTATTCCACATCCTTAAGGCGAAATAGGTAGACTTGACCTGAAATTTGGCATTTTTGAGGCCACTTTTAGACGTATGGACACTTTTCTAGAAAAAAACACAAATTGATTTCGAAAGATGGTTATTTTATCTTGTAAAGTAAGATGTAAAATTTTGAAAAAAATTATTATTTTCATATCATAATAAAGTGTTACCGTTGGACGATGCGCAGATTTGTTGCATTTTCAAAGGTGAAGTTGTATTATACAACAAATATTTCAAATCATATAATAATACAGTATAAACAATCAATAAATTATCTATCATATGTATGTATAAGAATTTTGTTTTTATTTCAAATAAAATTACTAATAAATAAATCCGAGCACGCGTTTTGTGACGAAAATCCCTCAATTGGACTATTTATTTATGGTCTTACAAATTGGTATAGTTCAGATTTTTTTAGAAAAATAATTTACCAAGACATTATTGAAACATTAGAAATAATTTATGACCAAAAAATATATTCTTAAAGTACATAATAGTAATTAATTTCGATTCGCGTTTGTTGTTTGTGATTACCCCGGCGCAAGCCGAAATTTTATCATTCCCCGCTGCGACAGGGCGGCGAGCGGACGTCTATTCCACGCCAGTCTACTTGATAACATTTTAAAGAAATTCCTCGCTTAAAAATGAGGAGGAAAATACCCTCGGAAAAAAGTTTTATTAGATAGCACAAATTACGACATCAAAAACGTACGTGGGAGATATATTTTCAGAAAAAACAAAGGTTAGTGATATTTAATTATCCGTGTACATTGTACGTACTTATATGCTACAGAGTCATTCGAAAGAATCAGTCAGAATAAACACATATTTTTTATAACATTTGGCGATAATTTTGTGTTGTTTAATTTCCAGGGAAAAGAATCAACTATGGACAGGAGTTTATGTCTGTCATCGTTTTTTCATGTATAAATGTTAAAACTTATGCCAAGTACGTGAAACTGTTTGTGATTGGTAATCAAAAAGTGCCACTAACCAAATGAATTTCGATTCGTGATGTGCGATTCAAATCATTTTTTTGTTCATAATTTCTATTTTATTGTCCAATTCACTATTACATTGGTATAATTCAACATATTTAATATTTTTTGTGTTACTTTTTGTCAGTTTCATAATGTCATATTGTGAATTGAGAAAAAAAAACAAGGTTATTTTTGACATACTAACCTATGATTTTTCAATCGAAATTTACTCGTGAATTTAATAACATTTCGAAAATTAGACGAGTCAGGTCGCTCCGTTAATCATGAAAACAAATACATGAAAGCGATACAATATTATGCAATCGCATAACTACATATGTAGGTAGGTACCGTAGAAAATAGTTGGAAATAAAACCTAGTTATATATATACTACTTCAGTTGTAAGGAATAAACCCTATTTTCAATGTCATACATATCAAATCAAGTAATACTTTAAAGATAAGTATTAGAAATAAAACTTACCGGTAATACCTTTCGGACAAACGAATAAATAAGTAAAACAAAAGATTTTTACTCACCTTTGGAAAACTTGTGTAAAATATTTAAAAAAAAACAAATTAAACAAATATTTGAATTTTTTTTAAATGTATATTCATATACCTACATATTTTATATCTACCATGTCAACAAACTGCATTTGTATTTATTTATGTTAATTCACTCCGACGTATAATTTACAAATATGTATGTAACTACTTATTAGGAAGAAAGCTACAACCAAGAATTTAACAACAATAATTGTTATTTCATCGGAACCATGCTGTAGTTTTCACAGCCGCGCGAGTGTACGGCTCGCAGCGGAATGAATTCGGTATTTCTGTCTCGGTCTAAAAAAACGTCCGATCGCGAGGCCGTCTTTTAACGAAATTTGAATTCTCGTCTGCTGGTTAAACCGCCGCGACTGCTATAGTCAATATTAATGGATTTTCGGCGCCACCATACATTTAAAAACTAATGTTTTGTTTTGTTCAACACAGTGAAGAGATAAGGGTGATCGCTAATTACTCTCATTGAACATGTGTGAGATTTAATGTATAATTTTGTCCAATAAATAGAGAAGTAATACTTGTTTAATTTAATGTTTTCCTACTGCCCCTGCAAAAAGTCTCAGATCAAGGTGTCAATGTGTGCCGGTGCCCTATTGAATTTGCAGTATTTGTGCGGGCTTCACTAACTTGGTCCCGTACAGGTGTCATTCAAAAGATTTGACATAAAATAGATTGAAATATCATATATTTGTACAGCGCCCTTGAGGTATGAGGTGAATCAGGCGAATTTAAAAGAAAACTAACAGAGATTTGAGTAATGTAATGTGCCAGTTTTCTGCGAAATACAAATTAGGTTAACATTACTTTTGGTTCTGACAGATTTTAAGGGTAATGTACGTTATATTCTGTGCCTTCATAAATGGCGTTAATTTAATAATTTAATTAAAATACACTTTAAATATTAATATTTTTTGCGCCCTTACATACGCAGTATGAATATGAATAAATTGTTTTGTCCGTATAAAAACTCAATTCTTTCAAGAAAGGCATACAAATACAATATTGGATTGAATCATCGATACTTAATACTTTATTTTAATAATTTTCATGCAAAATCGTAGATTATTATTTCGTTTTCATTTTACATTTTAATGCAAAAATGCGGCCGTTGACCTCAGCGGTTATCTGTTGCGTTATATTGCTTTTATTGACCTCTATTCAATTTTACACATACCTACCTCTTATTTTAGTTTTATTTCAGTATTGTGTAATATATTATGCAAGAGGTTAATAGTATTTTAAAATTATGTAATTGTGTGTGTATTTGGAACAATGGAGAACCTGTTCCCATGAAGAATTGTTATTAATCCAATTATTTCATATCGTTAACTTGTTTTTAAAAATGGCGTGAGAAACTTAAACGTGTACGTTAATGACAACTTGACTCAATAAGTTCAGATTACTTATTCATTTATTCTTGATGACGAAATTGTTTTTTTATTATTTTTATTAAATTATAGCAGCACATAATGGAAAACGCAATGAGAATCTGTAAGTGTGTCTATTCTCACATATTATTGAAATATCATCACACGGAAATAATTAGAGGTAATGTTTGGCGCTCTTCTATCTGCGTTATTTCAAGAAGTTATAATTCATTGAGTGCGGGTTGGATGATGTGTGATATTTCCGTCTCCACCTTCGCTGGACGCGATGGTCGTATTTCGGGATTGTCGCGTTCTGCCGGCCGCGGCTGTGACTTCCCGGGAAGAGGAAAAACAGACACCGCGGAACGTGGCCGGACAGAAATAACGGGCCGCATTTCACCCGACTTGATGTTATGGATTCTTATCTGAAAGATAACTAACGCATAATGTTAACCTAACCCAAAACAATAACGATGTCTCGCTTCCTACCTGCCGTATACTCGGCACTTCATTGCAATAAACACAAATGGTTCACAGTTTAAACTTAACCACATCTTAAAAATCATGGAGATTTTACAATATCTCTGCTCAAATATATAGAGGCCGGTTTAGAGAAACCCAGCTGGGATCTCTAGACCCATCGCCTTGCACCACATTGGGAGGGATAGATGTATAGGGTACGTCCGTTACTCCTAACACACTGACCCCCAGATTTTCTACCCCTATCTACCCTTCATACCTTTCCCTTCCCAGAATTGGAGCGCAAACATAGATTCTTACAGAATAATATTGTAACAAGAATTGCCAACACACAAAGAGCCATTTGGTTTGCGGGATAGAAAAACAAATGAGTTGATTATTAGCAAGTGAGAGTACTGTCGCAATATTTAACCTCAAGTGGAAGTATATTAGACACTTATTAGCTCATAATATCATCAGAAGACTTCCTCGATTGGGAAAAGAAACAGAAAACCAGATGAGGCTTTTGACCTAAGAAGAACTGCCGGTAAAACTAGCGACATTTTAAAAATAGGTTTTAAATTGGATTCATTATACTCATTGACATTGAGTCCTCAAATTCTTAAGGTATACATCAAAGAATTCATGAAGGAGAAGAAAAGTTTCGCGGCTTGTACATTCTCTGTTAGACGTAAAAAATTCAAGTAGGTATATGATTAGCAAATCGAAACAAACAAACCCGCGTTCTTCTGCTTGCGATTTCAATTACCTGGATCATATAGAAGCGAGTGGAGAGTGGCGAGACAAGAGGAATTTCCTGCGAATGATTCCAAGCTGACTGGGATTGATGGCGGCAATAAGTCTCCGCAGTTGAAGCCATGGTTTCTATCTGCTAGAATCGTTTATCTAAGAAGAATGAACCTTTGAATCTTTGTATTAAGTTTTCACTAAATTGGCCGTCCCCATTGGCTGGGTAATTCAGTGCTTTTCCTCGTGATTAATAGTTTTAACCTATAACTTTCTATTAGAAATGTGCAATTCTGTTCAATCTTCGTTTTTTACAAAGCAGCTTCACGTGATTATACTGTTTTTAGTATTGCTTGATTGCCTTCTAATCTATGAACTTATGGGATGGTCAAAATGCTAAACCATTAATGTTACTAAGGCCCAGTTGTTTCGCAGAAATTCATGGCTGACAATGTCATCAATTGGCCATTCAGCACCATTTCGTTTTTTGACAGTTAAAGGTTCCCGTTAAATACCGATTCTAAGTCCTATCAGGTTTGAAGCTCGTCATATTATTACGATTTGATAAACTAACTAACCATCACGCCGTTTTCCGCAGGGGTAGGCAGAGAGGACGGACCGCCAAACAACTCGGTCACACCACACACTCCTTGCCTCATTCACATTCATGCATCGTCTCATACATACTCTTCTATTATTCTGACTCTTGATCTGATTCACTTGGCCGTGCTATGTCTTCCTCATGCGTCCCCGACTTCTGCTACCATTCACATTTGCATCGTATATTCTCCTTAAACTCCTTTCTTCGCTCATTTGCTCTACATGCCCAAACCATCTAAGCGTCCCTTTCTTGATCTTACTCATTACGCTTACATCTGCCTTGCACTCAGCCTTGTGGATCTCCACATTTCTGACACGATCATACATGGTTTTACCACACATGCGCCTTAGGGATCTCATTTCTACAGCATTTTGTCTAAGATTTGATAAAAAAAGCAGAAATGTACCTAGAATCAGCCTTTAACGGGATCTTTTAAATTTCAAAAAAATAAAATGTCGCTGATTGGCCTTTTGTCCATGTTATGTTTGGATTTCTGCGAAACAAATGGGCTTCACTCACCATTTCCTCACGTCACTTCCTCGCAGTGGTAGATAGTTAAGCAAACAGGATGGGATAGACAGATATAATTTATTTCACTTCATCGACCCATATCTTCCTGGAGCATGCCCTAGTCCTTATTACACCTGATTGCGCGCAATACATTCTCCCGGTACTCATTTCTCCATGTCTAGATGCATCTGTTTCTTAATTTTGTTCATTTGGTACGCTCTCTACTCTAATGTAATTGATATTTCAGCTGAAATCATTAAGTTGATTGATGGCGGTTTCGCCCGCAGCTCGCAGGTAACCGGCAATAACTAACAACAAATAGAGATAATGACGATGTATTATTGGTTTCGTGCGCGAGTTCGTGTGCCTAATTTTCTTTCGGCGTCTTTCTTTGGTGCTTCAGTAACAGTTTCCCGGCTGTCACGCGCTTCTATCGGCAGTTCACAGAGCGACGCCATACAGACTCAAACACCACTTGAATTATTGATCAAACATAGTTTAAGACTATAACATCCGCTCCTATTTTACCAATAGACAAAAAACACTCTAATGATATGATATTGTTATCATGTGTTGTTAAAGAAATGCACAAACTTTGACACGCGTATAAGTATTGTAAAATGTAGTTTCAGAGTGTTATATTATATATAATACTACAAAATTACGAATTGTTTATTTACATATTATCACATTATCCTTTCAGACATCACTTTGTTATATATTATAAATTTAAATAAATGAATGAATATTGTTTTGACATTTATTTAACAGCTTGTACATGTAAAAATTAAGAAATTAAAATGCCTAGCACAACTTCAAACTTCTATGCATCAAAAAATATAGTGTAGGTACTTTTTTATATTTCTATGAATACCGAACAAGAGTCCCAACTACTACCAACCGTATGTTGGGGTATGTTGTGAGGCTGAATGTTGTGGGGAGGGGAAGGAGATGTAGAAGAGGAATGTGGGGGAATGAGTACCTGGCTATTCAGATCTGGTCACCAAACACGGCTAAAGCCATTTCAAGCACCGCTTTAATTCTGAATGGTGGTGATCCACCAGGGAGATACTGAGAGTATCTTTCACTTTGGAACGTGCCGCAAGCATACTATATATTATTTTAAATGAATAAGTTGTAAAATAACACAAATTAATATTACATAAAAAATTATTTTTAACATTAGTGCAAGAAAAGTTTTTTTGTATTCGTCACAGTTATTATATAGTGAACGTAAAATTATGTCAGTAAGGCAGTTGTACATAATAAAGTCTCTATATAAATTTTTCAACAATATTGATACTGTCATTAGATCGCAACAAGTGCGCAACACTAGATTGGGTTCTTCTTTAATGTTTCAGTCGGTGAATACAAGAACATCCTTTGGACCAAAGAGTTTTTCTTTTATACTTCCGTTGCTTTATTATATGCTCAGTGAAAATATAAAAACTGTAAATTTGTTAAATCTATTCAAGAAAATGGTCAAAAATTCTATACTAGCTGACAGTGGTGATTTTGGATTACCCATGTCGTCGCTTTTGTCATAATTCACCGTAGAAACCCCATATTCGATATAATCCATATCTATCTATCTATTATGTAATTTACTTATTTGATTAAATATTAATTGTGTTGCTGCTCATCTCTACACATGAATTCTCCAGTGAGATGAGCTGCGGAGGATTCTATTGTAATGTACTATTTTGTGAATGAATAAATAAAAACTTTAAAAAAAATCAAATAAAATTTGCTTGTGCACGCCGTTTTTTCACCGTAGATAATTTCATGTACAACTTGAACATTACTTATTTATTTTACACGGTCCATTACAGTTTGTTTATCCATTTTAAACACACACTAAATCCACCCAGCGAAATAATTTTGTCTGACGTCTATTGGTGCGAGTTCAAAATATGTGAAACATGGTGTTTTATAGTGAAAAAATTGAAATATTTTACATAATATAAAATAATCAAAGTTTGCAAAACGTGTTTGAACCCGACTTAAAAATATATAATTTTCTATTTGATTTCGTTCGTTAAAAGTTTATCAACTTTTTTTTTAAGTGTGAGTACCCCACTACCCCAACCGTCTGGAGCCAGTGAGACTACGGCATCCTTAAATAGGTTAAAGTTTGAGGCTAAGAGGAAGGAGATAGGGAAGAGGAAGGTGGGGAAATACCTGGCTGTTCAGATCTGGTCGCCAAACACGGCTAAAGCCATTTCAAGCAAGGTTTCGATTCTTAATTAGGTCTTAGGCGATACTGAAAGTATGTACCACTCTGAAATGTGCCGCAAATATTCTATATTATATAGTTTTAATATAATAAATTCTGATAACAGTAATCATTCAAATAAAATTTGCTTGCGAATTCGTAGCCAAGGATCGTAACTACTGTAAAATTATTTTTAAAATATATACAAATATACTACTTGTGTAATTCGCCTCGTGTAATCCAATAATCAATAAACTACTTGTGTAATTCGCCGCGTGTAATCCAATAATTAATAAACTACTTGTGTAATTCGCCGCGTGTAATCCAATAATTAATAAACTACTTGTGTAATTCGCCGCGTGTAATCCAATAATTAATAAACTACTTGTGTAATTCGCCGCGTGTAATCCAATAATTAATTTCCGTAGATTTAATACTTAAAATGGAATAAAATCACACAGAAGAAATGATTAATATGTTTTTATTGAGAGGAAGGATGTGATCAGGAGCGGAAGGAAGTACTTAAACAATTAGCAGTGATTCTATTAACATTACTTACCATACGGTACTTTTATAGAGGAAGTCAAATGCAGCCGGTAAAACTGCATCCTGTTTTGTATCATCTGGGAAATCTTAATACTATATCGTATGAGATATTCATTTTTTGTAAGTTGACAGAGACAGCTTCTCATTTCTAATCAAATATCACGACATAGCAAAGTATCGCATCGGTTAGTCGCCCAAAAATGTAATCTTATTCGTGAATGCTTTTTAAAATGAACTCCCATAATATTGGTAAAACTAATTATGGGGTATGGCAATATAATAATCCGGCGGCCGGTTTGACAAGAATATTCCTAGCAGGTAAATCTAGCATCTGACCAATGAAAATCTATCTAAACTCTTGATTTGTTGATTAGTAGCCAATTTGGGAGGCCGGTATGGGTACCGCCGCCCGGAAACCATTTATTGGATAACCAACACCTCTGCCGTAGGTCACCCAAATGGTTTACTACGTTTAATGACTTAGCAGGGCTTCATCGGGTGTGTTCAGAACTTGGCGGCGGATACACCTGCCCACCAGCTGCGTTGCGGGCTGGACGGGAGGGGCCGGTTTGGGGAGACCCTTTGAGCTCTACAGCGGGTCTCTCTCGACCGATCGCCTTGATCGTCACTCCTGGACACGCTGACCCACGCCTCGTACCTTTTTTCTTTCCCAGAACTTCCCTTTCTTCCTTTCCTTAAAAAAATCCTCCACACAGTTTCCTCAAAGATGACATAGATCCTGAGGAAAATCATTTCCCCGCGTGGAGTTAAAAAAAGTATGTTTATCTTCTTAAAAATTAAATTAACATTTTTTCATCGACATATTTTAGAAGGAAACGGAGGAATTCTGGAAAATAATTCCGTGCTATTAAAGAACGCTCGAGGAAACTAAGAGGAAATTGAATGATACTCGTAGAATTATTTATTCCCGTTGAAGATTTGTATCTACAGATACCATAATAGTATGACAGTGAGAAGTGAAGTTATTGGCAGATAAAAGACGGGGCAGTAAACTAAAAGTAAAAAGTAGTAAAAACCAAATCCCTGAGACATACGTGTGCTAAAACCAAATATGACCGAATTGCAAATTGCGTGATCCCAAAAGAACCTAAGGCGTGATCCCAACTAAGTGTAATGATTAATTTTGAATAGGATACGTTTTCGGAACTCGAGGACTTGTAATCATACATAAGACTATTTAATATGTTTATAACCTTTTAAAATATGTAAATGAAATCTCCGGCACGGGAGATCCCAGTGAGGATATCATCTTATCTATTTGGTACAAAAAAAGAAGATGATAAAACACTTATTATTATTGAGAAAGATAATATCAACAACTCTCAATGTACACGTGAAACAGACATACACCGAAAATATAAAGGTAATAATCGCAACAGGGATTTGAACCCACACGGACAAAACTTACTGATATTAAATATTGTTCATTTATTAATAATCTCTTGAAATTATTCGCAATCCGGCTAAAAACGGCATTGCAGGCATTTAACAAATGAATTGATGGGTTTCCTAATAAACTTTTAGTAAAACACGTGTTCATAAAAATTCTAATATTTTTGCATTTCGTCATTGTATATTATCACGACGAATGCATGTGCAATGTGCATGAACCCGTCTTTCGATATATTACGAATGTACTAAAAGTTTAATAGGAAACGGTCTGCAATCCCGTTTTTAACCGGATCTTAATAAATCATTTTCTCCGTGCATGTCCTCTAGTTCTACCGGGACTGGCATTCTACCAACTTAGGTATTCACTCTGCCAGATTTCATGTCATTTTTATCAATCTCGTACTTCCATTTTTCATTTACTAATATTATTTTCAATTTTCGTTGTCTGTCTGTTTCGTATTTTCGCTGAGATTTTTTGATATTTTCTTCGTCAATGATTAAATACTACGTGAGGTTTATAAGCTTCAGTAAGTTATGCCTAATAAAATCAAAGATCATGTATCTGCCAGGACAGATGTGTATTGCTTTCCATACTATCTTCTTAGCCCTCTGGTGGAAGCGAGATATTTGTTTAGTTCTAGTTTGTTAGGTATTTACATCAAAATATAAACACAGGATGGTAAATTATTGCACAATGATTCAGCATTTCGATTCTGCTGCACCCAGACTTCCTTCCACCCCTCCTTCCGCCGTACATCTATTAATAACGGCGCGCGAGCAAACAGTCATCTGACCGTAATAGCACTAATAGCCCACGGTTGATGGTTACTACAATAATAAGGCGAATAACACACCGCGACGTTGATTGGGCGACCAGCGGTCAGTCACTCCGCCCGCCAAGGCCAGCGGCTAGCCGTGACCTTTGACACCGCCCGGTCTGCGTTCTGTGCCCCGCTAGATGAGCCTAGGAACTAGAGACCAGAGACAGCTGGGCTAGGTGGGCGCCATCGCCTTTGATGCTGTCATTCGTAGCCCTAATCCCCGATGTTCATGATTTTGTCATCAGACACCTCTGTAGGGAGTGCACTGTGCACTTGATCTAAAACGACCCCCCCTCGAATCTAGGCTATGATCCTGTCGCCGAGTGCTCCGTTGTAACGTACTGTTTTAATTGAGATGTAAGAGAGCCTCTAATAAAATTTATTAAACTTAATTTACATTTTTTACTACAAATAATGTCAGGAATCACTGGTTAAAGTAAGTCAAGTACGTCCCTTAACACCCTGTATACAGACTCTTGAACCCCTCAGGTATTTCTAGTGAGTTGTTCACGAAGCAAACAATAAATACATACTCTCAGTCATTTCAAGCACTCACTAACCTTACACTCGACGTTAATAATAAATCGTGATCAAAATATTACTTTTAATGTTAATAATTAAAATACATATTTTATTGAACTGCTTGAGCAGGTAACGCCACTCATCAACTTCTTGGTGTGGATCATTAACCTTCAATTTATTACTCCCTGTTTTTATTTATTTCATAATTGTAATCCAATAAGTAGGCAAGCGACTTTTATCTGTCATTAAATCAACGGCAATAAAGATTCATTTTACGCACACAGATTAAAGTGGGAATTTTCTTAGCTGAGAATAATTGACATAGCGGCTATGCAGAACGTACGTAATAATATGTTTCGTGAACGTAAGATTTCTCAAGATTACCAGAGCCAATTAAATAATATTGAAATAGATTGACAGTAGGACGGCGATGGAATCAATCGGCGGTATGCCTTTATATCTCACTCAGGCAAGGTGCCAACCTCACTTCAGCGGGAAGATTAGGAATTTTTTTTATTTTTTTTGCTTGTTTTACGTCGAGTTCGCTACTCTCGGCATTTCTCACAATGGTCGTGGGGATCGACTGAAATACTCTTGATGTTGTGAGGTTTTATTTGTGTCTCGTAGACCTCTAAGGACCGTTGACGTATTCTGCGTTTGTGCTTAATTTTAACGGCCTTAAAATAGTCGCAAATACGCGAACGACAGCGTGAGTCAAATGATTATACGCAATTTAGAGGAAACTGTAGAAATTCCTGAAATGGCACTCACTTTAAGTACGCCTATTTCGTTATTTGTGTTATGGAATCACTATTATTTGTTTATGTAACTCACCTCTGAACACATGATATACGCAAACGTGATATTATCTCAACTATAATAATACAGGGTTTTCCAATAAGAGGTGTTATTTTGAATAGCCCGCTATTTCGGTAGATGTTATTTTTAAAGCTGTCATGCAGTCAAGCTGTCATGCAGTCAAGCTGTCAAGCAGTTTGACATTTGACAAGTAGAAACTACGCCATTAATAAAAATGGAACGATACACGCTTCAACAACGCATTGAAATTATTAAAATTCACTTAAGTGAATCAAATGCAAATCATCTTGAGTGATGAGGCCCATTTCCACCTCGGTGGCTTCGTCAACAAGCAAAATTGTCGCATCTGGGGCTCGGAAAACCCAAGAGTTATTGTTGAAAAGCCTCTCTATTCTCAACGTGTGACTGTTTGGTGCGGTTTATGGTCCGGCGGAGTCATTGGACCTTACTTTTTCGAAAATGAGGCTGGAGCAACAGTTACGGTGAATGGATCGCTATCGAGAGATGATTAATGATTTTTTATGGCCGGAATTGGATGGTATTGCTCTGGACAACGTTTACTTTCAACAAGACGGCGCTACGTGCCACACAAGCAACGAAACTATTGATCTTTTACGATTGAATATCAAAATAACACCTCTTATTGGAAAACCCTGTATTATGTATTATATATGCTGAAGCAACAAAAACTCTCCTTGGCTTTATGAAGTTAGCACTTCAATTGCACTTTCTGGAATCAATTTCAATATTTGTTTTGTATTTAGTACAATAAAAAGATATAAATTTCTTTTAGACCACTTTAATTTTAATTACAATCTACCGTTTCGGAAGCACCCAGTTTTTAATATTCTCCTGACGAAGGAAGGGTGCTTCCGAAACCGTTTATTTAGTGTTATACGCCTTTAAGGCTTTTACATGTATACTTAAGGTAAGTTTGTCAGGAGAACAATAATAATACAATATTACACGACATAATAAACTGAGGATGAACGATATAAGCAGGTACAATACAATTTATTGTATAAAATACAAATAAGTTCAAAAATTGTATATGATAACAAGAGTACAAAATAAAATAAAAACTTAAGGTACTATGAAAGTAGTTAAAAAGGAATGTGTAGTAACTTAGTTGATATTTATGAAAATAAACATGAACAGTTTGTTATAAAGCATGTTTGTATTTAGTAAACCTTTATTACGCCCAATACGGCGATGAAAGGTGCACATGAAGAAGTATGAAAGATATAATTTGAATAAATCGAAAGTTGTGCAATGGAGTTAAATCATATATGTATTATAGTAACGTAGTTAAAGTAAGTGGTTAATATAATTATTAAAATAAATATGAACAGTTTGTTGTAAAGCACATTTTTAACTAACAAACCTATATTACGTCCGATTGGGTATTTTACAGAACATAGAAAAATTTATATAAAGGTAAATGCGCACATGAAAAAAATGTTTTGATATGTTAAAAATATTCGTGTATATATATATTATATGTTATAATGCAATTTATTTGATTTCCAAAATGAGCTTGGGTGCTTTGAACTATCTATTTTAGAAGTAATAAATGCCACGAATTGTTTGTTCTATATTTTTCAACAACAAACTCAGAAAATAGTTCTTGAAAGATGTTCGTAGTTTGCCCTTGGTAAGTAAACTAAACTGATAATTAACTAGCGCAGAAGACCTGTGAAAAATAACGGGTTTTAATAATATTGTTAGATGAAAGTTTGCTAAAGAACACACCAGAACAAGGACAATTGATGCAGAATGACCGAGAAAAATATTACAGCATAAACTCTTTAATAATTTATTTCTAGATCAGTTATGTATGTAAGTTATCAAATTATGCCTGAATTCTTGACGCATTATTTCCAATTTTAAAAACGCAGTTGAAATATTATATTAAATGTAGGTATTTTATCGCCCGTCTGAATTCTTGGCACAATCAGTTAAAATTTGAAAATGACACTTAAATTCAAAACAAATTCGAGTTCTAAGAGTTCATTGAACCAAAGCTACAGAAATATACAACCGAAATAAGTATTTTTGGTTCGAATTCCATAGGTTTAGAGAGTATTATTTTTTTTATCCAGATTTACAATCACTCAGACAAACCCACAACCGATATTTGTGTGTTTGATAACATGTAAAACTATCCCTGTCAAGATCCACGTCTCTCTTTTATTAAACACGCTGTACATTAATTATAACGACACGTACTGAATAGGTACTGAATCCTGAATCATAAAAAACTAACAATCCGGATTTTACAGCATGGATACCCACATACGTAGGTCTATAAGAATACCTAGCAACAGGTTTGCTAGTATAATTTTCAAGAATAACCTCGTTTTTTATAATAATATGTAAATTATAAAATAAAAACTCTGGCACTTGGCGCCCAGAGCTGCAAAGTGTGGGAACGAACCCACTGAATTAAATTGATTACTTGCTATCTGTCATTGTTATTGTTTAGGAATAGAAAATGACTTCATCCGAAGCAATTTTCGTCAAATTATATCCTAAATGCATCCCTCAACATTGTTCGCAAACTCTCCGTCTTACTCATAACTAATAATAAGGGGGGATAAGAACGAGTTACTACAAAACGTTACTCATAATCACGAGTGTGCGTTTTGCGTACACCGGCCGTAATTAAGCAGTATTAGCAGAAACGTATTTCGACGGTCGTAAGACGGAGATAGCGGACTTTGTTGTCAATATAGTTGATTTCACAAATGTCTATCGGTCGCGCAATAAAAATGTAAAAAAGCAGTAATACCCATTTGCAGCACCATCAGAGGAATATTTTTTTATCGAAATATCGATTTACCAAACCAAATAACGGAACATACTCGAATTGGCCGGATTTCGATGCAATTCAAAACAATTCAAAACAACACGGGCATTAGCCTAGTGTGGGAGTTATTAAGTACACAAAAATTGTAATTCATAAAACTCACTGAATAAATAATAAAAAAAAAAAGATCGGGTCAATGGCATTATAAATGCCATCTGAAGAAACGTGAAGTTAGCAACAAAACGCGAAATGCGAAAATGACCGTGTTTTGAGGTTTGGAACAAATTGGTGCAAGTCTAAAAAATCTTGCATGAATATTATATTATTCTCATAATATGAGTAAAGATTTTAACCCGAGCAGTATTCGGCCTTTTCCTCGTATAGCTATACCAACTCTGCAGCGGCGTATTCGGGAATCTTTATAATAAGTAAGACTGTCTATATTTAAATATAAAACCACAAATGCCATGTTTCTAGATATCAGTTTTAATCTTAAATTCTATAAACTGTCGTAATGAGCTATCGTAAAACCTCACTTCTACATTGTGTAGTTATTTTTATTCATTACAGGGATAACCTTTATCTAGGCGCAAAATAACTCACCGCAAATATTTTCCTTACAGATATGGTATTAAGAAGAAAAATGCTAAAATAACCGCTGTAGTTGCGGTGTAAAAATGCACAATTAAAATACTGCAAACGTAATTTCCCCCTAGATATGGTTGCTATTTTTTTAACTTATGTTAGAATGTAGGTCATAGATGTTGTGGGTCATAGATGTAGATGCTGTGAAACAAGGTTAATACCAATTACTTCCATTTTCTGCTAATGATAGTAATATAGGAATTTATCGAGCAATTGGCGTGGGGTCACGACTGAAAAAGAATGATATGATTATGACGAATAAATTAATAATGTCGATAATGTTGCTTTCGTAGTAATCTGAATTACTTAAAGGTTCTATCCGACTTCGCCGTTTATTTTTAAATGAAAATGACGCTGCGAGTTGAAGACAGCTACTTTAACCCAGACATTCCAGGCAGAAAGTGCTGTGCAAATTTCATCATGATGATCACTGTTCGAGAGCCTCTTTATACATATTTATTAAGATTGCTCACGAATCACATTTTTACGTCAGAATCCTGGCTGTGTACGCAACATCCCACGCAACCACGGTCTCACGATCCTTTATCGTATTCCAGAACCTTCAATTGAATATTATTGTGTATTTTTATCACTTTGATGATTCCATACACGTCTTTGAGAAGCTATGTAGATGTAGTGAGATAGCTGCAGCCGCAAGTATCCGGATACCATAAGCCACTGTGAGTGTATGTTGTGTTGTTTTGTTTGGTGAGGTGTTGGTTGTGGTGTCGGCGCAAAGGCGTCTGGCAAGGTGGATCGGTGTGCCGCCCACCGCCCACCACCCACCACCCACCACCCACCGCCCTCGCCGGGGCCGGTGACGCGATCAGAGACACTCAGCCTCACTGCTCTCGGTAGTGTCCTTTTGGAGGATCTCCCCCGCCCCCCACCCGTCCTACTCCACATGTCAGCTCCTCACGTGTAGAGTTAGAGCGTAAACTGTTAAGTACGGTGTCGGAGCAACGGGCTGTACCGGTGAACGTGTACATGTGGGTGACCCTTGACATGTCAATCAAAGTCACAAGGACTCGTATTGTGTACTTTCTGATGTTTTACGTGTTTTTGTGAACTTGTCGTAGAATGGTAAACTTGTAAAAAGTCCCTTTGTGAAGTGTCTCTCGATTAAAATAGATTTATAGTCTGTGGGATCTACTTAGGTAAAATTATGTCCGGAGTCTATATTGTCTACGCTCGAACACTACAAAATATGTTTGGGTGTGATTAGATAACATTGGACATACCTAGATTTGAATTTGACAGCGCGATGCATTTCTTATGTATGTTTTGTATTAAAAAAATCGTGGGTTGTTGTTCTGTGGGTCGTTTTAATTAAAGCTACCACCGAGCTTAATTACAGTTAATAAATGCCCGGCGTTTTGATTGTGAAATCCAGACTGGTCGTTTCTTCGGACGACTTGATGCCGAGTTCTTTCACCTGTCAATATCAAATTTAAATTTCCGGTTTTAATTTCACATTTACGCGAATAAACGGCCCGTTGTTTACCGACAGATATGACCTGGAATTGTAATTAAACGATTTATGTAAATGTGCTCGCTCGTCGTTGATTTTTGAATTCATTAATAGTCACGAGGATCGTACGTGGTCCGGGACACATTCCCGACAAATTTTTCGTGTCAACAAAATACATGCTGGATTGAATAGAAAATATTTTTTGGAAATGTAATGAATTTTTCTTTGTATTTTACTGTAATTCAACCACTCTTAGTGCTGTCTCAAAGCTGGGGAGCCACTTCATTATTGTATCTCGCAGTTTTTGCGTGGATTATTATTGTTTGTGCAGCTCTCATTCCCAGTACCTTCTCCATACCATTTCCCCCGTGCTGATAATTCGACTCTCGTCGCGTCTTCGGTCACAAAACAGGCTATGCGAGGAACGGCGAGGCAAGACGACTGTACCTACTACACTCTCGCGTTTGGGCTTCCTCGGGTGTTCTCACCAAGAGTGAACACTCCAGGCATCAAAATTTATCACCGTTATTTGAGGCTCCACGTTTTGCGTGCAAGAGATGTAAACAGCAAATCGCGTGTTGTTTAATTCGACGTGTTCACGTCATCAGGGTCAACACGCCCTAAAACACGACTCAATTCACTCGCCCATCGCAGCTATTGATCCAGCGGATGTCCCTTGGTACACGCGTCTCGTGAATAGGCAATAATAAACCGTGTACGTTCTCATTACGACTGTCGGTACCTCGTACTCGTATCAAGTACCACTCACCTCCCTGCTATAACTACAAAGCAACACCTATGTGTAAAGCACATACAATCTGCCAATCGCTCCGGTTGCTCGTATTTTGATCTCCTGTCCGCATTTTGGAACTTAATTGCCCGCTCTTCTAACTTATGGGCAAAGCAGGTTACGTTATTTGGAAACTTAACGACGTGAGAGACACATAAATCTCTCATCGGGATCCTGTTTCAGCCGAAAAGTTTTTCCGATCTCCGCCGGTTCTCATGAGTTTGTATTTTCTGGATGCGAAGATAAAAAAGCGGCTTTCGCCTCTTTTGGACGCCAAGTTTGATGGCTCATACAATGTCGATTGTGAAGTGCGTTGGAGTTAACGGTTCATTTAGTTTCATCGAGTCAGGTGTTGCGCGAGTATATAAATACACCTTTGTCGTTGTGTCGGCATAAACTTTTCGCCTCAGCAGTCAAAACAGCTAGCCTTTGTTCGCTTCATGAATGCCCTTCCATTGAAACGAACAACTCCGCTTGAAAAAGTTAATTTACTACTGCTTGCTTTTGACGGAGATTTGTTTTTCCTTCGCGCAAAACGTCACAGACAGGAAAAGTCTAGAGCCACCGCTCTGAATCATTGTCACACGCCCATTGTTGTTACAAGAAGCTTGCCAGATAATAACATACAGGAATTTATGACTCCTGTGATTGCTTATAGTACATAATTAAATCTGTGATACATAAATTTATTTTCAATTTAGAAGCGGGTACGCTAATATGTACTTTTCTAATTTGTTACCACAGATTCCTACTGTAATAATTATAACTCAAAAAATTCCACCTTTAATTAGAACGCCTGTTTCTAGAAAGGAATTCGGAAAGGAAATTGGGTCACTGACACAAGAAGAAATATTTCTTTCGTCGGAAAAATTCGGGCTGCCGCCATGAACTTGCGTTTATTTTTCGCGAACGTCAGCGCGTATTTTAGTAAAAACACATTGGCCGACATGTTGTGTTGATGCTGAGTACGATGCCATCGCGCATCGCATCGAAATACATTTTCATAAATGATCCCTGCAAATTTGTGTCTCGGTGTTAACCGGTCGTTAATTGTAACTGACTCATCACAAGGATTGTTTTACAGGGTTGGCACAGTAAACAGTTTCATTACGTACTTAATTACCCTGATATTTTCACACTTCAGCACTTTTTACACTTCTCCTTGATATTTTAATATCTTGGATTTACCTACCGAGCTTTTATTTGCTCACGAAGTAGGTTCCATTTTTCAAATTGTGTTGTTCCATTATTAATTTGACGTATTACCAAATTTAGACTTTATGGAGAGCGAAAAAACGATTGTTTGGAAATCGCAATAATTAGTTGTTCCCGGGAAATCTACGTCTTTCCTGATTTCCGGGTTTGAAGGACTATCACATATTACATTATCAAAGGTACGCATCTGTCTCATTATTAACGAGTATTTGCATTAGATTTTGCATCATTAGAACGGGTTTACTCAGCAATGCAAATCTCATCCAGCTGTTAGTGCATCCATCGCCCAAGATTAAAATCTTTTACTTTTCTCCGAAATGTTTTCCTCCGCGTCAGGAGCAAACAGAGGTGAATGAACCACAATGTGTAACAGAAATAATAACAATAATTAGGCACTGTTGCGAATGTTAACCAGGTTCAGTGTGCTGTGGTTATTTCAATATTCAACCTTCCTCATTTGCACGTCGATTGTGAAAATGTAAAAGAGAATAACTCACAAATACAACATTCGGTAAAGTTGTCGAATTTCGCCTCGTATAAAGGTTCTTTAAACACACAACACTTGATTTAATCTAAAATGTCTAATGAAACAATCGATGGAGATGTAAATATGCACAAAATAGGTTTTTAGTTTGTTTAACCTTCAAATTTGACTTTGATTGAAAAGAAACTTTTATGCATCTTTTACCATCTCCACCGACTGAATGGTTATGTCTTGTAGTAATTAAGTTGAAACCAAGTGTTATTTATTTGTACGTTGCGTATTAAGCATGAGGTGGAATTCAACATTTTATCTATGAAAAAAATTCAATGATTCACGCTTATTTTTTATGTAAGATAACCGACTACGTAAAAACGGTAGGGTTCATGTCCATTCTCCATGCCTATGAACTCAGGTGGTCAAGTGTTCAAACCCGGTGAGGGTATTAAATAAATGTTGTCCACGTACGGAATTTAGACTAATTATTATATGGAGCCAAAGTTTGTACATTGCTTTTTTGTCATGTCTTTTTGATTTTTTCACACTATTATATTATCTAACATTGGAAAGTTATATATTTTTAACAAGCAAGTTTTAAGCATTTACTTTTTTGTAGTTAAATACAACTGTCGAATTAGTGTACATATTGTTAACTAATCATTTAGATCTAATGGTTGTGTATTTTTTATCAAGTCTCCCCCTACTTACATTCAATAAAACAATATCTAGTTTCATAATTAATTTTAGGTGTTTAATTTATTTTTGTGTGGTGTCTTAAATAGCTTATTATTAAAAAAAATGACGTCTAACATTTCTGATACACATTGAATCCGTTACTTCCATTCCGAACCTAAAAGTAACGGTACGGAATGCATAAAAACATGTACAAACTTTGGCGAAATACATCTCGATCCTTATTTCGAGAAAAATATAATACGATCGATTGTTCTAAGAATCAAAAAAAATACTACTCTTTTCGTTCAATAATTGGGGAATATTGGATATTCTGTTATTCTGGTATTGTTTTCTTTTGTCAAGCCTTTTTGCCGCTTTTTACTGTGTACATATTATTGATATTATGAAACTCGTATTAGTAAGGCTTGCACGTTTCATTTTCACACTTCCTTATGATTTGATTTAGCGGCTGTGTAAGACGAAACTGTTTAAACAATAGAACATCGATGGTTTCTTGTTGCGAATGGTCCTTTGTTACCAGTGTTCCAAGTTGATTCACATCGGCGTAATCGTACCAGGGGCTGGGTATAGTCTCACACAGGAAGATTGAGTCCAATTCATCATATCTTCTGATAAAACCTTAATTATGTCCATAGATAATAGAAACAAAGGGAGATGTAGTAAGGGAGCGTGACAGAGCTTCGATAAAGATACAGGGACTATCGAAGAGAAACAGTGGCGGCGCGTTGCTGTGCGTAGATGTGATTTTGAGGCAAGTAGGGAAACGGGTATGAGTACCGCCGCGCCGCTCCGGGAACCTTTCATTTGATAACCGAAACCTCTGCCATGTCTTGGTGGCGGATGCGTCTGCTCACCCTTTGCGTGGCGCACCGGATCCGGAGAGGCCGGTTGAGGGAGTCCTCTCCGGACGGACTCCCACGATCCAGTGGGAGGGATACGTCACTAATGGAAACACTGACCCCCAGACCCACCCCTCAAACCTTTTGCGTCACAGAGCCTGTTTTCCTGCTTTTATTTAAAATACCCCCCTTGACCGTTGGCAGTTTCTTTGTAATATTATAACAGGTATTAGGTTCGCACAATAGCGTGTAAGTGGTTAACAAAGGTGTGATACGCCAGTTAAATATGTTTTATTGCACTAACATTGTTGTCCCAAAAATTTAATGTTCATTCATAAAGTGGCCTGGTGTTTACAGAGATTTTTACGTGACGAAGATTTTCTTGAAAACAACCTACGGACAACGATGTTTCCTTGCTCGGCAACTAAAGGGTTCAAAAACGACATCACGCTGATAATAAATGGGTTGTCTACCACAAAAAACGTTATGATTAATGTTTTCAAATAAACAATTTAATTTGTTTTAGGGAAAAAATATCATAAAAAATGAACAGAGATTGTTTTACTTTGCACATACTATGTGTTGTAGGTATATTATTTAAATAAAAAAACTAGTCGCCATTTTATTCTAGTAGATGTCGAGAGGTATTTTTTATGCGTTTCTTTATTTTTGGAATAACTTAATGAGTAAACCTCAAATCATAATATATTCCAAAAATTTAAAAAAAAAATTCATATTAGACTTGTGGAAAAGTCAATAGATGTCGCGCATTATAAAAAAAATGAATATATTTATCCAAGACACTATATAAATTGCATTTAGTTCGGGAAGAATGTTGTCATACATAAATGGTTCCATGATAACTCAATACAGTGACAATTAAAAAAACTTTTAAAAAGTTATATAAAGTCATTAGAAACGATGAAAAAAAATAAAATTTAAACCTAACCTAACCTACTTAACCCAGTTAATAAAGTTTTTGTTTCATCACTTTATATAACTTTTTAAAGATGTAATGAATTATCATTTTGATTAGTTATCCGGTCACCACATAAATATAGTTGCCAATAAAAATATTTGTTGAGCAAATGAAGATTATGTTGGTAGTTCTTAGTAGAAGTATGATACAGTTAAATGTGACCGAAGCCCCGGCAAGGGTGAGGTAGGTCCTGGTTTCAATTTCTATATTCGACCGAATCTTTTTCTGTTTCGAATTTTCGTTTGAAAATCGCTAATATTGTCTTCAATGATTAAAAATTTATTTATTATTCTTAACATATTAATAAAACAAAGATATTGGATATTGTCCTCCACGCTAGTTCACTTTTGTTGTGGAGAAATTTTTCAATGGTAAATTAATTAATAATAATAGTGGACTTTGTTAAAAAAAGTTTTTAAAAAGATACTTACTTAAGACTTGTTAAATTTTTTTTTAAAAGGGTGTACTTCAGACTTAGTTATAGTATATAGGAAAAATAAAGAGAAAATCTTATATGGTTTTAACAAACCAAATTATCTTATACGTAAGGTAATAAAATTATAACTTATTAGGATTGCAACCAGTTCCATGTACGTGTTTTAGTATTATGTAAGTCTAGATATTTTAAATAGTGTTAGCAGTGAATTTTATAGCTTTATATCCTGCTGTTTGTTTTAGGTATTTGTGGTTGGTGTGCATACCTTGTTCTAGTTGTTCTGTTATTGTAAAGGAAAGGTTAGTATATGTTTTGAATATAATTTTTGAATTTTCAGCACTGGATGTTTTTAAGTACGGTTGATGTGGGTATATTGGTGTATTGGTACTTTAAGTATTTATTTATTGATGTTTTCTGAGCTTTACAATGTGTCAATATATTTTTTTCTGGCGCGGCCACATGCGATGATGCCACATTCCATTATGGATTGTGCTAGTGCGAGGTATTTATTTTTATATCGTAGTAGCTATAGCTTAATAGTTTATTATGCGTAAGGTCAAATAAAACAGATGTATCGATCAAAACCATTGTTGCCAATTAGCATAATGGTGATGATATAATAATAATGTATCAATACAAATGTGATATTTCCGGAACATGTTAAGCTAGTCTCACCCGTACGCTATACGCTCATAATATATGTTGGCCTGGCCTATTTCACTATATCGCTGGCTATATCCAATGAGAGTACAGCGCCCGTGTGAGATTAGCTTTTAATAAAAGGTTTGGCCGTGAGTGTATCAAAACCTTATTAAATGCTGCAAGGGCATTTCTCTGTTTGCGTAAGTTTTTTAATATGACAGGCAGAATAGATCAACCCCAATTCACAGGCAGGCTGCCAAAAGAGGTAACTACATATTTTAATTATTACTCGTAGTTTGGACGTCTGTAAATCATTCGCGTTTATATCACGGCGGTTTCTGCACCTATAGTTATTGTCTTCTTTATAGACCATTCAACCTCAATTCCCTGTAGGCAAGTGGCTACTCACCTTCCTAATTATATAGAATTTTCTCTCATAGGTTTCCGTAGTACACTTGCCTGATAACAAGTTCGTGAGCGGATTTGGACTATTACCGCCGAGCTGAGCCTATCATAAAAGTGGGTACCTAATTACTAATTACCGTGTACGAGTGGCAATTATTGTGGCTATCCGCCCATAATACTGTCAGTGTAGTATCTAGTCTCTAGTCTTTACGACTCCTGAGATCACCGGACGGCAGAAGGTAGAGGAGGCTGTGCGTGTTAGGTACCTACACTAGCTGCCGGGTGTGGGCGGCGGGCGGCCTTGAACCCCCGCCCACTGCTGACGTCACGAAGCTCAGCACTGCAACACTAAGCACTGAGCACTAGCAACTAACTCTCGCGGTCCTCGAGATCTAAAGAAGTACACTACAGTACCTACTACAGGCGCGACCACTTTAACAACGAGATTAGCTTGGTGAATTATGAAGATTCTGCTTGAGAAAAATCTTATCCGAATATCCTAGTTAAGATTTTTTTTAAATACTATATACGTAATTTACTAAAAGTTTATCAATCAGAAAATCTGTTAATTCATTCGAAAAGCCTGCAATTCCTTTTTTTAACCGGATTACCAGTAATTCGATGAGATTCTTAATAAACTAGCAATACCTACTCATTTTTCCCCGTATGAAATCATGAAATTTGTTTATTTTTGTAATTTCTCGGTCTATTCAACTGTTGCTTTCGTGAATTATGGACCTTTGAAAAATCCATCTTGCAATCAAAAAATAAGATAATATGTATTTCAATAAGAAAAAGCATTGAAACTCGAGCGAAGCCGGGTATGAAGTAGGTATGATTTGCAGTCACACACGACCTATTCTTTGTTTTGTAATATAATTTATTGATTCTCGTGCACAACCTTTCTTCCTAACCAACTTGTAAGCACAGTTTCGTCGGCTTAATAATAATTAGGCATGCTTTATTTATCAATCTTTCGAAGCTAATAAATGATAATTTCATGCCTTGTGCCCAAAATTCTTACAATACGTTGTAACCTTCTTTAAGGCACGTGAATATATTGTTGAAAAACGTAGGTACTTTTAATACATAATAATTACGCGAAAACCTTGAACGGAAAGGAACAATTTTTTAGGTCATGTCTTACAATATTTTTGTATTGAATTCACGTAAATATTATACGATATTTGTTTTTACTTGAAACTTTTACGAGGTTATAAAACTGTTGACATTTGGATAACATATTTATATTATTCTTTGTTGGCTTTATAATAATGTCTCAATTTCATTTCTCCTTGGCACATACTTGTGAAAAAATCAGAACCACAGTGATTGTGTTTGTCGTATTTGAATATCACAAAGCCGCAAAAAGACTTTTATCTTTACCACTAATAAAAATAATACCAGTTATTAATAAAAAACGTTTATTCAGTGTTGCCATAGTTAGTTATTTAAAACAAATATTATTGACCTTTGTGGTAACACAAAGGTTACACAAATCAATCCGTCTTGACTTGCGAACTTGACATAATCAGTAAAAGCCGCTCACTGCAAAATGTATGTGGCGATTTTAAGTTCGTCAATTTTATAATTATACTAGCTGACGTGTACCCGTTATCCTTGGGAGATAGACATATACCATCGCGGACTTTTCTGTAGGACTTTTTAAGATATACAATTCCGTGGTACATTATTTTGATGTATCTCATAGGGTTTAGCCAGCGTTAGCAATGTAAGCGGCCGAAAAAAAAAATAATTACGACTTGATTACAAAACATCGACTTTTCTCTACTTTCTTTAAATATATTATGCATGTATTATATATACAAACCTTCCGGAAGAAATTCTCCAAATGATTGTGAAAATCCTATCATTGCGTAGTTTAGAAGAACGAAGCGCACAAACAGATAGACGCGGATAGCGACTTAATACAATAGTATCTTATTTCTTAGCGATTCCCTCAGAAGAGTTAAAACTGCCCGGAGCCAGTGGCACTATTGCATTTCTAATTTGGGTAGTGTTATGAGACTGAAAGACCCCCTAAATCCTTAGTAAGGAGATTGGAAGAGGAAGGCTATGAAATTACTCCTTTTTACCAACATATTTGTTGTTTTATCCAAAAAATATTAAATACACGGATAGCATGTAAAAAAAATGTTCTCGTTATGACCGTTAACTCAAAATAAGCTTAAACTTCATTGAATTAGATAGGTTAAAATGGAGATTTTTACGCTTATTTAATATGAATTTAACGAATACAGTGACTGTATTACTGTTACTAATCTCTGATAGGAATTGGGCACGATCTTAAATCTGCGTAACTGACCTACCGCAGCAGCAGAATAGTGACTAGTCTAGAAGTCCAGTAGTCCACGTTACGCAAGGCGATAGCAAGAACCCGCCGAGAAAGGCGTTCGCAGGTTCACAGAAGCCGTGAATCACGATATTGAAACGGTCCATTACACATTTCTACTGTTTTTTGAGTAATATTATATACACGGTATCCGGAAACTAGTGGTATAATCGGAAAGGTTATAAATCTAAGACACAACCCTAAAAATATAGAGCATTTCTATTTTTTTTCTAATTGGTAAAAAAACTTTTGGAGCCTCGTCTACGCTTCGACGCATTTTAAAATACATTACAGCTAACGACCGTTTTTTTCTCTTTCATTTTTGACCTAAAAAAAAACTTTCGACTCGATTTACTCGAAAACGAAGACACAAACCAAAATAAGTTATACTTCAAAATCGAAACAAAATGTGACGTAGATTAACTAGTTAATACCAGCACATGAAAAAATTGATTAATTGATTTATTGAAAATCTCTTAAATTTAAATTATTAGCCATCCTCTCAAAAACGCAACTGTAAGCCGCTTCCTGATGAAGTGTTGGTAAATTCATAATAATATCGAAACACGTGTTCATTTACCTGCGTTTGTCTTAATAATATATAAAGACGAAATACAAAAATGTTAGGACTTAATAAGGACATCGTGACAAAAAATTGGTATTTTACTTGGGATGGGTTGTTTCAGAGAATTTCAACGTTAATTCTGTTATTGTATCATTATAGGCCAGTTACTTGACAGGACTGAAATAATAACAGAACTTTGAAAAAACATTGAAATTTTGTTCAAATTCTCTGAAACAACCCGTCCTCAAAGTTATCAGGACCCTACCTATCAATTCATTCGTTAATGACCTACAATTCCGTTATTAACAGGAAAACGAATAATTTGATAAGATTTTTAATAAATTAGTAATATTTTTTATCTGGAAGTTTTCTCCGTGCTCTTGTACCACTAGTTTTCGGACACCATTGTATAAAATAACTTTTTGGAGACACCCGTCCCTCCCGTTTAACCTTCCTTGCCAGAGGGAATAGGCTCTTCCACACGTACACATCGGAGCGGCGGTACCACGCGCCGCTCCAGGCCGCCGCGCAAAGAAAAGTCTCACAATAAATAGACTGCGCTGTAAACCGTTACCTTACATTCGGACTTGACTTTAGTGCGCGGCGGCCTGGTGTGGCGCGTTGTACCGCCGCCGCGAAGTGCACGTGTGGCAGAGCCCAAGGGTACGTAAAGGGACGAATCAACTGCAAGCGGCGTTTCGTGCCATTTGCGGTTGTTTCGTTTCTTTCCCATTAGTTGAGGTTCAGTTCGACAGTAGCATAATATATGCCCATTGCAACCCTTACTACTACCCGGCATTTGATGACGCAAAAGCAAAACCGTTCGACACTTTTAAGCAATTAGATTTATTCGTTTCACCTTTTAGATGGGGATGAGATATCCTAAGAAGCTTCCCTGCATCAAAACGTTATGTATGAATTTAATCCATTTCAATGTATACAGGCAAGTATACATTGAAATAAGTATTTAGTTTAGTTAATGGTTTCCTATTTTTTAAATATACCTAATAACAAGTTACGCAATGATTATGTATTGTTGAAGAGATGAATGATGTAAGTTTTTACATTACAAAATTAAAGTTATGAGACGAGCAAATTGATGGGGCACATAGCAAAAAAAATTCACTCATGCCTCGGATTACAATTATTCGCCAAACTACGAAGGCTATTGTTTTTTTAATACTTATCATGTTCCTGGTTTGGAGATAAGATTAACTCCTTACATATTGGCTTTCTTTCTGTACTGTTTCTCCAGAAGTAACATAATTTAAAAACGATTACATGCATACATGATTCACCACCACCCGAAGTATTAATTTTTTCCCTATCGGATGACTTCGCAAAATGCACTCCTTCTAAATATGAGACATGCTGAGGCGATCTCTCTCGTGGTAATTTACCACTTTAATTTAAAATTGCAGATACATCTCGTTTGATACAATCAAATAGAAAATACAATACATTTTGATCAATTTGGCAATCATCTACGAAGTGTTGTTATGTTCGCCGGTTGTTATTGCTTAGAACAGTCGTCAGTCTGCTAACTAACCGAATCGAATCAGGCTGTCTCCGCCTGTTGGCGATACAACACGACGTGACGGATCGCCAAGGTCAGGTTTATAAATATTTATATTTTAAACGTAATTATCTATCTTTATATTCCTGTAATAGCAAATTGTACTTCAAAAAGATGATTGTTGCTACTGGGTGATAGATATTGTAACTCTATGAGTAGTGATGCAACAATTCGTACTCAACGAGTATGATTATACGATCACGAACGATTACGATTAATCCATTCAAAATTGTACCATTACGATTAATCCATTGATAAGTGTACGATTATGATTAATCAATCAAGTACGAATGCGGTCATGATTAATCCATTGTTAATTGTACGATTATGATTAATCAATCAAGTACGATTGCGGTTACGATTAAGCAATCACCTAGATTACGTTATTTTTTTTTTTTGGTAAACTAATGTTTAAGACAAGATTTTTTTATACATAGCACAAAGGGTAACAATTATTTTACAAGCAATAATTATTAGCCTGAAACACTCATCCACATTAAAAAATCTCCTGATAAAAGATACATGACGCCAACGGGACTTGAACCCGTGTCCTTTCGATTTCCGGTCGACAGCTCTGACCACTGAGCTATGGCGGCTTATCTCTTATCCGCGAAATAATTTAATATATACTAGTGTTTCATTCAACAATTACTGCTTGTTACATTTTTTCACCTGAAACAACCAACTTTATTTTATATGAGAAAGGCATTGTAAGTGCTAACTCTCTCACTAGATGGCGTCGAGACAAATTGTCTACATTTTTGGTGAAGATACTAGAACTTGTCAAATATGAATTTTTTTTTTTTTGGTAAACTAATGTTTAAGACAAGATTTTTTATGCATAGCACAAAGGGTAACAATTATTTTACAAGCAATAATTATTAGCCTGAAACACTCATCCACATTGAAAAATCTCCTGATAAAAGATACATGACGCCAACGGGACTTGAACCCATTTCAATCAATTTCACGAACCGATTTCAATGTGGATGAGTGTTTCAGGCTAATAATTATTGCTTGTAAAATAATTGTTACCTAGATTACGATTAATCCATTGGAAATTGTACGATTATGATTAATCAATCACGTACGATAACGGTTACGATTAATCGATTGATAATTGTACGATTACGGTTAATCAATCACTTACTATAACGGTTACGATTGATTGATAGTTAATTATACAATTACGATAATCAATCATGTACGCTTATGATTAATCGATCAATAACTATACGATTACGATTTATCAATCAATGACCATACGATTTCGATTAATCAATCTGCAATTCTATGGTTTTTTTTTTAAATTTATTTAGTATACAAAACATTGTACATACAAAATATTATGTTGAATTTATTAATAGTAGTGGTATTTCTCAGTCCTCCTCACTAGGGTGTCTTGTGCTGAGGCGGAATAAAGTTTTTTTTTAATTGTATTTATTGGTCTTTTGTGTCGTTTTTAGTGTTTTTTTAAGAGTTTTTTCATTGTCCTGCGATATGGTTATGATTTAGCATTCAATAATCGTAAGTTCTTGATTATTTTTTTTCCTTTTTGCATACTTACTATCTACTATAAATGTGTATATAGTATTAGGTAGATTTTTTTTTTTAATTATTTTAATATATATCATATAAGTTACCTTATCAGAAAAGAGGAGCTCTTGTGCCTGATAAGGGAGCCACGATTCTTACTTAGATTCAATGTTATAATATTATGTTATGTGTAAAATATATAATATATATATATTTTTTTAATATAAGTTTTTTTGGAAAAAAAGTTTGATTTTATTTATTTGTTCTTGTTGGTTCGTAATACAGCGCAATTCGGAAGGGAGATTATTGTAGTTTTTTATGGCTTGGTAAATATAATGGTTTTGCATTTGAGTTGTTTTGAAGATTGGCGTAATAAATTGATTTCCATTTCTCATGAGTTTGTAAAATTTTTGATATTCTGTGTTATTTTTTTCTTTACACATTTTTATAATGGAAGTTTGCTTAAATATATCATCAATATTTGGTACTGGAAACAATTTAAAAAGCAATTTTGTTGGGAAAGTAGAGTTTTTTTTAAGTATTACCTTTATAATAATTTTTTGCGAGACTTTTACTGAGTTTAGGTTGTTTTTATAAGATCCTCCCCAACCTATGATTCCGTAAATAAGCAGGGAGTGGACAAGAGCATAATATACATTTTTTAGTATTTTCACATTTAAAATATTTCTTAACCTAACAAATATATATATACATTTCCTAATTCTCTTTACTAATTCTATAATATGGATACATATACATTATAATATAGATACATATACATTATTGATTGGCTAATAATATCGATTACAATTACAATAATAGTTTAAAATTTGAGTTATGAAATGTAATCATCTCTTACAAACGTAGATCAAAAATCATAACTAATTAACCATCACGCCGTTTGCCCGCAGGGGTGGGCAGAGAGGATTGACCGTCAAATAAGTCGGTCTTGGCACACACTCCTTGCCTCATTACCATTCATACATCGTCTCATACATGCTCTTCTGTAATTCCTAACAATTTTTATCTTAAAAATTCCTAAAAAACCTGCTGCACATTATTTTTTTCTTAAGATTGTGATAGCATGGAAATGGAATAAGGATGGGTATTTATCATTGGTATCTGTTAGATATTACCTTGTATATATTTTTGAGCATTATTTTAATCTGCGATTACGATTATAACCCTAAAGATTCATACTACCTGCGGTTACGATGCTCGGAATCATAATCGTTGCAGGTTTGCATCACTACACGTAACCTAATAATGATGAATAATTCCGAATCCTTAAAAACACGTTTTCGGCCAATTTAATGACGTAGCTCTTAATCACATCCCCAATAAGGTGATATGACTAGCTCATTACCGGTCCTGATTTTATTCTCTTGTATCGGTGATAAATTTAAAATAAACAGGTTTGGCATTTCCTTAAAAAAGGCTGCGTTAAATCGAATCATTTGCATAGCATCACGTAATAGTACCTACTTGCATAGATACTTAAAACTGTTGTAAACGTAAACATGCCGTCACATGTGGTAAATTCAACCATAATATAATATGCAGGCGTGTACTGAGACGACGGCCATGGTTTCATTGAACTAGGTCCAGTGGACAATACTTGAGATTTACTGCGTTTAGTATCACATACAAGTTCGTTCATCAGACAAGCTGTCACCAGCTGCCACAAAGAAGCCGCTCTTTTTTGTGAACAAATGCCTTCCTGTGCCTTTGATACCCCGCCACGCATTGCTGTGGCTCAGTCTGCTAATTCGCTACATTTGTTTCTACCAAACCCGCTTAGTACCTACGCTTTGCAAAAGTGGAAAGGTGCAAAAATCTTTCACGAGCTAAAACAGCATTCGTAAATACACGAAAATCATTTATTATTTCAATAAATACAATTATTCACAAGGCTTTTAGCTACCCGAAAACGATAAATGCATAAATAAATATACAATTACAGTCGGTAGGTCGTCTCATACAGCGTTCCGTATTCGTCTTAGTGGAAGCGAGTAAGCGTATATTGTCATCTTAATCACACCCGTGATGTAGAATGTGAATTCCGCGCAACGATTATATACATAAACGCTGCCCGGTCCTATATACACACCCATAATCTTTGAATGTCTTATCTTTCTCATAACGACATTTCGTGAATAACGTTTGAATTAAGAATTTACTTGCCCCATTTTGCGTTAATTTTGTTAGGCAATAAATAACGTGTCTATTTGTATGTACTGTAATATCATTGACTCAAATCCACATTTTCGATGTTACCACCGCATTACTGAGTGTAATTTTTACAGATTAGCCTCTGCTAAGTATTGAACTGTCAGTGTTTTACAATTTTTTTCATTTTAAAACAATTTCCGTCTCTCATTTTTATTTTAAAATATTAGTTGTCAATAGGAATTGGCTTGACGAGCGTACTGGTACAGCGTTACATTCAGTACCGCCATGCACGCTGAGGGGTCAGTCCGGTTAACGTCTTATTACATTTGATCAGTTCAATACTACCTATATAATAATACAGAGTTGTACAACACACACACACAACTACCGTTAAGTTCATTGCGTTTATCTCGCAAAGGTGAGAGAATCCATTTACGCAATCATTGAATATGCTTCTACTTAACTTGATTGGAGTCCAATGTACTCAATTTCATAATACCTAGTTATACGTATAACGTCATCAGTTTTATGTAATAACCAACGCAGACCCGTGAAAAATTACGGGATATTATAATTGTAGGATTTGTGAGGCTGAAAATGTATGTAAAGAACACCTCAGAACAAGGACAATAAATTAATAAATTATTGCTGCAGAATGATCGATAAAAAATATTTAGCATCAACTTTTTAACAGCATTTTTCTTGGTCAGTTATAGTATAAGTTAACAACTTATGTGTAAATTTTTGATAGATCATTTTCAATTTTGAAAATGACAATTCAAATGTTTTTTTAATTATGAAACTTATTGGCAGGTACCTACTTTATAGCTTTTCTGAACTATTCTTGACAAAATCAGTTTCGGTTTTTTAAAAGGACACTTAAATTCAAAGCAAATCTGAGTTCATTGAGCCAGAGTTCACTCACAGACAGACCCACTATTGAAATAAGTATGTTTGATGATTGTAGATGGTTCGCAATGATGTTATTAAATTATCTTAACTTTTTTTTTTTTAAGTAATGTGTTATGCTGTTCAATAGAAAAAATAATGTCTTATGGTGTTTAATAGAAAAAAATAATGTGTATATTTTCAATACAAAAAAATTATGTGTTATGCTGTTCAATAGAAAAAATGTGTTAGGTATACTGTTAAATAGATAGGATTTATAACAGTTAACCCGGAAAATGTATAAAATAAAAATCATGCAGATAAAAAAAAATAATCCCGTAGTACACAAAACACATGGTAATAAAATTACATCAAATAGCAACATCGTCTGTTGATTTTGTAATATATTATGTACTGGGAGCTGGGAGTATAAGTTTAGTATTTATAGTAAAGTGTAGTGACATTTATTAAAGTGAGAAAAATTTTATTTTTTGTGTTTGTTTGATGTTTTGTGGTAGGTTATTGTACACTGTAATTGCCGTGTAATGAGGTCCTGTAAATGGCAGTAAAATATAAGCGTTGTAAAATAGAAGTTGTTTTATTTTAACCGATGACGATAACATGTAAACATTTTTTTATGTTGCAAATGCACAGTAAATAGGCTGGTTCCACTAGGTATTATGTTTTAAATTCGTATATTTTTCTTGTATTGAGGAATGATGATAAAAGTGAATCTATTCGTACTTAATCTGTAATTAGTGCAGTGGGCAGATCGCTACAGGTTCGCCGTGTTATTATATTATTCGATACTAATCTGTTTGGAATGCGATTCGATACGGCTGTCACGATTGTTATGAACAGGTAGTGTTTCAAGAGCGAGAAGTGCGCTGCTCGAGATCTCGCGTGCTCAAGTGTCCCACCCACCGCGTGACGTCTCGGGGACCTTCAGTGGGAGAGATGGGAGATATAAGCCAGTCTGTTAGTCTGTCTGTTAGTCTGTCTGTTGCACGCGGAGGAGATATCTGAAACAATCGTCGCGTGACGTCACTCCGCGGGACAAGTAATCCCACACTGTGCTGCGCTAATGTAGCTCGCCTCTCACGACAATCTAAATATGTTATTTATGTCGACGAATGATTTACCTCGGTCATAATGACTTTTGAGGTAGAAATATATGCGATACTTTTGATATTTGGCTGATACCCACCTTCCCTACGCGCTATATTCCAAGACATTCTATAACATAATACATTTTAATATTTGGCAGATAACCTACCTTCCCTACGCGCTATGTTCCAAGACATTCTATAACATAATACATTTTAATATTTGGCAGATAACCTACCTTCCCTACGCGCTATGTTCCAAGACATTCTATAACATAATACATTTTAATATTTGGCAGATACCTACCTTCCCTACGCGCTATGTTCCAAGACATTCTATAACATAATACATTTTAATATTTGGCAGATACCTACCTTCCCTACGCGCTATGTTCCAAGACATTCTATAACATAATACATTTTAATATTTGGCAGATAACCTACCTTCCCTACGCGCTATGTTCCAAGACATTCTATAACATAATACATTTTAATATTTGGCAGATACCTACCTTCCCTACGCGCTATGTTCCAAGACATTCTATAACATAATACATTTTAATATTTGGCAGATACCTACCTTCCCTACGCGCTATGTTCCAAGACATTCTATAACATAATACATTTTTTATTAATATTTAGAACTGTGGAAATGGTGCCATTTTGTTTACTTTTTGTTTATTTCTCGGTAAATAATAATTTTCAAATAAAATAATTCATATTCTTAAAAGAATTTACTTTGTGGCTTGCCATAATTTCAATATAAACACAAAATTGTTGTAAACCAATCTTATGTAAGTTAATGAAGGTAATGGTTAATAATGAAGGAAGGACACTTCTGAAACATTTAAAGAGATGTGTTAAAATAAAGTGGTTTACGACAAATTTGTATTTATATTGTAACTGGTTATTCATGTTTTTTCATAAAATGTAGGCTTTTCAAGTTACAGAACTCTGAATCTAGGAAGTATCATCAAAACATTATTTTTGCGGCCTATTTTCGCCCCCATTTTCCAAGTAGCCCACAGCTAAAAATGTACGGTTCCTTGATCATCTAACTAACTAACTAACTAACCATCACGCCGTTTCCCTGCAGGGGTAGGCAAAGATGATCCTGGCCGTCTTATCAAATTAAATACGGTCCTTGGGTGTTCGAATATTGGAGATGCTCGACTTGTACAGCACATAAAATACATTCTTACATTTCCACTTCCGTTCATGGGTCCTGGGAGGGAGGGAGAGAAGAGAGCATTGAAATAACCCACTAATGTGTGTTTGTTTGTCTTTCCATCGGCTCGTCTTAATCGGCTAGCGCTAGTGTGGTGACCAAAAGCAGCAGGAGACAAGCTGTCTCAAAAATACACCAAACCGTCTCTGACGTAGTTTTATTGCTGGAATCTCTCACGAAAGAGAGAGGGAGAGTAAACACCGGTACCTACGCATTGCTTCAGTTTTAAAGTGTTACAATCTTGTATCTTTTCATCAGTTCGCAGACGATGGCACCCCCTTTGAAATCAGTGTTCGCCGTTCGCACGTCCATCTGCGAAAACTAGTTTGTATCTCGGCCATCCCACAGAATTCAACCGGCGGCGATGTTGGCGATGGCGGCCAACCTGTATATTGTATAACGTGTATTACCTGACAATCGGAAGAAATCGAAACTGAGTTGTGATTGCAGGCACGGCGCAGCACAGCCTCGTGACATAATATCGGCACAGAACAGATGTTTTGAACTCGGCCGAATAGCGAGCCGCACTGCAGATGTGCAGATATGCGCCGATTTAAAAGCGGCCGTTGCACCGTAACAATTGCGCCGTGAATTTTGGTGTGAAAACTGCAAAGAATTCACAAGTTACGAGTATATCAAAATTTGTCGTTTTTAATATTTTTGTCATAAATAATTACGCATCAGGGTGTATTCCCGTATTTTGAGAGTGCTGAAACTTACTGATATAAAATATTGCTAATTTATTAAGAATTATTCGTAATACGATAAAATACTGAATTGCAGGACTGGATTGACAGGTTTCCTAATAATTTTTAGTAAAACACGAATGTTTTATCGCGACGTCGGAACGCGTGTTCATAAAAATTCTAATATTTTCGCATTTCGTCATTGTATATTATCAGGACAAACGCAGGTACATTAACACGTGTTCTCATATATTATGAATGTACTCAAAATTTATTAAGAAACAAATTGCAAACTGCAATCTCGTTTTTAACAGGATTTTAATAAATCAGCAATGATCATTTTTCTCCTTGTGCTTTCACTGTCAAATATTTCTTTTGTAAGTCGTAAAAATGAATCAATTTATATTCTGTTTTGTTATTGTGCTATTTAATTATTTTACTCAAACATAATATTTTTTCTTGTGTTAATAATAAAACTGCACTCGTACAGCTAAATACGTAAATGCAGACGTTAAATGTTATAATATTATTATTATGTTTCGTTTGCAAAAAAACTCCCGACGCCTTCGGTTCTCTGATTTAAATTCAGCGAATTTGAGCGCTTCAATATGAATTCGTTGGCATTAAATAAAATATGTTTTGTCGAGTTTTTTTTTGGTCAAAATTAATGAGATGCCTACGCGGCGAACACTTTGTGATTTACTCTGCCGAATTTCTAATAATGTTGTCGCCCATCGACAATCTAGCGCTGAGAAAAATGATAGCGCTTGGAAATATCCAATATAATAATACATGTATAATACATATCTACCTAATATGATAAACAAAATGACCACCCGGTCGGATAAGTTGCGGGAAATTGTAAATTGAGGTTCGTGTTTTGTTTTTATCCTTCACTTATGGTGAGATTATTTATAAACCCACCGTTAAAAGCATCAAAGACATTGGCGGTAATTGGCTGGTCGTCACATCGTAAAACCCAAGTTAAAACAAAGAAAATGCGACCTACTTTCTGGTTCGATGATTTCCGAAGAAAATGTAAAAGAGAAATATGGTAATAATTATATGAAATGTGTAGCTCCAATTTTGCATCATGTCTTCTGTAGCTCTGGGCTTCTTTGTCTTCGTGAACTTCTACTCTTTACGAACATCCCAAGAATCCCAAATATTATGTCCAACCCTTTTAAGGAGAGCATAATCACGTTTTCTTTGGAAGCTCTCAATTTCCTCAATTAATTTCCATTTCATCTTAGTGTTTCTGAGTAAGCATTGGGGATAAGGCCTTATAATAATAATAATAAATGTCTTAATAAATTGATTTCCACGAAGAGTCACGAGTCCTGACTTCATGCCCTCTCAGGGCCAACGAGCCTTTGTGGTGATCATTTAGGCCTCTCACACGGAGAAAACTTACGGATATGAAATATTGCTAATTTATTATGAATCTCTTCAAATTATTCATAATACGGTTAAAAACGGGATTGCAGGCCGTCAACGAATGAATCGATAGGTTTTCTGTTAAACTTTTAGTAAAAGAGGAATGTATTATCGCGATATCGGAACACGTGTTCCTATATCTTTTAACCGGATTACGGATAATTTTAAGAGATTTTTTATAAATCAGCAACTCATTTTTCTTCGTGCAGGGGTCAAAGAAAAGTAGATATTATTTTTTCGTAGTTCTATAACAAGTAAAGTTATGTTTTACTGGTATTTTTGACAACCTTTTCCCCTGCACGTACGCCTGAAACAGAAGCTTAAAATTTAGGTATCTACGTTTTTCTGTCTCAGAATATCGCTGCAACTAGAAAATGTATAATTATTCAATCGTAAAAATGAGTTGTTACCTACTTTGACATAAAGGAGCCGATTTTTACGTCCAAATTGTCATCCATAAAACGCTCGCGTTCTTCGGAACGATGCTCGTAAATTTTTCCAATAAATCCGCCACTCGGGCCTTTCATATGAATTTATTACGCTACGTTGTGTCTGTCCCATTACTTGGTCCTGTGTGGGAGGCAACCAACCAACGGCCGACCAACCAGTAACCGCATTAACATCAACTATCTCCCAACAAACATTACATCATGCTTTCACTGCAGGGAACAAAGCGTTTATTATGATGTTCCTTTGAAATACAACATTATTTATCACTTAAATGTTTTATAAGGCAACCAACCTGCCGTACCTTAATGAGAACCACCTTTTAAATATGCTTTTGTGTGGAACTTCTTATCAAAACGTGTAATATTGAAGTCATTCATTACATCATTTACAAGATTTTTAGAATTATGATGTAAGCACATTTAAAGACCTCGCGAATGTTGATTAACGGACTCATCGAAGACCATTAACTCCTCGGGCTAATTTGTTCGGTTTTGGGAACAAACAGTTATTACTATTACCCATAGAGTCAATTTGTTCGCTTTTCGGAACAACTTCTTTGGTCTCATAGAATTTGTTGTCTCCCTTACCGCCATAGTTAGAAATATAAACTAAACGATGTTAGAAAGAGAAAACACAAATCTTTAAATTCGAATATAGAAGTTAATCATAGAATAATTACAATGTACTAACTACACTTCTATGAAATCAAAGGTTCCGTCCGCAATTTGAGAAAAAAATTATTAAAATTTGTGAATTTTTATATGAAATGACAAAAAAGTGAGGTGGCGGTAATGTTTATAATCGTATTATTTTAGTTCAGTAATAAGACCAAAAAACGTAAGGTGAGAAATTTGATTAAAAAAAATAATATTTCGACAATTATATGTTTATTTCTAATAATAAAATTTGAAAGTGTATTACTTCATACTGAATACATTCAGCAATAAGCCATTAATTTGGATTTTATTGTAAGTGTTACACACAAATTCTTCGACTTTCTGACAGCATCTTAAAGAAATATAACGGTCAATATGCTAGTAGCCTAAAGGGTTAAAATGATAATTTTATGGATTATTTTGCAGCCATTAAAGACGTTAAAGTCCATTGCAATTATTATGTGTATGTACCAACGTTCGAGTTTATAAAGTTGGTCAAATTATTGTGTCACTTATCATATTATTATAATCAACAAGGAACCCAGATGTACGCTATTTATTTATCGTATGAATTATGGATTCAGTTGTTCGGTGCGAGCGAAGTGATGTAGTTCGCGGAATAACACTGTTATAGTGCGGCATCTGTTTATCGTCATAATTAATTTATGAAAAAATCATGTTACGAATTTAAATAACAATCACTTATTAGGTCAAAAGCATTACATTTGTTTATTTTATTACCAATAAATTGTTATTTTATTGTTAGCTATATAATATTTATCTGAAACGTTATATTCGTTGCGAAGACCGCTCTCAGAAATTATTTTTTAACTTGCGAAGGCCCAAAAGAGTGACGATATTGTGTGCTAAATACATTGATGTATTATACAGAGTGTCCGCGGTTACTTCGGGGGGTGATTCTGCGTGATTTTAGAAGTAAAAAATATGAATAACTTTTTTCGAAATTCTAATGTTTCAAAGTAGTTTTTAGGTTTCAAAAAATTGCATTTCGGAAAAATTCATAATTCTTATGGGCGCTAATTTGAGACTTGGGTTCGGACTTGAAAAGGCATTTTCCAGGCCCTATGGTACCAAAAGGGCTGAAGTTTAGAAATCGCGATAAGAATCACGATCCGAACTGAAATCAGTCACAAAATCTACATAAAATTGCATTTCTGGATTATTCATTATTCTCATGGGCGCTATTTTGAGACTTGGGTTCGGACTTTAAAAGGCAATTTTTCAGGCTCTATGGTACCAAACGGGCTGAAATTTTGTTATCGCGATAAGAATCACGGTCCTAACCAAAATCTGTCTTAAAATCTGCAAATAGTTGCATTTCGGGAAAAATCATAATTTTTATGGGCGCTAATTTGAGACTTGGGTTCGGACTTGAAATGGCATTTTTCAGGCCCTATGGTACCAAACAGGCTAAAGTTTAGAAATCGATCAGAATCATGGTCCAAACGGAAATCAGTCACAAAATCTGCATAAAATTGCATTTCTGGATAATTCATTATTCTTATAGGCGCTAATTTGAGACTTTCTTTCGGACATTAAAAGGCATTTTTTCAGGCTCTATGGTACCAAACGAGCTGAAATATTGTTATCGCGATAAGAATCACGGTCCTAACCGAAATCAGTCACAAAATCTGCAAATAGTTGCATTTCGGGAAAAATCATTATTTTTATGGGCGCTAATTTGAGACTTAGGTTCGGACTTGAAAAGGCATTTTTCAGGCCCTATGGTACCAAAAGGGCTGAAGTTTAGAAATCATGATCAGAATCATGGTCCAAACGGAAATAAGTCACAAAATCTGCATAAAACTCATTTCTGGATAATTCATTATTCTTATGGGCGCTAATTTGAGACTTGGGTTCGGACTTTAAAAGGCATTTTTTCAGGCTCTATGGTACTAAACTAGCTGAAATTTCGTATCCGCGATAAGAATCACGGTCCAAACCGAAATCTGTCAGAAAATCTGCAAAAAATTGCATTTCGGAAAAATTCATAATTCTTATGGGCGCTAATTTGAGACTTGGGTTCGGACTTGAAAAGGCATTTTCCAGGCCCTATGGTACCAAAAGGGCTGAAGTTTAGAAATCGCGATAAGAATCACGATCCGAACTGAAATCAGTCACAAAATCTACATAAAATTGCATTTCTGGATTATTCATTATTCTCATGGGCGCTATTTTGAGACTTGGGTTCGGACTTTAAAAGGCAATTTTTCAGGCTCTATGGTACCAAACGGGCTGAAATTTTGTTATCGCGATAAGAATCACGGTCCTAACCAAAATCTGTCTTAAAATCTGCAAATAGTTGCATTTCGGGAAAAATCATAATTTTTATGGGCGCTAATTTGAGACTTGGGTTCGGACTTGAAATGGCATTTTTCAGGCCCTATGGTACCAAACAGGCTAAAGTTTAGAAATCGATCAGAATCATGGTCCAAACGGAAATCAGTCACAAAATCTGCATAAAATTGCATTTCTGGATAATTCATTATTCTTATAGGCGCTAATTTGAGACTTTCTTTCGGACATTAAAAGGCATTTTTTCAGGCTCTATGGTACCAAACGAGCTGAAATATTGTTATCGCGATAAGAATCACGGTCCTAACCGAAATCAGTCACAAAATCTGCAAATAGTTGCATTTCGGGAAAAATCATTATTTTTATGGGCGCTAATTTGAGACTTAGGTTCGGACTTGAAAAGGCATTTTTCAGGCCCTATGGTACCAAAAGGACTGAAGTTTAGAAATCATGATCAGAATCATGGTCCAAACGGAAATAAGTCACAAAATCTGCATAAAACGCATTTCTGGATAATTCATTATTCTTATGGGCGCTAATTTGAGACTTGGGTTCGGACTTTAAAAGGCATTTTTTCAGGCTCTATGGTACTAAACTAGCTGAAATTTCGTATCCGCGATAAGAATCACGGTCCAAACCGAAATCTGTCAGAAAATCTGCAAAAAATTGCATTTCGGAAAAATTCATAATTCTTATGGGCGCTAATTTGAGACTTGGGTTCGGACTTGAAAAGGCATTTTTCAGGCTCTGTACCAAACGGGCTGAAATTTTATAATCGCGATATGAATCACGGTCCTAACCGAAATCAGTCACAAAATCTGCAAATAGTTGCATTTCGGGATAATAGTTGCATTTAGATGTTTAAACCATTTGAACCTTTGAACAGAAAGTAAGGTAGGTGTGTGCTCTTGTTCCAGGTGAAGGTGGTGGAGGGAGAGGTAGAGCATTAGAGCCGGCAGGATGGTGGACTATTACCGGACTTTGGGTATCACCCGGGCAGCCTCTGACGCAGAAATCAAAAAAGCGTAAGTACCAACATGTTAAATTTTCTTTTTAAGTTACACGCACCATTAAAAACAGGACAAATAGGATAAGATAGTAAATTAAAAATTAAGCCTATTAGCGCCAAATACGATCCAGCATCCATACATTATAAAAGTATTTTTTATCCCTTTTGAACCAGAAAGAGAAATCTTTATTTTTCTTAAATATATTCACTGAATGCTACGAGTAAAATCCTAAAAATAGCCAAAGCAATAATAGCTAAATTCCTAAATATTTGGTTAAACTTAAAAAGATATATGTTATTCTATGAACGAGATAAAAACGAATGAACAATTATGAATTGACAATTTTCTTACAAATTCCCTAACAAAAGGATTGTGTTTTCAAAATATCGTCTTCTTGAAATTTTTTCTGCATTTGGGGTAAAAAAAATAAGTAAAAATGTGGTAAGCAGTTTTGACATGATTTTGATATTAAAATTTTATTATTTAGAAATACCATTGTCTATTTTAAATACGAACAATTTATCTAGTTTCTAAAACAATATTTATTTTTAGGAAAAATTTAAAAAAATGAGAAATATATAGCAAAATAATTAGAATAAAATAACTTTCTTTTTAATACCATTTTATTGTATATATTTTTAAATATAAAACCAATCGGTTCCGGTTCACCCTGAACCTTCATCGGGTTACATAAAAACATTAAATCAATAACAGAGTTACAGTGCATTTATAGGTAAGATAGAAGAGGGAGAGAAAACATCAACTTTGGCAGGGGGCGAGGGGGAGGTAGGGGTGAAAGTAGGTTAGGTATTAGTATGGAAATAAAAAATCCCTAAAAATAAATAAAACCAATTTACTCAATAAAAAATTAGACTTGTCAAATAGCCCCAAACATATTCCCCTCTTCTCCACCTACTTTCGACACTTCCTCCCCCTTCCCCTCCCCCAAAGTTGATGTTCTCTATCCCCTTTCTATCTTACCTATTAATGCACTGTAACTCTGTTATTGATTTAATACCTTGTTTATACAACCCTGATGAAGGTTCAGGGTGAACTGAAACCGGTTGGTTTTATATATTGAAAATATATACGATAATAACCATTGTGAATTTTAGTAGTAAAGTTAATTTAACAATTCCAGAAGCTATTTAAAAATGGTCAATGATTTAACGATATCGAAGTTTTCCAATGCGAAAATGCTTCTGAAGCCAGAATTAATGAAATAATTGTCAGACATTTGAAGGTATATTAGGTATAAATATTTCATATTTTAATTATAATTTGAGTTGCATTGTTTTAAATAAAAGCTAGCAATAGTGCTTGTTTGAAACTCGTTTCAATAAATGTATGATACGTATTTGTTTATATGTACCAGTTTCGCCAACATCGATTGTTCTGTATCTGTTTATGATTTTCTAGGAAATGTAATTCTATACGTTGCCACTTATTACAACTGTTTTTATCAATCATGCGATCGGGGTCCCTTAACAATCGATACGATAGATGATACCCACCATATTGAATAAGTCATTAATCACAATCATAGTCACAGTATGCCATCAATCATCATACACACAAAGCTTTGTACCCATCAATTCCTTGAATTTTATATGGGCCTTTAAAGTTATATCTCTCTTGTTGTATTGGCTACGAATTCAAGCAGTGTTCGTTTACTGTTATATGCGCCTTTTTATGGCTAAATTAAATTGTTTGTATTTCATATTTGACCTCTGTAAAGTGTTAAAAGTGAACCGACATTTTCCTCTTTCAGATACCGCAAACTAGCTTTAAAATGGCACCCAGACAAAAATCCAGACAACCCGGACGAGGCAAACAAAAGATTCAAAGAAATTTCAGAGGCTTACGAAGTTCTTTCTGATGGTAAGTTGCCCAATCCATTGTTAAACTATTAAACAATCATATTATAATATAAATAATCTAATTATTGTAAAATTTCATTATACACCTAAATTTATACACTTGAAGCTGCATTTCAGTATTTATATTGAAATGTTGGTGTTTATCAAATGCTATTTATGTAATATTTAATTTCCAGTTAACATATTTTGGAATAAGCGGTTGAAAGGTTTCTTTGTCTGTCTCGAATGAATATTACATTTTTACTCCACTTCATTTAATTAGTAATTCAATGCTTAGATTGAGATTGATAGATAGATTAGTTATTACACAACATTTTTAATCAGGTTCTTAGAAAAAATAATTGATCTTTACGCAACGTTGATAGTTAACTTAATTTAAGATGATGTTCACTTTGTAAGTTGTGGGTTTGCTGCGCACTTTTGTGTGTGCGCGCATCTTTTCGAATTGTAGAGAGCAAGCGGAAAATCTATGATGCACGAGGTACCCAAGGCCACAGGTACACGCAGACTAAAGGCGGAGTCAACGGACATCGCCACTTTTCCTTCCGTGGGTTCTTTGGAGAGACTCCGTTCCACCGCTTCTTCGGTACAGACACATGACGTAACATGGAGCAGATGCGCTAAACCTCTCCGGCTTCCTGGCTCCACACTGATTTAACTAGCACTGAGAATACGCCAATTGGCAATAGGATATAACGACCTTTAACACGATTACAGAAGAGCCAAAACAATATTCTACAATCGATTTGGTTACACTGTAACTTTACGTCACATGTCAATCAGAGGTATCTGTCTTTTTTATGTTTAAGGCACCGTTTTGTTTGCTGGTTGGCCTGGGTAATAGTTATACATACTTAAATACAAAGTTACAGTGGTTCATTGCATTAAAAGGTGGTTTTGAGTACTTTGTTTCAAATGTAGCGTACTTGACACCCCCAATTCATTTAGTTTAAAGACATTCTAAGAAGTTAATTATTTTTTCCATATCTACTTATTACTTATTCATAAGTTTTTTTAAGTAATATTAGCAATTGTATATGTACTCTTGACATATTAACACAATTTTGGAAGAAACTTAAAATTACAAAAACTGAAATCTATCCTATTGCCATCACAGCATCGAATTGGTCAGTGAGTCGAGGGTTTGTATCGAATCCCTGAGCCGAAGCCAGAAAGGTTTATCATTTGAATGCTAGAATTGTCAACAAACTGGAATGGTGTTAATGGTCCCCTTTAAAAACGATTTCCCCCGCAATAATTAACCCGGTGTTTTTTAGATTTCACTAATGAGATAATTTATTAACTTTGTTATGATTTTACTAATCAGCTGCCGCCCCTGCCACTGCTTCTCCCCGTTGTTTGTCGTATTGTTTCATTGTAATTTGATTATTACATGAGGATTTGTACTTTAATACCAAACACGGTCGGTCATCTTAGGAATATGCTTCTCCATCTATTTAGGGTTATGTGTTTATTTCGCAGAATAAATTCATTATTTTTGCTACTCAAATGCTTTCGATAACGTTAAGATCGAGTAATTTATATAATATTATTCTGTCGTTGAAATATGCTTTTATGAAAAACATTATAAATAATATCTTTCTTCATACAAATGAATGTATTATTGTATCATTGAAGAAGACGATAATACTAATAAATCTAAATGAAACAGAACGAGACACAGAAAAATAAAAAGATAATGATCTCAACTGGCAATCGAGTCCAGGATCTCTGTCTTACCGGGACCATGTCTCTAACCACTCGACTGTCGGGAGCTAATTATTATACGTCATTTTTGTCAATCTCATATTTCAAATTCAGAATTAACACTATTATCTTGCAACTAATTTTTCCCATATTTTTGGCAGCTATCTTTTTGAATGATTACAAGTTTCTAAAAAATTGGTTTTAAACCTAGATAGTGTCTCAGATAAACATATCCGATTTTTATTTATATGGGATACCTATTTTACCTATTCGATTCCCAGTTGTTATTTTTCTGTGTCTTGGTTCTGTTTCATGTTTTGTTTAGATTTATTAGTATTATCGTTTTCTTCAATAATATATTACATTGATGGGTGTAACATTCAAAAGTTATTAAAGAAAAGTTGTTGCAACAAAAAATTTATTTATTATTGTCCACTTTTAAAAATTTGTTTGGTAATTTTTTTTCTTGAACCAAAAACGATTTTAATTCTAAATGATTTATATTATATTCTAGGGGTTGGCCCAGATGTTGTCAGAACCAAAAGGTACATATCAATTTAATTTGTGCTTCATAGGAAATTGATACTTAACTCCAATGTAATGTAACCATTTCCTGTTAAATTTGCCTATAAACAACAAAAGCATGACGTACTATCAAAGCCGAGTTTGCTTACAAAGCATTTAAATTAAATAGATTTAGATCTAAAAGGTTACAAAGTCAATTCAATTAGTATTCATTGGAAACTAATTAGTAATTAGTACAGCACTCTAATGGGTGCGTTTTTGGCATTTGACGCAAAACTGAATTCTTTTTTATTTACATAATAATAACAGTGGCCCCTCCTCCCCCGGTAAGGCGAAATAATTAACACAATTAATAAATAAATCATTCTGCTATCACAAATCGTTTTTGATTTAACATTTACTTATCTTGAGATATAATGTACAAAGCAGTGCCGGCTCGTGACTTTTGGGTGTGCTTGAGTGCTGATATTAAAAAAATGGCATTATTGATGTTGTTCTTCTAGCTGAAATTCTTTTTTTTTTTTTTTTTTCGAAAATTCGGTTTTTTGTATGAAGATTTTAAGAAAATCAGTGCCGCGCGCACTGCCGAACTGAAATTTTCCTGAAAATCTTCAAACAAGAAAACAAATTTTCGATGAAAAATTTAAAAATCATTTTGGACTAAACAACGTCAATAATGTCGAATTTCAGCACTATGTCATGAGCCGCCACTGGTATAAAGTTAAAGTTACTCATGTTTCTAATAATATTTTAATGTAGGAAATACTAAATTAAATGCTTTAGCTTGTTTCATGATGTAATTATTTCATCTTATGTACATTTATTTAATAATGCAATGGTAGAATAATATGTATAATGTGATTAATATCATATATTTTGTCTCAAATCGGAAAACCATAAACGCGTGTCCATACATTATATTATTTTCAGATACTGATTTAATTTTTGTGTTTTGCTGTTTATTATCAAATTAAAAATGAATTTCCCCTTTGTTTTCGACTGGTCACAAAACGACCAGAAACAATGTGTGTAAATTTTTCTGTGTGGTGTTATTTTTTTAAATATATGTGCCATAAACGTCAAAATTACATTGTTATTTACCTGCATGAAAAAATTGTTTACGTTTCAATGTCAATAATATTACATTATTCTATGTATATGAAGTGTTAAAATGAATTTAAGCCCATTCTAATACAAATAGTAGTTATACCATTGCAACGAACTTCATTAAAGTCATTTCGATTGCTTTTTGCTTGTAATTAGAAAGCCTTTCTGTCTGAAAGTTTACAAAGCATCTATCACGGGTTGATATAATACGATGGGAGTGAGTGACTGACTGACTGTGTGTTGGTTTCTTCCCGTAGAGAGGAAGCGGCGTATCTACGACCAGTTTGGCAAGGAGGGATTGGGCAATGGGCGGTCGCGTCGGCCGCAGCCGGATGAGGACTACGAATTCCACTACGGCTTCCCCTTCACCTTCCGGGACCCCGACGATGTCTTCAGAGAGTTCTTCGGCGGCTCGCCGTTTGGTGACCTGTTTGCTGGTGAGTTCATTGCAAACATATTGCTAATAGATACAGCGGTGAATCGCTCATGAACTCCTTTGACCCCAACATTCAAAATAAGAAGAAGGTTTGTCGATGGTAATATGTAGTTCAAATAGTTTTATCGCTGAAAGTTTCTAATGCGTTCCCTCTTTTGTATCTAGAAAATAGCATAAGTTCACACACTCAAAATTAAAAATAAAAGACAACATTGATGTTTTCTAATATGACATGTTTATAAAACACAACCTCTTTTTACTTTTATGTTTAGCTGGAAGAATAATGAAGTACATTTGAAAAGAGTGGCTAAAATTTGAATCTTCTTTATTCATTATTATTTGTGGTTTTCTATACAAATAAAAATGTTTGTTCAAAATTTTAAATCTCCAAAAGTTCTTCACCGATTTCTTTGAAATTTTGACACAACGTTGCATTCGAATACACATGTGTTTTTATATATATATATATATATTGACCTCTTCCCGTAGTATGTTGATCCAGTAAGAAGTTGTTAGACTAAGTTGATCCACCTTTAACACCATATAACTTGGCTATTGTGGAATACATCTGAATGAATTGGCAACGGTGGTACAATGATTATCAATGTTGCCAGTTTGCCAGAAAAACCATTTGATATACTGTTCATAAAATTTTCAAACTTTGTATGGAAATCGGATGCATAATTTATGTTGATCTACCCAAATTGGCATACTTATGTTGATCTCATATATATTGATATATTCCCGTAGTATGTTGATCCAGGTAAGAAGTTATTAGACAAAGTTGATCCATGTCCATATATCTGGTTTTACTAAATGAACCAATCAAGAGGGCAATCGGCGGACTGTTCATCACAAGGTTTTATGTGATTCCGTAATCTTTTGTGATATTGAACTCAAAGCATTAGTCCCTAGAGTCGAATATCGCATGAAATGACTGTGAGATGGTATCGTTTCATATCAAAATGACGTGATCCTTCGACTGTTTGTTGTTTGAATTGTTTATAAGTAGAGATGGCAAAATTTCGTTTTAACTAAAAACGCGAAAAAATATTTATGGATCGAAAATAGGGCATTTATAAGTTTTCTTTGCGTTTCAAGGCATTTGAAAGTGTTTCCAGTGATTTCTATTTCGCGAATTAACGCGAAAAACGTGATTTTGGCCGTATTTCAGCTAAATTATTCTATTTAGCGAAATAGGCGCGAATTTCCCGAAAATACCGGGTATTAAAATAATATGTGAGAATTTCAAAAAATCGATATTTACATTACGATTTTTTATAATTTTGTTACTATTTATGTGTAAATATTTAATATTTTTGTACTGTAGGCTAAAATTGCTTTTTGACATTACACAAATTGTGCGAAATAAATTACGCCTATTGATGTTAATCGCAATTTGCATTTGTTGTGTTTGTGTTTGACCCGTACTTAGAGTTTCCTTCCTTATTAATTTAATATTAAAATTAATTATTTATAATCTTTCACATGGAAATACTTGCAAATGAAAGTTATACATATATTTTACCAAAAATACTTAAAATATGCGCTAAAAACATTCAGGAAATAATTTTTTTTCTATTTTGCTACAAAACGCTAAATTATGCCTCAAAATGCTATAAAACGCTAAATTTCCAATTGTTAATGCTAAAAAATCTGAAAATTAATGCTAAATTTTGCCATCCCTATTTATAAGAAATGTATGTGTATTTAGATTGAAACGAAACTTTCGCAAAAGTCAAATCCATAAAAAAAAACATAACTTAACAGGGGTACACGGGTTCATAGGGTGAGGTTAGTCTAGGTCCTGGCGGCGGATGCGTTTGCCCATCTACTGCGTGGCGGGCCGGATCGAAATAAACTGGTTGAGGGATACCTTTTGACCGTAAAAATCCAAAATGGCGGCAAAAGGAATAATGTTATATGGGAAATTTTGAACCTGTATCTTTTACCATCTCTCCTGATTACGCTTCGTGACTTAGCAGGGGAGGCCGGGTTCTTGGTTATAATGGGTAATTAATTGAGGATTTGACGCGGTTGGAGCTAACAAAAAACTGTCCAAAGAAGCGAAGCTAGCAGTCCACAATGGAGTGCTGGTACCTACCCTAATATATGGAAGTGAGGCATGAAACTGGCAGAAGAAGGCTGAAAGTAGACTGAATACTGTAGAAATGAGATCCCTGAGGCATATGTGCGGTAAAATCATGTATGACGGAATGTGCGTATGCTGTGTCTATTCTAGGGGTATTTTATTAGAGCCTGTTAAAAGGAGCTAGCAGCATTGATCCCCGGTGCACCGTGCACGTGCTTGATACTCGACGGACACGAGCAAAATACACGTTCACAGTTAAGTTGATGTTATCTATACATATATGAACGGGTCGTTTCTCCGACTCGTTTTATCGTAAGTCGGCTCGCATGTGGAACGAGCTATCGGCATCTGTTTTTCCTCCTCCATATAATCCGGGCCTCTTTAAGACCCGCATTAATAAATTCATTCCTACAGACCCTATCTTAACCCGCCCCATAACCCCAACTGCCCAACTGGGTGGCGACATAGTTTCTCTGTATTTAACGTGTTAAGACAGGGGCACTCTTGTGAGAGGTGTCACATAAAAAAGTCATACCTCCGAATTTGAATATAGAGTCATACAAAATGATCTATATTATAACGAATGAATCCACCCATCTTTTATCGATTGTCACATTTTATTAGGTAAAAAAAATCCTAAAGTTTATAATCGCACAACTCAACTCAACTTCAAATATTAATATTCTGTATAAACGATTGTTACATCTTACCGGAGGTGACCGGATAAATCATCAAAATGATAATTCATCACATCTTTAAAAAGTTATTTAAACTCATGGAAAGTAGTGAAAGAAAAACATTATTAACTGGGTTAAGTAGGTTAGGTTAGGTTTAATTTTTTTATTCATCATTCCTAATGACTTTATATCACTTTTTAAAGGTGTGTTGAATTGTCACTGTGTTGAGTTATCATAGAACCCTTACCGGAAATGTTTAAATTTTAAAGTTCTCTAAGGATGGGTTGTTTCGCAGAATTTGAACAATTCATCAATTTTCAACGTTCATTTTCAAGTTCTGTGAAAGTTCTATTTAAGTTCGGTTGTTATATCATTACAGGCTAGTAGCTTGATAGAACTGAAATAATAACAGAACTTGAAAAAATCCATCACATAACTTGAAAAACTTCTTTGAAATTTGAAGAATTGTTCAAATTCTCCGAAACAACCCGTCCTAAATAAAATGAAATGCTCTTAAAAGAATCATCTCATATTTTATATTACAAAACAATATTACCGGAAGTCGGCATCTTTCAAAATAAAATAAAGCGTAAACTAAAAAACAGCTACAAGGTGGCTACAAATGCAATTATATTTAATCAATTTGATCGATTATTTTTTGTGTGAAGTTTTTTTCACAGTGGCCCAATGAATATTACATGGGGCCAATTGAACCAATTTGACTTTAAGCATTTTCTACGTCTTGCGATAAAAACTTAGGTTTACGATAAAAATACTCATAATCAACGGCAAAAAACTAGATGCCTACCAAATTCTTGTTTTGTTAATCTCATATAAATTAAGCTATATACTCATAAACCGATCGAGTGAAAAGCTGCAATGATCCCGACCCCGGGGTCATTGCAGCTTTTACGGAATGACGAGGAAAATAAGTTTTTTTAATAAGTTGAAAAAATTACTTTTCAAAATTTCAATTATGTTTAACGTAATACACTATCTGGCCTCAAGAAAATCAGTTTAATCACGAACCGTAACTATTTAATGTAATAAAATAACAAAACAAATTTATATTAACATCATAGTTTGCTTTAATCTCAATAAAAAAATAAGGAGAAAAAGTTTTTTTTATGAATGAGATAAAATTTTCCCCCAAATAACATGTATATATATATTATTATAATCAATATTATCCGGGAACGCGGTGGCAAGACGTAAAATTCCATAGCCGTTGATTATCAAAGACAAATTAAATTATACTTATTATATGAGTTAAATGTATTCTAATCAGGGTGTTGACAAATCCCGGCCAGTCTGCAGCTGCATTCTCTTAACAACGAAGTTTTGGTCTGATCACATTTTCAATACAGTGTTATTTTTTAACGAAATTAGTTTCCATACGGAGAATATACAAATAAACCTTTTTGTGTATAAAAACATAGCTGCTTTTAAGTTAAGATGTAGTGTGATATGATTTTTATTTTTTTATTAAACACTAATATGAAACATGAAGGAATTATCAAAATTTAAAAAATATATATTGAAGTGTTTTATCTTCTCTTTTAGTTGGTATTACTATAAACTGCACGTGTTAGTTCTACTTCTGCCATTTGTGTGCTAAAAATACTTTATTCAACTTCTCGAAGCTAGTATAGCTGTGGCTTTTTGTAGGAAATATGATATCTGAATATAATATTGTCAATATATTTATGTTTTCATTTTTTACAAATAAAAAATTGTGTGAATACCGCACCGTCATACAGTCCTAACCGCTCCCGTCTGGAGCCAGTGAGACTATGGCATCCTCAAAGGAGACCTCGAAGGAGATGACGAGGAGGAAGGTGGTAGAGTACCTGGCTATTCAGATATGGTCACCAAACACTAATTGTAAAATAGTGCAAATTAATTTTAATAAAATTTATTTGAACCCGCGACCTTCTGATTGCTAGTCGAGAGCCACCTCAAGTAGTTTGATATGTTTGGTGACTTAGCAGGAGTGCCCGGGTTTATAGGGTGAGGTTTGTTCGGTTCTTGGCGGCGGATGCGCTTGCCTACCAAATGCGTGGTGGGCCGGATCGATTATTCCTCTTTAACGCATCGCCTTGCAACGCAATAGGAGAGTTGGATTCTTATGGTTATCACTCGAACACACTGACCCCCAGATTACTACCCACCCATCATACCTATTTCCTTCCCATAACTCACTGTCCTTCCTTTCTTTCAAAATACCCCCAACACAGCATTCACAAAGATGACATAGGCCCTGAGAGTTACGATTTTCCTAAGGGCCTCCTGTGTGGAGACGATGTAAAAAAATACAAAAAATAAACAACTATCTCGCTAAATCCTTGGCGGTGACTAATGGTAGGGGTATTGGTTATCTAATAAATGGTTCCCGGGGCGGCGGTACACATAATTGTAATAATTCTCGAGGGCTCTGATGTACAGACATTATGGCTCCTGTTGATTGACGAACATATACGAAAACATCGTTGGTTAGAATCGGTGCTTGAAATGACTTTAGCCATGTTTAATAAGAAACAAATTGGAATAAATTTTTCAGCAATTTTAATTTAAAATTTGAAAAATTAAATTCTCACCAATCTAATCGCCGCAATTTTAATAGGCACAAATAAATTATGGATATTACGCTTTGTTTCAACTTAATCATTACAAGAAACTTACGTCGGGAGAGATGGTAAAAGATACATTAAAATAAAATTTGATTCAATCAATGTTCAAAATTTCTCTTTTAAAATGACTCAATGAACCTCACCCCATGAGCCCGGGCACCCCTGCTTAGTCACAAAACGTAGTAAATGATGCATTAAAGTTACATTTTTGTTTAATCAAGTTCAAAAGATTTTTTAAGCATGGATTTGACGTTTGCGAAAGTTCCATTTCAATATAAATACGCGTGAGGCAGTCTATCCTCTTTAAGTAAAAAGTCATTTTCATAGAATAAAGATGTTCTAACAGAATCCAAAAAGTACCACAACGCGCGCGAAATCGGCGGTTACAAGTTACAACGATGCAAGCCGTCAAGTCTGTCAGAAATATATAGATCAACAAAATAAATCGTGTAAAATGTATATGCGACCGAAAAATGGGCGTGGCTTACAGCTAAATCTCGATGACACAAGTTGATCTATGAGGATTTACATATGTATGCCAACTTGGGTAATGGATCAACATATCCGGGGTGGATCAACAAATGCAAACGGATCAACATATACCTGGCGTACCGTCGCGCGAGATCAACATAGTACGAGAGGGGATAAATATATATATATATATATATATATACTATATAGATGTCACCTGTGCTGAGTTTTAAAAACAGCGCCATTTGTTGGATGTAAAAACAAAACGTGCTATTGTTTCTCTATCTGCACTACATCTGTCTGAGCCACAGCAATGCGTGGCGGGGTACAGCTAGTCCATTATAAATAAATTAAACAACGTTACTTTGTTTGAACCTCTATATTTTTTTTTATATACTACAACCGGTTTCAGAGCAACCATTCCTTCCTCAGGGAAAAACAGACAAACTTAAGATTACAAAACAATGGGTTCATATATATATTACTAATTGTTGAAGTGGGGGTGGGGGCGTGACTAGGGATTAGTGAAGAGTGGGGGAAGGAAATGGAACATGTCTAAGATGGGACTGTAAAATAATATCATCCCTAGTCACACCCCCACCCCCACTTCAATACTTAGTGATATATTATGTTCACCCATCGATTTGTAATGTTAAGTTAGGAAGAAACGGTTGTTCCGAAACCGGTGGGCATATATAAAAAAATATAGTGATTCAAACAAAGTAATATTATTTAATTTATAGAAAATATTTTTCAGACTTGCTTGTACTAAATTCTGTAACGTAGTATGTTATGTATCTTTAAATTTTTTCACTCTTGACGGTTGTCACGCACTCTTGTGCCCGCAAGACTGATATATGTACATTTATAATATTATTATAAATGTATGAATATCAGTTTTCGTTTTAATCTATATGAACAGTTAACTTGATTTTAATTTGAAAATTTTTAGTTTGATTTTTCGCTCTCTAAAATGTACTTGATGTGATATTTCACAAAAATTACCCAAGCATAATTTATTATTATTACAAATAGCAGAGTAGGCAGTTTTTTCTTATACTTTGCTATTCTTGCCCAGTAAACCTTGTTCCTAAAAAATTGTAAGTGCGCTGAGTAAACAAATAATCGATTATACTTCAACACAAATAAAATTTTTGATGATTATTTAAATTTTTACAAGGCGTCTTCGAAAATTTCAATGGCACTACATATTTTAAAATGAATACTAACATATTGGTTATAAATATGTGCATTACACAATGGTATTGCGAGGCATTACATTCAAGGGCACACAATCAGCGCATAAAACAATGATGCACCGCAGTACACAGTACACAATAATAGGCTCTTATCAGTTAGCATGTAACCACAATGCAAACGTAATAAACTTTCTGAGATATTAAATATTTAATAATACCGCACCAGTACCGGTTTGAGATTGAGGTTACTAATTAAATGTAATGCTTAAAGAACAACCGAGATCTGAATGATACCTTCGCTTGGTACAAATCCAATCAATTATATCTATGGGGAGGAAGTTCACCCGAAAGTACGATGATTGGAGAATCTGAGGAAGAGAAGGAACCATCCATTGGGCAGCCTGGCTTTCCTCGAGAGGTGCAAGGAGGAATCGATCGTACCAGTACACATACAAATCAAAAGACACATCGCATCCTGAAAAGCCGACAGGGTATTTCAAAAAGCGGAGGCAGCGCTACCAAGGGAAAGTATTAACTTGATGGAATATCTCAAGACCAATTCGGTCTAAACCTGCCCCTCAGTGCAACTCCATTCAAAGAAGATTAAAAGAAAGTTAACAACATCACTTATAAAGACGAAGGGGCTAAGCTCAATAGTTCTTGGTATCCGGTAATTGACGGCTACACCAAAACTAAACACAGAAAACCATTGTAAATTATACTGTAGAGGATTGGAGCTGACAGACGGTAACACATCTACATAAATAAGCACACACACTTCACCACAATCTTCGATTACACATTTGCCCTGATGGAGACTGTAATGCTGTCCGAAACATTGGCTAAAGAAGGAGGTAGCCCAACACAGCATAATACCACAAAAATAAATCACTGTGAAATTTTATATGCTCTGTAAAATCCATATTTCATAATAATACCGTCTTTTGATTATTATGATCGCAAACCATTAGCGAAATTTGGTTGAATTTGAAAGTGGTATCCTTTGGAAAACCATCTTTGAAGTTTTTTTGTCAAAGATAATGTTCCGTCTAAAGGCTGTTCAAGAAGCAGAACAGTCTGTAGTTTGTTCATTAAGCGTGTAATCATTTTCAAAAAAAAATTAATAAATTTGAATCTAAATGCCTTGCAACTTTGATAGATTATACGCATCTTGCACGCACATTGCAATTAAAAAGATTTAATATTAGTTCACTGCAAATTCCAATGATGTATAGACACTAAAATAAATCCTTCAAAGTTCACTGATTTATGCATTACATTATGTAGTTCCTATTCAAGATTTTTTTTCTCGATATTCTGTAATCATGAGGAATACTACACAGAATGTCCACCTACTTTAATATTTTATGAAAACTTCAACAGCAGTTCTTTTTCAAAGTTATAGATAGCAGCAATTCTGTTTGCAGCTAGCACATGAAGCAAGTGCGTACAACCATAGAATAATGTATAACACTGGAAGTTCCTTCCGTACAAATTTGAATGGAAACAAATGTTCCATTTAGCTCAATGATCTCACTTACCAGTATAGTACAGGTGAGTGCCCAACATTGTAGATCTCCATTCCATTTAAATTTCGTAAACACTCTTTTATGTTAGAAATTTAAACCGCGATTAGGCAAATATTTGGAACACGAAACACACCCACAAAGCATTTCTTGTGTTATTCTTTATTCTACGCGTACAATAGATGTTAGTTTATTAATACTGTAGATTATTGGAATTGTTTTGATTGTTGAATGAAATGATAATTATTAATTTGCAGGCATAAACGGTCACCACCGCGGGCGCACCAACGGCCACCATACCTCGCTGCTGTCTCCCTTTGGCTTTGGCTTCGGCGCCATGGAGGACCTGCTGGCGGCAAGCAGCGGCCATCACAATGGCCATCACAACGGCCACCAAGGTTCCTTCACGGCCTTCTCCAGCCTCAGCTCCGTCGGCGGTGGTGGTATGCACGGCACTACCGTCAAAAAGACCTCCACCTCTACACGCTTCATCGCAGGGAATAAGGTCACCACCAAAAAGTATGCACCTTGTTTATTATTACTTGTACAGTTTCTTGTTGATTTTACGGTTACATGAAAATCACTACAAAGGTGCAAGTGTGTCCATTTTATTACAACCCTTTTTCCACAGGATACTTGTGTACTTACGTCTAAACAACTTGTTACGCACGTCGCTACTGAATTCACGAGATCCGCGTTGCTACCAATCATCGATGAATTCTCGAAATGTCAAAACTAGAATACCTCGTTCAAAACAAAGTTGCTGTAGCTGTCATTTTTATATCCTGTCATTCTTTGTTGACTGTTCGTTCCTAGCATTGATCTAAAGCAGGAGCAATGTTACAAAGTGTCTGACACAAGTGACGCCATGTTTAAAGTCTCGACGACGTGAATAGGCACAACCTCGGTTGCGGGAGACTGGTTTCTCCGACTAGTTTACAAAATGTGGGTAACGTGTGCCTGTGTGCGAACCTTCACATATCTACAGCATAATTGCGTATCCCCGTGGATGAAGGGTCTACGTGTTCATGATGTTTACAATGGTTTATTTGGCTTGCTATTCACTTTTCAGTGGTTGTTCATGTAGAAATTTTAGGGAGCGCATTTTTAATACACTAAATTAATGCAAAAAATAATTTTAGGTTATTTCTATAAATTACTCAATCCTTAAATCACTCAAAATTATAAATAGAATTGCATTAATTTACATAAAAATTTTGAAAAACAAAAAACCACTTTCAGATTAACTTGTTCATTTTTGTCGTCTCCTGTAAAGTTTTCAATTCAAACCATAGTTGAAACTTATTACATTTTCATTTCAATAGATTGCATTTGAAGCAAAAATTTAACTTTGAATGAGCTTTTCATTTTTCATTTTTGCTTATTCAACTTGCTGTCGATATTGTTATTGAATTCATAACGCAAATAACAATTTAGAAATTGCATTAACCTCTCAGAAAAGGACTTTTATTTACTTTATGTTCCTTTGCGAACTGTCAAAACGCGAAAATTTTTGTGTTATTCACGAGTTTTGTTAAAAGCTTCATAACTCACGTTTTGGGAAACGTAGCCTCATTCTAAAAAATGTTTTGGAAAGGTTATGAAATTCACTATCGTATTGTTTTGTTATACGTAAATATTTGCGTGTCTAAATATACATTTCTGAAAACGTAAAAAATATGTAAAAATCGCTGACCATTATTTCAAAGTTGTGAAAAATGTACTTTTTTCTGAGTATCATAAAGAAATAACACTTTACATATTGAAGAAATATAATTAAAAACTATTAGTCACCTCAAAATATTAACCGTCCAAACTAAAATATTTTTAATAAATTATTTAAAAACGCAATAAATTATGAACGAACAAGATGACAGATTCAATCGACTCAGATAATGCACCTCAACATTCCATAGATATTCTTGAATGCAGACGCGTAGCGTTATTCATTATCAATACTCTGTTTTTTAAATCATGGCAATCCGTATACTAGTGATGGAAATAAATCGATTTTTGTAAAATCTCGCGCGTTTACGTGAAAAGACGTACTAATGTCTTGACCGCTATTATCATATTTACGTCTTTTGACGTTCTAATGTTCCGAGTGGTTAAAATGTTTATTAATGTTTGATTTGTTTTGTTGTTTCAGAATCTGCGAAAACGGGCGAGAGACAGTAATGATGTACGAGAACGACATATTGAAATCCAAGACTGTAAACGGAGTCCCACAGTCCATAACCTACAGCTAAACTGTTTACCTAGAGCTAGTTTGGCATCAACTAGGTATATCGCGCACTCAATAACCTTAACCTTCTATTACTTTAATAATGTTTCGCTGTTTTTAAAATCCCCCTTTTTTATTTATTAAATCCTAGTTTTTAACAGGTTCCTTTTTAATTATTTAAAACTGCCAACTATATGTTTACTATTCATTAAATAGGATATTTTAATCCTCGAGTATGTCAGCGAGGGACATTTTTAAAAATTAATTTTTGTTTGATTTTGTTTAGCTTTATTTAAGTGCGAGTGTTTAAAGTTTTGATTGGTGGTGATTGATGGGAACATTAGGGTCTCCCCACACCGGTCACCCTCGGTGCGGGAGCATTGTTATGTTAGTGTGGGCTTACTACATAAGGCAGAGGGCATCAGATTAGGTGGTTTTGTTTGAAACGGTTGCACGGTAAAACATATTGTAAACATACATGTCGAACAAGACCAAAAATTTAACCCAATCGCCGCCAGGCCTATGATAATTAAGATTATAAAACAAAATTCTACTTAGACGCCTAGTTTATCTAATACAGGCTTGTCAGCAATTGGGTGAACGTGTAAAAACGTAACGGCAACAGAAGTAAGAACGAGGCTCATGTTCGGCTACTGCAAACAATGCACCTCTTTACCTTTATTTTTCATCTAAACTTACGCAAAGGTAGATATAATATTGCCAATTTTGTAAATATAATAAATTTAGTTTTCATTTTTCAAAGGTAGCTTGAATCCAATAACATATTGAGCTTACTGTAACGCCGTACACAACACATATTGCGACATAACCATTAACGCAACGTTATTCAGCTGCTTTGTGGTGCATGCGGAGCGTCAGTAGAGTTGTAGGGATGTTCGCCACTTGCCAACATGCGTAGACGCATCGGTGTAAACATTTTGGTGTAAAAACATAATTTTAAGTTTTTTTATATACAAAATTACAGTGAGTTAGTCCAGCGTGATAATTCTCACTAATAGTTTAATATTCTTTAATTACGCTTTACTTTAACTGATATCTAATTTTTATGAAATATTTTAGTTGTAATTACTACTGTCATCAATAATATTTTAATCCCTTAGTATTTGTGGCATCATTTGAATGTTGCAACACTTTGGCAATTATTTAGAGTCTGGCCATTTCTTATGATTTCTAATTTCTGTTATTTGACTTATTTTGAAATAGATTATTCAAATATTGTAATGTGTTCTCTATGAATTACGATGAAACTCTCTTAAGAAGTTTTCCAAGGAACTGGAAAGCCTTATATGTAGGATAAATTAGGCCATTTGTCAAATTCAATCTTCAAGGGGCTGAAAAAATCAAACTTCTTAAGTGTGAAACTTGTTAAGTGGGAACTTATTAAGCGAGTTTTACTGTATTTATTATGTATCTTATTAAAAATACCACATGTTCTTTTCTGAAGCCATAATATGTTAAAATATTTAAAAATTGTGTTCAAACTTTATTTTACAAGTGTAATCTTTTCAAATTCACTTAATATTTAAAACAAGAAATAAATATATTTGACAAGAAAAAAAAATTGTGATTATTTGGGAACTACATTTTGGGATAAATGAATTTAAAACACTTGATAATTTATGCCAAAATCTCAAATAATATCAGGTCCCTGATGACAACAAAATGTTACCAAAATTAATCAAAGTTAAATGAACAATGCTAATTATATTGGAAGATATTGTAATCGGTAAACAAACAAATATCAATCAGCTATCAAAATTGAATAATTATCGTTACCAGATCTTTCCTAGTAAAGTGTTTAACATTAAGTCTTGTAGTTTTAACAATGTAAGGGCGTAAAATGTTGGGTGTAAAACCAAAACCGCCTGAGGAAGGGCCAATACACTGACAACCAAGATGGCCGCTGATCTTGTGTAAACAATTTTTTAAAAAGCAGTCAATATGAAAATTCACAAAAAAATCACTTTGGTACAAAAAGATTAATAAAAAATTCAATTTGTGATGTGAATAAAAGTGTGGACTTTTGTGCTTTTGATAAATGTCATGATTTTTGAGGATTTGAAAGAAACAAGACAGGCTCTTGATGAAATTCGAAAGAACTCTGGCCTTTTGCCCGGGCGGCATTGGGATAACTGTACCAACAATAAATATGGTCATTTTGTATCATTCCTCATTCCATTATATCTCCACGTGATATTGGAGAATTCACAAGCTGCAAAAACAATATCCTCAAATTAATAATAATAATTGGATAATTTGTATAGCGTCGTTTTTGTGAAAATCACCTCAATAACACTAATATGCTATTTATTCTCAGACATTACAACCTGTGACTTCACTGTAAAGAAGTCTAATTATTTGTATCTGCTCTGACATTAATTTTCTGATAAAAATGTAAATTAAATAATTTTGTTGTCACATTTAGTAAATTAAATGATAGTGAATATTGTATAATAATACAAGTCATTTGGTAATTTCTCAGATCTCACGGAAATAAATGTATATTTTATGAGAAAATTAGCCGAGTGGGTGAATAGGACTGGACTGCGGAAAGACGCCACGAACTGTGACTGAAAGTGTTGTAATGAGAAGAAGAAGAAGGCGAAGGTGGGATTGGGTCTAAGTTGGGTTCGGCTTGAGGAATATTCTTAATGACTGTAAATATTATAAATTGTTTGTGACAATATGGAGGTTTCAGTACATTCATAAAGAATCGATTTTACGAAATCTTTATGTTGAATAAAAATGATTATTTCAGACATGTTGTTTTATTCCTTTTAAAAAAGTATGTGTATGTACTTATTTGTTTTATGTATACCACGCCCAGATCACCTGTTGAATGCACAATTGGTTTCTTAAGAGTGGGTTATAGGGCAGAATGGTGATTTGCTGGAAAACGGCTCTCTAAAACGGCTTAATACTACCTTTCGTATGTCATTCTCAGACTTCATATTCTTTGTTACCTATTGTTACCTATTACCTATTATGGACTATTATTTTTCAGTCTGCCTATTTTTGTTTGTAGTTGTTGTAGGCATTCGACCATAAAAAATAAAAACATTGATACACCATACAACCCACTTTTAAAACTTGGATCTATGATTATCGCGTTAATAACGGCTTTACACAATATTTTTAATTTAAAATATGTATATAATGCACACATCTGTAGAAGTACGGCCTCTTATTATCGTTATGCTATCTGTGGATATTAACAATTAAATAAATACTTCATCTTGCACCAAATTTTCAACACATTTCACAGTTTTTTACTTATTCCGGGATGGAAGCCCCCGGTGATGGCGGTGAAACTATAGGCTCCCTGTTTTACGGCGTATATATTTCGAAAATGCCATCAAGATGTTTCATTAATGGGTCTAAAAGTAGAATACCGACTCACTTAAAGAATTGCAAAAATCTAATGAAGCTACAAAAACAGTAAGTACTCACAAATTCTCTTTTTTCATGTAAATTTGACGTATTGTATTTTTTCAAGTGTCATATTTTTTAAAAGGCGTAAAATACAACATTTAATATGCGTTCCTTTTCCTAACGGTTAGCACTAACGTCATGTTGTTTACTGGCGGCATCTTTATGCATGTGTGTGTGAGAGAATTCATTGTCTTTACGCGCTCTGACTAAGTGGGAGAGGGAACGTTTTTTCATAGGGCACGTTTGGTAATTAAACCAAAAATTACCATCTCACGCCAGATCATTTGTTGGTTTGGTAAAATCGGACGTTTTAAGTGAAAACAAGTCAAGTTTTTCACTGTTCCTACCTTACATGGTAAGGGGTATTAACACGTTGAACGCCATTGTGGAAATGAAGAAACATTACCATTTTAAATTTGAAAAAAAAATACTCAGATGGCATCGGCGACCATCAAAACGTATTCCTTTTTTTTTACCAAAATTTTCCATGAAAATCAAGAAAATTAACTGCGGTCACCGGTGACCGTCATGGCACTATGGGAGAAAAATGACGATTTTCGTTATGAGGAGTAAACAAGTTTATTACCGTTTTTTATTTTTATCTTTAGATTAAACAGATAAAAAAATCTTTTTAAGGAAATTAACAATACCATCGCTTTTCTGCGTATAAACACGTAACCATTCACACGTTGTCAAATCAAAGATATTCTATCTATGTGTTGTGTTGTAAAGTTCCAAACAATAATGAAAAAGTTTTACCTTACAATAAAACTTATATTATGTACTTAGCTTTATTTAAAACCTATAAAGAGAGATAAACATTACCATTTTGCAGCCAAATCGACGTTTCTTACCAATTTCGTGTGTAATTCTTAGTTTAAATCTCCCGCCAATGTCACCTGCTAGTTCCAAATGCATCCTTGAGGCGGCGCCAGTAGTGGGACGCCACTAGTGACGCTATAATTTCAAGCTTCATTAGATCTCATCAGGCAGCCCTTGCCTAGGTTTTAAATAAAGCTAAGTACATAATATAAGTTTTATTGTAAGGTAAAACTTTTTCATTATGTAGCATAGGCTTTATTTAAAACCTATAAAGTGAGATATTGTTTGTTATCGCCTGGTGACATTATGCTAATGTGAATCAAATATAATATTTAAATTTATTTGCTAAAAAGAAAATAGGGGCAAGATTTCCAGAAATCAGCTAACCAGTTACAGAGGTTGAAAAAGGTCAGCAACAGATGGGTCGGTGTTGACTCGGCCAGCCGATTCTGCAATTTCCCTTCTATAGAACTTGGCAAAGGTATTGGGACTTCTCCAGTTACCACGCGACAGTATATCGTCCAGCTTATATTTCTGCAGCCAGTTCAGAGATGCCACTGCTGAACGGATGCTGCCAGGTGGATCCTCTACACCAGCATCCCTGAGGACTGCCCTAATCCAACCTGCAATTACTGCCCTGGAGGCCGCTTTCACTGTCCCACAAGTTGTAATAAATAGGCTAGGTAGTATCGCCTGCGCTCTCCGTTCCTTAGACAGTTCTATGACCTTCTCCGTCCAATAGACAGGGTCTATGTTCCTAGACTCCGAGCGAGCCAGTCTCCACCCTGATTGTTGCCAGTCTGCCGAATCTGTCTTGCCACCAAACACTGGCCAAATGGAGATGCCTTCACTGTCCACTGACAATCTTTCAGCTGTGCAATGGAGCAATGTGAGATCGTGGACTCGGCGCCCTGATGCCAAAAGCAGGATGGTGGCTGCTCTCCTTGATGCTTCAAAGAGAGTAATATGTTGAGGCAAATTCTTCTCCAGCCATGATGATACAACCCTCGGGTCCCAAATGGGGGGTTTTGAAGGCCTTAGTCTAGCTAAAGATATCCCTTTTAATATCTTCTTCACTATCGGATTGGAGCTCAGCTCTCTATTGTCTTCGGGAGAGCCTAAGGTACACACCACTGACTTGTGAACTAAAATGGTACTCAGCGATAGCTTTTCTCTGATGTGTAGATCGGCTAGGAACCTGGCTAAGTCTTCAGCTTTGGGACGCGTGGCATCAAGCTGATTCTCTGACGCCCAGCGCTGCCACCTCCGCCATGCCGGAGCATAAGTGCGAAGGGTAGAACTTCTCCACCCGGATCTAAGAAGTTCCTTCTGCTGACTTGACCATCTTGTTAGGTTTTTGTCCCACCCCCACAAAGCCAAATCTCCAGAGTGAAGGACTCTACTTGAGGAGGGGGTTTGTTGGTCCTGGTGTCTATCAGTGCTTCTCCTAGATTGTGAATCGTAAGAGGTGGACCCAAGGCCCGACACTTCAGATCCGCTCTCCAAAATGCCCTTTCCCAACGAGGAGCCACTACCAAGTATAATCCCCTTGCTCTGTTCAGGTGGCAAAGAACCCTCGGCATGAGGCACGGGGGAGGGAAGATCCAAGCCAGCTGATGGTCCCAGTCCCTGCTCCAAGCATTGTGGTAGTCTGCCTCGTCGTCCTGAAAATCAAGAGAAACATACCTTTGAACCACATGCGCTGTCCTAGAGCCAAATAGGTCTATTTCGGGTCGTCCCCATTTCCTGAATGCTACCTCTGTGAACGAGGGTAGCAAGTGCCATTCGGGTATAGCACGATGACGAGATAGACAGTCCGCTACTTCATTGAAACGACCGGGTAAGTATTGTGCTGTCATGGAGACACAGTGTTTATCCAAAACATCTAGCACTAGTCGAGTACAGCTCAGGAGTTGAGTTGATCTGGTACCACCCTCCTTGCGGAGATAAGATACGACAGACCTGTTATCCGACTGGATCAGAAGACCCGAGCCAGATAGCTCAAGCACGTGAGGAGACAAGGCAGCCAACACGGCGAGCATCTCCTTTACATTGGAGTGAAGATTCAGCTGGTCATCAGCCCACACACCGCTGAGAAGCTTTTCGTCCAGCTGGGCACCCCAACCCTGATCAGAGGCATCGGTTGTTAGGTAATGCTCAAACAGCGGCAGATGTATAGGTGACGTCAGGGTGAGCGATCGAACCCACCATCTCAATTCCCGAGCGGTAGCTGCCGGAATTGGTGATGACTCCCAAGGGTGGTAGTGTCTGAGTCCTAAGCACCCTTTCTGTATGTGCCGGCTGTTGAGCCTGCCTCTTGGAACTGCAAAACTAGCAAAGTTTAAAGAGCCCAAGAGGCTGCGCCCCTTATCTAGTGACCACCTACCTGTCTGAATAAAACCCTTTAACAAATAAGATAGGGCTGAAACCTTGTTCTGAGGGAGAGACTTTTCATTAGTTAGAGTATTCCAGCTGATACCAAGAAATTGAACTTGTTGTGATGGTTCTAATATTGACTTATCAAATTGTATATGCCATCCCAAGCCTTGCAAAAACTCCACCATTTCAATAGCCTGCTGTTTTAAAGTAGGCAGGCATTGGTTTACTAATAAAAAATCATCCAGATACACTAGAATTCTCATCCCTCTCTTCCGCAGTTCCTGCGCTACCCAGTTAGTGAAGGTTGCGAATGCCTTAGGTGCGGTGGCCAAGCCAAAGGGGAGGGATGTCATCTGCAAGAGTTCATTCCTATAGATAAGTCTAAGGAAACATCTATGCTGCTCACTCACAGGTACATGAAAGTAAGCATGTGTGAGGTCCACTTTAACCATCCAGTCATTCGGTTGTAGAAAAGTAGGAACTCGATAAACGTTTACCAGACGAAATTTACTGACAGTCAGAAAATTGTTTAAATACTTTAAGTTAAAGACCGGCCTCTTTGAGCCATCTGATTTGGGGACCAGAAACATGTTAGAAATAAATGAGGGAGTGGCAGGTGCCGACTCTAAAACCTTAAGGGCTTTGAGTTTTTCTATTTGTTCTGTCATTGCCACAGAAGTCTTAGTGGTGAAAGGGGAGTTAAATAAATCAATATTATTATTTAGTGGAGGTTTTGATGAAAATGGAATTCGGTAGCCATCTAACATCTTAAGGATGATAGTAGGGGCGCCAAGGTTCCTCCACTTACCTGCGAATGAGCGCAACTGACCCCCTTGAAAAGAGGGCCCACTGTTAAAACCTCTTACGGTCTGGCTTCCCTGCTCTTTCCTTGGGCCGGAACCTACCTCGGGGAGGGAAAGCTTTAGCGGCTCTACGGGCTGGTTCCGGACCTCGACTCTCAGGGTGCTCCCTTCTCGCGATGGTTCTTCCCTGCTGTACTCTAGGACGAAAGGGCTGCGAGCTCTGCACAGTCACAGGTTTAACGGGTGGAGCTGGTCGCGACGTGCTAGGCTGAGGAGCGAGGCACTTCTTCACTCCCCCCAACTTATCCAGCTGGGCCGACAGGAGGTTCGGGTCAAAGAGATATTCCGATGTGGGCGGAATCTTCCGTAAGGCATCTCGGACGTATCCGTCACTGATGCCTCGCAATGCCCCCTCTCGTCGATACTCAATGTGGCTAGCCCGTTTTCCGCAGACCATCTGCATGATGTCTTTGGACACCTTCTGGGACTCAGACCCCGCCGCGAAGAGAGACTGCACCTTCTCGAAGAGAGTGGAAGTGCTCAGCTTCGTGCCCGGTTCCGCACTCCAGTTGACCAGCTCCTGCAAGGAGGCCTTCAGGAGATCAGCCTGCAGGGAAAGAGCATTGGTCAGGGAGCCGCAGAAGGAGTCCGTTGACGTACTGGCCGATTCCTCCTGAGCTAGGCGCTTCAATTCAGGGTTCAATGCCAACATTGAGAAGAGAGGGGTTGCGGCATACGACTTCTGGATCTCGAGGTAGCGGACATTGTTCCAGTTGGCCGTCCCCAGATGCTGAAGGAGCTCCACTTTTTTCACCCTCCCTGGGTCGGCCGATGGTATCTTCGGCTGCTTTAGGTCAGTTGTCCACTCCCCGAGATCCAAGTCACGAGACGGCTTATTCGGATGGACGAGTCCCATTCCCAAATCTCCTGCCAATTCCTCCCGAAGCGACGCAGGGGTGTCCAGGGAGATGCTGTCCTCGTCATCGTCATCCGAGGCGCCACGGACGGGAGCCTCCGAACGCTTTTCCAGCAGCAGACGCAACATTTCCTGCATCTGGGACATCTGCTGCGTTAATACGTCAATTCGCGGGTCGGCGGGAGCTAATTCACAAACCCTCTGCCTCTTGGCTTTGCCTTCGCCGTAGACCCTCGGACGCTTCCCCCGCGTGTCCGTGTGAATCACCTTCATGACTTCCGCCCTCGAAAATTCGGCTTCCCCGCTCTCGGAACGTTCGGAATCCGACATAATCACGAAAATACAAAAAACACTAAACAAAAACACACGAAACTCTATAAATCGCAATTTTACGGAGTTCGAACAGTCACACTGTTAATAACCTCGAAAAAAATATGTAAATTTTGCGCAAATACTGAAAAACAGGTTATTTTACGGTATTTGATGTTTGTAAACAAACCAAACGTGTTTGACCTTCGCAAAATAAATGCTAATGAAGCTTGAAATTATAGCGTCACTAGTGGCGTCCCACTACTGGCGCCGCCTCAAGGATGCATTTGGAACTAGCAGGTGACATTGGCGGGAGATTTAAACTAAGAATTACACACGAAATTGGTAAGAAACGTCGATTTGGCTGCAAAATGGTAATGTTTATCTCTCTTTATAGGTTTTAAATAAAGCCTATGCTACATAATATTATTTTTCTCTTTGTAGATCAATATTATGATTTATCCATGGCAGCCGGAAAAAATACTCCAAACAAGGTATGCTTCAAGTAACGAATAAATGAAAAAAGATTATTGTTTAGTTGTACTAAATAACACAGAATAATTTAACAAAAATATAAATAAAAAAATAAATTTCTTTTATTTCTCGTGGTCAATTTATTAATGATGTTATTAATATGTATAGATATTCTATCAAATATAAAATTAAGAAATTCACCAAATAAATCCACCTTCGATTTTCTCGAAAACGAAAGCTCAAATAAAAAAAGTCATAACCCAAAATTGACAATAAATGAAAGGTTATTCACAAGTTATCCCTTTATAGGACAACTTTTTTTAAACGATACGCCCTTAATGGTTTTATTTATGTATTCTATATTCATTTTGATGAACAGAAAAAAACTTTTTTTTGCTTAGCTTTTTTGAAATTTTCGATTTTCCAGCGGGTTTTTTTCTGACCGGTGTCCATTTAAAAAAAATGATATAAAATTATTGTTTTCATTACAAAACGACAGGTTGGTAAGGAAAAATGTACTTTTATTTATTTGCGTTACAGGGGAATAACTGCTTTGATAATGTTATAGAGAAACTGACCAGGACGCGATTTTCGTAAATTTACTCAACATGTGACATCTGACCACTGCCTAGTGACGACATCAATCCCCGTTAGCCTCAGACCAACCAATGAGAGGCTGAGGAGAAAAGTGTGGCACTATAGGTCAGCAGATTGGTTCGGTATGCGGGCCCATTTCAACGCTTTTCCGTGGTCAGCTGTTTGTTTTCGGACTTCGGACCCTTCAAGATGTGCCCAGGAGATTGGTGAAGTCATCAAATCGGCGATGGATGGCTTCATACAATCGACTACTAAAGAAACTGGTGTGGGCTCAAAGCCGTGGTTCAGTCGACAATGCTCCGAAGCAGTTCGACGAAAAAACGCGGCTTACCGAGCCTACAACACATCTCGAACGCCCGAAAGCAGATCAGCATACAACAAATCGGCAAAGGAATGCAAGAGAATCATTAATAGGTCAAAATTCGAACACGACCTGCAGATCAGCAAAAAGCTGGCTGCCTGCCCGCATGGCAGCAGAGCATTCTGGTCCCTTGCGGGCTCAATAGGTCGGAATTTTTGCAAACCCAGTTTGCCACCTCTTACCAGACCTGACGGCTCACTAGCAAACACCGCCACCGAAAAGGCTAACTTATTAGGGAAAATGTTTGCGGAAAACTCGACCCTCGACGACGGAGGTGCTGTTCCGCCGTCGGTTCCTCACTGTGGCTTCTATATGAAAAAGCTGAGGATCCGGCATCGGGATGTACTCCACGTTATACGGGGGCTCGATGTTAACAAAGCTAGTGGACCTGATGGAATACCTGCCCTGGTATTGCAGAGGTGTGCTGCGGAAATAGTTCCAGTTTTGACAAAGCTCTTCAAAATGTCCCTGAAGTGTGGCACTGTGCCCTCTGGTTGGAAAAAAGCGGTCATTCACCCTATTCCCAAGAAAGGTGACCGCTCCAACCCGGCCAACTACCGCCCCATAGCGATCACATCAGTTCTGTCCAAAGTGATGGAACGTGTGATCAACGACAAACTGCTCACATACCTCGAGAAGAACAAAATTATCAACGACCGTCAATACGGATTCTGGCGGAACCGCTCGTGCGGTGATCTTCTCGCGTTTGTGTCGCATGTTTGGGGGCGGTGCCTGGAACGTCACGGTGAGACCCAAACGGTCGCACTAGACATATCCAAGGCCTTTGACCGGGTCTGGCACCGAGGACTTGTCAACAAATTGCCTTCTTACGGACTTCCCGCACCCCTGTGTACGTGGATTGCTGACTTTTTAAGGGATAGGTCGATTCAGGCAGTTGCTGACGGTTTCACCTCATCCTCACACTCTATAAATGCTGGCGTCCCACAGGGATCGGTTCTGTCTCCGACTTTGTTTTTGTTGCACATCAATGACCTTTTGACATGTGCACCGATTCATTGTTACGCGGATGACAGTACAGTTCATGATAGCTTTTTGTTTGACAAGCCCCCAAAGGGCACACAAACTCCAACGGCTCGGAGGGCTTTGAAGCAGAGAATGGACGGTTATCTCGAGAGTATTTCCTCCTGGGGTAAAAGTAATCTCGTCGAATTTAATGTTTCAAAGACCCAATCCTGTCTGATTACGTCTAAAAGGGATCTAAATGATAATCTAGTCTCCTTCAACGGAAGCAATCTTCCGAACAGGCCTTCCATTGATATGCTTGGTGTAACTATAAGTGACCAGCTCAGGTATGGGGGCTCCATCGAAGCCAGAGTAAAGCTGGCCTCTCAGAAGCTGGGCGTACTGTACAGGGCCCGCAGATACTTTAATTTAGTACACAACTGCTGACCCTATACAAATCGCAAGTGCGCCCTACTGTCGAATTTGGCAGCCATCTCTGGTCCGGAGCCCCTAAATACCTGAAAAAAACCCTTGACTCTGTGCAAAAACGGGCGGTCCGTTTGATAGATTCCCCAATCTTAACAAACGGACTGCAATCTTTAGAGCACAGGCGTCAGGTAGGTATGCTGTCCTTGTTCTATCGGTATTACAATGGAAGATGCTCTGAGGAACTAGCGTCATTGATCCCTTCGGCACCGGTGCGTAGTCGGGATACACGCCAAACGCGTGCCCAACATTTGTACACGGTTGACACTTGTCACATGAGAACGGGTCGCTTCTACGATTCGTTCTTAAGTTCAACAGCTCGGCTGTGGAACGAACTGCCGGCCTCTGTGTTTCCTCCCTCCTACAACATGGGACTCTTCAAGACCCATGTTCACTCCTTCCTCTCCACAAAAAGACCCTCCACACAGCATCCTCAAAGATGACATAGGCCCTGAGGGAAATTATTTTCTTCAGGGCCTCCTGTGTGGAGTTAATATAAAAAATAAAAAAAAATGTGCGAACTTCGGGCGGTTGGTTCGATTCAAGACCTCTGTGCGTCAACTCAGAATGATTACAACCCAAGGGCTTATAACTTGTAAACATAAAGAAATATAAACCTTAATGTTGCAGGTCTCAAAACTATCCGTTTTTAGCTTATGACCTATAAAGGGTTTTACTGTTTATACCACGAGTTTCCGAACACCGTGTAAAACAAACTATATGTATTGGAAATTTTCCTCAACACTAATGATAACAGCAAGTGAATGATGAAACATTTATAAAAAATGTCAAATTAAATGCTTTACCAAAATAGTAGGTTCTGCAAATAAGTCATACCTTTTTACTAAGTTGATTGTTTTACTTAATATTTCACATTCATATTATACGTTCATTGCTTTGCGACAAACGCACATGTGACGTTATATTTTAACAAGTTCATTAATGTACAATTACCGCCCTCTAGTGACAAAAAAATGAAGACATTTTGACAGTTTGCGAAATTTCGCTATCATATAACAAGCGCTTAAGCATGTCATATGGGGCTGACACACTTGCACAGACTTGTATAGACTCGTGGCTTGGCCTATTTCAGCATATCGCTTGCAATACATTTCCAATGGGATATGCTGAAATAGGTCAAGCCACGAGAATATAGTACGCTTATAACGAGGTCTGTTACAGGCTTTAGAGAAATGCAATACTTGTGCATATCAGTTTAACATTGTAAGGCATTTTGTGTCTAATGTTTGTTTGTTTTTGAAAATGATTTTATAATAAGTCAAACTTGGTTATAACGAGCACGAGGGGACCGGCTAAATTTGTAGCCATTACTCGTTATATCCAAAATAGGTTTTTTAAAAGTCATATGTACCTAACTACCTGCTTATACTATCAATATATTCGCAAGTGTACAGTATATTCAAAATACGAGTAGGTATAAATTATTATATTCGTTATCGATTGTTTTAAAGATTTCGCTTTAATGCTTCTCAATTTTCTCTTCAAAACAATCAACGCATTATAACTATCAACGCAAACTATCATTGTCTGGTCTAATGTTTCCAAGAAAAATATCACTAAACTGTCTATCTTATTTTCACTACTTTGTGCATACTGTACCTACCTACCGCTTGTAAAATCGCACTTGTCACAGCTTGCGGGATTGTTTCGGTTTTCGGCTGCATAATTACAAGAAAGAAGAGAAAGGGGTGACTTGATCGAGACTTTCAAAATTTTATCTGGACATTACAGTTGCCCTAGCATCCAAGAAATCATCACTACGAATAAAAATATAAATCTCCGTGAACACTCAAAAAAAAATTACCAAAACGCCTCTTGCATATAATCCTAGAAAACACTTCCTTGCAAATAGAGTAGTGGATGCTTGGAACAAACTCCCACAACATGTCATGGATGCAACAAATATAAATCAATTCAAAGCTCTATTGGATTCACATTTGGAGAGAAGAAAGGACTTAGTTCAAACTTAAAACAACTCAATTGCTGTCAAACTTGTTGTGAAATCAGATATGAGCGCATCAGCAGAATGCTGCCTTTTGTTATTTTTTGCATTTGTCTGTATTACATAATAATAATAATAATTTTACTTGTCACAAACCAGTGATTACCAGTTTCATACGGTCCACTGGCTATAAAGAAAAATCTAAATGTTTGGGGTAATTCTTGAAAACCCTGGTTGAGAACATTTTTGTATTGTATTTTGATTAATTTACGCTGCATTTCCTAAATGGAACCAAATTTGAAGATCCGGTTTTCATAACACGAAATTCAAAAAAATTAACGGAAACCTTAAATCTTGAATTCCACTGTCAACAAGGAAAACAAAAAATATCCACTTGTAGGTTGCGGCCTGTTTGAAAAATAGGCAAAGTGGCCCCTCTGCTGAAAAATTTCTGCATCACTATCATAAATTTACTCCTTGCAGGGATATAGGTACTCGTAACTAGGTACCTTCATAAACATATTTATTGGTTTTTAATACAAAAGACGTAAAAAGGGAACAAATTTGCGAAGCTCAAATTGCGCATGACTTTTGCAGATTTTATGACAGTTTTACATTGTGCCCGATGGATAGCAATGGTTCACATAGCCGACAATCTTACACAGGTAGTGCCATAGAAATATGAATCCATCCCTAATGGGATAGGATATTCCAAGATATATTCCAGGTTATAACCAAGTTCGACTGTACTCATTTAACCCTTCTGGCATTTGTCTGTATTTCCACTTCTCAATAAAATCTATCGATATCTAATCTATATCGATATTTCTGAACGTATCCCAATTCTAAAAACTGTTTTAGAAAGGTGATGAAATATGTTTTCAAATTTTATTATTAAATATAAACAAAAAAATTTTGAAACATAAAATTTTGAAATCAAACAAAAAGAAAAAAAAAATCATCTAAACATCTAAAAAATAATTAGTAAAAATCACAAAGTTTCATAAAAAATTTTTCAAATTGCAGTCGCAACTTTTGATTTCATAGAGGTGTACATTTGAATTATTCTGTGGTTAACTTCTAAATTCGAATATATAAAGCTTGGTGATAGTTTAAACACCGGCTAGTTCATACTTCTAACTATGACGTAAGGGAGACGCAATATTTCTATGAAACCATATGACCATACCAGTTGCCAAAACTGAACAAATCAGCCTGACGAATAAGTAGAACCTCAAATTGCAATATTTAATCATTGAAAAAAAAATATATATATAAACAATTCTCGAATGAAAAATGTGCAACAGAAAAATGAGAAAGGGGCTTGAAATTGAATGAATGAGTAAAATTCAATGATTAAAATTATTTATTATATTATAAAAGTTTGCCCTTGGCTTCCTTACATAATAATTTATTTCAAATAAGATTATACTTTCCAAATAACAGAGAATATTATTGATAATATTAATTGGTTACCATGACAGAAAAACATCTCACTTGATATTTTGTCAATAAGATAGTGATATTGCTTGTCAGGCATTATTCTATCTAATTTTTTTGATACTTTTACAAAAATGTCCAGGAAGAAAAACATAGCTTTTGGGAAGGATGGCCCCATCTGTGCTTCCTCCATAGCCGAACATTCCCTGATAGTCATACCTCCTCGAAATGCTCGCTTCACCAAGGAGGAATGGTATCTGAATAATGATATGCGGATGAAAAATGCTGTTGATCAGCAGCAAATTGCGGAGAGAGTTCTGGGGTAAGTAACCTATCATCACGCCCTTTCTACACAAGGACAGCTACAGTGGATGGAATGCCACAATCCTCTAACTTGGCATATACTAACTTCTTCATTCATGAAACTTGATAGAATAGGTTCTCATCAATGACGTTACAATACATCTAGACTTGCCATTGTCTCACAAACTTAAGACAAAATGCGGCAAGTAAGAAACACTCTTATGTTTCCAGTAAATTCTTAATTCAAACGTTGTTCATGTATGACAAAGATAGACATTTAAAGAATATGTGCGAATGAAAGAAATAAACGTTAACAGACGGCGTTTTCATATTGGCGTTGAATACTACATTATAAATCACGGGTGTGACTAAGATAACAAGATAAGCTTTCTAGCTTTCACTGTTAAATGAACAAGGAATACCGTATGAGACGACCGACTGCCCTTCTTATACTTATGTGTTGCTACGTTCACACTTTTTTTAATGACACTTAAAATCTAGAGAAAATTGTATTTTTTGTAGAAATAAAATAATTTGTGTGTATTTACGAATGAAATTTTGTTTTGTGTTTGCCGAGTGATGACAAAATTTTCTCATCACACCTTGGGCATTTTGACGGTTTAGTACTGAAAGTACTCTGATTGACGTACTTTTTGCATGCCACATTTGAGATTTTTGCAGCGCGTCTATATATATTGTAATGTCATTGGTTCTCATTATGTTAGTCTCACACGAGCGTTATACTTTCACGGCTTGACCTATTTCACGGTATAGTTCATTCCTAACGGGAATGTACGGTGAGCGATATGCTGAAATAGGGGTCAAGCCATGAAAGTACAGCGCTTACGTGAGACCAACATTAGCTGTAAGCACCATTGATATGCAGTATGCTACGCTCGAAGGGACACGGGTTCGAGTCCCGTTGGCGTCATGTATCTTTTATCAGGAGATTTTTCAATGTGGATGAGTGTTTCAGGCGAATAATTATTGCTTTAAAATAATAAATAGTAGTTGACAATAATTACACTAATAACTACTAGTAATCTTCCAACAGTCTCAAAAAATGTACCTAGCAGTTATATAATTTTTTTAATAATAATTTGTATTATTATTTTATTTATTGTAATTAAATATATTTTTTAATTTCATTTAAAGTGGTATTTCTATAGTTTACAAGAAAAAAACAACTGGTAAGCGACAAAACAATCTTAACCTTTCCCTTACTGTGCTAAAAAAATCCACGCGTTCCGGTGCTGTGTAGCCAATACACATCTCAAAATAAGCGATTTAATATCGGAAAAATATTAATATTCATAGCTAATCGATTATGTTTATTATATTTTATATCAAAAGTGATAATAATTGTAATTTAATTGCTGAAAACATGAAAAAACCATCGGCAGATGCTAAAGAAACGTGCAAGGGGTCTACATCTAACAATGGTTCGCGGCCGACTGGCTAGCGGCTGGCGTCTGGCACAAACACAGCTGTGGGGTCGTAGGTATCGATGGACTAAATCAAAATACAACTGCAGACGTGTGGATGTCTCATGTTCCCGCATAGCAAATTAAAGCGGGACATCAATAGCGTGTCATTTCCTTGCACACTCTTCGCGCATTGGAATCACACGGTTGATTGTATTGGTGTATTTGTTCCCGATTTTTAACAAAAATCTCTGATTTTTAATTGAATTTGAAAACTATGTAAAATATTATTTTTTAATTCAGTGCATAAATGTATAACGGAGGAAAAGCTAAAATCTGAACCCAGAATTTATTATATTTATAGAGTTATTAAAGTTATTAGAAGCAATATGTAGTAAATACATACACACCACAGATAAGGAAAGGTTAATAAAAATTCTCCCTCTTTTGAAATCTGAATTTTATATTTTTAATTGCATTTGTCTGTTATGTATATATTGTTATCTGGCGTGATACTAGAAACAGCCGATGCAGTGATGCCAACCAAACAGGGCGTTTTGAAGGGATAGTGTTTTATTCATTTTTAAATAACGATTTATTAATTCTATGTATAATTATATATAATAAAACTCATTTAATCATATGAATATATATTTTGCCATAATATTTTTCACTGGACTTCCTTATTACAGAGCAGAACTTGTTTATGTACTGTTTTTTATAAATTGAATAATACTTTATTATTGAATACATAAGAGAAAAAATTAAAATGAAGTTCTACAAATTAAACTTGATAATGATAAAAAAAAATACCTCGCAGTTATCTCAACTCATTTTATGAGCAAGACCTTTTTCCTTTTGTTGATTATTAACTGTTTATTTTCTTTTACTCATTATTATATAAGATAAATTAATGTACTCTCTACATTAACAGCCAGTCTCATGTTTTAGATTTATTTGATTGAACTTCGAACTCCCCCAACTCTGTACTTACGCATTGTCGAACACAATGGGATAAATTAATTTAATATGGACCTGAGGAAAATAATTTCCCTCAGGGTCTATGTCATCTTTGGGGATGCTATATGGAGGGTCTTTTCGAAGAGTGAAAGAAGTGAAGGTCTTGAAGAGACCAGTGTTGTAGGAGGGAGGAAACACAGAATCTTCAATGAAATACTGGTAGAACAAAGACAGCATTCTGACCTGATGCTTGTGCTCCAAAGGTTGCAATTTGTGAATCTATCAAATGGACCTTTTGTTTCTGCACCGAGTCGAGAGTTTTTTCAACTATTGATTAAAATAATAATATTAATATTTTGGGGTAGAAGTGACTGTTAAATTCAACAGTGGGGTGCACTTAAATTAATCCATATGTACATTATATCGCGCATATTAATACATGCAAAATAAACATGTTTTTTTATTTTTATTTTTTTATTTTTTTTTATTGAATATACATATATACAAACACATTACAATAATTTATAAATGTAGATATTTCGAGGCTCATTGCGAAAAAATTAGAATTTTTTAACGAAAACTGCCCAACTCAATTGAGAAATTATTTCTCGTGTTTGAGTTGGGGAGTGTTGGGAGTCATTATGGTTTATAGGTTGTAAAAATTCACTAGTTGATGAAGCTAAAAATTAACGAATAGTTATAAAACTAGATGATAAATTTGATAACACAATATAATTAAGAAAATAAGAAATTTAATTACAAACTAAAAAATATAACTTAAATAATATAATAGTTATTAAACTTAGAAAAAATAAGATATAAAAATAAAAATGTACTTATTAGGTACGAAATAATAGAAGGTAGGTACAGTACTAGTTGTAAATTTTTCAAAGACCGAGCTGGCAATCTTGTATGAAATGGGTACTTAATAAAATGCAACAACAATAAATGCATATTAGGAAGCGCATAATATAACTTTAGAGGATATGTAAAAAAAATATATGTAGTTTTTTTTTTTTTTTAAATATTAAATCTTGTTTATATATATTTTTTTATTAATCACTAATCAATTTTCCTAAATTCATAATGTGAATTTAGGAAAATTTAATCAATAAAAATTACAAATGAGTTCATATAAACAATTATTTGAAAAATGTATCCAATGAAATTAAAACTTGTGATTACCGTTGGGTTTATCTAAAAGTTGTTTGATTTGTGATTTGAAAGTTTTGTAATTTTTTTCAGTTCTAATTTTATCCGGAAGGGCATTAAACAATTTTATACCTTGATAAGTATAATGGTGTTGACCAGCACTAGTTTTACATTTAGGAATTTCTAAGTTACTAAGTGATCTAGATCAGTTACTTATTTTTGTAGAAATTGTTGAATTGAAATGGTCTTTATGAATTTGTAACAGTGCATTCTTTTTAAAAATTTTGTTTAAGCTAAGAACCCTGAACGAGTCAAACAACTGCGTGGTTGGAAATATCGATGGTTTTCTTAGGATGACTTTCAAAATTAACCTCTGAACCTTTTCTAAAGGTGAAAGGTTAGTTTTGAAAGTCCCTCCCCAACCGATTATACCATATTGTAATATGGATTGGGCAAGAGAAAAATATATAATTTTAATCATACTGGATGATAGGATTGTTCTTAATCTAATAAATATATATATTAGTTTTCTTACTCTAGTTATATGTAGTATGTTTGATTTGCTCGCTCCATTTTAATTGACTGTCAACTATAACACCCAGATACTTAATGCTATTTTTTTCCGTTATGGGTGAACATTTCACATGATTACTGTTTCTGCTATCGTGGTACGAGAACACGCCGTCAGATGGAATGCAGGAAAACACTTCTTCTTCTTGACATATAAATTTATTAAATCACAATATAATTGCAGAGGATCTTATTTTCCTCTGCTCAAACTTAAACTGAAAGAAATGAAGGTCTAGTTTCCTTTATTCTTCAGTTTTCCCTAGGTTTACATAAACCTAGTAATTATCTCACGACTGACTGCGTAGGTACGCATGTACCTACCAGTTATATCAATACTAGCTCCTGCGTAGGTACGCCTGTACCTACCAGTTATAGCAACACTGCCCTTTTTCTGGGAGGTATCTGTATTTAAACTAAATTCTCGCAGGACATATTACAAAAGTAAAGATGTTTCACCCGCTCGTCCGAAACAACATTCTTAAACATAAAAAATAATGCACTTAACTATCCTAAATAATACAGACGTGATTTAAACAATACAAATATTTTATAGGAATTATTTTAAGGGAGATGAAACTTTATTTGGGGCTTTTATTACTATGGGACAGGGGTGGGAAAGGTATTGGAAAATATTTTTAGGCATAATGGTTTAACTAGGGTCATCATAAAATAGAGAGCGAACAGCTCTATTTGAAAGCTGCCGCTGCTTGAAGTAAAATGTCACGAATTCTTAAATCATAAATGATACACAAACAAGACAATATATTTATAAAAATACCAGGCCAATGAATTGTTTTATTGTAGGGTCGAATCTGCAAATGTGAGAAACTACACTAACTTTGAAAATACGAACTGTGGGAATGGGCCTGAAGGCTAAATTTTATTGAGCAATATGTAAAAGTCGCATTCTGGAAGATCCAATTACATTCTTTTTTATTTTCACACTCGGCAGAGTGGATTTTAATTCGAACATTATTTTCGACGTTTTTTTCTTTCAATGAGAATGGGATAAAATATATTTTCTCAGTGTTTAGTGATAGGCAATTTTGGTCAAACCATATTTTTTGAGTGTTTATGTTGGAATTTGCTATCCTCGTTGTTTCCTCCCATGTTTTTCCCTTTATTATCAGTACAGTGTCGTCTGCATACGATATGATATCTCCAACTATTGGGAGTGTGAACATATTATTTACATAAATAGTAAAAAGGATTGGACCGATGACAGTTCCTTGCGGAATGCCAAAAGAGGTGGTTTCAGGTTCACTTAAGGTATTATTTATTTTAACATATTGGAATCTCTCATTTAAATAACTTTGGAACCATGATAGCGCTATTCCATCTATTCCAATTTGCTTTAGTTTTTCTTTTAGTTTGGAATGTGATATGCTATCGAATGCCTTGCGGAGGTCAATGAAGATACCGAGGGACTTTTCTCCATTATCTAACTTTTGCATGATTGTCGATGTTAGTTTAGCAATTGCATCTTGTGTGCTATTGTCCCTAAAGCCAAATTGATGAGGACTCATTATCTTTTTGTCTTTTATGTAGTCGTTAAGTTGTTTCTTAACAATTTTTTCATAAATTTTTGCTATGTTTGATGTAAGAGCTATTGGACGATAGTTAGAAATATTTTCTTGATCACCCGATTTAAAAATTGGGGTAACGATAGTTTTCTTATAATTATTTGGGAATACACCTTTTTTTAAACTGGTGTTAATTATATGAGCAATTGGTTTACTGATTTCCTTATGTACGGCTTTCAATGTTGTAACCGTTATATTGTCGTATCCAGGACTTGCTGATGCTCTTAAACTTATTATAATATTTTCAACATCTTTGTCAGTTACTGAAACAAAGGTTTGGAAACCTTCCTCAGAAAATGTGTTTTGCTCTGGTTGGTTAGTTTGTGTATTGTCAAGGATAATATTACGAGCAAGGTTTGTTCCAACATTTGCAAAATAATTATTAAAAACATTACCACATAGTTTTGGGTTTTTTTCAGTGTCAATGGTGATTCCCTGATGTGAGATTTCCTTAGGTACTTTTCGATTTGTGTTTTTGTTGGTTATTGTGCTGATGATCTTCCAGAATTTTTTGCTGTCTTGACCAGCGTCTTTTATTTTGTCGCGAAAGTACTTTTCTTTTGTTAGTCTAATTAGGAGCGTAAGTTTATTTCGGTATTTCTTGTAAAAATTAACTTTTTTTTGGTCGTTTGGGAATTTTTTGGAGTCCTGATAATATTTTTCTTTTTTTCTGATTGATATGACTAATCAATTATAACTAATAACATGGCTTTATTAATCTATGTTTAGATTTTGGTTTATAAACTGTTACTATTGTAGATAAATTTATGTGATCTTGAAAAATTGTTTCGAAATTTTCTGAACATGTATCTGGATTTTCCGATTCAAATACTGATGACCAGTTTTCCGTTTTAAGATTTGCTCCTAAAATTTACAAATTCAAATATTTTTTTTCATATTTTTTTTCACCAATTTGATTACATTTTATATTTCTTTTATCAATATTGTAAACAAATATACAAGTGTAGTGATCAGTAATATTGGTTTTCCATAATATTGACATGGTTTTTTCAATGTTATTTGAGTTGCACCATACGTGATCGATGCAGGAAGGTGTTTGTCCGATCACATTTCATGTAGCATTATTTATATATGATTTGTAATTTAGTGATGTCATTACATTTATATAATCTTCTTTCACTTTACTACATATACTGTCATCAATATTTATATTGATATCGCCAATGACGATATTGCAAGTATCCTTGAGAGTTAGTAATAATTGTTCCATTTCTATTATAAAATTATGTTGATCAGATCCATGTGTGCGATAGATAGCAATAACATGGTGAATGATTTTGTTCACTTTTAGACTCAGTTTTAAGCAGTTCGCTAATTGCATAGTAATTTCGGTAACTGTAACATTGTTGTGTTTATTCAGTATAAACACCGCAATACCACTGCATTTGTTAATATGAGTTGTAGACGAGTGATATGTATAGTTAGGTATATCGTATCGGGCGTCAGCATTAATATTTAAATGCGCCTCTGTTAACACAATGATGTCCGGTAATATTTCAAGAAGGCTTAAAGTTAGTACAAACTCTTCCAGGTTTTTTTGTAAACTTCGAATGTTTTGATGTAGAACAACGAATGCAGTTGGGACTTTATTTTATAAGGCATTACATTGTATTGATTCATCGCAAGTATACTGTGAAACTTCAGTTAATTTGTCAATTTCCTCCGTTATAAAGTCATCCATGACTTATTCATAGTCGATTCTCTGTTGTGCTATGATGGACATTCTTTTTCGGTAAAGGCATTTTTCGCTATTTGCACTGTGTTCAGTATTAATTTTTGTCCCAAACGATGCATTGTTTTTAGATAGGTACTATTGTTAGATAGGTACTGTCAAAAGGTTAACAATAATTACACTTTGATTTAACTTAATTCAATGAAAGAATAAGAAAATAACATGTTACAATGTTTATATTTCAAGAGAGTGCGAAAGAATAAAAGGTGAGACGGAAGAGAGAACCAAGGCAAATAAAGAAACCACAGACAGAAGGTTCCTGGAGCGCATCGGTGACATAGAATTCAACCAGGGGGAGTTGGAACTACAACGCGGAGAAGTCTGTCTCGAGTTGGAGGCATTGGACGTCTACAAACTGCGCCTTATTGATTGCCTGAATTCTCTGCAGGAAAACGCACTCAACCAGTGTAAGAAATGCATCATCTTGAGGTAAGCCTGCAAAGATTAAAGTGATGTAGAAGGCAGTCTTTATGACGGATTTTACAGAATTTATTATATTTATGATTTGTTTGCAGGGAGCGCCGCTTGGGTGTTGATTTAGTAGTGGATGAAGTGGGCATTGCTTTGCAGAATGAAATCAATGTTATTTTAGGTGGACAGGTAAACAAGTCAACATTATTTTATAATGGCCGGCATGCCTTTATCTGTGTACGAAAGGAAAAAGTGATGAGTCAAAATAAGCTGTGATGAAATATTTCAAGTACCTAGTAACTACTGAATCATTTTGTATGTTCTTTGTTATCTAATTTAACTCTTGACAGGCCAAGATGCCAAAACAAAACGTCTATAACAAAGTGGGTCTTCCGACGACCCCGTGCATTTTTCTGTCTTATGGGCTTTTAACTATAGAAATCCCAATTATTCAGTCAATTATTAATGGTAACTTATGTATTTGCGAAGAAATACGTAAAATACTAAAATGATATGTAAAGTATTTAAGCTAATTTAAGGAGGACAGTAATTTTGGGTACTACCTACTCCCCCACTTGGCTGCGGGATAGTTAATCTCTTGTTCGCCAACATATCCTTATGAATATAGCTAACTATTCTGGGAAAACTACTTATGGCAGATTACATACTGTTTTTATAAATATTGAACACACAACTGGTAAGATGTTATAATTTACAAAAACATAATTTTGCAAAAAAACAAGTATAGAATCGGCTAGCGCACGGCGAAAATTTAGGCGATTAAGATATTAATATTTTGGCAATATTTTAAATTAAATTTTTACTTACTATAAATGGTATATTGTAACTAAGGGAGGGACTTTGCTTAGATACATCGAAAATAGGATCTGTTTCTTCCAAATGGTTGAGAAAAAAGCTTTATGAAACTATTGGCTTAACTGAATTTTAATCCATATTGCTAGGAATTGTTAAAGAAGGCACTGGAGCAGACTAACGAGCAGATGCGCCGACTGCGCGCCACGCGATACGCTATCGACCACGACCTCGAGCACAAGGAACATTCTGTCCGCATAGATAAGGCCAGTTCGTGCTTGAAGCATTCTGACCACGGTCTGGCCGTCTATGAAGGCTTCTCTGATCTGGACCCGGCGTACGTTCATTACGTTACTACAAATTATACTTCAAACTTACAGTTCAATCTTACTAACAATCCGCAAAAGAATTTTCCTCATTTACCACACTTCCGGCATAATGTATAAATATTTTATATCTATCTCTTTGTAATGGTCCCAATGAATGTACTTGATTTAAAAATGTGAACCAAGTCTTCCCCATCTTCAAATTCTTGTCTTTTGTGTAGAAGAATATTTCATCAAAAGGAAACTATACCCGTGGAACAGGTAACAGAGTTTTTTATAATAAAATACACACATTTTTTAATGCATAAAACATCATTAAATGGCCCAACACTGACTTTAACTTCAGTTTATGGAGTCGTATTACAAAAGTAGGCAATAATTTTATAGTTGATGTGTACAATGCGTAAAATGTAAAAAATTCATTAAAATCGTGTATTATTTTCAAAGATACAGCTGGGACTCATATTTTCACCCGTATGGGTGCGTTAAAGAGTTAAAACAAAGGCATAAAAACAAATTCCATAAAAACATTTATTTATTATTATTAATTTATTCAACATTCATCATGAAATTATGGTACATAATCATTTTCATACATCAAATAAATTTTATTTACAGGACATATTATCGATAGAATAACAAATTTGATTAATTGACAAAACCATTTTTATCTTAAAATAATATCAACAAATATCAGTATATTTCACTTGCTAAACTATGATAGAATAAGCGGAAAATATAAACAGCTCATTATTCTTCTATTTACCCAAATACCCTTTCTACCTTGGACCTGGTTCTTACAACCACGGATATCACTTTAGCATTTCTAAACCACAACAAAATAAAAAATGTCCATAATTTATTTTAATGTATTTTCTATTAATTTGCATGCTTACCAAGTTACTAGTACTTGATGGGAAAACTTTTAAGGACATAATAGAAGAGATATTATGCATATTCAAGCAGAAAAGTTCATAAGTAAACAAGTAATTGAGAAATAATCACCTAGAAGATTCTATGTATTACGCACAAGTAGCACTTATAAATTATCATTCCTGTTTAGTAACATAACCAAAGAAGAATGGGAGAAGTATTCAGCCACTAATATAATAATGGCTGCCAAAGAAATAACCAGTGCCCGACCCATACGAGTCATGATTGACACTCTTTTGAAACAGGTGTGAATTTTACCTTGATTATGGATATCTAGACATCAAATAACATACACACAATATGTTAAACATATCTTACAAATGAACAACGATGTTATTTAATTCAACCATAGCAATTTTAAATTAATTGTACGCAGAAGACTGGCATGCAGAATGTGAGTGCTAAATATGATACAACCATTGATTGTTGGCTCATTTATTTTTAACTTCTCGCAATTAGCTTCTTAAGCTTGTATCGAATTCCAAAAGATGTCACTAATGTTATTCTCATGGTGTACATGCAATATTAATTTTTTTCTAAAAATTAAACATCTGTTTACCTTAGATATGATTTGAGATTTTCAGTGCAAAAAGTATTATAGTGATTTACTTTTTGGGTATTATGCCGTGCTAATGTGTAATTTGTTGATTACACACCTGGCCTGATGATGGACACTGTAATGCTGTCCAAAACGTTGGCTAAAGAAGGAGGTAGCGCAACACGGCATAATACCCCAAAAATAAATCACTATAATCTGTTTGGATGTTAAAAATTGCGTTTTTTTTTGTCTGTGACTGTAGACATTTTCAATACACCATAGACAATATACAGAAATAGTAATATTCAATATTGCCCCAAATAAGTACAAAGTAGGGCAATTCTGGTAACTAAAAGAATTTATAGGTTTACAATATTTTTATTTTTTTTAAACCTAAAAACAGGTATATGTGGATGGATGAATGGAAAATATGTATATGGATGAATGAATTGGCTTTAAACCGTTATCTTTTTAGCAGTTATCTGTTTATATATGATACTATATGTTCCTGTTTTAATTTTTGAAGGAATGATTTTGAATGACCGTAGTCAAATCCCAAACCAAACGCCCGAAATGTCTATGGCTCAAGACATTTTTTTTAATACGCTATCGCTCGATGGTTTAACACAAGGCTGCCCAACCCCAGGCCACAATGTGGCCCGCGAACGAAGTGGCCCGCGTGAACCATTTTCAAAAAACCCGCCAATTCGCCAATTTGGAAAAGTGTCGCGGGCCCGCGGTAAAACAAACAATGCAGCTTGCGCGCGGTCACTAGTGTTGCTAACGAAGGCGATTTATCGCTATTTAGGCTACTCAGAACGAGAATTAGCGCCGCAAAAATCTAAAATACACCGGTATTTGATATATAATATTTTTTGCGTCCGAAATGGAATCTTGTAGCCACGCGTATGAAGTTTTTGGGTGCGCGGAATTTTTTCTCAAAGTTCCGTAACAACCCCCCCCCCCATGGATTTCAAATCCCCCCCCCCATGGAAATAGGAACCGTCAGGTATTCAGTGGCCCGCCAGTGATTCAAAATCGTCAATTTCGCCCAACTGTTAAAAAGGTTGGGCAGCCTTGGTTTAACATAATATAACAGCTGAAAATCTAAGTTCTGCTTGGAAAGTATTCAAATAATAATTTGATACGACTTTCTGTTATATAAATCGGCAAAAAGGCTACCTACAATTTTGTTTTCAAAAAGCTATGAACCCTAAGATTTGCAGTGCACGTTTTTGCATTTAGCATAATTTTTGTTGACAAGGTACACGAGTGTTCTGACCGCCGAGCTCTCGACCACCACGATAAAATATAACTTATGATTATTACAGGACTGACACGTAATAAAAATATATTCTCATTTTCTTCTAAACTGTGCAAGATGGACATACAAAAATATCGATATGCCTACACAGTGCATAATGTATTACTTAAATTATCTTAACTTTTAAGATAGCTTACACATTATAAAATAAATATATACTTGCTTATTTATCAGAAACTATAGATTATTATTTATAAATTATTACAAAATATTTCCAGGTGTATGAAGATTTGGTCACTGCTAACACCATTTGTAACCGCGCTTTCAAGAATCGGATTGAAGAAACAAAAAAAGCAAAGGAGAAATTGGAAGGAGCTCTATCTCAGGTAAAACTATTATAAGACATATTACTATGGAGAAATGGGACAAATCAGCCGGTGTCTTCTAATGTCCAGAACGTGTGGGATTTTTCAGATACTCGAAGCTATAACTACGGAAAATAGTAAAAAAAAAACAACTCATATAAACGTATAAAACGCTAAAACATGAATTAAAACCGATAAAATGGTAGATAGACAGTAAAACAAACTCATAAAAACACGAATAAAAACCAATAAAACGATAGATAGACGTTAAAAGAAGTAATAAAAACTGATGCAACGGTAGATAGACGATGAAAAAACAAATGAAAACCCATACTTTAATAGTGACTAGCTGCTAACCCTGTACAAATCTCAAGTACGTCCAACTATTGAATTTGGCGGACCAAAATATCTGATAAACCTGCTTGATTCTGTGCAGAGGAAGGTGGTTCTTTTGATTGACGATCCATTGTTAACAGACCGATTTCCATCTCTACTGCAGAGACACAGTGTAGGCATGCTGAGTCTTTTCTTCAGGTATTTAAACGGAGCCTGCTCGAATGAGTTAGCGGCATTGGTCCCCTGTGCACTTATACGAAACTCAACAGTTACAAGCATAACACCCGTTCACAGATAATGTTGGTTTCATGGGTTTAACGGTTTGTTTCTTCGACTCGTTTTTGTGTAAATCGGCTTGCATGTGGAACAAGCATTTTCCTCATTCATATAATCCGGGCTTCAAGACCCGTATTAATAAATCGCTGCCTACAGCCCCTACCTTAACCTGCCTAACAACGCTACCCAAGGGTGGCGATATAGTTCTCCTATTTTTGCACTGTGCAGACAAGGGCGCTCTTGTGAGGTATCACATAAATAAAAAGGTTTAGGTTTTATTATTTTCTTGAATGTTCTGTTTTGTCATGGAACCATGAAAGACTTGTTGAATGAAACATTGTCTATTTTTCAGACCATCATCAAAGTGGACGAGATGATGGAGAACATCTATTCACTGGAGAAGGCGCTGTCTGACAAGCTGGGCTACATTGCGCTGGCGCACACGCGCATGGGCAAGAGGGCGCAGCGGCCAGGCGCGGAGCTGGTCAAGGATGCAGTGTGCAACAGTCTGAGGGCCGAGACGGAGATGCTGCGGGCCAGCAAGGAGGACCTTGTCAGAGTTTTGGAGGAGGTAAACTTCATACTTAAGCTCCAACTATATCATATGTTTATTTTGCGATATATTCTTTGGTACCGTAAAATGGGGTGACTTTGTCATTGCATAATACTCGCTACCACTCGAAAATTACTTGCTTCTTTTTAATAATTTTTTTTTTCGGGCAACTTGGATACAATGACTTTTAGAAAATATGTGTCAAATTAGTTGATTTCTAGTTTTCAGACAGAAAAATGTTAATAAATTATTTTATAAATTCCTCAACGATAATAAAAATGTTAGAATCATTTCTATAGTGCCATTTTCGTGAGAAAATCACCTCAAGGGCGTTTTACAACTTAATTTAAATATTCAATTTTTATTGGAATAACTTTGAAAATTATACCCATTAATGTAAGATATCATTGAAGAATAAGATAATACTAATAAATCTAAATGAAATATGAAAGAAAACAAGACACAGAAAAAATAAAAAGGTAACGGTCTCAACTGGGAATCGAAGCCAGGATCTTTGTCTTACCAGGACAACGCCTTTAACCACTCAGTCATTAGGACCTAATTATTATACGTCACTTTTGTTGATCTCATATTTTAAATTCTGTATTAACAATATTATCTTGCAACCAATTTTTTCTCATAATTTTGGCAGCTATCTTTTTGAATGATAACAAAGTTCTAATGAATTGGTTTGCAACCTAGATAGTGTCTCGGATAAACATATAGATAAACATAAAAAATTATAGACTCTTACAATTTTTTTTTGGGATTGGGGTGTCATTGTAATAAGTTTATAAAACATTGAAGGGATATCGAACTTTCCGAAGGTGACTTTGATCACCATGTTTTCTTCTTTTTTTTTTTGACTCCCCAAACACATATGATTTTTTTTTTAAATATGTTTCAATAGTTTAGTACAGTAAACAATACGACATAAAATTTTCCCACAAAATTTTTTATATAGTTTCGTAGGCACCCCATTTTCCACCACAAAATTGAAAAATACATTTTTTACTCTTTGTTCTAAATGATATGCAAAATGTGATGCTGATGACAGAGGAGTGATCAGTTGACTAATGTTAGATATTTCGGGCCTTACTAATAAATGTATTTTAAATTTTACACAACTGATAAACAATCATTTATGTACCGTAAATGGTTGTGTAAAATTCAAAACATGTTTATTAATATGGTGGTTGGTGTATACATACATAGTTATTTTGAACAATGAAATATTATAAATATGATATATGTAATTGAATAAGTGAAGTTTAGTTACAAGAAGAAAATCATTTTTATTACAACAAAAAATATAATCAATGTGATGAAATATCGAACAATTTTTAATGTAATGTTTACAATTTGTAAATCCAGACTAGATGTTTGAATCTTAAAATCCGTCTCTTGTAAACTGTGTCTCGTATTTTGTTCATTGCTGTTGTCACTTTGGCTACATTTCGCAATATGTTTGTTGAAGGTCAAGTACATTTGTGTATGTTTATTAGAAACGTAAGTAATTGAGTCTCAAATGTGTCAGTTACATGAAAAAACTTAAAATCGTTTGCTATATTTGGTCCATAGTGAACTTAAAATTTCATTTCGATGTACGTACCACGCAAGCAAATAAAGACAAATTGATAAAATAATATAATTATCGAAGAAAGCAAGCACTTAGTGGCTTGACATTATACAAATGAAAAGAGCGATTTGTTTAAAACAACTTTATTTGAGTCATACAGGCCGACCGGTTTCGGTTGATCTTAACCTTAAAAAAATAAAGTTGTACAATAAAAGATATAAATTTGTTTTAGACCACTTTAATTTTAATTGCACTCTACCGGTTTCGGAAGCACCCTTCCTTCGTCAGGAGAATATTAAAACTCGTTTTAGTATTCAGTAGTATAAAAATAGTTTTAGTATACTCGTCTAGTATATCTTTTATTGTAAATTATGACGAGCCACAAAGTAAATGCTTATTACATACAAATATGAAATAAAGTTGTTTTAAACATTTTCATTTGTAAATAAAATAATAATTAAACAATAAGAATTGCACATAACCACATATATGCGGCGGGGAATACACCCCTGTAAACAGTCAGAACAGTTAACAGGATTAATAAATAAAGTTGTGTTCCCTTCAGGCTAATGCGTCCCTGAGGTACTTACTGCAGATTCAAATACAACTGGAAGAAGACATCAATGTGAAAATCAACTCACTGAAAATCGATGAAGTTGAGTGCTTGACTATCAGAGATGGAATGGAATATCACTTATATTAAATTGCAAATATTTTACTTCACTGTGCACTTAATTAGAGCCAAAAAAATGACATTACAAAGTTACAGACAAGTTGTAGAGATCTCAAAGTGGCAATTAAAGATACGGTTCCATTTGATTTAGTACTAAAATGTCATGCGTTGCGTGAGGTTGTGTGCCATCTCTAACCAAATTGCATAAATAAATGCCAAAATGAAGGGCATTGAACATGGAATAACACTAAATGCCTTCCATGCAAATTTGAATGGGAAATATTCCATTTAGCCCAATAACTCAGCGCTCCATCTCACTTACCGCCTGGAATTGTAGATCTCCATCCCTTTGAATTTCGTAAACACGGTTTTGTATTGGAAATTTAAACCCCAAATAGGCAAATATTGGTTATACTTTTTTCTATGGCATTGAAGCACAGTTTGTGATGAGAAATTGTTTCCATTATTCGGTAAACACCAGTAAAAGCCAAGGAATAAGATTTCATTAGTAAATACACGCAAATTACTTATTATCATAGAATAAAGAGGAACACAAGAAATACCATGTGAGCGTGGTTTGTGATCCAAAATTCGGGCCAACTGGGCCTTAGATTTTCAATACAAACTGTGTTTCACCATGATTATGAAATTCAAGCGGGATGGCCATATAGAATGTCAGGCAAATATGAGAGAGACAGAGCGCATGCTAAATGGTCTACAACCAAAAGGAACTAAGTCAGTGGCGACACTTGTTTCCATGTAAATTTGTATGGAAGGCGCTTCTATTGTTCTTCTTTATTCTATGCTTATTATGTACTATTATAAATAATACAATGATTTCAATTGTTTCCTGAAGATTTTAAGCACCATTTGAGAAAGTGAGATAGCGTATTTATCAAGTAAATATAAGAGTCTACTGGCAGCAGGTCGTCTAATACAGCGTTCCGTATTCGTCTTATTGTAAACGAATAAGTGTATTGTTATCTCAATCGCACCCGTGGTGTAGAATGTAGTGTTCGACACAACTTTTAAGCACGTAAACGCTGCCGGTCCTATATCTAGTTCATACTCACATTATACTCTTTGAATTTCTTGGTCATACATGAATGAACGTTTGAATTAAGAACTACTTACTGGAAGCAAGTGTATTCGTTACTAGCCACATTTTGTGAGACAATAATGTGTCTAAAAGTTTGTAATGTCATTGAGCAAAAACCATTCAATTATATGTAATTTACATTATTTCTTAAATTTAATTAAATGATAAATTTTCTTACATTCAGTTCTGTCAATAATATTTTTATAGCCTATAAATATTTCATTCTGCCAACCGATTAAATTACACAAATTAGATTAGAATCTAGGATCACTAGAATACTTTGGCATGGGATTAACATTGCACACTTAGGGCCAATTGTTTCGCAGAATTTGAACAATTCATGAAATTTTAAAGTTAATATTCAAGATTTGTGAAAGTCCGTTTCAAGTTCGGTGAAACAACCGGCCCATGATGAAATAATAAACAGAACTTGAAAATTTGATGAATTGTTCAAATTCTATAAAACAACCCGTCCTTAATCTAAGCATTTAATATAATATAATAATATCAAATTATTAAAGAAATCAATAATCTTGCAAATAGGATAAAATATAATCATTTGAGTATCTTCTTAACAAATATGTAAATAAAATAAATTTATGATTATTTTGCACAATATAATAAAATAAAAAAAGATTTCAAAAAATCTTGTTTTATTCTTTTTCTATTCCTTCTCATGTTGAATTTTAAAATTTTCTATAGGTACATATTTATTAACAAATAAACAATACCAAACATATAATGTCAATAAGCCCGGAGACTCCGGGAGTTACTGTCTAAGCATTACCAATATAATATATTTGTTTATTTAATATCTGAATAAATATAATATAAAATATTCTCATCAACATTTCCTTAATTAATATTAAATATTAACTAAAAGAAGACATCATCCATAACAACATAAGCTACATAGCAGCATGTAGTACAGTTACTTGAAAACATCAATTGGAATGTTTATAACATTGTACATACGTAGTTAGTTAATAATATCCTATCAATCATTAAATACAACATATAAATTCTTGATAATATATTTGTTAGTACGGTGAGATACAACAGTACATATCTCTATTTTTAATTGACCATCAGCCCATCCTTTTAATACAACTTTCGATGGATTATAATATTTTTAACAACATTAAAAAATGTCATGTTTTTCTCGACAGCACATAAATGCCAAGACCTTAATCTGAATGTTTCTTCATATACGAAGAACTTTTATTCGAGAGGAAGGATTTGTGTGAATCCTAAATTTGTTAATGACCAGAGTTTATTGTAGTGAGCAATCATGTTGCCTAATTCAAATGTTTTCTACTCGTTTCTGAACGGACGGGCGACTCGGTTTTGGTAATAATCGCTGTAACCTAAGTCATCTGGATATTCTAGTTTCTTTTCCGCATTCGGTACATATTGAAACGTGTTAAAATGGCTGAAGTCAACGGCTATTTTTTCCTCCACGTTTAATAATCTGAACGGATTTCGGATGAATTCGAGGTTTTCTGAAAATAAAGCAAAAATTAAGATTAAAATTAATTAAATCAATTAATAAAGTAAGAATTAAACAACCCGTAAATACAGTAAAAATAACATAGCATTTATATAGCGCAGTTTAGTGTCATTTCACTTCAGGTGGCGCACAAGGTTCCCACACAGAGTTTTTCGCACTTATGTGATGTTTCTCTAAAACACATACAATTTGGGAGGTAGGTAAAGGTAGTGCCGCCCCGGGACGCATGCATTTGATAACCAACACCTCTGCTCTGCATTTGGTAACTTAGCAAGGGTGCCCGGATTTATGGGGTGTTACTCAGGGGTTGACGGCGAATGCCTTCCCACTAGCTGCGTGGCGGGTGGGATCGGAAAAGGCCAGTTGCAGGAGAACCTTTGACCTCATCAGCCCAACTGTCTTCACCCATCGGAAGGGATGGATTCACACTGATCCCAAATTCCAACCCACCCCTCATAGCCTTATCCTTACCAGAACTACCTCTCCTTCCTTTCCTAAAAAGACCACACATCATCTCCAAAGATAACATAGACCCTCAGGGCATTCTGTGTGAAGTTCAAGTTCATTCAATGTAAAAAATAAATTTAAAAAATCTTTGTGAAACTGTGTCAAAGTGATGGGATAGAGTCAGGGTGCCCACCTTGGGCCACGTATCTCTGCGAGCCGTCCTCGGCCAGGGCGTGGTAAAAGGGCTGGTTGGGCCCATCCACCAGGCGGAACACGCCCATGTTGAGCTGCCACTCGGTGGAGGCACGGCAGAAGAAGTCCCAGCCAGTGATCATGCACTTGTACTGGTACAGCCGGTGGTGGCAGATCATGCCGATGGCAAACAGGATGCTGGGCGTGCGCGCTTTTACATTTATCTGCAAGTTTTATTGAAACACATTAACATTACAAAGTAACGTATACAATCGACGAAACACTTCATAAACTGCATGACATGTGTAGACATTTGATTATCATTCTTATTATGGAAATGATTGCTGTCGCAGGGAACTTAGATTATATTGGTATACAGGGTGTTAAGAGATATACCTGACTTACTTTAATCGGTGTTTTCTAACTTTATTTAGAGTAAAAAATGTATATCTGGTGAATTTTTAATGAACCCAAAAACATTATAAAAATCAATACCTGTTGGAAAGTTAGTGTTAGAGACAGATGGGGTTTGGGCAGTTACTCGACTTTTTAAAAGAAAAAATGTCACTAGAGACAAAAATTACATAAAAATAATTTTCATAAGTAACATTTTTTACTCCAAAAAAGGTCTGGAATCACATAAATGGTTAAAGCCGAATTACAACTGCCGAGTGCTCGGCCGAGCAACTAATTGGAGAGTAGAGGTAATCATGTAGAAGAGACTGTGGGCGAGTTGGTTCAACTTGATTTCGCGATGTAGGAGGTTTTACAACAACAAACGTCACACTCCTAAGAAAAACAAAATTTTAAAAATTTTGATTTGTCCTTCTTTCATTGACTGACTCGGCTGATCGCATTGATCGAGTGGAGAGCACGTAAAGCGCCGAGTTAAGTATGCAGGTGGAGGGGGTACTTACTCGACCGAGTGGTTGGGCCTCGCTTCTATCCACCGTCTCGCCGGTCTTTCTTTTTATTATATTTTAACAATATAATATTTTCTTCTCTCTTGGCTATGACCGATACTTCTTTTTTTTTCTAAGGCTTTGCATATGTGTTCGCAGGGATGGAAAATTCCTCCCCTACAACACATAAGCCTCCATGAAAATTGGACCCTTAATTTCTTTGATAACTTCAGAAAGCTACTTAAAGCCCTCTTGTACTGTATATCTTAATAGACATAAGTACTTAACTAATTAATACGTTATTTACGATATTGAACGCAAATATTTTCGTATTTATATTGTAATTAAATTCCATCAAACGTTGTGTAATTTTTTGATTTATGATATAGGATTTTAATTACTTTCATTTTGTGGTAACCCTCTTGGTTCTGATCGAGGCGTTGAGTTTCAAAATTGAATTGATCTTTCCATTGCAAACCTAGACTTAAATGAATTCTCTGAATGGGCTAACTTTCCTATTGTAATTATCCTGATTCCCTGCACCCTAACAAAGTCGTAGTTTAATCGCTGATAAAAGATATTATACATGTTTATTTGGACAGGTAATTGAATATAACTCAAATGGTTAATTTGTTAGTAAATTTGGCAATGATTTTGGTAAATTCATGTGTCTGTTTGGCGCCACTCCTTTTTGATCCTGCTGCTATAAGGTACATGTAAAGATTGATTTAGTAGGTTAATGTAATTAGTTAATTGTATATTTGACGAACTCGGAATAGCCCTTTGCCTGCAAAATTTGGCTCCTATCCTCCAGCAAGTAAACGAGATGATCGTGAGTCAACGAGAAATTCGCACAATCTTTTGACACGGTTCATTGATTGATACCTAAGTTATCGCGTCCCAATGAACCTTCCACGTCATCATGCACTGCCTTCAAGTCTTCCCTCGGGTCCCGATACCTCCAAATTCCAACACCTCCATGGACTACAATTTACTTAGGGCGAACCGGTTTCGTCCTACATACAATCATATACTCACGGTTGGTGTGGACTTACGGGTCGTGAATCCTCATTCCACGTTTAAGAGAAGATGCGAGAGTGGTCCAGAAGACCTAAAATGCAAGCTGTATGCAGGTCCGCATCCTCCAGTAAACAGTACATAAGAAGATATATATGTATACATACGTTTTTGGGAAGGGTTTATAACTTGCAATACAAGGCTATTTACCTCGCATCCCAAGCTCGGATCTCGTGCCTAGAACTCTGCGAAGTCCTAGGTTTGGTAACCGAATAAATACGTACTAATAAGGTGATACTAATAGATACTAGTAAAATAAGATCTTATTTGATAGTTTGTTTTGGAGAGCTATCGAACTCCAGGCTTTTGTTTGTTTGGTTTTGACGTTTTTATTTAAGAGAATCGCCATCTCTATTTGGTTTGGTTAATGGTCTTGTTATAGGAGCGACCACTGCCTCCTATTGGGTGCACTGTATTTGTTTTAAATTTTACCTCCAGGGTTCAACATTAATTTTTGTTCATCATATCCCGTGATTTCTCAATTGTTTCAAGTAGTTGATTGCCGCATTAGAGAGTACTCGCATTAGAGATGGGGTTTTGTATGAGCACCCAATCAATAACATTCAAATGTTTTGTATAATTATTCGATATAAATCTTACTAACCCGTGATTTTTCAATTGTAGATTGTGAATGATAGGTAATTGTAAACACGCGGCTCCCAGCTGTTTCAAGTAACTAATAAAAATCTATGCGACTATCTAATCAATGGTATTCAAATGTTTCATGTAATATTTTGATATAAATCTGGCTAACCCGTGATTTTTCAATCGTCGTTTGCGAACGATAGGCATTTGTGAATGACCCAAATCGCTGCACATTGCACAATGACATCCTGATGATTATCCTTATAACTCTAATAAATTATCTAGTTACGGCCAAGGTCGTTTTCAAACTATGCAGTTGACTGACCCAATTCTTCAGTGTATGCTTTGTTTATCAACAAATCGAATAGTATAAACATCTCATCTGACCCACTAACCCAGATGTGAGATTGTTTATTTTAAAATTATCTCGCGCTCTCCTTGTGATTCAGTTTCGTTACCCTCTATTGTGCATAGTCAATTTAAAATATTTTTTAATTCCTTTATTGAAGTTAAACTATTTATTTCATTTCCCGAAGTTAGTAAATTTACTAGAAGTTAGGTGAAAATAAATATAAATATATATATAAGTACACATATCTCGATTGTCAAAATACGTTAAATAAGATTACATATATTAATAAATAAATATAAAATATATGATTCTACATAGTCTTGAATATTAATAAATACATATTTTCTTTTTCAATAAAGTAGATATGTCCATAGGTAGGTATCTAAGATCGCTACCATTTCGATGTTCTGATTAAATGATAAATATATATATACATATACATGGTACATACATTACTCATATATACTATTTATGTACAATATTTTACTTTACTTTTATGTAGATAAATACACAATATATATACATATCAATGTGTAATTCCTTGTTTTATTTTAATATTCAATTGATTTACCCCCACTTCACAGCCCTTCTGTGTCTCCTGGGACCTGAAAATTATTTATAAAAGGAAAACTTACCCCCGTCAAGGTATTTCCGGTCGGGTGGTACACAACAACCTTGATGAAGAAATCCTACCTAATTAATTGTATTTTTCAACTAATTTCAAAATAAATCTTTTCGACTATTTATTCCTATATAATATTTTATTCTCGCTTGAATCATATAAGTTAGCTGATAATTAATTTTTCTTCCGAACGAAACCCTAATCCAGAAAACCCGTTGATTTAATAACACCTTTCTAGTTTAGGCTTTGAGTGATAGCTATCTCAAATTCTTTTTCGAAATTGTAATTTCCGATTAGAACGACAAACACTTTCAACACGAACGCTATGCGCACGATGGGTTTTAATCGATCAATTTATTGATTCTAAATTTCTTTTTATATAAATTTATAAGAAATTTTTTCCGAATTGCGCAAACTTTTAATTAACTCGGTTCTTAATAAATTAAAATTTTTCCGAACTGTTACTTTTAGAACAAAGGTTTGAGCATTTGTTGTTATTTCTTTTCGAACTGTCTAGATTGTGTTTATTTTAAACTAAGACGTAAATATTTATTACTATTATTATTATTTTTTAACCAAATTGATGTTAAATTATAATCTATTTTTTAACACTAACAGACCAGTTAGACAAGCGTACAAAGAAAACATTAAAACTCCAACAGTAAATTCAACCTTTGGACAAAGACACTACCAATACCATGCTATAAAAGCTTTCAACAGTCTAAAAATTGAAATTAAAATTGAGGAAAATAAAAATAAATTCACACACAAAATTACAAAATGGATTAAACAACAAAAAAGACAATATTACCAAAATGTCATAGCATAAAATAAAAATAAAACCTACACGTAACACACAAAACCAACATAAACACACATCACTCACAAACACACAAGATTATTTTCATTGTATTATTTTTTAATTTTAAATGTATTATTATGTATTTTTATTTTTAATTTTAAATTTATTATTTTCTTTTCAAATTTACTATCTTCTCTTTAAATGTAATATGTAGATAAGATTTTCATATTATAAAATGAAGGCCTCAGCACGGGCAAGCCACCCAGTGAGGCCTACATTACTGGAAAACATAAATTGTAACAAAATAATGTACCAAATAAAAAAAAAAATAAAAAAAAAAAAAAAAAAAAAAAAAAAAAAAAAAAAATATCAATTCACGAGCACATTCACTCTAGATAAACGACAAACTCTCAATTGAATTTTAAATTTCACTTTGAATGAAATAATTATTTTTAAATTTTAATTTAATTCTTAATTCAGTAATCACTTTCTGCACTTCACTTAACACTTTTAAGCACTGAGTTTAAATTATATTTATTTTCACTGTATAACCAAATTAAACTGACTCAACAAAACTTCACTGATGGGATTTTCAAAGGAATTTAAAACTGAATTTAAAATTTCTAACTTTTCACAAAACTTTGAACAAGTCCAGGGACTTGTTCAAAATCTAATACTTAGACTTGTTCAAAATTTAACACTTAGACTATTTCACTAGAATTTTACCAATAGACGTAGTACTGCGACGTAAACTCCGTAATCAAAACCCTCGACTGACTGTCGAAAACTGGTCTGCACCGCCATTTTATACCCTTCTCAGGTTCCAAAAGACGTATCTGAATTTCCTTTGATGCTTAATTATATCTCCTATCAACTCGTAAACTTGAACATCCCTCTCACTAATATTGATTGTACATCCATACGATCTTTTGTCGTCCGGCTCTGGGCGGCAGTTAGTTTTTCTCTCAGGTCGCTAGATCGATAGGGTCCGAATAGGGTAAGTCTGCGTTCATTGCCCAAGCTTCCTTTGTTCCATGGTTCATACAAAATGTAGTTAAAATATCATGATTTTGCGTTCCTTTTTTTTCTCAATTCGCGATAGGTCCGTCCCCAGTAACATATATATAGATCTCAATTTTATGCATCTTGTGCGAAAAATGATCAAATAGATGTCGAAATCTTTACTATGCATTTTTGAATTTCGATTTGTCTAAAATCTACTTAATTTTATTGTCACCTATATGAGATTTTCCATTTTCACCCGTACCTTCTCTCTTTATGTCGCAGATTTGAGTTTTTCCTTATTTTTTGGATTTTCTTTTATTCGCGACGTTTTCCTGCACAATTTTCTTCTTTATCCTTATGTTATTTCTCATAACTCTATAACTAATTATATTCCAAGCCGTATTTATTAATTTTACGGATAACTTAGAATTGTATCGCTCTTCTCCACTTGGATCATTCCTTATCACCGTTTTTTACCCTTTCTTTATTTTTTCCTCGCTTTTCCCGATGTGTGTGGTCTCCAGGAAAATTTCATACTTCATTTATTATTAATTAATATATAATTTTCCACACTTCCATGGGAGATATACCTTATTTGACTCTGGGATATCTGTCACTTTTATTGCCTTATTCGATCTCCGCCCCATCTCCTATCTCTTACATACACGATTTCACATATATCATACGTCTGGACACTTGTTTACGTTTAAATTTTTGGTACTACGGCCGTAAATTTAATTTAATTTTAGAGCCATTAGTTTTAATCTATTTTGCTTTAAATAAACATCTCATAAGCTCCACGTTAAATTTTATTGGTTTTCTAATCGTTTATTACCTTAACGTAAACAAGAATCATGTTCGAATTTCAATTGTTTATCCTTTAAAACACACATGAGATCGTCAACCTTTTATCTTGTCTCATTTCTTCTGCAGTCTTGTGTAACTCTAATATCTGTCTACCCTGATAATCATGTAAAATGCCTACGTTTCCTGAATTTAATCTATCGCTAAATGTTTAGTTTTATTGCCTTCGTATGGTACCCTATTTTCATGTCCCTAGGACCTTTGTAGCAGCTCAAAATCTCTGTATTTTCCTTCGCCCAGTCTCTGCACTGTTTCTAAAATGTCTATTTTAATGCGAGATTTTCATTCCCAAATTGATTTTCCAATATGTCCGCTTCATCTTAAATTGATAACGATTAGTTTCTAATGTTCCTAACACTCTCACCTCTCTTTAGTACGATTTTTATCGAACTTGACACCCTATCTCTATCATAAATAATTGCACTACAGTTGAAAATTTTGCCAGCAACTTTCTTTCGTTTTACCCGTCCTTTTTTATACTATCACGTTTATAGTTTTTTTCATTGCATTTTCGTGTGTGTGTTTTTCCAACATGAAAAGGCCAAAATCCCTCGATGTCAACGGTTCGCTATCTCATTGTACCGGACGGGTGTACCGATCTCGGCGGCCGCTATTTCATAATGGTCGAAGCGCCGAGCGGGAGCGTGGTTTTAGAACTTACGTGGGGCTTCGATACCTCGAGTCCCGCTCGCCCCCGCATCGCTTCCCCTCACCGCAAGCGCCCGGCCGGCCCAGGCAACTGCCCGGGACCAATCAACGCACCCCTAAGCAACGCTGTACGGGGAAATAGTTTGAATTGACTATGTATTGAAATGTTTAGACTAAATTTGAGAGAGTTCGGCCGTAGATATTACGAAATAAAAGACATTGATAAAACGGCCGGACTCTCCTTAGCATAACTAGATAATAAGAATTTGTGTAAAATTAAATATAAGAAAATTAATTACGATTTCCCCTGAATATGTTGGGCCGGGGACCCCCACACTGAATGAATGTATGTAAATTAATTGATGAATAAAAATGCTAGAGAGGAGTGGTTAGGATCGATTAAAAGAGCATAAAGAGTAGAGTAGTTCTAAAGGTTGTGACCTCCGCTAATTAAAACTTAGCGGACGTCACAGCCCGCGGACTATCAACAACCCGCGAATGAAGGCAGCGTGTCGACCCCGCCCTCCCCAAAGTCGGGAGAGGGGGATTGCGCAATAAATACGGCACGCCAGCCTTCAGCTCGCTCTCTCTGCCTTGGACCGCCACCAGCTACTCTACTCTGCTCTTCCCGACCACTTCTCTCTGGATCTGAACTTGGATACTTCTTTGACTTAGCTCCCCCCGTGGATTTCTGCCCCTGCCTGCCTCCTCCCGCACCGAGGATAAAGCAGTTTCCGGCCCCGAACTGAGCAAGGATAAAGAAGATTCCTGTACCGACCGGAGCAAGGATAAAAGCAGATTCCTGTACCGACCGGAGCAAGGATAAAAGTAGATTCCTTTACCGACCCGAGCAAGGGTAAAGCAGATTTCTACCCGGACCTAGCGGCCTACTACGGACTGACCGGCCCCCTATCTTACAGTCTGTGTAAAAGACCTAGCTGGTCGATTACACTCATAAATGTATCGGTTTCTCTAAACATTCCCAGGGCTCGGTCACCTCGAACGTTAATGTTTACTCTACAGTGCGTTCACCTCTAATTTCTGTGGGAATCGAAATGTCGTTAATTATCTATTTTATCGCCCGGTCCAAAGTTCAATCCTTTGTCTGTAGTTGATGCACGCCTCTCCGTTCACTGATTGGTTATTCAAAATTTTTATAGCTCTCGTCCAGATCTAATTGGTCGACAACCTTCAATATTTGTTTTTAGGCCTAGACAGGGGAAGTCCCAGTCGTCCTAGACGATTTTACGACCTCTCTGCTTTCGTCCTAGAACCTCGATATAATTCCAACTATTACAGGTGTCTACTGCAAGCAAGCTGGATCAATTCTTTCTCCGCCAGATGTCGTTAGCATGTCCGTTTTCATAAATACTTCGTATATTTTTAATCCGCGAAGTGGGAACTATGGTTTATCTGGTTTCACTGTGATTTAAGCCTTTCATCACAAGGTGGAGGGGGTACTTACTCGACCGAGTGATTGGGCCTCGCTTCTATCCACCGTCTCGCCTAAATCACTCGACCGCTACATAGCCGAGTACTGTGCTGTGATCAGTACAGTACTGATCACAGCACTGGGCCGAATGCACTGTCTCGGCCGACCACTCGGCAGGTGCAATGCAGGCATTAAAGTAAGTCAGTTATTATTGTTTTATTACCTTTTGTATTTGATTATCTTGGCTAAGGCGTTGTTCCTTTAGTGCGTTGTCTAATAGAAATGTGAGTTCTTCTCTGTTGCGAGCAGACAACTGGAAACCAAACATAAACTCTTTCACATTTTATATAACCCTAAATAATCCTCACATAGTATTCAAATGATGGGCAAAGTGAAGTTTAGATATCATTCGTCAAAAGGCAGAAGGGATTAGATTATTAGATTATTAGACTTTGTCTAGTGAGGCGGGTAAAAGAAAAGAAAACAATGTAAACAACCATGAAATTAAATAAACGCCCGGGTTGCCGGCACTGAAACTGAAAAAAAAAAAACTGAAAAAAACTGAACTGATTCTCTCACTTGTGGCTTAGTTATATGTATTATTTGTTACAAAATATCTGGCAAATAAAAATTAACCTCAAAGACAAAAAATGTGATTGTTAATTACCTCTGCCTCGGCTAGCTGATTGGTCATGTGGTTGATAATATCTCGAAGATCTTTCTTCTGTAGCACGTAGAGATGAGCAATAAATTTTAAATTGTCAATGTCGTCAGGCAAAATGGTGTACAGCAACTCCATTGTGTAGGTCACAATACTAGACAAAAATAACATATTCGTAATATTACACACGGACGTTTCACCTTCTCTTTCGCCAAGGGTTGCAATGATTGAAGCACGGATGAATACATAGTGGTTAGTTTTACTAGCATTTTAATGTAATTTCATTTAAATCATTGAACAAAATAATATCAACATCAACTGAACAATAAAATATGAAACAGAAAAGACACGAAAAATAAAAAGGGTAAGGCCGCTGGGACTGGGACTCGAACCCAGATCTTCTAGTCTTAGGCCCTTGTCCTACAGGCTTACGCAAGTATCCGATACTCGACGATTCAAGCACACGTTGCCGACATTTTGTAACTCGTCGGCGACATCAGTCTCCCGCGACCAGCCGGGCGAGGCTGTTGCCACTCAAGTTGTGGAGATATTAAACATGGCGTCACTTATTACAGATATTTTGTAACAATGCATGTGCTTTAGGTCAATGCCAGGAACAAAACAGTGAGTACCCAACACAAGTTTAAAAAAAAATTATTATTAAAGCGGAGACGGAAAATGCATAGCTCCTGTGAGCATTCAGGCCATGGGCCCGTTGTGCTATCACCCATTCCACTTCATTCATTTGAGTTTGTTTCCAGGTCTCTGTTTTACCACTTATGGGTCCCCTGGAGAATCGTTGCGGTAACAGTTTTCTCATAGGAAGCCCCTCTTTGTTTGGGTTCCCTGAAAGCCCTACGAGGGAAGAGTCCACGGAGGTGTCCTCAGCTCTCCTCTCAATTCCCCCTGGTTCCCCGAAGGCCCCACGAGGGAAACATGAATATTGGATATTTGTGTATCCTTGTGAAAGAAGGGCCTTACCGGAACTGCCGTCTCTACCAATTGAGCTATTTACCTTATTAAATTCAGTAATTTTTATCAATCTTATATTTCAATTTAAGAATTACGAACATTATCCTCAATAATGAATTCCCATGGTATGATTGCAAAGTTCTGCTCAAACATATTTATAATCTACATAGGCGTTGTTTTGGATGTACATCTGTCTGATTACTTTTTTATTTTTCATGTCTTTATGTTTCATATTTTCACCGAGAGTTATTGTATTATCTTCTTCAATGATTAAATATTACAATGAGGTTTATAACCTTCAACAAGCTTAGTTATCCCTAATAAAATGAATATCAATTATTAATGAGAGTGAGCAAACACTAATTCTCAGCATTTTTATACATTACTTATTGATTGAATGTTCCTTACAATGCATTTTGGTAAAGTTGATCAATGGACATTATATGACGAAAATGTGAGTGGTAGCAGAAGTCGGGGACGCCCGAGGAAGACACGGCACGATCAAGTGAATCAGATACTCAAGTCGGGCCATGTCAAGAGTCAGAATAATAGAAGAGTATGTATCAGACGATGTATGAATGTGAATGAGGCAAGGAGTGTGTGCCAAGACCGAGTTGTTTGGCGGTTGGTCCTCTGTGCCTCTCTAGTTAGTTAGTTGATTGAATTGAAAAAACAGTATCAGTACATTTTGCTCTTAATTTTTCTTGCAGTAAACTATGTAATTCAATTGTTACAACGATCCCAGTCTGAGTATTTAGTCCAATTATTTATAAAGTGGCTTTGTTTACATCTTTAAAAATAATTAACATTGTGAACTTACCAAATCTCTTGATTCAGTTATCCTCGCAATTGGTAGGTTCTAAATGATCTAATTTTAAATCTCTCGAGTCAGTTATCTTTTCGATTGGTAGTTTCTAAATGATCTATGTAATTGTTAATCTCTCGAGTCGGTTATCCTTTTGATTGATTGTTAGGTTCTAAATGATCTAATTGTAAATCTTCAAACTTCTTTTTATCGCCAAAGACTAAACTCATGAATTGTACGACAAAGTATGCATTATTTATTGATACTTAATATTCTATTTGACATTAATCAGGATAACACTGATGCAGATATTAACAATATGAATAAGTAGACATTTAGCAAAGCATCTGTTTTAGTAGAGCATTGATTATTATTTAAATCTTAAATCATTATAGCCATACCACTGAGAGCTCCGTTGTAACCTCTCCATCTTTCTAAACCACTTTGCATGTAAGGGAAAGAAATGTTACAATATAACTCTCAGCGGCACAACAATACTAGCGGAATAAAGTATATTATTACTAAGCACATAGATATGATGGTTGATGAAAAGAATTAATACTTATTACACTGAATATTATGGAGAAACAAAATTAATGAAGCACTCTCACTGTCGCACTGTGTTAGGTTATGTTAGGTTGTTATTCGGAATATGTTTTTTTGCCGTGGAGGAAGGTTTGGATGATTTGCTCCATGAAATAGGTGTTATAATGGCCGAAATCTTCAAACGGGCCCCTCCTTAAGCCGGGCCCGCGGGCGCCGAAGCTAGCCGCTATGGCCCGTGCCGCCCGGTGCTGGGCCTCCCCACTGAGCACCAGGCACGAGCACTGGGGCGGGCCTGGCTGGGCCCATTGCTCCCCGACCCTTATAGAAAAATGGTTAAAGTTAATAAATAACACGTGTCGAACGTGCTTGTTTCTTTAATGTTTAAATCTACAATTGTTATTGAAAGTTGAAATTGTTAGTAATCTGAATGTTAGCATACGGAATGATTGCTTTAGATGAGTTTGTGAGGTCAAGGAAAAGGGGAACAAGTCAATATAATACGTAAGTCTACTGAATTGCCAAAAATGGTTGTGAGCTTATGAGCCAGTCAGAATGAAAGAGGCATAAGTAAACTAATTATAAAGAAGAAAGTCTGTGGCGGGCGGGAGGCCACGTTTTATTCCGAGGTTGATGAAATTTTGCAAACTTGACTTTCAAAACAAGAGGAAGGTCACCGTCTACGTCTGATTTCGAAAAACTCTGTTGCCCGGGCAAAGCTGGGGACTTCAGCTAGTAACGAATAATAAATAAATTAGATTTTTTATAGATCTACAACTAGCATAATACTTCCCAGTATTTGTAGTGTTGTGAAGTTGGAAGTGTCCTCAAGACAATGAGATAATGATTATAGTGACAGATGTCTTAAATAATTAGTGTTTGTATTTTTTCCAATATAGACGAAAGAAGTGTTGCAGCTGAATCATGGAAAACATTAAAGCGAAATATCTCATCGAAATGGCATTGCCAAAGCCCGTATTTGTACTGTATCCTCACCCTTACTATTAAAACCTTTTGAGTCTATTTTACCGCAAATAGATTTATGAGGTCTTAATATTATTCCACATTCAATATGACTGACTCAATTTTAATAAATAACTCAATTTTCCTCGTCCCCCTTTTGTTTTCACCACGGAACTATTTGAGTTAGTAGGACGCATGAAATTACCTGAGTTCAAAGGCCTGGATGACGTTGTTGATCTCGGGTACTAGGTTGGACAGCAGCATCCCGGCAGAGTACTCCTTGTCCTCCTCGGGACTTGGGCTGGAGCTGGACGGGAGTGCAAAGGGACACTTGCCGAGACTGGGCTTGATGGTGCCATCTAGCACGTGCAGCATGTACTTGGTAGAGCCCTCAGACCAGTTTTCGCGCCAGTACATGAACAGGTGGTTGCCGGAGCCCGTGATGTCGCAGCGGATGCCGCAGCGACGTGCCAAAGTCTCATACAGGACGTAAGACAGGTATTTGTGTGAGTTTTGGTACACCATCATCTGGAAGGCAGTATATTTTATTCATAAAATGGAAACAGTTTACAAAGGCATATAATTTCTGTCAGCTTCTTTGCAGACTGTTTTTCTGTTAAAAGCGTCAGTTATGAGAAGTGTAGACTACAGAATATAAATTAGGTAAAGTAAACTTTGGTGGCTGATCCAAAGTGTGTGTATGTATTTTATTGAATTAACTTCTTCCAGTTGTGGACAACTGCAGGAATTCGTTTTGTTAGTGTTTTATCTTTACGGTGAAGTTTATCATTCTTTAGATTGTTTATTCTAAATTTAGTAAATTAAATTTTCAAATCGTAACCCTTTAGTATAGGGCATAAGCCAAAAACGGATAGTTTTGAGACCAGCAACATTAAGGCCTATATTTATTTAATTTTACAAATTATAAATACCCTTATGGGTGTTAATGCTTCTTAGATAACACAGAGCTCTTGAATCTAACCTACCACCCTGAAGTTCGCACATATTGAGTAAAATTATGAAAAATGCGTCCCAGTCAGTTATCTGACCTGTGTCCATAGCGACAGCTATCGTAGCGACACGATAGCTGTCAGTTTTTCAAAATGTTTTTTTTTTTTACAATAAGGTTTTATTACTACTCATAGGAGGCTGAGGATTCGGAGGTGGGAGGAGACTGAAGATGAAATTTCCATGTTAGTCTGAAGTCCCCTAGATTCAGTAAGTAGGAGCGCTGCCGAGAATAATCTCGATTCTGACCTTGTCAATGCGGTGGGGAATCTTACTCATATTGAAATAATTATGGAAGCTGGTTGTCTTCAGATAAGTACCTTAATTTTCTTATACACAATCACCAGAAGTTACTCCTTCACCAACTGCGAATACTGCGAAATAGCGGAAACAAGGGCATCGTGTGCCTCCCAAGCATACTTTTCACAGGTTTTCCCAACACGAATTATTCATGTTAAGGTGGATTTGTCTTCACTGATTAGTATTTTCTTCATCAAAAAAAATTAATGAAAAAACGTAAAACGGACTAATGAATAGGGCTTAAAATATAATATACCCTGTCTGAAAAGTATACCAGACTTTAGTAAGTTTATGGGAGGAGTTGATCGCTTTGACCAACTATATTATTATAAGGTGGAAATCAGGGCAGCACAGTGGTGATACGGAATTTTCCATTGTTAATCCATATATTTTGTGCAGACAAACATTGAAGCAATAGGATAATGAAAAAAAAAACTATTAGGTACCCACACAACTTCAATTTGTGATGAAATAGGTTTCCCCCGAAACAAAATGTATTTAATGAAAGCTATACCTCAATTACGTAGAAATCATTACACTAGAGACACCTAGCGAATATTATTGGACTAACTACAGGAAACTGTAATTAGAAAAAGGGTGTTTTAGTGGGACGTGTCTATCCAGATTTATGATTAAAATTAACCAATCATAGAGGGCTTTTGACAGGACAAAGGAGAAATCTACGTTATTTATAACATGGGAACGAAAGCATCGACTTTAAGGGTTAATGTACTATAAACTAAACACGTTCACATGCAAGACTTCATTGGTCGAGAACTGGGGGTATAATAAACGAGGAGAGATTGATAAAAATTGACGAAAAAGGATTGATTGTAATTTAGAATCGAATAAAGTATCATAGACTGTTATCTGGGAAGAACAAGAAACTTTTAATAATTGAAATTGACGCGTGAGGGTAGAGTGGATTCAGGAGAGCCTGGAAAAACTGTGTTGGGAGGTGAGAACAAAACAAAACAAAGTGATTTATTTAGAGTTTGAAGAAACTACACCTACAGATCAATAAGAAACACGCGCAATCAATATGCAAATTTGAGAAGTTCGTAGTTCGTACTAGGCAATTACCGGCCGAGAAACCAATGGTTTTGGATCGGTGGCAGTAAATACAATAACTTGATTCATAAAATTACGTGTTTACTTTGAAATAAACAATACAAGACCCATGATCGTTATGGAGATCATTAAGCTGAAATTGAGCAATTAAAATAACACAGAATATATGTGGCTGTTTATATAAAACCAAATACATTAAAATGACAGGCAGACACATTAGCTAGAATTGATGACTGAAGTACAAAAATTTCATGATAATGGCTCCATATTAATCAAAAATTAATGACTATTTTTGAGAGAACAAGATGCAATACGGGTAACACCTTAATATTTAATTACTTTACAGTGGCGAACCGGTGAAAAGGGGCAAAAATAATGTTCATTTCAGGTCTAATGACATTAAGGTGGATAAAGATTTGAGATGTTTAGAAGTACTGCCTTGTACGCTTAACCTGAGGTAGAATTTCAGCAGCGAATTGATATTTAAAAATAGATTATAATTTAGTATCAATTTTGTTTAAAAATATTAATAGTAGATACTTACATCTTAGTTAAAAAGAAAATTTTAAATAGTTCGAAAAATAATAACAATTTATAATAATAATAACGACTTGAGTTAATTTAATCTCTTTGTGGTTTTATTGTTCAGTTAATACAAGTGCGAAGAGAATTCTGCAGACAAGCAGCCATGGGGCAGCTTCGTGGGACTATCCATACATTGTCTAAAAAAAAAAAAAAAATGTAAAATTTTCAGTCAATAAAGAATTATTAATTTAAAAAAAAAAAAAAAAAAAAAAAAAAAAATTAAAAAAAAGTGAAAATGATAAAAATAAATATTGTCTCTTTGTTTAAAAAGTAATAATAAAATAAATTTAAAAATAAAGGATTCATCGGATACTTTAAAGTTAAGGTTAAAATTAAAATAAACATTACCTCTTTATTTTAAAATAGTGGTTCGGGATCACTCTCCTTTGTTTCAAAATAAAAGGAGTAATAATAAAATGATTACTTTAGATTTTGTATAAATAATAATATTAAATATTTTATCATTGTTTGAGATATCTTTTGGAAAATAATAACCTCAGTCCTTACGTCAATCAACATTTACGAAAACTAAATCAATACCTTAAAGCCGTGGTCAAATGAAAAAAAAAGGTAGTCATGAATAAATTTAATTAGACTACATTCTAAACAGCAAGTAGGTAGGATTTGGAACTTTGATCGCAAATTTCGTTGTAAACCCGAATGGATTTATTTGCATGAACAATCAGGGTAGGTGAGTCAAAAAGAAATCAAAATATTAAAAAAAAATTCAGAAATCAAAAAGACAACGTTCCTGAGAGCCGAGAGGGGAGAAAAATCATGAGAGACAACGTTCCTGAAAGCCGAGGAGAGAGAAATAAAAAAAGTGAAATCTTATAATATTTTGTATTTTATATAACAGGTTATGAAACCGGTCCAGTCTCTGGTTGCGATGATTTCAGCAACTAGATCCATCCCAAGAATTAGGTACACACGATACCTATTATATGGTATAACTTTCTACCATTTCACATATAAAGATGTATATATTACGAATACCTATTATCACACTTGTGTCAAGCACAACTACCTACTTCAAATACCTATTATCACATTCGTGTCAATCACGAATACCTACTTCTAGATATCCTTTCGAAATTAGGTAAACCTTATTTACCTACATGTACTATGACAATCCAAAACGATAATGAACGATTGGTCTTCTAAACTATCAGCTGATAGTAGATATTACGTCACTGATAACAGATACATATATAACCCACAAAGAATTCATAAGGCCTAAAATAGGTCAAAGTCCCCTTAAATAAACAAACTGCATTCCAGCTGAACTCTAAAATAAACAAAACATCGTATCCGATAAGGGCAGGTTTCTCAAAGCTCGTTCTTCATACCAAATCACAGCAAGCATATTCATGTGTGTTTTATACACTTGCTAGAAGTCAAAATAATATCAACAAGAAAATATCCTAAATACCTAACTACGTACGTCAGAGATGAATAGCTCACTCAAGACACCTATTCGGTTAATTATGGTTCAATTAAGTCGCACATACTATTTATGTGATCATATTCAAAGTGGCCAAATCTAAGTGTCATGATAATTTCGTAAGTATGAGTACAATCTATTTCCACACAATGTCTAACAACTCAGTCAAATTCAACCAGAAGAGGAGGAGGTGGTCACTCCTTATAAAGTCCATCAACGAAAACAAGAAAATGTGGTTGTCAGACCGCGATACCAAAACAAACATACAATGAAGTGTGTACTAAACAAGTACATATTTAGGTTCCCAGTGTCAATCAACCATGAGATGATAGCTCTCTATAATAAAACTATCAACCAAAACCAAACGTATGTTTATTATGTGTATCGTATATATTAGAATGTATCTAAACGGGGTAAACCGACTACGGGTGGTGTCAGCCCCGTAGCTTGGAACTCCCTGGTCTGGGATGTATTATCTAAAGTAATACATTGCAGATTATAAAAACGTATGTTTACATATATATCTTCTTATGTACTGTTCAACTGGGCAATGTAAAACCCTCGGTTATAGTAACCATTTTACAGTGCCTGCTTGGAGGTGATGTCTGGCCTAGGAAACCACATATCACAACAACCGTGAGTATTTGATTGTTCAGAAGACGAAACTGGTTCGCTTCAGTAGTCGTAAATCCGGAGGTGATGGAATTTGGAGTGTGCTGGACCCAGGGGAGGTTCGATCGTAGCGCTAGAGGGTTGCGGATCTGGAGATATGGGAAAGCCTCGCAAGTACCGATTTCTAGAGGCACCTGACTACGGTGTGAACATCTTATTCGACCTTGGTTCACCCGGTTACATTGCAGGAGGAGGCGCCAAATTTTAGCAGCAATATGCTTTCCGAGTTCGTCTTCGTACAAAATCATAAACACTAACCATACTTACAAAAATTAAATCTACATGTAGGTACCCCACAGGTCGTCGCAGGACTGGAGAGAATTTTGGAGAACATATGACTCATAACTAATATTGTACTAACCTAAATTCGATTGATTTAACTATATATGTATGCTATGACACTAAATTAAATGTTATGTACCTTCCACAGGATCTACGGCTTCTAAAGGAACTAGCGGTAGGAGATAGGGATTCTCGGGAAAATTTTAGTTAGGTTAAATGATACCGACGTTCGCAATATCTCGACGTAATCCAATCTCCTTGCCTCAATCACTAACCTGAAAAGAACCAAGGTTACCACAAAAACATGATAATTAAGTTATAATGCACTGAAACCAAAATATACACAACGTAGTGGAGAAATTTAATTATGCAAAAAATAATGACCACATGAGAGATTACGTTAAAAGTCGTAACTATGTGATCTTAGTTAGGGGTCTCTGTTTAAACGAGGTAGTGCCTCAAATAAGGGTGTTTAATTTACATCCTGAATAATGGTGGAGTGTGATGAGGGAGGAATGGTTTCATACGAGAGCACATGTGAACCGGGTAGGTGGGTTTTTCACTCCCCAGCCAAGCTCACGTTCGAAGCCTTCTAAAACCTCAAAAGAAGAAAAAGAATTATACAGGGTGTCCGGTGGTAAAGTGCAGTAACTTCGGGAGGTGATTCTACGTGATCGTAGGAGTAAAAAAGATAAATAACTTTTTCTGAAATTCCAACTTTTAGATGTACTTTTAAGCTAATAACGAAAAATTTCTCCGACGTGCCTAGACGGCATTATTAATTTCGTCGTTGCCAAATCTACATCCCGCGCCCCCTCGGCAACTAATCCCCGCTACCCCCGGCACCCGAATTCAGTCGGTCAGCTGGTAAACTGTCCCCCGCACCCCCTCCTGCACCCCCCGCTATTAGTAAATCGTGCTTTGAATGTAATGTGTCACAAAATTTGACGGGCGGAGTAAACAACTTTGAAAATTTAATTTATCTAAGAATTTTTGAATTCGTTCACTAGATTTATTGTTTGTTCTCTGCGAACTTTTCATTTGGTTTGAATTTTTGACAGATGTGAAGAGAACCCCGTACAATTTAGATGTCGGTACGTGTTTTAGAGGTATAATGGTTATGGTGCTGATTTTATCAAAATCAAATTTTATAATATTCTTATTATTATTATAATTTACAAGTACAAGTATATTACATTGGATTTATTAATATAGACGTTGTACATTATAATGATTTATGATCAATAAGATGGATCAAGGAAAAAAATATTTATGAGATGTAATATTTTTGGTATGCCTCGTTATTCTGCTGTGTCATTCGTGTGGAAAACGTTCTTTTTTTTAAATTTTTTTCGGCTATGTAATCATTGTTTTTTCTCACCTATAAAATTATGTCCCGTCTTTCCGGTTTATAAAAAAAGGTCTGATTTTTCGGATTGAAATTTTCAAAAAATCCCCAGGGTTTCAAAAATACGATTAAAAAAATAATAATAATACAGAATGTCTTAGAATATTTTCCTTAACCGGAAAAAAAATTGAAAAATATGATGCAAGTGGCCTATTAGTAAAAAGCGATGAAATTAGTTAAGTGTTCAATGAGTTATTAATATTTTTTATAATAAAAAGTGTAACGTGATTTTAGTGCAGTTCTCTTTTTGAATTTGGTAAAATATCAAAACATACGGCGAACTCTGTGTTGTTATTGTTTACAATTCACATGCGGTTTCCATGGATACGCGCCACTCACAAATATGCAACGTTGCCACGTTCACACTTGCGAATTTATCGGGTAAGTTTGCACCTACACTATGGCTTTTTAGCAGGTATGTCTTTTTGTATGAAAAATAAAAAATTGGAATTTCGGAAAAAGTTATTTATCTTTTTTACTCCTACGATCATGTAGAATCCCCCCACGAAGTTACTGCACTTTACCCCCGGACACCCTGTATATATTCACACCAAAAAGAAGAAACATTACAACTTCTGAAACAAGTTGGCTGTTTAGCTAATAGGATCATTTACATCACAAAAAAGGGTTGGTCAACCTCCAACTACATTGCCTGATAACATCAGTTCAAGTAATTTTTCTGAAAAAAGTACACTTCGTAGACAGATGTGGTTATTGCAGCTATACACTAAAAGTGGTATGAAAGCTCAGTAGCGAGCGACAATTGCAAAGTAGCCCTTTGCGTACAGTTTTTAATGCTGTACCATTTATCTGATCAAAAAAAAAACCAACGGAGCCTTAGTACTTTTTATTATTTTGAGGATAACAGACCGCTGGGAAACGATGAATACAAAAAGGCCATTCATTTTCCAAAAAAAAATTATATCTGTTCATCAAAATGAATATAGAATATATAAATAAAACAATTAAAGACACATTCCTAAAAAATAAAGTTGTCCTATAAAGGGTTTATATTAAGGAGTTAAGTGGCCAGTGTCCTGATTCATACCTTTAGCTTTTATAAATATAGTTTCCCAATTTTTCTATGAAATATAAGAACTGTATCATCTACGTAGCTAATGACTGTCATTTATTTTTAAGATGCATATGTCATTAATTTAGACTAAAAATAATAAAGGAACTAATTATTTTTATAAGCAATAATTATTAGCCTGAAACACTCATCCACATTGAAAAATCTCCTGATAAAAGATACATGACGCCAACGGGACTTGAACCCGTGTCCTTTCGATTTCCGGTCGACAGCTCTGACCACTGAGCTATGGCGGCTTATCTCTTATCCGCGAAATAATTCAATATATACTAGTGTTTCATTCAACAATTACTGCTTATTACATTTTTTCACCTGAAAACAACCAACTTTATTTTATATGAGAAAGGCATTGTAAGTGCTAACTCTCTCACTAGATGGCGTCGAGACAAATCGTCTACATTTTTTGGTGAAGATACTTTAACTTGTCAAATATTAATTATTATTTTTTGGTAAACTAATGTTTAAGACAAGATTTTTTTATGCATAGCAAAAAGGGTAACAATTATTTTTATAAGCAATAATTATTAGCCTGAAACACTCATCCACATTGAAAAATCTCCTGATAAAAGATACATGACGCCAACGGGACTTGAACCAGTGTCCTTTTAGGTTTTCTAGTTAACCTTTCTAGTTAACCTTTTAGGCTTTCTAGTTAACCTTCCTTCTGAAGTCAAACCGGCGTTTTATACCAACAACAATTTAGGTAAATTTTTGTCAATTCTAAAGATAAAGATGACAAACTTAGGCATGCAGGAATTTATAAATTAAATTGTAATAATTGTCCAGCGTTTTATATCGGGAAGACAACGCGCAATGTCAACATTAGGATTAAAGAACATCTTAGATACCTAAATAGCAATGGCTTTTCAGAGTTTGCCAATCATCTTATTGAAAAAGATCATACCTTCAATAAAAGCACCGGTGCTAAGATTCTCCATAAAAAAGACCATAGTAACAAATTGAATAACCTAGAAGTGCTAGAAATAAAGAAAGCCATTAAAACCAAAAGTTTAATTCTGAATAATCAATTAGATTTGTCAAAAAGCCCAATATGTACTGGGAATATTCCCTGTAAACTGTAAAATTACCAGTATCCCTTAATCACCTTACAATTATTAATGCCTATTCTCTATTATTATAATATTTATATACACTAATCGTTTTCTTTTAATATATTGTTGTTTCATTTTGGTTTTACTTTCTCTCTCCCTCTGTATGTATATATAAAGACACATTTTGTATTATTGATTAGTTTAATTTTGTACCCTGACGATGCTCGAGTGAAGCGAAACCGGTCGGTCTTAAAATTAATAAAAATTCGTGGTTTTAAACAAAAAATATTGTTTTATTTCATTAATTTATTTTTAATTCTAACTGTTTTATGGCACATCAATTGGCATAAGGAACTGGAAGGAGACAGCGGGAGACCAGATGGGGTATAGACATTTCCTAAAGGCAATCATGGCTATCCAAGACTTGTTGCGCCACTTTATGATAAAAATAGTGATGAACTTACATCATGAATATTTAGGAACTGTATGGCGGCGGACTCCCTGACGTGGAATTGCTGCTCCTCGAAGATGAGGCGGGAGATGACATGGAACATGGCCTTGCAGACGGGCCCGCTCAGCTGGTTGTCCTCCAGCAGGTTCTCCGCCCAGTTCTGCCGCTCATCCCGGTGCACCTTGAACAAGGGGTGCCCGGCCGCCAACTTCGACTCCAGCGTCGTTACTAGATTATCCACCTACCAAAAAAATATTATTAGTCAACATCTGCTACAAGACTTTTCCGTTGATTTAAATGGAGCGATTTAAAAATGCTCATAGACGGTTCAAATCCCAAACAAGTCACAGACTCAGAGGGAGAATGGAAGACTATTAAAAGGAGATTGCCACCTCACATACACCTGATACACGTAAACTATTGGGAGTGGGAATCATTAAGTGCTGCAGGAAATGTGAAAACAAAGAAGAAACACTGATTCATCCATGGTGCCAATGTCCTTTCTTTACGGGAAGAAGGCTTAGATATCTGGGGCGTCAAGTTGTGGAACCAAGAGACAACCCCAAATATCCTTGATAATCTTCAGTGGGGGATTAGACGTTGTCTAGGAATAAGATAAAACATGGGAGATAGCACAACGAGCCAATGATCTGATGGGAGAAAATCTTATCTGATATAGCTTCGTCCAGACTCGCAGAGGTGTGAAACGCGTGGGCTAGCAAGTAGTATTTGAATCCGATTTCATACAGTTTATTTTGCCCTTTTGACAGCTAAATTATTTATTGTAAGGGAACGTAAGTCTAAATGTATAAATGAGACAACATGATAGTGGATATGCTATTAAAAGAGTATGCCTGTTGTGTTTCATTGTCTTTATTACACAACTTTCAGTATGTGTAACTTCTTACAGTATTACGAATCATACCAGTCAAACTCTACCCACAAGAATGTTATTCTCCACCTGTCAACAGTATTTTACTTGGTGTTATCGCCATTATCTCAACACGAACAATTACCACATTTATTTGCTAGTTGAAAATCTTTGTTGCGAGTTATGTGGACAGACTGGATCGCAAGATTTGAAGTCGCAGATTTGTCTGCAGTCCGATCTAACATTTTATAAGCATTACTTATTTGAACAGTAAAAATATAACACAGAAAACGGATATATAATTACATATTCCTGGAAGTTACAGGCCGCATTTTCATTCCTGGGAAATAGCCACTGGATGGCGAAGACGGCCACCTTGTCTGGGACGAAGGAGGTCTCTTGCTGCACCAGCTCGTACCACTTGTTCTTCAGGTGGTAGTGTTGGAAGAGGAAGATGTACACCTGCTTGGCGTAGTGCTGATCAGTCAGGGAGAACATCCTGCAAACAAATAAAACACATTATTTGTCGCAACGTCCGCTGCAAAATTGAATGGCACACAATAATTTGATGACTTTAAGGTTTTTGCTACAGAGTACTCTCTCGGTAATTCTCGACTAGTATGTCAAATTCAGCAGTCCGCCACGTGCCTAGCCTCGAGCACCAAGCTTTGTACACCGACGGGTTGGGTTATCTTACTCTCACACACTTAGTTACTATACCGCCGTCTAGCTTGCTAAAGCTGACCATTTTACCAGTCACCAGGGTACATTATTGTTGTTTAAGGACATTTTAGTTAGTCATTTGTGTGTTCTAGCAAGTGACATGCGTGTTTCTGTTTGTTTCGTTCTGCCATGTTTTTTGATTGAATAAATTTACAAAAGTCTTCTTGCAAGTGTAAACATAACACCTTAACTATAAACCAAAAAACGGAAATTTTACAATAAAAACGATAGTGGTGTTTGTTTTAATTTTGTATGTATGCACTATAACCGCCACTTTCACTAATTGGACACTAAGCCAGTTTTTGGGGTTGGCTGATTAGTGCAAAAGTATTCTATTCTGTTCATTGATCTACTGTTATACATATGGGGTTTTCCAATAAGAGGTGTTATTTTGAATAGCCGCTATTTCGGTAGATGTTACTTTTGAAGCTGTTGTTATGTACCAATGTACCCCATGCTATCATTTGTTATCAATTCTCTTGTGCATGCGTAGTTGTAACAACAATCAGTTGGACCCTATTAATAATAAGTAAATATTTGTAACAACTAGTTAGTTGGAACCTAGCAATCAATAAGTACATATAGATTGCAATAAACCTAATTGGACCCTATTAATCAATAAGTACATAGTTATAAGAACAATATTTGTTAGTTCTAATATTAGATAATTATTTATTATATAAGAGAAATATAGAGAAGAAGCACCAGAGTGAACATTGTAGCCGGACCAGACAGTATCGCTGTCCGTGCATTCCTGTAACGTAATACCGATAAATAAACTATATACATACAGAAATTATACCGAGTACTGAATTAACATTGACAATCACCTACCGGACCCTAACACTGTCATTATTTGACAAGTAGAAACTACGCCATTAATAAAAATGGAACGATACACGCTTCAACAACGCATTGAAATTATTAAAATTCACATGGTGAAAATTTGGCAGAGACGGTTCGTAAAACTCGAACATTTTTGGGTCATCGTGAAGCACCTTGTCGGACCGCAATACAGAAATTGGTGGAAAAATTCGAGCTGTTGGGACAACTTAGTGATGTGAAGAATAAAACCCGTGCATGTCGCTCAAGAACAGCCGAGAATATTGGTGCTGTAACCGAAAGTGTTGAAGAAAACCCAGGTTTGTCCATTCCTCGTCGTTCTTTGGAATTAGGCATTCCACAAACGTCATTACACTGTATTTTGCATGAAGATTTGTGTCTTAAGGTTTATAAAGGTCAGTTAACACAAGAACTCAAGGCGGCCGATAACACATAACAAAATAAAAAAATAACACCTCTTATTGGAAAACCCTGTAGTATATAATATTATCTTCTTACTCAGGGGGATGAACCAACTCTGGGTAGTGCACATAAACCTCCATGACATCTTTCAAGTATTGGCTCATGTAGAAATATGCCAGACCCTCATTCTCCTTAGCTTTATCTATGTAGTGTTGGAGGTCGGTAAAGGAAATCTTACGTCGGCGCCTGAAACACACAAAATAACACAATGAAGGAAAAACCTTTATAAATAAGACTAATTTAATGACTGTGAAAAATTGAACTTAAAATCTGAAATGTGACTTTACTGAAGACAACAAAACAACAGTATGTCGATTGACTTTTGGGCAGTGTTTCGTTTCCCCCCTTCTTGAGTCAACATTTCGGACTGCCTTGCAGTGTTCATCATCAGGTTAGATAAGAATAATAATAATAACATCCTAAAAGGTAATGGATATTATTGATATATTTAATAACTTTATTTATAGATTTAAGAGTTATCTATATCCTACAAATTATAGTAGCGTTGGTAATATAATTTTAGTGATTTGTCTTATATGTAGTATTGTTCTAGTTTCTATTTTATTTTATGTTACTGTTACATGTTTTACTAATATTGTTTGATATTTAGTTTATCAGTTTAAGGTAATTTCATGCTTTAAAAACTTTGTGTATAATTTTCGATAGCTCACTAGGTATATTCATGTAGAAGTCCAGTTGGGCGTAAAACCAAGCCCTGGACAAACCCCACCCTTAAACCAGGGCACCCTTATAAATCACCAAACTTACTTATGGTCACCTGGGGATGACTTTTTGCATAGGTGTTGTTTATCATTATAGGCGTTGGTTCCCGGGGCGGCCTCCAAAATTGAAAATGATTGATTTCAGCATAAGCAAGGAAAAAAAAAATAATATACTAACCAGCGATATTGCATTGACATCAGCTTAATTTTGTTTTGGCAGTAGTCTTGAGTTAGAACAATGTGCTTGACTTGGTTCATCCAATTGTCAAAGTTCTTATTCTTGTAAGGAGCAACCAGAAATGGCCACCTGAAATACAAATATCGTTTGCTTTACTTTAGTACCGCGTAATCATCAAACAAGGTCAAATTACAATGAAAAAAAAAATATTTCAGGTCATAAAACCACATTCAGACAAAGAAATTATGTATATTTATTTTGCGAAGAAACTCCACAACATCCTTCTCCCTGATATAAAGCGAATACAAAATTTGAATGATTACATATCAAGAATAAAAATCTGGCTGAAAGAGATTAGTGAAAAAACTCTGAAAAAAACATAAAAAACGACATAGAAAACTAATAAAACAGAAATGAATAACTTTAGTCCGTCTCAGCACAGGTCACCCTAGTGAGGAGGACTAAGAAATACAATTTACTATGCATATATTTAACATCATATTTTGTACGGACAATGTTTAAATAGTAAAAAAAAGAAGTTATCTATATAAACAAAAATGTAAATGTTCGTTGTTCAAAATCTTAAGTCTCCAAAAGTTCTTCATCGATTACTTTGGAATTTTGACAAAACGTAGCATTCGAATACGCGTGTGTTTTATATACCTATATCATATGGATGTCTCTTGTGACAGGTTCAAAAATATATATGTATAATAAAAAATAATAAATATATATACAGCGCCATCTGTTGGACAAACATGCTTTTTTTTCAAATAGCACCATTAGATGAAGGTAAAAGCAACCGGCGTTATTGTTTCTCTATCTGCACAGACAGACCGAGCCACAGCAACGCGTGGCGGGGTTCAGCTAGTTATTGTATAAATGAAACATTTTATTATCTTTCTTTTTTTTTGTAACAATTTGAAAATTATAATGAAATCCTCACAGTAATCTCCCATGATAAGGATTTCATTTGTATATTAATATTCAATTATTTTAATAATATGGAGTTTCTGAAAGAAATAAAATATAATATTTATCATTTAGTGTTTTTACTGCAGTTGTGTGGTTTCTGTATTTTGTGTTAGTATGCTTTCATTTCAGATTTCCCTATGTTTTGATCTAGATTTTTATTTGAGTTTTAAATGTTTTGCGATGGTAATTTAAAAAAATTATTTATTTATAAAAAATAAAAAAAACTTCTATCCCGTACTAAAATATTTTTCCATAGAAGAATATTTATTTTCCCATACAAACAATTCAAAATTTTTACCTAAAAACTACCTTAAAATGTTGGAATTTCGAAAAAAAATTTCCATCTTTTCTACTTCTAAAATCATGTAGAATCACCCCCCGAAGTTAGTGCACTTTACCCCCGGACACCTTGTATAAAACAATATTGCTCATGACAAGTATGAAAATCATTTATTTAATTGAGCTCATGTCATATTATAAAAATAAGAAAAGATAAAACATTAATTAAGTTCAATACAGAATCATATAAAACAATAAAAAATCATTCATGATAATAATAATTCAGAAAAAATTATATGTATATTATTCAAAGGTTTGTTTGGTTGACCAGAGGGAATTTCCACAAAACTCATCATTCCAGTAATGAGAAAAGAACTTTTAGGAATGCGGCTTTGTTTATATTATTGCATCTCGGCCTCAGTTTGTTTACATTAACGTAATGAAAATGTTTATACTGATGCAATCTATCCTTTGTGGCCAAGGTAGAAGGATTATTTAGTTTCATTCTATAATATTTAGTTTGGGATTTGCATTTACACGGACATAATAATATATTAGCCTTCTCCATTTCTTGAAGCAATGTGCCATCATTTGAAATCCTTTTCCTTTCAAAGTTAATTTTGGTATTAGGTATAAATGGCGTAATTTGTTAAACTTTGTATGCGTATGATGTCTAATGTATATTAAAGAGAACAATAAATATATTTGTAGGTAATACTATTATAACTTCAATATTGCAAACCTGCAGGAACATTTAAACCAACATATTGCCATCAGTGGCGGCTCGTGACTTTTGGGTGTTCTAGAATGCTAATATGTATTACAAAAAATGGCATTATCGATGTTGTAGCCGAAAACTTTTTTTTTTCTCGAAAATTTTGTTTTTTGTATGAAGATTTCAGGAAATCCATGAGGCGCAGGGCCAAACTAAAATTTCCTGAAAATCGTCATACAAAATATTGAATTTTCGAAAAAAAAAAAAAAATAGTTTTGGACTAAACAACATCAATAATGTCGAATTTTTCAAACTTTAGCACTCTATCACACTCAACTCACTCTGTCACGAGCCGCCACTGATTTCCATATAATAATGGGAGTGAAACTAGATAACACTCACTACACTATTATTTATTATAAAACATTGATTTTACTAAAATTTTAATAATAACAAAAAACTAGTCAAGCTGTGCTTCCCCACAAGGCAGATTGTATGCAGGTTCTACCATTTTTATTTAATTTCATAAACATAACACATGCATTTTGCTGGCAAATTTAATTTCACTGCAATATATAGTCGTGATGCACTCAGTTTGGTAAATTTTGTGTCTCGAATTCACGATTCTCCTCTTCAAATCAAGCAATTGGAATGATGTATACATAAAAGCTAACAGGGGCATAACTGTGGTTAAAAGATGGTTAAACAATAATACACTAACAATGAATGTGACCAAAACTAAATACATTGAATTTAGTATTAATCCTTCCTTAAGAAACCCAGAAAATCAAATTAAAATTTGTGCTTGCAACCTGACAAATACGATAATATGTGATTGCCCTTATTTAGAACAGGTAACTAAAATTAAATACTTAGGTATTATTTTTGACAGCAATTTAAAGTGGAAAGAACATATAACCTCTACAGCAAACAAACTTAGAAAATTTATTTACTTTTTTAGACAAACTCGCAACTTTCTCAACCTAAGCCAGCTCAAAACAATCTACTATGCACTTTGTCAATCTTTAATAGAGTATGGTATCATAGCATGGGGAGGAGCAAACGCTGCCGCCATTGATCCAATATCTAAAGCTCAGAAACTTATAATAAAGATTATCCTCAAACTACCAATCACAAGCAGTTCGGATGAAATCTTTAGGAAAATCTGTGTTATGGACATTAGGCAACTTTATGCCAAAAACATACTAACATACCTCTTCAAACACAAAACTACTTTTGACAATATCCAAACTGCTCGTGATACTAGAACCAAAGGACATAATTTCTTACAAATCCCTTTCGCTAAAACAACTTTTGGCCAGAGAAATTTTAGATATTTTGCAACAAGGCTATATAATGCTCTCCCACTAGCCATTAGACTGAACGAATTTTTTCTGAAATATAAAACAGACATCAAGTCTTGGATCATCAGCCAAGACAGATCCATGATCAAAAATTTCATAAAAATCCCTACATAAGTATGTACTCCAACTAGATGCTGATTAACAAATTTATCATTTATTATTATTATTTATTATTTTTTATCTTTTTCACAATGTCATTTAATGTAATGAAATATTTTATGTATCAAAATATATGTAAACATTAATTCATGTATCAAATACGTCTGTCTCGACACAGGTTTATCCTAGTGAGACAGACATCGAAAAAAAAAACCTGTAAAAAAAACTTTATATTGTTAATAAAAAAAATAAAAAAATAAAACAATTGAGCGAGTCCTTTTTTAACTGTCCGAGTCAATGACAATGGCATCCATAGTAAAAAATGTGTAATATTGCGCAAATGAAATATCCAGAAACATTTTAGAGAATTGGTTGAGCTTTCATATATGATTCAGCCCAAATGTCAATGTTATTCAGTACTTTAGGAAAAGCCGCAACTAACAAACCATCTTATTTCAGAGCACATATTTGTCAGTTCTACTATTTCTAGTTCTAATACCTTCTCATTCCCGCATCGCTTCGTCACTTATAATTAGTGTGAGGGTTGCTAGTGGTTAGTTTTTGACTCCGCAGCTCTGGGTTACAGATGTGATCCCGAGAAGGGATGTCACAGCTGTGATGACCGATAAAAGGTCATGTTTTAGCTCTAGAGAGCAAGTTACCTAACTAAGTCTGACCCAAGCAACACTTCGTAAACAGTCGACTTTAGGAGCACAGCTAACCCAGAGAGAAAATACTCATTGAAAGCCTTTAGGTAAAACTAGCTGTACCCCGCCACGCGTTGCTGTGGCTCCTTCCAGAACTTTCAAGATCATTCTCGAAGTTTCCGGAATCTTCTAGACTCAACGACACACCCCACTACTCAGTTTGGAACCTTATAGAACCATCTTGAACTTTCTCCTTCCAGAACCTTCTAGAGCATTCGAGAACCTTCATGAACTTTCTGAAACCTTCCAGACTCACCGACACAGTCGGCGGGCCCATTCTGAAATAATCTGAAGCATTCGCGGCCTTCCCATAAAAAAGCACATTTTCGTCACACTCCCACCCACGCTCAGCCACCCCCACCAAACTGTCTTACTTTTGATGTGACACCAAGGGCTATCTACCACCATAACCACCGGTGGGTGGCTGGTTGTGAAAAACACTAGGCGGGTAGGGAAACACGGTAATATATATTAGATTACTTTCACTTGGGAGGAATGATACAGGTGTAACCTGTTCCTCATTGAACCCATAAAGTGGTTATAAAAGTTTATTACAGTCTTACTATTGTTAAACTGCTATAAATACGTGACATACTTGCAAATTGATTGTACCCAAAATAAAGACTAATAGTGGCTCACTGTTAAAATCGTGCATTTATTTAATAATCTTGTTACACAACAGTAGATGCTTGTGTATTTTCTTTAATGTTTTTGTACATGAACCAACAGGGAATTTCCGAATATCGAAGACGTAAGTTTTGTTTACAGTTTCAAATAAATTCTACAATGTAATTTAACACCAAAAGAGCAAGGTGAATGGCAAATAACTTCCTGAAGTAAGTCAGAGGGCAACAGATGGGGAAGTACTTACTTTGAAAATAGTTTATTTTTCCAGAAGCTCTGGCGTGATGTTATGGCGTCATTAAAATAACGACATGTTAGCCGCATACTCCACACGTCAGTAAGAGAGATTTCTGGACCACTCAATATCATGTCGATTATTTCTGGCGGAAGCGAAGTAAAATAGTCGACTTCCATATTGCTCGCCCTCAGAAACCTATCTAAAGCTAGTTATGTTTGGCCGTAGCGAGTGTCACTAAACGCGACTAAAAAAAGTCTTTACATCGTGCACTGTCAACTGGTCAGATAAACATTGAGTTTTCAGATGAAAACATTCTGGCAGGGATTCAAAACTTTAATATAATTAAAGTGTAGCGATACTATAATAAAATACTTCAATTTAAACCGTCATAGAGGAGGAGAGGTTTCAAAACCATTATTTACATTAACAAAAAACAATTGATTATGACATATTATTTTCACAAAACGAGCGAATGTCATAGATGATATTTATCTCATTAATCTGTCAAAACTGCACTATAATCTAACAGGTGACCTACAAATACGTTCATACGACTATAACCACTTTGAAAGCGAACGCAAGGTATATATTAGCAAGACGGTAAAAGTAAAATATTTTTAATAAAAGTAAAGCGATCAAACATGGAAAATTTATTATTCTGATTGATCGAACTCCCCAAATGAAAACAAGGATGGAAGAAAGTATGGATTCAATGCTGCAACGATTTCAATCTAAATTTGCTTTTGAATATTTCAGTTTCGAATTTTACCAAAGTGATAAGGCGTACGGTAATCAGTCCGATGTGTCCACTTCTCAAACTATCTTTTTACGTCAATTAATCAATTCTTTTCCATAAACATAAGCCGTACTCGAAAGTATGTGAAAATAATAAAAAATGTATATTTATCCGTTAAAATATATTAAAAATTTTATTGAGTCATCAAAATATTCTAGAGCCGTGTAACACATTATGGAATCAGTATTCTTAAAATCATATATAGTATTTTGTAATATCTACATACCTAGTTAATATGTAAAGTTCGTAATTTTAATTTTAACCAGATAACATTTTGATGTACAGGATTACAGGAAAGGGCGTATTTTTTGATGAATCATTTAAAAGAGGTGCCGGATTTGTAGTGGTGTACCGGATGAATGGATGAAATATATAACGACTATTTACTTTTTGGCTTGACGTTGGGACTTGGACATTGGAATTCAAATTTCATAAAATCTTTCCTGTACAAATAAAATTAATACAATTTAGAAAGAGTGTCTGTTGTGGGTTAATCCTAATTCATAATTAAACCACCTATTCCTATTTCTTACAGTCAACCCAATAAACAGTAAGGGTCTCGAATAGCAATCCGGAGATCTCGGGTTCATATACCGGGGTGCGCAAGTAAATTTTATTTCATTCATTTGTGTAATTTCACAATTTATTCATTAAAAATAATAAAAAGGTATATTTGCGGCATGTTCCAGAGTAGAAGATACTCTCAGTATCGCCCTGGCATAAGACCTCCATTAAGAGTTGAAACGTTGTTGACATGGCTTTAGCCGTGTTTGGTGATCAGATCTTAATAGCCAGGTACTTCGCCACCTTCCTTTTCCCCATTTACTTTTATCTTCAGATGGTAGGGAGCAGCTGGGACTCTAAAAAAATGTGATTTTTTATTAATGTAGACATTTTAAAAGAAAAAATGTGATATATAATAAAATAAAAATGTGGATTATAATAATAAAAATTAAAAAATGTGGACATTTCAATTATAATATTATATTTTTAAAAATATAAATATTTTTTTTATAAATAGGTACAACAATCATTGACAAACGTTGTTACGTGTGAAGTATCTTTGAGCATTTTCGGGGTAAGAGAGGACTGCGGACAAGTGTTCCAAACTAGTTTGAAATACTTTTGACACAATAGATATACATTCAAATTAGTCCTCTAAAATGATTTGCCTGTACGGATCTGATACCAAAGACAAAAGATGCGATTCTGACCAATATCGATCTGAATCATCTCATTAGCGCACATTGCATTTTCTTGTGTTTTCTAAGCCCAGTTTGACACCTGCGTTGGTTTTTCAGATAGCGTAATTTTAAAATCTTAGTGTATTTTTATAATAAATAAAACCAAAAAATGCCTAAGACATGGAATACCTCAAGCTTCAGATTTACCCTGTTCATATTTACAATGGTGATTACTTAAAATTTGTTATTTTTATTGAAGTATAATGTCACCAATTTTGCCACGACATTCCGGCGACATTAGTTAGAATATTTTTTGTGATTTTATCCCATTAGGCTACCGAAAACCAAAATTATTCAAGATGTATTCCAACAATCTACATTTTCTCTTATTTATTTTGAAAATATCGCCATCAAATGAACTAAGATCCACAACTGGAATTACATATCTATTGTTTACTTATGTGTGAATGTTAATTTGGCTGTTTTTAAATTATGTATCGTTCTTTTTTCAAGATATTCCACTTATTTTACAACCCAACTGACAGTGGTGCCGTACAACTAACCAAGAATAATTTGGACATGACATTGGGTAAGCATAACGATACAACATTTTCCTCAAAGATAACATTACAAACCATTATAAAAAGACCAAATTAATTATATCATTGACAACTAGCTTCCGAATTTACGGTAACAGAATGCTTTTTCACAAAACTGTGCTTTACTGACAATATTTTATCCTACAATTTTATAATAATTACCATAATTTTCAATTTGATACTTGAGCAAATAAATTATTTTTCAACCATTTACGACAAGTACCTATTATTTATGATAAACTGGTGTTTATAAGATAAGGTTTTATGCATAGCATAAAGGATAACAAATAATTATAAGCAATAATTCCCTTTGACGGCATTTATTTTTACTCAGGAGATATTTTCAATTTGTATTGATATTCCAGGCGACTAATTATTGCTTGTAATTATTTGACAAGTACCTACTTTACCAATAGTTCTATAAAATTACTTATTGCCATTATTACCCCGTTTTTACTGCAAATCTGAACTTTATTTAAGGTTGTGTAAATTCAAATGTAAAAAACGACCTGTGATGACGGATGATTTGTATTTGTGCACATCTAAACACTGTTTGGGACCATCAAATTAGGAATAATGTGAAGGCTTGTATGAAAATGTTCATTTTGTGTCCATGGCTTATTCACAGTGCATTTTTAAAGCTTGTGCTTACACAGACCTTTGTAAGGTAGTAAACAAATGATTATTTGGAAATATACAGATACACGTGTCCCAGTTAATAGGGACATTTTATTTAAAAAAACACTTTGTATCAGTTAGATAACAATAAGAAACAACTATTTCAGTTACCGGAAATGGAAAATATTGCACTTTTAATAGCTATTTCGTTCAAAATACGGAAAATTTTATGCCTTTTCTTCGCGTCATATTTTGACATAATATTATCATAATTTTTTTTTTTTCGTTTTTTTACTAAACCCAAATGAAAAACCTATTTTAGTTTAGGTTCATAGTTCATAATTTGGGTTAAATAAGAGAAGAAAAAAAACCAACCTTAAAACTTTCACATCAATAACAATGGCCGCCAAGTGAACAATCAATTTTAATATTAATGAAATAAATATGAAAATACATTATTTTCCATTTCCGGTGACTGAAATAGTTGTTTTCCCACCGTTATTAAATTGATTCAAAGTGTTTCAAATATAATTAGTGGGTATTAACCGTGTCCCATGTGTATCCCAGCGCCCTTGAGGTGTTTTTGCACAAAAACGGCGCTATACAAGTCATCCAAGTATTATTATTATTTATTATTTATTTATATACCGATTATTTGAAATGAGTAGGATTTTAACATTTGTTTTCCCGTTTCCAGCCTCCAACGAGTTGGTGTTCATCAACTTCTACGCGGAGTGGTGCCGCTTCAGCAACATGCTGCAGCCCATCTTCGACGAGGCGGCCGACAAAGTGATGCTGGAGTTCCCGGACGCAGGGCGCGTGGTGATGGGGAAGGTGGATTGTGATAAGGAGAACTCAGTGGCAACGCGCTTCCAGATCTCCAAGTACCCCACGCTGAAGATCATCCGGAACGGACAGCCCACCAAGAGAGAATACAGAGGTACTACTTTAAAATACCTTTGTTAACCTGACCAGTCAAATTTTAGAATTCAGCTTCACGTTTACAAACAAATAATTACTTTAACTTAATTTTTACAAAAAGAACTGTTTAGGTTGGGGGAGATCGAAAAACTTACACAAAATAGGTTTAAGGGTGTAGATAGGCTATGATTTTTTGACAATGATTCTGGCTTTCTCCCTTTAAGGGTGTTCATGGCTTGGCCGTAGTTTCAATGTATATAGAAATGGGAGTCAAAATATCTTTAAAACTAACATTTGAAAGTGTTTTGTACTATAATAATAATCTAATAACTATTAATATGAATTTTATTTTTTATTTGAATATCGCACAATAGTCCCAACTGCTCCCAACAATCTGGAGTCAGTGAGATTATTGCGTACCCAATTGGGGTATGTTGTGAGACTGAAGATGGAATTAAATGGGGAAGAGGACGGTGGGGAAGTACCTGTCTATTCAGATCTGGCCACAAAGCCATTTCAAGCAACGTTTCATTTCTGAATGGTGGTCTTACACCAGGGCAATACTGAGAGTATCTTCTGCTCTGGAACATGCCTCAAATATACTACATATTATTAAAATGATTAAATTGTGAAATAACAAAAAATAATCAAATAAAATGTATCGCTAGTCGAGAGCCTTACCCCCGGTATAAGAAAAAGATAAAAACTAAACAACCTGTAATTTTTTAATATAAGGTAAATTTAAAATTAATTGACACTTGTCTACCTATTTTGGGGAGTTTTAATATTTATTTATTTCAATACTTATTTCGTGCTTCGATTTAAGCGAAGCTTCCTTCTTTTGCATGGTTGGAAATACCTAAATGAATAATTTTAAAATTTATTTATGTGAATATTGAGTTTCTTCCTGTCATTCGAAGGTACATTGTACACCCAAGGAACATAAATTTAAAATTTAAAATAAATTGAATTTCATTTAATATTGCTGCTACCAACCAAATATATAACTTTAACCACTCAGAACATTAGAACGTCAAAAGACGTAAATATGATAATAGCGGTCAAGACATTAGAACGTCTTTTCACGTAAACGCGCGAGATTTTACAAAAATTGATTTATTTCCATCACTAGTATACGGATTCCCATGATTTAAAAAACATAGTATCGATAATGAATAACGCTACGCGTCTGTATTCAAGAATATCTATGGAACTCAGAGGTGCATTATCTAAGCCGATTGAAACTGTCAAGATGTTCGTTAATAATTTATTGCGTTTCTAAATAATTTATTAAAAATATTTTAGTTTGGACGGTTAATATTTTGAGGTGACTTATAGTTTTTAAATATATTTCTTCAATATATAAAGTGTTATTTCTTTATGCTACTCAGAAAAAAGTACATTTTTCAATTCTTTGAAATAATGGTAAGCGATTTTTACATATTTTTGACGTTTTCATAAAATGTATATTTAGAAACGCAAATATTTACGTATAACAACACAATGCGATAGTGGATTTCATAATCTTTCCAAAACATTTTTTAGAATGAGGCTACGTTTCCCAAAACGTGAGTTATGAAGCTTTAAGTAAAACTCGTAAATAACACAAAAATTATCACGTTCTGACAGTTGTCAAAGGGACACATAATAAATAAAATTCTATGTCTGAGAGGTTAAGAGAGTTTAAGAACTCGGTAATGTATCTACATCTTAAAGCACAGAAGAGGAAATAGAAACCATGATCTTTGTCTATAACTAAAAAATGTTAAAACGATACCAACGCATATAGAATATATAATACGAATCTTTGGGTTGTTTGGTTTGAGTTCTTCAATACTTTGGGTTGTTTGAATAATTTGTGCTTATTTAGATTCAAATGGAACTTTCTGGCAAACTGGTGAAATTTTGAACTTTGAAAAAAAAAGAAACAGAAGTTTAGTGCATCTTTTACCATCTCTCATGAAATAAATAGTTGTTTCTCGTAGTATGTAATTAAGTTGAAACGAAGTGTAATTTCTATAGTCTGTGCCCATTAAAAGTGCGACAGTTAAATAAATATGTATCGTAATTAAGTTGAAACAGAGTGTTATTTCCATGATTGTGCATATGGGTATGAAGCGTGAAGCGAAATTGTAGTATTTGACAGAACCGTCATGGCATTTCTTGTTGGGGTAATTGGATAGGAAGAACCTCCACATGACTCTCTGCACACATTCCTTGCTTCATTTACTTTCATAATAAATTTCGTCTCATACATAATTTTTTGCTATACCATCTCTTTACATGACTTGACTCAAGTACATGTTTAATTCACTTCTAATTAAATAATAAATTTGGCTTAAAATTTTTAGATTTTAGGGTTGCCAATTTCTTACAGCTGATCAAATGGATTGCATAAATTAGTGAAATAGAATTCCAATAGTGAAACGAAGATACTAATTTCGGTTGTCTGTGCATCCTGGGTAATTCTGGTTCAATGAACTCAAATTTGCTTTGAATTTAAGTATCATTTTTAAAATTGGAACTGATTGTGTGAAGAATTCAGACAAGCGATGAAGTACCTACCTATTATATGTAATATAATATTCTAATCATTTTAACTGTCATTTTCAAAATTGGTACTGATTAATGAAGAATTCATACTATCCCGTGATTTTTCACGGGTCTGCGCTATTGTACTTACTAAAATCCAAATTTGTAAAAATCGATTAGGAATAATAATTGTTAGTTTATACATAAAATAGTTTTGTTTATACATAAAATAGGTTGTTTATGGCATTGTGGCAAAAATCATTAAAAGTTATTGCTCGTGGTAATTTAATTGATTAAGCATTTTAACATATTATTCAATGAACCTTTTTCCTTTGAAACAATACGATTTACAATAAAACACATAGAAACAAACAATGTACCAATTACTATCTTGAAGCCTTAGACGCTATACGCTTAACGAATTATTTGGGCGTGGCCCACACATGCTATTTATTATGTGCTGAGGTATCACACTACGCTATAATCTTCCTCAGGAGAGGGGATGAGATCAATTGGGGAACTGCCTCGGAATATCATTTATTTGTATGGGATCTGTCACCTTGACACATGACAGCTGCGTAATTACAACGGGAAAGGGGGTCGCATAATTTTGAAATATCGCCTGGCTAGCAACTCACGGCGCACTATCGTCGCCACGCCCACACTTATAACACATAATCTTTCAGGTGTGACAGATCTGTATGGGATTGCATGGTGAGAAATATGGAGTTGTATAAAAACACGCTTTGAGTTTATACTGTAATCTGTCACCCCTACTATGTTTGCTCTAACATCTTAAAAAATTAGATTGATTTTTTCGATTACCACTGGGTACTGACTAACGAACTAACAAACCATCACACCGTTTCTGCAGGGGTAGGCAGAGAGGACAGATTGCTAAACAACTCTGTCTTGGCACACACTTCTTGCCTCATTCACATTCATACATCGTCTCATACATACTCTTCTGTTATTCTGACTTTACGAGGCCCGAATCAAGTATTTGGTTTACTGGATCGTGTCATGTCTTCCTCGGGCATCCCCGACTTCTTCTAGCACTCACATCCGCGACATATATTTTCCTTACATTCCTTTCCTTGTTCATTCGCTCTACATGCCCAAACCATCTAAGCGTCCCTGCCTTAATCTTGCTCATTACGCTTCATCCTTGCTTTCCTTGCGAATCACCGCATTTTTCACACTATCATATGTGGTTTTACACACATACGCCTCAGGGATCTTATTTCCATAGGATTCGGTCTACTTTCGTCCTTTCCATGCCTCACTTTTGAAAATTTTGTGTTATTTAATTATTGAAGACAATATTAGCGATTCCTAATCGAAAATTTGAAACAGAAAAATCAGAAAAAGATACAGTCACATCTAGGACTCGAACCCAGGACCCTTGAGCCAAGAGCCTTGCCGGGGCACCGCTCTACCAACTGAGCGAATGGGACCCTATCTTCAGTCGTAAATAACTGTATCATACTTCGAATAAGAACTACCATCGTTGTCTTCATTTTTCTCACAGCACATTTTTATTGGCAACTATCTTTATGTATGATCGCAAGATTCAACCAGAACTAAATGCAATCTAGACAGCGTCTTTAGATAAACCACCTGGGTTCGAGTCCTAGATGTGACCGTATTTTTTCAGATTTTTCTGTTTCAAATTTTCGTTTAGGAATCACCAATATTGTCTTCAATAATTAAATATTACAATTTGAGGTTTTACTCACTAAGTTATTCCAAAAAAATAAATAATGGTAATTATACTAATGGTATATACATATACTAATGGTATACCTGCAAAAAATAAATAATGGTGTTATATACAGGGTGTCCGGAAACTCGTAGTACAACCGGGAAACTGGTGAATCTACATCACATTTGGAGTCGATTTTGTAGTATATTTTTTTTGATTTGAGCTTTCGTTATCGAGTAAATCGAGTTAGAAGTTGATTTTTTTTTTTAATCAAATTCTTATAAATTATTACTGAAGATCAAAGTACCCAACTAATTAAAACTATTTGAAAGTAAAACAAATGAAGAAACTCGGATTTGAAGCATTATTTTGAAATCACCCTTCATTTAATCCGGTGTAATCATAAAATATTTCTGCTCTGCAGGGTTAAAACATCTGTTGTTCAACCCTAAACACCAGAAAAAACTTTAACCCTAAAATAGCCGAAAAATATATTTTTTTGGTTTTTTTTTTGTGTGAAAATGCTCGAATCAAAAAACTTTATGTTTATTTGGGTTCCCCATGTGGTGTAGATTCTCCAGTTTCCCGCTTGTACTACGAGTTTCCGGACACCGTGTATAATGTAATATATATCTGCATTTACGCTTCTTTCAATATCTCTATCAGCCTTTCCATCTCTACAAAATATAGTCTAAGCTGTATTATATAAAGTCGTAACAACTAAGATTATACATATTATATAGTGGTATTTGTTCCACCTAAATATATAAAGACCACAAACTTTCGTTGAACTCATATTCAATAAATAATATGCAACAGTTTGTTATTGTTGACAAAAAAATCTTGTAAATATAATGCATGTTAACAATGAGATGTAAAGAAAAATCTAGCATGAAAATCAATCTGGCTTCCAAGAAACTGGCGTCTTGCATAGGGCTAGCAGGTTCTTCAATATGTATTGACCAGCTGCCAACCCTATACAAATCTCAAATATGCTCAACAATTGAATTTGGGAGTAACCTCTGGGCTGGAGCCCCACAATACTTGATGAGCCTACTTAATTCTGTTTAAAGAAGGGCAGTCCGTCTGATTGACAATCGGCTGTTAATAGACCGATTGTCATATCTAATGCACTGACACAATGTGGGCATGCTGAGTCTGTTCTACATGAATTTTAATGCAGCCTGCTCTATAGAGCTAGCAGCATTGATACCCGGTGCACTGGAGCACGTGCATGCAACTCGACGGATACTAGCGGAACACCCATTCACAGTTGATGTTGGCTTCATGAGAACGGGTTGTTTCTTCGACTGGTTTTTGTGTAAATCGGCTGGTATGTGGAACAAGTTACTGGCATCTGTTTTTCCTCCTTCATATAATCCGGGCCTCTTCAAGACCCACATTAATAAATCCTTTACTACAGCCTCTACTTTAACCCGCTTCACAACGCTGCTCAACCGGATTGCAAAATAATTCCACTGCACAGACGGGGCCCTTTTGTGAGATGTTGTGAAACTGAAAGTATTTATAAAATATTTGTCTCATGATGCACGCCTTTCAAAAACAAATCTTATCAATTTTCTTTGAAATATAATTCAAATTTTTTGTTGGCAAACCTATCCAATGAACACCTTTTAGTAAAGCTGGTTAGTAAATGATGCTTTCTTGAAAATGGAAAAAGCGCAGACCCTTGAAAAATCTTACTTTATTGTCGTGATTAACCCTAAAAAATTTAAATGAAAGAATATACATTTCAAATATAGAAATAAAATAATTTCTAATAAAAAATATTATATTTAATTTTCATCACTTGTCTCAATTCTTGGCAGAATCAGTTCCAATTTGAAAATAATGCATGCAAAATTTTAAAAAAATCCGAGTTCTTTGAACCAGTGTTACATCAAAGACAGATCCACAACCGAAATTAGTATGTTAGATGATTATTTTGTACATCAAAAAATTCAGATTTAATTTAATTGATTCGACAAAAAAAAAAAATATATATATATTTATTAAATGATTTTTTAAAGTAAAGAGAGAAAAATAATTGTCTAAAAGTTGTGCAGTTAGGACCATTGGTTCACTTCCACGAAAAGCAGTTTGTTGTCATTTCACTTTCTATTCTGTCTAAACAGGTTTGACATTAGCATACATCTTCATTATCATATTATGGAAGTTTCTAGATATCACATCACTGATAATTGTGCTAAATTTATATCAAGGAAACAAAATGAATGAATACTTTAATGATAAAGTAACGTTTAACAGACAAAGTTTTTTATGCATAGCACAGGATAACATATTATTTTTAAGCAATAAGTATTAGCCTTTCAAATATAAATTTAAAAAAAAATTTCGACACGAATTGAACCCGTAGCCTTCTGATTGCCGGTCAGGTGCTCTGCCAATTGCGCTACGTTGGCGTATTCAATTATGTTTCATTAAAAAAATGATTGCTTATTAGATTTTTCACTAGAAAATAACCAACTTTATTTTTGTAGGAAAGGTATTGATAATGTTAAATATCCTACTAGATGTCATTGAGACATATTATATCTTCATTTATTGCTGAAATATTTTGACTTGAAATGAATAATACCAATGTGTTGTTATCAGAAAGGTGAGTTAATTACCCGTCTTTATGAAATCGTTTATTTGCACAGCAGTAATTACGTTTGTTTAATATTATTTATAGACCATAATTTGTACTGTGGCATGGTAAAGCGTACAACAAATTTTTTTGTAAATGAGGATTTGACATGGCATTGGAAGAATGCTATGACACTGGCCTGTATCAAGGTCAATCTAGTTCTCCCTCTGAATTATCTCTAAATAGTATAAAATAACGTTGCTATCCTTGTCTGTCTATTTGTGCGCTTAGTTCTTCTAAACTACTCAACGGATTTTGATAGGGTTTTCACTATCATTCAGAGAAATTCTTCCGGAAGGTTTATAAACATAAAACATGCATATTGTATTTATAGAAAGTAGAGAAAAGTTGATGTTTTGTAATCAAGTGGTAAACATATATATATATTCGTGCGCTTTCATTATAAATATATTACATATATATTTTCATTATTATTTACGCTGGCTAAATGAGATACATCAAAATAATGTACCATGGAATTGTATATCTTGAAAAGGTCTACAGAAAAATCCATTATCGTATATGTCTATCTTCCAAGGATAGCCCCCAGCAATGCCGGATACGAGTCAGCTAGTTATTTATAAAGCTACAGTCTTTAACTTGTATTGAATTATTAGTCAGTTATTTGTTGTGAGAATTGAACTTGACTCGTCCAGCTGCTAGCCAAGCGTCCTACACACTAGGCCGTCGACCAGCCCATTGCGAACTAATCTTGGGTTTTATTATATATATTTTTTTATGTGAAACTGCAACTTTTATGTAATGTCCCAACTGCTCCCCACTTTCTGTAACCAGTGAGAGTATGGCATCCCCAATTAGGGTATGTTGTGAGGCTGAAGGTAGAGAGGAGGGGAAGGAGATGGGAAGAGGAAGGTGGGGAAGTTCCTGGGTATTCAGATCTGGTCACCAAATACGGCCAAAGCCTTTTCAAGCAATGTTTCAATTTTGAATGGTGGTCTTACACCAGGGGGATACTGAGAGTATCTTCCAATCTAGAATGTGCCGCAAATATATTATTTCATATGAGTAAATTGTGAAATAACACAAATTAAAATAAAATTTACTTGTGCATAACGGAATTTGAACCCGGGACCTCTGGCTTGCTAGTCGAGAGCCTTACCCCTCCACCACGGAGGCCATCAAATTTAATTTAGGTCTAGTGTAATTTTAATCACAGGATCTGATATTGTCAGCGGCCTCATTGATTTTTCTGATAAGATATAATTGAAGAGTTAGTATACCTATTCACAATAGTTACGCTTACGGTACATATTCGCATTTGCTTTTCAAGCATTGGCGCTGTGCGAATTTTTCATGCTACTGCCCTGCCTAAGTAAGAACACAGTAATTACAAAAATCACGAATTTAGTGATTATGGGAAGATTTTAAGTGTAGAATTTCCTACGTTTTGCGTAAGACTTAATGCAGCATTAATAGTTTTTTGTATTAAAAAATTAAAATAATGTTTTTGATAATTTCAAGAAAACTGCACAGTTTGCAAGTAAAAAATAGTATGATAGAACACAGTGATTAAAATGCTGCCTTTTTACTAACAATTGTTAACCCCTGCTGTGTGGCTGGCTACATTTGCAGTCCATTGAAATAATGACTACCTCGAGGTGCACTGCAGTGTGCAGTGTATAGAGCTAGGTTTTAGAAGTTTTTAACCCATTTAATTATTATCCAAGAAACTTTCAAAGTGGAAAAGCTAATTTTGTAGAAGCCTTTCTATTATTTCATATCTACAAGTAAACACCTTGTAGAACTTGTAAAGTTAGCTTCAAATAAAAGTTTAAATGTTAATGTTATTACTATTTGGCATCATTTCTTCCAGGGTTGCTTTCACTAGTCAAAACTGAGTGAATGCCAAATTCAATGAAATCGTACCGCTACAGAAAGACTCATTTTTGATTGAGCATTGAAAACTGTGCCAAGTTTCAATAGTAAATTAGTTGACAAAATTTAAATGCTATTGTTCTTATCGTGAACGCATGTTTAATTTTAAATGCTACTAATTTTAAACATTTTTAATATAGTTAAGATTTTGACCTTTAACAAACGACACAACGTTTCTGTTGTAACAGAATCCATAAAAATTAGATGTATTATCTTTTTGTACCCCTGAATGAAAATTGCACTCAATCGCATTGGTGACCCCGAGATTGTGATGTAAGAGGTAGACAATTGCTTTTCCGACTACAATAATGAACAGCACCGAGCGATAATAATAATAATAATACTTGGATGACTTGTATAGCGCCGTTTTTGTGCAAAAACACCTCAAGGGCGATGTTTATGAATCGTTGTTTGTGCTATGTATTAGATATATTTTTTTAAATCTGCCTGTTCAAATGTGATCATCCAACTAAGCTAGTTGGCATTGAAAAGTTCATCATTGTAAAGGTTGGTTATTATTTCAGGTCAGCGTTCCGTGGAAGCGTTTGCGGACTTTGTGAGGAAGGAGTTGGTGGATCCCATCAGTGAGTTCGGTTCCCTGGAGGAGCTGACCAAACTGGAGTCCAACAAGAGGATGATCATCGGCTACTTCGACCGGAGGGATATGCCGGAGTACAACATCTTCAGGCGGGTGGCCACCTCCCTGAAGGAAGAGTGTCACTTCCACGTCGGCTTTGGAGATGTCTCTGCGCAGATGCACCCACCAGGTACAGATAAATTATACATATAGACAGATCTGAAGTAGCAACAACTTTACAAAACATAGAGAAATTTGCATAGTTTTTCTGTTATGAATTTTTACATCAATGCAACTATTTTCAGCTCACAATGTCATTTCTATCGAGCTTTGAAATACCCATTGAACTGTCAAAACGTTAGCCAAAATGTCGAAGAGCAAAAGCTAGTTACCTATATTTACGTGAATCATCTTTAAGCATCCAATAACTTATAGTATTTTATTGTTAGTCATTCTTAGCAGACATGAAATAAATTGAATGCTATTCAATTTATTTTTAATTTTTATAAAACAAATTGCCTAGAAAAGGGAAAGATTGATTAAATTATCCGATCAGTAGTTGAATTGACAAATGTGCTGGGTTCCCACCCAGGTGTCGTGGGTTCTGTTCTTCTGCTAGATAAGTTCTCCGTCATTGCACAAGCAACATTTTCCGTTTATAATGATGGTAGGTAGTAGGAGAAGTAGTAGTCAGGAAACACACAAAACATTTGTACGCGGTTGACATTTTTTGTCGTACGAGAACAGGTCGTTTCTACTACGCGTTCTTGAGTTCAACAGCTCGGCTGTGGAACGATTTGCTGTGTTTTCTCCCTCCTACAACATTGGTCTCGTCAAGACCCATGTTCGTTTCTTACTCTCAAAAAGACCCTCCACACATCATCCTCACAGATGGCCTGCTGTGTGGAGTTAATGTTAAAAAAAGAGTTTTTCAAATATTGTCAGGTATTTTCCAGTGTACAAATATGTACACTGGAAAAATTTGTCTTTTTAAAAAAAAAGCAATTAGCTAATAGTTGATAGTTGCGAGAGTTTAGCTTGTTTCAATGCATGCAGATTATTATGGCAGTGTCGGTATATTGATTTTGAAAAGGTTTGCTTCGTAAATAGATATTTATCAGTAAGGAGAGATTCAAATAGAAAAAGTTTTTAATTCTTGTCAGAATCTCTCCTTATTGGTGTAAAATTTTTCGGTCTGCAATAATATTTCAGATATGTTTGTAATAATTATAATTATTATATTATTTCCAGGCCAGCCTATCATTGTGTTCCGTGCCGACAAAGACAAGACAAACGAGGCTGACGAGACATTCATGGGATCGTTGAACAACTTCGACGAGGCGCACATCTGGGTGCAGACCAAGTGCGTCCCCCTGGTGCGGGAGATCACCTTTGAGAACGCCGAGGAGCTGACGGAGGAGGGGCTGCCCTTCCTGATCCTCTTCCACACTCCCGGGGACACGGAGATCGTCAAGAAGTACAATGATCTGGTCATCAGAGAATTGCTCGGGGAAAAACGTGAGTAACAATGCATTATTATTATTATTCTTTTATGATGACTTACTTATTCTTTGTGGTAATGGTGAAACCTGTTGAGTGAATTAAGTGTTGAAAATCATCGTTGCATCACAGTAAGGGATACACGCTACACGCCTAACGTTGATATTTTATTTTTGCTACTCATTTTCCTCGACAGTTTAGGAAATATATTTTTATAGGTGCATTTACGATAATTGTGTCACTTAGAATAAAAGTGGTGTAACTCCAGTTATATAAGTTTCGAGAAAAACAGCATTTTGTAAAATGCTCCCGAATCAAGTAAAAACCATTAATATAATTTGCAAATCTTTGGTTATTTAAAATAAAACCCTTTTGCAACAAAAATTGATTTGTAACAATAAATTTTATTACTAAAAATATGGTAATTATAGGTAATAGTAAAAGGTATTTTTATTAAAAAAAAAAAAAAAGTAATGGGTGTAAACCACAGAGTAAGGAATAGACAGAGCTGCTCATAAGGGCGAGGGGAAAAAACCAAGTGGCACTGAACAGGGGGGAGAAGCGAGGGCGTGTCCCTGCCAGTGATTAGTTAATAAAGGAATCTGACACTTGTAAGAGCGCCAGTGTAAGGGTTGGAGCGCCAGTGTGAGTGTGGGAGTACGAAATAGGTACCTTTACCTGTGGCTAGCTCATTAGTCGGTAAAGTTGGACAGCTTCTCTCACGGCGTGAAACATCGACAGATTTACTTCCTGGACCGACCTTTGCTATAAAGGATTCATGGATTGGCTTCAGTTACTAAATGAAAGAGAGATTATGGTATAACAGGTTTCACAGATGGCACAGGCGTCACAGCGTGGGACAGGCATTACGATAGTATCATACAAACATAAGTATTATCACAACATAGCACAATCCTAACAATTCTCTCTGACTAGTTTGGGGTACATAAGCAGTGGCTCTGGCTCCGGTGTACATGATAGAAGTTAATACGTTCGATAAGGCACACACAAAATAGGGACAAGTTAAGATGGCGAACTCACGTGCATTTGAAAATTAGTAGCGGCTACAATGGTCTCGGCAGTCTTCGCGCTTGCCCGAGTAAGCAAGGAGACTATACGTTGTCAGGTGTCAGTTCCATTAATAGGCTCGTCGAGTAGAATAGGTATTCAATAATATCGGCGGCCATGAGGTGTACGAATTTGGGACACGAGTTCGTCAACGCGGGAACTATCGTCACAACAAAAGACGTGACCTCGCTCTAAGAGGGTAATCTCAGTGCAGTGTTGGTCAGGAGGTAGCCTGCTTGTGGAGTGTGTAGCGCCCCTTCGCTAGCGGAGCGCATTATAATGATTAATAGTTACTAAGGGCCTTTATCCCGTATTATTATGTTGTCGTTATCCCCGTTACATAACACAGTGTACAGGCACCTCGCATTGTAAAAGCACCTCTTCGGCGTTCTTCGTATGATTGATGTCGTATAGATTATTTAAGAATTCTCGAACCCTGACGGTGCCAAAAATATGGTCAAATGGTTTGCCTCCAGCTCGCCGTAATAATACCCGGATTTCATGTAATCGCAAGTCTATCTCCTCTGACGGCAGTCAGTGATGTAAACCAATATTGCACTGATACTTTAACATATTTTGAGAGTGTCTAAGGTATCAACTGATATTTCCATAAAATTGGAGTTACACCACTATTATCCTATGTAACACGATTATTTAATATGTAAAACAATACCTTTTATTGATAAACCTTCATGGTGAGTGTACAGGATATTTAATTTATTTATTTAATCCTGCCCTATTTAGGCCTTCACATTAGACGCATGATAGGTATATAATAAAATTATACTATCTAGGTTTAACGTGCTTGGCCGTTTCACTATTACTTTTTATATTCAATGCAAATCGATTATGTTTACACCATACATATTACCTCATGTGCATTTATAATTTAATAACTAATACTTAAATGATTTAACCTTGGACTAATTACTGTAATATAATGTAATGCTCTATGTTTATTTATTAACAACAACGTCGGAGTAGGAAAATTGTCAAAATATCTTTCAACTGTCGGGTGAGAATTTGCGGAACTGTGAGAAAATTATCTTTTGAGTTTTTTTTTCAAATATTGGGATAAAAACTACAATTTTTTTGCAATCGTTTTCTGTTTACCAATCTTATTATTCATATATATTTCATGTTTATATCGTAAGACGTTTCCCCAAAAAAGATAACTTTATTTTAAAAAAATCTCCCATTTGGGGGGAACATTAATATAATAATATATTCCAAGGAATATACAAACTGGTTTTATTATTTCTACATAAACCTGAATACATACCAAGTGCATGAAAAACAACAATCAAAAGGTGTTTTTAATAAAATAATGACCATATTTCAAATCATATTGAGTATAAACCAATATGATTTTAAATTTTCATTGCCAAGAGTATTATAGTGATTTATTTTTGGGATATTATGCTGTGTTTCGCTATGTCCTTCTTTAGAAAACATTTCGAACAGCATTACAGTGTCCATCGTCAGGACAGATGTTGTATCAGACGTAATCGTGACACACAAGACTGTAAATGGGCCGGTGATCCCAATCTGCGGAGGCGTGAGATGTCGACCTTCAGTGGCGTGGAGGGGTAGAACGGGGCCGTCTCTGAAGCCGCTGTAGAGCTGGTCCGATCGCTTGTCGCTTGTTCTTGATGCTGATTCCGGGTCTGGTCCGAAGGGGTAGGCAAGTCCGTGGTCCAGGGTGAGGCGGGGGTCAGAGTGAAAGAAGGCGAGCAGAGGCAGAAGTCGGAGCGAGGTAGAGGGCAGAGCAGAGAGAGAGGTGTAGAGCTGGTGATGGTTTCTGGAGATCTGCCTTTCTGAGGGCCTGTTGCCCGTTTTATAGGCCGCCGGCGGGCGCGCGACGCTCACACGGGTCCACTTTCTCTTTGATTCCTGGAATCCATGGCCGTGTTGTGACGCGATCGCGGCGCGTCGACGGTCCGTTCACCGCCTCTCGGCTGGTAATTTCGGGCCCGTGGTCGAACGCGACCACGGCCTTTCTTTGTTCAGGCACGATTCTCAGAATTGTGCCTGTGGAACGTTATGACGGCAAATCATCTCGCACGCCATGACGGCGCACGGCCCCTCGCTTCGGGCCGTGGCCGAACGTTCCCTCTCGTATAGGCACGCTTCTCTTAATCGTGCCCGAATTAAAAATGCTATTATAATCTTATCACCAGCTCTCACTCTGTAACTCTCTGCTCTCTCTGTTCCTCTAGCCAAGCTCTGACGTTCATTTAAAAGGATCACAAATACATTTTACATCATCTTACATTCATGGGTTATAACATTTAAGTTTTTCATACATTTACATTAACATATTTAAGTATATTTTACATGAACATATTTAATAATTAGATAGATTTTATCGTGGGCGACCGCGGCCGAGCCTGGAGCAGTACGTCCGTTACAGATGTGTAAGTATAGATGTGGATTGCTTGTAATGCAGTCTGAAACGTTTACTAAAGAAAGAGGTAGCGCAGCTCGGCATAACACCACAAAAATAAATCACTATAAACCTTACACTCAAAAAACTCATCCCAAAAATTAAAATATTTGAATTTTTGGGATGAAAATGAATTTTGACATGCGCAGATAAAATGTTTTCTGAATAGTCAGAGAGGCAGAGGCACTTTCATGAAATAAAAAGTAGCAACTAAGGTATTATGTATTAGCGCAAGCCATTCTGATTTTGTCCTCTGTACAGTTTTCAAGGTTAAAATCGCATCGCTAAAAGTTCCAGCATGGATTGTATTGGAGCACTTTTGGAAACAACTCATATGGTCTCATAGAAATTGTTGTATCTCCCTTACTCTCATGGTGAGAAATATGATCTAAACGGTGTTAGAAAGAGAAAACACCACGCTTTATATTAAAATCTTAGAATTATTAACCACATTAGAATTAAAATGAACACATTTATGAAACCGAAGATTAAAAACAAAACGCAATATGAAAAAAAATTATGGAACTTTGTTAATTTTTAACTAATTATTTTTATATGAAACGACAAAAAGGTGAGGTGATGAACTTTTGTAATACATCTGTCTAATAAAATACGTGGGTTTTATATATTTTTTCTTTATCGGTAATTTTAGTTACAAAAAGCGTAAGGTGAGCCATTTTTAAGTTTTGTTATGTTGCATTAAAAATTTTAAATTATCAATAATTATATTATTATTCGTAACAGTTAAATTTGAAACCATATTTTATCACCTTTCAAAAACCGTTTAGTTTTCAGATAGGTTCAGAAATATTCCATTTATTTGGATTTTATTGTAAAGCGGAAATACTGCTAAATATGACGGAGTTAAGTGCGTCTGATATTTGTCAAAATGCATTTATACTATATTATTGATAATGATAAATAATTGTGAACTCACTCTCATACTTTAGGATGATTTGACTTATCTATCTGGATGCAATTTATATTTATGTACTGGGAAAATATAATATTTCACAATGGCCAATAGGTTGTTTTGACATTTTGATGAGTTGTTTTGTTATTGATTTGAATTGCTTTTCACGAGTTGCTATTAAAGTAATTTATGTTGTGTTGTTTGCAGAAAATGTGAACTTCCTGACTGCCGATGGCAAGAAGTTTGAGCACCCACTGCACCACCTGGGCAAGAGCCAGAGCGACCTGCCTCTGATCGCCATCGACTCCTTCCGCCACATGTACCTCTTCCCCGACATCAAGCGAATGGAAGAGGAGGGCGTCATCAAGCAGTTTCTGCAGGACCTGCACTCCGGGAAACTTCACAGGTTTGTGAATAATACGTTTTGTTTTTTACTAGCACCTAGTAGTATCTTATGACTGAGGCAAATAGAGATAGAGATCTAATTTACCTACTAAGAAAGCACCTGATGTCATCCAATCAAAAGGATCAAAATCAATTTCGATTCGATCACTTCGCCAGTGGGTCGTGTAAAATGGTCGATTAACCTAATTCTAGTTTATTATTCATTTTTATTGTGTAGGTTTAATTTTCTAGGTAGGTACGTTTTTTGATCTTAATGCTGCTAGCTCTTTAGAGCAGGCTCTGTTAAAATACCTGTTAAACACACTCAGCGTGCCTACATTGTGTCTGTGCAATAGAGATGGCAATCGGTCTGTTAAAAATGAATTGTCAATCAGGCGGATCGCCCTCTTTTGCAAACAATCGAGTAGGTTTAACAAATGTTTTAGGGCTACAGCATAGAGGTGGCTGCTAAATTCAATTGAAGAATCTGCTATCCCTATCCAAGACGCCATATACTCATAAACAACCTATTCAAGATCAAACCATTCCTAGGATTGAGGCGTGGCACTACTGGTCATAAAATGATAACATTGGCTTATCATGTCACTTAATTGTTGTTATTATTATAATTGGTTACGATAAATAAATAGTAATTAAGAATTTAAAAAGCAATTGTAGGTAATTTTGTAATGATTGACAGCTGATTCATTGTTCTGAAAAGTTTAAGTTGATATTTAAATCGTAGTTTATATTGTCGTCAAGATAAGCTTAGCTTATGTGCTATACTTGTCAAAGTTAAGCTAAGCTATGAGAAAGTGGTGTAAATCTGAGCCTGTGTCGACATTGACATAGAGCCTCAGTAGTAGTGACCTACATATGTATGTCTCACTTGTATATCTGATGCGTCTGAAAGAGTGCTGCAACTACTACGTATACATAGGCTAACCCTCAACATTCATGGCTCAAGCAGTTGGGACTTAAATGGTTGTCACATAAAAAGTAAAAATCGTCTAAAAACGTCTAAAGCGGTTAAAGAGGGACAAATGAATAAATAGCGCCAAAATCTTATAAAAACGCCAAGATAGGCTTAAATAGACAAATAGCACCAAAATGGTTGAAAAACCTCAAAAACGGTTTAAATGGATGATTGTCTAAAAATGACAAAAATGTTAAAATGGACAAATAGCGCCAAAATCATCTTAAAATGTCAAAAACAGCTTAAATAAGCAAATCGCACCAAAATTATCCAAAAACATTTAAATCGATTAAAATGGACAAATAGCGCCAGAAGAGTCCAAAGAAGGTTAAAATGGACCAATAGGACCAAAAACGGTTAAAATAGGAGAAATGGACAAATAGCGACGAAAACGGATAAAATGACCAATGGTACCAAAAAAAATTCGTTAATAATGGTCAATGTATAAATATAGTCAAATTCGTCTAAAAAACGTCAACGGTTAAAATGGGACCTTATCAGCCTTATCAAGAATAATTAGTAAACGTGTTTTATGTTGTTAGGTGACCTTCACCTGCAGTCTTATCTTAAAGTACACACTCTGTATTGGCGTGTCATTTAATCATGATATGGATGCGTACCCAGTTTATGTGAATTTACGTTTCTTACAACAACAATGTTGCATTTCTTCGTCAACGTCAAAATACCTCCCATGTGTCAAAAACGTAATTGTTCAGGAGGAGCTAAAATCTGATTTTAAAGAGTTACATATTTTTTTAAAACATAAAAAATACGCTTTGTAGTTTAAAATTTATGTAAACGTGTATTTTTGACATTTAAAAAAAAAACAATCTGTAACCGACCGGTCGGTGGCCGAGTTGACATCGCGCTTGGGTCCCACCCAGGCGTAGCGTGTTCAATTCCTCGACTGGCTAAGTCCTCCATCACAAGCAAAATTTTCCGCTTACTGTGGTGGTAGTAGGAGATTTTCAAATATTGTCAGGTTATTCCTAACCCAGGAATGTTTTTTAAAAAAACTCTAAAAATCAATTTTTAGCTCCTCCTGTGTAAAGTTAATGTATAAAAAAAATATTACATTTTGGACACATACCTTTAAAAGGTGATATAAAGTCATTAAAAGTGATGAAACAAGAACTAGGTTAAATAGATACATATGTAACCTATTTAACCTAGTTTTTCATAACTTTATAACGCTTTTTATAGATGTGTTGAATTGTCATTTTGATGAGTTATCCAGTCACCGACTTTGGCATAAAATTAAATAGGGCTATTAATAATTTTTTTTGTAATATATGTATGTATATTGTAGATATTAATATACATACTGGCGAACACATTAAGGGGCACTAAGAGAAGAATTATTTATTTCTCAAATTTAACTTAAGTTACCACGAAACCTAGTATTAGCTTGTTGAATGATTTCATCACCTACATAGTTATTTACATTGAAACTTTTCCATGTTATCATTTATGAACATGTACATTGAAATGGGATTTGTTTTTGGTTATATCGTGCTCAAGTGTGTGGGTTTTTCATGATAACCAAAATGCTGATGTTGTGGTTTTTATATAGCCAAACAATGCTACTTCATTGCCTATCATCACAAATTATCCCGATAGACTTTTAGCAGCATTTATGTAGATCCATAGATTAAAGAAGTAATGCTGTGTGAGTGTGTTTCATGATCCAGAAGTCTGAGGAATCTCTGTGTAAATTTAATATGCAGAACTGCGTTTCACATGGGCTGGGATCAAAAGGTATTAAGTCAGTGCCGACATTCAAATATACATACATGGAAGACATTTCTAGTGTTCTTAATTTTTCTATATAAAAGTCAAATATATTTTTTTATTAATAAAAATATTAATTCCACATAAGACCAAGCCCAGGGGGAAATTATTAGTTATATGTGATCTTGGCCATATATGGATTGAACACGGGTATTGAAGAGACCCATCATTGTAGGAGGGAGGAAACTCAAAGGTCGGCAAATCATTCAACAGTTGCTGTTAAACACGAGCGACCCATTCTCATGTGAACAAATGTAGGGATAGCGTTTGGCGTGTTTCCCGACTCAATCGATAACACTAGTTCCTCGGTGCTCCTTATGTTTTATATAAAAGTAAATTAATTATTTATTGGATGATTGGTAATAATTACATGTTAGTAGAAAAGCACAGACCCTTAGAAAATCACGACATCGCATATTTGTCAAGATTAATCCTAAGAAATTTAAACAATTTAGTACAGTTTTCAAATTTAGAATTAAAATAATTTTCTTGTAAAAAAAAAATTGTATTACAGGTAGGTACCTACTTTATTGCTTGCTTGTCTGAATCCTTGATTCATCTGTTTCAATTTTGAAAATTACAAAATATTTTTCTCTTCAAATATTATATTATTACATTTACATTTGAAGCAGATACTTTGTGATGTGACATTATAATTTAAAATTAAACAATAACTTAGTAAACACCACTTTTATTTTTTATACTCAATGCCGATCAGGTTTCGCTATAACCGTTACAGGCTACGGTTGTCGGCAAATATAATATAATATTTGAACAGAAAAATATTTTATCATTTTCAAAATTGAAACAGATGAGTACTAAGTTGTTGTTTTATTTTAAATTATTACATTGTAGGTAGGTTATTTATACATTTTATCTGAATTCTTGACACAATCAATTGCAATTTTGAAAGTGTCAAAAAAATCCAAGTTCATTGAATTACTGAATTTTAACAACCGAAATTAGTATTTAGTGTTTTTAGTAACTATGTAGTATTTTCCAGTTCTAAACAGTGGCGGCTCGTGACTTTTGTGTGTACTAGAGTGCTAATATTACAAAAAAATGCATTATTGATGTTGTTGCAGCTGAAAACAATTTATTATTTATTTTCGAAAATTCCACGTTTTGTATGAAGATTTTCAGGAATTTTTAGTGTGGCCGTGTAATCTTCATACAAAAAATCGATTCTTCGAAAAAAATAATGAAAAATAATTTTCAGCTAGAACAACATCAATAATGCCATATTTTGTATTATTAGCACTCTACTACACCTAAAAGTTACGAGCCGCCGATATAATACCGATGTATTATATAAAAGTGAGTTATTATAAGTGTTATGTAATTGTTGCAGAGAGTTCCACTACGGCACGGAGGAACCGTCCATTCAGACTCAGCAGATAGGCAGCGGCGAGAAGAAGACCACCACGCCTCCCGAGTCCACCTTCAAGAAGCTCGCCCCTTCCAAGAACAGATACACCCTGCTGCGCGACGAACTGTAAACTAACGCATAGGATATCAAATGAAGCGCTGCACGCTTACTTCAACTACAAATAACTTAAAATGTATATTAAAAATCTACAAATGGCTTCTGCATTGCATCGGTCTTCAATTTTCAAACAATAAATACAATTTTCATGCTTCCGTGCGTTACATGTTACATGTCCATTAGCGAAACTGTTTTATGTGCTTACCAGGCTTTTTAACAGGGTATAAACTTAATGCTAGGCAATGCAACGCCTTCATCTGCAACGTGAAACGCACGTAAAGTTACAACTTTCGTATTTTTATTACATTTGTCCAATAGGTCAATAATACCGTGTGGACAAATAACGATAGCTTTCGACAACAGTTATATTGATGGCAGTACAGCATACGAGAACCAATCCTTATGTCTGTTTTTTATGAAATTGAAACCCATTTCGTTTAGCAGAACCTTGTGTGCCGTCAATTCATAAGGTTTACATTTTACAATAGTTTTTTTATCAATTTTATCGCAAATGTGGCAGCCCTAGATTGAAATGTAACATATTGTATAGACCGAGGTTTTGGTCATTTACTTGCGATAATAGGAAAAATACTGGTTTCAAACCCCCTTAGTAAATTCTCACTTCTCTCGGTCATCGCACTATTTTGTGTTTACACGGGATGTTTTGCTTTTGAATTTTTGCATTATTCCTTAGCACTGTGTGATAAGTTATTTTTAAAAATTTTATATCACTGCATCACATAAACAAAAACGAATTAAAAACAATTATTATCCATAAATACATAGTAGGGAAAATAAAAATAAGTGAGGTTTTTATTTATTTTAAATTTATTTCTTATTCATTTTTTCTTAGTACATACATAAAACAAGTCCAACAGCCCTTCAGTTGTTACAACCGAGTTATTTGTGCCTAATATTCTATAAAAAATATGTTTTTTTTGTGCAATTCGTTTTGTTAGTGCATAATTGTTTACATATTTTCAATCTTGATCAACTTTAATATTTCCCTTATTTTATTTAAAAACTACATTAGTTAGTAATAAAATGTATGTATATTTAATAGTCTCTACGGGAGATTTGATTTGCTTGTCTCCATTGATTGGATTAGATTAGATTGGCTATCCTGTCCTACGACCCGTGGTCATTTTTGTCTCTGTGAGGACCGATCTACTACGTACATAGTTATAATAATAAATATTTTTTTTAACAATCAATTAAATAAAACAAGTTGTTTCCTTTTAATAATTCTTTTATGTTTTGTTATACCTATGTTGATTATTGTAATGTGATGTTTATTTATTTTCTTGGGGAAATACAAAATTCTGAAAAGCATTTGTTCTGTAATTATTTAAAACATTCCTCTAGCCACACAAGCGATTGGTTATTACCTTATTATTTAAGTAATATCATTCCTCAATATATTAATATGGAAACATATGAACCGTTTACTGCGCTTTAAAGCTAATGAATCCGCCTAGATTTTGCCGTTTATCCCAATTTTTAGGTTCTATAAATTTGGTGCATTATGACAAGCGATTGCTTAAAACGTTTTTGCAAACTTGCCATAATATGCCAAAAATCGTTCGAGTGGCTAGGGAAAATAAATTGTTGCAATAAATGCCCTTCTTTCACTAAAATGTTTCTATACTTAACGTGAATTCCAATTCTACCGAACATGTTATTTATATAATTTGATTTTAAAAAATTAATTCAGAATGAATAAAGTTTTATGAAGCATTACACTAATCAGCTTGATTGAATTTTTCTCATCAATCCTAGAATTTTAGTAAAATAGGTCAGAGCTTTTCATCAAGCATCTCGGCGCCTGTTTCTGATTATATTTCTTCTGCAATTAAATTTTTCATTAAAGCGATCATCATTAATTTGACATTAATTATTTCAAGCAAAATACAATATTTTAAGCCTTCATTTTAGATGTTGAAAGTTATCAAAATTGGTATTTTCTTTAATTATTAAATATAATGATATTATTTTTAGTTAAATAATAGTCAGTAGGTTTGCTTCCGCATTGACTCAAATACAAGTGATTAGTTTGTATATAAGAAATTAATTAGTGAAATAATTATAATATAGAAAAACACATCCCAATTTAAGAAAAATATCCAACATTGGAAAGTCTCACAATCAAAATGAAGTTTCTCAGTTGTATAAAACATACATAACTTTAAACATATTTTTTAATGCGGTATTTAACATCAAACGAAGTAGAAGAATATAAATTACGCCTTTTAAAAAATAAAATAAGTAGTTCCAATTCCATCCAAATTGTTTAAACAATTAATTAATATTAATTTACTCACCAAACTCGGGAAAATGGGAAAAAAGTAGCTCAGATGGTAGAACAATTGCCCAACTTTCCAAGTTTGAGTTCTTAATTTGTCACACATTTTTCACGACAAATTTGATTATAAAACATTTAATTATATTATTTTATAATATAATGCTGTGCATCAAACATACTTTATTTGAATTATAAACATTAAGTGAGAAATATCTTTTAATTAAAGAAATAATCACATAACCACTCGAGCGATAGCTACCGAAGTAAAATTAATTTATTTAGAATTTACCGCAATCAACTACATAAAACGTTTAGTCGCTAGCTTCATTAAGCTTCTATCGAATACCAAAAGATGTCGCTAATGTTCCTCTTATGAAATATTTTACATGTTACATATTGCATTTTATTAATGTCTGTATCTATAGACATTTCTAGTAGATCATAAACAACATACATAAATTTTAATATTCAATGTTGCCCTAAATAAGTTCAAGGTACGACAATTTTGGTGATTAACATACAGAATTCACGGCATATAAATTTAACGATTTTTTTTCTCTAAATAGTATAAAATTAACTCGCTATCCCCGTCTGTCTGTTTGTGCGCTTAGTTCTTCTAAACTACGCAACGTAGAGTTTGCACCATCATTTAGAGAATTTCTTCCGGAAGGTTTATATATATATATATAATACACGCATATTATATTTATAGAAAGTAGAGAAAAGTCGATGTTTTGTAATCGAGTCGTAAAAAATTATTTTCGGCCGCTTACATTGCTAACGCTGGCTAAACCTTATGAGATACACCAAAATAATGTACTAAGGAAATCTACATGTATATGTCTATCTCCTAAAGATAACCCCCAGCATCGCCGGATACACGTCACCTAGTATTTTTATAAAGCCTAAAAATAGGATATAAATAGTGAAATATAGGTGCAACGCAACCCTTTGGCTTAAACCGCAGTAAGCAGTTTATACGTTCCTATATTAATTAATTTTCTATATTAGTAATTTTTGGAATGAGCTCGGCCGAATCCAAAACCGAACAACCGGAAGTCTCTATCGCTCAAGGCATTTTTTTTAAAAATACGCTATCGCTCTCGTGGTTAATGTATCATGTTTCAACATTCTTACTGGCTTTGCGGCCTAAGGGCTACTGGGGCCTTCCGGGTTAAGGTTTCGGGGTCCCACATTTCTGTCATCGCAAGTTTAATCCTGTGCAAGATGAATTCGCCTTTGCAACTTAGTACATGTAAGAAATATTATAAAATAGGATTTTAAATTTGTATAAAAATGAATCAGAGAAATAAATAAACCAAGCCTTTTTTCATTAGCGTTATGCTGCGTATAGACATGCGTTTCGCGCCGTTTGCGGTTGCTTCTTTCCTTTCCCGTAAGACGTGGTTCAACTCAGCAGTTCAGCCTGCGTGTTTATACGCACCCTAAGAGGGTAGTAAAAAGTTAAAACTATTATCTGGTTTTATTATATCTAACTGGGAAATGTTTGTTTTTTAAAGTACATAAATAGAATAAATAGTTCCGGGATATGAATGCTAATCAACCCTGAAATTGTTAAGAGGGTAAAATAACGATTTTATTATTTCCAATACATGGACAATATTTATTTACTAGAGCTTTTTTTCAATAGAATTTACATTGATCATGTTTTAAACCAAGTGCTTCAAATAGATAGTTTTCGTAGGTCAGTAAACAATATTATTAATTAGTCTTTTCAATTGTAAATAAGAATGTGTGGAAATTTCTGTAAAAAAATTAAAATATATATTTCTTCATAGTTGTAGAAATTATTCATTATACACTGATGTTTTCAAAAAAATTCATTAATTTTGTTGTTACATATTAATAATTATTATACATAAATAAATCTTCATTTTATTTTAACATTAACATTTTTTCTCACACAGCAAGGAAAGCTACAACCTGTGTAAATAATTAATTAAAAATATTGTCGACAAACAACAATACAGCTCGAAAGCTAGAAACCAAATTTTGTGGAAAATTAAAAAAAAGCTTTGAGATTTTTATATTTATTATTGTAAATAATGACAGGAATTTTGCTGTCATTATTTACGTAATATGCATTGCTTGTTTAGGTTTATTTATATAAAATCACTTGTCACATAATTAAGATACCTTTTTCATATTATTTAATTTGGTTGCCGAAGTTATTGTCATAATATCGAAACTAAAGTGAACTTTACCGAGCATGATTATCAGGTGACCGTTGGAATTCCAATATTATCAAATCGCTTTATTGGTTAAGAAAGAGAAACGGAAGACACCCGCAGATGCAGACCTAAAAAGTTATTTGAGAAACACCAATTGGCAAAATTGGTATGATGTCGACAGAGGGTTTACGAAGGAAGACGATAAAATGAAGATAGCTTAGAAAAGTTGTTTTATTAAAAAATTATTACGTGCTATTAAGTGAAAAAATCTTACAGCAAGTAATGAGTGAAATTCTATTTTCTATTCTGTTCCATAAAATGTTGAATTTTTGCTGTAGATCTTGGACACAATGAATAGATATTCCCAAGAAGTGCAATCTATACCGATTTAAAAGAAAATTTTCATAAAGGTGCTGGTAAATGAAAAGATAAATTGCCTATTATTACCTATTGCCGAATAATTGTCTTGTTCATCAATATTGTTGTGTTCCATCAATATTACCACAATGTATAAAAAACAATCTCCTGCAATAACTTGTATAAACTTGAAAAAAAAGTATGTGAAATTATTTATCAATATTAATCACATTTCAAATTATGACAATTTTGGCAGCGGGTAGGTGGCGAACAGAGACACACGTATGTAACAAAGCAAGAAGGAAATAGACTCGGGTCAGCAATGTTGTCGTAATGTCGGTAGCCGAGCGAACTCACCGTCAAGACAGGGCAATAGAAGGACTGGGACTAGGATAGAGCAATAGAAAGCTCGTATTATTTTGTTGCTTGCCGCTACACATCGACAAGAATAGGCAATACACGATAATCTTGCACAATCTTAACCGACAATACGGAAATACCTTGACGGCAATGAATTGTCGTAATAAGTTGCTCGTTTACCGGAGACATTCAATCTTCCTTTTTATACCTTCCAATTCTTCAGGATGTCTTCCCACATTTGTATATTTGCAATCAATATTAATTAAACATCGTATCTTATTATGTAGGTATATAAGTGTTTTGCATTTATTTGAATTGATTCAACGCTTGCAATGGTACAACCCAACGAGCGTTTCTAGCACCAGCCTCAAAACTATGATGTAATTTGAAGTTAGATGTGATTTCAAATTTTCACGGTCAACAGTATTACCGTGATTTATTTTTGGAATGTGATTCTGTGTTGCTCTACCTCCATCTTTAGCCAATATTTCGTACAGCGTTAGTGTCCATCCTAAAGATGTCCGAAACATTGACTGAAGAAGAAGGAAGTCCAACACGGCATTATTATGCCTCAAAAAGAACTCACGGTAATAATTTGAAGTTAGTTAAAATATAGAAATTATGGCATATTGTCTATGTACAATTTATATTTGTAAAATTGATAAAATTAATAAATAAATAGTGTTAATTGAAAATGAACATGTAATAAAATTTCAATATTATTTGTCAAAAAATTGGAAATAGGTAATAACAGTAATTTAATATTATTGATTCACTTGTTTTTATACATAACTCGGTAAGCAAAATGGTCAATAAAGAGGTCGTATGAAATGATTCATTGTTTTACTTTAATTCATCTAGTACCTTAGATATGGACGAGTTGTTTCGGAGAATTTTAACAATTCTTCAAATTTCAACGTTCATTTTCAAGTTCTGTTATTATTTCAGTTCTAACTAGCCTATAATGATATAATAATAGAACTTGAATAGGACTTTCACAGAACCCGAAAATGAATTGTTCAAATTCTGTGAAACTACCCGCCCTAAGTATAATTTTTATTTGCATTTCCTTCTCTCCTGTGCAACGTCAGTCGTCACACCAAAACTTTACCTCCAAATAGTTAGGAATTACAAAATATGCAGGGCCGGCCCTATGTGGGCGCAATTGGAGCAGCTCGCTCCGGGCGCCGATTTTCCGAGGCCCTGATAACATCTAACACATGACCATGGAGATTGTTTTTTCGTAAAAAGGCTCATTTTCGTAAAAAGATCATTCCACAGCCGAGCTATTGAACTAATGAATGAGTCATAGAAACGATCCATTCGAAATGTCAACCGTTTATACATGTTGAGCGCGCTTTTGGCGTGTTCCCCGACTGTACACCGATGCCGAAGGAATGAATGACGCTAGTTCCTCGGAGCATCTTCCATTGAAATACCGGTAGAACAAAGACAGTATTCCCTGTGCCCGTGCTCTAAAGATTGCAATCCGTTTATGAAGATAGGAGAATCTATCAAATGGACCGTCCGTTTCTGCACAGGATCAAGGGTTTTTATTCAGGTATTTTGTGGCTCCAGACTTGCGATTTGTACAGGGTTTGTACAGGGTTAGCAGTTGTGTATTATTAAAATATCTGCGAGCCCTATACAGTGAGCCCAGCTTCTGGGAGGTACCTCTGGCTTCGATGGAGAAAATGTTTAAATAAAATTTTCGAAAAACTCAATTAATCTGGGGTTTGATATTATGATTTTGTTTATAATAATGATTTTGTTTATATAAATAATATCAAATGACTTTGATAAAGCTTTTAGGTGAAACCAATTGCAATAAGGTTATTTATAGGAGGTTCGATTTTAGGTTGTATATTTAACACAATATTAAAATTCATTTTAACAAATGTTTTCACTTGATTGCAGAGTCGTTAGTTTAGCAAAAATATCACGCCAAGGGCATACGCTGGCTTTACGCCACGAAAATATTTTTTAGTGCAAACCGCTGAACTATGGAGCTACGCATGTTGTGAAATCTTCCCTTGATAGGCGTCGAGCAAAAGACCAGGTAAATCACTAAAGAGACCCTTGCTTGTGTACAGGGCTGGCCCTATGCGGGCGCAACTGGAGCACTCCGTCAAGGCGCCAAGGCGCTGATGATACGTAACAGTTCTAATGCATCGTCCTTGAGATGATTTTTCACATAAACGGCGCTATACAAATTATCCAAATATTATTGATTACAGTGATCACGGTTTTAACAAGGGGCGCTAAAATTTTACTCGCGCCAGGCAACGCCTTGGATCAGGGCCGGCCACACTTGTGTAGGAGTATTGGTGTACTGGATGAATTAAAAATAACGGTTATTTATATTTTTATTAAATATTGTTTTTTTATTGAATCAATAAATTAATGGATGAATGAAATGGAATCTTGGAAGGGGAAATTAACCCACTTCCTGACATCCGATCGAACTGGAACTCGGTAGAGAGACTTGTTGTCGATTATAAAGCTTTCATCAACTTTTGGTGGCACACGTCCGCATCACGCATTTTCCAAAACTGGATGATATTTAAAAATATATAGTAGTTAATACACGAAATAAATGCCCGTACTATTAAATTAGGATTTGGCTTAGGTGTTAATGGTGTTGACTCCAGTCTCTGGAGAGGAAGGTTCAATTCTCAGTCGAACCATTTTTTTCTTTGAAATAGTCGGCCCAAGAGATGGCGCAACTAGGTCGAAAATTGAAAATAAATGTATTATTATAGCAAAAAAAATTGTTTTTACGGGTTGATTTTTTTTAAAGCTTTAAATTTAACCCCTCCAGCGTTTTAGGGTCATATATGACCGGGCATCCATATTTCATAAAAGTTTTTTTCTATCATGCGGAAATACGTAATTTTTTTGACGTTAGAAAGAAAAATTATAATTCTTCCTAGTTTGCCTCAAATATATACAATAGATGCCACTAATAAAATCTTAAAAATAGCCACAATGAATAATTCATATTTCGCGCCGCTATCGTAACAATGAGATAAACTTTTAAAATTATTTCTTATTTTTTAGTATTTGAACGAGATAAAAGTGAAGTTACTATTTTCTTTAAAAATTCCCCAAACAAAACGAATGTATTTTCAAAATATCGAGTTCTCTCAATTTTTCTACGATTGGAGTAATTTGGTTAGCGTTTTGACAACATTTTTCACGTTTGATATTAATATTTTATTATTTAGAAATAGTAATGTTTATTGTAAATGAGTACACCGTAAAGATAATTTTATTTAGTTTCTAAATCAGTATTTGTTTTCATGGGAAATTAAAAAAAAAAAATGTATATAGGTCATTTGAAATAAACAGAAAACATTGCAAACTGCACAAAATGATGATGTGATTGATGAAAGTACTAAAGGGTTAAGGCAAATGAAATCATATAAAGTACAAACGGTATATGTAGTTGAACATAGACTGTATTTGAAATTCCAATGTATCGATAACAAGTCTTAGCACAAAAGGGACTTGCAAATTTAATATTGGTCTGTCTGTTTGTCTGTCGAGGCGTTAGCCGTCGCCGGCCCTCTCAGCGGGGCTCCATGCCCAGTGCCCTGGCTTCTCTACCATCCCATTTCTGCTACACAAATATCCCCATTGACACATTGATCTACTGAACCCAGCGATTCTCAATTCCACAACAATGAATACCTGTTATTATTGACGCATTCAAATAACTTTGTAATTTGGTAACCATTATAGAGAGAAGTAGATGGTTATACTTGCCGTATAGCGTATTCAGGATAACTAATCAGGGTGAGCGGAAAAAACCAAGTTGCGAGGAGCACGAGCGACGGCGTGACCGTCTCCCTTTCTGTGATTTGTCAATAAATGAATCTGACGGTATACAGGCAACTCGCATTTTAATATCACTATTTAATCTGTGAAAATAAAATCTGCTTACTAATTACTAATTTTTACAATGGCGCGCTAATTGCTGGCTGCGTAAAAACTTAACTACAAATCCCAAGTCGGGTAAAAAAAATTTCTGGCTTGTTTCCAAAATTGGATATTTTGTTGCACCATTTAGTTAGACACTTTTACAATTGTGTTATAATTTACCCACCTCACCCATTTTTAGCGTCGCTACGCCAGGCGGTTCGTTTAAAAATGAACATTCAGATCCTGCGTAGAAAAGTCCCTTACTTACAATTTGGATGTCTTTGGTATACCAAATAATAATTAGGCTATAGCCTAATTTTCTGAGTAAACTCAGAAAAGAGTTAGGCTCACGGACCGGTAAGAAATTGACATAAACCATGTGCTGTAAGACTCTTCACAGAAATTCCCCGCAATGGACTGCGCTGCAAACCGAACTTTACTTTTTTGCTCTCCTACAGCACTCGGTTTACGTCGATTATTTACCGGCTATCGTTGGTCAATATGTTGTAGGTACAGTCAAAAAGAAACACAAACAACTTTTTGATACACGTGAATAATAATATTTTTTAGAGGTAAGCACCCGCATCCCGAATTTCCGCCGACTTACAACATATCTCTTAAACACTTAATTTTTTAAATCCCTAAAATCACTTATGTTGTTTTTGAAGATAATATTTGTACATCTGTAGAGCCGAACCGGTAATTATATGAAATTTTGTCCAAGTTCCAAAAAATATTAAAAACCCATTTTGTTCTGTTATTTAACATGTCATAGGTATGAGAAAATTCACAATGTATCTTTAAATGCAAGTTAGACATTTGTTGAAAGATGTTTGCTCTATTTTAAACGAGTGGTGTTTCATTAAATAGTTTCGCTTATTTATTAATTATTTAATTTGTTTACTAATATTAATATAAGGGCGCTCCATCTAACATGAGTATTTACATATCTCCCTTTCAAACCATCTTCTTCGTCTTTTTGAACATTTAATAGGGAGCCTTAATAATTTAACGCAAATATATATTTTTGGCTTACTGGCTTACACAAAAGTTTGAGAACCTACACCTGATGTTTCTAATTCACCGCCTCCATTGTCAGACGTCATAAGTTGTCATTCGACTTGTTGGATATTGTTCCATTTGAGACTTTTTGCCGAGGATCTAAAATAATATGTTTCATACAAATTTATTGACTCATTTTAGCGCAGAATTCGGTATTTATTGCTTCAAAGATTGGACACGGGTAGTAAAATGTTATTGTTATTTCTTGTTGAGAAAGTGGGGGCATTAAACGGTGTTATTTGAACGATTATAAGTTTGCTAGCGTGACTCTTTAAGGATTGCTTTTACTGACCGAAGCCAATTTAATATCACTTTTTAACTAATTTATTTACAGGCGCTTTCTCTACCTACAACGAACACTGGACTTTGCATTAGCCGCAACTTAAATAAATCTGGGCTATTGAATAAATAAATAAAAATCACAGAAAATACACTACCTACTTAATAATTTTTGTATGTATTTGAAACTTATTGTTTTGCTTTTTAACATTTTTGACTGTGTTTTTGGTAAAATCCTTCAAGCCCGTTGGTGTATTATACAGGGTTTCCGGGGGTAAAGTGCACTAATTTGGGGGGGTTATTCTACATGATATTAAAAGTAGAAAAGACGATTTTTTTTTATAAAATCTAACGTTTTACGGTAGTTTTTAGGTTAGAAATTTGAATTGTTTGTATGGGAAAATAAATATTCTTCTATGGAAAAATATTTTAGTATAGGAAAAAAAAGTTGGAATTTCGGAAAAAGTTTTTTTTTCTTTTTTTACTTCTACCATCATGTAGAATCACCTCCCGAAGTTAGTACACTTTACCACCGGACTCCCTGTATTTAGATGAGACATGAAGCGAAGAAGTTGGTTCCGCTTTTTTACCTCCAACTGACCCCCAACTCTCCCAATGCTCTAAGCTAGTGAGGAGGACTAAGAAATAAAATTTATATTTAATATCATATATATACATTTTATTTATTTGAAATCCATACATATGACGCATTTGAAGAAAGACATATGGTTCTATAAACTAATTACAATAAAATATTTTCTATTTAACGTAACTACCCAATTCAATAGAGAAAAACGTTTCTCGTGTTGAATTGGGGAGTAGTGCCATTACAGTATACATAAGGTAAAGAAAAGAAAGAAAGTTTTTATTTATAAAGTAAGAAATAAACAAATTTATATAGCATGATAAAAAAAGTATAGATAATAAATTATCTAGGTAATCTTTTATTTTTTAATTACGTTTCTTTTTCCTGTATTTTGTATTTTTATTTATTTACTTTGTATTTTTATTCACTTTTATTATTATTGATATATGTAATGGTAGATACTGCTACCCGGCTCAGAACAGAAATTGTCTAGTGAGTCGGGTAGCGCACATAATATGTAAACAAATATTGATGTCAATAAACGCCCGGGTTACCGGCAATAAAAAAAAAAAAAAAAATGAAATAGACTAAAATAGCATTTCGTATGTACAATGTATAAATAGTAGCTATAATAAATAAATAAAACTAAAACTACCGAATCTGGTCTACGCGCACAGCTTATCGGATTCTAATAGTGGAATATGTTTCGACGAGGTAAGAGTACGCAGTAGCGCGTCTAATTGTAGCTCTATGTTCAAGCCACATTATTTGGGAATGTCACTTTTCAGTGGTTTCATATAACAATTTCAAAGTACAATATGGTAAAGAAATTTTTGCTGATAAAGGAATTTTTAATACTTTAAGCTAAATTTATGCGTATTTTTTTTAGGTTATTTCGAGAAAACCGTAGATAAAATTACTCAACCCTCAAATTTTTCAAAATTTAAAATTGAATTGTAATATTTTACAACAACATTTTGAAAAACAAATAATCACTCTCATATATATATAATATCAAAAGATTTTTGATTAGTTTTACGAATTCGTAAATCTCCTGTAAAGTTTTCATTTTGTGGCTTGAAGGGTTTTATCAAACCGCAGTCGATATGTAAAACAAGCTAGATACATATGTAACAATACGAGTAGATCTATTTTCAAATGTTTTTTTTGACAGGAATTGGAGCCGACAACTCTACTAACCTAACCAAATCCCGATTGGATAAGATCACATTTTATTTTGTATATTAACTGCTGTAATTTTGTATATTATGTCGTTGAATTTCAGAGAAATCCGTGTCCGCGGGTGTGCGCGTGATTGACATCAAAAGTTGATAGAATGCATTGCCATCAACAACAAGTCTATTTGCCGAGTTTCAACTTGATTGGATGTCTGGAAGGAAACCAAATCAATTTACTATTCACCATTGAAATGGTCGATTTATAATAATAACAATAATTATTGATAGAATTCCATTTTGTTCTCGCATATACCCTGCTATAATAATTGATAGGTACGGTTATTAAAGCAGTGAAGTTTGCTTTTCATCAACTAAGCCTCTAAAACAATATGCAACATTATCCTGAAATCTAGGTATAATGACTCCCTAACTACTGACTACGCTGTAAACGTAAGACGAGATTGGCAAGGAGAAGAGCGGAGGCGAGACAGTGTAAGCAGTAGCAGGACAAGGGTGCCAGGATAGCAGGAGTAGCGAGGAGTAAGGTAAGGCAAGGTACAAGAGGTAATGCAATACTCGTGACGCCGAGGAAGCTGCACAATGAACCGATGGATCAAGCCTGAGATTGCGGCCACTTAAAAGACAGGAAGTTAACGTGAATCATCGATCCTCAGAGCCTTTCGCCGCGCGATTGTTAGCCTGAAAGGAATAACATAATTACCTGAAATCTGAACAGATCTGTTCCTGATGCCTGACATTGTGAATTATTATTGTGGCTCGCGGCCGGTTGTATGCAGCTTTGTGAGGAAGGGAACCCTTTATCATGTTACCGTTTTGACCGATTACGTAAAGAAACCTTATGTTGAGGTAAAGAATATATTCAATCGATCATTTTTATGTACGTACAGTAATTTCAACGGGTACGAAATTAGATACCTAGATTATAAAAATAGACGTTTTGTGCCAAATCAACGACGCAAGTACAAAAACGAGTGTATGTGTTAAGACGAGACAATGCCCTAAAATAAAGTCGGAATCATAACGACGTAAGTGAAGAAGCCATGTAAACAGATATGTGACGCGCGGCCCTAAGTATTGGAAAGACCTATGGTTGAATTTGTCCTAGCAAATCACTAAAATAAAGTGGGAATCTTAACCACATAATTGACGAAGCCGTGTAAATTTTTCCTCTTTCGAACTATTCGAACCATATCTCCTTTCGAACCATCTTCATCTTCTTTTTGAACGCTTATCACGGAGTCTTAACATGGTTGCTTTCAGGTTCGCGGGTTTGTAAATAGTTTTGCTGTAGGTAGCTTTCAGCGACACTTTCCGAGTCTAAATAATAAAAACGTATCGTTGAATTAAATAATTAGGTTACCCTTTTAACGTAACCACTGAAGCGATTCTATTATATGTAGGAATGTATTAGGTAATCGTATAAATGGGTTGTATGGCAATGCCAAAATACACACTTCTCTTTTCGATAGCAGCGATGTACCAAAAAAACACAAAGCTCACCAGAAAAGCTTTTTGTGAGCACTTTCCTTTGTTCGTGCGCGTTACTGCAACCAAAGGCAGGCAGATATACAATACATATCGATGGCCCAGTTTTAAACTGCTACAAGTCCAAATCTGTAGTTTTGAGATAATCAATAAGATAATTTTGAGATAATCGATATAGTCAATAATTTTAACAAATGCTTAGTGGATAAGAACCTTTTTGTAAACTCATACCATGGCTTTGTGCTAATTTTTATATCCTTGTTTGTTTATTTTTTGTTCTACTTAACCTCCACTTTTCTATTTTTATGCTGTACTGTATGTGAAACTAAATAATTTAAAAATCTACATACCAATGTAAAATTTTACCTATTAAATCTTAGGTATGTATTGTTTGACCCTTCCGTCCTAATATGAGATTCATCGTGATTACTATAGCAAGAAATAAAAATAATAAAAAAAAATGTTTGTTTTTGCACATCTGGTTTTTCGACTCTTAAGGAGTCAAACATGTTATTAATTTTGTTGCTGTTTAACTCTTGACAGGCCAAGATGCCAAACAAAACGTCTGTAACGAAGTGGGTCTTCCGACGACCCCATGCATTTTTCTGTCGTCTGGACTTTTAAACTATAGAAATCCCAATTATTAATGATAAATTATGTATTTGCGCAGAAATACGTAAAAAACTAAAATGATATGTCATGTCAAGTATTCAAGCTAATATAAGGAGGATAGTAATTTTGGGTACTACCTACTCCCCCACTTGGCTGCGGGATGTTAAAACTGGGAAGAGCTTCTTATAGCGAAACTTTTGATACCCGTATCATAAATGATAGTTTTTCGGACTTGTTTCCGTTTAATACTGGGCCATCTAATATGTAGCAATAAGGACTTGGGCCTTTACAGGAGGACTGTAGAAAAAATCAGTGCATCCATAAAATGGTCATAAAGAGCATTCGCCCGAAACTGCGACGCGAATTCTTTGTCGCGATATACAAAGGTGTTTTTTGTGCAACCTGCTTGCTCACTGCTCACTGCTCACTGCTCACTGCTCACTGGTAATTGGTAACTGTGTGAAGAAGAGGATTTGATAAGTTGTTAAATTTTAACGACCTGTCTCCATATCATTCATTTTTCATATAAACTTATTTGTATTCTGTTTTTTGGAATGTTTTGATGACCGTTCTTGATTCACAATAAGCTTAAAATCGTTCTGTAGTTGGTATATTAGGTATTGTTCATTTATTTTCAAGAGGCATATAAGTGCTTCAATAAGTTACAATAACTGAGAGATAACACCAATGTAATATACGTATAAGATGTTCGGGGGTAAGGCACACTAACGTCGGGCGGTGATTCTACATGACATGACAGTGCAAGTAAAAAAGATTTATAACTGTTTTCCAATTTCCAAGTAGTTTTTAGGCAAAAACTTTGAATTGTTTGTATGTAAAAATAAATATTTTTCTATGGAAAAATAACAATGGAATTAATGGTTAACCTCGATACAGGCTTAGTCCTAGTGAGGTTGATTTTTATGTAAAAAAAGTGTTTTATGTATAGTGAGATGCAATAAATAAATAAATGGAATGAACTCAAGGGGCGAACCAGGAAAATAATGTTAAATGTCACTGCCCAGTTATAGAAAAATCACAAAGCATCAAATATCTCGGGGTAGTAATTGATGAACATCTTAGATGGGACCTACATATCAAAGGTATCACGGAAAAACTTACAAAACTTATATATTCTTTAAAAATCTACGAAATGTGGTACATAAAAAGGACATGAAAAAAATCTATTACACTTTATGTCATTCTCGCATGGAATATGAAATTACAGAGTGGGGATCTGCTGTATCTAAGTACATAAATAACCTCAAAACAATTCAAAAAGGAATCATCAATACCATACTGAAAGAAACCATAAGAACGTCTTCGATTGAAATTTTCAATAGTTTTGATATACCAAATGTACAACAAATATATGCTAAAAATATACTGTTGAAACTATCCAAAAATACTGAATCCGCTACAATATCGCGTATTCATCAAACAAGGTCAAATCACAATGACATAAAAAAATATTTCAGATCATAAAACCACATTCGGAGAAAGAAATTATATTTATTATGCGACGAAACTCCATAACATCCTTCCCCCGGATATAAAGCAAATAGAAACATTGAATGATTACAAATCAAGAATAAAAATCTGGCTGAAAGAGATTAATGTATTCTTATATTATATTCTTTAAGTATCAGAATACGTCTGCTTCTACACAGTTGTACCCTAGTGAGACAGATGTCGAAAAACACATGTAAAAAACTTTATATTGATAAATAATAAAAAAAAAAAAAATACTTTACATAGAAAATAAATAAAATATATGAATAACTTTAGTCCGCCTCAGCACAGGTCACCCTAGTGAGGAGGACTAAGAAATATAATTTACTACACATGTATATTGTACCTATGTACAGTGTTTAAATAGTCGCTACAATAAAAACCAAATATTCATTTCATATTTACCCATCTTTTTCGTAAGATCATTAATTTTTGTATCAAATGTATTTTTTGCTGAAAAAGAGAAGATGTAAAAAAAAGATCAGTCAAAATCCATGGGAACTAAGACACCCGATACTTTATTTGATCCAGTTTCTATTGCTAATCTGGATATCTACACACTTTGTGCATTTCACTACCATCGAGGTAGGCACCTTTAGCAGGTTCATCTTCTCGTGAATGGGGCCTTTGTCACGTTCAACTACTTTATATCTGAAACATTCTCGGATAAAATCGTTGACAGGAAATAGGATGTCAGTATCAAATTCGAAACCTAACAAAAACGTGCATTTTTCGATATGTTTTAAAAAAAAGAATTCATGTTTTTTCAGTGTCATTTTTAATCTGTCTTCTGCAGTATGAAGGCAAGAAGGAGCATCGATTCCGGGTCAGTTTCTAACTTCTGGGAATAACTACCTTATGTATTCCTCATTGCCCAGAATGCTTATGGAGAGAAATAACTAAACTGAGACAGTGGACATCTTTAATTTATAATTTAATTAATACAAACGATTATTAACGAGGCAGTTTAGTTATGTATAATTTTTACTATTCATATGTAAGCGGGAATTTAAACCTTATCTACATAAGGTGTTTTAATGTTAACAGCCCGATAGTTCTAAGTTTTAGTTATAAGTCACTAGTTATAAATCTTAGTTGTAAGTCACTGTTATTAGTTATAATTTGACAGTTATAGGATAAATAAATACATTTTTATGAACAATAATTATTAGCCTGGAAGAAAAATATGAATTCAAAAAAATCTTCCGAGAAAAAAATAAATGCCGCCGACGGGAATTTAACCCGCACATTCAGATTGCCGGTCAGGTGCACGGAGCCACTGTCCTACGTCTAATAATTATTGCTTATACTAATTTGTTATCCTTTTTGCTTTTCATAAAAACCTTGTCTTGTCTAGCGTAAATCCGCCAAAAATCACTGAAAATTATATTGTAGGATTTAAATTGAATGTTAGCTAAAAAGCGCAGATCCTTGATAATTCCGAAATCTGACTGTATTTTTGTTCCCAAGAAATTTAAACAAAAGAAATACACTTTTCAAATATAGAAGTTAAATTAATTTCTGTTAAAAATATATTAAATTATAGGTAGATAGGTAGGCACTTAATCAAAAAAGCTTTATCAAAATTCTTGTCCGAATACTTGACCAATCAGTTCCTATTTGAACAATGAAAATTAAATTCTTAATAAATCCTAGTTCATCGAACCAGAGTTACAATTATAAACACACTGTAATTAGAATTTTCATAATTATTCACATATGACCGAGTGATAAGATAGTGGGTTCGATTCCCGGTTTCGACCTTTATGTGTTTTTATTTTCTGTGTCTTGTTCTGTTTCATGTTAGCTTAGAATTACTAGTATTATCTTCATCTTTATTGATTAAAACAATAATTTCTAAATGTTCGAATGGCCACATGTAAAGTAATAAATGTGTTGGTATTGAATAACAAAAATGTGTACAAAATAAACATTCGTATTTGAGATGCAAAATAATTACCGAAAATAATATTCCGTAAACACCAATGTAACTTTTTCGAGCTTTTTCCCTTAGCTTCGGCTACTCTTCCACAGATGGCGGTAGTGTCCGTATATTTTTCGATCTCGCGGAAATGTCGGATATCTAGTGCGGGCTAGTTTTTAGAACAGATTAGATATAATAATAATAATAAGGTTTATTTGAGCTGGACAGATCGGGGTGTGCAGTGCAATGCTCTGCCTGCCATAAAAGTTTACATTTAAGTTAATACATAAAAAAACAATATAGAAATAAATAACAAATGAATAAATTGCATTAATAAATGAATAAATATGCTAAAAACTACAAACATAACTTTTATGTCAAGTCAGAATAAAAGAAGAGTATGTATGAGTCGATGTATGAATGTGAATGAGGCAAGGAGCGTGTGCCAAGACCGAATTGTTTGACGGTCCGTCCTCTCTGCCTACCCCTACGGGGAAACGGCGTGATGGTTAGTTAGTTAAAAAAAATAAAGTATCATTCCTCTTGTTATGCTATGCCGTGCTAAAACATCTGATCTGCCGTGTGGTACCTTGAACAAGTTGTGGTATCTTGAAAAAGTACTTACCCACATATAAGATATAAATTATTTCACTATGTTTATTAAAACTAATTTACAATATGTAAGCTGCACTTTCCAGAGTCCAGAACACCACCATTCAGAATTGAAAAGTTGCTTGAAATGGTTTAAGCCGTGTTTGGTGACCAGATCTGAATAGCCAGGTACTTTCCCACTTTCTTCTTACCCATCTCCTTCCCCTCCTCATCACCTTCAGCCTTAATTGGGGATGCCATAGTCCCACTGGCTCTTTCTTGTCATTCAGAATATATGGAGAACACGTGTTCTTTTCCTAATAAATGTCATGAATTTGTCAATTCATTCGTCAAAGGCCTGCAGTCCCATTTTGACAGAATAATGAATAATTTGACCGGATTTAACAGCATATCAGTACGTTTTCTCCGTGCAGTTGGGACTCTCGTGCGGTACTCGCATAAAAAAAATGTTAATTCAACATGCGAAGAAGTTTTAGAAATTAATATGGTTTAATTACTAGTAATTTCACAAGCTTCCTTGTAATCTGTTATCTTCTCGTATTTGAATAATTTATACCAAGAATGAGCCAACGTGACAGATTTTGAACAATGTCCACTTGTCCCAAAAAGAGCACAGCTTTCATAGGTTTGATCCTGATAGATTTAGTGCCCGGCCAGTTAGCAACGTGTCGCTTTGTCATTGTTGCGTTCCCGCTGCTACCGACCTAGGGCTATTATGCGCATCTCCTTGCATTGACCAGCCCGGGAATACTAGATTTAGGGGTGCAAAACCAACTCATAAATGTGCAGCAAAAAAACATTTCTACATTCTGAATACATATGTATTTATTGTTTGAAACATTTACACAATTAAAAATGATTACAATAATGAAATTGCCATTGGGATGCGAACAGATCAAAACACTCCAATCAAAAATGTTCACAGAGTAAATCAAGATTTAGTTGTCACCGCTGGAGATGCTACCTTCTAGTGTAAATCAAGGTTTAGTTGTCACCGCTGAAGATGCTACCTTCTAGTGTAAATCGAGGTTTAGTTGTCACTGCTGAAGATGCTACCTTCTAGTGTAAATCAAGGTTTAGTTGTCACCGCTGAAGATGCTACCTTCTAGTGTAAATCAAGGTTTAGTTGTCACCGCTGAAGATGCCACCTTCTAGTGTAAATCAAGGTTTAGTTGTCACCGCTGAAGATGCTACCTTCTAGTGTAAATCAAGGTTTAGTTGTCACTGCTGAAGATGCTACCTTCTAGTGTAAATCAAGGTTTAGTTGTCACTGCTGAAGATGCCACCTTCTAGTGTAAATCAAGGTTTAGTTGTCACTGCTGAAGATGCTACCTACTAGTTTAAAACAAGGTTTAGTTGTCACCGCTGAAGATGCTACCTTCTAGTGTAAATCAAGGTTTAGTTGTCACTGCTGAAGATGCTACCTACTAGTTTAAAACAAGGTTTAGTTGTCACCGCTGAAGATGCTACCTTCTAGTGTAAATCAAGGTTTAGTTGTCACCGCTGAAGATGCTACCTTCTAGTGTAAATCAAGGTTTAGTTGTCACTGCTGAAGATGCTACCTTCTAGTGTAAATCAAGGTTTAGTTGTCACCGCTGAAGATGCTACCTTCTAGTGTAAATCAAGGTTTAGTTGTCACCGCTGAAGATGCCACCTTCTAGTGTAAATCAAGGTTTAGTTGTCACCGCTGAAGATGCTACCTTCTAGTGTAAATCAAGGTTTAGTTGTCACTGCTGAAGATGCTACCTTCTAGTGTAAATCAAGGTTTAGTTGTCACTGCTGAAGATGCCACCTTCTAGTGTAAATCAAGGTTTAGTTGTCACTGCTGAAGATGCTACCTACTAGTTTAAAACAAGGTTTAGTTGTCACCGCTGAAGATGCTACCTTCTAGTGTAAATCAAGGTTTAGTTGTCACCGCTGAAGATGCTACCTTCTAGTGTAAATCAAGGTTTAGTTGTCACTGCTGAAGATGCTACCTTCTAGTGTAAATCAAGGTTTAGTTGTCACCGCTGAAGATGCTACCTTCTAGTGTAAATCAAGGTTTAGTTGTCACTGCTGAAGATGCCACCTTCTAGTGTAAATCAAGGTTTAGTTGTCACTGCTGAAGATGCTACCTACTAGTTTAAAACAAGGTTTAGTTGTCACCGGCGGAGATGACACCTAATAGTTTAAATCAAGGTTTAGTTGTCACCGCTGGAGATATATCTGCTAGTGAAATAACCAAAATAATAATAAGCAAAATAAAATATAAAACATAGTAGATACATAGTAGTAGTAGTACGGAGAAAGAGAAGAAATAATGAAAGTAAATAAATTATAATAAATCTGTTTTAGTTCAAATACCATGACGTCTGTAAGCTTATCTTCTATCTACATAAATAAAAACGTAAATGTTCGTTTGTCCAAAATCTTAAATCTCCGAAAGCTCTTCACCGATTGCTTTGAAATTTTGACACAACGTTGCATTCGAATACGCATGTGTTTTTATATATCTATATTATACACATGTGGCAGGTAAAAACATGCTTTTTGTCACCTGTGACAGGAAAAAACGTGATTTTTTTGTAAAAGAGCGCTATCTGTTGGACAAACATGCTTTTTTAAAAGCAACACCGCTAATGTTTCTCTATCTGCAAAGACAAACTGCGTGGCGGGGTACAGCTAGTAGCTAATTAAAATTTGAGAAGTTGTTTATTAAAATGTCTATACACAATGTACACATTCGAGATATTGGATTAAAATAGGCCATATTGTTATTAAATTACTCGAGATGAAATGTTATACAACTCCTTTATTACTTAGACAATGAGTGGTTTCAACCTAACGTGTAACAGTAACAATATTTTGTACAAATTTTAGCAAGATTAATATTGTTAATTTATTAAGAATCTCTATAAATTATTGGTAATTCCGGTTAAAAACGGGATTGCAGGCTTCACGAATGAATTGACAGGTTTCCTGATAAACTTTGGGTAAATTACAAATGCATAATCACACGGAGAAAAATGAGTACTTCTGATTTATTAAAATCATGTTAAAAACGTGATGGCATGCCATTTACCAACAAAATATCAGTAAATTTCTGAATATATCGGAACACGTGTTCTTGCAGGTGCGCTTATCCTAATAAGTATATACATGCGAAAAAATTATAATTTTTATGAAAACGTGTTACTCATAACAAATTCGTGTTTCACTGATAGATTTTAGTAAATTTTTCAATTCATTCGTTACACCCTTTCAGTCCCGTTTTCAACAGGATTAAGAATAATTTGACAAGATTTGCAATATTTTATATCACTAAGTTTTCTCCGTGAAAATTCATTGTTTCGTCATTATATCAAGACAAAAAGGCCTGCTAATTTATCGTGAGGGCAAAAAACGATTACAAGTTGGTTGGTTGGTTACCTCTGAAATAGATCATGTCATTGTATAGAATGTACAGTGCCAGTGTGTCAGTGTGAGCGCTAAGATTTACGAGTGGCCCGTCAAAGCAAAGAGATCATTGCTCATCATGTCCTTCTATTGTGCGGCCCAGCGACCAGCGATTGACAAGCCGTTACGTCAAAAGTATCCGCCATTGTCTATGGATTCCCGGGAGCTTTTGTCTATGGAATTCACTTGCAGCTTTTCACTTGTACCGTTGTGTTTTTTTTTACAAATGCAATAAATGTATTGCTTCCCACGCCTGAACGCTTTTGGATCGCATTACCTTTTAGAACAAAATTTAATTTTTTAAATTTTATAAGCATTTTAAATTTTAATGAGAGAGGTGTAAAAGAGAAGAGAGCTTTAACGAAGGTAGGTACAAATAAATCATTTTCGTGTAATGCCAGTTAGGCAACAAACTGAGCGACCATTATGTTGAAATTTACAAAATTTCGATGTCACACGACCAAGCGAAGGTATGACTTTTGAAATTGCGTGAACCCACAATTAAAAATGAGGTTGTAGGTACTTACTCGTAATGGATTAAGTTATATGCTAATGACCCAGTTTGACGTGTGAAAACGGCCGTTAGAGAGATAGAACATACCGTGAAAATCACGGGATATTGTAATTCCAATTGTAAGACAATTATTAAAAAAAAGATATGTTAAAAAATTATTTTATCGCTAGGCACCTACTTAATTGTTTCACATAAGTAGTTCCAACTTTGAAAATGACATAATTTTAGTTCATACACTAAATTTGAGTTCATTGAACAACTCACAAAATTAATCACATTTACCACAGCATAACCACCGTCGATCGCAATAAAAAATGTACCAAACGGCAGTATAATAAATTATTGGACTACGACTATTATTAAGTAAAGACGACAACCCATAATAGCTTGAATCCGTATTACAGTCTGAGGAAGAACTGGAAGCGCCAACACAACTTTACCTGTTCCATATTCTACGAGCGTATTATTCACATCGAGGAGATGCGAGCTTTTTTCTTCGCTTGTTTGCCGAGATTTTGTTGTTTGAGGACCAACCCCCGTGCGCTATGGCCCCCCCTCTCTCCACCCCAACCCCCCTGCCCGACCCTGCCTTGCCCACGGACCCGCCCGGAGGTTGAGACGGTCGTTAGTTTTCGAAGGCAGTTATTAAAAACGTCTTGGAGCGATAGGTGCGTTGTCTGTAATTAAAAGCTCGCGCCACACAGCTTCAGGTGATCGGAGATCGTGGTGATATTAAATTATAATCGTACAGTGCCTTCCTTTTACAACAAAACTTTTATTCGGATAAACGATTTGGGATCTTCGAAAGATTTTTTTATTCTTGTTTTGATGCTTATCGAAACATTGGATGAGTTTATTAAACATTTACCCGGACAATTAAACAGATCTGACAAAAATACATAGTGCAAATATTCGATTAAAGCTATTTTTTTTCGATTTTTATACGAATAAGTGCCAGATTTCGAGTGGAAAAAAAATTATTTGAACATTTTTGAAACTTTTGTGCAATTGTTGGTGACATTTTACGAGATATTCAGAGATGATGGAGTGTCTAGGGATGCCGCAGTCCTGCTACGGAATGCAATACGCTCAGCATCCGCAGCAGCAACAGGTTAGTCATCTCATCTCGTGTTTCATCTCTAGGCTATCATTAATGTGCCCAGTGATATCACTGTGTGATCCGTGAACGGGTGGTGATGTCAGATGTTGCGGATTTTAAGATTGCTTGATTGAATGTAGATCATGGATCATCGATTTGTCGTTGGACAATTGACTCATGGCTTGATATTAAAATAATGGGGATTTTTTTTTAAATCTGGGTTTTAATTAATCTACCTAAATTCTTATACAAATGTTGTGGTAAATGTCGAATTGCGACTCATGTAAAGGCTCTTTAAAAAACAAAAACACTTAATTGCAACTTAAATATTTAATGGAGACAACTGTCTATGTCGGTTTTTAAGTAAAAATACACAAAATAGGTTTTTGGAGGTATTAGTTAGGTTTATTTTAATAATGTATGCGTATTTCTTAACCTTCAAACTTAACTTTGTTTGAGAAAAAATGATACATTGATGCCTCTTTTACCATCTCCCACTGCTTAAGTAGTTATTTATTGTAGTAATTACGTTGAAACCAAACTGTAATTTATATATTTTTTTTCGTATTGAAGATGCAGCGGAATTCTACAATTTTATCAAATATTTTTTTTTCTTCGTGCTTAAAATTATTAAAACAAAATGAAAGCAAATATTTTCAAACGACTAGAGATTTGTGCATAAATACGAACTTGTTCTAAATCCCCTTTTATGTTACAATAATTTTTTAAATAATAAAATCTTAAAGTTTTTGAAGGTCTGAATTTGGGTAGGTTCAAATTGGATAACTATTTATAGTGCCGATATTTTAAAAACTAAGATTTAGAAAAATGTTGGTAAATGGAATTGATCAGATATCAGTTGTATCATAATCGGCTATAAAATGAATCTTATGTAGATTCTTTTCACCTATTGTATTCTATTGATATGATAAATATTATCTTACAGCAATATTTTGTTAGTGCACTATGTATTTACCTTGTTCCTTTATTACAATTCATAAGTATACTATATTTCATATATATATAGTATACTTATGAATTGTATAGAGTTGAATTCAAAAACTTTATAGGTGATGAATAAATAAATACATGATAATTTCACCCCATTAAAACTACATTTTCATGGTTCTACAGATTTTTTAATCACTTTTATAAATATGTAGTTACTCAGTTTTCTTGCAAAATTCTAATAATGTTTTATTCTTCCCAGATGTCCTACATGGGAGGAATGTCCTGCACCGCCCCTGGGGGCCTAGAGGCGCCCCCCTCCGCCCTGGGTTCTGGGGGTGGTTGGGGCGCCTGGCCCCCACGCGCGCCCCTCACCCCCGCTCAGCAACGCCGCTGCGCTCGCTGTCGGTGCCCCAACTGCCTCACGGAGGCCGCGGGACTCGCCCCCACCCTCACCAAGGACCGCAGCAAGAGGGAACACCTCTGCCACGTGCCCGGCTGCGGAAAGATCTACGGAAAAACCTCACATCTTAAAGCCCATCTTCGATGGCATACTGGAGAACGCCCGTTCATATGCAATTGGCTCTTCTGCGGGAAGCGTTTCACACGATCAGACGAACTACAAAGGCACCTTAGAACCCACACTGGTGAAAAACGATTCGCTTGCACACTTTGCACTAAAAGATTCATGCGCTCTGACCACCTCGCGAAACACATCAAAACGCACGCTAGCACGAGCAGAAAGAACAAAAAATCAGACAAACAAATTAAAGAATCGACAAAACCCGAAATTCCAAGCGAAACGGACAGTTGTAGCACCGCTCCAGATGTACAAACATACAAACCTCAAATAATAACAAATAATCCTTATGATTACCATACGACTTATCTGCATGATGATTCGTCTCCAAGACCCATCGCAGACTACGGTGACCGGCTGGGGGAGTTGCGAGAGTCGCCTTGCTACGATGTCAGCAAGCCCACCTACTACCCTGCCTACAAGGAGGCCTACCCGAATTATTACACCTATCCCAATGGGGTGAGCTACCAGTGTGCCACCAAGGAGAACTATAACATGTTCCAGCACCACTACATGATGACACAGCCCTTAGCGATGGGACAATGACACCTATCACACGGAAGTATAGTTTAGCGTATGAAATATGCTGTTTAAAATGAAATCAGGGTAGGAAAAAAGACTTGATATGAAAAACAATTTAATTAAAATGATTTGGCAGTCTATTTTTATAATATTACTTTTTTTGTATAAACTCAAAACATCTTTGACCAACTTTTATAATATTGTGTTAGTTTAATTGTAAATAATTGCTCGTAGTTAAGTGTCTACATTGTACAGACCATAGAATAAAGAAGAAGACTAGGAGTGCCTTCTACACGGAGAAAAATGATCAAATTATTGGTAATTCCGATTATAAACAGGATTGCAGGTCTTACGAAAGAATCAAAAGTTTTTTTATAAACTTTTAGTAAATTACGAATATATTATAACGATGCCGGTCGGTGGCCGAGTTGACATCGCGTTTGGGTCCCACCCAGGCGTAGTGTGTTCAATTCCTCGGCTGGCTAAGTCCTCCATCACAACACAAGCAACATTTTCAGCTTACTGTGGTGGTAGTAGGAGATTTTCAAATATTGTCAGGTTATTCGTTACCCGGGAATGTTTGCCTTTCTTTTAAAAAAATTTAAAAAAAAAAATGTGTTAATGAAAATCTGAATATTATCGCATATCGTCATGATATCATTGGCATCGCGCTTAAATCCAATCCCGTGTTTAAATGGATTACCAATCATTTGAAGAAATTCTTTATAATTTATCAATACTAAATTTGAATGGCAGCATATGTGCGACTGACTTAGTACATTTTGTTTCTAGACCATTTTGCACGCAATATGTCTCTCGGACTATCCTGAAATTGTATTTCGTCATCCCATTCGAATTTCGCAATCTTGAGGAATCACAGTTTTATATAGAAATACAGGCCTACATTGAGCTTATATTTGGATGACAAAACACACATGTGTTATTCTTTATTCTATGGTACAGACTAAGTTTAAATTAATTATTAAGTACTTGTTACTTACTGCGTGAAAGTTATTTTAATTGTTATTTTAGGTTGAATGTTACCTACCGCCATTCTAATAATGTTTTGACGATTATTGGAACTGGACAAAGATGTTAAATTCTTATGCTAAGGTAGCGAAAATTGACATTTCAAAGGTCCGATAGAAATGGCGACGCAAGCTTAAGCTGACCCAAAAAATCTTCACAGAAAAGCCATGCAAATTTCACGACGTCAGAGCTTACCTTCGAGAGATAGTACTGCTTTAAAAAAACGAATTCTCTGCTTTTTGTCAGGATTTTGCTATATTTTTTCGTACAAACTTTCACATTCCAGAAAATTGCCGAAATTTTATACACGGGTAATGTAATGTGCACAAACTTTGGGATGTGATTCTACTCGATAGTAGAAGTGAAAAAGAAAATTAGTTTTTTTTCGAAATTTTGTTATTTTTTCCCTATACAAAAATATTTTTCCATCGAAGAATATAATATTCTCCATACAAAAAATTCAACTTTTGATCCTGAAAACTACCTTAAAACGTTCAAATTTCAAAAAAAATTTACTGTTATATATAGTCACCTCCCGAAGTTTTGTGCCCTTTTCCCCCGGACACCCTGTATAATCTATGGTAATATGTAATATACGTAATACCATGTAAGGTTGGTTTGATCCAACTCTGATTCCGGATTATCCGACTATCGGATAATCAGTATGCGAATACTCCAAACGCACTTTTTTTAGTGGTGTACAATTAAAATTATATTAATATGTCCGCATTTATTTACTTTCCGTACTGCATACAATCAATTGGAAATGTTGGTTAATTAAATATTCAGAAAATGAATGCGTGAATCCAGTCGGCCTTCTTTTCTTGTGATGAAACTGTTATATCTGCTTTAATGTTAAAATTAATTCATATTTCATCTTCAGGGTACCTGCCTTTATAGGTAAACGCGTTTTGTATGTATAGTAGATTGGCTATTATAATTTTAATTGTGTATATTATGGTACATTATATGTGATTAAGTTAATACATATTGTTGTTTTTACCTTTAATAAAGAACTGTGTAATGTTAATTCATCATTTTTTATTTATTTATTTTTTATTGAAAATAATGTGTATATTATGCGCAGACACATAATTATACCGACAATTTATGCTATAAATTAAATATCATGTATTGATTGCTCATGCTTTTTAAAAATACAAACTAAATATCGATGGAAACCAATGTTTTGGTTTCAGCCCATTTGGCACACGTTCTGTGTCTCTTATACTATCCTGACGTCGTATATCACCATCCCATTTGATCAAAATGAAACTTCATAATGATGTCGAAACACAAATCTGTTTTTGACATTTACGTCCGATCACAAAATACGCCAATATAATAATAATTTGTATAGCGCCTCTTTCGTGAAAAATCTTATCTTGAGTTCTTACGCTGTATCGAATTTTATAATTTACAAACAGATATAGAAAAAAGCATACTTACCTGGCAGGTCACTTCAGATAAACACAGTTTTATTAAAAAGTTTACGACTTTGCACTTGATGACATTATATTAAAAACACTGTAGGTACATTGATTTTACATTTGCCATTTTAACCTCCATTACTATCGAAAATAAGCGAAACCTCCTAAATCACAAGGCCGGGATACTCACTCAAAGCAGCCCCCTAACTTGTATGTGATTTTACAAAAAAAAACGTGTTATTTTTTTTTCATTTTATTCTTATTTATTAAAACATCTTAAAATGTATTAGTAAATTTTAAAAAATAATAAAAACTGCATTTTTTTGCGGTTCTCATAAAAGTTAGAAGGCTGATTTGTTTGAGTGTCCAGGCCTTGTGATGTAGGAGGTTTTGTAATAAGTAGGGTACATCTATTAGAAGATTAGTGGCAAAAGAAGAGTTGATATTTATTTAAAAAAAAAATCAAAATTTTTATGAAATAACCTTTTTTTAGTTGCTTATATTTTTTCCATATTTAGTTATTTATACTGTCGCGGACTATGAAGGTGAAAACTGCGAACTTTAATGGATATGACTGTCTACGTTCTTATTTATTCTATCGAACTGTACAAGAGTCCCGACGGCTCCCTCATGTCTGGATCCAGTGAAACTATGACAACCACAATTGGTGCATGTTGTGAGATTGAAGGTTGTGGGGTGGGAAAGAAGAGCCGACACCAGAAGAGTGTCGACGACAGCCGAAACCTTGGTCACCAACGTTTCGATTACGAATGGTGCCCTTTCACCAGAGCGATGGGTACAGAGAATATTAACTTATAGTTAACTGTAGGTGTACAAAAGAACGAATTGTGTATATATTCAAAAGTGACGCCCCCGATTGCATAGATAAATTGTTAGATATGTAGGTAAAGACATGTTCACGTTGAGAGAATCTCCTAGTAAGGCATATTATTGTTCTGAAAAATAATTTCGTTCATGTTATGTAGTTCTGAACAAGGTTAATTTTTTATTATTTGAATTCAGAGCGCAATTTTTGTGCTTGTACAATAAATAAAATTTACACCTGATGTCGGTACTGTCCGCCTTCATCAAAACGAAATAAATATTTTTATTGACACCTGTCGGGTTCGCGTCTCGGCTACAAAGCGCGGTGGCGCCGCCTGGCGGGCAGTGGCCAAGGCGGGCCATTAGGTGGGCGGGCGCCCGTCCTCCCTCCCCGCCCCCGCCCTACTCGCCCAGCCGACCACCTCTCCGCCCTCCTCCCGCCTACCGCCGAGCGACAAGTGCCGCACTCGTACGCGAATAACATCGCGCGTGCCACTCTGTGCACTGTACAGCCGGCGAGCCTAGGACACAAACAAGAAACAAGACAGTCAACAGTGAGGCGACTCGAGAAAAACAAAGATCAATATCGCGGTACCTACCCAAACTGAGTGCGACGGTTTCGATAACCATAGACAAAAGTACTTGGCTACACATTTGAACTAAAATTTAAAAAAAGTCCATGGTTCGATAGTGACAACGGGCGCGAAGTGAGGGAGATCTTATCGTGGGGGGCTTGATTAATTCACCGGAGTACCTACTTGGAAATTCGAGTATTTCGTAGCGGAAGGCGTACTGGCAACGCGAGGATTTATCGCCGGCCCTCGTCCGGTTTGATTTGTTTTTTTTTCTGAGTTTATTTTTTCTGGAAGAACGATTTTGTTCTAGTTCATCTTATCAGCTGTCTGGGCGGGGAACTGTTAATATGAGATTGAACATTTTGAGCGTGGAAAACTTCCAATGAAAAGACTTTAAATTATGTTTTGCAGCTGGGACTGTCTGTGACAGTTTGTTGTTATTAAAAAGTTAAGATGGATGTTTTTAAGTGACATAACACTACCTAACTTCTTTTTAAAGTGCATTTTATATACGTGTTTTAACGAATTTCGTTAAAACATTTGCATACAATGTGTCAATCATGCTAGAACATCAATATTGTGATTTTTAACAGTAAAGAGTGTAATTTTTATGACGCTGGTTAACCTGATTAAAATATTTTTTTATTTGCAACCTACATTCAAATCTGTCAAAATGACTGGAACAATCAGATAAAAAATTAATGTGTAATGGAGAGTAAAAATCAGTTCTTAATAACAAGTGTAGTGTGAAGTGTTGACAATAATTACCTAATAGGAAAGAAAAAAATTAGAATATTATAATTTGTTATTGTTTTAATCAAAGGAAATTCCCAAGATGAGCGGGAAGGGTCACAACTCACCCGATCTGCTAATGAATGTAAGTACTAATATGATTTTATATTTGTGTTGTTACTGAACTCTAGCTGCAAACCTAGAAAATATTTACTAATATCAGCATATTTTAAAAACAGCGCCATCTGTTGGACGTAAAAGCAACACGTGCTATTGTTTCTCTATCTGCACAGACAAACTGAGCCACATCAATGCGTGGCGGGGTACAGCTAGTTACTAATAATTTGAAGAGATTCATAAAATAACAATATTAATTTTTCTCTGGGTACCATCTAGAATCTAGGTATATTAAATAATGCAAAAAAAAATACCCCCGTAAATATATGGAAAATAGCGAAACGGTTAATACGCACTTTTATTAGAAAAAAACTGACAATTAGGTTTATAGTTTGGTTTAAATAAGAGAAGAAAATAAACTAACCGTAAAACTTTGACGTCAATAAAAATGGCCGCCAGGTGAACAATCGGTTTTTAATTTTAACGAAATAACTATTAAAATTCATTATTATCTAACTTTTAAAAAGTGTTTAAATGAGTGTGTGTCCCTATTTTCTTTATATTTACCGATATTCCTTCATAGGGGATATAAAACACATATCAGCAGGCAACTCAGCGCACATCCGTGAAAAATCCCGGGCTATCATAATTACAGGATTGATAATTGCGTGTCAGCTAAAAAGCGCACACTTGAAAAATAATTTCCCTTCTCAAATACAGAACGGTATTAAAGAAATGTTCTGGTAAAAAATATTATATTATAGGCAGGTACTTTATGGCTTGTCTGATTTTTTGACACATCAGTTCCGATTTTGAATTTGACAACTGAATTCACAACAAATCCGAGTTCATTGAACCATAGTTACAATCACATACACACACTAGAAACTTGTATTTTTCCATTATTGCTTACGTCGATACTGTGAAAATATTTTATCAAGCTGTGATTGTCGTTCATAATAATTTAAAAATATTGTTGCTTGCATTTATGAGGTGACAGAATCGTATATAATCACTCTACCAAGTCCATAAAATTAATGATAAACGTAAAAAACTATAAAAACACGAAACAGTTTGTAAAAAAGCCTCCATCGAATGAAGGAAATCGGACGCGTTACAGAATTAACTAAAAGAAATATATGTTCATTTTTATTACATTAAAAAAACTCCGTATTAATTCATAACCTGAGAAGTTTAATATTTGAGTTGGAGAAGGCGTCGCAAATAAGCAGGCGGAACGGTGAGTCGTTCCCCCAAATAAGTTTCGTGGCAGCTTTATTAATTAAAATATGACAAAGTGTGCCTAGCCCTGGAAAAAGGGCGGCAAAACTATCACAAAGGACCGCGGGCCGAACCCGGCGCCTAAGAGACTCGGCCCGGGCCATGATAAATTTATTGTCTATCTTAAAATTTCCTGGTGCATTAAAACTGCGAGCGGAACATCTTGTGGATATTAATATTTTCTCAGGGGTATTTTGTAGAAGCTGATGATATTAAAACTGACAGTTTATCATTGTTTATTATTATCGCCGAAGATGAGGTGAGATTTATTCTAAGTAAACTAATAAGCAGTTTATTCAGAAATCATTAGCACACGTATAAAAATAAGTATTGCTAATTTATTAAGAATCTCTTCAAATTATTCGTAATCCCACTAAAACGGGATTGCAGGCCCTTAACGAGTAAATTGATAGGTTTCCTGATAAAATTTTAGTAAAAAACTTATGTATTATCACGATGTCGGAACATTTGTCGATAAAAATCCCAATATTTTCGCTTTTCGTTATTTTATATTATCAGGGCAAATGCAGGTGCGTGAACACTTGATTTTATATTTTTTGATTTTTTTTTATCAAAACATATATTGTTAACATATTTTTATATAAAAAAATATGATGAACAATTTTTTTGAACAAGGGTAAATATATAAGATATGTTGCTTGATAATAACTCACTAATTGAATATAACTCGCGTTATTATCAATTTACTAAAAGTTTATCAGGAAACGGCCTGCAATCCTGTTTTTTACCAAATTACCAATAATTTGAAAAAATTCTTAATAAATTAGCAATACTCATTTTTTCTCTGTGCTGATAGCTTATTTGTTACTTTTCCTACTTTTTGTTGATGCAAGAAATGCCTATAATTATTTTGACGTTTTTATTTAGCAGGTACCTACCTACCACCTACCTACATGTTTTTTTATGGTGTCCATATTTAGTTTTTTTTAGCAGTCTAAAAATCTATTCGACTTGACAGAAATGTTAGATTTTTTTATAAATAGGCTTCTCTATCTACCTACCTAAATAAAGAAATCCAATAATTTAAGAAATGAAAATTACCTTCTAACTTAAATACTTGTATTTTTTTTACAAATGTCGATTTGATTGTTAAAATAATTTTCAAAGCTGGAGGGCTCGAAAACGATCGAAATCTGACGGAATACACGTGACGTCATAAGTACCTAGGTTTCGTCGGTCAACAGTAATGTCAACTCCACTCGGATCGGTACGAAATCAACAAATTCCAATTTAAATATTTAATAAGATTTCCAAAAATCAAACAATTCTTTTGAATCAATTTGTATACCGCATTGGTAACCCGTCTACTAGTCTACGCAACGCAACTTCGCATAAAATTGTCTTTCTAATGCACGCGGCCGACCGACTCGTGAGGTAGCGGTGTCCTCACATTAGTTTATCATTCAAAATAATTATAAAAGTAATTGAAATAGAAACGGCAAACTGACAACGCAAATGTAAGGAGTGAACTGATAAAATTTAATATACAAGCCGTATATTTTTAAAGCCAAACATGTCAAGTACTCATTTGCATTACAAGTAGATAACTTGGAGCATTTCGGGAAGTAGCGCGCTACTCTGGTCGAGTTTTATAATAAGCATAACTATACAAGGCATTACATTGAGTTCCATAATCAAGGAATATAACATATTATTTCCAGTTGAAGTAAATTAATAGTAACTTCTAACCTACATATTATATATATATATATATATATATATATAAATAAAAATGTAAACGTTCGTTTGTTTGTTGTGATTGATTGCTTTGAAATTGTGACGCAACAAGCGCTATTGTTTCTCTATCTGAACAGACAGATTGATCCACAGCGACGTTTAGCGGGGTACAGCAAGTTCTAAATAACTAATTATTCGTTAATTAATTAATAATCTTATTGTTCGTTAAAATAATACTAAATTGGCTAACGGTGAGATAGATGATGACTTTGAACGCGATTATATCTATGCATAACGAACAACATGTTACATTCAAAGACATAACACAAGGAAGGATGTGTAATGAAATTAGACTACCAAAAAAGGACAGCCAATGCGTTATCACCAATTACTGTGGGACTTCAGTGACCTGGAAAAAAATTGACGCGCAAAAAAATCATAGATAATTTATTTTCAAAGCCGTCAGAGAAGCTGCGTGCATCAAATAAAAGTACTTTCTTAACTTATATTTAACACAAGCTATTTTGACTATCTTTCATGCAATAGTTAACCACCGACCGATTAGCCTGCTTCCCTGTGCAGGTAAAATTCTTGAAAAGCTTATCCTCGCTAGATTGAAAAAAATAGTCGACGATTTAAAAATCATCCCCGACTTTCAACACGGCTTTCGATCGGGCCACTCAACTCTCCACCAACTTCTGCGGGTGGTCGAACAAATTACAAACGGATTCAACTCTCGCCAACACACTGTAGTCCTCTCCCTAGACGTCTGCAAAGCATTCGATAAAGTCTGGCACAGAGGTCTCATTTATAAAATGTACCTCCTCGGTATCCCCCTTTCAATGCTTCAACTCATAGCTAATTTTATTAAAGACCGTAAATTTAGAATCAAATTAGATGGAATTTTTTCCACAGTGAGATCGCTAAGAGCAGGTGTCCCTCAAGGCTCTATTCTCTCGCCAGCTCTTTTCAATATATACCTAAGCGATATCCCCCGCCCTAGCATTCATAACTTTCGCACCAAAAAAACCAAAATAGGCAAATTTGCAGACGACACTGAAGTCATGTCGACTTCAGTAAGCGAAATGACCGCTACACGACGCGTCCAAGACCACGCGTCGAAACTAGAATCATTTTTTAAACAATGGCGAATTAGCATCAATCCCTCAAAAAGCGCCGCTTGTGTTTTCTCCCGTAGACGCCCTAAGCGACCCCCTAACATCCACTTGTTCGGCGAAAACGTACCTTGGAAAAAAAACATTAAATACCTCGGAATAACTCTAGACAGCAGACTAACTTGGAAAAAGCATATAACAGAAACTCTAAATTCAGCAAATAAAACTCTTGCAGCCCTTTATCCCATGATATCTAAAAATAACAAAAAATTATCTCCAAGGAACAAACTACTAATATATAAATCCACTATAAGACCTAAACTCACTTACGCTAGCCCTATATGGGCACACGCTTCAGAGCCCCAGCTAAAAAGACTACAAACATTTCAAAACAAAGCCATACGCATTGCCCTGGGAGCTCCTAGATGGATGAGGGTTGCGCAACTACATCGGGACTCTGAAGTTCCCCTCCTTAAAGACCATATCTTAAGTCTCGCGGAAACATTTTATGCGGGCCTCCCCACCCATGAAAACGCGTCCATCAACTGTCTCGCACAGTACGATGAAAATACAATAACTACCTTTAAAAAACCCAAACAAATCCTCCGTAAGCCTTAAATCCCCCATATTGCAGCCATGTTTCCTTGCAAAAATATTTTAAAAACACAACCAAAATTAACTTAAAATTTATCCTACAACCAATTTTAAAATCATGATGAAAGAGAAAGGGGCCTTTTTGGCCCGGAGCTCTATATGCCAATATTTCAAAAGTCAAAAGTCATGCAATAGTTAAAGGGTTAAAGTCATTGATTTTTAGTAGAAATACACCGGTATCCCAAACATAGTTGTTAGTTTTTAAAAAAGTTTGTAAACTTTATTAAGTATAGGTGTAAATAAGTCAAATGAAATAAATAAACAAAAATAGTCAGCAATCAACAAATTAAAATGATATTTAAACCTTTGAAAAAATGCTATAATGTGATACTTTTTTTAAATCTGGTAACACCAGTAAAATTGTTTTAATGGAATTATTCAAAATGGTACCTGTGATATTACACATTACGATTTATTAAAATAATTTCAATATTTACAGTTTTTTTTTTAATTAACAGAAACGTGGTAGCTGTATTTAAATTTTGCTAAAAATATAATCTTTAAGGGATTTTGTTCGGAATGAATTACACAAGACAATTAAATTCATGCCACATAAATTGCGGATGAAGCAAATTAATGATATCATTATTTTTATTAACAATATTTTCGTAAAAATATGGAAAACATTAGTGAATCAACCTGTCTTGTTTCATAGGTGTGTGGACCGCTTTAGGTCTCCCGCACGAGTATGGGAAGGTATATAGGTACCTACGTATAAGCAAAAAGTCCAGCACAGTTTTAGGTCAGTTACGATAAAAAGGTGATATATATCACAAAAATGGCGTAATATATATATAATTGAATGCTTGAATGCCGTTTATGTTCCGTTGATAGTCGTAACATTAAGCCGACCTATTAAACTGTTGGAATTATCAATATATATGTTTATAAAAAGACCTCCGTGGTCGAGGGGTAGGGCTCTTAACTGCGAAACCGGAGGTTGCAAGTTCAAATCCCAGCGTGCACAAATAAATTTAATTGAAAAATAATTTGTGTTGTTTCTCATTTATAATTATACCTATATATTATATTCGCAACACAGTACCGTGCTGTTGAAAGATGAAGAATCAGAATTGAAAAGTTGCTTAAATGGCAGTGTTTGGTGACCAGATCTTTATAGCCAGGTTTCTCACAGACTCCAGACAGTAGGGTAGTAGTTGGGAGTTGTGCGAAAAGTTGGGAAACTGTTGTGCGGTATTCACATTAAAAAATATACATAAATGAATAAATGATCATCCACGAAAAACAATACAAAGATCTCAATCGGAATATTACATGATTTGAACGCGCTTTCAAACGAATCAGATAAATAGTGATTTATTTTTAGGGTATTAATGCCGTGTTGCGCTACCTCCTTCTTTAGTCCACGTTTCGGACAGCATTACAGTGTTCATCATCAGGGCAGGTGTGTAATCAACAAATTACACATTAGTATCAGAATACTTTCGAGCATGTAAACTCGGCCACTCTGACAAATCGGCAAATGCCGAGTACTTATTTTGGATTTGGTCCTGGAATTCTGGAAAGACCTAAGACACATAGAGCACACCTTATTACGGAGGCAATTTAAATTCATAAAAATGTCAATATCAATAAAGACGACGGGGCTAAGCTCAATAGTTCTTGGTATCCGATAATTGACGGCTACACCAAAACTAAACGCAAAAAACCATCGTAAATTAAGTTGTATTACCTGCTCTTAGAGGATTGGAGTTGGCGACACGGTATCACATCTACATACATAAGCACACACTTACACATCTGCTCTGATGATGGACACTGTAAAGTTGTCCGAAACGTAGGCTAAAGAAGGATGTAGCGCAACAAGGCATAATACCCCAACAATAAGTCAGTATAGTATAGCTGTGAAAATCTCAAATCAGATAAATATTAACTCGCATAAAAAACAGTATGTGGATATGAACACAGGAAGTTATCAGTTCTGGAGCTGAAGTCTATAGTTTTCCATTCAGCTACACTGTCAGCAATAACGATTAACCTATTTAATTACCTTTATAGCCAAACAATAATTAGCTACACACAACATCGCTCCACTGCTGTCTGTCGAAATGTTATGAAAGGAGTTAATAATTGTAGAGGATGTGATGCAGTAAAGAATATAATTCGAGGAGCAACGTAAAAACTTGTTTTTGTAAATTGTGTCGTCTTACCAAATAACGGTTAATCGATAACAATAATTCCTTCTAAATATGATTTTACACAATAAAAAAATTGTCATAAAGCCTCATAAAATGAGGCTTTCTTGTAAATAAAAACAGTACCTATGTGGATATGAACACAGGAAGTTAGCTGTTCTGCAACTAAAGTCTATAGTTTTCCATTCAGCTAGACTGTCAGCAATAACGATTAACCTATTTAATTACCTTTATAGCCAAACAATAATTAGCTACACACAACATCGCTCCACTGTTGTCTGTCGAAATGTTAGGAAAGGAGTTAATAATTGTAGAGGATGCGTTGCAGTAAAGAATATAATTCGAGGAGCAACGTAACAACTTGTTTTTGTAAATTGTGTCGTCTTACCAAATAACGGTTAATCGATAACAATAATTCCTTCTAAATATGATTTTTCACAATAAAAAAATTGTCATAAAGCCTCATAAAATGAGGCTTTCTTGTAAATAAAAACAGTACCTATGTGGATATGAACACAGGAAGTTAGCTGTTCTGCAACTAAAGTCTATAGATTTCCATTCAGCTCGACTGTCAGCAATAACGATTAACCTATTTAATTACCTTTATAGCCAAACAATAATTAGCTACACACAACATCGATCCACTGTTGTCTGTCGAAATGTTAGGAAAGGAGTTAATAATTGTAGAGGATGTGTTGCAGTAAAGAATATAATTCGAGGAGCAACGTAAAAACTTGTTTTTGTAAATTGTGTCGTCTTACCAAATAACGGTTAATTGATAACAATAATTCCTTCTAAATATGATTTTTCACAATAAAAAATTTGTCATAAAGCCTCATAAAATGAGGCTTTCTTGTAAATAAAAACAGTACAACCAAACAGTATAGACATCTATTATGCACTAACTTTATTTTTTTTAAATATTTTTATATCTTACCACTAATTCCTACAACGGCAGAAATCATAACAATCTATATTTGTAAACGTAAAGTATGTTAGTTGTAAATCTCTAGTTTGAGTCGTAGTTGTATGTCATATTATAGCGGTATTGTGTAAATACCATCGCGGTCATAAAAATATATATATTTTTTAGTCGCTAGTAAAAGTCTTAGTTGTAAATAACTAGATATTAATCTTAGTTATAAGCCACTAGTTATAAGAAACTAGCTGTTAAACTTAGTTATACGCCACTACAAAGTTATAGGAATAGATTAAATGCTCGTAACTCAAAGCAAAAAATCACTCGCTCGCCGGCTCGTATTTCGAAAAACTCGTATTTTGGGGCACTCGTATGTCGAGGTACCACTGTATAGAAATAAAGTTGTTGATAGGTGATTTTGAAGACATTTGCGACGCCCTTTTTACAGATAAAATAAACATATTTGTAAGTGACGACAAGCTAAAATAATATTAAGATGCATTATTTCATTTCCAAGCGAATAATATATATTTTAAGATGCTAGGAGCTTATTTTAAGATTTAAAATTATTCCATATAATTTTGAAATTTGCCAATTTAAACAAAATTTATATTTAAATTCTCTCCATAGTTTTAATAAAACACCCATGAAGGGTGAAAGCCAAAAACATTTGAAAAAAAAAATTGCAATCAAATCGAGGCAAGTGCGGTGAGCTACCAGCAAGTCAACTGTGGATTTCTTAGCTCTATAGAGGTTAAACGATCGAAGATATTATAACGTTATGCAAATGGTTAGATACTACATTTATGAGTGCATTATGGTATTAGTATAAGTAACTAACTGATAGTGTTTGTGACGACCGGTGCCTTTGAGGCGTGGGCCTCCTGGGGCTACGCCCGGGCCCCCGCCGTGCCGGCAAATAGAGCCGAGACACTAATGGCCTAATGGGGACCGACAGGGTGGCTGGTACCTTATCGGAGAAGGGATTATTTATTGTATTGCTCTTTAATCAAATTATGCTTTATTTATTTATCAAGAATGCCAATGAAAAGTCAATTGGGAAAACAAAAGTCAAATTTTCTTCATAGATTTTTGATGACTTAAAAACTGTCATTGAAGATGTGGATATTAGAATTGAATTCATGTGACGAACATCAGAAAAAAAAACAAATTTTTATGAAATTTCTAAGATTTGTAATAATTCCGTACCTATTTCTATTCCATTTTCCGTCGTTTCATTTTAAAATACAATATCCAGCTACAAAACTTCGTCTATCCACTCCATATGCTCAAACCATTTAAGCGTCCCTTTCTTAATCAGATCATTCTTTATAAATAATCTCTATGTTCATAATATGTAGTTAATGAAATGTGGTGCACGATGCGACAGTGTGTTTACAGAAAAAATAGGTCTCTCGAGCTAAAGTTTTTTTGTCAGAGGTCTTTTTGATTTGATTGGTTAAAGTTTTTGTAAAACACACACACAATACACATAGCAAATTATGAAAAACCAATCTATTTTTGACAATTATTTTTAGTAGGTATCGAATTCCAACTTTGTTTGTTGTGATTAGAATCGAGTCTAGGGTTACAGGGGTTAAATGTATATTTATTTAACGACAACATATCTGGTCCCATTAGGGGTTGTGGAAAATCGTTGGAACAAATTTCATCCCTTGACGACACTTGAGTTGCAGGTCCGGAGGGATGGTAGTTAGGGGTAGTTGGCCCCAGTTGGGGGAGGATATGGTCTACCCGCGCTTTAGAGAGGTGATATTGTTACAAGGGCTGCGTCCAGGAAAGGTTACTGATATTACCGATTCATTGCGGGCTTTTGTTAAGGATTTGAGGATGCCATAGTCTCACTGGCTCCAGACGGGAGCAGTTGGGACTCTTGTGAGGTATTCACTATAAAAAAAGGATTGTCAGGATAAAGTTAACTAAGTAACTAAACAAAGACTGTAAACTAACTGTGCAAATAAGATGGAATACCACCTACCTCTGATCTGGGACACATGATTTCGTACATTCTCTTGTCTCTTATCTTCTACTTTTCGGAACCTTGAAAGTGATTCATATGATTCTGCCTTTTCTGCTTTTTACATCCATAACTGCAGTTAAATTCCGGAAAACGCAATATTCAAATTAAAAGTACGTAACATACCAATAATAAATAAAATATTGATGATTAAATAAATAGAAACACTGTTTTCTTATATTAGTTACCTCGAACCTTTCCGTTAAGAGCTTCATTATCATACCGGGCAATCTGTCTGAGAAAGACGGAGTTACCGAATTGTAAGTTATAGATAATATTCGTATCTAAATCCTGTTAATAACAACTAATCGAACTCTTCGACCTTTCAATCTGAAATTACTTAATATAGGTACTATGTATCACGGCTACCACCGATGGCCAGATTCGTGAGGGGCAAACACAAGCACACCCCTCGAGACATATCCCTACCCGGTACGATCATTAGAGGGGATTGCATGGATCTAGCTTTCTGCACATTGCTGCTCTTTTGACGGTCATTACAAGGAGCTAATTTTATTCTACAGTGCAATCCAGATATGGGGTTGAATGTTGACAATTCCCTAGCCTCTAGATTCGTTTAAGGGTGGTTGGTGTTTTTTTACGTAGATACATATTATAATATGGTTTTACATCCCCACATTAAGCCGTATGTAATGAGCTAAATTTTCTTTCTGCATCATGATCCTGTTGTTGAAGTACTAGTGTGATGTTGTATGCTTAGTGGACTATCCTAATTTGAAGAAACCTTCTAGCTTTTTTATGCTTTCTCTACACCCTCGGCAAGATGTCTCGTCGAAATATTCAGATAGTTTTCTTTTGAGGCGAGAGAGTCCGTCCGAGTGTTTCTCTTTCACTCTCGTAAAGATGTCCGAAACGTTGTCCAAAGAAGGAGGAAGCCTAACACGGCATAATAACCCCAAAAATAATCACGACAATACTTTTGGACGTGAAAATATGAAATCAGATCAGATTTGATCACCACTGATGTGTTCACATTTTATTAAAGGTGAAAACACCAGTGGTGATAAACTTAATCAAAATCTGTAATGTTTTGATATTTTCACCATTTTGATATATTCTCTAGGCCCCCTCCAAGATTCAAAAGGTCTTTACATAAATTGGTTAAATCATCTTTCATCTCAGTTTAGAAGGTTTTGATCACACTCCTAGGGGTTTTCTGTTCAGTGGTAGAGTTTAAGATTCTTCCATAACTAATAATAATTCAATTTTATTGGAATAAATTATTTTAATAACTTCTGAAGGTTATACCCATAACGTGATATATCATTGAAGGAGAGAATAATATTAATAAATTTAAACGAAACATGAAACAGAATAAGATACAGCAAAATAAAAAGGTAACGATCTCAACTGGGAATTGAACCCAAGATCTCTGTCTTACCGAAACAACGCCTCTAACCACTCAACCTAATTATTCTCGATTTCATATTTCAAATTCAGAATTAACAACATTATCTTCAACTAAGTTTCCCGATAATTTTGGCTGCTATCTTTTGGAATAATTACAAAGTTCTAAAGAATTTATTTGTAACCCAGATAGTGTCTCGGATAAACATTTCCGATTTTTATTTTTATTGACTTTTTTTAATTACTTCTTCTAATGTAATATATCGTTGAAGAAGAAGATAATACTTATCTTTTTTCCGTCGCAATGGCCGAGTAGTTAGAGGCATTGTACCGGTAAGACAAAGATTCTGGGTTGGATTCCCAGTTGAAACCGGTACCTTTTTATATGTTTGTATTTCTTATTCTGTTTCATATTTCATTTAGATTTATTAGTATTAACTTCTTCTTTTGTAATAATAATTCATCTAATTTATTTATTATACCTTTTCAGATGTTCTCACTAAAGTTAGTCTCACGCGAGAGCTATACTCTCATAATTATATATGGGCTTAGCCTATTTCAACATACAGCTCGCCGGAGACTAGCATTACCGACTACATTTTTACGAATCACAAAAATCATTCCCAATTACATTTTTTTAAAGTCAACTTGGAAAAAAAGTCAAATTACCAAAAAAGCTTTATAAATGTTAATGTGGGTCAAATACAAATATTATAACAAAAACCGCGTTTATTTTATATGAGTAAACTTAGATACTAGTTTGCGAGTCTTCATTTAACCAATATTTAGTAGGTCTACCGCGCTCTATTCTTCAGCGTATTCTCCCTCGTTCACACTAACAAGGCATGCCTCAGAAAGAGAGGTTATAGCGGAGCTTCCAGCGGCAGAAGCCTACCGCGGCGCCTCTCAGACTGATCTAATTAATAAGGGAAGCTGATTAACGAGTTGGAAAGTCATTAGTTTGCTCCGGGTTCTGAAGAGACCGCGACCATCCATCAATCCATATTACCATTGACTATTGTGTTCGGTTGCCGATCGTAGGTTGTAGGTTCCCCAAGAGAGCACCGTTGTAGACATAATGGGAGGTTTTAAGAAATATTAAACGCTTTTAAAATGTATTATAGTAATTTTATGCACGTGCTGCCGCTACACTTACCATTTAAATCAAAAGGGATGATAGAGTAAAATTTTAAATATTTTTTTTTATTTTTTGTCACCTATCAATATACACAACCAATCAGTATTGCAAAATGAAATAACTTTATTTTCACGTCATTTTTAATTAATTATAATAATATTATGGTTTTGGTTCAGAAGATTTTTTAAAGATAATTATGAATTTTTGAATATTTTGTCAATCTTTTATTTTATTTTTAATCGTAGTGCCGCATAAGAGTTCCAACTGCTCCCCAACGTTTGGAGCATTATTTTAATTTTGTAATTTATTTAATTATTTGAATATTACATTTAATAACAATAATGAGGAATTGCCCATATCACTATGTGTGTAACGCCAGTATTGAAATGGCAATTTACAGAGTGGTTGTAAACTAGATTTGTGTTTACACAATATTATGAAAATGCCAGATAAAATAAAATCAGTATTTTATTTTATTTTTAAATTATACAATTCATGAATGAATGTAGAAGAGGAAGACGAAGCGAGAATAATCTTAAGTAATTAATTAATAAAATTTTAGTTTGACCAAAAGACACAGTATACATATATATATATATATATATATATATATATATACACAGTAGGCACAATTTTTTAATATGTTATGAAATACTTCTAATGTATATTTTGATTGAAGGTAATCAATGATTTTAATTTTAAAGGAGGTTTTGGTTTGTGTGTTTCTAATGTTAGTAGGTAGAGAATTGAATAGCTTACTAGCATTGTATTTAAAACTATTTTGTTCATAGGAGGTTTTACAAACTGGGATGTTAAAAGATTTTTCTTTATCATTTTACGTTATTATAGGTTATGGCATCTCTAGTTGGGGTGTGTTGAGAGGCTGAAGGTAGTGTGGAAGAGAAGGAAATGAGTGGAGAGTACTTCGTTATTCAAATCTGGTCACCAAACACGGTTAAAGCCATTTGAATCAACGCTTCAATTCTGAATAGTGCCACAAATACGCTATTTATTATTTTAAATTAATAAATAGTTAAATAACACAAATCTAAACTGGTGACTTCCGGACTTATTGCCAAGGATCGTAACCTCACACGACTGAGGCAAAATGATATTTGTAAATCAAATTGATCACTATTTTTGACTTGTGGTGTTGTGCTAGGTACAATTTATTCCTATTTTTTTTGTCTTCGAGTGCCCATTATCATGCCAAATGTTTACTACGTAGAATAAAAAAAGTATGTTTATTTGTTTGGTAATGATATCGGGTCACATCAGTTTATACCCATTATTGTGAATTGCAAATTTCCACAAGTCAAACGAAGTAGTTATAATGTTTATTTAAATTCTACAATTTAAATTTATTTTATCTACGTCAAAAAGTTAAAACCATACATATCCTGCGAGGTACATACATTTTCAAGAACATATCACGTAAAGACAAAATATACCTTTCTGTAATTAAATAAGTCATTTATCCATTTACCCGCCGAAATCGCAACTCTCTATGGTATAAAACAAAGTAGCTATCCACGTCTGTTTGTTTGTGCGCTTAGTTCTTTTAAACTACGCAACGGATTTTGATAAAGTTTTCACTATCATTTAGAGAATTTTTTCCACTAAGACCACTGAAGCATCCAGCGCTGCCCGGGTATTATTCTGATTTAAGGGATGGGAAAAGGCGATGTGAATTGTTTTTTGAAATCTCGTTTAAACAGTGCTCTTCCTCTTTTTTTAATGGTCAAGTGTGAACAATTTTATCAACCTCAGAATAAAACTGTAGATTTGTATAAAAACCAAACCCATAATTAGATAGATGTATCGCATAGCAACATTCGCAATAACAATAGTTTATCTCCCCGTTGTTCTGATTGTAGCAGATAATGAGGCTGGGTGAGAGATGTGAGGAAAGGAACGAGACAAGAGAACAGGAGAGCAGGACGGGCGCGTTTTACAAGAACAAGAAGTAAGGCTGACGGACAGAATTACAAAGTTAATAGTGATTCTGCGGCAAAACTAACAGAGTTTAAGCACGCCAACAGTAGGGGTGTCCAACCGCTGGCCTCGTGAATCTATCGATTATTATTTTGTATACATTTTTAATTAAGTATTTGAATAAGTAAATGTATTTTAGCTATAAAAATAATTTCGTCAACCTCGAAATAAAACTATAGATTTGCTTAAAGAACAAAGCCACCCACATACAAACTTCTTTATATGATGATAGATGCAGGATCAATGCCTTTCGAAAACCATTTTTGTAATTTTTTTAAATAATACAAAAATATTTTTTTATGACAAATTAGAGACGATCAGATATTTACCTTTCGAATGAACTTTTAGTAAACCTAGTTAGTTTAAGGGATGGGAAAAGGTGATGTGAATTGTTTTTTGAAATCTCGTTTAAACAGTGCTCTTCCTCTTTTTTATAATGGTCAAGTGTGGACAATTTTATCAACCTCAGAATAAAACTGTAGATTTGTATAAAAACCAAACACATAATTAGATAGTTAGCTTATTGAACTCTTTCTTAACCTTTCAGGCCTCTGGAATATTCTGTCCATGAAGGCTTCCGAATACCAAAACTGTTTTTTAAAGTTGATAAAATATGCATATAAAGTGAATCATTAGAAATAAATATATTTTTTGTTGAAATATAATTTTTGAAAAAAATTAAAAAATGGCTCACTTAACGTTTTTTGTAACGAAAATTACTGGTATCGAAACAGACACATTTTATTAGACAAATGCATTACAAACGTTATGGTCTCCTCACTTTTTTGTCGTTTCATATAAAAAAAAAATTGCAATTTTATTTTATTTTGTCGAAACCTTTTTCTTTCATAGAGGTGTACATTTTAAATTTTCTGTGGTTGACTGATATTTCTCATCATGACAGTAATACATGATTTCTATGAGACAATATTATAAGCTGTTCCCAAATGCGAACAATTAACAACAAATTAGCCTAAGGGGTTAAAACGGTAGAAACGCGCACCCTTGAAAAATCGGGAAATCTATATTTATTTTCAAGATTGATCATAAGAAATTCAAATATTCCTTTCAAATATAGAAGAATAGTAAAATTCTTTAAAAAAAAAATATACCTAGGCAAATATTTTTTTAATTGGAGCGATAAAAACACTCTTTCCTTGCTGGTTTCTGATGAATGCTTTGTGTACCTTTGTAAGTATGAGAGACAGGCGAAGATGTGGGTCCACTTATGATTTACGCAGCCTCCTGAGATCTGCCGCGGTAATTAACTCCCGTCGGCCGCGGCGGACCCAGGCCAGTCAGCTTCTCCTTCGGGCGGCGGGAAAATAGCCAAAAAGGATCCACTCTGAGTCTACCAAAGCCGCGGCAACAACCAATCGACAATCTTAGCAAAAAATGCCATTTTATAGACTCAAAACTAGTAACTAATTTTCAGGATAAGAGCATAAATTTTAGTTCCTTACTGTAATGTGTGGCCAGGGGCGGCTGCTTCATCAGGTCAATGGGACAGTGACCCCAAAAATTACACAGTGATAAATGAGTATTGTTAATTCATTAAGAATCTCTTCAAATTATTGGTTATCCGGTTTAAAACAGGACTGCAGGCCGTTTCCTGATAATCTTTTAGTAAATTCCTCATATATCGAAACGCGTGTTCATGCACCTGCTTTTGTATTGATGGTGTATAATGACGAAATACAAAAATGTTAGAATTTTTATGAACACGTGTTTCGACATCGTGATAATACATTGCCATTTTACTAAAAGTTTACCAGGAAACCTATTAATTCGTTAAGGGCCTGCAATCCCGTTTTTCGGTGGATTGCAAATAATTTGAAGAGATTCTTAATAAATTAGCAATACTTATTTTTCTCCGTGTATATATAATATTATTCTAATAAAGATTAGTCGTGCATATTTTTTTAAATGACTTTCCACTCCTGGACCAGAGCAGCCTCTTGTGATTCGCTAATGGATACACATTTTTACACGTCAACAAGAAATAAAGATGAGGTAGGTACCTACTACCTATATAATATCTTAATTATATTTCTACTTACTGGCAGAATTTTAGCTGAAAAAACATAAAACAGTTTAAATGGCGCTACTTAACTGTTTAAAATGTCCAATATTGTTTAAAGCAAAAGAAAAAGGAAAGGTTTTTAAAAAATATTTGTCCAATCTCTTCATAAATTATCGTGATTAATTTTGGGGTTATTATGCAGTGTTGTACTTCCTTATTTTTTAGCCAACGTTTCGGACAGCATTACAGTGTCCATCACTAGGGCAGATGAGTAGATTGTGGTGAAGTGTGTATTTATATATGTAGAAGTGATACCGTGGCTCAAGTGTTAATCCTCTTGATGGTTTTCGATTCTCTTAGTTTTCCAATCTCCTCATCAGGTCGGTTGCCTTAATCGGATACCCGTACGACTAATTTAAGGTTAAGTATATCATATTTTATGCAATTTTTTCAAGGTAAGAATAAATATATTCTTAATTGAAGTGTTATTTCTACCTTACTTTTGAATTGCAAGTTACTTCACAACCGCTTCTTAACCCTTTTCCTTTCACTTCCCTAATTATCGTTGTTTCCATAATCCTACTGGATCCAGGCAATGCCACTTTTAAGCTGTGTTCACATAAAACAGATAACAATGTTGATTACCCAAAAAAGCTTGCCCTTCGCGACATTGAACCGGCGCGTTGTCCAATTTGATAAAAACGAACATTATTACTTTAATCGTGTATCTTCACCAATAATTCTTTCAGCTAAAGACAGCCCAGTGCAAGCAGTGTAAGCAATAAGTTTAGTGTAAGGTGATATTGGTGAGGTCTGTGATGATGTGGCAGCTGTTCGTGTAAGAATTTACATTAAATTACGGTATTATGATGTTTAAGTTTAATCACACGGGTGACTTTAACGCGAGGTAGTGATGTGGCGAGGGGAAAAAACGTTCGTCAGATTGTAAATTACGAGCGGCCGGCGTGAACCTGGCTGAATATTAAACTGCGCTCTGTTGCAGGGTAAACTTATTGTCGATTTTATTTACCGATGAACCTAATTTATGAGAGCATAATCGAACGGAAATTTCGATGCAAGATGGGTACACATTATGCAATCTTAAAGCTGTTAATAGATAGTCTGTAAGTGACTTCACCACATTTTGATAATGCCTTCGGAAGGTGAAACAGCTGTCACTCGTAATAATAATTACACAGCAAAACTTGTTTATAAATAAATCTTTTATTTATTTTAATGAATAATAACCAAATAACGTAATAAAAAAAAAACTTTAAATTAAAATGAACTTCCACAGTTAAACAATAAAAAAACTGTTTCTTTCGTTTGTTGACGTATTCAATGGTTTCTTTAATGATTCTACTCATTTTCCAGTGACGTGCAGTTCACAAAGGTTGACAATCTATACATCCTCTAAGGACAAAGATCGTTTTAGGAAGAAAAACTCATATGCGAGAAGTTGCTTGTTTTGCTTACAAATTAAGAATTTTGTCACAATTCCCAAATTTATTTCCACAGCCACTTCGACGGAGATCAATAATAAGGAACTCCAGTGAAAAACATTACTGCATTGAAAAAATAAATATATTATTATATATATCTCAATAAACGCTGATTCTGAATATATAAGTTTTATTATATATTATTAAACGTAGAATTTATAAATCGTAAAAACGAATAAAACACACCATTTGGATGATACGACTGAATCTGCTGATTCTGACAAGTTCTGACATAACAATCAGTCTACGTAAGTAATATATGTATAGACTACAAGGTCCACAATCACTCCATGTTTTTCACAGTGATGCCGTAAATCATGTACGGTCGTGGATGTATTTTTGCACTTTGGTTTAATACAATAAATTAGATGCTAACATCTCAACTTTTTGAGACTGGTGACTGGTGACGTCACACGCCACGTCCATAGATTTGGTACGATTTTGGGAGATCGGAAAAATAAAAAAAACTTTGAAAATTATTTTAACTATTAAAACTAACGATAACATTTAAAAATGCAGGTTTTTGTGTAAGGTCAGTATTGAAAATAAAGAAGGGGTTCCTTATTCATGTCACTGATATTTAATATTCTTTATTCATTTTTGTTAACATAAGATTTTTTCGACCAAAAATTGCGGTAGTGAATGTGTATTGATAATATAATATATTCACACTGCGCATAGTATTGCGATAAGGACAAACCAATAAACAAGTTATAGAAAATTACGTTGTTGCCAAAAGCATTAATAACATCCTTGAACTTTGTATTGAAGTGATTATTTTTTATGGTTATTTGGTAATAAGCACCATTAGGTATAAGAAGCGAGTCGTGTTGGAAACAAACCATTGAACAACTATTGAAATTGCGCAATTAAATATAAGTGCATATCAATTCTATCCTCGGATGGATTGAAAGCTTTTCATCTAAGTATGTTGTTTAATGCAGCGATCCGTAACATTTTTGTAGCGGCTACCCCAAAATCGAAATGTTTTCTTCAGAGCCTCTCAGAAGAAAAAAGTCTAATTTAATTCAAACTACAAAATGAAACCTTCACAGGAGACCATAAAAGCTAATACATGGTTTTCCAATAAGAGGTGTTATTTTGATATTCAATCGTAAAAGATCAATGGTTTCGTTGCTTGTGTGGCACGTAGCGCCGTTTTGTTGAAAGTAAACGTTGTCCAGATCAATACTATCCAATTCCGGTCATAAAAAATCATTAATCATCTCTCGATAGCGCAATCCATTCACCGTAACTGTTGCTCCAGCCTCATTTTCAAAAAAGTAAGGTCCAATGACTCCGCCGGACCATAAACCGCACCAAACAGTCACACGTTGAGGATAGAGAGGCTTTTCAACAATAACTTTTGGGGTTTCCGAGCCCCAGATACGACATTTTTGCTTTGCTTCCACCGAGGTGGAAATGGGCCTCATCACTCAAGATGATTTGCATTTGATTCACTCAAGTGAATTTTAATAATTTCAATGCGTTGTTGAAGCGTGTATCGTTCCATTTTTATTAATGGCGTAGTTTTTACTTGTCAAATGTTAAAAAATGGCAGCTTCAAAAGTAACGTCTACCGAAATAGCGGGCTATTAAAAATAACACATGTTATTGGAAAACCCTGTATTTACGGATTCGAAAAAATTATTGAAAATCTTGAAGTTTATACTAAAGCGATTATTTTTTTTTCAAAATTTTAATGTAAAACATTGCAATTCTATTTATAATTTAAAAAAAAATATTGTTGAGAAATTTCATCTAAGATTTTCTCGAAATAACTTAAAAAATACGCATATATTTAATTTTTAGTTTTAAAAATGCTCTAAATCAGCAAAAATTACTTCACCATGTTGTATTTTGAAAACTATTGTATATGAGATCATTGAAAAGTGTCAATCCCAAAAAAAAAAAAGCTAGAAGTATTTTACCAAAACACAATAAATTTATTTTGTAAGCATTAAATGAAACGAGAAATTAAATTAACATTTTATTCAATAAACTGTATTAGGTAAAAACTTATTTTCTATCTTGTGCCTGTACCTTTTGAGTAAAAACATTGATTCTTGGTGTTATATTAGAACTGGCCACTGTTAAATCCGTTTCTATGTTTAGTCTGGGGCAATATTTAGTTTTTATAGCAGTGAGAGCGGAAAAAGCTGACTCACATAGGTATGTAGGTAGATGCAAATGGTAGTAACATCACTAGGGACTTTTTTGAGCCGCAGTGGATACTATTTTATTCATTCACGAATCAGAACTTGGGAAACTCTGTTGTGCTTTTGTAACTACCTCGAATGCTTTCATCAGACATCAGCTGCTCCCTTTCTTTTAATTCTAACTTTACCCTGTTAAGAGAATGTGAGTGAATGGTTTACTTTGCATACACAAGTATTTAATCAAAACAATCGACATGTTTCAAAACCAATGGTTTCTTCATCAGGATACTACTTCTTATTGTTTCTATTGAAGTAATATTTCAAAAGTTTTTAAAAGCGACAACAGGTGATATTTTACAACGATATGAAAGATACTAGTCAGATATAAATAGGCAAATATTACCGAAATATTATTGTCCTATGTGAAATTTGAAAGCCATCGGAACAATTATTTTTCGAAGTTGTTCTAACTGGTTATCACTTTGTTATGCATTATTAAATTTATTGTATTAAAAAATTAGTTTACATCAATTTTATGTTTATATTACATTTATAAATGATTGAATACATGCTTTATACACAGTAACTTTTATACATTGATTGCTTTACATTCGGCTTTATTCAATTGATGTTTTCTTAGGGACAGCTGTTCCACAGAATTTCATAAAATTTCAAATTAATTTTCTAGTTCTGTGAAAGTTTATTCAAGTTCTGTTATGATTCCACCACGGGCCACTTGTTTCACTGACCTGAAATAATAACAGAACTTTAAAATTATTCAAATTCTGTGGAACAACTAACTGGCCCTTAATACACCTAAAATAATACCTTTGGTTATTGAGGCAGGTTTTAAATTGTTCCGCAGGTTATAACTACTCATTGAATTCAACTAAAGCGTCGTTTATTCGTGTAGGTGTACATATTGAATTGAGAGGTACCAGTTTGCTATTTATGAATCACCGTGCTCCTTATTAAAATTCATTTAATTAAGATCGATCAATCGGAATTTGCAAGTAACGATGATGCAGCATCCAGCGTGCCGCATCTTTAGCACTATCGGATAATATGGATAATAATAACCGTATGGACCGCGATACCTACACAAGTTTAGTATTAAACATTACTCTAAATGGTAGATACTCTCAGTATTGCCCTGGCGAAAGATCACCATTAAGAATCATGAAAAAAGATCAGAAAAAACAGGTTCTCAAACTTATTTCGACCACAGCCCTTTGGGATTAAAATAACATTTAGTGCCCCCCACATTTTAACTTACTTTTTTACATTACCATCTGTTGCGTATCTTGAAACAGTTATTGCAAATATATTTTTTAAACATGCATTATTATATGTATAGGATAGATAGGGTGTGACCCATGTCATATTTTCGACACCGTCTTGCTTAGAAGCTGCGTACTGTGAACTGTGTACTTCATTTCCAGGTCTTGAAAATAACTCACATCATTGTATTTTTTATTCGAGTGCACTCTATTTAAAAGATATTTTAGCCCAGATAGCTTCATCGCTTCGTTCAAAATGTTTTTATTAATTAAAATTAGTGTTTTACTTAATTTAAAAACTAACTAACAAGAAGTGGGAATTTTAGATCAATTTTTTCTAGTTGTCCCTCTCTAAAAAAAATGTCCTATATTCTGTGATTCCTTATCTTAAATTGCCTCCCCTCCATTCAACATATGATCTCTTCCAAGGACGGGTTGTTTCTGAGAATTTGAACAATTACTCAAATTTCAATATCCATTTTCGAGTTCTGTGAAAGACCTCTTCAAGTTCGGTTATAAAATCATTATAGGCAAGTTGCTTGACAGAACTGAAATAATAACATAACTTGAACAAATCTTTCACAGAACTTGAAAATTAACTGTGAAATATGAAGAATTGTCCTTAGTCTGAATTTGCCTCCAATCTTCTATATAATTTTGAAATTTCCCCATTTAAACAAAATTGATAGATAAATTTACCGTCCTTCTTTCCATAATTTTAAATAATAATAATGTAATATATAATGTCCTAGAACAAGACTTGAAGGGTGAAAGCTAGAAACAATTGAAAAAAAAAGTGTCGAACACCCAGTTTTGTTATAAAAAATGTTTAGTTATAAGGAAGTAAAACAAACTTTAAACATTTAATTCAGTCAGATTTTTATAAATATAATTTTTCTGCCGTCGCCCCTCTAGATTTTTTTAAGGTCCCCTAATTTTCTTTGAGCCTTCTACTCCCCCCCCCCCTGAACGCCTCCCGCGTCCACAAGAAGACGTTATCTCCCACTTTGAGAAAGAATTCTCTACTACATCTCCTTTCCTTCCGCAATCTTTTGAGCATCACAGTATGTATCCAGACAGTTTTTTTTAAATATATTTGTATTAGCTAAGTACCTATCTACCGTACAAGAGTCAACATTTTGATATGTTGTGAGTTGTAGGTAGAGGGGAGGGGAAGGAGAGGAAAAGAGAGATGAGGGGTAGTACCTGGCTATTCAGATGTGGTCACCGATGTGATCAAAGTTCCAATTATGAATTTTTCCATTTTACCAGGGCGATACTGTAAGTAGATACCATACTTTTAGAGTAGATAGCAGTTAGGACTCTTGTGCGGTATTCACATAAACAAGACACATAATTAATAAATAACGAAGTAATTAAAATTATTAAAACTCTCAGATATAAGAATTGTTTCCGACTTGACTTGTATTTATAGACAGCCCTGATTTACAGAGCCTAATCACCTGCAACAACTCAATCAATTTTTTTTTTTAATTGCAAGAACAATACAGGACTGAGTCGTTTAGATACTCGCTTGTACCTAGATTATATGCAGTAGGAAATACTTTAGCAGAAATCGTAGATATGTTCAACTGCACGGAATATAGTTACAAGAAGGCTATAAAAACAAACCTCAATAATAATAATAATAAATAAGGTTAGCGTAATACTATTCTTCTGCATGGGTTCTGTATAATTTGAATAGCAAATTTTACTTTATGATTGCGGTTCCACTAATTTATTATGTACATTTCACATGTTTGTAAAAGCCCGTATGGGCGTATAATATAAATAAATATACATATTTCTTAGATATAATCCTACCTCCATAGACGATAATATTGACAAATCTCACCTACATAAAAATTTGTTTGCAAATATTTCTCATCCCATTTATCAGACAATTAGCTTCGCAGTTTAAAAAATGCTTCCAGAGGAGCGTTATATCATTTATTTATTTAAGTGTAACCGGTCGGGAGCCCCAGGGCTTCACTGGCCCCCGCCCTGCCCCCTCTCAGCTGTCGGCCCCACCCGCCCGCCTGGCCTCTGTGCAATCTTCTGCACGCGACGGAAGCGATTTGGTCGCAGATTCCTTCAGCCTCAAGTAGAATAGCTGCTACTTCAAGACATTGACATCTTGAACTGTTTAATATCTACCTACTCCTAGTATCGCCCTGGTGCGAGAGCTCTATTCAGAATTGAAATGTACATTCAAGGATTTGATCAGAAGAGTTAGTTCCATTCTTCCTCTTCCCTATCCCTACTTCCTCTAGAATCCTATAATCGCCGTCTTTTGTTTAATTTTAATTTTATGTTTATGTTGTTTAAACAAAAACGAGTCGAAAAAACGACCCGTTCTCATGAAGCCAACATCAATTATTCTGCTCGTGTCTATCGAGTTTTGCGTACTTCCACCAGTGCACAGACTGCACGGGGATCAATGCTGCTAGCTCCTTCGAGCAGGCTTCATTGAAATACCCGTAGAACAGATCTGTGCATTAGAGATGATAATCGGTCTGTTAACATCGGATTGTCAATCAGACGAACAGTTTTTTTGCGGTTCCAGTAGCCGAGTATACAAGTGCGTCGGGCTCCCACTCAGGTATAGTGGGTTCAATCAACAACAATATTTTATGAACGACACTTAAAATCGTAAGTATTACTTACGCTTATTTCGTAGTGTCGAAAACCCGCGAAAAATCCCAATTTTCTACAAATCGGTTCCAAATTTGAAAATGGCGAAATACGCTAGCAGTCCACAATGGAGTGCTGGTACCTACCCTGATGTATGGCAGTGAGGCATGAAACTGGCAGAGGAAGGGTGAAAGTCGATTAAATGCTGTAGAAATGATATCCCTGAGGCGTATGTGTGTAAAATCATGTATGATCGTGTGAGATATACGGAGATCCGCAATAATGCAGGGCTGATTTAAGCGTAATGAGTAAGATTAAGAAAGGGACGCTCAGACGATTTGGATATATAGAGCGAATGAACGAAGAAAGGAATGTAAGGAGAATATATTACGACAATTTAATTGTAGAATAAGTCGGCGACAACCGAGGAAGACATGGCATCAAGTAAATCAGATACTTGAGTCGGGCCATGTCAAGAATAATAGAAGAGTGTGTGTGAATGTGAATGAGGCAAGGAGTGTGTGCCAAGACCGAGTTGTTTGGCGGTCCCTCCTCTCTGCCTACCCCTTCAGAAGACGGCAATATGGTTAGTTAGTTAGTTCTGTTAAAAATATAATATAATAGGTAAGTGCAACCGAAGTTTTTTTTTAATGATATTTTTACGATGGGAGTTAGAGGTAATAAGATATTTTCAGGTTATGCGTAACTGGGGAATGTTTGTCTTTCTTTATAAAAAAATGTTAACTGTCAATTTTAAAATAATAATGTCGTTGTATTTTCCCGCTCCTAGAAAATAATAATGTATTTGTATCTACGCGATGCCCGAAAATAATAATGTAGTTGTATTTCGGCATTGCCAAAAAATTATAATGTAGTCGTATTTACGCTAAGCCAGAAAATAATAATGTAGTTGTGTTTACGCGATGCCAGAAAATAATAATGTAGTTGTGTTTACGCGATGCCAGAAAATAATAATGTAGTTGTGTTTACGCGATGCCAGAAAATAATAATGTAGTTGTGTTTACGCGATGCCAGAAAATAATAATGTAGTTGTGTTTACGCGATGCCAGAAAATAATAATGTAGTTGTGTTTACGCGATGCCAGAAAATAATAATGTAGTTGTGTTTACGCGATGCCAGAAAATAATAATGTAGTTGTGTTTACGCGATGCCAGAAAATAATAATGTAGTTGTATTTACGAGATGCTTGAAAATGATAATGTAGTTGTGTTTACGCGATGCGCGAAAATAATAAAGTAGTTATGTTTACGCGATGCCCGAAAATAATAATGTAATTGTATTTTCGCGCTGCCCGAAAACTAAAAACCCACACAAAATAACCAATGAAAATTATTTTATTTTTATTTTTTTAATGTTTAATTATAAATTCAGAGATTTTTAAAAATATATATTATTTATTTATGTACCTACCTTGCGGGCAGTTGAATAGATTCGCCCAGTCCTGGTAATGTTACATTTAAACAGGATTTTGGAACGAGTGGCCCTAGTAGGTAAATGAAATTCAATGATTCTAATTAAATCAGGACTCTCTAAACAACGTTTACAATTTTGAACATAAATATAATTATATTCACATAAAAATGCATCAAATTCGCACTTCGTACAATAGATGTTTAATAAAATATGTAATTTTTTAACGTGTATACATTATTTAATATTCCAAGATTTGCACGCCAAGTTTAACGCGGAGAAGAAATATTTTTCGTTAAATTATAACTATAAACTTAAATTTGAGAAATAAAACAAAACCCATAATGGATTCGTGAAACAGGTTAAAGTCAAATAAAAAAAAATTCCTAGAAGGTGCTTGGCGAGTCACGACTTGCCTCAAAACTATTGCGAAAGCGCGGGTAAGTCAAAGTTTTTGGGATGGGATAGCGAGATAAGATGTAATATTTTAAATTAATTTATCAATGACCCCAGCGTTCTTCGTATATCAGATGTCCATGAACCTAGAACGATCTGATGTATAAATATGTATGTGGATTGTTGTTTTTCATTGTCTCTTATAGTTAACTTGTGCCCAGTTAAAGTCAATATTTTATCATTAAATATTATGTTATGAGAACTCTTAAGGGTCGCTTGGATCCAATTGTTAGAACCCCCGTGACATTAGCATCGTTACAAATAATAGGCGAGATTGGCGGTTAACAGTTCATTGACGGCCTCTGTGGTCGAGGGGTAAGGCTCCACAGCAAGACCAGTAAGCCGGAAAATATATTTGCGGCACTTCCGAAAGTGGAAGATACTATCAGTACCGCTCTGGTCTAAGAACATCATTCAGAATTGAAACCTTCCTTGAAATGCCTTTGGCCGTGCTTGGTTACCAGATATGAATACTTATCTTCTCCCCCCATCCCAATAACTGTCAGCCTCACAACATATCCCAATTGGGGATGCCATAGTTTCACTGGCTCCAGACGGTTGGGAGCAGTTGGGAGTCTTAAAAAAATTACTCAATTTTGTTAATTGGAGACCGTTGATTGACGGATGAAAAGTGTTGTACTGATCTAAAAACATGTATCTCGTGTCTAGTCTAGTACCTATATACCCTGAGTCTAGTTCTTGCCTTGAAAGTAGTAGTTATCCAAGTTCAATTGGGTACCCTATTAGCCATTGAGAGTTGATATGGGATGTTGTGATCTACAAACATGTATCTCGTTTCTCGTAGTTACCTTCTGTCTAATTGTTACACGTCTTGTGTCTAGTTGTTACCCTGGGTATAGAAGGTACCTTGTGTGCAGTAGGTAACTTGTGTCTAGTTGTTACCCCGCGTCTAGTAGATACCGTGTGTCTAGTAGTTACCTTGTGTCTCTAATTGTTACCCGGTATGTAATAGTCACCTCGTGTCTGGTATTTTAAATTATATTAAATCATTTTATTTTAAATGATATATCAGTAGACAAGTTATTTAATAGTAGTACCATTTTTCGAGCGGCATTACCAATGGTAGGTTAGTTCTGCAATTCGGAACAAGTCCCGTGCCTGCGCGCGAACATAAAAAGCCATTCAGAAGGTTATAATAATAATAATAATAATACCTGGATGACTTTTATAGCGCCGTTTTTGTGCAAAAACACCTCAAGGGCGCTGTACAAACTTATAATACATTTCTACAGTGTTATTACTTAACTATTTATGGAGAAAATATACAGTACAATACTTACCTGGTAGGTCACTTGAGATTAACACTTAATTAATATTATCTAATTGTTTATTGGCGAAATTTAGATACAGGGTTTAGGAATTAATTGAAAAATTGAATATAACTGGACTTTCCCTTAGGATTGGTATATTTAATTTAAGGATACGACAACTTAAAAAGGTAAGTTTTTAGTTTAGACCTGAATTCTGTTGGACTTGTTATGGATCTTAGTTCCGGAGGGAGTTTATTCCAAGCCTTCGGCCCAGATACTCCGAAAGCGCGATCACCAAACTTAGTATTTGGCTTGCGCATAGGTTCTATCATTCAGTCTGCCTACAGCTGCTGATGTTGCTGATCTAAGCGTTGACTGCCTCAGACCAGTGTTTTCCGGGAAGCATAGTTCCGAGATGTAGGGTGGGGCCATTTCATTGATGGATTTAAACACCATCCAGCACAGTTTGTACTGGATTCTTTCAGAGCACTTGAGCCAGTGAAGGTTACGAAGGTGTTCTGAAATGTGCGAATATTTTGAAACCCCGGTTATGAGCCGTGCTGCTGCATTAAACACTGATTGAAGTTTGTCAATTTGATATTTTGGAAGGCTGGCATAAATGCCGTTGCAGTAATCGAGACGTGAGACTACGTAAGAGTTGATAAGTAGTTTTGTTGCTTCTGAAGGAAGGTTTCTTCGGACAGACTTGAGTTGTCTTAGGTGAAAAAAACCGGTGCTTACAGTCCTATTTATTTGACTTTTAAACGAAAAGTCTGAATCTAAATTGACACCTAGAAGTTTGACTGTTGTTTTTGGGATGATATCGCTGCCGGAAATAGTAATAGGTGAATTGTCTATGAAATGTTGACGTTTGTTTGTAGCTACCCAGAGGAACTCAGTCTTAGATGGATTGAGCTTCAGCTTGTTTGAAGACATCCAACGAGTTATTGCTTCTAGACATTCAGTTATACGGATCTTGAGACTATTGATTTCATTTGGAGCGCAGTAAAAATAAACTTGCTGATCGTCAGCGTAGCAGTGAGACAAGAGATCAAATGACTCGATTATTTTGGCGACATCATTTGTAAAAAGGATGAAGAGAAGTGGACCCAAAACGGATCCCTGGGGTACCCCTGAAGAAAGTGTTGCGAAGTTGGACAATTTATTTCCAACCCTCACGGCTTGTAAGCGATTGGATAAATAGGATACCAGCCAATTTTTTATGTCGGAATTCAAACCAAATGTCTTCTCTAATCTCCTAATGAGGAATTCATGATCAATCGTGTCAAACGCTGCACTCATGTCTAGGAGTGAGATAAGTGATAACTTACCTGACTCTATGGCCAGAGTTATGTCTGATAGCATACGAAGTAGTCCGGTTTCAGTTGAGTGGAACTTTCTGTACGCAGATTGACGTTTTGCGAATAATTTATTTGAATTCAAGTGACTGGTTATTTGTGCGGCAGCTATTTTCTTCAGGATTTTTGAAATAAATGGTAAGTTTGAAACGGGCCGATAATTACCTAAGTTATCGGCGTCTAGATGTGAATTTTTCAGGATTGGTGTAACTACAGCTGACTTGAGTGGTTCATGAAAGTCACCCGTGCTAAGTGATTTATTAAAAACATGAACTAGGAATGGAGCTAAAACATTAGAACATTGTTTTAATAACCATGTCGGTATGGGATCAAGACTGCACTGTTTATTAGGCGAGCTTGAAATAATTTTTATTACTTCTTCCAGCGTTGTGGGTTTGAAGGAAGACAAAATTCCTTTAGAATTTAAAGTGAATATTGGCGGAGGGGCGTGAGATGCGGAAGCACGAATGGATTCAATTTTTTCCCGAAAAAAAATTGAGAAAGCTTCCGGGGTAATATCTATTTTCGTTGGAACAGTGACTTCCGAAATTACTGTCTTTATTGAGTTCCAAAGACGTCGCGGGTTGGTTCGCTCAGAGTTAATCTTTTCTTTCCAATAGTCTGATCTTTTGGAATTAATTTTACACGTATACTGTTTTTGAGCAAGGATCCACTCGTCTCTTGTAGTTACAGAAGAGTTTTTCCTATAGGTCCTCTCTAATTTCCGCATAAGTCTCTTCTGGTTTCGACATTCATCGTCAAACCAGCCGTCAGACTTTCGAACTTTCCGTGTTTTTGATGATGTCGGGGTATATTTATTTAACAGACATGAAAGTATTTTATTATATGTCTTGACAAGTTCGGTAGGGGTCTTTGTTTCCCAAACATTGGGTGTACATAAGAGAGAGGTCTGTAACTCTTCCAGAAAAGGTTATGTACTATTATCGGAAGTAGTACCTTGTGTATAGTTGTTACCCTGTGTATAGATACCTCGTGTCTAGTTCGTGTATAGTTGTTACCTGTGTATAGTTGTCACCCTGTAGCTAATCTTCACATTGTAAGTTTTTAGATTCTCACGGCCAAAAGCATTTTTGTTGTTTGTTTTTGGGGTGTTATGCCGTGTTGCGCTAACTCCTTCTTTAGCCGACGTTTCGGACAGCGTTGCAGTGTCCATCATCAGGGCAGATCCGGTAGATCCGAAGATGTGTAAATCGGCTGTGATCGATGTGATGTATCGGCTAAAGAAGGAGTTAGCGCAACACGGCATAACACCCCAAAAACAAACAACAAAAATCTTCACATTGTTTCTAGTAGTTACCTTGTTTATAGTAGTTACCTTGTCTCTGGTAGTTACCCTGATTCTAATGATCACCTAGACTAGGTGTCTAGTAGTTACCCTACGTCTTGGCTATGAGAGATACGACGGGACGGATTCTTGCTCTTCGCAGCGGTCCATCATGAAGCGTGCGTCTTGTCGTCTGCAGAATGATCATCAGTCGAGCCACTCCATCAAGAGCAATAGGCCTATTTGCATCTTCGCGGTGCAGGGGTCTCCAATTGATGAACCGCGTTAGTAATATTTGTTAACAACCGAAAGGTTATTTTGAGATATCGTCGTCAAGTCAGATAGATTTGATCAAGACCTGTCATAATCAGGAGTTATTAAAAAATATTCCCGGTTGAAATTCAATCAAAAGATTCACTATTTTTTGACGTAATTTATGAAATATATTTCTATCACACGAGCTATTTTAATAGAAAAAATAAAAAAATTATACATCTTTCTAAATATTTTTCTTATTATGAAAATAGTTTCTTTGTCATTGAAATACTACATAGAAAAAAGCATAATGCAGATTTCATGGCACCAAAGCCCACAGTTCGAGAGTTATTGCTGATTTAAACGAACAAAAAGTTATTCCATTCAGTACTAGGTATTCCGAGTGATTTCATTGCAGTATGGAAGATAATTCTTCACATAAATTATTTAGTTATCTTTGGTACGCGCAAAGATGGTAATAAATATTTAATAGATGTGCTCAACCCACAACTTAACCATGAAAATAACTCGCACCCTGCATGCCGCATTCAAAGGATAATTAACGTCGCTCTAATTAACCTAATTAGCAAAATTTATTTTAAAAATGCCTTAATTAAGAAGTAACTACACTCATGCTAACAATGCACTGCCACGAATGTCATGCAATGGTACAGACGAACTACCGCATTCAAATAATGAATTGTTGGGATGAAGAATGTAGAATGCATCATCATAAAAATATTTAAAAATGGAACGTTCGGCTAAAGAATGTAGAATGTGTCAACATAATAGCATTCAAATAATAGAATGTTGGGTTAAGTGATGTATTAATACAATTACTTATATTCAAATAATGGAAGGCTACGATTAATAATCTAGAACGAATCAATATTGAAATATTCAAATAATGGAACGTTTGACTAAATAATCAATACCTACTACCAATTATTACGTTGCGACATTCTATAATACTCGTACATTCGTTAGTCGAAAGATTAGCAGTGCATTTTTTGCATGTACATAACTCTGAAACTTATTAGTTTCACGACTACCAAGCTTTAAATATTCAAATTGTACACCAAGTGCATACATGGACATGTTACAAGAAAACTTACACTATTCGTAGTCATAATTCAAAAACCATATTCTTACAAAACTGCTAATTGTTGACAGCCTCGAAGTTGAACAATTCAGTATATGCGCGTCACGCTTTAAATTACGAATAATTACCAAACAGTGGTAGGCATGCTAATACTAAGAATTTAATAAAAATATTTATCCAAAAGGATTTGAAAGGATTAGGAAGTTCTGGATTAAAGAAACTTCAAAGGTCCATTTGACCCACAATTCCTTACAGAATCACATGTAAATTTCATGAAGTCAAAGCTCACCATTCGAGTTATTTTACTGCTTCAAATATAGCCTAGAAATCTGACGATGAAATCTTGTAATAAGTAATTAGTTTTAATGTAGGGCATAAGTCTGTTGATGGCCCATTCATCTTGGAATGCTATGGCTTATTTATATGTGCTTTAAAACTTCTACCGCAGGTAGTCGCCACCACGACTTATTCAAGATACCACACGGCAGAACAGATGTTCTAGCACTGCACAGCATGACAAGAGGAATGGTGCCATTGAAAAAATTCGATAACGGTGGATTTTTTTTATTTATGCGTTGATTTAATTTTTTATGTAAAACCACACAAGAGTCCCAACTGCTCCTAACCGTATGGAGCCAGTGAGACAATGGCATCCCCGATCAGGGTATCTTGTGAGGCTGAATTTAGCGGAGAGGGGAAGCAGATGAAGAAGAGGAAGGTGGTAAGGTACCTGGCTATTCAGATCTGGTCACCAAATACGGCCAAAGCCATTTCAAGAGACGTTTCAATTCTTAATGGTGGTCTTATAACAGGGCGATACTGAGAGTATCTTCCACTCTGGAACGTGCCTGGATTACCAATAATTTGAAGAGATCTTTAATAAATCAGCAATTCTCCGTACAGAAAACATTACATTTTTAACAGTATCTTGATAAAACAGGCGTACTCATTATTCTACGTGCGTGGTAATATATTTGAAAATTACAAAAAGTTTATCAGGAAACCTGTTAATTCATTCGTTAAAGGCCTGCAATCCCGTTTTTGACCGGAATACCAATAATTTGAAGAGATTCTTAATAAATCAACAATACCTACTCATTTTCCTACGTACTGAAAACATTACTGATGATCATGAGAATGTACTATTAGTTTCAAGACGTCAGATGTACTGACTATACTCACTCTTATACAATGTTGGTGCATTGTATAAGATCTAAAGTAAAGATTCGTAATGGTGGCCCAGTCTCTCACTGGGCGACCTGTAAAGGGTTATGTGGTAGATATGGTAATGCAATGAGGGCCGGCTGCTAGCTAAAGACGCCCATTATCTTTATATTTGCACGTCGTATATCTCTGACATACCCGGCGGGCAGGGTGCTCCGTTTCATTTACACTCTGCACTCGACAATATTATCCTACTCTTTACCACACACACTATTTAGTTAAAATATGAATATAGATCGCAACCTTCTGAAAGCATTATCAAACTGTGGTGAGGCCACTTAAAGACGATAAATTTATATTATTTACATATCAACTTAACGAAAAATAAATTGTAAAAACATTTTATTTTAAATATTGAAGACAATATTAGTGATTTCTAAACGAAAATCTGAAACAGAAAAATCAGAAAAGGATACGGTCACATCTAAGACACGAACCCAGGATGTCCTAGATGTGACCGTATCTTTTTCTGATTTTTCTGTTTCAGATTTTCGTTTAGAAATCACTAATATTGTCTTCAATATTTAAATATTACAATTTGAGGTTTTACTCAATAAAGTTATTCCGAAAAATAAACATTTTATTTTGATCAATTATGTCATTTTTGATTTAGACTGAGTAAAAAAATCGGAAATTATTAATAAATAGTTGACGTGTACCCGGCGTTGCTGGGGGATATCCTTATGAGATAGATATATACTATTTAAAACTTTTCTGTAGGCCTTTTTAACATATACAATTCCGTAGTACATTATTTTGACGTATTTCATAAGGTTTAGCCAGCGTTAACAATGTTTTGCACGAATATATTGTTTTTCAACTTTATTATAAAACATCGACTTTTCTCTACTTTCTATATGTATAATATGCATGTATCATATACGTAAACCTTCCAGAAGAAATTCTCCGAATTCTAGTGAAAATTCTATCAAAATCCGTTGCGTAGTTTAGAAGAACTGTTAAATAATTTGGATGATTCCGGCATATTTTCCCTGCTTTAATATTCTTGTATTTTTGTGTTCTATAATAATCGAACTCGTCTTAAATATTTCTAGGAGCGGCGAGCGAATTATATATTTTTTGATCATTTATCAAACTAGCTTTAGGACTATTTATTAATTTCCAACTTCTCTAAAAGATTGAGTTTACGGCCTGTAATATTCGTAACGGAGTTGGCTTATTATGACCGTACAGATGATCCTAAATTATTGTGGAGAAAGCCGGCCCTGGTTAAAAGTTCCGATAAACTAGCGTCATCAGAGGAACTTTGAATGATATAAATTAATAATAATTAAATTTCAAGGATATAAATTAATAATAATTAAATTTCAAGGATATAAATTAATAATAATTTAATTTCAAGGATATAAATTAATACAAAAAATCCGAAAGTTACCGTTTGTTGCAGAAGCAGTTTTTGTCGATGACCTTTTGAACGGGTTAATTTATTTCATATTAAACAACTTATAGAAAATGCGGTAGAGATTTATTAGTACGATTAGCGCAATGAAAAAATAGAAATTTGGACAGAGGACAAACAATGTCAAGTTATATTGGTAAAAAATAACAATTCGTGTAAGGTGCTGTTTTTTCAAGGATTTTTTAAGTGGTCGTAAAAAGTGACCTTTCAATAATTTCATGGTGATCAAGTCAGTGCCATCGAGCAACGATAGTTTGCAAATGTCGGCGATCGTTGTTGATACTCATTGTTATTACTGATTTGTGTGTTGTTTTACCGCAAAGTATATTATAAAAACACAGTTATTAGACTGTTTTAAATAATGAAGCTTACTTAGCGACAGCACAGACTAATTTTTAATTTGGCGGTCGCTCTCCAAGGCCTTTACTGTAGTCGGCCCCGGGTTGAAGGAAGTGAAGCAGGGGAAGAAGAGAGAGAAGAGACGGATAGGGAAGAATAGACCTGTTCACTAAACACAGCTAGAGCCATTTTTGGTTTCTCATCCCATATAAATAAATAAAAAAAAACTCAAGCCTCGGTCCTAAGCATCGGTCCTAGATCCAAGGAACTTACCTCTCTGGCATAAAAATTGTCGTTTTATTAGACGATTCATAAAATGTGTAAGATGCTCAATCTTACGTTTTCACAGCAGCCAACTGTTATTTATTTAAGAGCCTATCTACCCGGCGTTGCTCGGGGTTATGAATGGTTTGGAGTAAAGTTTTGAGGTTGTGAATTCTAGTGTAACTGAAAAGTAGGTGCATTTTTAAGATGGAAATAATATTATTATAAAGAATTGAATGGTTCACTTTTTTAAGGTGTTTTTTTCACTTGTTCGAATCATGTCTTCCTCGGGCGTTCCCGAGAAAGACACGATACGATCTTCATGATACGTTTTTTACACACGCCTCATTTTACAAAACATATGTGTTTGTTTGTTTGACCTCTTCTACTATTCTATTCTAAGTCACATATTCTACTTAGATCCCTTTCTTAGTTCATTACGCACGCCGCATTTTATCACACTAAAGTGTTTTATTCACTTTATCGTGTTATGTCTTCTTAAGCGTCCCCGATTTTTTCTACCATTCACTTCATGTAGTATCACATTGTTACTGTTTGAACGGTGACCGGATAAATCATCAAAATGATAATTCATCAAATCTTTAAAAAGTTATATAAAGCCATGGAAAGTGATGAAACAAAAACTTCACTAACTGGTTTAAGTATGTTAGGTTAGGTTAGGAATAAATTTTTTTTTTCATCGTTTTTAATGACTTTATATAACTTTTTAAAGGTGTGTTGAATAGTCACTGTGTTGAGTTATCATGGAACCGAAACCAGACACCTGACGGCCGCAGGGGTAACGTCACAATACATTCTCCAAGCTCCTTTTCTATACATTCATACACAATACATTCTCCAAGTCTTTGAATAACTGGACCGACCGCAAAAGAAAATTTATCGAATTTCTGAACAGTATAAATATTCAGCAAAGATGAGAGAATTATTAAAATACAGATATAGATTAAGCTTTCCTGACTCACTGTTCTGGCGAAAAATTGGACATAAGACGGTCAAACGCATTATCGTGATTAATTTTATGTCGTGTAAACGCCCCTTAATAACGGTAACCGTTGAATACAGGTAAAATAGTACGAATATACACAAAGTAAATGAAAAAGTTCGAGCTTTCATGAAACTTATACATTGTTCTTCTTATAAGTGAAGATCTGCAGATTTCGCTCGAAAAAAAAGATGGAACACGCCTGTAGGAGAGGGGGAGAGGTGGAATTTTCAAAAAATACATGTTTACAAAGTAGGTCGAGTGAGGTATCATTTACCATGTTTTCATTTGTGCTGAATCGAATGAAACCACTCCCAAGTCAATACTATTAATATTATGTCAGATAATAAGGAAACATGAAAAAAAGATCTTAATTTTTACTGCCAAGATGAATGTATGACTAAAGTTACACGAATGCACGAATTTTGTCACTTATAAAACCCTAGTGTTTTACCTGTACCAATAAGTTCAGCCAAAGTGCACAGTGGATTATAAGTAATATTTTGAGACGATAACACATTATTTACGATTTCAATGTTTGCGCACCAGGGGCTTTTCTATTAGCCTCGGCCAACCCGTCTGTCCAGTCCCAGTCCCCGCCGTCATTAGTTCCCGCTGCTGCCGCCAGCAGGCCGCATTATCTGCAATTACCTCCGCCGCCAGGTCCGGTGCGAGTAGGCAGATAGGCCTCTCTACACTCACTGGGCCATATACTAACATACACCAGAAGAAGTATTAACTTTACAGACAATCTGATTTATAAACTAATAAACCACCTTAAGGGCGCAGAAAAAATATTACTTTCTCGGTTTTATCTTATCATTTTCTAACAGATACAGAAAACGTACTTACCTTAATATTAAACTGTTATATTTTGCCTTTGTTAGAGGTCAACTTGAATACAAGTCTCCGGTCTGGAACCCACATTACAATATTCATGTACAAGCTATTTAAAAAATACAAACATTATTTAAACATTTATTTTACTTGGTATTTCTATATAAAATTCTAAATTATGCATTTGATAGTCCATAATTCTTTGCATTGACAAGCTATCGGACTCCAGTACATACTCAGGACTAAGTGGGGATTTATTTTAGTGTATAAATTCTGGGACTAACTATAACTACCATCTGTATTCCTCGTTGCCCAGAATACTTATGAAGAAAATAATTATACCGAGTTAGTGGACATCTTTCATTTATCACTTAACAAATATAAAAGATTGTTACTGAGGCAGTTTAGTTATATTTAATAAATACTATATAATTTCCACATTTCAAAATTATTTTTTATAATGATAATCTAATGTTTATAAGACAAGGTTTTATGCATAGCATAAAGGATGACAAATAATTATAAGCAATAATTAGTTGCCTGAAATATCAATACAAATTGAAAATATCAATATATTGAATTATTTTGCGGGTTAGAAATAAGCCGACATAGCTCAGTGGTTCAGAGCACCTGACCGGACGTTTATTTTTACTCGGGAGATATTTGTATTGATATTTCAGGCGACTAATTATTGCTCATAAATATTTTTTATCCACTATTCTTGTATAAAAACCCCTAAAAATGGCGTTAAAAATAAATAAATAACAATTAAACATACCAATTTCGGTTGTTGGTGATGTAATGATATTCTGGGAGTGCGTGACCTTTTAATTATGAAAATCGGAACTACTATTGGAAACTTATCGTACCAGACAAGTAATAAGGTAGGTAACAAAATAATTTTATTAATAAATAATTCTGTATTCGAATTGTCTATTATTTCTTTTGTTTAAATGCTTGACAGATGTTTAGGTGATTTAATAGAGGCATAAAGGAAACAACTTTAAAAAAATACAGTATATGATTAAGATTATCTGTGACAGTTTCACTTGATAAACTTTTTTGCTTTCTTATAAAATTATTTAGAAAATAAATAAATACCAGTTTTTTGCTTGAAATCGAACGTTTCTAGACTCCGTTTGTCAGGAGATTTTAATGCCTATTACCTACAATATAAGGTATACCATGAATATACACAATTTTGGCTTGTAGCTTTCTCTTAATGCGACAACTAACGTGGTTTCACTCAATTAGGTCCAGTGGACACACTTTAGCGGCCTTCTATGTATTATTTAAATGGCTATCCCTTTCATAAACGGTGCTACATTTTTGTTCGATTAGTAACTACGAAAATAAGGGGTTTTGTATTTTTATAATGTCATTAGATAGATGTCGTAATTTTTAAAGTTTACCAAAATTCGATAGATAAATTTCTTCTTTTGGAGGGCAATGATCCTGAGGCATTTTTTTTTATAAATACACACTTTCAGCTTCACAAATCCCACTACTATAATATCCCGTGATTTTTCACGGGTCTGCACTAGATATCAATAATTCTTTATATTTACATAATATTTAGTTATTTACAATGTCAATGATAGTTGCATGCGTTTTGAACGAGTATAGCGATCACCGATGAACGTATTTGCTATTGAAATAACACATATGATATTGAAATAACATATTTGTTATTGAAATAACACATATGATATTGAAATAACATATTTGCTATTGAAATAATATATTTGATATTGAAATAAAATATTTGATATTGAAATAACTTTTTTGATATTGAAATAATATATTTGATATTGAAATAACATATTTAATATTGAAATAACATATTTGCAATTGAAATAACTTATTTGATATTGAAATAACATATTAGGAAGATAAAAAAATTATTTACGTAAATTAGGTTAGCAATTGTGTCATTTATGTACATGATTTTCTAAAGATACGAGTTTGAAGCTTCGCTCTGAATTCTTTCGAGGCTTTTTAGAGCACATTGAGGTGATATTTCACAAAAATACCACAAAAAAATAACCCAAAGCGGTACTGCATGAATCCTCGGCTACAGGTCTGAGACACAAATCTCCTCCCAGCCTCCGTATCCAGGAAGGTCCGTCCTGCGTTTTGCGTCCTGCCATTGAGTACTGCGGTGAGGCTCGTCAAACCCCGGAGATTAATTGGCAGATAAATTGGAGCCATCACAGCTTCTTAGCTCTCAGCTTAGCTCGGCTCTCAGCTCTTTGCTCGGCAGCTCTCGACTCTCTGCATCACAGCGGCCGCCGACACTTCAGTGATTAGTCAATGAGGCCGAGCTTACCGAATATTTAAACTTTTAAATTGCTGACAGAATGATAAAAAAATGTATGTGATGAGATAATAGTTACATACTTGCTTATATTGTTACGCTTAATTTGATAGTCATTGAAATGAAAAAATCTAAATCGAGAACAAGTATTCTTTTTTCTTCTACTATTTATTTATTAACCTTTGTGAATTCAACAGTTGAATTTGATCTTTTTTTACATTACACCAAAAATGCAAACAATTATAGATTTCCTCCTTGTGTTAAGGAATTGATAGAATGAACAGAACAGTTTTATATAAACCAAAAATTGTAATAATATAATAAGAAGACACGATGTACATAAAATAAATTAAATTCATCAGAGAAACAACAACAGAAATGTTACTCATGTCAAAAACAGTGATCGGATAACTCAAAAATAACAATTCAACACACCTATAAAAAGTGTTATAAAGTTTTGAAAAGTGATGATTTAGCCTAGTCTTTGTTTCATCACTTTTAATGACTCTATATCACCTTTTAGAGGTGTGTTGATTTGTCATTTTGAGGAGTTATCATGGAACCGTCAAAACACACTCTTTTATGAACTTTTTATATATATTCGGTTCGCAATTGAAAAATCACGTAGTCTGTTTAGGCAAGAATTTTGTTTTACAATTTGTTTTACATTGATCCTCGTAAGATCAAGACAGAAGAGCGTGTGGAGCGAGCAGATATATTTATCACATACAACATTTTGCAGCTACCTACCTACTTATACCCATCTTGACTGAAAATAATGATTTAACAATAATAAAATTTTATTTTTTTGTGTTTTTTTAAATTAAAATTATTTTTATGTGAATATTGCACTGCTCTCAATCGTCTGGAGCCAATGAGACTATGGCATACCCAATTTTGGGGATGTTGTGAGGCTGAAGGTGAGGGAGTACCTGGCTATTCAGATCTAATCACTAAACACGGCTAAAGCCATTTCAAGCAATGTTTCAATTCTGAATGGTTGTCTTACACCAGGGCGACACTCAGAGCATCTTTCACTCTGGAACGTGCCGCAAGTATACCTACTAAATATTATTTTAAATGAATAAATAAACATTTTTTTCTCGCGCACGCCGGGATTTGAACCCGCAACCCTCGGATTTCTAGTCGAGAGCCTTACCTTACCAAGGAGGCCTTGTTAATTCTCCTGAAAAGATCTTGGTATTAGGTTACGTAGGTTAGGTTTATATGTAGTTTTTTTCATCGCAATTAATGACTTTATATCACTTTAGAGGTGTGTTGAATTGTAATTGTTTTGAGTTGTCATGGAATCATCATGTTACAACCTTTTGGAGAGCAAAACGCTTTTGTAAAATATACGGAGACACGTAGTAAAACGAAGTTTTGATAATAAAGTTTTCAGAAGGTGGAAAATAATATGAATGAAAAGAGAAAAATAATGCAAGACGTATATGTGTGTTATTATTGAAAAAGGTTATATTATATCACAAAATAAAATGAGAAATATTATTGAAAATGTTTTTTAATAGTCGGTATTTTTAAATGTTGAATAATTTGTTTCTAATCTAATATTAACAGGCAATTGGTTAACCATTTGTCTATAATAATTTATAAAATTGTGCCAAGTTATTGAGCCGAGAATATTTGGTCTATTGGTGTTCGAATACAATGTTTGCGTTCAATATTGAAACAATTATTGTGAATTTAAAAAAGGTTTATAAATATTTGCAGTGAAGGGACTTTAAATAGTCTTATTGTGGGGTAATGATATGGACCGAGTCGAAGAAGCTACCCGTTTTCACGTAACAAATGTCAACCGTGTACAAATATTGGGCGCACGTTTGGCGTGTTTTCCGATTATGCACCGATCCCGAAGGGTTCAATGGCGCTAGTTACTAGGAGCATCTTCCACTGTAATCCCGGTAGAACAAGGACAGCATATCTATCTGACGCCTGTGCTCTTAAGATTGTAATTCGTCTGTTAAGATAGGGGAATCTATCAAACGGACCGCCCGATTCTGCACAGAGTCAAGGGTTTTTTGTCAGGTATGTTGGGGAAAATGGCAGTGGGGCGCACTTGCGATTTATACTGGGTCAGCAGTTGTGTACCTGCGGGCCCTGTACAGTACACCAAGTTTCTGTGAGACTAGCTTGACTCTGGCTTCGATGGAACCTCCGTGCCTAAGCTGGTCACTTAGAGTTACACCAAGCATATCAATGGAAGGCACGTTGGGAAGATTGATTCCGTTGAAGGAAACTAGATTATCATTTCGATCGCTTTAAAATGTAATCAGACACGATTGGGTCTTTGATGATAGTATTAAATTCGACCAGGTTAATCTTACCCCAAAAGGAGAACCTCTTGAGGTAACCGTCCATTCTCTGGTACAAAGCGCTCCGAGATGTTGAAGTTTGTGTATCCTTTGAGGCTTGTCAAACAACAAACTATCATGCACTGTACTGTCATCCGCATAACAGTGAATTGATGCACATGACAAAAGGTGATTGATGTGAAACAAAAACAAAGTCGGAGACAGATCCGATCTCTGTGGAGCATTTATTGAGTGTGAGGAAGAAGTGAAACCATCGGCAACCATCTGAATCGAACTTTCCCTCAAAAAGTCGGCAATCCACGTACACCAGGATGCGGGAAGTCTGTAAGAAGGCAGTTTGTAACAAGTCCTCAAAGGCCTTGGAAATGTCCAATGCAACTGTTTGGGTCTCACAGTAACGTTGCAGGCACCGCCCCCAAACATGCGTCACATACGCGAGAAGATCACCGCACGAGCGGTTCCGCCGGAATCCGTATTGACGGTCGTTAGTAATTATAATAATGCATATAATTTAAAGGTTCTGAGTAGTCTAACATTTGGGATGTTTCTTATTCAAATTAAAAGATACAATAATTTTCTGTACCTTTCTACTGATGCATTATTTGTAATTTACAATTTATCTATTATCTATAATTATTATTCCATGGTATTGTATCCATGGTATATATTTATATTTAAATCATAGACATATGAATATTAGTAGACCTGCCCTAAGTGATTAAAAGCGTATTATTCCCCACTCCCCATACCGGTTCCATTGGAGCCGGCTGTGCTCGCGTATGACCTCAAGTGAATTTAGAAAACGTGACGTCATCATTCTTGTACGAACTATGGTCGAGGCATCATCGATTCATTTTACGAAATAACACGGCAAAATGGTGACTTGTACTATGAAAACTTGTAAAAATGGATGTGAAAAAGAGAATAAACTCAATTGTCGTATTACATTCCATATATAAGCATTATTTTACTTTATTTTAAGCATATTCACATCGTATAATATGGATCAGTTGTAGAAACATATACTATCACATCGAGACACGTCTGGACGTGAAACACAAAGCTGGTTGGTTGCTGGGAATTAAATTATGAACATTTATAAAAGTGTCTTAACTAAATACATAAACGAAATATTCGACTCTGAAAATAGAAGAAATTTATTTTGCCGAATTTGGACTTCGCAAATTTGTTCATAACGTGGCGAGTAATTTGCGCTCCCATGTAAAAATGTCTATTCATTCAAAAGCAGATTTTACTTTTAAGAACTAAATGGTGATATTATAAGGCGAGATGCCTATATACTATCAGATTGATTTATTGACGAATCACAGTCAGCTTTACCCTCTTCGTTATTCAACAGTTGATTTTACCCCTCATCCTTAATTTCTAGTCTATTAATATTCATATGTCTGTGATTTAAATACATTATTTTTTAAAACACACGGAAGAATCGGAGAAACGAGCCGTTCTCATCGTTCGGTCTAAATGACCGCCGTGCATCTTTACGACGCATTTATAACCATAGTAAATAAGTTTAGTCTTAAACAAGCGGTCATAACTCTGCAGAATATTGAAGTCATTAGCGTAATTCCCCAAGGAGAGAGATACTTAATACCTAGAACAGTTTAGTGTTTAATGCGACCAGAACATCGCGTGAGGGAGGTTAGATGAGGTAAACACTTCCTCTGAAAACTGACCTGAGCTGCTGGGCTGCAAGTTGCCAGTTGCTAGTTTCCAGTTGCTCGTTGCTAGATTGATTGTTGCGCGTAGCTGCAGGTCGTCCTTCGCGCCCTGCGTTCAGGATGGTCGTAAAGAAATGCATTACATCCACTTGGCAGCAACCGAGTACACGCAACTACGATCATCATTATCAGTTAATGTTTGTAGAGGTATTTGTTAGTTGATTTTTATACTTCACACCTCACTATGGGAGATGCACTTGACCACAGATTTATGCGCACATAACTTCTTGAAATACTTTTATTAATAGCATTATGAGCACCGTTCGAGATAGGTAGGTACCCATTGCCTGGAGGTCTAGCACGGACGATCGATAAAGCCTTATGTCAATACGTCATTGACGAAATCAGTCATTTATGGTCAGTTAGCGATATTTGTGAACATAGTCAGAATATGATTTCGGCAGTCGGTTGACAAAAATCGCTACTTTTAGCGCGGCCTCCAAAGTATCGGATAAGCTGTCAAAATGCACAACTGTTTGGATAATGTCGATCGTTATGCAGAATAACTAGCTTATTAATGAATGGGGGGTGAACCAACTAAGCTCTTAGACTGAAAGAAGTCGTATACACGATCCATAAACTTAATTAATTCATCTAAGAAGCGATCAATTGATTCTGTTCCAACTTGGACAAATAAAAATTGTTAGTTATGCACTAATTAAAAAGTACATGCGTACGACCAATGTATATTGAAGTTAATATTTCAATTCGAAATTGTCTATTTATTAGTTTTTTACTTTTATGCAGCAGTCTGATGTTTAAGAATGTCAATTCAAGGAGATATTCGCCAGTGTTGCCTGCGTATATCGAATTCTGTTTTATTGCATTTTCAACATCAGTCCGGATATCAATAGTACGACTGTACTCGGGAAATCGTTATAAAATCATCGGTAGTTACGCCTGTCAGACATGGCATCCCATAAGGCAGTGGCAGGAAGTTGTGTACAAAAGGACAAATAGGAAAGAGGAAGGACTATTTATCTACCTCTCTAGTCTTATTTTTGGCAAGAAATAAACTTTCATACAACAACATCATCTTTATAAGGCATGTTTGTGCTAATGGTAAAATTTGCTCCGCAGGCTGTTTTGTCAGACATCACCAATATTGTCATTTTCTAGTTGAATTTCATCAGCAAGGTGATTTATGACGTTCTTATCTTGATCTACTCTGGAATCATCAGAGCTTCACAATCTGTTTTCATTATGTGATCTGTGATGTAGTGTAGTGTGGTGAAGTGTGGTGTGGTGTAGTGTAGTGTGGTGTAGTGTAGTGTGGTGTAGTGTAGTGTGGTGTAGTGTAGTGTGGTGTAGTGTAGTGTGGTGTAGTGTAGTGTGGTGTAGTGTAGTGTGGTGTAGTGTAGTGTGGTGTAGTGTAGTGTGGTGTAGTGTAGTGTGGTGTAGTGTAGTGTGGTGTAGTGTAGTGAGGTGTGTGGTGTGGTCAGAGGAACTGCGGAAAGATTGAAACCTTATGGGCGATCTTCTGCCATCATATCCAAGTCACATCATCTGGGTGTTTCTATCGAGTGTAATAGGGGTTTAATGACAAATGCCTCTCATTCGATACCTTAGTGTAAATCTCTCCTGTTCGAACCTCAGAATGGAGACCCGAATTTACACTCGTACATCCTTAAATGAGGGCTTTTTAGACATGACTGCTAATGGCTATCTAAAACGCCATTATTTTAAACAGTAAAATTGTGCTCAGGAGTCTCAGCAGCCGTTTTCTTTAATTTCACAAAGATGAACTTCGGCGACAGATGTGTTTCCCTGTGTGTCTAAAACCAACATCACAGTACAATAATAATATAATAATAATAAGTGTTTTATTTTCTTTTTTTTTGTGTAACAAATAGATATAATGATATCCTCACTGGGATCTCCCGTGCTGAGGATTTCATTTACATATTATGTAAAATTTAATTATAAGAAAATTAATATTACATCAAAGTTACAAATAAATTTAATTATGAACAAATATCATGCAATATATATATATATATATATTTTTTTATAATTTTAAAATAAGTAAGATGTTTTTTGATATATATATATGAAGTGTTTTTTGATATAAATACCATCACCCATAACTGTATTTATAAGCATATTTATGTGCTTGATCACCATATTGGCGGGGAGAGCTAAACGATACATTCTGCAGGTAACCGCGAAGCCCGATATTTGTCGGACACAGTAATTGGCGCGAGACTGGCGCAGACGCAACTGTCATTCACATCAGCTACGGTTAGACAGCCTAACTACCGCAACCTCTTATCCTTATTACACAATAACTGATATGGATAGTGACGACCTCTATTGATGTATCCACAACTATAGTAGTCGGATGTAATACCACGTGAGTTGAATACAGCTATATATGTATATAGTTTGTGCCCTATAGACTCAAAACCTACTCGACCGTTTTTGTTGAAAATATCTAAGTTTATTTTTATTAGTACCAGGAGTGTTTGGAGAGTGGTTTCAATGGTAAATGAACTCGGGGACTCCCGAGGAAGACTTAACGCACTATATCTGTACAGGAATGAGTAACGAAGTCAAATAAAAGTCGATTTAATATAGATTTTTAATAGTGACAATGTGGTAAACAGTAGTGAATGGTAGGCAAAGTCGTAAACACCCCAGGACAGCACGATAAAATGAATTTAATATATAAGTGTGGTAAAATTGGCGTATGTGATAAAGAAAGAAAGGGGTGTAAGGAGAATGTACGAATTGAAAGTGAAAGGTAGAAGAAGTCGACGACGCCCAAGGCAGAAATGGTACGATAAAGTGAAACAAATACTTTTAAATAGGAAGCTTTTTCATTTGTTAAGATAACAATATTATGACCTTAAAAATGGACCCAGTTTTCAGGTACACTAGAATTCACAACCTCAAAACTTTACTCCAAAACATTAATAACCCCGAGCAACGCCGGGTACACGTCAGCTAGTACAACAATAAAAAGAATATAAGAAATCCGATGTGGGCTTGTTACGTGGATTTTTTTACAATAGCTCTATACAGGAGACCCTGGGGAAAATAACTTCCCTCAGGGCCTATGTTATATTTTAAAGTAAAGTACGGAGAGGAAGTTCTGGAAAGGAAAAAGCTGTGAGAGTGGGAAGGAATCTGGAGACCAGTGTGTCAAGGAGTGACAGACGTGTGAATCCATCCTTTCCACTGCGGAGCATTCCAGCAGGACTTTCTAGACCCATCGCCTTACATCGCAGTGGGAGGGATGGATTCATTCGTCCATCACTTCTGGACACACTGTCCCCAGATTCCTACCCAACTCTCATACCTTTTTCCTTTCCAGAACATCTTCCCCTTCCTTTCCTAATAATAATAATCATAATAATAATAATAATTGGATAATTTGTAGAGCGCCGTTTTTGTGAAAAATCACCTCAAGGGCGCTGTACAATTTATTTCCTAGGATCTACATTTGTTATTTAGAAAAGATACCAAAACATACTTACCTGGCAAGTCACTTCCAACAAACACACTTATATTAAAATACCCTCCACACAGCTTCCCCAAAGATGACACAGGCCCTGAGGGGAATTATTTTTCTCAGGGCCTACCAGACGTATCAATCTATTGACTCTGGAGAATCTCTCTCAGTTTTCAGCCATCTGGAAACCTGCTTAACACCATGTTAATCCAGTCACGAAAGTCCCACACTCCGGTTTTTGCTTACTATTTCGTATCTATCAGAGTTCTACCACATTCTCGTCCTTCCGTAACCACTTTCAAGCCTCACTTTTATGTGTTAGGGTCGGTATCGGAATTACATCACTAAATCCAATCTATATAGTGTCTCGGATAAATATATCCATACCTTATTATTTTAATATGCTTCATCTATTGACTTTTTTACAAGTCTAGACTGAGTCTTTTCTGTTTCACATATTACGTTCGAGAGTCGTTAATATTGTCTTCAACGATTAAATACTACAATTTCACGTTTTCCTCACTATAAAAAGATGTGGGATTATATTCTAAACAAGTAGAGAGTGTTTGTTTTATACAGCTAGATATTAAAATCTACATAAAAAGGGACAATGGTATGGCAGCATGTCATGCAGGACTAACAAAGCGCATAGACGACACATAGAAAGATAAAGTTAAGTTTGATTGACAGGTCTGTATACCGATGAAAACCTTCAATTTAAGCCAAAGCTTTCATGTCACGCTAAGATAATAACGGTACAGTTAGGAAATAATATCTTATCCAAAATTATAAGTGTTTGACCGCAAAGTATTTCCCAAACAAAGCCTGTAAACGAGTGCACCACAAACGGACCACAATGAAGGGTGTGCGAGGTTTAGCATCCGCTAAAGCATTTTGTAAATAAGCAGTACAACCTGTAACATTTGGCACTCGTGGGTCGGCCGCAATGTGTGTAAACTACCCCTCTGTCAAATATAAAGTGGCGTGTCTTGTATGGGAAACAACAATAGGACTAAAATACCAACAAAGGATCTCTGGCTTGGAAGGAAGAAGGATTCACGAGTCAGGCAGTGTTTGGCGTGACTCCTCGCTAAGGATATTTGGGTCACACAGGAAACTATAGCCAGATATTCTGAAATTTGTGATAGCTTTTGTAAGGTGAATCCTTTTCTGCTTCTTATAAAGGAAAGCTTTGTTGCGGGATGTTAGTTAATATTCAATAACAAAAAGCTCTTACCGATTTTTTCTGTAGTGTTTGAAATTGTTATGGATTTAAAATAATAAGTTTTAAATACGTGGGAATAATAAACGTGGAAATACATACATAAACTATATTTAAATACATTTACTTTAATTAGCAGACAGTCTATTTACCTATTGGGTGCGTAGCTAATATTATATATGAGTATATATATATATATATTTTTTTTTTAAAAGAAAGACAAACATTCCCGGGCTACGAATAACCTGACAATATTTGAAAATCTCGTACTACCACCACACTAAGCGGAAAATGTTGCTTGTGTTATAATGTAGGACTTAGCCAGCCGAGGAATTGAACACACTACGCCTGGGTGGGACCCAAACGCGATGTCAACTCGGCCACCGACTGGTCAAAAAATAACAAAAAACAGTAAAAACATACATGTTGATATTTAATTCATCATCTTGATTGATTCAATTTGGGAGGCGGGTTTGGAAACCGCAGCCACGGGAACCATTTATTGGATGGCTAATACCTCTACCAGAGGTCGCCCTAAGTGGTTCACTACGTTTGATGACTTGGCAGGGGTTCTCGGCTTCATGGGGTGAGGTTTTTTTAGGTCTTAAAGGCGGATGCGTGTGTCCACTTACTGCGTGGCGAACCGGATCGAGAGAAACTGGTTGAGAGAGACCATTTGTCCTCTCCAGCAGAAATTTCTCGACCCATCGCCTTACACGTCCGTCACTCCTGGACACACGGACCCCCAGATTACTACCCACCCCTCATATATTTTTTCCTTCCCGGAACTGAACTGAACCCCAAAGATGACGTAGATCTTGAAGGAAATGGTTTTCTTCAAAGTCTCCTGTGTGACGCTAGTGTTAAAAAAATCGCATTTTTTCTTACTAATTTTACGAAATCTCTGGTATTAGGTAATAATAATACCTTCTTTGAAAATGCGTTTTACTATGTATTTTTACAAAAACATATAATAAAATATTTTTCATGATTATTACGACAAAAAAATCCCTACTGTCCCCGAGGACTCGGTCACGGAGAGGAGAGCAAAAATATTACGTACAATATAAACGTATAAATTTGTTTTTGACCGCTTTATGTTAATTATGTTTCAGAAGTACGCTTCCTTCGGTAGACTATTAAAATTAACTTGTAAGATATATAATACTGATGTTGGAGTGGGAGGTGAGCAAAGGGGAAGGGGTAATTAAGGGATTTCTGGGAAGAACAGAGCCGTTTATTTGAAATATGTCTAGCTAAAAGATGAATTTATTTGATTATTTAATAATCTAGAGTTATTTTTTATGGAATATATGATTTCCAGTGCTTCTAAGTTATGTATAGAATATATATAGTTATCTTTAGATAACTTAGAAGTACTGAAAATCAGAATATCCATAAACAGATTCTTAATAAATTAACAATACTAATTTTTCTTCATGTGTACATTGTTATAGGTAAGTTGGTCAGGAGTTCAATAATAAATGTATGTAAATATGTAAGATAATAAAATGAGTATGAACGACGTAAGCAGGTACAATACAAGTGATTATTTAGTTCTGTTGTACAAAGGAGTTCAATAATTGTACATAATAACTGGAGTAAAATAAGTACTTAAGGTACTATGAAAGTAGTTACAGAACAATGTGTAGTAACTTTATGAACAGTTTGTTTTATATTGATCGTTCGATAGATCGATTATATGCGATTAATAAGAAGAACTGCGATGCCACAAAATGTATGTCCAAGGAAATTATAAATTTAATCTTATACCTGTTGCAGATTAATCAAACGAATTACTTGTGGTTAGTACAATTGCAATATCCTATCTCTAAGACGTGGCTCGAATCGGAGAAATCCACGTGTTAAACGCCCGCATGGTATTATGTTTCAATTAACCCTGCTTTAATGACAATGCTTAACACAGCCTGATTAAGATCTCGATGTTCTATGGGCGGACTCGGAGCAATGGCTAATTTATATCCGAACCAATCATCTGCCTTCGTTCTCTGTGGGCAATAACGCAATAACCATAAACCAGTTGAATATTATGTATTAGTTATTACAGTTCCCGCGGAGAGCTAAAAGAACCAATCGCTTTTGTTAATGTTACCTCTTGGTACTTTGTTTCTTTTATTTTAAAGATAGATTGTAGTTGGCATTGGTGCATTAGCTAATTAATGCGATTCACATTTATTCACAAAGATCTGAAATTTGTGTTTGTGGTAACACGAAGTTCTTAACTATTTGTTTCGCGATAAAACGCCAATTTTGGCATTTTCACGCGATCAACTTTAACGTAAATAAAGCGTATTTTTCCCTCGATATACCGACATGTGAAAAAATTTAGCACTATTGTTCGTTCTAAACATATCTTTATATTGATGATAAACTGATATTTATAAAATTAAAGTTGGTTGTTTACAGGTGAAAAAATATAATAAGCAGTAATTGTTGATTGAAGTACTGGTACATATTGAATTATTTGGCGTGTTGGAAATAAGCCGACGTTGCTCAGTGGTCCAGAGCACCTGACCGGACATCAGAAGGTGCGGGTTCAATTCCCGTTGGCGGCATATATTTTTACTAGGGAGATATTTTCAATTTGTCAGGCTACTAATTATTGCTTATAATAATTTGATATCTTTATCTATTTCTTTTGACAAGCTTGAATACCAAAAAATGCAACGCTGCTTTATATCTGTATTAGGTAATAGGTAAATATGTACCTATTTAAAAAAAAACACCACAACAAAATAAAATACAACTTATTTAATTATTGAAGACAATATTTGCGGTGATGAAACGAAATTTTGAAATAGATAAATCAGAAAAAATATACGATCGCTTGTAGGACAACTGAACTTATTTGTTTAAATTTAAAGGCAATGAAATAGTGGAGCATAGACTATCGACGACTATTCTGTAGGCAGGTACTTCGGTTTAAGGATGGTGGTAGATTAAAGAGTTGGCCTTGGTTCGCTTCTCGCTTCTGAGATCAGATCTGTTTCCTCCATACGGGAATAGGCATAGACCGACCAGTTACCGGAGACTGGGCAGTGGGCACCGTTTAGACTGACCGGCTTTAACGAGATGTTACGGCTTCATACTTGATCGGCGTTAGTCGATTATTTTTTAAATTAAAATAATGACTCTAAAGTAAGAAGCCACGCCGGTATTTGTGCACGAAGCAACGATATTTTATAGCGCTGTAACAAGTTCTAATCGATTAATGATTCGATTAAAAAACTCAAATTGTAAAACAACTTTTAGATTTTTAAAATTAGTCGATCGTTGCAATGTGTAATGTTACGTGGCCAGAGCATTCTCGTTCTAAAAAATGTTGCCAAGTAACACCTAATTGTTCGTAGAAATTTAACGTCTAGCTCAGTTAAGGCGAAGCACTACGTAGTCATGTAAAATTATATGTTTTGGTTTTAAAATTTGACCGCTTAAAAATATCTTATAATGTGAGTAAAACACACATTATAAGATATTTATGGCCTTTGAAATAACCGAGCATTTTTTTGACAAGTCTTTTTATAAGCCTAGAAAAAATAATGTATTATGCCTATAAAAACTGCTTTCATGTTCAAAATATCCTACTTACGAACCTTTTTCGGTAATGCTTTTAGTGCATAATATGAAAAATTAAGTTCTTTAAGAAATTATGGTAAAAAAATATATTTGTGCCTGAACTTCGAAAAATAAAATAAAACACACTTTTTGACTACTTTTTTTTCTTGCGTAATCAAAACAGGTGACTGGTGTTAAGCGGGAATTAAAGCCTTATCGCCATCTACATAAGGAGTGTTATTGTTAGCGGCCCGATTCCAAATCTTACACGACGTGGTGTTTCGCCTTAAAGGTAATTAACATTAAGATATTTCATGCACTTACATAAGGAGGAAGTTAATTTATTTAGCAATGGATCAGGTTTGGTCAGAATATAAAATAATATATTGCGTTGTTGCAATCATTTTTGCAGATAAGTTAGAAACAAGCAAAATCAGTTTAACGATAAGTTAATTGAATTAGTTTAAAAAAATTACAAATTCACATGCTTTTAAAAAAAACGTATATGAAAAAAGATTTTTGCCGCAACAGTGATTTGAATTCAGGACCCCCTTCTATCCAATTAAACGCTGAGCTATCGCAAAATCCGTTAGTCCAGGCGTAATTCTCCAATATACATTATATGATGAACTTTTGGAAAATATTTGCTTATTATTTTAAATAACGATTATAAATTAAATTGAAAACAACAGTATAACATAAAAAAAAAAAAAAAAAAATATATAGAAAATACAGTATACCTACATGGTTATTATAACACTAACTTTAAAGAACCCTTGAAAATTATATGCGAGTGAGAAAAAATTAAAAAAAGATATTGCGAATTCTTAAGATTATGCTTAAATTATGATTAGCGACTATGAGCCTCAACATACCCCAATTGGGGATGTTATAGTCTTACTAGCTCCAGACGGTTAGGAGAAGTTGGAAGTGTTTGGACTCATATAAAAAAGATTACCGTAAACACATTAAACTCACTCGATCCTTATTAACTGCCGTGAAACTTCCAAAGAAAATAATGTTTTACAATTTTTAAGAATTCACAAGTAAAAAAACTCTCCCAAATTTAGCATCAGCCTGTTTCTCACTTAACACTGACCAAACCAGAAGAAAATAGTCTAGTTCAGAGATTGGTTGGAGTTTGTTTCGGGATGAGGTAAGATTTCCCACGGGCCAAGGGGCGTCACCAATTTAATCCAAGTCCCAAATATTGTTCCTGAACATTCGCCAACCATCCTCTGCCGCCGCAACAGATTGTTCAATTTTAAATCCAATTAATTTACTCATTAAACTCGAGATCATGATGCGAGATAAACATATTTTTATAGCATTTAGGATGTTTCGGTTCGGCCGTATTAGCTAGCTTCGTCTCGCTCGCGCTGGATGGGTTGGAGGAGATCGCAGCATCCAGGGAATATTAGTATCGAACAACATCGATTATCGATAGATAAAAGCCATTGGATTAACTTTACAAGTGCGCGAGAGGCTTGGGATAATGTAATTTACGCAGTTGTTAAAATATCAAATAGTGGCGCAACATTAATTATTGCCCCCCCCACGCTTTGGAGTTTTTGGAAAAAACCTTTTTCAAGATCAAACCTAATTGCAAAAATGTATCATATATTTGTACAACGCCAGCGCCCTTGAGGTGATTTTGCACAAAAACGGCGTTATACAAATCATCCAAATATTATTACAATTATTAAAGCTCGTGCACAAAAGCGGATAATGTAAGATTAATTATAATCGAAAGGTTCAAAAATACCAATACAAATACAAAGAACACAGGTGTGCTCTTTGTATTTGTATTAATCTATTATAAAGAAAAAAGTAGAATAATAACGTTTAATTAACTCACATTCATGAAGATAAATAAAGATAGAAATAATGGGCGTCATGTTGTGAACACAACTATATTACTTTAAAAAATTGAAAGAAGAAAAATTTCACCCAAAAATGTGTAAAAAAAAGGTTTTTTACACTGGTCGTATTATAAACATAAAAACAAAAGCACGACTAATAATAATGAAAAAACCCATTTACAATAAAAAATATTGAAGCTACTGTCACCCTCAATATGTTATGGCTAACTGTGACATTATACCAATGCAATTTTTATATTCGAGTATATTTATTCAAAAATAATCCCCCTTGGCTTGCAGCGTAACGTAGTTCCGCCACTGGTACGAAGGCTTATTGGTAGATCGATGGCCATTTGCATAGATCTATCGCTGCGCCATTTTTAGTAATCCGTTTTCGAATTACAACTTTTTATTGCGAGTGTTTATAAATTCGATACGCTTTTTACGTCATTTTTTTAGGAATCAATGTTTTAATGTGATAAATATTTTGACGTTCGGTTTTATAACGGCACCTCCACTTTTTGTAGTAAAGCCCACATGTTTATACGATATTTCGTCATGACATTAAAAAAAATACGTTAAGATATTCCGAAGTGGGTACCTACCTATCAATAAATCTTCATATTGGTATTCTCATTGGAGTAATTATTTTATAAAATATTATTGAAAAAATCGTCATAACGGATAAATCTTGTTATAAATGTTTCGAAAAACTAAATGCGATTGTCGCGCGTTGATTCTCATCAATGAAAACATTCAGTAAATTAACTAAATGCTTAGCTAATCGTACAACAGATACCTATATATTTATATTTGATTTAATCCTTAATTTGGTCGCTTTTCGGAACAACACATGAGGTCTCACAGAAATCGTTGTGTCTCCCTTACTGTTTTGGTGAGAAATATAGTGTTTTTATACTTTTTTTCGCTATGAGTAATTTATTTACAAAAAACGTAAAAATTTCAATATTTCAAAAAATATTCGCTTATTTCTAATAATTAATTTTGATAGCGAAGTTTATCACCTTTCAAAGTTAGTTTTTAGTTTTCGGATACGTTCCGAAATATTCCATTAATTTGGATTTTATTGCAAAGCTGAAATACTTTCTGGCAGAATGTGCCTGAGGCCTGAGGAGACCGGGGGAAGAACCTTTTCTTCATTAGGGCGAAATAACATTTAGATAGATAAAATGCTATTGGAATGCAGACAAATTTCCCTCTCATCAGATTCGTTAAATCAAGTTAGTGACTCCTAATGCCGTCGACTAGCTGATAAACCTCAGCATCCCACTTTGACCTCCACCAACTATCCTCTACCATACGAAGAAGAAGTGATTGAAAAATAATTAAAACTACGCCAAAATGTATCTACTTCCCTTAATATAAATTTCAATGTAGGAAGAATCAGAAAGGCAAATAAATTCTCGAATCAAAACACAAATAGGTGGGTGAGTGGAATGGGCTACAAAAGAAAGGGAGATTGTGGAATAAAAAAGAAATAAAACGGAACACGGAATACGACGACGCAATGTCATTTTACTTAAACCGTTTCACCGCAAATCGCAACCCTCTTCGCAGCAAATAACCCGGTGATTTAAACCTGCTGAATTTGCCGAAAGCTCAGCACTTTACGGTTATTTCCTCGGGTTATTTCTCTTTGTGTGATGGTTGATAGACTCCACGGGCCGTGTCCCACTCGCTTCGGTTACGAACCATTAGCCCCGGGTTGGAGCGACGAGCACCGCCGAACCACCCCAGAAAAACCTAAACGGCGAACGAGTTTTACCACCTAAGGAAAATGTCAGACAAATATAGTACTACCGCACCCAACCCTCAGTCCTGGAAAGTGGAAAGGAGCAGGTTCGGAAGGTGCCGTTGGTACGAAAGGTTCCCTCGATTGATAGCTTTTCTCGGAACAAGAGATACGCTGGCCGGATTATAATAATATATTGTGGGTGAGAATTTTAGGTGTGATCAATTTATTGATTAGATCGGTGGTTAGGTGATCAAAATTAAATTAGCTAGAATTAAGCAGATTATAATTGGCGTTCAGTAAATGATTGATAACATGTACATATTTTTAAACATATATTGGCTTATAAGCTTCCAGGTGTTTTTATCGATTCAATTAAAATTGATGTAGGGAACAATTTATCACATAAAAACCTTCAATAAAAATAATCTTTTCTGAATAGAAGGAACAACTAACATTAATTCAATCGTTCAAACTGTTTTTAATTTATGAGATTTGAACACCTACTCACTAAAAATTGACATGTTACAAGGACAGTCACTTAACGTAACGAAAACTGCTCACCCGCAATGCATTCAAACACATAGATGTTGTGCTTGTACACGAAAAAAAATATATACTGAAAAGTATGGTTAAGTGTTAGAAAAAACGATAATAATGAGGAACAAAACGACGTCGAGTAGACACTATAAAGAGTAGGTAAGTATCTGCACAAATCATACTAATACTTGGATTTTACAGCATAACATAAATGAAGGTGTGCATAGTTTAAGATTATTAAGTAACTCCCTTTCCAGTTCATGGGAGATTAATCTTGTGTAAACAATAACCGATTAAATCAATATTCCGTAATGAGCCACCGGTTGTCATAAAACTCATTCCCCTTGAAGCACTCCTGACGTAAATGATCTCTTTTATTCACTTATTCATCGCGGAGTTAATAAAAGAGGCGTTAATCACACCATTGATGATACCTTCCGCTCAAATAAGACCGGCTTAATAACATAGAATTTGCCTCTCAAAAAGTTTTAAATGTCATGTGACGCTCCACATACTAAAATCTACCTCACGATACACAGCGTCCTCGGGTCAGTGCGCCTGATGCGAGGTAATGGGCTTGTCGCCTCGGGCTGGCATCTCGCCTCTCACAGCATCCAGGGAGATCGATCAGGGGATAATACTGGACAGTGAACAGACCCAGGGTTGCCAGGAGAGTATGTTGTCTAGGAGGTTTCCATCGTGATTCACGTCACAACGCGTTCAATGTTCATCTCGAGTACGTGCTACCGACTGCGAACAACAACTTACACTTCTCGTGCATAAACTTACCTGCCGATTCATAGAACTTGAAAATTATCGTTATTACAAATCTCTCCAATTACGTGCGCTGTAGAGGTGTGGTTGCTTAGTTACTCGTTGAAAGTTTGACGGTTGTATTTTATTGTTATTAGTTTTCATATGATCTAAGTTGTAATAATATGAAAATTCTTAACTTGGTGTTATGAGTTTGTTTTTCTCACGTAGGTAGTTGACACACTTAATAACAATAAACTTTTATGTGAGAACAACATGTAGGAGTGTAAAACACCTGTCTAGTCCAAAATATATTGTCTGATTAAATTACCATATACCTAGAGGTACTGATGCAGTGTGAATGAATATTGGGCGGTTGAGACAGCATAATATAGGGTGTCCTTTTCCCCGGAGAGTAGATCGATAAAACCATATATAAATATGATATTGACGAAATCCGTCAACTATGATCAGTTGGCGATATTTGCGAGCACGGTCAGAATATGATTCCGACAGTCGGTAGACAAAAGCCGGTGCTTTTAGCTCGGCGGCCAAGGCGTCAAAATAACTGCCTTAGGTACCTATTAATGAATGGAAGTGAACTGGAAATGAAAGAAATTGCATACACGATCCAAAGACTTAATTAATCTATCTAAGACGCGATCAATTGATTCCATTCCAGCTTGAAGAAACAAACATTGTTAGTTATGACTAAATAAACACATTAACAAATTAACTCCCTTTTTAGTGTCAAAAAGCACATGCGGACTGCCAATGTATATTAAAGTTAATATTTCATCTGTAAATTGTCAGATTATTAGTGTTTTTCAACTTTTACGTGGAGGTTTGACGTTTAGGAATGTCAGTTCATAGAAAGATGCGCCAGCGTTATTTATTGCATTATCAATACCAATCGGTCTGGCTAACCACAGCGCGGCCTTGCTCCCGAAATTGGTATAAAACCATCGATAGTTACGTCTATCGATCTGATATTGTTAAGTTATCGATTTCACTGTGCTAGACCCTCTGGACTAATCAAAAGTTGTAGCACTGATCGGAACGATGACTAGGTACTTACTAATGGCGTAGAAGGCAATAAACAGTATTAGAAGGATGGGAATTAAGTGTATAAGGTGTGAACACTTCAAGAATAAGATATATATAGAGGGAGGAAAGATACATATTTTCGCGCCCCCAAAGACCAATGATTAAATTAACATCATCAATTCGAATATTTTTTCAATTATTAAAATGATTCGATTATACCTATCACCAAACGCAACCCTGCTAACACTATAACGTATAACTTATCTTGTCCGTTAATAAAATCGATCATACTTTCCGCGTATCCTCGCATTTTACAAAAATTTATGCCAGCCAGTATTTGCACAAGGGCAAGAATCGCACGTTTAGTTTGCTCACCGTTAAACGGGTTTATTCAAAATATTGTTTACTCTACTCGATAAAAATTATATCGTACATGGGACAATTACTCCTAATTTGTGCGTCATCTTGTCAAATATAAAACATTGTTTATTAATCTCGATGTTTGTTTTAATTTTTTGCAGAGAAGGTTCTATTATTTATTTATTTATTTTACATACAGCGCAACATGGCCACTAAAATAGTTAAAGTATAAATTGTAAAAAAAGGATAAAGTAGAGAATAACTAAAAGTATTAGTTTACATGTATTGTAAAAGCCTTTTTAGGCGTATACGAGTATATATATAAATAAACTGAGCAAAAAAACTGCTTGAGACTAAGGTGCCCTTCTATATCATAGTGAATACACGGAGAAAAATGAGTAATGCTATTTATTAAGAATTTCTTCAAATTATTGGTAATCCGATTTAAAACGGGATTGCCAACTTAAATTCACTGTTTAAAATAGTCTAATCAACACACAATATCAAAATCAGCAGTAAAAAGTATCATCGAGAATCGCCGCCATTTGCAAACTGTAGCTCTATCATGGCATGGCACTGACTTAATTAATTGACGCCTCAAAATCCGCCGGACTTGTAATTCTATTCGACGCAACCTTTTTAATACAAAAACGCCGTGCAATCGTTTATTTCGTTCATACACGTTCACATTTTTTAATGTTTATCTTTGTCGTACATGAGCAATGCTTATATTAAGAATTTACTGGAAACATAAGAGTGTTTATCTTAATTGCCACATTTTATCTTAATTTTGTTAGACAATAACAAGTCTGGATATACAGGGTGTCACAAACTTCGGGAGGTGATTCTACATGATGGTAGAAGTAAAAAAGATAAATAACCTTTTTAGAAATTACGTTTTTTTTCCAATGCAAACATATTTTTCCATAGAAGGATAATATTATTTTTTCCATACAAACAATTTAACTTTAAAATTTTAATTTACCTGAAAACTACCTTAAAACGTTGACATTTCGAATAAAGTCATTGATCTTGTTTACTTGAATTGTATCGTAATGTCGTTGATAGTAGGTATTCGTTTCTTCATTTTAATTTACGTACAATGTTCTATGCCATAAACAGCCAGTTTATATTGAACTTGAGTTTTCATTTCCATTCGTCTTTTTTTTTGAAGTTTCAGAAATTGTTTTTTCTCGTTTACATGTTTGTGATAAAAAATATTTAATCACCATTAAAAAGGTGAATGTAAAAATGTTTAAATTTTATAAAGATGTAATTATTTTCCAAATACATCTTGATTGGAAATAACCCGTTGCATGCCGATTAGAAATCTAACTAAATGGTTACACTTTCAGGTTCGTAGCTCATTGGTTCCGGTTTCCAATATATATTATAATTGAATTATTTTAAATACTATCCGAAAGTTTAAATTGACGAAACCAGGGATTTATAATACAAACGATAGAGGAAAACTAACCAAAAGCGATAAGTGGGGGTGGGATTGAGTGCAAAAGGAGTAATACCAACAATTCAATGAATACACCATCCAATGCCTTAAAAAACATTGCATTCATGTGCCCGTCGGTGACTCTCTACAACCATAATTAAGAAGAAAACTATCGAATCTTTCGCCAGAGTGTTAACAGAATGTATTAGAGAAATGGAAAGTTATATAAAGTCATGGAAAGTGATGAAACAAAAACTTTATTAACTGAGTTAAGTAGGTTAGGTTAGGTTTAATTTCTTTTTTTTCGTCATTTTTAATGAATTTATATCACTTTTTAAAGGTGTGTTGAATAGTCACTGTGTTGAGTCAGCATAGAACCGTAAAAATTAATGTTTTTTGTTTCTATCCTATAGACTCAAATCAACTAGACCGATTTCACTGAAAAATTCAAAGATTGTTCTTATTAGTGCCAGGAGTGTTTAGGGAGTGGTTTGAATGGTAGAAGAAGTTAAGGACGACCGAGGAAGACTAAACGCATTATCTCTACACTAAAATGAGATACGGAGTCGAATAAAAGTAGATACAATGTAGTTTTTTTTCATAGTAACACTGTGGTATACAGTAGTTAATGGTGGAAGTCGGGCAAGCTCGAGGAAGACGTGGCACAATCAAACAAAAACTTATTAACTGTAAACTTTTTCAATTCTTTAGAATAATATTATTTCCACCTTAAAATAGACCCAGTTTTCAGGCACACAAGAATTCACAACCTCAATACTTTACTCCAAACCATTCATAACCCCGAGAAACGCCGGGAACCTGTCAGTTAGTGTGAAATAAAAGTCATTCCTTCGTTTTCCTATGGTTAAGATACACCAGAATTTGTGAGAACAGGTTTTGGCTTTGGATGAGCTGATAATAACCGAAAAGTTCATCTATACCTCTCCCATTGCTTTAAAAATATAAGTATGTATGATTTATATTCGTCAAAAACAAGCTTTTCAAAACAGGGACGGCTCTGCAGGACAGGACATCGTGTAATAAGGATGCAAGCTAGTTATCTACGGAAGAGGCTCTTTATAATAAGCCTGCAGGAAAGACTGTTGGAAATTCCAAACTTTTATTTTATTTTTCCTGTATGGTGTTTAACAGACTGCGTCCAATTATTATACTCGCCATGAATAGTAATAAAGTACAAAACTGAGTTTTTTCAAAGTTAAGGATAACGTAAATAATATAAGTTACCAAGCCTAATATATACAAAAGCATGACACGAATTACGAGACATTTTCTGCGTGTCCTTTGAAAATTTCAAGGTTTATATTGAAGACATTAAGGGCCGTGTTGTTTAGCAGCCCCATAACCCAGGCCATACTGCGCTGAGCTATTACGTCTGTTCTGTCATGTGGTATGCATAGCAGATCGTGGTGCCGCCCTAGCCAGTAGTTGTTTGGTACAAACAGGTGACTGGACGTTGTGGAGGCGAACACCGTATCCTTTGGCACGTGGAACCGGAGAAGTGTTATGTACGATGACGATGACTAATACATTTACTATTGCCTTTTTTGAAAAGAAATGATTTAGAAATTTATATGGAGTGATATAATTTACGACGAATATCAGCACTAAATCTCTCCGTGTAGATTGTAGCGCAGCCGCATTTTTTACAGTAAATTTGACATGTTATATTGCTATCGAGCTAAATCTCTATTTGGTCGCTTCCTCAGCCCGTAATCTCTAATACATATTGATGTCTCGGCTGTTACTTTTAATGGCCTCTAATTGGGCGGCCGATCTCAGACAGATCCTACGGGGCTCTGCTACCTCGACCTACCTGTGACGGAAATGATTGACGATCGACCTCACCTAAAAAAAATAATATCTATGACAAAGAATATTTTAAGTTCGGTCCATTAAGTGTATTGGTGTTTTTTTTGGATAGGTGTCTCATAGAAATTTGTGATAATTGGAGATATATATTATTCATTCAATGCAAAATCGTTCTCGTGATTAAAAATCAATCAATTAGTTTTTTTTCTGGTTTGTCGTAGTGTACCTAGAGAGAACGTCAGGCTAATTTATTATTCATGGCAAGAAATTCAAGGTCCCAGTTTGAAAGTGGAATACCTAGTGTTTACTTGGCCAAAAGGCTTGGGATGAAATGGGACTCCTTCCCAACCAACGTCCAAGTTCGAACCAATGAACTGATATCTATCTTATCGATGTCGTCCACTCTAAGACATAATACCGCCTTCTTAGAACAACCTGATGAAAGCGATGGCTAACCTATATTAGTCAGGTTATTCTTGGAGACCATGAGTAAGACAATTCGGAGAAGATCACCAGGAAGACAAAGTAGGAAAGAAGTGTATAAGCTTGCCAATAAAGAGGATACAACGTGCTACAGATTACAGAAATCAATTCATGCTATAATAATAATAAAAACATATTAATTCTCTACTTTTTTTGCAACAAGTTGAGATGATGATGTCCTCAGTGGGATCTCCCATTCTGAAAATTTCATTGTTTGAATAATATGAAGTTGTCAAAAGAATTACACAAATGTACCTAAGTATATATTACATTATGCAGTGTTTTACTGCCGTCGTGTGGTTTTTGTTTCAGTCTGTGTTTCGTGTAAGTATGTTTTCTAATTCAGATCTCCCTATGTTTTATATACAGCTTTTTAAACGAGTTATGTTATTGTGATTTTTGAATAAGAGTGGGATTTTCTTGTAGAGTTTAATTCCACAGTATTAGAGACTTTTTTGTACAAATTTTGTGTTCGTAGTTGCGTGTTGGATATGTTTTTGACCTAGAGATCTAGTGTTTCTAATACGCGTATTTGTTGTTATTTATTGCGATTTGTCTTTATGAATGCAAAATAGTATTGTTTGAGAGTAGAGTTGTTTAATTGACATGATGCTAAGATTGTTTAAAATTTCATGGGCAGACTTTCACTACACTCTTCATATGATAGTTTATTTTGGTTCTAATGAGCGAATTAAGAATATTATCATTTGCACTGCCAGATCCGGTAATACCGTATTCTAATGGTGTTTGGCAAAGAGTCATCTGTAGATCTTGAACAAACCTATCTCAGAACTTTAGCACCTGATTGCAATGGTCCATTTGTATTGTCTAATAGACATCTGCCGAAGAGAACACTCACTTGCCACCCATACAATTGATACAAAACAAGTTCGTCCTACATCAAGCGAAGGCAGATAGGAACAGGTTGTCATTATTTGTTGTTATTTTACGTCTCAGTGACAAGGACATGGCATAATAATGTTGTTCCGCCGTCCCCTTGTCACTGTTCACAATTTGCAGTACACGAAGATGCTATTACACCACATCGTTAACTGGTTCTGAAATGTCGTCCATATTACGAATTATAGGAAAACGAAGGAATGACTTTTGTTTCAAACTAACTGATATGTACCCGGGGTTACGAATGGTTTGGAGTAAGTTTTGCAGTTGTGAATTCTTGTGTGCCTGAAAACTGGGTATATTTTAAGGTAGAAATAATATTATTCTAAAGAATCATAAATATTGAAAGTTTTTAAAATACGTACAATTTCTGTGCAAACATAAATTTAATGACATTTAAATCCCTTTTGAAACTTGAAGGTACGTTCTGAAAAAGAATTATCGATGACAAAATATAGAAAAAAATATTCGAAAATAACCAAAGTGACAGAATTGCTTACCTCGTGGTCATTTTAGTTCACAACTAGCTGAAATCCCATTCATTGCCTAGGCTTTACACAGAGTTTTTCGAAATTTGATATATACAGTCACCTTCCTCTTGTTTTAAATGTCAAGTGCGCAAAGTTTCATCAGTTTCGGAATAAATCTGTAGATTTTTATCTATCTCAAATCAAAGTTTCTCGCCCGGTTTCCGCTATATAAATAGATAGAATAGTTGAAGTCACCGGCGTTGCCCGGACTTAGACACACATAGATTTTCAAAATCAGATACAGTAATTTTCATTTTATTTTATATCTCAAGTATAAATTTGTTTTTATCTAAAGTAAGTATTAAATTCTGCTTTGGGGGGTTGGAAAAGAAGGTGGGGCTGGTTTTAGAAATCTTACATACATTGTCTCCTTTCTCTGGCTTTGTAGGTTAAGTTTGCAAAATTTCATCAATCTAGTTATAAAACTGTAGATTTGTATTAAGACGCCGCACTTTGCATTTTGAATTGTAAATCGGCAACGCCCACCTCTTTTAGTTTCATAAACTTCGTATAGAGTCACCATCGTCCTAATTATAAGAGAATTTATTTAGTTTGTTACATCTGTTGACGATAAAAGAAAACATACAAACATGTATCTAAGATCAGAACCAATATGTCTCCATTATTAAACTTTTACACCAATACTAGCGACTTTAGTGAACGGACGCGCGCGGGAGTTAAAATGCCCATGATTCTCAAACTACGGATATTACGGATTTAATTAATTAAATATTTTTATATTAAATTAAAATAACACCTTTAAAGATACATACTTTTAAAAAATGAATACATATTTAAAAATTTGTCCTATAAAGTCAAAAACAATTTAAAAAAAAATGAATTAAGGTTTTTCTTATAAGATTTATGCATAAATATATTAAACCTACTTTTGTTTACATAACATACACGTATATTATATATACTTATAATAATTACATATATTAAAAATAATTTTTATTGTTTTAAGCTTTTTTATATCAACAGGGTTTGAACTCTAGGTTACTGCTAAGGACTTGTAAAACAGAAGACTTTTTGTAATTATTTATTTATTCATTTAAACAGTACAATCATTTTAAAGAGTTATCTAATATGTTTACATTATAACATTATGAACTACAATCTACCGTACTTTACCCCTATTACGATGTATATGTGCTGACGGAAAATCGGCTCTACTCGGAAATAAAATCAACAGAACTCGGACTTAAGGCAAAGCTTAATTAATGCTAAATAGTGATTTACCATTAATCTTTATAACGAATTAGTTTACATTATGTATACCAAATAATATGCTTTATATAAATTGATGCTTTTCTTATCTTTTCCCTTGAGGAGAATTCAAATAAAAAAATTACTTACTCCATATAAAATATAAATGTAAGCTACTAAAAAATGTATTTATTCAATAAAAATGTATGAATGCACAAATGAATCAACTTTTGAAAAATAACATATTATGGGTAAGATTATCTGTGACAGTTTCCGTTGATTAATTTTTTGCGTACTTATAATTTTTTATACAAAATAAATAAAAAACACTTTTGCGCATGAAATCGAGCGTTTCTTGACTCCATTTTCCAAGCGATTTTAATGCCTATTACCTGTGAATTCGTCACGAAATAAGACAAACAAAGAATATACATATTTTTGGCTTGTAGCTTCCTCTTAAGACGCGGCATTCTGCATTTCGAATTGTAGATCACACTTTTACTTGTCATAGAGTTCGTATAGGGTTACCAATCCATTGATTTTTTTTCCTATAGAACAATATTATTCCATAGAAAAATATCTATTTATCCTTTAGTTTATTAACTTATTTACCTGAAATCGACCTTAAAGCGTTGGAATATTGAAAAATTAACATTTTATTTTTTACTTGTACAATCACGCAGAATTACCTGCATCCTGTATGGAGTTACGTAACAAAAACATCATCATCATTTAATGGCCAATACAAAACAAACTTACTCGGTTTTTCCAGTTATCAATGCATTAAATATGTCTTTAAATGGACGAATTCTAAAAAAATAATATAAAATTATAAAAACAACTTGATCAAGTTGAATATGTTTTGTAATACAGAGTTGTCCCTTGAGGATAATTTCTAATACTCGATTTTTTGCTTTACTTCACTTTTTTTCTTTTTTAAATAAAAATTAAATTTCATAAAGATATTTGTAAATTTTATAAAAGTATACGTGATAGATAAATTTGAATTAAATATGTTATTCAAAATATTTTTTTTTTGTTTTAAACCACTTTATTTTGCTACATACGTCGACCGGTTTCGGTTGATCTCAACCTACTACTATTTCTAATGCTTTTAAATTATTAAGCTTAATTATTACCCTTAATTATTACCTTAATTATTACCCTTTTTTACTCTATAAAATTATGTTCAACGTTCCTAGAATTGGTTCCCGACTCATACATTATATTCCGTTACATATTAAAAAATATAAAACTAAGCTGGGGTATGACTCACCTTTACCAAGAATGTGCCGTTATTTTAACGAGACATATAAAAGTCATCCCATTGATTTGTCAATGTCATCACTGGCCACTTTCAAATCAAACGTAAACAAGACTTAAAGCTACCTATCGTGTTTATCTATAAAGTAATTACTATTGCTGTTATGAAATGTATATGTAAGTGTATGTATTTGTGTATACATGTATGCATGTAGGTGCATACATGTACATTATTCTTTACTTATAGTTTTGTGCTCATCAATGTTGTGTTTGTCTGTAATTAGTGATAGTATCAACCAAGTTTAAATTGTGTAATTGAATTTCGAGAGCTTTGATATGAATCACTGTTGACAAACCTAAATAAAAAAAAAAAAAATAAAAAAAAAAAAAAAAAAAAAAAATTAAGGCGTATTCCTATTTTATTATGTATAATTTTGACTACTGTATTTTTTATCAAAAGTATGGTTAGTATTAATTAAATGTTCGGCAAAGTCTGAATAACCAGTATTTGTTAAACACCTGACGTGTTTTACTCTAATATTTCCAGAGTGGCAAAAAACGACTGCGGAATTTATTCAAGAAATAATCTCACAGTTTTAGAACAATCAGCTTCCATCGCCTTGTGGCAAACGAATTTTTGGCAAATCGGTATATTTTTGTACACAAGCCGCGGCCTTGGGACATTTCATTTTTGTTTGTTAATTATTAATCATTTTTGAAAAATAATATTATTTAACCGATAAATGCAATATTCACGTTAAATAAGGTATTCAAATATTTTAAATTAAATATTATTTACAATAAATCACGTAATTTTAGATGCCAAAAATTCTGACACACGTCCACTATGCCTGCCGACTGCGCGGGACTGACGAATGTTTGAAATGGTCTTATGTAAATCAGAATGTTAGAGAGAGCGCGCTAATATTTAACGCGATTGAAATGAACAGACGTAAGCGACTGCTGAGAAAATATTTAATAAAACACGACACATTTGAAATAGAAAAAAAATCTCTCGTTATAGTTTTATTTGCATTTAAACATACACTCTAAATTTTTTTCACTCCTTTAACATATTAAATAACAGAACAAAACGTGTTTTTAATAAGTTTCGGAGCTTACTTTGCGATTTTTTTCTATCGAGGGAATTTCATATAGTTAACGTTTCGGCAAAACAAATGTATAGATATAATCTTCAAAAATAACATTTATTTTTTTTGGAACTTCAAGACTTAAGGAGTTAGCGAGAAACTGCTTATAAATCGGTAGAAATTGAAAATGCCGGGTCTTAAAAAACAAAGCTACGGAGCCTGCCACGGACACTCTTCTTTATATACCTATTTAATAGATGTGTATTCAAAACCCTTATAACGTGTGTTAGCAGATGCAAAAAATTTCAGAAATCGTAAATTTAGATCACGTGTTTGAGCTAAGATAAAACTGAAGCGAAGGCGAAAGTAAGAATTATATAACATAAATTGTATTTTTTATTTACTTAAACAGGCGCCACACCATGCGCCTGGTATGCATTAAGTTTTATGAATTGAATAAACCTTAAATTATTAGATAAATAATAAGGCTTAGTTACTTTAATAGTGGGGCGTACATTATTGGGTGCATGGTGCATTGTTGTCCACCCATTGTTTGGGTCGCGAGTCACGGGTGGAGGTGGTTGCGTTGGGTGGAAGGTATATTATGGCGCCAGTGTTACGTGTTCTGCTGACTCATATTTTTAAATAATAATCATAATTCTTTCTTCTGCTTTTCTTTGTAAATTGGATAATTTACTTCCCACAAGCGACATCTGGTGTTGTTAACTGACATATTGGTGAATTTTTATGCAGAAAATTTAAACGTTTTCGTTTTACCTGCTTGTTTGTTGTGAATGTGACCTTGGGGAGATTGTTACAGACATAACTCGTTAATAATTAGTTAATATAATATGCCTGGACCTAATCTTGTCAAAAATGAACCCTTTTTGATAAGACAGCTCTAATAATAAATGAAAAAGTTGTTATTTTCAATTCTTTTGCGCCAAGCTGAAGACAAATACGATTCAATTTTATAAAATGCTTAGACTTATGGAAGATTTCGATGAAAAACGTGTTGAATAGGTACTTGTCAAAATATATTTTTTTAATTAGTATATAAGTGAAGTATCCTCTCAGTATCACCCTGACGAAGACTCATCGCTAGCAACTCAAACCGAAACATTAGGTAGGTAGGTACTTACACACTCAAAATAATATTAGCTATATAGGCGTCACATTTTCTGTTGATTACTAGTACTTTGTACTTTGTCGCTTGGCTGAATTATTAATACATCAGTTCCTTTTTTGAAACTGACAATTAAAATGATTTTCTGTTAAAATATCGAATTACAGATAGGTACTTTATTGTTTGTCTGAATTCTTGACGGAGAGTTCCAATTTTAAATTCAAAATATATCCCCGTTCATAGAGCGAGAATTACAATCACAGATGGACTGATGAAAGCGATTTACAGTATATTTGATTAAAAACATGTACTCTTGAAAAACTGAAACGCACCAAATTTTAACGATCGCAAGCGAAACATTGGACAACTTAACGTTTTTAAAATTTGTGTGGAATATCGAGAGTTCATCACAAATTCCATTGCAACAAGGCCGATGAAGCCCATAACTCTTGGGGAGTAATATGGCTCGCCGCGGCCAGGCCGAGCTGCCCGGTGCGGGGCAATTATCGCGTCACATTTGAATAAAACGCAACGTTTCGGCTGTTTATGCCGGGCCATGTTGGTTGGGCCCGGCCGCACAACGGACCGAACTTTTCATTTAGTCGGACAAAAATAGTTGCAAAAAAAATCGACTAATAATGCGTTATTATGGTGATTTGTCACTCAATTTATATTTCACAATATGGAACGGGACAAGAGCCCCAACTGCTCCCAACCATCTGGAGCCAATGACAATAGGCAATATTATGAAGCTGACGGTAGCGAGGAGGGGAAGGAGAGGGGGAAGAATAAAATGGGTACCTGGCTATTCAGATCTGGTCACCAAACACGACCACAGGCATTTCAAGCAACGTTTCAATTCTGACTGGTGTTCTCACACCAGGGCGATAATAAGAGTATCTTCCACTCTGGAACTTGTTGCAAATATACTATATTTTATTTTAAATGAGTAATTGTTAAAATAACTCAAATCAATTAAATAAAATTTACTGGCGTACGCCGGTATTTGCACCCGCGACCTCCAGCTTACTAGTAAAGAGCCTTATCCCTTGACTACGGACGCAGTCAAATTCGCCATAAGTGTTGCCCTTCCAAAATCACACTGGTACATAATAAGCGAAAATGAAGTAAATGTGTTATGTTAAGTATACCCACAAAAATGCCATATCTAAAACTAATCGGTATGGTTACTGCAAAAAAGTCTATTTAGGTGCACTTTTGCTTGCACTTTTCTGTGGCAAAATAGGTTTGTTTCATACTAGTGATTCTTCTAATTAATTCGAAAAAAATTTCCGATCATTAACAATCATTTTAAGAAATTTGAAAAAAAAAATAAACACACGATGTAGTTCAACGGCATAATTTAAAAAAAAAAACATTTTTATGGTTCACTGACAAAAATTACTTCAAAGACTATAGTATTTTTTTGCAACTCTTATAAAAGGTAATGTTAAAATAGTTAGATTTTCTTCTCCATGAAACAGAGTGATATTGCAAAAAAAAATTCAACATATAATTTTAAATATATATTTAGCAAAAACATGCAACAAGGAGGACACACGGACAAAAGATAACACCACATCTTAATACGGAAGTGGTTACATCAAATACAGAAAAGCGATCAACAGTCGGCCACGGAGACATAGACGAAGAGCCTTTTTTACATTAGCCCCGCACAAGAGGCCCTGAAGAAAAAAATCCATCAGGGCCTAAGTCTCTCAATCTGACCACGCAGTAGGTGGACATACGCATCCGCCGCCAAGACCTAGACAAACCTCACCCCATGAATCCGACACCCCTGTTAAGTTCCCAAACGTAGCGAACCACTTCGGGTGACCTATGGCAGGGGTGTTGGTTATCCAATAAATGGTTCCCGGGGCAGCAGTACCCATACCAGCCTCCTAAAATTTACTTTTAAAGTATCTGCGTGTCGTGTACATCACTTAGATATAGGTACACCAAGCATATCAACAGAATGCATGTTGGGAAGATTGCTTCCATTGATGGAGACTAGATCCCTTTTAGAAGTGATCAAACGTGATCGGGCTTTTGAAACAAAATCATAGAGGAAGAGGCGTGTTTCCAACGATGCCATTTCTGCAAGGTATTTTGTGTATTGCATGGTTGCATTCCGCATGTACTGCATAGTATTTTGAATGCGTCGCGTAGTATTTTTCTCGTTTTTAAGTATTTTTGATACATAACTCTCATTCTATAGATATATTGTTATGATTTTAATAAGATGGTTAAAGCATATTTTGGCCAGCTAATGCTGTGATTCAGACGTTTATTATGAACCGGGCCGCGACAGGGGCGCGGGCTGGAGGAGGCCAGGGGCGGCGCATGATTTATTCGGCGATAAGCGCAGCGCCAGGGGCGCTCCATCATCATCGGGGCCTTAATGTATATTATTATTCACCAAATTACAGGGGAAATACCAAATTTAGGATATTTGTATAAATACTTAGGATATATTTAAAAAATAAATCACACTCTTCTTGATTGATTGATGATTTACTTATCGGGAAACGTGAACGAATTTGCACAGCACTGATTTTCATTAAGCGTTTTCGTTGATCCATATTTTTTTTCACTCTTTTGCTACCGGTAAATCTAATATTTTCTAGCACGCTTTAATCGATATAGATTTGGTAAGTTTAATCTTAATTGGATAATTTTGTAAATACAATTTCTTGAGATGTTTCTATGCAATAAAAAAACTTTAAAATATTCACAAATACCTCAATCACTTAAAACTAAGCTTACACATAAATAGGACAAAGAAGGTTAGATTACATAATCCCTTGTTGCTTAAATATGTAACGTGATGAAATTTTATAATAAAACGGAAAGAAAACTGAAAGAAATTGTTTGCATTAGATTAATATGAAATATTATTTTATGTTTATGATTATATCTTTCTATTTATGTCTTCTTTCTTATAGAAATAAATAGAAAGTTTGAATTGGAATATTATGAAATATTATTTTATGTTTATGATTAAAACTTTCTATTTATGTCTTATGTCTAATAGAAATAAGTAGAAACAGTTTGTATTGGATTATTCCGAAATATTTATGTTTTTAAAGATTTAATGTTGTTAAATAAGTATATGTTTTATTTTAAGAATATGTTCCAAAACTGCAAATTTATAATTACAAGATTTTGAAAGAAAACAACCGGTTTATCGGGACTTTTTTAATTAGTCTTTTTAGATAAATTTCAACTATAAAATTAAAAAAAAATCACTTTTTCAATGGACCCATAAATAGCCCCCGCATTCCTAATTTCTATCAATTTATAACATATTTCTATTGAACATTCTAAACATTCCTAATATGTCGTTTTTGAAGAATTTATCTATAAATTTGTAGAGCCGAATCGGTAATTATCTGAAATTTCCTTGATAGAAAAAAAATCGCAAAGTATACTCCGAAAATTATCAAAAACAAATTTTGTTCTGTTATTTAACATGTTATTATAATTGTGAAAAAAATGGCAGTATAACTTTAAGTGCAAATTAGGCATTTGTCGACATATTTTACTCTCGTTTTTTTATATTAGCGCGCTCCCTCTAACGTTCGTATTTACATATCTCTCTTTCATACCATCTTCTTCTTCTTTTTGAACGCTTACTACGGATCAGTAAAAGAAAAATTGTAGTAATGCTTAGGTACCTCAAATGCTTTTGAGCACCAGAAAGTGCAACATAGAAAATAGTACGGTAATACAAAAGTATTTCACGGCAGGTTGTAAAATGTTACACACTCAGTATGTACATTAACAAGTAATTTATATCTGTTACTACACCGCAATTTAAAAAATAATATATTTGTATTTCATATGAGTTGAATGAGAAAGTTAAGACGTATACACATATTATGCATGTTAGTAGCCATTCCGGGGTAAAGATATATTATTTTTATTTATTTGAATTTGCCAAGATGTTTAATACCTACTTTTATCGTCTCAGTGCCATTGTTTCACAGAAATTGAACATATTCATCTAACTTCATTATTAATTTTCAAGTTTAAATAAAAAACCCGTACTAAGGACGGGTTGTTTCACAGAATTTGAACAATTCATCAAATTTAAAAGTTGATTTTTAAGTTCTGTGAAGGTTCTATTCAAGTTCTTTCATCATTTCAGTTCATTTTTAGAAAAAAATGGCCAGTAATGATATAATAACAGAACTTGAATAGAACCTCCACAAAATTTGAAAATTAACTTTAAAATTTGATGAATTGTTAAAATTCTGCGAAACAATCTGTCCTTAGTGTATTATTTCTTTACGTACGGCTCTCCCCACGGAGGTAAGTTTAATGACATTCCGTGCAGATTATATTATCGGATATCAAAGCCTGATCCCCCGTGAGCACGTGCCACCATGGGGACTGGCGCAAGAGTACACCCGTCTTACTGTAATATTACACGCCTGAAGGGTTTGAGGATTCAGAAAAGTACCTACGTCGTCGCTATTAACCTTTTATTAAAACTGAAATCCCTTAATTTGTTTTCCGGATTCTGAATGTCGATTGGTGAAAGCAAGCCATTCAAAGAGTACATGTACTAGAAATGTATGTATACATTTCTAAACTATTATAAATTTCATGTATTATCTATCAGTCTCACATCTGCCCTGATGATGATGGACACTGCAATGCTGTCCGAAACGTTGGCTAAAGAAGGAGGTAGCGCAACACGGCATAATACCCCAAAAACAAAAAAAACACCACACTACTTTTGGCCGTGAAAATCTCAAATCATACATATCTGTCAGTCGTTTATGGTAGGTATTAACATTAATCCTTTTGTGAATTTTTACAGGTATTTGAGTTAAAATCCTATCTTTAAAACGCTGTTCAAAGGCTGTTAAATTACAAAAGTGATCATCAATAATATTCACCACGATTTCCACATAAATGGCTCCTTGTAATAATACAATACTTCTAAACGTAAGTTTGATGGCATAGCATCTGTATTTTCTCCCTCCTACAAGAATATGAGTCTCTTAAAGACCCAGGTCTAACTCACTGCTTTCTTCATAAGACTCTATGACAAAGTATCCCCAAATATTAAGGAAATTATTTACCAGAGTCTCTCTTGTGTTTTCTGTTTTCATTTCATTAACTCCACATATTTTATTTAAGAATTATTTAAGAATCTCTTCAAATTATTGGTAATCCAGCTAAAAACGGGATTGCAGGCCTCTAACGAATGAATTAAGAGGCTTACTGATAAACTTTTAGTAAGCTGCGAATATGTTACCACGATGTCACGATTATCAGGTGTTTCGCAGTTTACTAAAAGTTTACCAGAAAACCTATTAATTCATTCGTTAAAGACCTGCAATCCCGTTTTTAAACGGATTACCTTATTTACGGAATTAATTATTATTTGAGGAGATTCATGATAAATTAGCAAATATTCATTTTTCTTCCTGTATGATTATGAGGAGGATATTTTTGAGGAGAAAAAAGAGTGAACACGAGTCTTGTAGAGACCACGTTGCATGAGGGAGGAAACAAAGAGGCCATTAAACTCTAGAAACGACCCGTTCTCTTTTGACTACCTTTGGAGTTAACTGGTTTCCTGCAAAACGTCGGATTTCCTTTCCAACAACTTGTCTTGCCATTGAAGTCATTCTAGTTGTCTTCATATCGTGACACCTTGCAGTTTATGTAATAATTATTGGAGTTTGTAGGAGTAAAAGTTTTTAACTGCAATAAACAATATATTTAATATTAACCTATAGATTGCATTAGTCTACGTGTAACACTTATCTAAGCAAAAGTATATGATTTGTTAAGCAGCAACATACTTTCACATAACAGCACCAATGAGCAGAAAAACGAGTCGGGGAAAGAATGTTGTCATTAATAATAATCGTTTTTCAAACAAATTGAGATGATTTTCCTTGAGAGTTCCGTGAGAACATTCCTGGAACATCTGACATGACTCAAAGCTAACGGGAATATTATTATTACAAAAATTCCGTAAAAAAGCGTTTTCATAAAGCACCATATAAAAAGTTTATGCCAAAATATTATGTTTCATACCAAACGTCTCTGTTTCTGAAGTTGATCTCAAGGATTCGAAGAAGCAGGGTGGCAGGAGTGTAAGGGGTAGCGGTGAGAAGGGCGCGGGGGTGCCGGAGGTTCCGCAACCTGTGATTATCATCCCCGTCCTCTCCCGCCTTCACCCCCGCTCAGGTGATTTAAGCAGGCGTAGATTCGGTCGTCGGACATGCGTCCCACATACTCGGCTCTAATTGGTGATTTATGTACGGAAAATAAAAAAAAATAAATATCCCGCCTTTGGGGAGAGTAAAGAGGATTATGTATTACGGGCTGCGGGACAATGGGGTATGTTCAAATGGGTTAATTTTATTATAAACAGCCTGGATATGGGTTCAAAAATATGTTTTACGTGCGGACTTAAGGGTTTTAATGCTGTTTGGATTTATACATTTATGGAGGACTGTATTATTAATTTATTATTACATTTTTACTGATGTTTGATAGAAACCATATAAACAAAAATCAGTTCATTTTTAAATACGTCTATTTGAATTTAGATTAAAATTAAATTAAATAAATTAAAAATTGTAAATCGTGGAAGTAGAAATTAACCCACTTCGGGACATTCAATTGAGCTGAAACTCGTCAAATAGTGGCAATCACGCATATACACGAGAAAATACAAGTATGTCTCTGAAATTGGATGACATTACAGCTGTTAATATATGAAATAAATGTCGGTTCTACCCGATTGGGATTTCAAAGTTGTTTACGCGGTTGACTCCTGCCCCTGATTGACCCCCCTCAGTCAAACCATTTTTTTGGTTGGTTAATTATTAATAGAAATAGATAAGTAAAAAACTTGGTTATTTATATATTTATTTGTTATTTTTTGTAAAATCCTTTGAACTCCTTCAGTAATTTGTTTACTTACTACTTGACTGCGGAGGCCGTCAGGATATTACAAAGATATTAGAAGAACGAGATGTGCTATGCGCAGTTCGTACTGAGTGGAATTGTTTTGCCGAGTGTCGCCGGTTTTGTTCACCAATACTACTGCACACCTTCGCTTACGCTAAGGCATCGCTAAGGTATCCGCACTAATACATAGAACAGATTTCTGTGCGTACACGTCCCGATACCGTTCAAAGTACCCTAATTAGGTAGTACTCCGGCTACGGTCCGGCGGCCAACATAGCATATCTCGTTCTTCTAATATGTTCTTCTAATATCTTTGGGATATTAAGTATGTTACTCTTTAATAGTATTTATTTTTCATGGTCTTCAAAATACACCAATATATTACAGAGAAATATATGCTATAAAGGTAGGTCTTATTGGTAACATATTATTTTGTCTAGGCTCGAAGGGTTAATTGAGACATGATATTAATTAGATAGATAGCACAAAAGTCTTCAATCTTGGTCAGATCATGAGAGGTGACAAATACAAAATTACCCAACTTAATTTTTGACAGATCTGTCATTTTTTAAACCCATATATTTTTAAAAAGTTATTAAACTAAAATAATTTTTGTTCTTAACTTAACGTTTGTCTGATATATGCTTATCGGTTCCGAAAAAGTTAACAATTTCCATATAATTTCACATCACCAAAGATAAGTGAACTTAGAATGTTTGATGATATATATGACCGATCATTCGATAAGTTGGCATCGCTTTTAGATTCCACCCAGGCGTAGAGTGTGTTCAATTCCTCGGCTGGCTAAGTCCTCCATCACAACACAAAAAACATTGATAAATTCCAACAGTCAATTACAACAGTCATAATATTTTTGCTCTGCGTTAAAATAATTACTAAGTGACAAAACACAAAAACCGGAAAGTTAACGATATTGATTGCAGTTTGTGACACCAAGGACTAAAATCTATAAACTTCATATTAGTGATCTACCGTACCTACGGAGTGTAATCAGCAAAAACAAAAAAATATAATTTAATATCACTAAGGTGTAACGCAGGTAGTAATTAAATTTACTTATAAAATGCATTGCAATATTTGCCCGGATCCAGTTATAACAGAAGAGTCAATTTTTGTGTGCTCTGCGTGCAAAGGATCATTTCATTTCGCCTGTGGAGGAATAACAGAGTACAGTTACCGTAGGCTCACTCAGGAACGACGTGCGCTACTGAAATGCAAACAGTGCAAACATTCGAAGACAGCAGTTGCGGCCACTTCTAGCACAGCGGAGACAATTAGCGGTAACGAACCTTTGGAGCCAGGTAGAAAAATGAACAATAAAGGACCGACGATCACCGCTCAGGCCCAAACAAACTTAGAAGATCTGCAAGGGTTAGTCATGGATATGACATCCAATCTCGAAAGGAAACAAAATGACATCATGGAACAAAACATTAAAATTTTAGAAAGCATTCAATTCATGAGCTCACAATACGAGGACTTCCTAGCCAGGATCCGTGAAATTGAATCAAGGAACGAGGTACTTACAAAAAAGAACATCGATTTGGAAGCCAGGGTTAATGTACTGGAGGACCGTCTTGAATTCCAAGAGAGAGCTCTAATGGCCAACAACTTAGAAATCAGAGGAATCCCGGAAAATAAAGGAGAAATATTACAAGACGTCATCTTTAACATATGCCAAAAAACTAAGTCCAACATCCAAACCAAAGACATAGACGCTATTCATCGAGGAGCAAAAAAAATAAATAACAAATATCCGAGAGAAATAATAATCAAACTCAAATCGAATATGGCCAAGGAACAACTGTTAGCGGATGTGAAAACATTTAACAAAAACAACCCGAATTTGGAAGACAAACTAAATACCTCTAATATTGGTATTGCTGGACCGACTTCTAGAATCTACGTTTCCGAGCAGCTGACATTTCGGGGCAAGCAACTATTTTGGAAGGCTAGACAAGAAGCGAAAGGGAAGGGGTACCGGTTCACGTGGACACGTGCGGGCCAGATTTATGTTAGACGCGATACAGGTTCTAATGCAATATGCATATCTGATGAAAGCAAGCTTGCAGCGATGTAATACAACGGAAAGAATCAAAATTTCGAGGTATGTACCGTCTCGCTCGTTGGCAGGTATATGCAACAAAGCGTTAACTCGGCGATACAGCGAAGCTATCAGTCCCCAATGTACTATCTACCAAGATGTAAAACGATTAGCGTTAATTAATTACTTCACTAAAAAATTGTACGAACACACCCCATCCCGCCCATTTAAACTTATTATTTTGTTACCATCAACATATAATAAATTGCTATCACGACGTTTCAGCGACTTTAAACATTCTGCATTATTTTATCAAATGACTGTCAACTTATTTCCATACTCATCTATCTATGCAACTACATTGGGAATAGTCTTTAATTTTAATAACATATTATTTGAACGCTGTTTGATATTCTTCAGTCAACTAACTTTTAATTATGTTTGATTTACCTTGTGATACTAGTAACCATTCAGGTATATTCTGTACCTCGAATATTATTGATAGCTTGAATAAGTTAAAAAACTATGATTGGGGCTCCTACAGTCTAAAGATTATACATCAGAATATTAGGAGCATATCTAAACTTGACGATTTCCTAATTTTCTTAGATCAATTCAATAACGCATTCGATGTAATAATCTTATCGGAATGCTGGATAAATAAAGAATACACCTCAAAATTAATTAATAATTACTCAGAATATCACACTAGCATAAATTTAAATAAATCAAGTGGAATTGTAATTTACATCAAAGATGGTCTACAAAAGTAAAAAACAAAGTAAAAAACAAAGGTAAGTGGGCTACCCACAGTTTGATAATGCCTTTAGAGGGCGAAACAGCTGTCACGCGTAATAATAATTACACAGCAGAACTTGTTTAAAAATAAACTGTTTTTATAAACCCAATAATAATATTATTGTATATATAAAAAAATAAAAATAAAATGGAGTTCTACAAATTAAACTTAATAACAATAAATGGTCTACAAACTCAAGTCGATGAAATATCACTACCACAAGCAAACTGTATGAAAATCGTATTGAACAATAACTTATGTATTTTCGCAATCTACAGATCACCCTCTTTCCAAAATATTGACACTTTTTTGAATTCCCTACAATCAATCATCAACAACTCAAAACAATTAGAACGGCAAATAATTTTAGGCGATTTAAATATTAACACGATTCCTGAGTACCATCGTCAATCCGATGATTATCTGTGTCTGTTAACGGAAAATGGATTCATGCAAACAATTAACAGCCCTACTCGAGAACAGGGTTCAAGTAAATCTTGTCTTGACCACATTAACGTTAAAAAAATTAAACATTGCGACTCATTTGTTATTCACACCACAATTTCTGACCACTACACTACAGCTCTCTGCCTTAAAAATAAGCCTCCCACCGCAGCCAAAATTAAATACATACCTCGAATAAACTACCTTAACCTACTTGAGGACTTAAATTCAGAAAAATGGGAAAACGTTCTAAACCAAAGAGATACTGACTCAGCAATGACGGAATTCATCACCAAGTTACATGATTATATATCCAAACACACTAGTAAGAAACTCATATCCAATAAACAATTAAAACTTACACCATGGATCACCCCAGGCCTTGTCAAATCAATTCATAGAAGGAACCAACTACACAAAAAGGCGAAAAGTAGCCCAGAGAATAATATATTACAAACTCGCTATAAAAAGTATAGGAACTTGTGTAAAAAATTAATCATTTCAACTAAAGAAAACTATTTTAAAAACATTATTTACGAAAATAACTTTACACCAAAAAGGCTATGGGAAGCATTTCGCAATATTACTAAAACCAAAATCAATAAATCATCTGAAATTAAATCACTACACATTGATAACACTATCACGTCAGACCTAAAAAAGATAGTAAATTTTGCAAATAACTATTTTACGTCAGTGGGAACCACTCTGGCACAAAAAATTCTCGATAAAATCAACACAACTGAAACTGATCTCGCTAAGGAAACAGACCGTAATCCCGAGCATAAAATAGATAACATTCGAACTACGACACACGAAGTGATGAAAACTATTGACGAACTTAAGTCATCCAATGCGTGTGGCCCAGATAAGATCTCTACAAACCTGTTAAAAATTATAAAACCAGCCATATTATCACCCATAACGTTCATTTGTAATCTAAGTTTTAACTCTGGAAAATTCCCCAACCATTTAAAACAATCAATCATTATTCTACACCACAAAAATGGGGATAAATTACAGATCAACAACTACCGACCTATTTCTTTGATCAACTCTGTGTCTAAAATTATAGAGAAAATTGTTAAGAATCGGCTCACCCTATACCTAGAAAACAAAAACATTCTTTCCAATAATCAATACGGTTTCCGTCCTGGTTTAGGCACTGAAAATGCTATTGCTAAATTGACAAACATTATCTCTAATAACATAGATAGAGGTACAAAATGCATTGCGCTCTTCCTGGATTTAGCTAAAGCATTCGACACTATCTCTCATAAAATTCTGTTAAAAAAACTACAGCGCATTGGTATACAAGGACAGCTCTTCAATCTGTTGTGTAGCTATTTAGATAACAGGAGCCAAAGAGTGCTTATCAACGACACTATAAGCGATTCAGCTAATATTAAATTCGGTGTACCCCAAGGAAGTACTTTAGGACCACTTTTATTTAATATATATATTAATGATCTATGTAACAGTTCCTTTGCTGACCACATCATCACCTTTGCTGACGACACAGTTTTATTATTTGAAGGCAAAAGCTGGAATGCTGTTCACAGTAAAGCAGAAGTAGGTTTAAATAAGGTTAAACAATGGTTAGACAACAATCTCCTCACTCTTAACTTAGATAAAACCAAATTCCTCCGTTTCAGTGCAACACAAGCAGGAAAACCAAAAGAAACACACAACATCCTTGTACACCATTGTAATGACCAAACCACTTGTAATCGCTTAAACTTAGAATGTGTCGATAGCATAAAATATCTTGGAATCATGATAGATAAATCTCTGAGATGGGACGAACATATAGTCTCAACTTCCATAAAGATCAGAAAACTTACTCATCTATTCATGTCTGTTAGAAATATTCTTCGCGTAAAAGATCTGAAACAAATGTACCATGCATTGTGTAACTCTTTGCTAGAATATGCATCCTTGGGATGGGGCGGCTGTTCCAAAACAATAATGGACCCTCTCGCAAAAGCACAAAAATCACTTCTAAGGGTCATCCTTAAGAAACCCTTCAGGTATCCCAGTGATTTATTATTTGGAGAGATGCGAGTTCTTGATGTACGGCAACTATACATAAGAAAAATTATTTTACACACACAAAAACACCGACACCAATATTCATCCATTGATCATCTCCACAACACCCGCCATGCAGGGAGGAATCCAGTGGTTCCACCTACTATAAACACATCACATGCCCAAAGACAATACTCCTACTTAGGGCCTAAATTGTTCAACATCATACCCGATACATGGAAACTGAAAAGTGCAAGCAGTTTACGGAAATGGGTTAGCAATTGGCTTCTAGACATGGGGAGAGTCAAGAGCGAACATATGCTAACGCAATCTCACATACCTAATATGTACTAAAAAGTCTAAGTTATGCAAAAAAAAAAAAAAAAAAAATATACATGTATGTAAGTATATATATGTATGTATATGTGTGTGTGTGTTACATGTGCACACACATATATGTGTGTGTGTATGTACACACACACATGTGTGTGTGTGTATATGTATATATATGTATATGTATATATATGTATATGTATATATATATATATTTTGCTCTGTCTTTTTTATTATCCTTGTGATATAACGAGTGTTCTTTGATTCTTGTAAAATAACGACTAGCCATTTCAAATATAAATTTTGAAATTCCCTTGAAATGCTCTATACAAATACATTGGATATTCATATGTCATAAATTTATTCTGGTTTATAAATGGGTTTTTTTCTATAACTTACTTATGGTACTTACTAAAAATTAAATAGTCATAAATACAATGTGAACTAATATGTCATATATTGATTTAAAAATGTGGAAACTCTATTATGCAATTGTTAATAATAATTGTGTAATTTCTAAAATGCAATTGTTATGTTCTACAAAAAGACCTGAAAAGAATTTCAAAATTGTGATCGTCTTCTGAATGCAATTATCGATGTAATTAAATGTAGTAATTCTTTGAAAAAAAAAAAAAGGACTTAACTCCTTATCTAAAATATTAAAATCCACAGTTCCGAACCCCTGCAACTACAGGAAGGTAGCGAGAGGTACCTAATGTACATAGGTACTCGACTCGTACCACAGCGCTTCGGCAGTTTGGCACTGTATGAGTGGTTTGGTATATTTATGGGCACTGTGATTAAACGTACTCGTGTTAATGAGGTTATTATTGCAATTTTGGAAACATATGATCACCTTACTTATTTTTTCTTTGTTGTATATATTTTTAAATTATGTATGTATTCTTTCTCATCTTAAATATTTGATAGAACATATCTCACTGTACCTTTTTACTATTTCCTTGTTAAAAATATTATGAACTGAATATACAATTTGTCTGTCCTGAAACGGGTATCATTCCCAGTTGGACAGACAAAGGATCATTTTGAAATGTATTGTAATATATATGTACATCTATTAAAATAAATAAATAAATAAAAAATAAATAAATTGTCCGCTTTCTGTGGTGGTAGTAAGATATTTTCAAACACTGTTAGGTTATTCGTAACCCGGGAATGTTTGTCTTCATTTAAATATATTTATATCGAGTCTGAAACTGAAACGTCAATTCTCCAAGCTTTACGGAAATCGACGCAACTCTTAGCCGGTTTCTTTGATTTTGCTATAACTCAAAATTTTTGATTTCGCTGATCCCAAAACTTTCGAATGACAGATTTATTGATTTTCCTTTTAATTCCTGTAGAGGGCGCCTGGCTATCAATACTCGTTATAAAAACTAATCGTTCTCCAGTTTCCCACGTTTTACAGAAACAAGATGGCAACTGTAATTAACCGTTGGGCGGTTCCCTTTGTTTTAGGGTTTAATTTGTTCAGGTTGTCGGGAGATCATTATGATTATCTGTATGAGAAACATAGCCCTTTAACATAATATTACCTGCATTATATATGTAGGTTTGTGTTTCTGTGTGGATTCGTTTAGCAGGCGTGAGATGTTCCCTATTACATATTACGTGTTATCATTATTAAATTAGACCAATATTAATCTTAATTATTCACATCATAATATTTAAGACATTTCTTAAACAATTAAGTTTTTGTGATTTGTGTAGTTTTGTATTAAAGTCATTCTCTAACGATGACACTGGCCCTGATAAAATTATTTTCTCCGTGTTAACGTAAAAAAGCGATGTACAAAAAATTTCATTATGTAATACATACAATTATTGGACAATGCTGTGCGATTGTCACCGTAGCCCGAGGCACTCGCGCCCCATGTAATACAGCCTTCGGAAGCCTTACAGCCTTCGTCATATGAAACATGCTCTACTGCTCACAACTTGAAAAACGCATCGTAATAACGTTTATCAAACAAAATAAATATACGTATTATTTTAGAGTTACGTGGTTGTTTCACGCGTGACAATCTTGATTTAAAATTATGGGCATCAACGTAAGTTTATTGTGTTAGAGACTGAACTTATATTATTTTACAAGGCCTGTTATTCATTTTAACGACGCCACGTTTATCTCAGTGATTGAAATTTGTTGTGAATCACTAGAGTAAAGAATGTCAGATTTTTTTTACTAAAATGGTAGAAAAATTGTTAAATATTTTTTTCTAAAGCAATAAAATTTGTAATCGGAAGGTTACATGTATTATTGATCTCATATAACCTTATAAACCATGCTAATTTCGATTATTGGTCTGTTTTTTTATTTTTTATATTAACTCCACACAGGAGGCCCTGAAGAAAATAATTTCCCTCAGGGCCTGTGTCATCTTTGGGGATGCTGTGTGGAGGGTCTTTTTGTGGAGAGGAAGGAGTGAACATGGGTCTTGAAGAGTCCCATGTTGTAGGAGGGTGGAAACACAGAGGCCGGCAGCTCGTTCCACAGCCGAGCTGTTGAACTTAAGAACGAATCGTAGAAGCGACCCGTTCTCATGTGACAAATGTCAACCATGTACAAATGTTGGGCGCGCGTTTGGCGTGTATCCCGACTACGCACCGGTGCCGAAGGGATCAATGACGCTAGTTCCTCAGAGCATCTTCCATTGTAATACCAAAATGTCTGTGGGTGATTGTAACTCTGGTCCAATGGACTCGGATTTTTTTGAATTTAACAGCTGTTTTCATAACCGATTGTTTTAAAAATTCAGATATACATTTGTACCACCTAACTACCTATAATAAAATATGTTAACAGAAATTATTTTAATTGTCATTTTTTAAATTGGGATTGATATGTAGAGAATTCAAACAAGCCATAAAATAGGTACCAAAATTATTTTTACTGTACGCTTTTTGAAATGTGTATTTTATCCTTTCTTTGGATTTATTAAAAAGCCTTACACCAAATACCTCACTGGAATTGGAGACGATTTAGATAGAGTGGTGGTGGGGTTAAATTTGGCGTCTTATCTACACACCTGTCCTTGCCACAGAGTGAAACTGATTTCAATACGCACTGGAGTTCCCGATTTCGGAGTTAGTTATCAAGGAAGCAATCTAGGCTGCTCCCCACCACTGCCCCGATATTTCCTCCGATTGCAGGGAGATGTTTAGGGACTTTAAGGGTAATGTATTATATTTAGATGAGATATGAAGCTCTATGTCTGCAATAGAATGCTTTAGGCCTATTTAATAATATTATTTCAAATCTGATAATAAAATAATTTAGGTTCCCTGCAAACTGTTAAGGTTTGCCAAGGTAGAAAGATGTGAACAAGATTATCATCTGTATCATAATGTAACGTGACTCGTTTATGGTTATTGAAAAGATAACCTTAAACATAAATTGAATTATATAGTGTATAATTATAAAGTATATTTGCCGCACGTTCCAGAGTTGAATATATACTAAGATACTCTCAGTATTGTCCTGGAAAAAGAAAGATGTATTTGGTGACCAGATATGAATAGCCAGGTACTTCCCAACCTTCTTCTGTCCCATCTCATTCCCTTCCCACTATCTTTAACCTTACAACATACCCCAATTGAGGATGCCATAGTCCCGCTGGCTTCAGACGGTTGGGAGCAGTAGAGGTGACCCAACCCTGTCCCACACTGTGGTTACTCCGTCAAGGAGCACTACCAGGAATTTTTAAAGGAAGCTATATTTATGTAAAAAAAATTACTCTAGATCCTCAAGTATCCCAATTAGTACCACATGTATTTGTATAAATGATGGATTGGTATTTATACACTAGTCAACAGTAATGAAATTTCAACAGCAAGCAAATGATAAACAAAACATTGATAGTTGGAACAATATGAAATATTCCATAAAATTAAAGAAAAACAAAAAATGGTCAAAAGTCGATTGTGTTGGAGCAGAGACAATGATCTTACTCTCAAGGAGGTTGATGAAACAGAGTTCTTCAAGTGAAATATCAAAATCCTGACTGATGAAAACCTATGAGTTGGTAAATAATTGAGTAAATAAAACTTAAGTTTTGAGAAGTTGGGTCTCTTGTGCAGTATTCACATTTAAAGCAATCTTAATGTTTGCACCACATTCCTCAATTACGATAAAATCCAAGATAACGCTAAAGCAAGAGGGTTTAAAAATAATGCCAAAGAGAGCACAAGATACGCCATGTAATGCATTATCACCACCATACAAAGAGTGCTAAAAGCCTTTACAAAATCGCAGATTAAAATATAAACATGCAAGTCCCTTATACTCTGCACTTTCTTCTTTCAATCGCGTACAAATTTAACGTTTAAAAGCCTTTATGTAAGGTTTATTATTGTTAACGCCGAGCATTTGACGTGCGTGGTTTTGTATCCCGCCGTAGCGTTATCTCGGTGGGCGGGGGCGGCAGATTTATGTCCTGCCCCGCCCAGGAGGGATATCCTTCCTTGCCCCGCATCCCCCGCCACACTTCTCCTGCACACTGTTCGCTGTAGACGGCAGAGGTATCGTTTTACGAAGAATAAGGTTTTGCAGCACGCATCAGAATATCACTAAAAGATATCTTTGATATTTCACCATTCGCGCGCCACCCCTTACAAAATTCTTAATTACAACGGTTCTCATCATTATAATAATGTACTGTAATATGGTTTTTCATTGAAGATTTGGCTAAATAGAAGCTTTTTATCACACTTTTTCTGTGTACATTTCTAATATTTTAGAAACTGCTCTAACCTTTTCCGTTATTCTAGAATAACGGTATTAATCGTTTTTAACCCACAAATGGTACTTTACAAAATCACAATAGGTCGATAACATGTTGTATTTAAACTATTTTAGTTCACAAACAAAGGACACGACAAATCTTTTCTTGTGTTGAGTATTTTTTTGGAAATAAGTGTAGCAACAAGAAACCGATGACTGGAGTGATTTTGAGTTTCCATTTGAGAACTCACTAGAAATAATTGCAAGAGCAAGAAACAATAGTCCAACACGTGCCACCATAAATAAAAAAATAAAAGTTACTTGGATAGCTCTATGTGAGGAACTCTGGTAACTAGTAACATGTAAAAATAATAAAATTTACTTGGATAGCTCTATGTGAGGAACTCTGGTAACTAGTAACATGTAAAAATAATAAAAGTTACTTGAATAGCTCTATGTGAAGAGGTCTGGTAACTATTCACATGTAAAAAAATCGTTTTTTGTATTTTTAATGTTAACTGCACCACCTGAATGTCATCAAAGTTCAATAAAAGTTTTATTTAATTTTTTTATTTAATTTTTTTATTTGATTAAAATCAAATTTAATAATATAATTATTAAGTTCTGCTAGTGTATAAAAGTTCTTTAGTATTATAAAATTTGATTTTAATTAAATTAAAAAAAGAAAAATTAAATGGAGTTCTACGAATTAAACACAAAAATAATAAATATATAAAAGTTTGTGTTTCTTCTCATATGGTGTAGGTTCAATGATTAAACCTATAGATTTTGAAATTCAAAAAAAAAATCATTTCGGTTTAATGAGCATTCCGATACTTAACCAACTAACTAACTAACTAACCATCACGCCGTTTCTCCGCAGGGGTAGGCAAAGAGGACGGACCGCCAAAAAACTCGGTCTTGGCACACACTCCTCATTAAAATTCATACATCGTCTCATACCGATATCCTATTTTAAACCGACAAACTTTAGTGTTAAACTTTATCAAAAACTTTTATATATTGTTGACACGTTGATACATTGTTGAAACACAAGTTTGTTAGCTACATAAGCAGGGTTCTGAATCCCCTTGCACTGAATGCTGGTAGTTAATTTCAACTGTGATCAGTGATTTTACATAATTAAAGTAGATTGAAGTAAAAAAGAATAATATTTTTCTTCGCACTTTCTCCCAAACACCCTGTATAATATCAATCTAAGCCTAGGCCTACGCCGTAGCACCGTAGAGCCGTAGACCCTCGCACTCGAGGAGTCTGTTCGCTGATACTATTGGCCTGCTCAGCCTACAAGGGTCAATGCTTCCGGTACGGAACCTACCTACACTACCTTCTGCCTTGTACCCTGTGCTTTGGGCCGCCCGGGGGTAGATTTACTATGCGAAGGGATCACAATTTAACATATCCATAATCGCAGTTTAATCTCACTGGTTTGAGACGTAATTTAAAGCATGTAAACTAAACATTTATAAGAATGTGAAAAAATGGTTTAATGTTATTTTTAAGTGAGTTTTAAACTGAAAATCTTTTAGATACTTTATAGTTATTATAAGAATAGCGCAGACCCGTATAAAGTCGCAGAATCAGTTCCATTTTTGAAAATTAAAATAATTTTCTGCTAAATTATTATACTACAGGTAGGTATTTTATTGCTAGTCTGAATTCTTCTCACAATCAGTTCCAATTTTGTAAATGACATTTAAATTCAAAGCAAATTTAAGTTCGCTGGAGTAGTTAGACAGTACGCTAAGTCATCCGAAGTCAGTATTTTTGATAGTGTAATCTTTTTTTAATTCTTTCACGTAGGTATTTATTGAATTTTAAATGTGAAAAATAAATAATTTCAATCAATATCTTTAAAAGTTGAATGATTTGATCAATACCATGTTATGTTATTTAAACACCAATTTTGGGTAAATTTATGTAAGAAGGCTTCTTTTTAATTTTTTTATGTTAAACTGCACGAGAGTCCCAACTACTCCCAACCGTCTGGAACCAGTGAGACTATGGCATTCCCAATTTGGGTATATTGTGCCGCTGAAGGTGGTGGGGAGAGGAAGGAAATGGGGAAGAGGAAGGTGGAGAAGTAACTGGTTATTCAGTTCTGGTCACCAAACATGGCCAAAACCGTTTCAAGCAATTGTTTCTGGAAAAGATTTTTAGCGTAAATATATATTTTTGTTTGTTTAATATTTAATTTAATTTTTATTAAACACTTATTTTTTCATTACGAAGTATTGCAAAATGCAACAAATATTCTAGTGAAGAAATTGTGTTTATGGCATATTTCAAGACTTGCGAGCGGGATATTTAAATATTTAAAACTTAATGTTTATATAATAACATGTTTACTTAGTAATATAACACGTTTTAACATCTTGCATACACGGAATATTAAAGCAAGTATTTTGCTGGGAGACTTTGGGTGCCCCATAACGACTGCATTGCGTGTAAATTGAGTCGCAAATGATGACCAAGTCAGTTCAGTCACCGGGGACATAAAGCTGTACGACCACAAGATTAATGAAAGCTCTTCAGTGGAAAATATATAGCCGAAGTATTTCGCAAGATTAATCAAGGATTATTATTTTGGTAGCTATAACGTGTAAGGGAATGCAAGAGTTAATAATTGAAGACAATATTAGAGATTCTCAAACGTAAGTACCACAAGCAGAGCCTTAGCATTGCGTGGAGCAGTGCCCCGGCAAGGCTGAGGTCCTGGGTTCAATTCGTAGATGAGATATCCTATCTTTAACTGATTTTTCTGTTTCAAATTTTCGTTTGAGATTCCAATTCCAAATATAAAAAGTATGAAAGGGTGTTCGTTATCCTGAGAAATGTGCATAGCTTTTTAATTTTCTTCATTCATACCCATAAAAATGTTTTTACATGATTTTCGACTACAAGCCAGACTAGCCACATGCTTGTATTATGGTACAAATATTTTTACATGATTTTTGACTACCAGCCAGACTAGCCACATGCCCGTATTATGGTACAAATATTTTTACATGATTTTTGACTACCAGCCAGACTAGCCACATGCCCGTATTATGGTATATTATTTTTACATGATTTATGACTACCAGCCAGAGTAGCCACATGCCCGTATTATGGTACATTATTTTTACGTGATTTATGACTATCAGCCAGACTAGCCACATGCCCGTATTATGGTACAAATATTTTTACATGATTTTTGACTACCAGCCAGACTAGCCACATGCCCGTATTATGGTACAAATATTTTTACATGATTTTTGACTACCAGCCAGACTAGCCACATGCCCGTATTATCAAAACCCGCTCTGGAATTTTTCGGAAATCTTTAGAGATTACGAAAAACTGTTTGGAACCATTGACTAATTTTGGAACACTTTGAATATACCTTTTATGCTAAATATCAATATAATTATAAATTATTCTTGTGATATTTAGCGAAAAATATTAATTATTTTATTTACTGTTTATTGTTACAACTTTTGATAGTTAGACCGATCAATGTTATATATTATTAAATAAGAAGATAATATTAACAAATCTAAACTGTTTCCTTTCGATTTGTTAATAATCATTCTCCCTCTCTCTATGATATATTAATAATTTATTTATTTTCAATTTACTACTCTTTTTGTGAATGTATCAAAAGTAGCCGAAATTTCCAGACAACTCATGTTATGCATTTCTCAGAAATCTGATGAAATGACAGCAGTAAAAAAATAAAAATATATTTGGATAATTTATATATAGGGCCATTTTGGTGAAAAATCACCTCGCGGGCGCTGTACAAATATATTTCTTAAATAATTTATACTAGAACTACTGACTTAAAACTAGTGACTTACGTCTAAGACTTATATCTAATTACTTACGACTAAGGCCTATAACTACTATCTTAATGACATATATTTATATATTCGTATGTAGAAACTTACAACTAACATTAACATTAACAATCTAATTTTACTAGCGCCAGAAGAAGAAGGAAGTTTCATAATATTTGGGTGTTTTGATAATTAATGTAAGAACACGGAGCAAAATGCGCCCAATGGGTTAGCTGGATATATATTTTAAATGAATGAAGTGAACGAATGAAATTAATCGTCGATCTTTATCGCATTTAGATGATTCGTCTGCCAACAATTAAACCGATTGACGTGTTATGTTTGTAGGCAAGTCAATAGCATTTTGACCTTAGCAAAAGTAGTTGAACGGAATCGCTAGAGAATTTATGTGTAATATTTATGTATAATATATGAAATAAATGTCGGTTCTACCAAATTTTTATGAAAACAGAGTCCAATTTTCTACTAAAAGTACTGCATGTATGAAAGAATATGGCTGATCTTGCACATTCTACTGATTCCCTGACACCATCATTTGCGTGTTCGGTTAAATTCAAATGAATAAAATACTGCATCTTAAAGCCGTACATTTCCAAAAACACAAACGTCTTAAAAATTCTGATCTCCATCTAACAATATTCATTCTTTTTGGAGAGGGTCAGTCTAAGGGGTGCAAACGGCTGAAATAAAATGGACTCGCCCTCTTTATATTGTCTCCGGCTGGATCTGTTTATGTTTCCGGTTTGGCATAGGGGGGGAAGCCCCGTGATATATGGTTTTCCCTCCCGAAGCAGAGTATTGGGGAAATTCTGTTTGAAATGGACGCCTCGAGTGGTTTGACCTGACAAACGAGAATCTTATTTATGTTATTCATGATAGATGAAGACCGTTCATGGCTAGATAGATATATGTGAAACCTTTTGGCGATCGGGAAGAAGGAGATTATAGATAATCTGTGACAGAATCAATAACTTAATTTAATGGTGAGGTATTAAAATAAGAGATCTGCTTAAATACCAGATGACAATACACAACACTTTTGCGGTTATTTTTAAATAGATCTATTTGAATTTAATTACACTGAATCTTGAAAGTGGAATCTCGACACCCAATCTCGGCAAATAGACTCGTTATCGATGACAATTCATTCTATCATCATGGCGGAATCACACGCGCAAATATACGCATTTCTCTGTAATTTTAGGACATGATAGCAGTCAATTATGGATATTATTCACCATTGTCCAGAATGTGTAGACTGGTCAACTCAAGTCAAAACCTTAACTTTTTTGGGATAAGTCTGAATGATTTTTGCCAGTCGCTAAACAAGTGACGGAATATTTAAGTGTCCTGTGGTCCTGACCCACGGCGTATTCTTGACTTGATTCGACTTGTTACTTTATTTTCTTATATTATATCTACCATATGTCTTTGCTTTCATGTACCTTTGTCTACTCCTGTATTTTTATTTTTACTTTATTCGTGATATTATTTTGTAATTTGGACGATGTCCGTTAATAAATAAATAAATAAATTTACGAAATAAATGTCAGTCCTACATGATCGATATTTAGCGAGGTAGGTAGAGTTATTGACACTAGTTTCTATGTAGAAAGGTTCAATCCTCAGTCAAACCACTTTTTTATTGTTTTAAAATATACTTTTAAATAGATGTATTATAGTAAAAAAAACTTTTCTTTTCGGGATGATGTTTTACCTATTTATGAATTTTGTTTTATTTTTCGTGAATGATTGAATGAATGAAAATCTTGGAGGTGGAAATTAACCCGATCCCCCACATCCGATCAAGCTGAAATTCGGCAGATAGAATCGTTATCGATGACAATGCATTATATCGGTGGCAATCACGCATACACACTCGGACATATATAATCTCTGAAATCGGATGTCATTACAGCAGCAAATATACGAAATAAATGTCAGTCATACCCAATCGGGATTTGACTCCAGTCCCTGGGGAGGAAGGTCAATCCTCATTCAAACCAAAAAAAAAAAATAATCGAAATAGATGTATACTCTCTCGCTGCAGCAGCTGGTCCAGTTTATCCACCACCTAGGATCCTTGCTGCAGAGTCTCCATCTTCTATCTTCGCCGAACATCACAGCGGTGCTGCCAAGGTCTGGTATATGTGAGAGGATATTGTGTCAGCGCATTATTAGCAGCAGACCTGCTATTACCTGGACGGATGACGAACCTCGTGCTGGCACTGTTGGTGGACGCGGTGGACTCTCTCGCTGCAGCAGCTGGTCCAGTTTCTTCACCACCTAGGATTCTTGTTGCAGAGTCTCCATCTTCTATCTTCGTGTCACCTGTTCCCGTACTTTATTTTATTTAACTTAATTTCACTTTATTTTTGTAATATTTATAATTTTTGTAATACCTGTATCAACTGTAAAGCGCCCCTGAGGTGATATCTCACAAAAGCAGCGCTTTAAAAATTATCCAATACATAAATAATAAACAAATACAGTAAAAGTACTTTGTTTTTTACAGGTTGTTACTCATGTTAAATTTTGGGGAATATTTTATATTGACTGACCATGACATTTTCAACCGCGCCTATTAATAACTTCATAACAGTCACAGCGAAAAATATCGTAACGCATCTCAACTTACTGTATTTTGCACTTTTGTGCCTTTTGCAACGTTAGAATGAAAACAATTTAAAGACATTTAATCGATTAAACGGTTGTTAAACTTAAAATAAATTTATCACGTGGGTAGGTAGGTAATACGTACCATACACCCAATGTCAGATAATATTAAAACTTTTTTGTTTCCACAAATCAAGCCGGCAACATTCCCATAGTCCGAAAGGAACGTTTCGTGTGACTTTGCAAATATGGTGTTAAAAATTTATTGGTGATTAATTCGGGACATAATGATACGTTGCGAGCAGAGATTTATGGCGGAAAAAACGTAGGTAGAGGTATATGTGATTTATCGGTGGTATTTGTTTTTATGGAAGTGCGATGGACAATTTTATTACAACATGCTTTGGTTGTGATTTGTAATTCCGTGGGTGACTTGTGCCGCAAGAAAGTGACTAGTGATTACAACATCACTGAATTTGAATTCCTTCTAATACCATCAAAATAACTGAAAAATGGTGCTTGTGTTTGTGCACTGATTGATGACATGAACATCAGATAATAGAACCTGCGACTTATTTTTCAGACATAAAAGCTGTTGAATCTATGACGCTCTTGAAACAGAAGCATTCTTGTTATCCAGTGCTTGACAATTACACTAAAACTGAATTCCGAAAAACCACATTAATTTCACTAAATATTATAGGTACTGATAATTACCGGCTCTAAGATGATTACATAAATAAAAACACATACCAAAATCTACACATCTGCCCTGCTTGGACACTTTAAGGCGATGCTTAATGCCAAATCACTATTTTGATTAATCTTTATAACGAATCGGTGTACATTACGAAAACCAAAAAATATTCTTTAGTTAAATTAAAGGTTTTCCTATCGCTTCGCTTGAGTAGAATTCAAATAAAAAAAATAAATTACTCTATAAAAAATATAAATGCAAACTACCTACTACAAAAAATATTTTTTCAATAGAAATGTACGAATGCATAAAGGAAACAACTTTTAAAAATACAGTTTTATAGCTAAGATTATCTGTGACATTTTCACTTGATTAGCTTTTTGGTTTTCTTATAAAATTATTTACATAATAAGTAATAACCAGATTTTTGCTTGAAATCGAACGTTTCTAGACTCCATTTGACAAGCAATTTTAATGCCTATTACCTACGATATAAGGTATACCAAGAATATACACATTTTTGGCTTGTAGCTTCCTCTTAACGCTGTCCGAAAATTTGACTAAAAAAGGAGGAAGCGCAACAAGGTGTAATAGCCCAAAAATTAATCACGTTATCTACGTACTAATGTCAAAATATTGAGTATTCCGATATTGGCATTTGTAAGTACCCAATAATGGCATTGCAATAAATCAAGCCGCTACTCAAGTTCTCCCTATAATGAACAGGTCGCCGAGAGATTAATGACTTTTGTTAGCCAATTTGGAAAATTATTTTTGATGAATGTGGAATGTAATTACTGTGGATTTATTTATCATTCTACGTAGCTGCGTAGTGGTATTATTTGGAAATTCAATGTTAATTCGATTTGATTTATTCATTGGAATGTTTTTTTATTCTTGTTAACGTTAGCTCAAGTGTATTGTGACAAAACGAAATAAAGTCAAAGAATAAAGAAAGGCGATCGTATTTACAATAATTTGGTACTTTTTCATAATTCCTCTTGAAAAGTTCACAATGGAGTGCTGGTACCTACCCTGATGTATGGCAGCGAGGCATGGAACTGGCAGAGGAAGGAAGAAAGAAGACTGAATGCTGTAGATAGTAAGATACGTGTGGCAAAACCACGTACGATCGTGCGAGAAATGTGGATGCAATTCGCGATTCGCGAAGAATACAAGTGTAACAGTAGGATTAAGCAAGGAATGCTTAGATATTTTGGGCATTCATGATGCGAATGTGAATGGTATAAGAAGTTGAGGACGCTCGAGGAATAAATGAGACGATCAATTGAACCAATTACTTGAATCGGGCCATGTCAAAAGTCAGAATAACATAAGGGTATGTATGAAGGTGAATGAAGCAAGGAGTGTGTGCCAAGACAGACTCGTTTGGCGGTCCATCCTCTCTGCCCACCCTTGCGGGGAAAAGGCGTGACTTTATAGCTTTGACTGATATGTGAATATATATCAACATTCAAACAGGCTGGTATTTTGTAATAGGTAGTTCTTAAATGCTATTGCTATGTTGTATGCATAATAACTTACTATTTTGAAAACGGTATTTGATTACTGGTTACCTTGGTTTCCAAAATTCTGAATCATATCTATGAATAAATACTAAACCGTAAATTAAAACAAAAAACCAAATAACTCACAAAACTTTCATGTTAAAAATTATCATTTATTCCAACGATCTGAAAATAATATAATAGTAGATGTAGGTAGGTAGTAACCTGTCGTGTATCATCAAAATGAACGCTATATAGATATAGATTTATTAAATAAAACTTCGAATTTCTCCCTATTACGTAATAAATTACACCCACACAATTTTATCTAAATAAATAATTTGTATCGGTTACAATTTCCTAACTAGAAATAGATACATCGACGTTTTATCATTTCAAATCATACGTCACAATTCCAAATACATAAAAAATAATAAATATCATTTCAATTAATTGTTACATTTTCGAGCAATCGTCCGACCCTAGCCCCATTATTCATTTCCCTCTAATAACAGACTTGGAAATTTATTAATCGACTCGTATTTGTTTTTTACGTGTAGGAAAGGCTTTTTAAATATTCATATCGATTAAAAAGCGATGTCGTGGATTAAAAAGGAAATGTTTGTACATTCATCAAGAGGCCCCTCCCTCACTGGATTTTTTGTCTTTGTATTTTATTGGAGAGACGACGCACCACTGTTCTTATGTTTGTTTATTTGTACATTCGATGGATTCCATAGCCAGCAATACATTATGGTGAATGTTGGGTAAACGGATGCAGTGTCTTTATTGAATGGAATGGATAATAATGGGCATACTTATGAGATAGAAAATAATGGGTTTAATAGTGGGTATGCTTATGAGATATAAAATAATGGGTATATTGATGGGTATACTTATGTGATAGACAATAATGGGTATACTTATAAGATAGATAATAATGGTTAAAATTATGGGTATAATTATGAGATAGATAATAGTGGGTATGATTATGAGATAGACAATAGTGAGTATACATATTATTACTTTTATAACGCCACAGTTCACTGTCCTAAAGTTTTGAAGTCTAAAAATATTTTTAAAGTTCTTAATTTATTACTAACTACCTGTAACCTAGCACGCGTTGCTGTGGTCCAGTCTATCTGTGCAAATATAGAGACAATAGCGCGTTTACCCTTTTTAAAAAGAAACATCTTTTTACCAGTCACAGGTAACATCTATATAATATAGGTATATAAAACACACGTATTCGAATGCAATGTTGTGTCAAAATTTCAAAGTAATCGGTGAAGAACTTTCGGAGATTTAAGACTTTGAACAAACGAACATTTTTTATTTATTAAGATTTATGTGAAGCGTAGTGAAGTCCTGTAAACACGACCGTTTGGAACTTCATGTAAGTAAATTTGTTTCTGTTCTGAAATCTGCTGCATCCACTTTATTATTCCAGCAAGTCTTACTTTGACTAGATGGCTAAGTTCAACTAGTTATTTGTGGGGTTTTGCGTTTTCGAAAATCTGCTTCATCTATTTTATAATTCAAGCAAGCCTTGCTTTGACTAGATGGCTAAGTTCAACTAGTTATTTGTGGGGTTTTGAGTTTTCGAAAATCTGCTGCATCTATTTTATAATTCAAGCAAGCCTTACTTTGACAAGATGGCTAAGTTCAACTAGTTATTTGTGGGGTTTTGCGTTTTAGAAAATCTGCTTCATCTATTTTATAATTCAAGCAAGCCTTACTTTGACTAGATGGCTAAGTTCAACTAGTTATTTGTGGGGTTTTGCGTTTTCGAAAATCTGCTTCATCTATTTTATAATTCAAGCAAGCCTTGCTTTGACTAGATGGCTAAGTTCAACTAGTTATTTGTGGGGTTTTGCGTTTTCGAAAATCTGCTGCATCTATTTTATAATTCAAGCAAGCCTTACTTTGACTAGATGGCTATATGTGACCAGGATGAGTGAATGAGCTTTTCAATATTATGGTACCTAACTGCCCGAAGAAAGTTAAAAAAATATGTCACTTGGATTAGTGTTGTTTCTTTGGACAAATTGTACGATTATTTATTTAATTTTTTTTTTAAAGTTACATAAAGTATACGTTTTATATTTACGTACGTATTAAAGTACCTAGCTACGTACAAATTTTATGATTACAGAGACATTTTATTTGTGATTTATTAAATAAGCATGTTAGACCTATTTTTGTGTGCGATATTGCAAGGTCTACTGTTAGTGGGTTATGTCTACATCCGATATAAATATTGATTTTAGTATGTATTTTGAATAGGTTTATAAAAATCCCATACAATATTCGTACATTTCTGAGGGTGAATAAAGGGCACATAAGTGTCTCCCGCCTTTTTAATAATACATAAATAAATCGATCACAAAGGGCCTTTGTTTATTCTCATCAAACCTTCCATCTCCCTTCATCCATCGCGACTGGCATAGGGATATCTCTGTTTCATTTGTGTTTTTTGGGGAGAGGATACAGAAAGAATGCGGATCGGAGGGTCGCCGATAAGACACGTGATACATTGTGAGTGTGAGTGTGAGCTTTGATTGGTGGAACACGCCCACAGCAGATGTCCAGCCAACCGGTGAACGAGATGGACATATTATTCTAAATTTATTTAAAAAATTTATATATTTTTATAATTTATGGTCGTTCAAAAAGTTTTGGAAAATTTGCGAAGAGACGAATAAACCTAGCATAAAGTGTGTTTTACAGGATGCTGTTTTTCACACCGCTCCTCATATAGAAAATATATCGGTACCCACATGAAAAATCTTTGATTTGCACGACGGCCTCCGTGGTCGAGGGGTAAGACTCTAGCAAGCCGGAGATCGCGGGATCAATCCCCGGCGTGCGCAGGTAAATTTTATTTGATTAATTTGTATTATTTCAGAATTTACTCATTAAAAATAATATATATAGTATATTTGTGGCACGTTCCACAGTGCAAGATATTCTGAGTATCGACTTGGCGTAGACCGCAAGACTTGGCACTTTTCGTAGGGTATGTGCCATATACGGAAGAAAAAGTTTATTTTTATATTAAAGTATAAATTTTTATTTTTGAACTTATTTTGTAAGCTAATGTAAATGTAATTCTTAAACCGTATCTTATTTTTTAAATTTTACGTGAATATTATATATTTACCTACTAGATGTATACAAAAATTTGCATACATCCAAATGAATATTCAAAAACAAAATTGCTTGAAAACGCTTTGGCCGTGTTTGGTGACCAAACCTAAATAGCCATGTACTTCCCCACCTACCTCCTCCCCATCTTCTTCCCCTCTACAATACCTTCATCGAAAATCGGTACGAAAATAAAACACGTTTTTTTTCGACATCCGTCTTCAATTTTTGTTTCTTTATTCGTTTGTTTTTGGAAGCGATTTACTGTTGGCGAACAGATAAGTAATACGATACATATTGTATTTTAAAGACACGTGGAGTTGAAATTATAAAGTAAGTAGGTACTTTAAAAGTTGTTTTCGTTTATCCACCAATTCATTCATCGATTAATAAATTCATAGTACCTACTCTAACACCATAAAACTATCATGGACAATTAATAAAACTTCAACCACGCTAATTGTTTATTAATTCTGACCAATTAATAACTTTAAGGTTAAACATGACTGATTGGATACGGAAAGAAACCAAGTATCTACATTCACGTGACTATTAGTAATAAACTAATGATATTCCTTTCAGAAAGCACCGGTGCAGGTGTAGTCCTTTACTAATTACAGTCGTTCTGTCACCTGTGCCTGTGCACCAATTAGTAATTAGGTAAGTGGGCCCCCTCACCGTCACGTGAACAGGACATTACTGTGGAGGTAACCACACATGGTCTGTCTATACAAGGAGATGGTTAACATAATATAGCTGGCATAAATTATACACAAATTCTGAATACCTACCAACCATCACGTGAAAAATATAATTCTTATTAACTCAAATGACATGTTTTTCTAATTTATCTACGCTTATTGATATTGAAGGTCAGGAGGTCTAACACGGACAATCGATAAAGTTCTATGTGAATACAATATTGATAAAATCAGTCATCTATGGTCAGTTGCGATATTTGCGAGCACGGTCAGAATATGATTCCGACAGTCGATAGATAAAATCCGCTATTTTTAGCGCAGCCTAAATGACGGCCGGCGTGGTCTAGTGGTATACGCTTTTGACTACAGATCCGAAGGTCGCGGGTTCGAACCCGGCGTGCGCAAATAAATTTTATTTGATTAATTTGTGTTATTTCACAATTAATTAATTAAAAATAATATATAGTATATTTGCGGCACGTTCCAGAGTGGAAGATACTCTCAGTATCGCCCTGGTGTAAGACCACCATTCAGAATTGAAACGTTGCTTGAAATGGCTTTAGCCGTGTTTGGTGACCAGATCTGAATAGCCAGGTACTTCCCCACCTTCCTCTTCCCCATCTCCTTCCCCTTCCCAATACCCTCAGCCTCACAACATACCCCAATTGGGGATGCCATAGTCTCACTGGCTCCAGACGGGAGCAGTTGGGACTCTTGTGCGGTATTACTTATCAAAAAAAAAAAAAAAAAGCCTCCAAGGTATCGGATAAGCTGTCAATAAGCACAACTTTTTGGATAATGTCGTTCGTTATACAAAATCACTCGAGAATTCGGTATAAAATCAATGGCTGTTGAACCTATCGAACCGATGTTGTAAAGTTATCGTTTTATTTTTTTATTTTTTTATATATATATATATATAAATTACAAACAATACATAACAAAATGAACCTTTGTCTGTCCAACTGGGAAGGATTCCCGTTTCAGGACAGCCAAATTGAGTATTTAGGACATAATATTCTTACAATGGAATGGCGATGCTGTCAAAACAAATTTTGGGAACATTGTTGATTGCATTCGAAGTGACAGGATGGTTTCTTTATCCTCGAAAGAATCGCAAAGTATAGTTAGAATTTCCACATTTATAAATCAGCATAAGACATATGAATCCTATAGTAATTTTTTTTAGAATTTCCTAGGTAATATATTCCGTATGACATGAATTTCCAATTTTAAAATTTCGAATCTTTATTTATTAAATGGCTAGTCATTATTATACAGTAATCGTATTATACAGTTTTGTAAATTTAAATAATAGCAACAATGAAGATCAAGTATTAGGAACAAAAATAACCATTTTTAAACTTGAAATAAAAAGTGACTTTAGATCCTTATCTCTCATAAGTATAAAATAGCCTTTTGGAATATAAAAAAAAAAAATTAACAGAATATTATCAACGTTATTATATTTTTTTCTATCTAAGTAGGTACTTAAATGTACTAAAAAAAAATTATTAAACTTTGTTTTTTCACAGTTGATTTCGGATGGATCGTAAAAACATAACTAATTACAATTCATACACGGTGTCCGGAAAGTCGTAGTATAAGCGGGAAACTGGTGAATCTACATCACGTAGAGAATCTGAGTATTCATTTTTTTTTGTTATCTTATCAATTTTCGATTTTTTTTTCGGCATCTAAGGGTTAGAAAATTTTTGGAGCCGGGTCGACGCTTCGATGCGTCAAACAGCTGCATAAAGGTATATATATCATTGTATAAAGGTATCTATCATAATATATAGTAAGACGCGGGCTCAAATCCCGGCGTGGGCAAGTAAATTTTATTCGATTAGTTTGTGTTATTTCAGAATTTATTAATTAAAAATAATATATAGTATAATTGCGGTACGTTCCATAGTGGAATATACTCTCAGTATCGCCCTCGTGTAAGAACACCATTCAGAATTAAACGTTACTTGAACTGGCTTTGCACGTGTTTGGTGACCAGAACTGAATAGCCAGGCACTCTCACACCTTCTTCTTCTCATCTCCTTCCCCTCCCTACAACCTTTAGCCTCGCAACATACCCCAATTGGGGATGCCATAGTCTCATTGCCTCAGACGGTTGGAAGCAGTGCCTTCCATACAAACTTGAATGGAAACAAATGTTCCATTTAGCCTAATACAACGGAAACGGTACTTGATTTAGGGGGTTTTTCACTATCTCTGATTATGTTCTGACCAAGCACTAATCCGCGGATTAGTCATTTTTTCGTTTTCACTATATCTGAATAACGCTAACGCTCGGGTTAAAGTTAGATTTGACTAATCAGTGCTCGAACTTCACGTTAGGCGCTATTCCTCGAATCAAAGATGGCGTCAAAACATTCCGAGTTTAACAGCTGAGAAGTGAGTCGAATTTTGTAGAATGAATTTGAATGCTTGTATGATCCATCCTGAATTATTTGATTGTGTTCAAAATAAGAAACAATGTATTAATTCGACACGAATCTATCTAAAATGACCTGATAATCAACATAACATAACCAAAAAAATGCACACTTCGCGGTGTGCGGACTGTGACGCATGACAGCCGTGGCAGTAGATGGAGAAACTGCAAACATTTTGCGATGTTGCCAGACTATTTCGAGTGTTATCTATCCGGCAGCTCGAAACAATGGTGAAACGGTCGCCGTTGAATAACGAAGTTATTCTGAACTTTAAAGCCAGCCAACGGATAGCTATTCAGATATTTAGCCCGACATAGTGAAATACCCCCTTAGGGTACTAGATTGGTGGATGGGAGAGTGAAGTTTTTTCTAATGACTTGATCAAAGAGAGAGCCCATTAACGGTTTGATAGCGAAAATTTACCACCAGATACTACGAATTGAAAATGAATTATTATATAACACAAGTTTTTAAAAGAAAGCTTTTGAAATGGAATAATAATTCTAGAAGCGATAGTCTCTCGGGGCAGGGATCCGGGCCAATTACGTCAGCGACCAGGAAAGTGTCAGCCGCCGACGTCATTAGCGACTCTAGCCTTCAGTATTTCGTGCAATTAATTTACCATTACTTAGCGACTCCAACGAACCAACCAATGCAACGTCCCTCGTCCTTGAGACGGGAACACTCAGAGAGCTGTAGCGACGTAAACTAACAATTTGAGATTGAGTTTGACAATGGCTGCAGAAAGTGAAACAGCTGGCACTAGTAAACAAGTACCTACTGCTACTTAGCATCCAGAAATTATTATTTGTGCCCATTTCTGAACAAAACTATATTCTACAAACAGAAAAAATACAAAAGAGGTTTATATACGTAACCTGCATATGAGGGTATATACATGCTATCGATTCCTGTGTCCATCCTTGTTCTTAACAGGTATGATTGATTTCAACACCTTGGAAGCCCGCCGAAAAAATTATTAGGTAAATTTTTTTTTTAAGTTAATCTCTGGAACTCTATTTAATCCACCTACGTTGAAAGAGTTAGACGGTTAACTTATATGTGCCTAAAAAGTGTACTCGTGGTAGATTCCATGCACTTTGTTATTCTCCGAAAACGAATACTTCTGACTAACGGAACGCGCCAATCAACAGAGCGACTCAACTGCTTAACGATTCTGCATTGACCATGGATATTTTCAACGCTACTTACAGACAGTTACAAAATAATACAACAGTTCCCATGACTTTTTTGGTTCCATGCTAACTCAACACAGTAACTATTCAACACACTTTTAAAAAGTGATATAAAATCATTAAAAACGATGAAAAATTTTTTTTAACCTAACCTAACCTAAACTACTTAACCCAGTTAATAAAGTTTTTGTTTCATCACTTTCCATGACTTTATATAACTTTTTAAAGATGTTATGAATTATCATTTTGATGATTTATCCGGTCACCGACTTTTTTATACTTCGTGTACCTCAAATTTATAATCTTCTCCGTGATATATTGGTGTATAACCGTTTTGCGGAGATCATGAAAAGATATATAAACGACCATGTAGAAACGTTCATCTCCATCAACAATTAACACTAATGTGTTGGATATTATTTCTCTGCTAAAAATGTTACAAAAATATCGTCATATCAAACAATGCTGTAAGTTTAATAAAAACTATAATTATGTAGATTATAGATTAATCGTTGGTCACTCGCATACGCAGATAATTGCTGGTGCCAAGTTGTCGGTTTGCTCTCTCGACGTGTTTAATTATATCATGTCATTTTTCAGACCGCCTTATTTTAGGCAAAAATGTTTAAAAAAAACCACATACGAGTATATATATCATTTTAAAGAATGTAGCCAGTTTAGCACTAAATATCACTTTCATTTTAACTGTTAGTAGATTTATTTGTATAGTTTGTAAATTAATCTCATTCATTTTAAATGTTTAATTTTGCAGACCTCAGTAAGTCCTGTATCTTTGTTGTTGTTCCGAAGACAGTCTTGATATTTTCCTTTCTCAATAGCCTGGCAATTCTGTCTGTCACATTGTGCACATAAGGCAGGAAAGCACAGCCTTTCGACTCTTGTTCAATTCTGTCTTCGTTTGGTGTAGATTTGGCTCTTATGATTTGCCTTGTCTGACTTGCTGGGTAACCGTTACGCTCCAGTGCATCGGTCAGCTTCGTAAGTTCCGCTCCGATTTTATGTTCTTCACATATTCTGGTCGCTCGGGTCACCAATGTATGGATAAGTCCTCTCTTCTGCGCTGGGTGGTGGTGCGAATCAGCGTGTAAGTACCGATTCGTATGGGTTGGTTTCCTATATACAGTATGCCCTAGGCTACCATCGCTTTTTTGCATCACCTCCACATCTAGAAAAGGCAGGATTTTATCTTCGTTTTCCAGTTCCATTGTGAATTTAATTTTGCTGTGGAGAGAATTAAGATGTTCCAGGAATTCGTTTAGTTTCTCCGTTCCATGAGGCCAAATGGCGAAGACATCGTCGACGTAGCGCCACCATACTTTAGGGACAGCCGAAGCTGTGTCGAGTGCCACTTCTTCAAACTTCTCCATAAAAAAGTTGGCTAGTACTGGCGATAACGGACTGCCTGAAATCCTGGGGAGACCCAAAACTTATAGAGCACGGCTGATTACGGAGGCCATTGAAATTCATAAAAATCCCGTAAACATTAATAGAGACGATGGAGCTAAGCTCAATAGTTCTTGGTATCCGGTAATTGACGGCTACACCAGAGCTAAACGAAGAAAACCACTTTAAATTAAAAAAATGATACGTTAATGTTAGCTCAGAGGGTTGGAGCTGGCAACACGGTATCACAACCTCATACATAAGCTCACATTTTTAACACAACCTCAAATAACACATCTGCCCTGATGATGGACACTGCAATTCTGTCCGAAACGTTGGCTAAAGAAGGAGTTAGCGCAACACGGCATAACACCCCAAAAACAAATAACAAAAAAAAAAAGCGTTTTATTATCTACAAGTGACTCCTGCCCAACATCTGCCTCACCTCGCCAAGTCTTCTGCTCCAAGATCTTCTGGTGTTACCTCTTCAAGACAAGCCGGCCCTCCTCTGGAAAACCGCCAACACCAGAAGCGAGCAGAGACGACAGCACACCCAGTACCCAACATTCACCAAGCACTGGGTGCGGGAGGCAGATTTATCATCAATATCAACTACAATCATCATCATCGGCCGTAAAGGAGCATTTTCAACGGTTGAAGACACGGTTTGGACCCGGCGCCTAAATCTACAGTCTTGTGCGGACTCCCGTCCAGTACAATACACCTGCCTATACATACATTTACAGTTACATTTATTTTTTTATACACAAGTTTATATATGTTTTTTGGCATTGCAATATTGTAGTACATAAACAGGATCTCATTTTGCTTTGTTATTTAATCATGTTTCTTATACAATACATATGTGAAAGTCGAAATAAATAATTAATCAATGACATGAAAACAAACACACTGGCGTCTATTTTAATTGAACTATTTGATTATATGGCGCGTCCAATGACTAAAAAAATACCTCTCCTTTCAATGGACGCGTCATTTTAAATCTATAAAAATCAATTTGGAGAAGGTGGAACGTTTTCCATTTGTTTTAAATCGAATGTAAAACCAATTGAATAGCAAACGCGGTATAAAATTCAATTAGAGCAACACTAAATCGGACTGTTTGATTGGTTGCCTGGTTTGGTGACTGCCAACTGTACAAAAATAAAATACAATATTAGACCCTCAGTTCAATTTGCAGGCGTGCCACCCTCGAGAATGGTTTCACGGTGGTGCAGAGAAGATGGAAACATTTATTTTCACGAACATAAACAATATATCCTAGTTTTCAATTCAATCGAAAATTCGCTTTGTCATTTTCATTTAATAACAAAAAATAACTTTGCGTACACCACTATTCAATAAACATATAATAAAAAATGTAAGAAAAGACAAGTTGCCGAATTCCGACAAATGCGCGCAATTTAAAAAAAAAATAACACTAACTTGATTTCAAGGTTGATTAGTTACTGAGAGAAACAACAATCTATGTCGGGGGAGATGTAAAACTTGCAAAAAATAGGTTCTCTGTTTGGGTTATTTAATTAATTAATGCATATTTCCCAACCATCAAACTTAACTTAAAAATGGATCTTAAAATGATTATTTTACTATCTCCCCCGACATAAATGGTAATTTATTAATTCTTGTAGTAATAAGGTTGAAACCAAGAGTGATTTTAATTTTTTTTTGTATATTAACTGTGAGGCGGAATTCGGCAACTTTTCCGCGGAACCTTCCGGCAAACGTCATATCATAACTAACAAGATTAAACATTGCGACAATTCTAACGACAAATTTATTCCGTTTTTAAAATTTCTTATCAAACAAAACTACGCAAAATTAAGTGCACGTTTAAAATTAAATATTGTACGAAACCAGTTACTTGTTTCTCGTACTTTTTAGTTATACAGTGTAAAGTAAGGTATTTCACTGTTTTTTTATCCTCGAAAAAATTATGATAATGTGGGTAGGTACTTTTATTTAATTTTTATGTTGGCTAATGAATTGTGTGGAACGATTTAAAATCTGCCATTTTGGATTTGCCGCCAAAACGACATGTTCATTTTCATTCGTGAATTCGGCGCTGCCGAAGCCATTGGAACCATTTCGAAATGTGCGGTTTTTGATCGTTTTTTAAATCAATAATTATTATGGACGGTAATATTAAATTTACACATGTTTAGTACAGAAAAATAAACTTTGATCTTCCCCACATTTTTAACGGTATTCATAGTTTATGAAAATAACCTCTTACACAAAGAAAAATGAGTAATGCTGATTTATTTAAAATCTCTCCAAATTATTAGTAATCCTATAAAAAACGGGACTGCATACCGCTTCCTGATAAAGTGTAAGTAAATTCGTATTAATATCGGAACACGTGTTTATACACCCGCATTTGTCTTAATAATATATCTTGACGAAATGTTTGTGATTTTTATGAACACGTTTTAGAACATCGTGACAAATTGGTATATTACTTAAAGTTTATTAGGATACCTATCAATTCATTCGGTAATGACATACAAACCCGTTTTTAACAGGAATACGTATAATTTGAAGATATTCATAAAAAATTAGGAATATTTTTATTCGGTGTATTTTTGATGTCTTCAATGCTTGCTGCATCTTTAACAGCCGTATAATCTAAAAGTTGTAACTGAGTAGGTACTAGGGCAGTGTATAAATCGGCCCTTGATGAATGGTTTTAGTGGAGTGGTGGGAGAGGCACGGTCTATGGAGCGAGGGACGCCTCTTCATCAATAACCAAACTAGTCGACTGAATAATGGATTCCCGTAACCATCAACTAGATTGATGGAGGGGGAATCCGATAACATTTATTTACAATTAAAGAAAACATACAAACAGTTTTTTTTGACAGGTTCAATTCATTATAGATTCCAATTCTTTTATGGTTTCGTTTTATAATAAGGTAAATATAGTCACGAGATAATGTTACTCCCGCAGGTCCCTTAATGTAGGTAGGTATTACAAATGAATATAACGGCAAAACTTCATTGTTTATATGTACAAGGAATGATTTCGGAATTGTCTCTAGATCCCAGGCTCCATTTCATGAAGTTGCTTCTCGCACATTTTTAGGCACAATTCTTGTTCACATAGATTGGCTTCGTGTCCGAATGTGTGTCGATGTAGACAAATGTACATGCAACTTGTTACGATTTCATTGTCATTACGATCATAAGATTATTATTGCTTACTTATATTCTTATTAGTTCTTTTAAAAATAATCTAAGAGTATTATGTGTTTGGGGTATAAGGCTCTCGACTAGAAAGCTGGAGGTCGCAGGTTCAAAACGCTAGTAAATTTTATTTGATTAATTTGTGTTATTTCACAATTTACACATTAAAAATAATCATAATAATTATATTCCAATTAGTATATTTTTCGCACGTTCCAGAGTGGGAGAAATGTATTCTCAGTATCGCCCTGTGTAAGACCACCATTCAGAATTGAAACTTTGCTTGAAATGGCTTTTGTCGTGTTTGGTGACCAGATCTGAAGAGCCTGGTACTTCCCCACCTTCGTCTTTCCCATCTCCTTCCCCTCCCCACTACCTTCAGTCTTTCAACATACTGCAATCGGGAAAGTCGTAGTCTCAATGGCTTCGGACGGTTTGGAGCAGTTGGGACTCTTGTGCGGTTTCACATTTAAAAAAATGGGCATTTAAAACAAAAACAAACATAAAATATAAAACAAACAATAAATAGTGTATCTGCGTACATTAATTTGCACATCAAAACGCACTAGTGAGAAACCATCGTTCAGAATTGAGACCTTGCGTTGATAGAAATTACTTTAACTATGTTTAGTAAACATATCTTCCCCGCTTCCAATTTTCTTCAACCTCCCGATATTACTCGAAGTGAGGAGTTACAGACTCCTATTATACTCCTGTTACAGATCACTGGTATCAGTACTGCGGAATAGGTAGATTATCGACTTCACGTTTCTCTATTACCATATCATATTGTGACATTTTGTAAACAGTGCCAGGAAACCAGTAAAATTTTGGCGCTCCATGTCAAAACCAGTAGACGCCTAGGTAGGTAATAACTGTAATCAATAACATCCGGATGATTTGTATTTGTGTGTAGCACCGTTTTTGGGAAAAATAATCTCAAGGACGATGTGTTAGTTCTGTTAGGTGTTAGGTATTATGAGCGCCTTGGCGCCTTAACATTTCGGCGCCCGGAGCAGACTGCTCCAATTGTGTCCGCGTAGGGCCGGCCCTGCAGGGAACGTTTCTCCCTCTTCCTGTTTCAACCCTTCGAATACTATTACTTATACATGCCTCAAAACTTCAGCCGTGACCGTCACCTCGCCTTGTTTAAGATACCACACCGCAGAACAGATGTTTTACAACAGCATTGCATAACAAGAGTGTGTTACTGAATGAAATGAAATGACAAAAAACACATTATCATTTTCAAAAATCTCTTCAAATCCAAAAAGTATAATATAAACATAATCAAAAATGAGTATTGCTAATTTATGAAGAATCTCTTAAAATTTTTCGTAGTTCCTGTTAAAAATGGGATTCCAGGCCTTTCGAATAAATTAACAGGATTCCTGATAAACTTTTAGTAAATTACGAATATATTATCACGATGTCGGATAATAATGGACGCACATTTGCCTTTATAATAATATATCATGACGAAATATAGTGATAATATATTCGTAATTTACAAATAGTTTATCAGGAAACCTGTTAACTCATTCGTATGGCCCGCAATGCGTTTTTAAACGACATTACCTTTATTTTGAAGAGATTCTTAATAAATGAACAATACTCACATTTCTCCGTGTAGGTTTGGGTAAGTAGAACATTTCTTCGGTATTATTCTTATGATCACATCTCACTGACCGGAATGCGCTTCACCATTTCACCACTTTAAATAGCGAGTCTCCGAAATAGCATTGCCGTCTCCGAGATTTCGTCTGAATTACTCTGAATGACCGCCATTGACAGAAGTGGCGACACTTCCTCCCATTCGTCAGGCGGACCCGCCCCCAGAGGAATCTCCAACTTCTCAAGTCTCAATTCTCTGTTCTCAGCTTCCAGTTGACAATCTTCTCTGCGAATTCTTCATCCTTTTAGTTTGCTTTTCAACGACTACATTGCGGCGGATTGTCCAAATTGATTGAATTACGAGTATTACGGCCTGGAGTATACGTGTTGGAAGTTTTGAACCATTTCTTTCGGGTCTTTAAATTGTTTGAGCCAGGAATATTCATATAAATTAACATGAATAATTAAATTAGCATTCGATGAATATCTCTGAAATTCTGATTGATGGTTTGTTGATTCTGATTGTTGAATTTCGTAATGATTACATTCCCTCGCAATTAAAATAATTTTCTGATAAACTGCGTATTAGATTATTGATAAGTAATTACAATTACTTTCCTCCTCGTCTGAATTCTTCGCACAATCAGATGGAATTTTGAAAATGACTCTTAAATTCAAAGCTAATCCGAATTCCAGAGAAAATAAGTATTAAATGGGATTTCAGGAGGTTTTCCGATAAACTTTCAGTAAATTCCTAATATATCGGGACACGTGTTCATACACCTGCATTTGCCTACAATATACAATGGCGAAATGCGGATATATTAGGATTTTTATGAACACGTTTTCCGACATCGTGATAATACTTTCTCATTTTACTAAGTTTATTAGTTTATTTTTGAAGACCTTCAATCCCATTTTAACCGGATTACGTTTAATTTGAAGAGAATCTTGAAGAAATAGCAATATTCAAAAATATTAATTTTTCCCCCGTCTACTAACTACTTTATTTATTGTTTAGGAACATTTACAGACTATTAACATGTAAAAAAAATTAATAGAAAAACGTATATGTCAACAGTCACCTTAAAAATGTTCACATCTCTGTTCAAAAGCAAAAAAGAGATATAAACAACAAAACATACAGATCAATATCCAAAAAACAAAAGCAACAAAAAAAGCAGAAAACAAATAGAGTAAATAAAAAAAACAAACATTCACAATCTATTGCTAATTTGCATTTATAAAATAAGCGAGACTATTTGCATATATATCTATGTAGTTACACTCAATAGAATTGTATTTATATTTGTTAATTTATATAATTTATTTATAATTGTTGTTAGGTACTATATTTTAACATGATTTTATAATAACTAATTGAGTAGGTTCGTGATTATGATAATAAAATTGCCAATCACCCTATAATATTAATAAACATAATATTGTCGGCCACTAATGACTAATGACACCGCATTATCAGCGAGTGTGAAAACAAACGTATTATAAAATTTCATGAGACCCGTTACGCTGTAATTTATTGTGAAGCAATCTCAGCTCTAATGCGTATTAACCACCTCCGTGGTATTAGCCAGTACCAATACTGTTATTTAGCGGATAAATAATGCTAGACTCACGGCTGTCAATGTGTCCGATAGGCGGGCTGACAGTAGTAGTTGACAGTGACAGGTGAACTGTCAGTGTCAACCGCGGACACGCCCCCTTGAGACCGTATGCGTTGGGCTATTATGTATGTTTATATATAGTGGGTCACTACTCTTGTAGGAATTGGAGTGGTGTAGGTGAATGAGACAATAATCAGTTTTTGTGACTGTGTAAATCATTTTTTTCAAATGAATATTAGTTAATGAAGCACTATTTAATTTGATGAATTATAGATAATAAACTATTTTATGTGATGAATATTAATTTATTAAAAACTATTTAATGTAATGCATATTAGTTATTGAAGCACTATTTAATGCGATGGATTTTTCTTGATGAATCACTATTTAATCTTACTGTGATGAATATTAGATAATGGAAAACAATTTAATGTGATGAATAATAGATAATGATTCACTATTGAATGTGATAAATTTTATTTAATGAAGCACTATTTAATCTTACTGTGATGAATATTAGATAATGGAACACTATTTAAGGTGATGAATATTAATTAATGAAGCACTATTGAATGTGATGAATAATAGTTAATGAAGCACTATTTAATGTGATTAATTTTATTTAATGAAGAACTATTTAATCTTACTGTGATGAATATTAGATAATGGAACACTATTTAATGTGATAAATATTTCTTAATAAAGCACTATTAATTTTATGTAATTATTATTTTATATTATTAATGAAGCATTATTGAATGTGATGAATAATAGTTAATTAAGAACTATTTAATATGGTGAATATTAGTAAATGAAGCACTGTGATATGTACCATGTAAAAAAAACAAATAATAAATGATTTGGAAGATGCAGGGGTTTTCCTGCATACAGATCATGTTTATAAATAAACTTTTAAAAATATATTTTTATCACAAAAAAATGAAACCCAGGTCATGCAAATATCTTCAAATTTCTGCTTATAACTTAACTATAATTAACTCCAAAATTTCAAAGCACAAATAACACAGTTAATCCTTTAACATCCGCATTACATTTCAATCATAGTACCCATATATATTTTTTTTCATCTCATGAACACCCTTCATACATGTCTCACATTCTCTATATAATTTAATATTTATTAAATTCAATATTTTCACTCCAACAATGTAATCAACTGATTTAATGAATCAATATGTTAACTTCGTAACTATGCAATTAATATAAATGTGTCATTTATTTATTTAACATCTACAGTATAAATGTAGGTAATATAAACAATAAATCATATCAGAAAGTATAAAATGAACAGAAACTCTAGACGGATATAAAATTAAATGATACAAGGATATGAAAAACTTATAGACTTAGGTTAAATTAATATTGATTTAAAATATATGATATTATAGCCTTCTTTACCTACCTCCCGTGGAGTTTAATACATTCGCCACATCTGCATATCTATTACTAACTTCATGTAATCTAATTGCAAGCGAGTGTTAAGTCCCGGTATTGTTACATTTAAACATGATTTTGGAACGAGTAGCTCTCGTAGGTATATGAAATTCAATGAGATTAAGTAAATCCAGGCTTTGTTTGTCCCCTATAGACTCAAAAACTACTACTAGATTTCATGATACTACATGAAGGGAATGGTAAAAATAGTCGGGGACGGCCGAGGAAGACATGAATCGAATAATTAATAGTAGTAAAATGAGTAGTATGTGATGAACGAAGAATGAGGTGTAAAGAGAATGTATGACGTGGCAGTGATCGGTAGAAGAAGTTGGGGACGCCCGACTAACTAAATTAACCTCAAAACTTTATCCCAAACCATTAATAACCCCCAGTAACGCCGGGTACACGCCTGCTAGTATATAATAGATTAAAAAGTAATAAATTCTAATCAATCGTATTATGCAATACATCAAAATGCCAACTTCGTCGACTATAAAAGACGGATATCTCTTATCACGGAGGGCGAGACAACATAAAAAAATGTATTGTAATTTTTATTGCATGAAATAAAAAATGAACGCACTTCAGTGTTCAATTGACAACCTTATTACAAGAAGAAATCTCCTCGATAATGATCAATGAAAATTAACACAGATGGTGATTGGTTGTGTTGCGAATAAACAATAATTATTTCCAGCATCTTGAAGGAACACTTCCTTAGCATTCGAAAGACCTTTATAATGAAGCTCGTATCGGTCAGAGATCTCGCGCCTCACTCACTAGGCACGTCCGCAGTTGTATGTGTTATGCTACGTATACATCCGCGAGCCGAACTGCCGAACTGAACCTCAACTTATGAGAAAGAAACGAAGCAACCGCAAATGGCGCGAAACGCCGCTTGCAGTTGATTCGTTCCTTTCCCGTAATTCGTGGTACTGTTCGCGTTTCGGTTTGTAAATGTATACGTACCCGTATTCAGGTATAGTGGTTCAGAGGATGGTAGCGGACTGGGAGTGCTCGCTGTTGGCAAATAACCATAATTATCAGGAGAGCAGCAACCCGCGAGGGTCAGCTGATCACATCGGAGGAGGGAAGTGATACCAATATTTTTAAAAATCGACAAACAACTTTTATACGTGTATATTTTATTTACATCCGGAAAGAAAGATATCTTCTATCATCAAACATATCAATTTCGGTTGTCTGTGCTGTGCGTTCTGCGTAAAATCTGGTTTAATGAACTTGAATTTGCTTTGAATCAAGAATTCAGATAATAATGTGATTTTTTACGGGTCTGCGTTAATAAAATATAAATAAATATGTCTGTGGGTGGGTGGGTTTATTGTTTAAACAAATCTACAGCTTTATTCCGAGAATGGAGAAATTTTGCACACTTGACTTTCAAAATAAGAGAAAGTTCACTGTGTACATGAGATTTTGAAAAAAACGTTCCCACCCCGTTTTTCCACCCCTTAAAGTAGAATTTTGATAAGTACTAGTGTTGATAAAATTTCGCAAACTTGACTAAGAAAAAAAAATGTCTGTGTAAAGACTGGACAACGCCGGAGACTAGTTCTTATATAATGCAATTCATACTATAGATGGTACCTCCAAAGCAGTGATTGCCACTTTAATCCGATTGTCCGTTGAGTCTCCAGCAAATCTCTGCATGCTTGCCGGTAAATGTTCGTTAAGTACACAGGTTCTCAAACTTATTTCGACCACCGCCCACTTTGAGATAAAAAAAAATTATGCTCCCTTATTTTTTTACTTACCTTTTTACATGACCATCTGTTGCGTATCTTAAAAACAGTTATTGCAAATATATATTTTTATTCATGCATTGTTATATGGATAGGATAGATATATACGTATGTTACCCATATCATATTTCTGAGATCAAATAAAGTATCAAATAGAAGAAATAAAACTCACACTTTAAAAGTATTTTTTATTAACATCAAAAGACGGCTTCCAATTTACAACTTATCTAATATGAAGGATGAATCTGATGAATTTCAACGGTTTTGTAATATCAGCCTCGAATTCTTTTTAGTTAGCAACGTAGCGACAACACTAAATCCAAGTTCACACAAATACATTCACGTTCATACTATATATCATGATTAAAATGAAGTAAAACAAACTATTATTATTTAATTAATTTTTATAGATAAAATTTGTCTGTCGTCGCCCCTCTAGATTTTCTTAACGCCCCCTAATTTTTATTGAGCCTTCTACTGTACCCCTGAAAGCCCCCAGTGCCCACAAGGGGGCGTTATCACCTACTTTGAGAAAAACTGGTTTAATACCCGCAAAATGTTTTATTTCATAGTAATATGTAATGTCAAACCAAAAAATTAATATTTCTTCGAAAATACGACTGTTGAAATGTTGACTGCTCAGAGTAAAATTCTCAATTCAAATCCACTAAAAAACGAAGGCTTTCAAAGACTCTAGCTCCCTAGCAATAAATTGAACCACATTGTATCCTAAGTTACCAAGAAGCCCTGATCCCTGATCATGATCACAACTGAACACAGTAATTTATTTGTCCATCAGTCAGCCACGAGCTACCATTTTCGCCCATACCTCGTAGCTACTGCCTACTGTTGAATTCCCCGCACAGATTTTAGCGATGCGATTTTCGCCAAGCAGGATTTTAGCGATTCGAGAAAGTTGGCCAAAATAAATAAATACTATTACAACAAAAAAACGAGACGTAAATTGGCCAATCACCTCAATCATATCAATAAATACAGGTTAGATCTTAGCAGGTAGGTATCCACTTTCTAGTTTCTTTTTTAAGATTGATATAGTATGTACCTACCTACTTCAAATTATCTAATATCGTAGTTTAATATTTTATCTTCCGTATCTGGTGCATGTAGCGCACGTAATTCAAAAACGCTGTTTTCATTTGAACGTTTGCCGCCGAAAGGCGTGCGAGCCAATCAAACCGCCTCTAATGGACACTTTAATGTCATTATTTACCGCCATTACCTGTAATTACACACGTCACAGCTAGCGGAAGCCGCAAACAGAGATTGACGTGTATAGACGTGGCGGGACGGGGGTATACGTCTCCAGACGGCCAGTGTGGAGGAAGAACGGATTCGCGTGCGTTTCATTCACATTTCTAGCCAGATTGATATACTGATAATTAGATAACGGATATGCATAATACCAATAATTGATACGGAAACTCCCTCTCACGACATGGAAGATGGCCGTCTTTCACGTTGGCCAACAACAGGACTTACTGGTCAGTATTATTTAATAAAATAGTAATAAGAAGACGATACCTAAGTACCTAATGATGCACAGTTGTCTTTTTATCACTACTGATAAAAGTACGAAGAGATACTATTCCATGATAATAATACTATAAAAATTAAATACCTACCTACGCGGTAGAAGTGGCGAGACGGAGGTCGCGGGTTCAAATCCCGGCGTGAGCAAATAAATTTTATTTGATTGATTTGTGTTATTTCACAATTTATTCATTAAAAATAATATATAGTATGTTGCAGACTAGAAGATGCTCTCAGTATCGCTCTGGTGTAAGACTACCATTCAGAAGTGAAACATCGCTTCAAATGGCTTTGGCCGTGTTTGGTGATCAGGTCTGAATAGCCAGGTACTTCCTCACCTTCATCTTATCTCCTTACCCTCCCTACTACTGTTTACCTCACAACACACCCCAATTGGGGATGCCATAGTCTCACTGGTTCAACTTGGGAGGAGTTGGGACTCTTGTGCGGTTTTACCTAAAACAAAAATAAAAACGTAGCGGCAGCTACTAGAATAATACCATAACATTTTCCATTTTCCCGATGTTAAAATACATTGAATATACTACCTAATAATGTACGTAGGTAGAAGACAATGTTGCTAAATATTTGTTAACCGTGCTTCATCTAACAAGCTTTTGTGAATGTATAAATATAATTCGGCGGAAAAGAAATGGTCTTTCGTAACATTCAAAGGGTGACTAGGCCGATATTTCCTGGTCAGTGGTCACCGGTCAACCGCCAGTCCACCTGCTATTGATTTATTCAGTACCTACTCCGCTGTAATTACAGTCCAGTCCCGAATGAACCCGATTATTAAAACTATCGGTGATTGATGAGTTGGATTCCGTCGAATGTACTTTAGTTTTTACAGCCCGGCTCCTGGCTATCGATAATTCGGTATTACAGAGCCCTTGAGGTGATTTTGCATAAAAACGACGCTATACAAATCATCAAAATATTATTTTTATTATTTGATATTATAGGTTATTTTTCATGTACAACTTTGGTGGACTCTTTCAACCTACTTACCTAACTATTTTTTCTAATTCTTTATATTGTCCGATTATATGATTCAATCAAACATCATTTAGTTATGTAACTAACTACTTTCGCGGCATGTATTTATAAAGTAAGTAATAAAAAAAAATATTCTCAAGAAGCCTTCCTCTGTCATACTTGCCAAATGAACGTGCACATGCTTTGATAATATATCACGACGAAATGCGAAACTATTCGGATTTTCGTGAACACATGTTCCTACATCGTTATGATATAAGCGTAATTTACTAAAAGTTTTAAAAACGAAACCGTTAATTCATTCGTTAAGGCCTGTAATCCCGTTTTTAACCGGAATCCCAATAATTTGGAGAGATTCTTAATAAATTAGCAATACTCAGCGAGCTCAATTAGCTTTTGGTATCTAGTGGCCACCTCTGGCCTGTACAGCAAACTTTAAAAAAAAATTCATTCGTAGATGCTACAATTTTAACCGACAAAGGATTGTAATCTTTTGAACACAGACGACAGGAGAGTGTGGTTTATTTTTGTTACACCAATACTTCAATGGAAGTTGTTCACAAGAATGTTTCAAGCCTTCGGCTCTGGTGAACATTCGGGCGATATAGCAAAAGCGTTTTCAAAATTCGTACACTGATGTTGATGTTGATATTTCCGGCCATTGTGTTTTCTCACTTCTCAAGATCTAACTTTACTCGTTTATCTCGTAAAAAGACATTTTCAAATATGCCATAGGCCTTGAGGATTCTTCATGATAGTATTTTTCTTGTCATGAATATCGTTCGTAGCCAATTAGATTAAAACTCCGTTATTTGGTCATCTCACCACAATATTCACATTAAAAATGTTCAATGAAATCTGCGAAAGTTTTTTCGATTTATTAATTTTAAGGTAAATATCTCCTTTTTTTTTTTTTTTTTTTATATTTACTCCACACAGGAGGCCCTGAAGAAAATAATTTCCCTCAGGGCCTATGTCATCTTTGGGGATGCTGTGTGGAGGGTCTTTTTGTGGAGAGGAAGGAGTGAACATGGGTCTTGAAGAGTCCCATGTTGTAGGAGGGAGGAAACACAGAGGCCGGCAGTTCGTTCCACAGCCGAGCTGTTGAACTTAAGAACGAATCGTAGAAGCGACCCGTTCTCATGTGACAAGTGTCAACTGTGTACAAATGTTGGGCGCGCGTTTGGCGTGTATCCCGACTACGCACCGGCGCCGAAGGGATCAATGACGCTAGTTCCTCAGAGCATCTTCCATTGTAATACCGATAGAACAAGGACAGCATACCTACCCGACGTCTGTGCTCTAAAGATTGCAGTCCGTTTGTTAAGATTGGGGAATCTATCAAACGGACCGCCCGTTTCTGCACAGAGTCAAGGGTTTTTTTCAGGTATTTTGGGGCTCCAGACCAGAGATGGCTGCCAAATTCGACAGTAGGGCGCACTTGCGATTTGTACAGGGTGAGCAGTTGTGTACTATTAAAGTATCTGCGGGCCCTGTACAGTACGCCCAGCTTCTGAGAGGCCAACTTTACTCTGGCTTCGATGGAGCCCCCGTACCTGAGCTGGTCACTTATAGTTACACCAAGCATATCAATGGAAGGCCTGTTCCTTAGAACAAATTAACTTTACTTTTTTTATTAAATACTTGAAAAATACGTATACTTGTGGATCGGCGTAGGATATGCTTCTTTTTCAAAATTTTAAGTTCAGATCTCGACTGTTGCAAACTTCCAAGCCTGTTCAATTTAAGAGTACCTACTTGACACACTATTTCAATATCACCATTCACAAACAAATTATGTAATAAACTCTCCAATTCCTCGCCTACCTCGTTTTCCAATAAGAGGTGTAATTTTGATATTTTTCCCGTAAAAGATCAATGGTTTCGTTGCTTGTGTGGCACGTAGCGCCGTCTTGTTGGAAGTAAACGTTGTCCAGATCAATACCATCCATTTCCGGCCATAACAAATCATTAATCTTCTCTCGATAGCGATCCATTCACCGTAACTGTTGCTCCAGCCTCATTTTCGAAAAAGTAAGGTCCAATGACTCCGCCGGACCATAAACCGCACCAAACAGTCACACGTTGAAGATAAAGAGGCTTTTCAACAATAACTCTTGGGTTTTCCGAGCCCCAGATGCGACAATTTTGCTTGTTGACGAAGCCACCGAGGTGGAAATGGGCCTCATCACTCAAGATGATTTTTCGATGGAATTCCGGATCATTTTCACGCATTTCGAGGACCCAATCAAAGCATGTATTTTTCCATTTTTATTAATGTCGTAGTTTCTACTTGTCAAATGTCAATAAATGACAGCTTCAAAAGTAACATCTACCAAAATAGTGGGCTATTCAAAATAACACCTCTTATTGGAAAAAATTGAAAAAAAGTTAATAGCAAATGAATATACCAATGTTATCGACATTTTTAGTGTAAAAATTTCGGTATTTAAAACATAAGTAAACAATGTTTTTTATGCCATGATATTATTAATGATAATTTCAGATTATAATTATAATTAACATTTTTAACCACTAGTACTGTTACCACTTAATTGTAATCACTGTTATGTAAGAACTTATTTATTGCAACCATTGTTTATAACCCTTTTGTACAAAATTGTAAACATTTCAATGTTCCAAATGTCCCAAGTCCCATGGGCGTATAAAAAGACTAAAATAATAATAATAATTTTCCGGGATACATATTTTTTCATATATACCTACAGGTGTCCGGGGATAAAGTGCGCTAACTTGGGGAGGTGATTCTACATGATGGCAGAAGTAAAAATACAAATAACTTTTTTAGAAATTCCAATGTGTATTTTCCCATGCAAAAATATTTTTCCATAGAAGAATATTTATTTTCCCATACAAACAATTCTACTTTCTTGCCTAAAAACTACCTATAAACATTGGAATTTCAAAAAAAGTTATTAGTATTTTTTACTTGCAGTATCATATTGACTCACCCCAGAAGTTAGCGCACTTTACCCCCGGACACCCTGTATTTAAAAAAAATACAACATGATGACCAATGAATGTAAGTTATCGCTCACCAATCACGCATTTCAAAAGTCGTAACATTATTCATATTTTATAAATTAAAACAAACTGATACGAATTATAAAGGTACCCACACACGACACTGACGAGATTTACAATTCGAACTTACGAATTGCGTACCACCAATGAATGTTAGTTATTGCCAACCAATCACGCATTTCAAAAGTCGTAACATTATTCATATACTATAAATGAAAAAAACTGACACGAATGATAAAGGTACCCACGCACGATACTGAAGAGATTTACAATTCGATCGAATTGTATCGAATAACTACTCATAAATATCCTGTTGGGCAGATTGAGATTAATTTATCGGTCCTATCAATCGTGCTCCATCACCGTATTAGTGTCTTGGGTTGATATATTGTGACAAGATCGCGTGAGACCGATACCTACGTAGGATATAGTACACGTGGTGTTTTTATAATATGAAACATGTCCGTCAACTGACGGTAAATAAGCATCCCTTAAATTAACTACCGCAAACCTGTGACGAATCGCGGGATATTATAATTGTAGGAATGATATTTTCATGTTATGACTTTACTTGTCAAGATTTACCCTAAGAAAATTAACATTTCAAATATAGAATTAAAATAATATTCTGTTAAAAATATTATATTATTAGTTTATATCTTGCCTGAATTCTTGACACATAAGTTCCAATTTCGAAAAATGACATAATTTTCTGTCAAAATATTATAATATTATAAGTAGATCTGAATTCTTTATTACTTGTCAGAATTCTTGACGCAATATAAAATAGAGCAATTAAATAATCCAATTTTTTTTAATTTTTCATTCAACAGCACAATTCCTCGTGTCATGTTATATTGTCCTAGAACATCTGTTCTGCCGTGTGGTATCTTTAAAAAGTCGTGGTGATGACCACAGCTGAAATTTTCAGGCACGTATAAGCCATAGCTTTCCGAGAGGAATGAAATTGCTGTCGATAGAGTTATTAATTATTTCAAACTAAGAATTGCATGCTGATGATGCGGTACTGATTGCCAATGGTATAGATGATCTACAATCTCTCGTGTCAAGGATGAACGAAGTATGCATAAAGAATGAGTTAATGATAAATGTAAGTAAGTCTAAAGTAATGGTGTTTGAAAGAGAGAGTACGAAAACTGTGTGCAATATAGCTGTGAATGAGGAATACTTCGAGCAGGTGGATGAGTTTGTGTATTTAGGAAGTATGTTTACGAGAGATGGGAAGGCTGACAGAGATATTGAAAGAAGGGTAAATGCAGGTAACTCCATTAATGGAGGACTGAACGCAGTTGCCGCTAGCAAAAAATTGTCCAAAGAAGCGAAGTTAGCAGTCCACAATGGAGTGCTGGTACCTACCCTGATGGATGGACGTGAGGCATGGAACTGGCAAAGAAAGGATGAAAGTAGATTGAATGCGGTTGGAATGAGATCCCTGAGGCGTATGTGTGGTAAAACCATCTTTGATCGTGTGAGAAAAGTGCAAGGCTGATGTAAGAGTAATGAGTAAGATCAAGAAAGGGACCCTTAGATGGTTTGGGCATGTAGAGAGAATGAGCGAAGAAAGGAGTGGAAGGAGAATATACGATGCAAATGTGAACGGTAGCAGAAGTCGGGGACGCCCGAGGAAGACATGGCACGACCAAGTGAATCAGATACTTGAGTAGGGCCATGTCAAGAGTCAGAATAATAGAAGAGTATGTATGAGACGATGTATGAATGTGAATGAGGCAAGGAGTGTGTGCCAAGACCGAGTGGTTTGCCGGTTCGTCCTCTCTGCCTACCCCTTGTCTGTTTATGATATGGTTGGGGTAGAACCAAAACCTCCTAGATCACAAGGCCGGGAAACTCATTCAAAGCATCCTCCTAACTTGTATGGGATTTTACAAAAAAATTCGATATAATTTTTTTTTCAATTTATTTTTTATTTTACTAAAACATCAAAATGGTTTAGTTGATGTAAAAAAATAAATTAAAATAGTTTTTTTAAGGTTCTCATACAAGTTGGGAGACTGATCTAGGAGGTTTTGTTAGAACCGGATTCCATTTAATGGAGAATTGCTAAAAATACGGTAATATTTTTCAAACTGCATAATATTATTACTAATAACTTTAAAGTGAGAACTCGTAACTAGCCGCTCGTCTACAACTAATGACCAAAATCTATTTAACATAGTATAACTACTAACCTATTAATCAACTCAGTTTAGTTTATTATGCAAACTGAACACGTGAGCGAGTAACACGAGGCTTTGCTAACTATTAGTTATTTAGCATCGAAGGGTTAGTCTACTGCGTTGTACATCGAAGTTTCTGGACATTGACCGGGCTGGGCGCCAAATATAAAACACTGAACGGAATTCAAATCGAGATTAGAGGAAAGAGTTAGGAGGAAATAGGAAATCATCTTTCAAAACATCTGTCAAATCTCGCCATACTATTTTGGCAAAGCTTCATTGCCAAATATAATTAAGTACGATCCATTGGATTAGTCAAATTATCAATACGTCTTTTAATTATGTTCTTGAGATTAGATATTTTAGGAATTTAAAGTTTTTTTTAGGTATGTAGGTATTTTTTAATGTATTTTTAAAGTATTTTAGGTAATTCATGTTTTTAAATATTTTAGTTGTTTTGGGTATTTTAGGTATTTCAGATTTATTATTGGCATGGGATTTAGCTAATTTATGTACAAATATCATGATAAACGAGCTATAGTTTATCTTCTCTCTATTATATCTGTAACTGAAAACATGTATTATATACCATATTAATTTCTACACATATTAATTGAAATTATAATAATAAGAGAACACACGTATGGTATAGTAAAAAAAAACAATGATAAAATTATAGATTTAATTAGTTCATTACGATTGAAGGTTTTGCATATCATGTCTCACTAAGCAAGCCTATATTGAGGAATTTTTTTATTTTTTTATTTACATTATTAACTCCACACGGGAAGCCCTGAGGAAAATGATTTCCTTTTGGGCCTATGTCTTCTCTGATGTATGCCTACCAAAAATTAATGTTAAAATGTATAATATTATAATAATATTAATATTGTTTCTAGATTGTTGACATTTTTTGCAAATCTCCACATTTGTAACACGATCACACATGGTTTTACCACACAAACGCCTCAAGGATCTCATTACTACAACGTTAAGTCTACTTTCATACTTCCTCTGTTAGTTTCATGCCCCACAGCCGCACACATCTGGGTACGTACTTGCCTTCGATTGTGGACTTTGTACAATATAAAATTTATTGCAAGTTAGAATAAATAACTAATTCCCTTTCCAGACTATTTTGACCAGCGTAAACACATTTTAAAATTAGCATATAGTTCCCATTACGCATGAAGCATCGTTGTACACCGAGTAGTCACTACAGCCCAATGCTGTGTCGGCAGTACAGTCAGTACACTTACAGTGAGCCCCTCGACAAAAAAACGTGTCATACCAACACGCGACACACGACACCCCCGGGCGGTACATTTTCCGGTCCTTTGTTATGACGTATTTTTATTTCCGGCCCCCTCCCTTCCCCCACCTCCTCCTGCCCCACTACGAGAGAATAGAGATTTATGAGTATGATCCCTTCCTGCGGGAAGTTGCAGTCTTTACAATGGATTGTAGCGATTTCATCGCTTTGATTTCCAAGTCTATTTGATACTTTGTACTTTGTGAAGATAATAAAAAATACTCGTTTCTTTCGATGGATTGAATAGCACGTTTGTTTCTGATCGAATAGTAAGTAGTCTGACAGACAATGCCGAGAAACAGTTGCAACGCGTACAAAGAAAGTAAGTTCATACGAATATACGAATACGAATCTACATTAGATTCAACATAAGTGTGTAATTTGTGACACATTACCAAGGAAAATTACAGCAAACATTGGATTTTATCGCATTTAATATTGATATTCATACGCCTACGTATAAAAAATTATTATATTCATGTCACTAACCACTAGCGCGATTTCACCGAACTGCTAATACACATATTTTTTTTTAATTGAAAGTTTTGGTAAGTCGTTGGAACAGTTATAAAAATAAAAATACAGCGTTGTATTTAGCAAAAAAATCCACAAATGCAAAAACTGTGAGTGGGCATTATACTAGTTATAACATTTCTATGGTTTAAGTACAAATAACATAATTAAATTAGCGAACCTGTGACAAATCACGGGATCGTCTGAATTCTTGATACATCAGTTCCAATTTTGAAAAATGACATTTAAAATATTATATTGTAGGTAATTAGATACTCCGAATCGCTTGTCTGAATTCTTCAGACAATCAGTTAAAAATTTGAAAAAAACGCATAAATTCAAACAAATTCGAGATCAATCAATGAACCAGAGTAATACGGACAAAATTAGTATTTTTACGTTTATTTGTGAATCAAAACGTTATATTCAGATAGTAATTATTGATTTTACTATCATAAAATAATTATCTATATCGATCTAGGTATCAATAGCGCGACCGTGCTCGGGAAATCTATATAAAATCATCGGTAGTTAGGCCTATCAATACGATATTGTAAAGTTAACGATTTTACTGTTATCTGATTACTTACCAGTCATTCCCTTCCCCTAACCTGCCACTATTACATCATTTTCATCCCCCAAATGGAGATGCCGTAGCTCCACTGGCTTTAGAATCTAGTGCGTTATCACATAAAAAATAAAATATAATCACTCTAGCGCATTCAAACGAAAGTTTTAATTTTCAGTTTAGTAACTGCATTGAAAAATTACACCATTTAAAACGCTGTATATACAAATAATATTTCTCCTTGTATAGTGTAATTAAAATGTTCATTAATTTAGTTAAGTAATCGTATAATTGGCTCTGAAATTCTCTCTCCCATTGTTGTGGAGAAAGAAGGAAGAAGAGCAGAGTGGCTAGTGGTAGGGAGGAGGGGCAGACGGCCATAAATATGACAGTTTCTGGTATATTCCCCTGCGTTTCGGTTCCGCTACTCCGCCCATTTTCACGTCTATTTTTCGGTGACTAATGAACGTAAATAAACTAGGCCCGAGGGGCAAGGCGAGGGTTGGGATCAATTTACCAATTCATTCATGTTGCGGCCGGATGCGTTGTTTTTTGGGCTATCAAACGCTCGCAAGTTTTAATGAAATTATTTGGTGGACGTTTCCAACCATTTTGTGGTTTCCTGTTCGTAATTAAAAAATATTAAGGAACTATTAGATAAATAATGGTGTATTTTAAATTGTATTGGAATGAATTAAATTCGGCATTTTCCTGGAGTTTTCTGGGTCCCTACGTAATTATTTTAAACCTATTAGTTTATTTTATGGAAGCCCACGATGTGGTATTATACTATTTGATATTATTGCGATTGGAGCTTTTAATTTGTTCAAAAATGACTCAAGTCCGTTCTTTCTCCCGAGACGAAGAAGACCCGGTCTCATGTAATAGTAGTCAACCATGTAAGTACAAATGTTGGGCACGCGTTTGGCGAGTTCCCTGACTATGCGCCGGTACCGAAAGGATCAATGACGCTAGTTTATCGGAGAATCTTCCATTGAAATACCGGTAGAACAACAAAGCATTCTCACCTGACGCCTGTGCTCCAAAGATTTCAATCTGTTTGCGATATGGGAATCTTTCAAACGGTCCACCCGTTTCTACACGGAGTCATAGGTTAGATGATCAGATGTTGAAAAATGCTGCCTCTATAATAACAATAATAGTTTAAATCAGTGAGGTACTTTTATGGAAGCTTATTGGAGCTTTTGACTCGTTCAAAAGTGTAACATTGCCACAACAAACTATTTCGAAGGTATACATGAATATAAAATATATATATAAGACATTCTCACCTGTACATTTTTTTTTTTTTTTTAAATTTATTTTATTTATAATGTATTACAAAAAACATGGTAAGTAACACATTATTCCCAATGAGTTGAGATAAAACTCATTACGGGAAGTACAGACACATAAAATACATTTTACAAGGATATTACACTTTTAAAAAAAATACAACATATTGAAAAGGAAAAGAAAAATAAATAAAAAAGGAAAAATACATTGTTAAGAATAGAGATTTTAGAAATACTGAGAGACATCTATACACATGAAACATAGTAAACCAACATATGAAAGCGAGCGAAAATTCACTGGTTTAAAAACATTTTCAGGAAATAATCTTTAAGCGTTTTAACTAATATTTTTTTGTTAGTTACTGAGTGCTTTATTTCATTAGGTAATGCATTGTATTGTCTATATGCAATATATTGTAATGAGTTAATACCAAATTTTGTTGTGTGGGTAGACGATGCTAGGTGTATTAGATTTTGGGACCGTGTTTTGTGCTGGTGTATGTCTGAATTAAATGCTGGTTTGATGTTAGTGTGTGAGGATCTATGTATGATTTGTAATATTGTACAAGTGATATTGTATTTAGGTAGAACCGTAAAAGGAAGTATGTTTGTCTTTAAATATATATCTTTGATGTGTATCCCACGGTAGACGGTAGATATTCCTTATTGCTCGATTTTGAATCACTTGTATTTCTGATATTTGTTTTTTAGTAATAGTGCCCCAGATACTAACTAAATAACTCAGATGGGAGTGAATCATCGCATAGTATGTGGCCCGTAGTAGAGATGTAGAGAGAAGACCTTGGAGTCGGTACAGTACGCCGGTTATTGGGGATATTTTAGATTTCACATGCTCAACATGGGAATTCCACGAAAGTTTAGAGTCTATTAATAGCCCTAAATATTTCGTGACTTCTATATTTTGGAGCTTCTCAGTTCCAAGTGTGATATTCATGGGCACATAATCCTTATTACCGAAAGTTAGGTAGTGCGTTTTTTTATATTGAGGCTCAATTTATTAATACGCAGCCAATTAGCTAGAATTGAGACATTGGACTATTCCAGTGTGGCTTAAGTTTTATATACATATATTTGAGAAATAATCACTTTACATAGTCCTCCTTTAATCATTACTTGTTCAATATCAGATGATATCAAAGTTTTATATAAAACTAGTTGACGTGTACCCGGCGTTGCTCGGGGACTTATGGATGGTTTATGGTAAAGTTTAGAGGTTGTGAATTCTAGTGCATCTGTCAACTGGATGCATTTTAAAGGTGGAAATACTATTTTTGTATTAAAATAAGTATGTGTTTTACTTGATCGTACCATGTCTTTCTCGGACGTCCTCGCCTTCTTCAACCATTTACTTCCAAGTCCTACATTGCTCATCATGTCCAATTTTACCACGAATAATTATTTGATTCGTAATGTAACCATTATATCGACTATAATTCGACTCCATATCTCATTTCAGTGCAGAAATAGGAGTTGCGTCTTCCTCGGGCGTCCTCTACTTTTTCTACCATTCACTACTGTATACCATATTTTTACTTTAGAAAATTTACATTATATCGACTGCGTATCTCATTCCCGGGCTGAGATAATGCATAAGTCTTCCTTACAATCCCAACTACTTTCTAAACATTCTTGGCACTAATAAGAACAATTTTCAGAGAAATCGGTCCAGTAGTTTTTGAGTCTATAAGGCACTTATAAAGAAACATTCATTTATTGTTATTAAGTTTAATTTGTAGAACTCCATTTTATTTTTTATTTTTTTATATATTCAATAATATTATTATTGGGTTTATAAAAACAGTTTATTTTTAAACAAGTTCTGCTGTGTAATTATTATTACGCGTGACAGCTGTTTCGCCCTCTGAAGGCATTATCAATTCATTGCCTTCAGAGGGCGAAACAGCTGTCACGCGTAATAATAATTACACAGCAGAACTTGTTTAAAAATAAACTGTTTTTATAAACCCAATAATAATATTATTGAATATATAAAAAAAAAAAAAAAATAAAAAAAAAAAAAAAAAAAAGAAACATTCATTTTTGCATACTCGTATTACTCGTATATTATTATATAAAATGGTTTACATATATTTTTTTGGCTTTGTCTGTCTCACTAGGAAATCCTGTGTCGAGACAGACTAGTTTACAAATATTTTATAATATTAAAATAAAGTACATTTTTCATAAAAGATAAAATATTTGACAAAAATGTTCAGGTTGGTAGGTAGTGGTAACAATAATGAGATAGAGGATTATACTTGGGTGAGGTGACTAATTATTGCACGACCTTTTTCGATGATCTATTGTTTGATTAGGATTTTGTATTTGTTAATATTATTATAGATTACATTTAACGCCTAAAGAAAATTGTTGGCTCCCTACGAAAAAATAAATGTAAATCACAAAGAAACCAATGAGATTCAGATTGTTAGGGGCAGAAAATTCATTTTCACAAAAGAACATTTATTAGGAATGCAGAAAGAAAATTTGTAAAGAATCACATTTAACAATTTCACAATGATTCAACCACCTTTATGGAAGAACCTACTGTAATAACAGCGGGTACAGATGTACATAATAATGCGTGAAAAATAAATCCTCTCACCTTCCACTCGAGATCGCGGGGCAAAAAACCTCCCGGAAAGTTTTCCAATAAAGGCAGAGCGGGGGGCTGGTCGGAAAGGGGGTGGTGGTTGTCATGGCAACACCGCCCTCGGCTGTGGGCGGGGCAGCCCCTCCCGCCCCCGCCTTCCCTCCGCCCTACCCGCCCTATCGCCCGCCCAGCGGAACACGTGCCAACAATCTCACGGGTGCAATTCAAAGCATGATAGGATACTTTGAAGAATTTGTTTTACATTCTGCGATTGCTGGCTTGATTTTATGCTTCGTCTTTCATCACGAAGTAATAAATTAGCGAAGATTATAGAATAACTGGCTTACTTTAACTATCTGAAATTGATAGGAAATTGCATGTAGTTGTAGAGTAATATTGCTGTGCAGAAAATTATAAACATGTCATACGGACATGACCCAGAGAATAATAGAGTTCGAATACCACAGAGGGTAGCTACCAAATTACAAAAAAAGTAACTAACCAACGTTTTAACTAGGTATATGTCAATATTTTCTTTTCTTGGGTGTATAACAGTAACATCTTTTGCTTATTTTAAATTCTAACCATTTTTATGATTAGGTTTGTAAGTTTTTTGTTATTCGTTGTAAGAGCATTGACGAATGGATTAATCAATCAATTCACAGTCAGTTTACAATTTAGTGCTGATACCAACCCTGGTGTATGGTAGTGATGCATGAGACCGGCAGGGAAAGAATGAAAGTAGATTGCAAGCTGTAAAAATGAGATCACTTGAGGCGTATGTGTTCTAAAACCATGAATGATCGTGTGGAAAATGTGGAGGTTTGCAAAAAAGCAAAGCTTGATGTGAGCGTGAATGAGTATGATTGAGAAATGGACGTTTGGCAGGTTTGGGCACGCAGAGCTAATAAATAAAGAAATTAGGGTAGGAAGAATATATGAAGCGAATGTGAATGGTAGAAGAGAGTTGGTGATGCCCGAGGAAGACATGGAACGTCAAGTGACACAAATACTTACGTTGGGCCATGTCAAGAATCAGTATAACAGAAAGGAATGTGAGAGACAATGTAGCAAGGAATGTGTGCCAAGATCAAGTTCATCCTTTCTGCATAGCCTTGCAGCGAAACGATGTGATGGTTAATTAGTTTCAATTGAGTTATTTAGTCTTTAATACTAGGTAGTTCACAGTGTCATGCAGTGGCCTGTGACCAAAGGTACACGTCAATCAGGTTTATAACGGGATTTCAGGCAGTTTCTTGATATGCTTTTAGTAAATTCCTAATATGTCGGAACACGCGTTTGTGCACGTGCATTTTCCTTGATAATATTAAATGATGCAATGCGAATATATAAGGATTTTTATGAACACGTGCTCCGACATCGTGACATTTATTTTGGTATTGGTACAATCTAAATTGGTATTTTACTAAAATATTACCATAATTATGTCAATTCATGTGTTAAGGCAAAGCCTCCTAGATCACAAGGCCGGGATACTAATTTAAAGCAGCCTCCTAACTTGTATGGGATTTTGCAAAAACTATAAAATAATACAATCTTAAGGACCTACAATCCCGTATTTAATCGTATTACAAATATTTTGAAGAGATTCTTTATAAATTAGCAATGTTTTTTATCAGAAAGTTTTCTCCGTGCGTAACAAAAGCTCCATACATCTATTTCAGAATCATACATCACAATATAAAGCCTAAAACCATCTGTGACGTAATTTTCAGCGACACGACTTGACAGGTCCTGAAAAGTATCATCAAACGACTGTGACTAATTACTCCTGCAGCCGCCACTTTAAATATTTACCCACTGAAAGTATAGCGGGTCGTTAATAAAGTTGAGTGAAACGCCTCCGCCAGGCCGGCCCATATTATATTATAAATTATAATGAAGAGAATCATATTTTGTATCAGACGTGACTCCGGTAGGCGGCGACACGTCAAACTCGCGTCAAACCGACGCAACGTGACGTCTCGTCTCTGACGCGCGACGTGACTAAACACCGGGAAAATAATACGCTTTTTCTTTATCTACGGTATGATACTTAACCGTATTATGTTTGCGTTGCGATTGCTTTGTGTGCTTTCACAGTTTATTTAATGGGCGTTAAAAGTGTACAGTGTACAGCTTTTATAATGTTTTTTTTCTAAATTGTAAAAGTTTTAAATTAACGACGTCCATTGAGTGTTGTGACAATGTGTGAGAAATTTCATCTTGTAAATATTATTTTAATTATAATCGTCAAATTGTTGGATTGCCATGGTTTTATCTTTATTTGGTTTACCGCAGCTTTAGTGGATTAATAATCTACTCAAGTTTAAGTGAATTAGTGATGGATGAATGGAAATGGAATCTTGGAAGTAGAAATTAACCCACTTCCTGACATCAGATCGAGCTGCAACTCGGCAGATAGACTTGTTGTCGATGACAATGCATTCAAAAAATTTGGCAATCACGTACACACACCTGGACATACACTCATTTATTTGAAACTTGATGACATTACCACAGTTAATATACGAAATAAATTTCGGCCGTACCCAATTGGAATTTGGCTCAGTCGTTAGCATGGTTAAATCCAGTCCCTGGAGAGGTTCACAAGTTATAAGGGGCTTACTTCTATTTTCGACAGGGTAAATTTAGGAACTACATAACTCTTATTACTCAGTACCTTCAACCATTCGCCAGAATCTCTCAGCAAAATGGTTTCTTTTTGGATTTTGTCCCGGTTTATAATATTTTCGCTTACATTCAAAAGAAATTCTTCTTTGCTCTTTTGGAAACTTTCTGGTAGCATATCTGGTTGGCTGACATTGACACCATGAATTTAGTAACTTTAATAACTAATCACGTACGTGATAGTTGTAGGTTCAATCCTCAAACAATTTTTTCAATTTTTCAATTTTTTTAAATGTATTTTATCAAAAAACTTGTTTATTACGGGTAATACAGCAGTGGATAAAAATAAACTTAAAAATTAACTTATGCTTGAAATGTATTCTTACCTACCTAATGGTATTTACCTACATAATTAAGTTACGATTTGATATACAGGTCTTTGTTTTTGTTTGAAGAACCGTTTGAAATCAGATCAGATAATGGATATTACAAGAGTTGAGGGAGGTTTATTCCATATGACGGTCATAGTAGGTAACTAGCATTTCATAAATACATTTCAATACGGTAATTCAGTAATTAATCATGCGTATCGGCGATAGTAGTTAAGATTTGAGGAAAGAAGCGCCGCATGTTAAATTTTGATCTTCTTCCCATATTACATTTTGATGCAATACGTTTTTGTAGTGTTGTTATTTGGTTATTACTATCCAGTTTGTCGTTTTAAAATATTTCCATAGTAGTTACATCACAGGACAGAGACAACATGTCGGCCGTACCCGAATGATTACGAGTACAGCCGGTGCTAGCCGATCCTTAGGTAGACAGCTCGGATAAAGCTCAGTCAGTTAAAACTTGTAATCGTTGAAGGACCGTTAGACCGTTAAGACAATTAACTTTATACCAGTACATTACAGTTTTCCTGAACAGAAACATCGAGGTCTGATCAGATCAGCGGTCACGAGATTCAGATGAAAAATGTTGCAAGTTACGACAGCTTAGATTTTGATATATTTTTTTTTCTAGACTTTATTTGATAAACCGGCCAAGAATTCGCGATACATGACACAATTCTATAATATCTCCTTCTGTCGCCCGGCAGCCGCGTCTACCGGGGAGTCATAACTCACGGCGGGTATTACCGTACTAGGCCAGCGGGTAGCGGTTAGCGGTGAGCACTAACAGCCAACAGCTAGGAGAATGGAGACTGGAGAGTCCGCTTGACAATCCACAGGCGAATGTAATGACCGGCGCGTGACTCGGCGGGGAACGGTTGCCCCCATCCATCTCTCTTCATCTTCTCCTGGGAGACGCCCACAACTAACTCTTGCAACAAACACATCCATTCCTGAAAAACATGGATTCAGACGATATTTAGTGATTTTGAAAGTAACTTACTGACGTACAGACAACCGAAATTTTGAGTATATTTAATGATGATTAAAACCGTAAGAAGATTTATGTATTATTGAAATCCACTTGATTTAAAATATATATTAATTTAGTCACTAGTTATAAATCTTAGTTGTAAGTCACTAGCTATAAGTCTTAGCGGGTATAAATAATAATAAAAAATAAAGTAAGTAACTGGTTATTAGCCTTGTACTTAGTTGATAGCTATGTCTTAGTTGTAAGTCACTAGTTATAAATCTTAGTTATGAGCCACTAGTTATAAATCTTATCTGTGAGTTTTTATTAATTTTTTTATTAGTTTCCAATAAAAAATGCCCTTTAATAATAATAAGCTACAAAAGATTGTTAATTAACTAATTTAATTACTCACTTGTAGAGAAATATTCTCGTATCTAATTGGGGAGCTAGTCTATTTAATTCTAAATAATAATGGTGTAGATACCTATTTACAAAATATTAAATAAAAAACAGTATTTTTATCTGAAATATTGGACAATAAATGAATCAGTGAAATTGCAATCAATATACCAACAGAATAGCAAAATTATAAATAAAATCATCGGTAAAATATCAATAAGTCTGTAGGTTTTTGATAAAAATGTAACATTATTTTTCTTAAATTTGGAATAAATAGCCTTTCTAATGTTGATGTGCAAATAGTTTTGGGCCCAGAGATTCGTAGTGATTTTTTTCGGTGGAGTTATTAGTTATAAGTATTGTACGAAGTTGCTAGCTATGTTTTAATTGTAAGTCACTAGTTATAAATCTTAGTTACGAGTCACTAGTAATAAATCTTTGCTGTGAGTTATTAAATCCCGTTTTCAAAAATTAATTAGGAATACTCATTTTTCTCCGGGTAGTTATATTTTTTACTACTACTGAGATTTTTTGATATAATATAAAATTTATAAGGATGGATTGTTGAAAAACGTTAAATTAATTTATTTTTGAAATAACTTAATGAGTAGAATCTCAAATTGTAATATTAGCGATTCTTAAACGAAAATTAGAAAAAGGTACGGTCGCATCTAGGACATAGCTGAGACAGAACTGTGCCTTGGCAAGGCAAGGGTCCTGGGTTCAGGATTCAAATTTTCGTTGAAGAATCGCTAATACTGCCTTCAATAATTAAATGCTAAATTAATTATTTACTGCCATTTCACCAACGATGTGTTATTATAGATATTTACTATCTCCATGTTTACAAAATGTCTTTTCGGTAAAACTAGTTTTTGGTTTAGATAAATGAAGTTAAATAAATGTAACGTAGAGGTGCAGCTTTAGATTCTGGTAAATTGATTAAATGATTGGTTTTCAATTGCTTAATTATACTAATATGTAATGATTACACACAAAGGAAGTAAAAGTAGATATAAATCTAGGACGTATTAACTATTATGTGTATAAAAAACATTGTTAATTAAGTTATATAATTTATAATTAGAGTTCTGACCGGATCATGTCCACTATTATTTATTTACCAGACTTTATCGTCTTATTAAAGTAATTGTTAACAATTAGCCAAATTCTAAACGCTTTCTGTGGTGCACTTTAAATAGCAGATTGATAGAAAAAAGCTGTACAATATAATAAGTTATTAGTTGGGAACATAATTATCAAAATAATATTAAATTAGATTCAAAATATTGTACAGGTTAATCGCTGGGCGAGAATAGTTGATGATTATGTTGAGTTTAGAAAGTAGAATGAAAACTGGTGTAATTTTTGATACGATTTGATTTGCAACTCTTCGCATGAAGCATCGACCACCCAAGCTCTGTAGAGAGGAAGTCAAGAACATGTTCATGAGTATTCTCATGGTGCTGATAAACAGAGTGTACTGTATGTCTCTGATTAAGGGTGACAAGTCTAGTGACATGTTGGGTGGATATATGTATTATGTGGTGTTAGAATATTGTTTACACGGGATACAACGTATCACTTTGTATGTGTGGTAAAACCATGTACGACCATGTTGCGAATGAGAAATTATTAACAGAATGCAAGCTCGTTGTAACTTTAGTGTGGTAAACAAAATACAGAAATGATTGCCGATATGTTTTGGACACGTAGACTAAAGGACGGAGAAAGAATAGAGATTGGAAAAATACGACGCCTAAGTGGATACTTGAAGAAGTCCTGGAGGCCCTAAGAAGACAATGAACGACCAAGTGAACCTGGTGCCCTTTTTACGTCAACTCCACACATAAGGCCTGATGAAAATAATTCCCCTCAGGGCTTATGTCATCTTTAGGGATGGGGTGTGGAGGGACTTATTGAGGAGTGTAAGGAGTTAACATGGGTGTTGAAGAGACTCATGTTGCGGGAGAGAGTAAACACAGAGGCCGGCAAATCACTTAAGAACGACCCATTCTAATGTGACAAATGTCAACCGTGTACAACGTTTGGTAGCGTGTTTGACGTGTTTCCCTACTGGTGCCGAAGAGATCAATGACGCTAGTTCCTCGGATCATCTTCCATTGAAATACCGGTAGAACAATGACAGCATTCCCACCTGACGCCTGTACTCTAAAAATTGCCATTCGATTGTTAATCCGTTCCCAGAGTTTGGTCGTTGGTAACAATAATAACATTTTGCAGTTTCCTTTTAGACAATAAGACCTGTTGACTTATTTCAGATTTGAACTGAGCCAACATTTTATTTTAGTATTTCTTATTTAGCATGATATAAGATAGAGAAAACACATAAAATCTACTGGAAGCGAGAGTTTAATTAAGTTTACAGAATCTATTTACAAATTACAAAAAATACGTTAACAGAAAAGGTTAACCGCTTAGTTATTTACATAATACATGTCAATAGTAATACTTACTCCTTACAGCCTGTCTAAATAAAATATTATGAATATGTGTCCATCTATTTGCTTGGCTCCAAACTAATGATTTTCATCTCTTTTGTTTCAGCCGGTGAGTTCAGCTCTAAACCTTACTTATACGCATCACAAGGACAATGTTATTATCACGTGAGTATTTTAATTGTAATGAAATTTTCATAAAGCACATAAATATTTTCAAAGTACATTAAATAACGGACGACCTCCAAAAGGACATCAGAACACTTTCTAGCATGTAAACTCGGCCATCCTGACAAATCGGCATTTGCCGAGTATTTAATTGAAAACGGTCATTACTTTGGATTTGTCCCTGGGAAGTCCTGTGAAGACCCCAAACGCATGGAGCACGCCTAATGACGGAGGAAATTGAAATTAATTAAAATTCCATTAATATTAATGATAATTGACGGCTACACATTAAATAAACGCAGAAAACTATTTAAAATTGTACTGCAATACCAGATCTTAGAGGGTTGGTGCTGGAAGCACGGTATCGCATCTGCAAACATAGGCACATACTTCACTACAATCTGCGATTACACATCTGCTATGATGATCGACACTGTAATTCTCTCCGAAACGTTGGCTAAAGAAGGAGGTAGAGCAACACGGCAAAGTACTTCAAAAATAAATCACCATAACATAAATATGTTGTTTATTGTGTTTTCACCATTCCATATTACTTCAATCACACATCGTTAAATGAAAAACACCACCATTATCTTCAAAATAAATCGTTTATTAAAAATGTAGCTTTTAATAAACGGAGTACAAAACTAAGTAGTTTAGTAGTGACTGCAATGTATCAGGCATTATTTTTTAAATGAATATTCAAACTAGATAACTGATAGACCAATCGATCCATGTTTGCCGTCGAAGCGTAAAGTGTAGTTATTTATTTTTACGCCATCAAATTGGTGTATTAAAATGAAAGCAAAGCGTTTGATCCACAAATCTGGCCGTGGGAATTTCTATTACAGCTTGGTGTCGTGAGGGATTTAATGTTCAGTTAGTTGGGCGATTAAACTGACGACCAAAATAGGAGCCATTATTAAAAAAAGCATTTTTTCAGGGGCAAGAAACTTTTTTCGGGTGTCTCGAGAGAGTAATTTTTTGTAAGTAGTGCAAGAGGACATAGGCAGGAGCTTTAATGAATGTAATTTGTGCATAATTTACAACAAGGATTAAACATTTTTATTTGCATTTATTTAAATTATTGTACGCCAGATCAATCGTCCATTTACATAGAGAACATAATACAAGAATTACTATTTTAATATTTGGAAAGATAAATACACCTGTACAGATATGTTTTAAGGTTGTTTAAAGAGTAATTAATTATTCCACTGTTTTAGAATTTTCATTCAATAACACCATTCCTCTTTGTAGTATCCTGTAGATTCACATCAGGAACTTGGATTCAGGGTTGGTCTTCAATCACGTAAGGCAGGTTAAGTATTTACAGAGATCGTTTATTATACTGTTATCTGTGAGCCTACAGAATACGGAATGAACAACAGACTACCGCTGAGGCGCTCCCCGCGGTCCGTAGGTAGGTACAGAGTACCACACTCTTATAATGCAATAATGTATTAACTCTTATAATGCAATATTTGACGGCCGGCATAGTCCAGTGGTAACGCATTGGACTGCCATTCCGAAGGTCGCGGGTTCGAACCCGGCGTGCGCAAATAAATTTTATTTGATTAATTTGTGTTATTTCACAATTAATTAATTAAAATAATATATAGTATATTTGCGGCACGTTCCAGAGTGGAAGATACTACCAGTATCGCCCTGGTGTAAGACCACCATTCAGAATTGAAACGTTGCTCCAAATGGCTTTAGCCGTGTTTAGTGACTAGATCTGAATAGCCAGGTACTTCCCCACCTTCCTCTTTCCCTTCCCCACTTACCTTCAGCCTCACAACATCCCCCAATTGGGGATGTCATAGTCTCACTGGCTCCAGACGGGAGCAGTTGGGACTCTTGTGAGGTATTCACTATAAAAAAAAAAAAAAAAAAAAAAAAAAAAAACATCTGTTTGACCTTGCGGTATCGTGAATAAGTTGTGGTGATGGACTACAATTCAAGTTTTCATGCACGCATATGCTACAGCATTCCAAGAAGAGCGGGCTATCAATGGACGAAGAAAAATGAGTATTGCTAATTCGAACCCTTGATGAAATTGATTTGAATAAAATACGAATGTATTATCGCGATGTCGGAAAACGTTTTCATAAAATTCGTAATTTTTACGCATTTCGTCATTATTTATGTTTTCTTTTTTTTTTTTTAAAGAAAGGCAAACATTCCCGGGTTACGAATAACATGACAATATTTGAAAATCTTCTACTACCACCAAAGTAAGCGGAAAATTGTGCTTGTGTTGTGATGGACGACTTAGCCAGCTAAGGAATTGAACTCACTACGTCCGGGTGGGAACCAAACGCGATGCCAACTAATCCACTGACCGGACAATTTATTATTTTTAATTTACTAATTATCAGGGCAAACGCTGGTGATGCATAAAAACGGATTCCGCTAAATAAGTATTTTACTAAAAATTACTATCAGGAAGCAGCCTGCAATCCCGTTTTTAGCCGGATTACTAATAATTTTAATAAATTTTCTATAAATTAGCAATGCGTATTTTTCTCCAATGTAATCAAAATAATTATTTGCATACAACGTCTGGTTTTTAGTCTACGTATTATATTTGTTGCTTCAAGTAATTCTATATTATGATTCACGAAACTCGGGTAATTTCTATGCGTCAGCATATAGATATACCTGAGGATTTTTTCCTAATTTGTTCCCGTATACTTAAGTGGACAATTTGTTGCGGAGTCCATACACCGCTAGCATTCTCCTGCTTGCTTCTTATGATGCGATCGACTATGGCTATTATTAGATATGGGTCATGAATGTTTAGATAAATTTAATAATTAATTAATAACGGTAGAGAGGTAACAACCTCAGCCTAGAGTGTTCGCATGCTTAAATTCTGGCAAACTGTTGATTCACGTTGATCATTATTATAATATTTTTAGATTTTTTTTCAGTACCTATTGCTCTTCCATTCTAGCCCTTATTGAAAATAAGGACTGAAAAAATATTGCCATTCTTTCTCTGCCTGTCCCTTTTTTCATATCCCTCAAACACCTCAAGTTAGGATTGGTTCCTGAAGGTAAATGGGCTATTGTGATATAACTGATATTTAAGCATTGTCCAAAATCAGTCAACAAAAATACTAAATTAATTCAACGGGTCTCCATTAGTTCACAATTAAAACGTTTGTTGCCCCTGAAATATAAGTTCATTAATAGTAATCGATTTTACTATTTGGTACCAAACACTGATTACAACAGATTGTAGCTTGTAGCCAATATAAGCCAGGCTCCAGGGCCGGACACGTTTATAATTATATGTAAAACATTTATTTATTTTTGGATTTATCTTAAGATGAGATGTTTTGTTGTTTGTATGATTAAGGTTTCTTGGAAACGATTAAGGTGTGTGACATTCAAATTCATTTTCCTTATAGTTAACTGTATGATACGCGTTTACCAATTGATTATAGTTTTGAAGATGATTATATCTCGAAATGACTTTTGGCCGCTTCTTGCTTTCGAAAGATTTTACCCAATCATTTGTTTAAATCCTTTAAGCTTATCTGTCTATCTGTCTTCTACGAGTATATAATCATTATGATATCAAGAGTGTAGCATGGATAAAAATTAATATCACCGATAAAATTTTGTTAAAATAATTTGATAAAAACGATATTGCAGGCTGTTTCCCATTAAACTTATAGTAAATTACTAAATGTATTGGAAAACCTTTTATGCACCTGTGTCCCGTATGTTGTAATATGCAATGACAAAATGCGAAATGACATCGCGATAACACATCCGATTTGTACTGAGGGTGTATTAGGAAACCTATCGATTCATTCGTTAAAGGAATGCAATCCCGTTTTAACCGGATTACGAATAATTTGAAGAGATTCTTAAAAAAATTGCAATATTTTATATCAGTTAGTTTTCTCCGTGCGTGCGGCGTAGCTTTGTTTTTATACTATCTACAGTTTTTTTCTGAGATTGATGAAATTTTGCACACATGACCTTCAAAACAAGATGAAGGTGACCGTCTACATGATTTTTTTTAAAAACCACCCCATTCTCTTTCTACCACCCCTTAAAGCAGAATTTTTATACTAAGCTGAAATTTTGCACTCTTGACTATCAAAATAAGAGAAAATAACTTTATACAGAACATATAAAAAAAATCTGCGTAAAGCCCGGGCAACACCGGGATAATTAGTTAGATACCATAATACGGGCATGTGTCTAGTGTGGTAGTCGAAAAGCATGTAAAAACTGTACACATTAATATTTCATGAATAAAGAAAAAAAAAAAAAAAATAATAATAATAATATTATGTATAAATGAGAGTGTCTGTGAGTGGGTTTGCTTTTTATAGAAAATCTACTGTTTTATTCCGAAATTGATAAAATTTTGCACACTTGACCGTAAAAATAAGAAAAAAGGTGACTGTCTAAAAGAGATTTCAATACACCTTTTCCCACGCCTTAAAACAAAATAAAGCCCGTGCAACTCCGGAAACTTCGCTACTTGAAAATAACTCTCAGTTTTAATGGTTTCGCCAATACAATCGTTAAATTATAACATTTGCACAAATAAATGTGGATTTAACCCTGTTTTTCGATTGGTATGTTGTAGGTAAATTTTTCGTTACATTACATCGTAGTAAGTGTATTCATTTTTTTTCTCACATTACTTCTGTGGTTCTGCGTTCGGTTCTGTCTGAGTTTGGGTTTCTGGTTATTATCGGTGGGTGTGCTGAAGCACAGGTGGACATCGTTATGTAATTGAATCATAAAATAGAATTAATTAAAATTTGAGATTTAATAACAATAAAAGCAGTCGGTTATTTATGGAGGTATCTACTTTTCGTTTAAGTAAATCGATAATTTGTAATTAACCTTTGAAACGAAATTACTGTTTTATTTTATTTTATATAATAATATATAAAAGTAATAATAATACCGAAAATGATTGCAGATCGAAGATAATATAATAGTTTACCCTGAAACATGATTCAGAAATGAACATGTGGTTTTTAAAATGAATTATATATGTATTACAAGCGCATACCGGTGAGATATCACGGGATAGTACAATTTTTAAAATGTTCATAAATGTAATTTTTTAATTAAAAATGTATAGATATAATATAATACAGATTTGTAAAATTGTATATATCTGCTTAATAAAGCTAAGGGACGAGTCTATTGTCGCACCGAAGTCTTTAATTGATGTTGCGGTTAGTAAAGCAAATGTGAATGTGTTTGTGTCGTTGAAAATTAAATTTATTAACGTTCTTTGTGAAAGAAATTACAGCACATTTGTTTTTATTCAAATATAAATAATTTAGTTTACGCCATTCAATGAAGATTTTGTTTTTAATTCCATGTCGTTGATAATATTAAAAGCAACAATGGTCCAAGATGCGAGCCCTGCGGAATTCCCGAGGTTACAGTAAAAAGATCTTCGGAGTAACCTACTAGAACTACTTTTAGCTTTCTCATAATCGCTTGAAAATAAAAATTAAATTCAAAATAAGCTTTTCTTCACTGAATCAGATTTCAGGCAGGAATAACTAACGCTCATCACAAACATTCGAATTCAGTATGTTTGATTATTAATAAATCAAGTGACTTCAGTGAGTCCATCTCACTGAAGAAATAAACTGGTAAAAAATGTGTGGGTGTGTTTGTAATCCCGAAGTAAGGTCAATTATATCTCATTTCGAATGCTATTGGGCCTAGGAGTCGAGACGTAGTTATCCTTCAAATCGGTATAGAATTAGAATCCATATTAAACTACATTTCTTACAGTTACCTACAGAAAACTGAAATTCACTAATAGGTTTTTAGACAAGAGATCGTAAAAGTGATACAAAAATAGACGTGGTGGTTATTTAAAAATAATAATAGAGTCACACCTTAGTGATTCCTATAGGTGTAACGTTTGACCAGTGAACACAATTTACGCTTTACATCGTCCTTCCATAATATAATATCAGAAAAACACTTGTTTGTCCGAGAAACAAAGTAGCTGTGTGGTTATTGTCGCTGAGCTGTCAATCAGATATCACGCCATTCTCTCTGTCGGCCAACCTATCTATCCATCACTAGCACACGATCACTGCTCGCCGCTAAACGCGGTACACATTGCATCGCGATTTCCTTATCAAAATATTCAATCATAAATGAATCCATAATTAATATAGGTACCTACTTACATCACCACTGAGACGTAGACCTAACTGCAATATTTTTCTGTATAGCATGGTTGTATGACTATCTACGTAGTAGAATTTTATTGTTTACGAATTATTTGTTTGCTACTTTTAGTAAGTTATGAATAAATCGATGTTATAGTTTAAAAAAAATACTAATAATGTGTTTTTTTCTCATTTCTGAGGAAAATAATTTCCCTCGTCGACTATGTCATCTTTGGTGGTGCTGCTTTTTGAAACATGATCTGTAAGTATTAAAAATAAAAATTGATACCTATTTATAAATAATAATGTGTTAATGTAAGACGTGAAAAGTGTTACTACATTTTAAATTAATTTTTTAATAGAAATGTAGAAAAAATTCACGGAACACGATATTTACGAAAAACTGTTCCCCATGTGGAAGGCCTTCGAGGGGTTAAATCAGTTATTAACACTATTCTTAATAGTTATAACTGCATTTTATACTTATATTGCTTGTAAACCCTTCAGTCGGTGTCCTTATTAGTATTCTCGTCTCTCGCGAACATAAATATTTCCCGACATGTTCTCGTAGTTAATAAATTACACAGAAGCAGACAAAACACAAGTCGAAGCCCGTTAGTTGCACTTCACCTGTTTTCGAGAAAATCATCATTAGCTGATTTTACAATAAACAACGCCACAAGACTGGAAAATTGCACGTTTTATCTCCCTGTTCCACGTACACTGCAAACTGCAAACGGCCCACTGCACGGCGATGCACCTCGATAAAATGCACTCTAATATCAGTTGATAACCAAACGCGAGTAAATAAATTAATATTATTTATGAAGGCACAAATATAATTTATGACGTAGCGTGAGCGACCTGTTATGCAATTTTGCATTTACTAAACTTGCGAAACATGAATTTAATAAAAAGAGTTGTAGATTTATAATTCCTGCATAAACTGCACTATTATAATGTTTACTCCCTTTCTACTCTGGTGCAAACTTTATTTGATCCGATTGCTTGTTTCAACGCCTTGTTTACTGGCTTTACGTCTTAATTAAATGCCAACTTGTCTCGTGAAGTTTAAAAAAAATAAGTTTTTGAACCAAATTTTGGCCACAGCAGGTGCAACAATGTATCATGAAGCCAGTGATCGAGTGATTTGAATTCGACCATCAGTTTGCATTACAGATTATTTAAAAAGTGAAAGCATCATTATTTATCAACCTTTAAAACAAATTACGAATACTGGCTTGTTGATAACATTAAACACACCATCAATTGTACCGATAGTTATACCGATGCTATACTCCTATTCAAAATTTTAAACTATCTTGTAAATTAATATGTATGAGAAAGCAATCAAAAAGATAAATAGATACTTAGATGCTTTGTCAAAATAGGTGTCATTATAAACTTAAAGCTGAACTAAAAAAAAATTCGAAAATATCATTTCTTGGTAGAATCAAAGACAAACATAATAAAGTTATTAGTAAATGATCAATTTACTAAAAACAGTACAAAATTTTCATCTTCTTATAATTCTCTAACTTCTCCATCATTTTCTTCCAACCCAAACTAGCTATACATAATTTTTATTGTTTTTCTTTTTTATATTATAGTAATGTACAGATTCTATGTCCGCAAACTTTAAAATTCACCCGCCATAACACAGGGTCATCCCTAGCATGGAGGGTGAAATATCACAAAAAACCACATGTACTCTCTAAATCATGTATCAATAAAATAAATAAATAAACAGAAAATAGAGAAAAACAGAAAAAGTCAGAAAATATAATACAATCATATCACCACACTTTAATTAATAAAAATGACTTAGAAAACTAATAAAACAGAAATGAATAATTTTAGTCCGCATCAGCACAGGTCACCCTAGTGAGGAGGACTAAGAAATACAACTTACTATACTTATATTTAACATCATATTTTGTATCTACAATGTTTAAATAGAAGCTAAAATATAAAAAAAAACTTTAACAGTTTTGCAACAACCGCTATGTAAGTAGATGCTACTATTTTTTTAAATATAAAAAAACGTGTCGGTGTGTGGATAACGTACATATTATAAAATGTTCACATGCAGCAAACACTGATTGTTATATACATAACTATAATTATTAGAATACGAGTAAAATAACTTTTTTATATATATTTAACAACATTATTGTATATATTTTTAATGCTACCTTCATCAGGGTTATATAAAACCCTCGCCTCCACCAAAGTTGATCTTTCTTTGCCTCTTCTGTCTTACCTATAAATACACTATAATTATGTTATTGATTTAATATGTTTTTATATAACCCTGATGATGGTTCAAAGTGAATCGAAACTAGTGAGTTTTAAATATTATTTGTTTTATATACAATAAAGTGGTATTAAAAAATTTATTTTATTGTATTTGTAGATATTATTATTAGGGTTACTCGGTCCATGTCCGTATCAGTAGTCAGACCCATTTAAAAATGTTAGGGTATTATTCCTTTTTTATTTTTGAATTCAAAAATTGTAAGAAAAAGAAGAGATTTAATTTTATTTTTGTCTTGTAGAATAAATTTTCTAAGGCGATTTAAAATGTCATTTTTGATCTGCCGCCAAAAGACATTCGTGAATATGACGTTGCTGACGTCACACAGGCCAACGAGTGGGCCATGCGCCGACATCGGTGACAGCCTTCTTTTCCAGCCAGTAGCGTTTTCAACGTCACAATGACGCTGTAACTAGTTGGAACTTGGAACCTTTTCGGAATGTGCACTTTTAATCGTTTTTAAATCAATAATTATTAATTGAAATAACACATTTTTAATTTAGGTAGGTGGATAGAATCAGAAAAACAAATTTAAATCTTCATACATGCAGAAAAATGATCCTGTTAAAAAAGTGGTAGCATGCCAATTTCCTGATAAAATATTAGTCATTCTGAATAAAAATCAGTTTGTCGTTTTCAATATAAATATTTGTATTAACGCGTGTTCCGCCGACCTCATAAAACATTTTTACTCATACTAGTACTTTGTTAGGAGCTCTGTCAACTCATTCGTTAAAGGCACGCAATTCCTTTTTAAAAGTAAAACGCGTAATTTTACCAGATTTTTAACAATTTAACAGTATTATAAAATCAGTAAGTTTTCTCCATGTTGTTTGTAAAAATACCTCATTACAAGAAAAACTACTATGAATTTGAATAAAAATATGAACAAGAACTGGGTAGGTACTGTTAGAAGCAACTACATACTTGTTAGCGATCGTTCGGCAGCCAATTTCCCTGAAGTAGGTAGTGCAGTCGGTGGCCATTGCATTTCTAGCATGAGGTTTCTTTCTAATGATCTGCAATTAAATATCTACAGTAAGTTAAATGCACGTAATTCAAGAAAACATGGCAGCTGTTGAAATGTATGACGGTTACATGGGTTCACTGTACTGCTATCATTGTACAGTGGATGCAGAAAGCCTCGCAAATCATTCCGGGAAACTAGTAAATGTTACAACAACTTTAGAACAAGAAATCGATACTAAGAATCGTGATTCTTCTAGTATACTGGAAATAGTTATGACTGCTTTACACCGATCTTTTTTTTTAATCAAGTTTGTCTATTCCTAGCGATTTGGGATGAACAAAATGGACATTTTTGGTAGTTGGTACCATTGTTATTAAAAACGGGAGTTCGATAGGATTACGTTAACGAATGTTTTGACAGATTTCCTTATAAACTATCAGTAAAACACTAATGTTTTATGAGGATGTCGGAACACGTGTTTCTAATATTATCGCATTTCGTCATTATATTCACCATAAACGGCACAGCTGCATGAACACGTGTTATATATATTCATAATGGACTAATATTTTATTAGGAAATGGCTTACCATCACGTTTTTAAAAGAATTTTAATAAATCAGCCATACTCATTTTTCTCCGTGGGAGAGGTATATCTATGTTGGTACTGACCTTCGTATAGTTTAAGATGGCAGACATTATTTAACATCTTTTATCTCTTATTGTTTTACATAACTATATTACGTGAAAATGTTGCAGGTTTATTTAGTTTTATAATTATTTTATTATAAATTTTTTTAAATATTGATAAAAAGACTACATTTTTTTTTTATCACCGATTGACAATGTGTATTACTATCAGTATTGATAATTTCAGTGTATGTTTAATAATTTCGCATTTTGTGTTGACGAAATCATACACAAGAACTTTACATATGTACTATTAACTCAAAGAATTAAAAATGTCTATGTGTGTTAACTCACATTGTAATATACTTTTATTAATTAATTACTAGAGACAGGGTTGTGACAGCTATTGCTTTGGCATCTGCGATGCCGTGTTTTGGTGGTTTCACCGATGGTTTATAAGAGTATTTTATCAATCAAGATACGGTTATGAGGTAGGAATTTTTTTCAAGGCAAAGGTACTTATAAAAATCATTATGATAAAAGTTCAAATAAAAAACATCGATTGGATAATAACCAAGGACGCGACACAGCTTGCAAATGACAGTGACAGTTTATTTCATGATTGTGATCTATGCTTATGTTTAAGGTGTTGCTATTTTTTGACGACTATCTATATGAAATTATAAGTATGAAAATAATGATCGTGCAGAGGGAAGATTTTTCATTTGGGTCCCGATATGGGGATTAGTATATAAAGAATGGTGTAAAGCAGGAATTATGCCTTTCCTATGCAATGTAAAACTATGCACCGAAAAGTTGTCAGTTTAATATACTGGTTTTTAAATGATTACTTATTACCTTATCTATTCAATCGTTAAATCCTACCCATCACTAGTTACAAATTTCCTTTTCTCCATGTTTTATTTATTGATTTATTAGCTCTGTCTTGCATAATTGAAAGTATTAATTTATACAATCTAAGGCAATTTTCTGCCAACTTAATTTGTCGGATTTTTTTAACTTTCTTTTGTATAAGTGTGTACCTAGAAATTAGTCAAGTTAGTAATTACAATTGTTTCGACGAACGCACTATATAAATATATACCTATTTTTTTCAATGGTACCTTCAAAGGATCAAAGCCCGGAATGGAATCGATAGTTTCGTTTAGTTAGAATAATAGATAAGTTGCACTGACTTGGAAATTTGATGACACACCTATTTTTTTATAACAGACCGAAAGTATTTCAACGGCTTGTTTAAGGTTCAGTTTTTCTTTAACTTTTTTTTCTTAAAGATGCTGTCAGAAGAACGGAGAATTTTATGTATTTTTTATATTATTTTTCAGAACGGATCTGAAAACTAAAAACAGTTTTTGAAAGATGACATGATATCCTCTTTAAAATTGTATCATCAGAAATAAAAATACAAGGTGCACAGCAAAACAAGTAGTGCAGTTTATACAATATACCGGCGACAAAAGAAAGGCGATTTTTGAAACATGCGGACGGCGAAGCCCGGTGTTGTCCGGACCATACCATGGTAACGACTGAAAACGGCACGACCCTCCCGACATAATGAGACCACTCCTAGGTTCCTATCTCTACCGTTCGGTGTGTACCGGCCCTTCAAAACAGCACTGTCAGTTTTTCTGCACCCTGTATTATGTAAACTGCAATGTCTATTTGTAAATTTCAATGTATATTTTTTTTAATATAAATTTTTTTAAATCGATCACTTTACTTTTTTCGGTCTTTCTTTTTCTCTTTTAACACCGTTCAGTTCATATTTCTAACAATGAGGGTAAGGGAGACACAGCGTTTTCTATGAGACCATGTGCGCTGTTCCGAAAAGCGAACAAATTGACGGGTAATATCTGTATGTTTCCAAAACCAAACAAATTAGCCCGAGCAGTTAAACTAACCTGCTATGTAATTTTAGTCGTATTGTAACGTGAGTACACAAAAAGTGCCCTAACAAACGTATTAAAATGAAACAATTGTTTTGAAATTTTACCTACGATCAGAGCAATACCCTTGTTCACCCAATCTCATTATTAAAAATACCCTAGTTCACCCAACCTCACTATTAAAAATACACGGGTTCACCCAATCTCAGTATTAAAAATACCCTGGTTCACCCAATCTCACTATTAAAAATACACGGGTTCACCCAATCTCAGTATTTAAAATACCCTGGTTCACCCAATCTCACTATTAAAAAACAATCAACATTCTCTCAATATTTTATTAATCATCTCCTTATTACATAAATAATTACACCCAAATAATGAAAGTGCTATTATAGAACCACAACTTTCAGCCAACCTCTAATAATGACAGAAGGAATAATGTTTGAATTATTTCTATAGCGCCGTGTTCTTCAGCAAATGACATAAATGACGTTTTACAACATAATTTATTTAACATAACGACTTATTTTTAAATCGCTAGTTATCAATCTTACTTGCAAACCTTTAGAAAAAAATCTTAACTGTGAGTTTTTAATAGTTGTAAGTCTAAAGACGGGTTTTTTCGGAGATTTGCACAATTCATCAAATTTCAACGTTCATTTTCGGGTTCTGTGAAAGTCCTGTTAAAGTTTTGTTATTATATCATTATAGGCTAGTTGTTTGACAAAACTGAAATGATAACAGAACTTGAAAAAATCTTTCACAGAACTTGAAAATTAACTTTGAAATTTGAAGACTTTAATTTAATAAAATTCTCCGAAACAACCCATCCTTAGACTTGAAACTACTAAAAACTTACAGTTAAGGTTTTTTTCTAACGGTTTGCAACTAAGATTGATAACTAGCGACTTAAAAAGCTAGTAACCAACTACTGAGAATTATAAGTAGTCACTTACATCTAAGATTTATTAAAACTAGAGACTCACGACTGTGACTTATAACTAGTGACTTACAGTAAAGACTTATAGCTAGCAACCAACTACGTATACCTATGACTAGTGACTGACATCACTTACATCTAATACTTATTGTTATTATTACATCTAATAATTATTCTCTTACATGGAGAAAACTTATTGATATAAAATATTGCTAATTTATTGAAAATATCTTGTAGCGAGTTACTTACGACTAAGACTTTTAACTAGTGACTTCAAACGTATACATATTAATGGCAGGAATAACATTGATCTAAGTTCTATTCATAGATAACCTCTGTTACGAGAAGTTAGATATACTTGTATTTTGGTTTTTGAAAAAATAAATATTAATGAACAGAAAACTAAATCTAAAAGACAAATTGGTGTAGGTATTAAAATTTCACTTTTCCTAAACTTTTATTTTATTTGGTTTTACGCCCAGCCGGGGTTTTACACGCATTTTAAAACAGAATATATCTAGTAAGCTATCGAAAATCATACAATAAATAATAATTTGAAGTTGATGAACATAAAATAATATTAGTAAAATATGTAACAGTAATATAAAATATTGTAGAAACTAGAACAATACTACGAGTACATATAAGATAAATCACTAAAACTACATTACCAAATTTAATAAATCACTAAAACTACATTACTCTAATTTGTAGGATTCAACAAAGTGCTGGTATAGATTAAGCTTAAATGGAGTCAATAAATATATATCAATAGTACCCCCATTCTTGTTGCCCAGATCATGCATCCTATTGGTCGGTGAGTGTTTCTGATGGTTGGTTGTGTATGTATTGCAGAAGAATGTTATATTTTGTCTTGTATTCCTAGTCGGCATATGGAATTTAATAGTGCCAACGATGGTAGAACTGTCAATTAAGCGATACGGAACTATCTCGGATACTTTGTTGCATCATTGTAAATAGTCACACACGACGGGGTGTAATATGTTGCACTTTAATTGCATATGCCTTCATCTTAATTGCATGCAATTTCCTAGATCACTTATTGGCTTTTAATTGGCCCTGGTGATGTTGTGTTTACGCCCTGTGACGGTTTCCATACATCTTAATTTTAAATACTTTTATACCTGCGGCGCAATATTTGCATAATTGCATTTTTTAAACACCAACCTACATATTTTTGCTCTTTGCTTTTCGCAGAAATGCGTGCGCATCGTCGAATTAACACGGTGAATCGTTATGCAAATCAAAAACTGACATTATAACGTGGTGCGGAATTATAACACTCATAAATAACATTAGAAACAGGTGGATGCCGACCAAATGTGAATTGAATTCATCATGAAGTTAAACTATACGATATGTTCAGTGATTTATTTTTTAATTGCGAATTGTTATAAATTACGCAAATTATGCAATTTCATTTAGTGAGGCGGACTGATAGATAGTTGACGTAAGGAGTGTTTTGCTTAATAACATCATTTATTAAAAAAAATGTTTTTTTTCTGGGTTAGTGCATTGATTTTGTAATAAACAAATAGCTTTTATATTACAAATATATTTTATATATACTGCTAATTTATCTATATAATTAAGTCTGGTCAAATTATTCGTTTTCTAGTTGAAAACAGGACTGCAGGCCTTTGAAAAATGAATTGACATGCTTCCCAACAAACTATCATTAAAACACGAATGTGTTATGAGGATGTCGGAACACGTGTTCACAAAAATTCAAATATATTAGGATTATGCCATTTTATTTATTTCGAAAAACGCTGCTACATGAACACGTGTTCCAATATATTCTGAACGTGCTAATAGTTTGTTAGGAAACGGCCTGCCATCAAGTTTGCCTGCCATCAACAGTATTTTAATAACAAGAGTCTAAATAAGGCCAAGCCCAAAACGTTTATTGTGCTAATGTAGGTTAAAGATAGAAGTTTTATTATGCCTTAAAACTAATAATAATTAGGTAAAGAGAAGAGGATGAGGCATATAGGATAAGGACAGGAGATGTCAAAGAGTATTGGATGTCTATGGGTGATACTCTCGTAGGTTCGATATGTCTGACTACTTCCAAACGGCCTAACCCTGACCCGAAACATGTCATAAAAGCTGCATACCTTTCATACAGATCGCTATTCCTTAGTTTCTTACTTCTATGGTGGGGACAGATATACTATATATAAAATATAATATAAATAATGGTTGTGGAGGTGAAGGTATCCATTACCATGAATTGAAAACCATCCTGATGATGATATACGACACTGCTGAGAGAATTAATGCGTTTTTGATATCATGCTCGTGACATTGCGTAATAAAATTGGCCACGAACGATGCAATCATCAATGGAGTGAATCCTAATACCCAATTTACAGGTATTCTAGTGATTTGTTCTATGGTCATAAATAAATTTTATTAAAGAAGAACTAACTAACTAACTAACCATCACGCCGTTTCCCCGCAGGGGTAGGCAGAGAGGACGGACCGCCAAACAACTCGGTCTTTGCACACACTCCTTGCCTCATTCACATTCATACATCGTCTCATACATACTCTTCTATTGTTCTGACTCTTGACATGGCCCGACTCAAGTATCTGATTCACTTGGTCGTGCCATGTCTTCCTCGGGCGTCCCCGACTTCTACTACCATTCACTGCATTGAAGAAGAAGATAATAATATATCTAAACAAAAGGTGCAGCAGAACAAAATTTATTATTCTTTTCCTAATTCATTTTTAGAAACTATCAAATGTTGTTACTAACTTCGAGTTTTTAAGGAACTCTTCCTTATCACAGACGATAAGGAAATATTTTATTAGCTAAATGTAATATGTGCGTTTTTAGAAGTTTGTAGTAGAACTTTATGTGGGTATTCTTTTAATCTCACTCGATGTTTGTGATTTTTAAGTAGGACAAAAAATAAAAAAAGACAACATTTGAAAATCAGTTTATAGTGAAAAAATATTATGAAGTGGAAAAATAACGTGGGGTTAAATCAGTTTAGAAATAGTAAACAAAACCATTGAAAAGTTAACTATAAATAGTCACAACAACATAAACCAATTTTGTTCACATGAAATACAAACACTTTGAATGAATACTTATGAATATCAAATTTGGTCACCACTTATTAGAAGTATTTAAACAAGATTGAGAGTTAAATCATTGTAACCAAAAATACCAATTCTAATATCTATGAAACAAATTTTATCTACCATATTTTATCTACCATATTTTATCTACCATATTTTATCTACCATATTTTATCTACCATATTTTACCTACACATATTTTATTTACCATATTTCATACCATAACAGATTTTTAAAGCTGGTCCCAATGCGGTTTTTCTGATAATTACAAGGGTAATATATAATTTATTATGTGAACACCGCACAAGAGTCTCAACTGCTCCCAACCGTCTGGAGCCTATGGAGACTATGGCATCCGCAATTGGAATATATTGTGAGGCTGACGGTTGTGATGGGGGGAAGGAGATGGGAAGAGGAATGTGGGAGAGTACCTGGCTATTTAGATCTGGTCACCAAGTACGGCTTAAGCCATTTCAAGCAACGTTTCAATTCTGAATGGTGGTCTTACACCGTGGCGATACTGAGAGTATCTTCCACACTGGAACGTGCCGCTTGCTCACCCGTCAATAATTTTCACTATCGAAAATTCTATTATATTATGTTACATTTCATATCTGTTGTGCTCTGATGTGCTCAACCATCATCATACATAAGTTAAATATACTACTTACATGAATTTAGGTACCTTATAAATGTTTGTATTTTCATTTGCATTCAGAGTCGACAACTTATTAATCACATCTTGAAAAGTATATTTATATTATTAATAAAACGACACGGTAAATGGTAATACTTGGTGTCTGTAATCTTCACCAATAGAATGATTATTACCTAAACTAGTGCTCGATTGCCGATTGACATTCCACGAACCAACATTAAACACTACAACCCTTCCAACGCATTAATAACAGGAATGTATTCACTCATCAGAAGAAGTTATAGTCATTCCTCGTATTTTTCTTATTGGAACAGACCTGGAATAAGGAAAATTAATATTTATTTTATCTTTCATTTGCACATAATGTCAGTGTTTCCCTAATTTGAGGATTTAGGCGATAAAATAATAACATATTCTCGAATTCTCAATTCCACACAAAACAGCGTGTTTTATAAAGGACAAAAACCTTTATAATAAAATTTCAAAAGCCGTTAAAGAGGATTGTAATTTGAGTGCCAATGTCATAGTGTATATTTGAGTAGGTGTCACATGTTATGGAGTTTAGGCCAATAGTTGGCGCCAATATCAAAAAGGATTACAAGGTTGTTTATAAGAGCTTACTCTATTTATATTTATGAAATGGGCGCCAGGTTTTCATTATATGGAATTAATTCAGTTTCACTCACAGGAAATATGATTTATTTCACATAAAAGCTTCCAAAACATCCAGGTTGGATAAGATACACACTGAGGGAACCGAATATGTTCACTGCACAGCTTTCTAGCCCGAGTTGATATCAATACAAGCGCTGATCACAAAGAGATGTTAATCAAACAGGCTCCATCAATAAACTGCTTTGACATTTACTTTAATTGTTGTAAAATGTCACACAAAAACGTGGGTACAGTCGGATGATGACAGGTACTTTTAGGTAAAATAGGATGGGAAAAATTGAGAGGATAATGTTATTGGAAGATTAATAGTTGCGTCAACAGTATTGTTGAAATAATTATTAATAAATTGGATTTGTTATTTTTCAAAAGTTATTTGTTATAAGTCATAGCACTTTTCGTAGGATATGTGTATGTGCTGGTATGTAAAAAAATTATGATTCATATACGAAGGTACTTATTTTAGTCACCATAAACCAAGGTTACTGTATTTCCTAAACTGTATTTTTTTATTTTGTTTTTTGGAATAACTTAATGAGTAAAAACTCAAATTGTAATATTTAATTATTGAAGACAATATTAGCGATTCTTAAACGAAAATTTGAAACAGAAAAAGATACATATCCACATCTAGGACTCGAACCCAGGACCCTTGCCTTGCCGGGGCACGGGGTAGTTCTTATTCAAAGTATGATACAGTTAAATATGACCGAAGGAGATAGGGTCCCATTAGCTCAGTTGGTAGAGTTGTGCAGGGTCCTGGGTTCAAGTCTTAGATTTGACCTATCTTTTCTGTTTCAAATTTTCGTTTAGGAATCGCTAATATTGTCTTCAATAACTGTATTTTATAATTTATTTTTTATATATTTATGTTGTGTTTCATATATTTTTCCTACTAATTAAAAAAAATTGCATAATTCTAAATAAATATTCAAAAACGAATTTAGGTTACTACTAATTTTGACTCCTTGGCAGAAACGTACAAAAAATAAACAAAATTAAACTCATAAATTTAATATGGAGAGATTTCAGTTTGCATGTTTTATATAGTGATTTTTAAAGGAAAATCTGCTAGGGCAAAAAAGCGGAAGTAACTTGAAAATTCATCAGCCATTTGATCTGAAAAAACAATTCAAATTTGAACTTGCAAGGTTCAAGTTGAAGTTGTTTTGTTAACTTGATTAACTGCCGTTTCCTAACAAACAAATAATTAAAAATGAAGGAGAATGAATTTACCAGTTCACCTCTATGTTAAGATAATGCTGTAATATTTTGATTAAAATTTCCACGCACTGTTTATTATCAAAATGATTACTGCACGAATGTTGAAATATAAATTTGTGCAGCGCAATTAGACATCATTATAAAAAACTTCATAACTAATTACTTATTTGCGATGCAACACGCAAAGCGCCGCAAACTAGTTTCACAAATTAATATAAATATCATTTTATTGTAAAACTGGCCTTAGGTATGTTGATTATACGTACAAATAGCAGAATTATAATATTTAGATAAAGTTAGAGGGAAAATAAGATTGATGTATTTTTGCGTTGGTTCTCTTTCGTGGTATATTGAAAACATTCCATAACAAAATATGATACTTATTTTAAAAATAAATTACCTGGACACAATTTGGAACCCCACTTTGGTATAATCGTGAGAGAATTTGGTGTTGTTATTATAAAACAACATTTTGTTTATACGTAGGTACCTACATACCTTCCCATACTCGTGCGGGAGACCTAAAGCGGTCCACACACCCATGAAACAAGACAGGTTGATTCCCTAATGTATTCTATATTTTTACGAAAATAATGTTAATAAAATTAATTATATCATTCATTTGCTTCATTCGTGATTTATTTGGTATGTATTTAATTGTCTTATGTGTAATTCATTCGGTGTTTTGTTAAACAAAATCCCTCATAGATTATATTTTTAGCAAAATTTAAATACGGCTACCACGTTTCTGTTAATTAAAAAAATTAAATATTAAAATAATTTTAATAAATCGTAATGTGTAATGTCGCAGTTTCCTGTTTTGAATAATTCCATCAAAACAATTTTACCGGGGTTGCCATATTTAAAACATGAAAATCACATTATCGCTTCTGCTTAAAAGTTTAAATACGAGTATCATTTTAATAAGTTCTAAAAATATTATTTTTAATGAGTTGATTGATTATTTTTTGTTTTTTTATTTTATTTTACTTATTTACACATATAGGTACTTTTCAAAGTTTACAAACTCCTATTTACAACAATTCTGTTACTATTTACAACTATTCTGTTACTATTTACAACTATTCTGTTACTATTTACAACTATTCTGTTACTATTTATCAACAATGTTTGAGACACCGGTGTCCTCCTACTAAAAATCAATGATTTTTTAAACAACTTTAAGGACGGGTTGTTTTACAGAATTTGAAAGTTAATTTTCAAGTTCTGTGAAAGTTTTATTCAAATTCTGTTATTATATCATCATGAGTCACAGAACTGAAATTAAAAAACCTAACTTGAATAGCTCCTTCACAGAACTTGAATTTTTACTTTGAATTTTGATGAATTGTTCAAATTCTGTGAAACAACACACCCTTACTCTTATGTATGAAGGAACTATATGGAGGATAGGGTCAGAATCGCTTGCGCTAAATATATATGGAAAGTACTTTTATTTCATGCACGCAGCTTCTCCGACGGCTTTGTAAATAAATTATCTATGATTTTTTGCACGTCAATTTTTCTCAAGGTCACTGAAGTTCCACAGTCAACTATTAATGGGTTCTGATAGCGTATTATAATATTTCATCCCGTAGAATTGTATTACGCATTGGCTTTGTCCTTTTTTGTCTGTCTAATTTAATTAAACGTCCTTGTGTTATGTCTTTGAGTGTAACAGGTTGTTCGCATCGCAATTTAAGGTGAGCATCAGTTCACCGCTAGCAAATTAACTTCCTTTAATTGCCTTCCTCATTGCCCTATTTTGGAGAACTTGAAACTTATTTTTTTTCAATCGCTGAGCAGTAGCTATAGTTTGGAAAAGTTGTGAAAATAATTAACTACTAACCTACAAAAAAAGTATAATGCATCATAGGTACATTATTTCAACGAACGATAAGAAAATTATTTTAATCAAAAATATGTATAAATTATTAATTAGTTATTTAGCACTAGCTGAATCCCGCCACACGTCGCGCGTCGCTGTGGCTCAGTCTGTCTGTTCAGCTAGAGAAACAATGGCGTGTGCTGCTTTTACGTCCAACAGATGTATGATTTTACAAAAAAACATGTTTATACCTGTCACAGATGGCATTTATATAAAACCACACGCGGATTCGAATGCAACGTTGTGTCAAAATTTCAAAGCAATCGGTGAAGAACTTGGAACATTCAACGTTGGTTGAACAAAGGAACATTTATATATTTTTTTATTTAGATAATATGAAGGTTAGAAGTTACTATTCATTTACTTCAACTGGAAATAATATGTTATATTCCTTGATTATGTAACTCAATGTAATGCCTTGTATAGTTATACTTATTATAAAACCCGAACAGAGTAGCGCGCTACTTCCCGAAATGCTTCAAGTTACCTACATGTAATGCAAATGAGTACCTACTTGACATGTTGAGCTTTAAAAATATACAGCTTGTATATTAAATTTTATCAGTTCACTCCATGGAACTAGGATTCAAGTTCACTCCTTACATTTGCGTTGTCAGGTTGCCATTTCTATTTCAATGACTTTGATAATTATTTTGAATGATAAACTAATGTTTATAAGACACGGTTTTTTCTATGCATAGTACAAAGGATAACAGTAATTATTCTTACTCGGTTATTAGATAGCAATAATTATTCTTACTCGGAAGAAATTTTCTATTTGTATGGGTATTTCAGGCGAATAATTATTGTTAACAATAATTTGTTATCCAATATAATCAAAATATCTCACCAACAAATGTAGATATAATGTTTCTCGACGCCATCTAGTGGGAAACTCTAGTTGTTTAGTGGTGAAAACATGTGAAAATAAATATTTTTTGGATGAAATATTTGTACATATTAAATTATTTGGCGGGTTGGGAATTAAGTCGACGTAGCTTAGTGTTCTGGAGCACCTGACTGGCAATCAGAAGGATCAGAATCAATTCCCGTCGGCTGTTTTTATTTTTACTCGAGAGATATTTTAAATTTTTATTTAGTATGTCAGGCGAATAATTATTACTTATAATAATTTGTCACACTTTGATAATCTTTAAAAATCATTTTAACGCCGATTAAATGAACTTAGTATTGTAAGTTATAATTGAAAACCATTTTAATATTTTTTTAATTCATTAAATTTTTCTGATAATTTCAAGATGCCACAGCGTGTGTGTTCTGTTTTATGATGATTTGTGACCGTTTTCCTCCACGAGCCCACGTCCCGGGACAAAGGACCGAACGCCATTATCCCAAAGCAGAACGAAGCGTTGTTTGCGGCCACGAGGTATCGTATGTCATGGTTTATTAAAATATTATTTGTGATATTATTCAAATGGAGTGTTTTTGACGGATCTATAGTGCGGAATTTGTCCTGGACACTGGGTTTGGATTGGAAAAAGCATATATATGAGCTAGAAAATACTGCCGTAGTTTGCTTTTTTTATAGATCTAAAACTTACTGAATCTTTGAAAGGCTAGCTGTATGGATAAACACTAACATGGCTTTTAACGGTGAAAAATTAACTGCATTGATAAACACTTTAAGTTTTAAATGGCCTTTGGCGGCCTCCGTGGTCGAGGGGTAAAGCATTCGACTAGCAATTCGTGGTCGCGTGTTCAAATTCTGGCGTGGGCAAGTAAATTTTATTTGATGAATTTGTGTTATTTCGTTTCCGCAATTTATATTAACAAATAATATCTGCGGCACCTTCCAGAGTGGAATACACTCTCAGTATCGCCCTGGTGTAAGACCACCATTCAGAAATAAAACGTTGCTTGAAATGGCTTTAGCCAGGTTTAGTGACCAGATCTGAATAGCCAGGTGCTCCCTTAGCTTCCTCTTCCCCATTTCCTTCCTCTCCTCACTACAATCTGCCTCACAACATACCCAATTAGGGATGCCATAGTCTCACAGGCTCCAGTCGGTTTGGAGGAGTTGGGACTCTTGTGCGGTATTCACATAAAAAATATAAGGAATTAAAGTCTTTTGTAGATTATATTATCTGTTACCAAACATTTTAAAAAGGATTATACTAGAGCCAAGAACAATCACATCTAAACTACTTGAAGTCTGGTAAAACGCATATGAAACATACATAAATGAATTAGAGGTAATAAATACACAACAAGATGATCAAAAGTTATTTAGCTTTAATTACAAAATATATCTGTTGACAATAAATAAAATATAAGTCTACAATGCAATAGACAAAACAAATAATCAACTCACAGGTACAAACACAGAATTCATTGAAACGTCACAAGTACGAACACTTTGCACGACAACATGATACAAACATGGTATATTATCAAGAAATTCAATGGCTACGTTCTGATGCGGAGTAAAAAACCCCTACGTTTCTTAGAACACAATGAAAACTTTACTAAATACGTGGCAAACGCTGGCGTGGCAATAACGATGAGCTTTGGCGAAGATTTTAAGTTGCTGTTATAGACTACAAAAAGATTCCCATGTGCTTTTTAAAAACCCGTGTGGTAGGTTATAATTCTTACTGGAAATACCTACTTTCACAAGGAAACTTTTCCTTCTTTTTAATGGTGGAATTATCAACAGGAAACTATTCTGTTATTTTTGTTAAATGAAGCACTGCCCGAAGACAAGAATAGTACCTACAGGTAGTATATATTATATCAAGCTTACTCCCTCGTGACTCTTAGTGCCAAACATGACCCGGCGTCAAAAAGTAGGCGTGTTTATTTTTTTTCCACAGGGCAGAAATACATGAATTTTTCAGCGTCAAAAGAATAATAATAATTTTGTTTGTGTCAAATACACACCAACACTGGATGCCATGAATAAAATCCTAAAATTAACCAAAATGAAGAATTCCTAATCCGCGCCATTAAAAATATTTTTTTATTGGATGAACAAAATATAAACTGAAGTGACAGTTTTCATAAGAATTCCTTCAAAAAAAGGAATGTGTTTTCTAAATATTGCGTTCTGTCCATTTTTAATACGTTTTAAATACAAAATGAAGTAAAAATGTAATAAGTGTTCTTGCCAACATTTTTAATTTTTAATTTTTTTATTTCAAAATATCTTTAAAATACGTAAATACACCTTAAATATGAGTTCACCTAAAACTATTTTTTAATGCGATGCACTACGTGGTGTAATATTTTAAATCGAGCCACTATCAATAACAGCCCTTGCGTAGATGGCGATAAGGTTTAAATTCCCGCTTAACACCATCCGCCAATTTTGATTTATGCAAGAAAAAAACATGGCCAAAAAGTGCCTTTTGTTTTATTTTGTGGATGTTCAGGCATAAATATTTTTTGTTTTTCCAATCATTCTATAAATAACTTAATTTTACACATTATACAATAAAATCATAACCGAAAAGGGGTTCGTAAGTAGGATATTTTGAACTTTAAAGCAGTTTTCATAGGCCTTATACATTATTTTTTTCTGAGCTTATAAAAAGACTTATCTAAAAAATACTCCATTGTTTCAAAGGCCAGGATGTATTCTACTGGCAGTATTTAATTAAAGCACCTGAAACATTTCTAAGTGACCAAATTTTCAAACCAAAAACACATGATTTTGAACTACGTAGTGAATCGCCTTAAATACAAAAGTAAACCAAACATTTTTTTTGCTGATTTAGAGGAGTCCTGTTTTAACTCGACCGTTTGGAATTTCATCTGTATGTAAATTTCTTTTGACGTTCCGTTTGCGGTTTCAAAAGTCTGCTGCATCCTCTTTGTTATTCAAGTAAGCCTTACTTTGACTAGATGGCTAACTTTGACTAGTCGGCTATCTCTGACTGAGCTTTTCGATAGTAACCTGCCTGAAGAAAGTTTAAAAAAAGAATTGCTATTTAGATAGAGACGCTTTGAAAAAATGTATAACAATTCCTTATTTGAAATAAAAATGTGTTAAATCAAATATATACATGGTTTGTAATTAATTAGATAGGTATTTAAGTACCTACTTATGAATCTAATGATTTAATTTGAAATTTTGGTTTTGATTTATTAATGAAGAGAAAATTAGAAATACTTTATTGAACACGACGTCTATCTTCTATTCACTGAACTGCTAGTCTAGTTTCAAAATGGAATTTATTTTTAAGAAAAATTTAAAATTCTAAAATATATGGTACATTTAAAATACATCTGAAATATTCCCAAGCCTAATGGGTTGGGTGCATAAAGCTGGGGAAGTTTAGTACTTCTGATCACTAAAAATAGATACATTGAACGATAACCCGAGAGCAAGGTATATCAGTAGTTTTTTTCTTAATTATAAAAACAGAATACTATATCAGCATGATTAAAACATAATTTTTATAATAAATTCAAGGTCAAAGCTGTCAACCACTAACTCAGGCCTAAGCACGGCAAATCACCCCGTAATTCATGCATTAAGTATTATCAAATTGGAGAATTTAAATATTAATGGCCACTCGTAACTCAACCCATCTTCGTCCTGACCTTCTCAGTCTGCATTCGGGAAGAGCCGATTTCCAGTTATCCTTTGATCAGATGATGAATAATCCGATATAAATCTCCCACCGACCCGCGCCCTGGGTCCTTACACGCCCGTTAATGTACTGCGGTTAACCGAGTTCATGTTGATATCATTATTTATACACTTATCGATAGCATCGCGGTGAATAAGTTATGATCAAAAAAAGTTTTTTTAATGCAGGAAATGTAGAAAAATACAAAACAGATGAACATCTACTGAACCCCACTATCTTATGTCGTAGGTATAAGTATTAGGAATAATTAGGAACATCTATTGAACCACACTATTTTATGTCTTAGATAAAAGTATCAGGAAAAAATAGGAACATCTATTGAACCACACTATCTTATGTTGTAGGCAAATGTATCAAGAATAAATAGGAACATCTATCGAACCCAACTATCTTCATAACTAAATTTATCAGGAATAAATTGGAGCATCTATTGAAACCCACTATCTTATGTCATAAGTAAATTTATCAGGAATAAATTCGAGCATCTATTGATCGCACCATCTTATCTCATAGGCAAATGTATCAGGAATAAATAGGAACATCTATTGAACCTCACTATCTAATCTATACTGTGTGATATGTGCAGTACTCGATTGAAAAACCAAATTAGAAAAAACACATTAATTTTATTGCCCCTAAAATGTACAATTCACTACTTACAACCTTTTGAAGAGACCTGGTTGCTTCAATAAATTATATTCAAATCAAGTCTTGGATAAATTCACTGAAATGTCTCTGTGTTATGACTGAAATAGATCAATATCTTATAAATCTTTATACCTTCCTTCCTTAAAAAAATATAATGCTTGATTTTTAAACTTCCACATTTATAACCCAATTTTATACAACAGTTGTGCAATGTCACATTCATGCCCATGGTTTTATTTTTAATTGCAACAATAACACAATATATTATACTTTTATAAAACCTTTTCTTAACATTAGTACCAAATATTTTAAGTTTTTTGTTTTTATTTCACTTACTTTTTTATAACTTCATTTTATATCACATTTATCGTCTTAAAAGAAATATGATAAAAAATGATTTTACCCACGCACAGGCATTGCTTTTATGGGGTTTTTAAGTTACAAATTACCTTGTATTTATATAATTATTCTAATGACATGTATCGAAATAATTCAATGGAAAAAATTATATGATTTCTTTCTTCCCTTATCGCTACTAATTAATAAAGATTAAAAGCTTAATTAGTTCCCACAGCGATTAGGGGTGTTTATTCCGCACCGTCGTGCAGGGGTCGCGAAGTGATGCGCGGGTGCCACAGGCGCAGTAGAAGTTAGGGGGTGGCAGGGGACGGAGCAATTCGCTCATGATTTCCGCTCCACAACCCCCGCCTCCCCAGGGATGATTGTTGCTCCCAGTGATCTGTGCCTGCGGCGACTGAAAACTTTTCATCCCGACCACCCCACACTTCATTACGCCATCCCCTAGTTATGGGAGAGGAGCCATTACGCTAATGTAGGCGATAAATATTCTACAGTTAGATGTGGAAGGCTGGATGAGAAAAGATTGGAAGCATTTATTGAATTTCTATATTATGGTCGTTTGAGCAAGATTAGAAATCTTTTGAACGTGTCAATATTATTTTTAATTATTCTGTCAAATTGGACTCATTCCAATCCAAAACTAATCTTATTAATTATCCAATTTTCGATCATTTTTATTAAAAACAAGCTGACGTGTACCCGGCACTGCTCGGGGTTATGAATAGTGTGGAGTAAAGTTTTGAGATTAGAATTCTAGTGTATCTAAAAACTGGGTCTATTGTTGAGGTGGAAATAATATTATTCTACATAATTGATAAAGTTTATTTTACATAAGTTTTGGTTTCACTTGATCGTGCCATATCTTCCTCGGGCGTCCCCGACTTCCACCATTTCCTAATATATACATTGTAACTGTTAAAAAACTACAATGTATCGACTTTTATTCTACTCCGTATTTCATTCTAACGCATTATCCTACACTAGTCTCCGACTTCGTCTACCATTCAAACCAATCTCTAAACACTTAGACACTAATAAGAACAAACTTTGAAATTTTTTACGAAATCGGTAAGTTTGAGTCTATAGGGGACAAACAAAGAAACACAAAATTTTATGTCTAAAGATTATTTAAATATTTTTGAAGTGTATTTATTGTTTGTAGTTAGCGTAAGTCAGTAGCATTGGACTAAATTTCGCTATCCGTCATGCATTGTACACACATTAACGTAAAAAATGTAAATCTGAGTATGTTAAAGCAATAACGAGATAACAGATTAAATAATTTGGGAGGCTGGTGTGGGTGTCGCCGCCCCGGTAACATTCATTGAGTAACAAACACCTCGGCCATACGTCTGAGTGACTTAGTAGCGGTGCCAGGGTTCGTGTGGTGAGGTTTGTCTAGGTCTTGGCATCAGATGCGCTTGTAAAGTAACTACACCGCGGTAGGAGAGAATGAATGACACACGGACCCCCATATTTCTACCCTCTCCTTACCTTCCATAACTTAAAAATACTCTACCCACAGCATCACTAAAGTTGTAACTAAACGAGGGAAATTATTTTCTTAGCTAAACACACATAATTTAAAAATATGTTGATTACTTTACACAACAACAAAATTAGATGAAAATAAGAAGAAAGGAAAGTAGTGAATACAACTGACACCATTTTCAGTAAAAAAAAAATTTTCTGTCAACACGCACATCTTTCGCTCGTTAAGCTTAAAAGTGAAGAAGTGAAAAAGTGACAAATATTCGTAACTATGTACCTCAAGTACCCGATAGAATTTAACCAGCAATTCCTGAGAATATTTGGAGTCAGGAATGTAGATGTCAATTTTTCTGGCCGATGACATTGTTTTCAATAAGAAACAAAAAATATATTTTTCCTTCATACGACACCACTGGGTACAATATCACGTGATACGTACTCCGTCTCGTTCAATCAGGAACGTATTGACCCGACAGAGCGCATATAACGTGATCCGTTACGACGTGAAGCAGTGCGATCATTGGTGACATGTGGCAAAAAGTGTTTATAATTGAAAGAAAATATACCAACGGACAGCAAAATGATATACCTATACATTTTTTCTACCAAATATTATTAAGGAATCCCATATCAAAGTCTTTCGGGTTCGTGCTGATACACCCTGTATAAATGAATTCAAATCCAAATTTGTATTAAGCTCCTTTCCTCCCCCAACGATTTGGATTATATATTCGCAGAGGAGCGTGCCCGGCGCCTGCCCTGCGATCAAATACAAGAAAATCAAATGATCATTTGATAAATGTACCCAGATACTCATTGTATCGGCGGGCGACTCATTCAATTAACACTAGGACATCTCAGCCGGGTGGTGGCGCGGGGTACCACCACCCCCTGGTGTAGGCAACTCCCTGGCTCGGTGGTAGTTAGGTAGTTCTGGAACTACTAGTGTCTAGGGGTACTTCAGTCTAGGGTAGGAGGGATGTTTTGGTAATGTTGTCACCCTTGTTGACTCTCGGAGCGCGGTTGCAGTGTTAAGGGATGCATTATATTTGTATGCTAATTGTTTTTTTTGTTTCCCTTCACTGTTACTTAAGAAATATTCTCTTGGATTGACATAGCGTATATAAGTAATATGTTTTGGGGGAAATTAATTCTTAGTACGTTTTTAAATGTGTTTTTTTGTCTATATTATTACTAATTTAAACGCCCTGATGGGCTTTTACACATTTAAAATAATTTACTGCATAATACAAGGTTTTTATTTTTAAAAAATCAACAATAAAATAACAATTTTTTTTTAGTTCACAACATATCTACAAGAAACCAACAAATATACGCAATAACTCTTTAAATATACCACATAAAAATGTCATTCAGGTATATCTTGAACACAGGCAAACTTATATTAAATATGTCGATATTTGAGGTGAATTTGTTTCCAAGTGTGTGAAAGCGAGAAATAGGTGCATGTATGTGATAGTTGGTACTAAAGTTATTGTAGCAGAATAATATATTTTGCCTAGTTGCTCGAGTAGGTACTCTGAAATCTATGAATTGCAGGAGTTCACAACAGTCTAGTTTGGAGTTAATAATCTTAAATAAAAAAGTTGGGTCATTTATTCTTCTTCTGTTTCATCATCGTATTATCACATTATGTTCGACATTTTATTAAAATTTTCCTAAGTTAAGAAAACGTTTGCTTATCATTGTTAACTCCTCAGGCTAATTTGCTCGGCTTTGGGAACAAACCGCTATTACCCATAGAGTAATTTTGTTCGCTTTTCGGAACAGCTCATAGAAAATAAGTTTTTAATACGTTTTTCTAATAAAATATGCGTGATACGTACTCCGTCTCATTCCAGACAAAAAAAAATAAGGAAAGCCATTTTAAAACTTTTTTACGACCTTTTAAAAACAGATTCTAATTTCTAATACGTTTAGAAATATCTAATTTAAAAAAAAATTTATTGAGAAGTGGATTTACACACAGATTTTACGACTTTCTGACAGCATCTCTAACAAATCCGTTCAATATGCCAGAGGTATGAACCGTTTACATGGTTTAAGTAAATATGATCTGTAGATTCAATTTTTTTAAATCGAGGTAACCTGTGTAGGAACGAAATAAAGTTTAAAATAAGTTTTGTATTATTCCAACCTAACCTAACCATACCAATGACCACTGCCATGAAATTATGTAATAGAGACCATTTGCGTCATTTTTTGAGCTCGTTGACTAGAATAAGTTTCCTAACGGGAGTTAAAGCACTTGGTCAAAAAAAATCTTGACAAGAATCTGGCAGTTGATACTGGCAATGAATGATGATTTTATGTCCCAAAGATGAATACAGATGCACCCCAACCCGAGTGGTGACATCACCCCCAGTCTCATAAATCCTTGGCAGGGGTTATAACTGTGGTCACCCCATTCACCACCTACTATCAATAAGTACTATAATACATTATACAAACAGTTTCTTCTACTGCTGCTGTGCTCGGGTGCGTTTGGCAGATCCAAGTTAATGCTCGCTTGTTAGCAATAATTATTTAGAGGGGTTTATTTACTATCAATTATTTATTACTATTAAAATAGCCTTTCGCGCATATGAGAAAGGTTGTGTGAAACAGCATCCCGAATGCTGTATTGTAGCGTAATATTAGTCTCTTTAGCGTGATGATCCTCGCATTAAATTTTGCAGTAATCATGAATAAAATCTAGACTTTTACTTAGATACTAGGGAGGACCCGTAATAAACCACGGGATGAAAAAAATTGTTTCTGAAATATAAGTAAAAATTAAATTATATTTGAATTTTTTTTATGTATATTCCTTGAAAATAATTGTCTCATAAGTATGTTCTTTTTGTCATGTCTACACATTAAATGAGTGAACAATGCATGCACAATCAATGAACCTTATTAGATGTTTATCGTCAAACTAACACAAAACAGCACGGTTTTTTGCCTGTAAAACAGAAAAATTTAAAATTTATTAGATTGAAAAATAGATAACAATAATTAAGAAATGCTTTTGTAAAAGCTGAGTGGGAAGGGTTATTATCATCCCAGCCGAAATGTTGACAAAACAATGATTTTGTTTAAATAATTGTTTCTCTAAAAATATAACCGAGTTTACGCCTTAGTAATCTGGCATATTTGGTCGGAGTGTTTAAGCTTTGCAATGAAATCTAAATGATTGGATTATTTATAAATTTAAACGAAAATTAAAAACTGTTTTTGAAATGCGACGAAGTACGTTTTAAAATCTAATTACTAGAAATAAACATTTATAATTATAACAAAACATAAAAAATTAAAAACTACTAACTCTACATTTTTGTATCTAAAATTACTGATATAAAAAAAACTACACATTTTATTAGATAAATGTAAATCGACAAACATTACTGTCACCTCACTTTTTGTCGTTTTAATATGAATTAAAAAAAATACGAAGTGATTTTTTTTTCAAATTGCAATCGTAACCCTTGTGGTTTGGTGTTTAACTTCATGATTTGAATATAAAGCGTGAGGTTTTCTATTTCGAACACCGTTTAGATCATATTTCATACCATTACACTAAGCGAGATATAACGATTTTTATAAGACCATATGAGCTGTTTCCAAAAGCGAACAAATTAGCCTGAGGGGTTAAGCTAGAATGGAAAACATTACCCGTTATTGTGGGTGACATATGAGTAGTTTCTAACAGGTAGATAATAAACAAAATCACGATTAAATCAAGTCAATGTAAAGGTTTCTCACATGTACACAGATCATAGATACCTGTACAAAGTGTTCATTCAATGCGCATTATTCAATTGTCTGTTATATTTAATTTAGATGTAATTATAAGATTCTTCAGTTTATCGGTGGATGCTAGTTCGGTACACCTTTAGCGGCTTGGCGAGCGTGTCTCGGAGCATTCCTGCTTAGATGTATAATGGCGGGTTGAGTAACATGAATGGAGCCGCCTTCCATTGTGAAAGCAAATGAAAATCTAAATACAATGACAAGTTAGCGCACGCATTTGTCCTATTACCGCATAGCTGATAGCTGCATAGAACGGCGGTCCCGTAACTGACTACACCTGGGGCAGGGCTGGCAGACCAGGGATACTGTTGGAGATATAATTTGTTGCATACAAAACTGCGTAAGAATTATACGACTTCAGACTTGAAAGTGGACTGTAAAACAAACTAATAAACGTTGTGATGGAATTGGGTCACAGTACATGTAGGATATAAACAGGGAACGGAAGGAAAAACATAAATCAATAATTTAACAATTTACATATTATATCTCTGCGAAGGAGCACATAATGTATTATAGTAACGTAACAAGACCAAATTGCAGTAGCTCGAATACTTTCTCGTTCTCACCTAATACGACATCTTACGTGTAAACAGAGGTCATCGTAGATCCATTGGACATGCAGCTCACTGTTCACCAATCGGTGGATCGCCTTTCCGCTACTTACCAATGATGTACCACGGAAGGCCTGTATGAGCGAGTGCATGGCCTTGAACCAAGCAGAGATCACGAGCCGGTCGTCGGTTCAAGACCTAATACTGGTAGCGAAAAGTATCGTCCCTTTCAGTAAGAGTGCCTAGAGAAATTCTTTATCTTTCGAGTTTTTGTTTCATCACTTTTCATGATATTGTATCATTTTTTAAAGGTGTGCTGAATTGTCATTTTGATGAGTTATTTGGTCAACCGTGTTCTATAATGCTTATTTTGTGCGTTGCGAATATTTTTAGCTTGCAAAACATTTTTCACCGTGTGAAATGAATTTTAAAATATACTTTTAGTTGTCACAAAATACGTAAATTAACAATAATTTTTATTGGAACCATATTTTTCAATTATTGTCCAATTAAAAAATCATTCAGTGAATCAAATAATTGAATCGGGCCATGTCAAGAGTAACAGAAGAGTATGTATAAGGCGATGTATGAATGTGAATGAAGCAACGAGTGTATGCCGTGAATGATGGCAGTTCATTCTCTGCGGGGAAAAGGCGTGATGGTTTGCAAGTTTAATTTAAATTCGATACATCAATTTCGCTTCAGATATTTTGAAACTGTTTTCCCATCCCTGATTATGCATGCGACAATCGGTACTTTAATGGCCGCCGTCAAATAGATGCGACATTACCGCCCGAGTACGCTAATGGCCGCATCGATAGGCCGCTAGACTAAAGGCCACAGGCTAACCCATCACCCATAACCCGGCCAATATCGGCTCGAGCACCCCGTAATAACAGGCCGGCGAGAGCAAAGCGGCAGGCCATTCGTCATCATCAACTACTAAGGGCGGGATGCTATGTGGACGCGAGAGATCACAGACCTACATAATATAAGGCGGTACTCGGAGCAGGTCATGTTAATTTGTCTAAATATGGCATTCATAAACAGCTCAGGGAGAGGATTAAAATCAGTTTAAACTAATTTATAATGCGAACATAAATGGCTCGGTAAACTGTCAAAACAATAAAAAGGTAGATTTAGAGTTTTTCAATTTGTGAGGCGGGTATGGGTATGGGTATTTGATAACGGTTTATACTTTCTGCGTGGAAGCTGGTTGTTCGTTATTACGGTCATAGATTGGCTGTGGAATAACATACAAACAAATCTACTCTAGTCCCGAAAATCTATACTAGGGCATCCCGTGTGGTATGTGGAGTCAACATATAAAAATTAAATTAACTAACGACGGGGTTGATTGACAGAATCTGAAAAATTCATCAAATTTCACAGGTAAAATTCAAGTTGAAAGTTTTATTCAAGTTACGTTATTATTCCATCATGGGCCGGTTATTTCACAGTACTTGGATAGTAACAGAACTTGAATAGGACTTTCACAGAACCTGAATTTTAATTTAGAAATTTCTACAAATCCTGTGAAAAAACCGTTCTTATAAACGTGTTTTTTATGTGAATACCGCACAAGAGTCCCAACTCCCAACTGCTCCCAACCGTCTGGAGCCATTTGCAACCCTAATTGGGGAATGTTGTGAGGCTGAAGGTAGTTAGGAAGAGAATGAGAAAAGGAAGAGGGAGGTGGGGGAGTACCGGACTATTCAGTTCAGGTTGCAAAACTCGGCTAAAGCCATTTCAGTTTCAATTCTGAATGGCGGTCTTACATCAGGGCAATACAGAGAGTATATTCCACTCTGGAATGCGCCACAAGTATTCTATATAATTTTTTAACTGAATAACTTGTGAAATAACACAAATTGGTCAAATATAATTTTCTTGCGCACGCCGGGATTTGAACTCGCGACCTCCGTCTTGCTAGTCGAGAGCCTTACCCCTCGACCACGGAGGCCGTCATTTTATTGTGATCCAATCAAAAAAATAAAAATAAACTATTTTTATCTATGCTTTTCATCGCGTTTAAAAAATAAATAAATGTTTCGACATGAACTCAATGATTTCGTCATAATCTGCTGTCTAAAAGCTGACTAAAAAGCTTTTCTCTTTCATCGTTAATTATTCCAAAATATTCCTACGAGTACCTAAGTAAATAAACAGTATTAATACCTCTCCATCGATTGCATCTGCCAACGTACAATAAAACTGCATCCTCTTTATCCTGTGAGAGGTAGTGAAATTGAGCAACGACACCTGGCCACGTGGCCAAAGGTAAGATTTCCAATTGTCAATAATAATAATTGATTGCCAGGAATTGAAGCGTAGAAGGGAGCGGAGGTTGTGCGGCTCCTTTGAGAGGCTGCGTAAACACTAAACATTGCGCCGGAGCTTTCATCTTAATTTTATGCCAATTCATTCAAATAAGTAAGTACGGTTCGCTGTCGCAGTGTGGATTGTGGCTTACTAAGTGTTATATTATTTATCTATGCAGAATAGTTGCAGATACCTGTTAGGTAATTATGCCGTTACAAGTAAGTGTTTTGCATTTGACTCTTGCTGGGTGGGTGGGAATTTGAAAGGGTGACATTACTGACAATTGAAGACGTTTGATTTGTTTATTTAACCCTCAGGCCTAAACTTATATTTCTTAAAGAAACTGTCAGAAATTAAAATCCATAAAATGGGACCTTACTTACACTGAACTAAAATTACTGATACCAAAAAAAAAACACTTATTTAAAAGACGAATGTACAGGGTTTTCCAATAAGAGGTGTTATTTTGATATTCAATCGTAAAAGATAATGGTTTCGTTGCTTGTGTGGCACGTAACGCCGTCTTGTTGAAAGTAAACGTTGTCCAGATCAATACCATCCAATTCCGGCCACAAAAAATCATTAATCATCTCTCGATAGCGCAATCCATTCACCGTAACTGTTGCTCCAGCTTCATTTTCGAAAAAGTAAGGTCCAATGACTCCGCCGGACCATAAACCGCACTAAACAGTCAAACGTTGAGGATAGAAAGGCTTTTAAACAATAAATCTTGGGTTTTCCGAGCCCCAGATGCGACAATTTTGCTTGTTGACGAAGCGACCGAGGTGGAAATGGGCCTCATCACTCAAGATGATTTGCATTTGATTTTCTCAAGTGAATTTTAATAATTTCAATGCTTTGCTGAAGCATGTGTCGTTCCATTTTTATTAATGGCGTAGTTTTTACTTGTCAAATGTCAAAAAATGACAGCTTCAAAAGTAACATCTACTGAAATAGCGGACTATTCAAAATAACACCTCTTATTGGAAAACTCTGTATTTGCTTTGATCATAAAAGTGTGTACTTACTTGTACGAAACAATATTCCGTCCTTACAATACTGTAAATGCGTAGGTAGCTGGGTACACTTTTATTAGTGTTTCAGTCTTGGTGGATGTTTGCAGAGATTTTAATGCCAAGATCAGAGAGGGATTGATTCCCAAGTCTGAGTCGACGAAAAGAATTTAAGACTGGCAAAACTGAATTTAATACTGAATTAAGAACACTTGAAAATATTTCTTGAGACTTGTAGACTTTGGAGATGGTTTCTTCAGAAGAGAGGTTTCTCTTTCAGGGGTAGTTTTTGAACTGACTTTGTATGGAATTCGGTTCTCTATTTATAGAACGTTTTCAAATCGGGCCCTCTCGGGGGAGTTTTCACCCCTTTCGTGAGGGGTGAGTTGGTTAGGTATTTTTCCTCTTTGCAATTAATCTGTTAAGAGGAAAGTTATATTTTGCTAAGATATGGATAAACCGGGACTCGAACCTGGTTATAAATAGGCTAAGCTCAGTAGAAAGGTAAAGCAGATGACTCGTGTACAATCAGGGGTGGGCAATTCTTTGATCAGCAGCTCGTCCATCGGTCAGGAGGTTGGAAAAAGGCCATCACAATAATAACACATAAGTAAGGGCACAAGGTATATTAATCATCTTCTAAAGAAACACAGGTATAAATTGGATCTCTACTCTCTACACTCTCTGTGACGACCGGATGAAACGAGGATTTTCACAAGAAGTTACAAGAATTGAACACAAGAAAGGGATAGGTTGAAAGCTTACGATTCGTCCTGAGGTGTGGAATGGAAGATCATGTTGACCAGGTCTACCCGCGCTCAGAGGCGACGGGGCAGTTGAGGTGATGAAATGCACTCGGAATTATACACGGAGGCGGGACTCCATTGAGTTTAGTTCGAACCGAGATAATAAACATGATTGGAAGTTTGATGGCGAAATGCATCTAGTTAAACTGGAACGAGATCGCGTCCGCTATTGCGTAATTATGCACGCCATGCCCGCGAGTGGCCTTTGCCATCGCGAGCGACCGTGTTACTATGACCAAGGTCGGTTCTGCACTGCCGAAGCGCGCCGAGGCCGGGCCGTATAGACTGCCAGCAGCCTGGGTGGTCCGTCCGATCACGCGGCGTTGTGTCGTTTTAACACGTACGCCACGATCGTTTGCATGGGGAAAGCGAGGCTAAAGTATGCATCTTTTTTATAGGGTGACTTGTATTACGTAACAATTTTAATGTGATACCTTTTATCGAGTCAGTTCAATTTACCCAAACCATCTCCTCCAGTCCCGCTTATTTATTTTATAATAAATTATACAAAGTTTCATATTGGGGTTGAAGTAAAATATCTTTGGTTTGAACATTTCCCAAAGAGTAAAAAACATATTTAGGTACAATTCTTTAAGTTATTATGTTAGCATATAATCATTTCTTGATGTTGATATTTATTCTGTGGTCGTATCTTCTGATATTTTCCCGTAAATTGAGTCTGATGTCATCATAGGTGGTCGCATCAAATTTCGTTATCAATGTTTGATAAGAGCTTCAATGGAGTATGCTGAGCTGTGATTGGTTGAAAACTCGGCGGCCATCATGGAATTCCTTCCGGGTAGTATGGAGGGGGGGTCACGTAAATACTGGGTCGCTTCCTTAGAGTGGTTCATTCCTTGGGTTGGTGGCTCCGAGTGAGGTGGTGGATGGTTATTTTCAGATGTGTTTCAGGTTCTGCTGTTATATTTCTATGAAATTATCTTGATTAATCACATACAGCACATAATTTGATTGAGTAATTATGATGTAAAGATTTCCAATTGTGTCGGCGACACGGTATCAAGCGGTTTCGGGGTTTGAGTGTTTTTGTGGTTTTGGCGTAAATATGAATTCTCTTGCAAAATTCTGGAGGTCTGGATACTTATGATACACTCCCCCCGTACAGTCTCGCCTGTACTTAGCTATTTCATCAGACGTGTCTTCTTTTGATGTTTTCTCAGGTTGGAGGTAGAGGGATGAGGAGAGGGAGTGCTGTCCAGATTTAGCCTCAGCCAGTGAGGAGTAACGGCTCCACAATGGCAGCACCATCCGGGGTCAGCAGGAGAGGTGGATTCGATTTTGCCATGTCAGTGAGGGATAGCCGCTCAGTGCCAGCGTCATCGAGAGGGGGTGCTGTCCAGATTTAGCCTCAGCCAGTGAGGAGTGACGGCTCCACAATGGCAGCACCATCCGGGGTCAGCAGGAGAGGTGGATTCGATTTTGCCATATCAGTGGGGGATAGCCGCTCAGTGCCAGCGTCATCGAGAGGGGGTGCTGTCCAGATTTAGCCTCAGCCAGTGAGGAGTGACGGCTCCACAATGGCAGCACCATCCGGGTCAGCAGGAGAGGTGGGATTTGATGTAGATAAGTTCTTTTGGTTGTGTAGATCCCTACTTGTTGGTATTGCAGGGAATGTCCGGTATTGTAGGAGCAGGGAGGATGACGGCGACTTTTACTGCCGGTCTGATGTAGACTCCAGTGTTTGTTTGTATCCGAACAGTTCGGACTTGACCATTGGTTGCAGGTACTGCTTCGATGATACGGCCTCGTGGCCAGCTGTTCCGGGGTAGTGCTGGATCCATGATGATTACTAGGTCGTCTTTTTTGATTGGTGTAGTCGGATGGTGCCATTTTTGACGAGCAGCCATAGTGGGAAGGTACTCGCGCAGCCATCTTCTCCAAAAGGCGTCTGCGAGTTGTTGTCCAATGCGCCACTGACGGAGGAGGCATACTTCTTCTTCTGTCTTGTTGTAGAAAGATAATTGAGGGCGTTTCCCGGCTGACCCCAGTAAGAAGTGGTTGGGGGTCAGGGGTTCTTCGTCTCGCGGGTCGACCGAGATATGGGTTAGGGGGCGGTTGTTTACAATGAATTCGGCCTCCGCAAGAGCTGTGTGTAGAGTTTCTTCTTTAGGCGCCCTTTCCTTAAGCGTGGCGTTTAAGGCCTTTTTGACTGATCTCACTAGTCTCTCCCACGCTCCCCCCATGTGGGGACTCATTGGTGGTATAAAGTGCCACTCTATGCCTTGGGTGGCTACTGTGTCGATCATCTTGGTATCTTGGCTCAGTGACATCAGGGCGTCTCTCATTTCAGCGTCGGCTCCATGAAAGTTTGTGCCGTTGTCAGAGTATATGGCAGTCGGTTGTCCTCTTCGTGCGGTCATCCTTTGTAGGGCCATGATTGCGGAGTCAGCTGACAGTGAAGTGGTTAATTCCAGGTGGATGGCGCGTGTTGAGAGGCAGGTGAAGATGGCTCCGTAACGTTTTTCTCGGTGTCTGCCGACTGTTATGGTCATAGGACCGAAATAATCCAGCCCGCAATGTGTGAATGGGCGGACGTGATGTATTAGACGTGGTGGTGGTAGTACGCCCATCTGAGGTGGATTGGGTTTACTGCGTCGTATGTGACACATTGGGCAGGCGTGTGCAATCTTTCGGCTTATTACGAAATTATTTCGGCTGAGTACGAAAAAATGGCTGCGTATTTCTGCTACTGTTTTCTCTGTGCTGGGGTGATCTGACTTCTTATGGTAGTGATTGATCAGGAGACGGGTGTATGCGTTGTCGCCATCCAGTATGATGGGAGTCCGGGCTACTCTCTTAGCCTTCTCTAAGGTTTGCAGGCGTGTGCCCATTCGGAGGATACCGCCAGGTCCGAAGAAAGGGTTCAGGGCGTTGAGGCGGCTGCTGGCGGGTAACTTTTTCTTTTCTCGAATGGTGTGTAGGTCCGAACTGAACGCGTCTTCCTGTGATCTCCTGATCCATCTGTGTTCTGCTGCTTTTATTTCCTCAGCTATCAGTGGCCCCTCTGGGTTTCTGTCGGGGCCCATCCGGCATCGTCTGGTAAAGCGGAGAACCCAGGCAGTCGAGCGGATCAGTCGGTGCCACGATGAGAACCGTTCAACAGCTGGTAGAGTTTCGCCTCGTTCGGTGATGAGTCCGACGTAGAGAGGTTTGACTTCCAGAGTTAGGTCATCGGGTTTATGGGCGGGTGCGCGTTCTTTGGGCCATTTGTTTTCTGAGTAGGTAAGGAAGGTTGGGCCGGTGAACCATCTTCCTTCTGGTGTCAGGTCGGGTACTTCGAGGTCCCGTGTGCCGATGTCAGCAGGATTGAGCTTCGTAGGTACCCATCTCCAGTCGGGTATTCTGGTCAGCTCGTCAATCTCTCCTAGTCGGTTGGCCACAAATGTTGAGTAGGCTCGTGGATCAGTGCGTAACCAGCATAACACTGTTGTGGAGTCTGTCCAAAAACATGTGCGGCGGATGTTGGCTGTGCTCTCTTTCTGGATGGTTTGGGCGAGTCTTGCTGCAATGAGGCCAGCTTGCAATTCGAGGCGGGGAATGGAGAGAGGTTTCAGTGGTGCGACTTTGCATTTACTTGCAAGGAATGTCGTCTGTATTTTCCCTTCTATGTCTTCGGTGAAGTAGGCTACGGCGCAGCAGGCTTGTTCTGATGCGTCACAGAAGAGATGTAGGGTTACGTGGCTTTGTTTGTTGTAGAGGCAACGTCTCGGGATTGAAATGCTGTTCGTGTGTAGTAAGTTCAACCAGTTTGTCCATTTCTGGGCGTGTTCGGGTGTGATGGACTCGTCCCAGCCGACGTTTGATCGCCATACTTCTTGTAAAAGTACTTTTGTCCTGATGGTCAGGCAGCCGATGAAGCCCACGGGGTCGAAAATCTTCATAACTGTTGACAGCAATTGTCGTTTTGTTGGTAATGTAGTCGCTTCGGATGGAGTCATCTCGTGGAATGAGTATAGGAAGTGATCCGTGGAAGGGTCCCAGATTAGTCCGAGTACTCGTTCTGTTTCTGGACTCCCGTTGCTGATGGCTATGGTGGTATTGGTGCGATCTTCGTCGGGAAAGTTGGCAATAGCTGCTGGATTGTTGGATGCCCAGTTGGTCAAATGGAATCCTCCTTTTGCGAGGAGGGTGCTCACATTTTGGGTGAGTTGGGCAGCTTCCTGGGGAGTGTCTACTGCATCCAAGTAGTCGTCCATGTAGAACTTGGTGCGAATAGCTGCTGCGGCGGATGGGTATTCGAGCTGGTACCTTTCAGCGACCTTGTTCAACACAAACTGGGCGCTGCTTGGGGAACAGGTGGCGCCAAACATCATTGAAGTCATTTGATATGTTTCGGGTTCGTCCTTGGTTGATGTTCGCCACAAAAATCGCTGTGACTGTTGGTCCTCTGGTTTTATTTTTATTTGTAGAAACATCTCCCTGATGTCAGCAGCAATGGCGATGTTTCCTTCCCGGAAGCGCATGATGTTTCCCAGGAGAGATGACAGCAGGTCAGGTCCTGTAAGCAACTGGTCATTGAGTGAGGTCCCGCGGCATCGGCTGGCTGCGTCGAACACCACTCTGATTTTCCCTGGTTTATTGGGGTTGGTCACTGCAAAGTGCGGCAGATACCATCGTCGGGGTGTACGTGTGGATGCTTCTTCATCTGACAGTTTTTTCGCATGGCCTTTGGTTATCAGCTGCTCAATTTTGTCGGTGTAGGTTGTTTTCAGGGCTTCATCTCTGGATAATTTCTTCTCTAGGGAGATGAGTCGTCTCAGCGCGCACTGTCGGTTGTCAGGTAGGGTGGCTTCTGGGTTGCGCCATATTAAACCAGTTTCCCATCTTCCAGTAGGGAGGGGTCGGGTTGTTGCAGTCATAAGTGCAATTGCTCGTTGTATGTTTGTGTTGACTCGGGTTGCTGCGGTTACGCCAAGAGAATCGACGGTAAAATTTGTTTTCAGCAGTTCTTCCAATCGTATATCTGAGGCTGTCTCACGTTGAAGTGCCAATGTGGTGACTGGGTGCTCGTATCCTGGGTTTGAGCCACCATGGGCGATCCATCCTAGTGCGGTGCGTGATATTATTCGTGTTGAATCATTGTGTTCTTGCACTTCTCGTGATACAATTAGGTGGGCGTTATCTTGTCCTATTAATATCTTTCAGGCTTTCTTTAAGGCTTTCCGTGGATTTGTTGTTGAGGGAGGTTGAGGTTGTTTATAGTGTTGGCAGTGATTTGATACGTATCGCCTTGGCCCGCCCCTCTTATTGTCAGCCGTACTCGTTGGGATAACTTGTCAGAGGTGCACATCCCTTTAGCACCGTGGATTCGTAGGCCGTGAACTGGGCCGTATGCTCTGATTTGTGCTGCTGTATCGGTGTCGACCAGTGTCACGGTTGATCCTTCGTCAAGAAGCGCAAATGTTGAACATGTGTGTTGGCTTGGTTCACTGAGTATGACTGGTACGATCTTCAGAAGGACGTTCTGGTCTGTGTTCTGGCGTCACAGGTTCACGGTATTTTGAGGTGTTTGTGGGGGTCCGTGTAACAAGGTGTGATGTGGGTGATAGCACCCCTCTACGCTGCACCATTTTTTTTCCGTGCAGTCTCGAGAATGATGTTTTTCCAAACATTTCCTGCATAAGTTGGCTGCATGGACTGTCTCCCACCGTAGGGCGACGGTTTTGGCCGCAAACTCTCGGCACTCTCTGGTGGGGTGGTTACCACTGCACTGGACACAACTGCTCGTGGTAACTTGGTGTTTCTGGTTCATCCCGGGATAGCTGGGTGGTGTGATCGCCTTGCGTTTGAGGGTGTATGGCGTCTTTCCTACGTTGTTGTTTTCCCCTTGGTATCCTGCATGGACTTGGTCTCGGCGTGGGCGAGGTCTCGGACGGTCTACCATCCCGCTGTTTGGTATTGCGTTAGTTATCTCCTTCATAAAGGCAGCAAGTTGGGTGATGGTGGCAGGGGCGCGCTGTCCGCGAACTTCCATCAGCCAGGCTAGACGCAGAGTGTTGGGCAGCTTGTCGGTAATGTCGCTCAGCAATGTTGGGTTGGTGAGGTATCCCTCGGTCTTCAGGATCCGGAGTGAGGCCACCAAATTTTGTACGGTTCCGGAAAAGTCGGCCAGGTCTTCCAGAGATACGTCAGGTGTAAGGTAGGGCAGCTTTTTCACTTTTTTGAGCATAAATTTGGCTATTGCTCCAGAGTTGCCGTACCGTTGCTCAAGTACGCTGAGGATTTCGGGCAGTTGAAAGGGATCCATCAGCAGGGGCGATACGGCCTCTCGTGCCTTGCCTTTGAGGGCGCGTTGCAGTCGGATGAGGTTTTCACTGGCGGTCATTTGGCAGGTGGTAGTAGACTGCATATATTGCGCTTTCCAGGTAGGCCACTCGAGCGGGTCCCCGGAAAATATGGGCAAATCCTTTGCCGAAGATTGTCTGGCGATGAGTGTTGCCATCCTTGAGTCATCTTCCAGTGTTCGAGGGGTGTCCTGGGATCTGGTGGAGCGGATGGCGTCTGCCATTATCGACGCTATTTGAGTCAGTGGGTCGGCGCCTTGTCGTAACCATTCTTGAGTATGTTGTGCCCTCTCATCATTTGTAGGAGGTGGTGGGAAGAGCGGAGAGTCCAGGTTCGTCAGGAATGGCTGTGGTTGGTACTCCATTGTGTTATGAGTTGGGTATTCTTGTCCTGATATGGTGATGTTAGCTGCTGGGCTCGGAGGTACATTTGGAGTTGCTTCAGGTGCGGTTAAGTTGAGCATGGGTTGGGTAGCAGTTTGGCGTGTTGCTGCATTCAGGGCTGATTGTAGTTCTGTGATTTGTTTATTTAGTTGCTCCTCCCGAATGCGCATTTCTCGGCGTAGCATTTGGAGAGAGTCTTCAGTTGATTCAGAAGGTGCATCGGGCTCTTGGGGGTTCTCAGTAACAGGTTGGGTTCGGTTTCGGCTGGTCTCAGATGATGTTGAGGCCTTGCGGCCGCTGCGAAGTGACGGCATCTCCACCTTTAGTTGAGACTGAAGACGTGTGTGTAGATCCGGCTCGAAGGACCAAATGTACGAAACAATATTCCGTCCGTACAATACTGTAAATGCGTAGGTAGCTGGGTACACTTTTATTAGTGTTTCAGTCTTGGTGGATGTTTGCAGAGATTTTAATGCCAAGATCAGAGAGGGATTGATTCCCAAGTCTGAGTCGACGAAAAGAATTTAAGACTGGCAAAACTGAATTTAATACTGAATTAAGAACACTTGAAAATATTTCTTGAGACTTGTAGACTTTGGAGATGGTTTCTTCAGAAGAGAGGTTTCTCTTTCAGGGGTAGTTTTTGAACTGACTTTGTATGGAATTCGGTTCTCTATTTATAGAACGTTTTCAAATCGGGCCCTCTCGGGGGAGTTTTCACCCCTTTCGTGAGGGGTGAGTTGGTTAGGTATTTTTCCTCTTTGCAATTAATCTGTTAAGAGGAAAGTTATATTTTAATGTGATACCTTTTATCGAGTCAGTTCAATTTACCCAAACCATCTCCTCCAGTCCCGCTTATTTATTTTATAATAAATTATACAAAGTTTCATATTGGGGTTGAAGTAAAATATCTTTGGTTTGAACATTTCCCAAAGAGTAAAAAACATATTTAGGTACAATTCTTTAAGTTATTATGTTAGCATATAATCATTTCTTGATGTTGATATTTATTCTGTGGTCGTATCTTCTGATATTTTCCCGTAAATTGAGTCTGATGTCATCATAGGTGGTCGCATCAAATTTCGTTATCAATGTTTGATAAGAGCTTCAATGGAGTATGCTGAGCTGTGATTGGTTGAAAACTCGGCGGCCATCATGGAATTCCTTCCGGGTAGTATGGAGGGGGGGTCACGTAAATACTGGGTCGCTTCCTTAGAGTGGTTCATTCCTTGGGTTGGTGGCTCCGAGTGAGGTGGTGGATGGTTATTTTCAGATGTGTTTCAGGTTCTGCTGTTATATTTCTATGTAATTATCTTGATTAATCACATACAGCACATAATTTGATTGAGTAATTATGATGTAAAGATTTCCAATTGTGTCGGCGACACGGTATCAAGCGGTTTCGGGGTTTGAGTGTTTTTGTGGTTTTGGCGTAAATATGAATTCTCTTGCAAAATTCTGGAGGTCTGGATACGTATGATACACTACTGATCCATTGAAAATAGCAATTGGCATTATTATTGAAGGTATTGGCAATCGAATTAATTAACTTGGAATGACACCTGCAACCAAATTATCTCGTCGTAAAAACACGTAAGGCAAATTTTGCAAGCACCTCAAGAATATGTCAGCAAGCATGCTTATTGAAAATGAACCTGTCTCAAGAATATTGTAAATAATTAATCACTGTTAATAATTTTAATGGCAACAATTTATTGATAAATGTCGTTGACAGACTTTCAGTCTCACATGCAAATATCGTATTTTATCGTTCCCATTATTTTGATTCATGTATGATTTTATATTAAAATTCCCTCCAACCCTCTAAGAGTGTGCTGCCAATCAATCAATCTAATCAACCCTTCCTCACCGCGGTTAACCCTGAAGGCGATATGCTCTAAAAATGACAGATTTTACGGCTCTTAGAACAGTTAGAGTCAATGCACCCATTATAAATAGGGTTGCAACAAAAATTTGTAATACTTTGTAGGACAGTATTGTTATCTGCTTTGCCTCGAACCCATTTGGTTACCTATAGCATTATTTTGGAAAATACAGTATTTTGTAAATCGAATTGAAAAAAACGACTGACTATTTTTACGACAGATTTTGAATCCCTAGCCTTATAATTTTATATTTTATGAAATAGGTGGAGTTAAATTGAAGTTCTTGTTTATTCACTCGACATATTTATACTTTATAAAATTTGGTATCTATTGGTTTTCCCAATAAAATAAGACCTCTATATCTCTCATCTCTAAATAATATAAAATAAAGTCGCTATCAGCGTCTGTCTGTTTGTGCGCTTAGTTCTTCTAAACTACAAAACGGATTTTGATAGGGCTTTCACTATCATTTAGAAAATTTCTTCTGGAAGGTTTGTTTATTTATAACACATGCAAATTGTGTTTATAGAAAGTAGAGAAAAGTTGATGTTTTGTAATCAAGTCGTAAAAAATATTTTCGGACGCTTACATTGCTAACGCTAGCTAAACCTTATGATATACATCAAAATAATTTGCTATGGAATTGTATATCTTTAAAAACCCTACAGAAAAGTATGATATGGTATATATCAATCTATAGTTATATTAATAAAAATCAAGTACACAATACATAATGGGACATAACAACACTGATTAATATTATTAAAATTTTAATTTTCACATACTTTAAAAGTTAATTTTATTTGAATAATTTTTGAAGTTTCACAAATATGTAAAAATGAAAGTTTTATTTTAATTTTATTTAAATGAAAATTTTACCAGTCTGAAGATGGCCGTGGTAACCGTGGCTTCGTTACCTACACCAGTAGGTAACGAAGAAAAACGAAAAAAAAAAGTTTTAATTAAATTTGGTTAAGTTCATTATTTAAAAAAAATATTTTACTCTAAACTGTTGCCGGTTTGATAAAAGGGAACACAATAAAAACTAATAAGATCACTTGTACTTAGTTACTGCGTTTAAAGAAAGAAATCTTAGAAATACCTTCCAATCCTCACAAAATACATATTTTTTGTTGATAACCCTGTCGTGTATTTGCTACGCTTATCACTGGCAGTAAGGGTTAGGCCCGTCCATTGTTTCCTGTTCCGCTCATTACTGTCACTTTCACCAGCCACCATCCCCTAACCCCCAGCCCCTAGCCACTAACCCTAACCCCAACCCTTCGGTCTGCCTGCCCCTACCGGTACCGACACACAACATGCTTTGGTTACGGAGGTTCTCATTCCTGTCACAAGTGAGTGGAAAATTGATTTGCTATTATTACGAACTTGATTTTTCTTTTTAAAACTTTTAAAATTATATTCAACAGGTTCCTCACAATAGACTTGTTAAGATTTCTACCACTAGATAGATACTTTTGTTTTAAGCACAGAATGAATAAGGTAGGTAAATTTTTTAAGAACCACGAATAAAATGTATAAATGCTAATATCAAATCAAACTGAGTAGATATTTTAGGTGAGTAACTTTTCATGTTAAATAGATGATATTAAGTCAAACTGAGTAGATATTGTAGGTTAGTAACTTTGCATGATAAATATATGATTTCTAATCAAACTGAATAGATATTGTGAGTGAGTAACTTTTCATGATAAATAGATGATATCAAGTCAAACGGAATAGATATTGCAGGTGAGTAACTTTTCATGATAAATAGATGATATCAAATCAAACTGATTAGATGTTGTAGGTGAGTAACTTTTCATGATAAATAGATGATATCAAATCAAACTGATTAGATTTTGTAGGTGAGTTTCATGATAAATAGATGATAAATAGTTTCATGATAAATAGATGATATCAAATCAAACTGATTAGATTTTGTAGGTGAGTAACTTTTCATGCTAAATAGATGATACCAAGATAAAAACAAATATTGTGTAAGTGATTAATTACTGTAATTAGAGTTAATCTGTATTAGGTTGTAGTGGCGTGGCGACAATCTCTGGACCCCGAGTAAGTCATTTTAACGGCTTCTACCCCTTTGTAAGCTCAAATATTTAATTTTGCCTTTATCGTGATTTATTTTTGGGGTTTTATTTCATATTGCGCTACAACATCACATTTTCCCGGCCAATTTTATTTAATCGCTTTTTATTTTTGGGGTTGTTATTATACTGTGTTGCGCTACTGCTTCTTTAGTCAACGTCCATCAATGACCATCGTTAGTGCAGATGTGTAATCGATTCATAACGTTGGGTAAATAAGGAGGTAGCGCAAAATTACACAATACCCCAAAAATAAATCACGATAATACTTTTCGCTGTAAAAATCTTAAATGTAAATTTGGCCTTTTATCTAGTTTATTCTGATTGGAAGGCAAATGTACCCAGATAGCCAATAATGACCGAAGTTTGCGAACTTTTTAGTGGTCGTACATTGTTGCGTTTGGTCAACACCAAAAAAATCCGGCAATTATTTTATCAAACGTTTAAGGTGTGATTGCGGCATAGGTAAACGTAACAATGTATCTTATCTACAGGTGATTGTTTTTAAGTTTTCGTTCCAAGCTAAGATGCGGTAATGATACCAACAGGTAGAAATTATACCTTTCTTTCAAATCAACAAAATAAGTACATACCAGGCGCGGGTCTCTCCGCAGGACTCTAGCCGACTGCCATCACCGTTAAAACGATTGCCACCGCACTGAACCTATGTATTTATTGTTCAGTTAGACTAGTCCTCATCTCTTCCACAATCAATTCCACAAAAATCCGGCTCGCAATGAAATTGTTCTTACTGAGATCCCGTTTAGTGTTATTGTTGAATTACTCAAAATACAATCTTAACGAAGCAATTGAGGAAGTAATTTGATAATCGGCCGTCACAATCTGAGATGCATTAAAAATACAATATTCGGTGAAATCCCACCGAACTGCGGCAGGCAGTTAGCAGTTATAAGTGATGAAATTAACCAAGAGGATTAGTTACGCAAATGTTATGTGTAAAGCCGACGAACGAACAGTTTATATTTATGTCTCAGAGTTATTTTAAAGCTTTGATCGATATCCTTAAAGATGACATGGGCCCCGAGAGGAATTATTTTCTTCAGAGACTCCTGTTTGGCGCTAATGTAAAAAATCATAATAAAAGCTTCAGAAAGATGAATCCATTTGAGTTTGTCCACCGTATCACAGTGATATATGAAAGAATATGAGAGTGATCTTATCGATGTTTTTCTTTGACCGGTCAGTGGCTGAGTTGGTATCGCGTTTGGGTCCCTCTCACCCTTCGTGTCACCCGTCTTGCATTCAATTCTTCGGCTGGCTAAGTCCTCAAACACGAAACATTTTCAAATATTTTCAGGTTATTCGTAACCCGGGAATGTTTGTCTTTCTTTAAAAAAATTTACATTTACATATGTAGCAAAAACTCCGCTACAGTGAGTGCAAGTGTGATGTAATTTGCGTAGCAACGGTTTTTGTCGGCTCATGCGAACGTAAAAAGTATCTGTACCTACATTTGTTTACCAACTAAGAGTAAATATAAATTAACCGAATTTCTCAGTTATCGATAAATTTTAATCATCAAGAATAATTAGGCAACAAATAATATTAACCACTTGAGGTCCAAATTTCTATCTTTAAACCACCATACCTTGTTTTGAAAATATGTAAAATTAATCTTTCCAGCTTTTGCAATACATAGATATATTTTTCTTATAAGTCTTAACAGAAATCTACAGTACCTATTTACTCTTGGACAGAAATCTAGCTTTTTAATTTTTTTTAGAAATTTAATTTAAAGATTATATTTTTTTTTAAATTCCACATCTAACAGTTAATTTTATTCCATTTATTTCATGTTCATTTTATATAATTTTTCATAGAAAATGAAAACTCTAGATACTTAAATATTTTATGTTTATCACAGGAATATGTTATAATTATTTTAATACCCAGACAGAGTCACAATGGAAAACTTTGTGGAATTTATTTGCTTACAATTTCATAATATTTATATTTTGTTGTATTTTTGTATTTTCATTTTATATAACCCTGTATTTTATATAACCATGTATTTTATATAACCCTGTATTTTATATAACCCAGTATTTTATAACTGTTCCAACAAATAAAAGTTTTTTTTAATATAAACTACCTAGCATTCTAATAGGGTTGCATTTGAACTTTGGCTCCAGAAGGGGATCATGTGAAGTAACATAAAACGAGTAATTAATCATTGCATTCTAGATTTGAGTGCACAATTTCATCATTGTGATACACCCACCACAGTAGTATGATAAATGAATACCCGATGCAAGAGTTGGCAGTCCGGAGAGTGGCTCCAGTATAATAATTATAAGGTTGTTGGGGAATTAACTAGAGCCTTCCGCGATGAAGACCAGAGTGTAGACAACCACACTTAGGTGATTTGTATGAATAGAAGTATTAGTTAGGTACTGTAATTACCGTCATTACCCCGGCAGGTGTTGCCTAGTGCCCTGCGACCAGTCACTAGATGATATTGCGATAAAATGTTATATTTCTTTTCTATGTTATTACCACGGACATGGCTGTGAAGTTTCAGTGCGAATTTACAAGTTTATTTGGTGAAAATTAAGAAAGAATCATTATTTTTCTTGAAGAGTTCCCGTCAATTTTCGTGTGAATATTAATCAAATTGGCTTCTGCGATAGCTTTGCTTGTGTGTAGCTGTTGTTTGTTGCTGTGCGATAAAAATACTTGGCTCTGGGTCCAGACAAACTTTAGGTTAGGTTGAAATTAGATTCGCAAATAATGCAAGTCTAATGAGAGCATAATATTAGAAAGAGGACTCTTAGATGGTTTAGGCATGTTGAGCAAATGAACAAAGAAAAAAGTGTAAGGAGAATATAATATGCCACGAATGGCAATGGCAGAAGAACTCGGAGATGCTCGAGAAAAATATGTCACGATAGTGTGAAACAAATTGTCACCGGTCGGTGGCCCAGTTGACATCGCGTTTGGGTCCCACTCAGGCGTAGTGTGTTCAATTCCTCGGCTGGCTAAGTCCTCCATCACAACTCAAGCAACATTTTCAGCTTACTGTGGTGGTAGTCGGAGATTTTCAAATATTGTCAGGTTATTCGTAACCCGGGAATGTTTGTCTTTCTTTAAAAAAAAAATAAAAAAATACTTGAGTCTATAAGTATATATATATATATCAGGAGTCAGAATAACAGAAGTCCATGTACATATGATACCCTTGCGGGGAAACGGCGTGATGGTTAGTTAGTTAGTTAGTTAGATGGAAATGCTATAAAAAATAGGTTGAGGAATGAACGAAGGGGGGTTTTCAGTACGTTATAATGATATAAAGTAATTGGTATTATTTTGCATGTATTTTAAGTTTATTTTTATTTCTATTTTCAATTTAATGTTTATTTTTGTATCTAATATGGTTTCTTTAATAATATATCCATTTCCATTATGTTTTATTATTTGTTCTACAAAATATTATTTTGTTATTCTTACGTAAATCATGTGCGACTACCATAATGCAGGAATGAGTCTAGTATAGTAGTTAAATATCACCAAAGTTGTGATTTTAAAAAGTTTATAAAACAAAAAAATCTTACATTGGCAAAAAACTTATCAAGCATTAAAAACCTAACAGCAAAATTTCTGATAGGAACATGTAGAGGGAAATATGAAAATTCGACAAAAAGATTTCTGCACTGGTGTTTATTAACTAGATTTGAATTGCCAGGCAATAGCGCATCTCCCTAGTCCTTTTTCTACCCTATTTGATAACATCCCAAAATTAGGGGTGACATTGTCCCACTGGATCTAAGTGAAAAGTTCTCGTGTGATATTCACGTAACTTTAATATTCTCACCTATAGCTTAATATTTTTTTTTCCTGATTGGAAAAGACATAACAAAATAACATTATTTTTTTGCACATACTTTGCCGAGCTCATTGGAATTTAAATGACGCCTTTTAAAAAGCAGGGCAGTTAAAATACTGAAGCAGAACATAATAAATTCAATCAATATATTAAGTGGTGTGGCAGAAAATTAAATAAGAAATACGCCGTTGTAACATAATGTAATTAATTTTATTAAAAAAAAAACTTGATTTGATAATCTAGTTTTGCAGCTATTCAAAATCCAATCAAAAGATATCGACATATTAAAACAACAAAAAAAACTACAAAAAACATTAATGTTTGGGCACTTGGTAACCTCTGATTACGATAGAAATAATTATTTAAAAAATAATGATAGTCGGGTCAATATACCTTTTTAACGTAATTCTTAATTAAAGGCATCTTTAATGGGTCCGTCTAGCTCAGGCGAAGCTCGTCCGTGTGTAATTTTGATTAATATGAATATTTTGAAGCATTTAAATATAATTAAGATAAAAAGTGAAGCCACTTTAGAGCGAGTTCCGAAGAAAACATTCGGGAGATGTTATCATGTCTCAGCCAGTACTTTATCAATCCGGCTTTTATGGCCAAATTTTTCTTTGGATAACTACCAGAGTGATAAATGATCGCCTTTTATTAATATTGTTTTATCTTTACCTATCGAAAGAAACTCGCAAATGTACTTTTTTAATATGAATACCGCATAAGTGCCGCAACTGCTCCCGACCGTATGGAGCCAGTGAGACTATGGCGTCCCCAATTGGGGTTGTTGTGAGGCTGAAGGTTGTGAGGAGGGGGGAAAGAAGGTGGGAGAGTACCTGGCTATTCAAATCTTGTCAAAAAACATGGCTAAAGCCATTACAAGCAACGTCAATTCTGAATGGTGGTCTTACACCAGGGCGATATTGAGAGCATCTTCGCAATATCGCCCTCAGTATACTATAGGTATATTATTTTAAATGAATAATTTGTAAAATAAAACAAATTAATCAAATTAAATCATATTTGCGAACGCCGAGAGTTGAACCCGCGACCTTCGGCTTGGTAGTCTTGTTGCATTAATGTATTCATGAAAGCAGTAGCTAAACAAAATATGTAGGCAAGATTTTACAATACGTTTAATTACAATTAAAAATTACATATGAAATTTTTCCTCAGAGGGAAATCTATAACTTTACAATATCGGATCGATAGGCATAACTCTTGGTATACTAATACCGACTAATGACCTCATCAACTAACTCACTCCCTTCTTATTAATTATTGAAGACAATATTAACGATTTCTAAACGAAAATCTGAAACAGAAAAATCAGAAAAGGATACGGTCCCATGGACTCGAACCCAGGAGGACCCTTGCCTTGCCGGGGCACCGCTCTACCACTGAGCTAATGGGACCCTATCTCCTTCAGTCACATTTAACTGTATCATACTTCGAATAAGAACTACCAACATTGTTTAATTTTTTTTTTCACAGCACATTTTTTATTTCTGATTTTTCTGTTTCAGATTTTCGTTTAGAAATCGCTTATATTGTCTTCAATAATTAAATATTAAAATTTGAGGTTTTACTTAAAGTTATTCCAAAAAATAAAAATCCCTTCTTATTTAAAGAAACACGCGTACTGCCGATGTATATTAAAGTAAATATTTTATTCGACATTGTCAATTTATTAGTATTTTTATCTTTTACGTAGCCTTATAACGTTTAGGAATGTCAGTTCATAGAAAGATGTGCTAGTTTTGCCAGCGTATATCGAATTCTGATTTATTGCGTTATCAATATCAATCTGGATATCAATAGTGCGTCCGTGCTCGGAAAATCGGTATAAAATCATCGGTAGTTACGCCTATCGATCCGACATTGCAAAGTTATCGATTTCGCTGTGCTAGACCCCTGGTGCCCTCTCCCATGACATGTTGAAAATCAGCAGCTCAATCTTCGCCTTGCCTAATATAAATAATATATATTATACATTCTCTAGTCCTAAAGAGTCCTAAATTCTCCAGAATAAAAATCAACTCTAATCTTGCCGCTTATCTACTAATTAATGTAATATCATTAGTAATGGAGGGTAAAATAGGAAATGTAAAATCAATGTTCAGTGTTTTTACTTTCGTACGTCGTAAACTTTTTTTAATAAAAGTGTGTTTATCTGATGTGATCTGCAAGGTAAGTATGTTTTTCTGTATCTGTTTGTAAATGATATGTATGTTTTTCTGAATCTGTTCGTGAATAATAAAATTAGATAGAGACTAGGAATTCGTAATAAATTGTACAGCGCCTTTGGGATGATTTTTCACAAAAACGGCGCCATGCAATTATCCAATTATTATTATTACTCGTAGAAATGGTTGAAAATAATATCAAATGATTATGAATAAATTTGTGACACTTTGAAATTATTACACAGGTATGTATCATCTGTTTCAGTTTTAGCGCACAAATCTGCAGATAAGTATGTTTACCACAAAACATGATGACGAGTCAATGGTATTGAAATGTCCGTTGAAATAAGTTTATAGAATTATATAAATCGAAACCAAACACTTCCTCGTATAACCACTTGGCACTTGGCTGGCACTTGGCTGGCACTTGGTACTGGCACTTGGTACTGGCACTTGGTACTGGAACTGGGTACTAGTACTTGACGCGGTAAAGTGGTAAACTGGTGTGATTGTGTTTCACACTCTCTGATGCCTCATTCTGGACTTAAATCGTGCTCGGGCCTGTTTCTCAATCGGAGAGAATAAATGGACATAATATGCACATTGTTGCTTTAAAGTTTCGTAGTCAGCGTTCAAAAAGAAAAAAGAAGATGGTTTTAAAGGAAGATAGATAAATACGAATGTTAATACTAAAAAAGACGAAAATTGTGAAAATATTTAATAAAAAACGACTCGTTTAAAATAGACAAAAAATCTCTCGATAAATGTCTAAAGCAGCAATTAAAGATACACTGAATTTTCGCATATATAACTTATTAAATAACAGAACAAGATGCGTTTAATAATTTTCGGAACACACTTTGCGATTTCTTTTCTATCGAGGGAATAACATTTACTGTTTCGGCTCGGCAAATATATAGATATTATCTTAAAAGATAACTTTTTTCAATGACCTTGAACCTAAAGTGTTCAAGGGAAATATGTTATAAATTGGTAGAAATTTTAAATGCGAGGGAGCGAGATAAAGCAATTTTGAATCCTCCACCTCATCTGCGTTTTGGCTATTTTAAATTTTCCTATCAGCATGGTAGTGAAACGATGAATTTTTACTGATTTTTTTGAGTTCTGAAGCAGTTTTTAAATTGAAAATAATAATAGAATTAAGCAGAAATCTGTTTTTTTCTGTATGGCCATATGACAAATGTGGAGATGCAAAGAATGCAAGGCTGATGTAAGCTATTATTAAGATTAAGAGGGGGACGCTTAGTTGGATTGGCCATATAGATCGAATGAATGAAGCACGGAGGGAGTGCCAATACCGAGTTGTTTGGAGGTCCATCCTCACTGCCTACCCCTGCGGGGAATTTTACAGATTGGAAGATAGACGGGATAAATAATTTTGATATCAAAATACCAATGTACAATTGTACCTATTAACTATTACCTATGTATTATAAGTTCCTCCTGTCCTACCTGAGTTTTGTAACTCATCGAAATAAAAATCATTTAATAACCAGGTAAGATATCGGCAAATTAATTCATATTCAAATCTTTTATTATATATTAAGTTTGTATTAAGGATTACTAACGGGACACTGCCATCTCAGGAGACATATGCAGATATTGGGAGTGGAAAACACCAATAGATGCAGGAAATGTGAAGAGGATGAAGAGACTCCAATTCACCTTTGGTGCCAATATCCCGTCCCGTTGGGAACAAGGCTCAGATATATAATATATTCTACTGTATATCTCCCCTCAGATAAGGGGAGACATACAGTAGAACCAGAAGACATAGCCACATACCCAATAACAACCCTGGTGAACTTAAATTAAAGGGACTGGGTTGTTGTTAAAGGATTGAGGTAAAATGGGAGATAGCACTATGGACCCATGGCCCAGCAAGTGCTCACGGGAACTACGTGTAAACCGTCTCCGCCCTTTAAAAAAAAGTTTGTATTGTATGTTTTGAATATGATTATCTAAAATGTAATAGTCGAAAAAACTTATAAATGAACAGAAATTTTTAAATAGTCTTTTCGACAACATTATGGGGATGGTTTTAGAAAAAATGCTCTAATTTAACTTCTACTAAGCTGAAATTGGTATATACGAGCTATATCATATACCATTCGGCAACTAAAGGTGTGTCTACTTAGACATATATGTTTAGCTGTCAAATCGATTAATACGAATAATTTTTTTTTAATGTGGTGATGTGTTTCTGACTGAATGTTGGCGTTCGGTTACTATAATCAACGCTGTGCTTTCGATGCAGCGTTGGTTTGTAGTCATAAACAAATGGTAAAAACTTTAGCAGGAATCTATGAAGCAGGCCTCCTGCGAGTAGGTACTTTTAGCAGGCTTATTGCGCAATCAGAAACAATCACTTTTCAGCGCCCGCGTTGGCAATATCGCTCGTCCGTTGAAATGCGGGCGTTGATCGGCGGGCTGATTGCCGCGGCGGTTCCACGCCCCACCGGCCGGTCCAGACCCGACACCATACAGCATCCCAGCAACCAAGCAACCAGTCAGATGAGAATCCAATCTCAGCATCCGACTGAACTGGGAATCGTGTAGAGCTGATGGTGACGAGATTCCGCTGAGAGAGAGAAAACTGACGCAGCAACCATTATGACAGCTAATGAGAAAGCTATTTATTTCAAACGATTTTCTATCATACGCATCTATGTTGCTTACAATTTAATGACTGGATACATCGTTTTCTTTATCAGCTAATTTTGTGTAGGGTTTTTGGGATCGGTAACTATCTTTCCTTGGTGATTTAGATATTTTAAAAAATATATATAGAAATACCGATAAATATTCTGCTTTCAATTACTATTTTTTCTATTTCTTAACTTAAAGATTGTTGTGGCTTGCCTTACACAATTTCCTTATCTGAAGTATATTTTATTGTTTTCGTACATATTATTATTATATATGGTGGAGCAGTTTTAAAAAAGATATATTTATTCAATTCTCCGTTTTCAGGTTATTGGGAAGTAGATTGTAAATGTGTACACCCTCATCGCCTATACGTCTTTCATCACGTTCAGTCTTTACTTGAGTAAAATAGGTCATACATATTATCTAAGAATCTAGGGATCAGTGACGGACGAATGATCAATCCCTCAAGAAAATGGGTCAGGAGAGATCAGTTGGATAGGTTAACGGGTCTCCCTAAAGCAGACTCTCACGCAGCTGGTGGGTGGACTCATCCTGAATACACTTCACCCGATGATCTCGGGCTCCCTTGCTAAATGACCAAATGTAGCCATCCACTTGGGGTGACCTATGGCAGAGGGTGTTGGTTATACAATAAATGGTTCCCGAGGCGGCGGCACCCAAACCCCAACTCAATTAAAACTAATAAAATTAACAAGCCTTATTCTAACAAGTTTCATCAATTTGCCTTGATATATCATGACCATACAAAGAATTTTCCTTGTAATTCAAAACATTGTGATTTTCATGAAGACGTGTTCCGACGCATGATAATATATTCATAATTTACTAAATGTTTATTAGTAAACCCGTTAATTCATTCGTAAGGCCTGCAATCCCGTTTTTAACCGGAATCACCAATAATTTGAAGAGATTCATAATAAATTAGCAATAGTCATTTTTCTCCGTGTAAATAATTATAAATAATAATAATTGGATGACTTGTATAGCGCCGTTTTTGTGCAAAATCACCTCCAGGGCGCTGTAAAAATTTATAATACATTTCTACAGTGATCTATGTTATAACTGACTATTTATGGAGATAATATACAGTACAATACTTACCTGGTAGGTCACTTGAGATTAACACTTAATTAACATTATCTAATTGTTTATTAGCGAAATTTAGATACAGGATTTAGGATATAGTTGGAAAATTGAATATAACTGGACTTTCTCTCAGGAATGGTATATTTAATTTAAGGGTATGACAGCTTAAAAAGGTAAGTTTTTAGTTTAGACCTGTCACGCCATTACATAGCAGGGGTAGGCAGATAGGATGGAAATACTTGTCTCGTTCACTTTCATGCATCATCTCATAAATATTATTATATTTTTCCATTTGATCGTTTTGAGTCTTACTGGAACATCTCCCATCTTTTACCTAAATCACACGCGCATTGTATAAAAGTGCGAATGCATACACAGCTTAAATTTAACGTCATATCATATTTCGAAGATCAACGGATTTGGCCCTTGAACGATACGTTTTTATAACAAGTGAATCCACAAATTGCTGAAAACATCCAAGATGTTGTTGATCGATGTTTCGTGGGTAAAGACTAGCGTTTTGCGGTTGCTGAGGAATGTAATGAGACGAAGTTATGAAGTGTTACAACATGATGTGGTTAATTATATATTGTTTATGGATTATTATGGAATATCTCCGGATTTATAATAATGGAGATGGTTGATTACGGAATTCAATGGTGACCTTGTAACCCGGTGAAATATTTACCTTACCTTTTAATCGAGCTGTTTTAGTATATGGGTAGATTTCGTTATGATTTGCAATAGTGAAAAGCGTGCAGAGTAGATGAATATTGATTGCAAGATCTATTTAATTAAATTTTTGGGATTGATGTTGCAAAATTCTAAAAACAGTTATCTGTATCACAAATAGAATGTTACGTTAGTGTGTTAGATGGTTTTTTTTTAAACCTTTTTCCCGAGTCAGGGATAATGAAAATAAATTAGTTAATCTTTGTTTTTTAAATTTGAAAGATGTTCGATATTGTTTTGTTTTTCATTTGTGTCAAAGCAGTAGTTTGGGCGGCGGTTCCCTTGTCCGCCTCTCAGATTACCTTGTCATGTTGGAAATCAGCGGATTTAATAATGTGGCAACCAAATAATTTGCTTTTCGGAAAAAAATCACAAAAATCGTAATTCGCATTTAGCTATTATGAATCACGTGGAGTAGCGGCAAAAGAGATTTTGAAGTTTTCGCTATTGAATATTGAACGGTTTATGAAGCCATGAATTAAGCGGTTTTCTACCCACTTATTGCTTTGAAAAAATAAAATATTGGCACCATAATACAGCGTGTTAACATATAAACCATAGATTAAACTAGATGACCTTTTTTTCTTGGCAGGGGTTTTGGTTATTCAATAAATGGTTCTCGGAGCGGCGGTTTCCAAATTGTAAAATATTATGTGTGTATCTACCTACCTACATCTATATAAAAGTGAGGTAACTAGGTAGCTATATAATGTAAAAGAGAGATATAATATAAGAGATAATCAACGAGAACCTTACAATAATCATAATAATATTTTGATGATTTGAATAGCGCTGTTTCTGTGGAAAATCACCTCAAGGTAATTTTTTAAATGTAGATACCTCGGTATAAAGCAAATTTTTGTTTATCGTTGAACTAAAACGGAAGATATGTCGCGTTGTGAAAACGCTCCTCAATTGTACTGTTTGCTTCGGTCACCTGACAATATCCGACGTATCTGTGAGAAACCCCCACGCAGAAGAAAATAAAAAAATGAAGTCTTCCATTTTTTACAATTAACAGACAACAAACCATCCCTCTTGTATCAGCCCTTGTACAGCGTGTAAATGCCCGGGCATCATAACCGTAACGTAGGTGAAATGTGGTCATTATCACCTAGCCCGGCACTGGGTGCAGGCCAGTCTGCAGTCGGGGCAATGGGCAGATGCTCGTTTATGATTGCTGTTTGCACATGTGCACGAGCGACCATCTCGTCTAACCATCGCCCATTCATCCATCCAATTTCATCAACACCAAAGTGTTGTTGCTATGAGGCGTATCGTTCATAGAATATTTTTTTGTAAATTCTTATTATTTCTCATAAACAGAGTAGTTACTGTGGAACTCGGAATGGCATACGACTGATTGTTCCGTTGTAACTTTTACCTTTTCTCACAAATGACGTTTATAACAGAAAGAGTGGAAACAACGGGATTCTCAGTGGCGGACGATATTAGGCATATGCTGATAAATCTGTTTAGTCTCTGTGTCTTCCCATAAATAGTGTCCCCGCACTTAGAACTAAACCCTTCTAAAACAGGCTTCTTTTAACAGATGTCAGTTCAGCCAGTTTTCTAGGGCACGGCCTTATTAATAAATAGCTGACGTGTACCCGTGGTTGCTGGGGGTTATCCTTATAAGATAGACATATACCATCCTGGATTTTGCTGTAGGCCTTTTTAAGATATACAATTCCGTAGTACATTATTTTGATGTATCTCATAAGATTTAGCCAGCGTTAGCAATGTGTAGCGTCGAGAATAATCCATTGAATAATTAATAATAAACCGCTCGACCTACTTAGGTACGTACTTGCTAATTGCTACTTAGGTACGTATTTGCAGCCGAAATCAAAACAGAGCAACCTACGTACTTCAAGTACCTACCTGTCTATCGATGACAATAATACTGCAGTCCGTCTGGGATACTACGAGAACTCGTCAGAAGGTTCGAGTCTGCCGCCTACGCATAGTTGCCACGCTGTCGAAGGTTCCTGAAACGTACAGTCTGTGCGAGTGCCTAGAATTTAGTTGCCATCCATCTACCTACTGCCACCGTCGGCCGTGTAGTATAAATAAGCCCGACGCAGTCAGTCAGTCAGTCAGTCAGTCATCATTCCGCCGTCAGCCTACAAGGATCAACGAGTGATAATCCGCGCTAATCTTACTAGCGCAAAGGACAATATTCCCGGCTTCGCCCTTACCATCATGGACTCCATCGGGACACCATCATAGCGCCTCGGCCACGTCCGCGGCCAGCGCTACTCGGATTACAAGCGCCCTGGTTCCAGTGTCTCTGACCAGCGCTTCTTCCACGCTACCATGACCACCACGAGGACACGCAGCATCCTCACTGGTCTACATCGTTCCCGTTCAACCGCCTACAAGGTCCGCCGCACCTTCGGCCGTCTCGTCAGCACTGGAGTGCCTGAAGACCTACGTTCTTTGCCAGTGCCTGACAGACATCGAGTCCCGGTCACCAGCGCCCGGCGTCGACTCACTGACCCGCGCTTGACCTGCCAACACATCACAGCAGCAACCGGAGTATTCAACTTTTGTCCTACCTCATCTCCTCGTCTCGGCTACTGACTCACCAATAAACACATGTGACCTTCACACCTTCTTTCATTTCGTGCCTCACCATAGATCCCCAAAAATGTAAGTGCACAAAAATATTATTTTTACCACTTACAAGACATCAAATTTTCTTTACTTTCTATAAATATAATATGCATGTATTATATATACAAAAAAAATTCTAAATGATAGTGAAAACCTTGTCAAAATCCAATGCCATTTCATTAAAACAAAATACTTTATGTACGATTTCGAAAAATGTTGTGCTTTGGATTGAAACATTAGAAAGATTAATATTTTTTTTTTTTTTTTTTTTTATATTTACTCCACACAGGAGGCCCTGAAGAAAATAATTTCCCTCAGGGCCTATGTCATCTTTGGGGATGCTGTGTGGAGGGTCTTTTTGTGGAGAGGAAGGAGTGAACATGGGTCTTGAAGAGTCCCATGTTGTAGGAGGGAGGAAACACAGAGGCCGGCAGTTCGTTCCACAGCCGAGCTGTTGAACTTAAGAACGAATCGTAGAAGCGACCCGTTCTCATGTGACAAGTGTCAACTGTGTACAAATGTTGGGCGCGCGTTTGGCGTGTATCCCGACTACGCACCGGCGCCGAAGGGATCAATGACGCTAGTTCCTCAGAGCATCTTCCATTGTAATACCGATAGAACAAGGACAGCATACCTACCCGACGTCTGTGCTCTAAAGATTGCAGTCCGTTTGTTAAGATTGGGGAATCTATCAAACGGACCGCCCGTTTCTGCACAGAGTCAAGGGTTTTTTTCAGGTATTTTGGGGCTCCAGACCAGAGATGGCTGCCAAATTCGACAGTAGGGCGCACTTGCGATTTGTACAGGGTGAGCAGTTGTGTACTATTAAAGTATCTGCGGGCCCTGTACAGTACGCCCAGCTTCTGAGAGGCCAACTTTACTCTGGCTTCGATGGAGCCCCCGTACCTGAGCTGGTCACTTATTGTTACACCAAGCATATCAATGGAAGGCCTGTTCGGAAGATTGCTTCCGTTGAAGGAGACTAGATTATCATTTGGATCCCTTTTAGACGTAATCAGACAGGATTGGGTCTTTGAAACATTAAATTCGACGAGATTATTTTTACCCCAGGAGGAAATACTCTCGAGATAACCGTCCATTCTCTGCTTCAAAGCCTTCCGAGCCGTTGGAGTTTGTGTGCCCTTTGGGGGCTTGTCAAACAAAAAGCTATCATGAACTGTACTGTCATCCGCGTAACAATGAATCGGTGCACATGTCAAAAGGTCATTGATGTGCAACAAAAACAAAGTCGGAGACAGAACCGATCCCTGTGGGACGCCAGCATTTATGGAGTGCGAGGAAGAGGTGAAACCGTCAGCAACCGCCTGAATCGACCTATCCCTTAAAAAGTCAGCAATCCATGTACACAGGGATGCGGGAAGTCCGTAAGAATGCAATTTGTTGACAAGTCCTCGGTGCCAGACCCGGTCAAAGGCCTTGGATATGTCTAGTGCGACCGTTTGGGTCTCACCGTGACGTTCCAGGCACCGCCCCCAAACATGCGTCACATACGCGAGAAGATCACCGCACGAGCGGTTCCGCCGGAATCCGTATTGACGGTCGTTGATAATTTTGTTCTTCTCGAGGTATGTGAGCAGTTTGTCGTTGATCACACGTTCCATCACTTTGGACAGAACTGATGTGATCGCTATGGGGCGGTAGTTGGCCGGGTTGGAGCGGTCACCTTTCTTGGGAATAGGGTGAATTACCGCTTTTTTCCAACCAGAGGGCACAGTGCCACACTTCAGGGACATTTTGAAGAGCTTTGTCAAAACTGGAACTATTTCCGCAGCACACCTCTGCAATACCAGGGCAGGTATTCCATCAGGTCCACTAGCTTTGTTTACATCGAGCCCCCGTATGACGTGGAGTACATCCCGATGCCGGATCCTCAGCTTTTTCATATAGAAGCCGCAGTGAGGAACCGACGGCGGAACAGCACCCCCGTCGTCGAGGGTCGAGTTTTCCGCAAACATTTTCCCTAAAAGGTTTGCCTTTTCGGTGGCGGTGTTTGCTAGTGAGCCGTCAGGTCTGGTAAGAGGTGGCAAACTGGGTTTGCAAAAATTTCGACCTATTGAGCCCGCAAGCGACCAGAATGCTCTGCTGCCATGCGGGCAGGCAGCCAGCTTTTTGCTGATCTGCAGGTCGTGTTCGAATTTTGATCTATTGATGATTCTCTTGCATTCCTTTGCCGATTTGTTGTATGCTGATCTGCTTTCGGGCGTTCGAGATGTGTTGTAGGCTCGGTAAGCCGCGTTTTTTCGTCGAACTGCTTCGGAGCATTGTCGACTGAACCACGGCTTTGAGCCCACACCAGTTTCTTTAGTAGTCGATTGTATGAAGCCATCCATCGCCGATTTGATGACTTCACCAATCTCCTGGGCACATCTTGAAGGGTCCGAAGTCCGAAAACAAACAGCTGACCACGGAAAAGCATTGAAATGGGCCCGCATACCGAACCAATCTGCTGACCTATAGTGCCACACTTTTCTCCTCAGCCTCTCATTGGTTGGTCTGAGGCTAACGGGGATTGATGTCGTCACTAGGCAGTGGTCAGATGATCCCAGAGGCGCTGTGACGTCAATCTTATAACCGTGTGGCACAGTAGTTAAGAATAGGTCTAACAGATTGGAGCGGTGAGTCTGGACATCAGGAACCATCAGGAATATATTTGTAAATAGACATACCGTCATCAGGGAGCCTGCCCTTCCCTTACGGTATTCAAAAACTCCTCATCCTCCGGTGCTATACACTAGGTAAATATTTATATATTGTAATTACTTACTGCAATACATAAATGTATTGTGGAGAAACACCTAAAATTTGAACTCTGTGATTAATATATTTAGAGAGATATTTTATTAATTAGAGAAAATGTTCACTCTGTTGACAGTACCGGCAAGGAAAGGTTAAACCCCGAACTTACTGGTTTGTTAACCCGAAAGATACAGAGTAGGCCCGTCTGCTTTACAATGTAACTAGAAAATCATATATTCTATCAAAACGTTGTTTAGAAATTATCTTGCTGATGTAGGTATGTTTTGTGTAATTTGTCATTGCTATATTCAGGTGCAGTTAGTTTGTAGGTAGGTACTTACAGTTATCACTTCATCTTTCATTTCTATTGTTTCTCAGTTCATGTTAAAGGCGGTGTACTGAATTATTATGAGAAGGTCTGCAAATAAATAAATTTAAAACTGACATATTGCTGATTTCCTATATATTCATTGAACCTACTCCCTCTTTCGTATAAATGACGCTTGCAACAGAACAGAGTGGATTCAAAGGAGCTCTCAGTGGCAGCAACGTACGTACGCAATTTTTACCTAAGAATTTTTGCATTAAGCTTATTACAGATGTGATTGGTTATTAAGGTATCTCAAATAAACACAAAAACGTCGTACGGTTCATAAGTCAAAAATATCATGAGTGCGTACACTTAACCCGTAGGCAGGGTAGGCATAAGCATACCTTAGTCTGTGTTCGCACTCTACTTTCATTCTGTCTTGAATACTTTCTGCATACTTTTAACTGTTGCAAATCGTAACAAAATCTACCCACACATTAAAACTTCTCGATTAAAAGGTAAAGTAAAAATTTCACAGGGTTACAAGGTCACCATTGAATGTCGTAATGAGCCGTCTCAATTATTATAGATCCAAATATATTCCATAATAAACCATAAACAATATATAATTAACCAAGTAATGTTATAACACTTCATAACTTCGTCTCATTATATTCCTCAGCAACCGCAAAATGCTAGTCTTTACCCACAAAACATCGATCAACAACAACTTGGATGTTTGCACCAACATGTGGATTAGCAAAATGGATGCTTTCTTACTCGCGGTTTATATAAATCATTGTTATGCATTGGTGTAAGTATACGCACCCAAAAAATAGCGTACTAGTACCCCATGACACAAAAATAAAATTAACTTCAAAAATCTAGCCGAATGGTTTAGTGTATGAGAAATGCCTCGTTGCACCGTTGAAACTAACACCATTTTACTCAAAATTGTCACGGAACACACCGTTTTGATACCTATCGGTAACAGTGGCGAAGAAAATAAAAATATCATGAATAGTTTTAATAAGTAACACACAATTTTTATTTCTCACTGTACATACTACCGGATTCAAAGAGACCTAAAGCTTACAGAATAGAGGATTAAGCGCAGGTGAATAATGCACGAATTTGTCGCAAATATCGCCGCGTACACTTTCTTGCCGCGTACGGTTACCCCACGTTACTCTACCAGTTTTCAGTAACACAGGTATTAGCGAGGATTACGTGTTTTCAATTTGCAGTTTGCTCAAGCATAATAGGGAACTGCATCTACGGCTCTCGGACTCAGGTGCAGATGAGGGGTCAACTCCGGGATGAAAGCGATACGACGTGAAAATGAGACAGTTGAGATGATTACACGCACATCTCGTGCTGTCTACTGCATTCGAGACGCTTTGCAGATAATCGAAACCTGATGATTTTTATTCTACGTTATTATTATTATCGCTTCATACGGAGGCTATTTTGACGCGAGCCTTACAGGTAGGAAACTGATGCAGTGGCGTATATAAAGGGGGGGGAGTTAGGGGGTTCAACCCCCACCATAGAACCGTACAATATTCCGTAGAAAAAAAATACACCAGTATTCCGTAGGAAAAAAGATAACAGTAGGTACCTGTAAAAATGTAACAATATTATTCGCATCTACCTTTTATTATCTATAAATTTGTTATAATAATACTTGGTGGCCGTTTTAATGGTTCTGCAATAATTGTTTTTTTAAATGTGAAATCTGTGTGTTTATTTAGAGTTTTTGGTTCGCATAATTTTCCAATATTGTGGTACTTAAATGCCTGAAAAAAAAATGAAAAAATCAACCCGCGAATAATATAATTTAATTTTTTAACTATAATTTGAAAATTAGATTACTGAGGATTTCATACATTAACTGTTGTAATGTCATCCAATTTTAGAGAAATACGTATATGTCCACGTGTGTATGCGTGATTGCAACCAAAACTTGATAGAATGCATTGTCAACGACAACAAATCTATCTATCGAGTATCACTGAACGTATTAAAAAAACATCTTCTTCGCATTAACTGATTCAGTATTACAATACGCGATCATTGGCTGGGGGGTTCTTATAAATCATCATTATTACCACTTGAAACAATACAAAGAATATTAATAAAAAATATATTATATTTACCTCCCTTTGTTTAAACAATTTAGTTTTCTAATATTCTTTTTAAATTATGAATTTTTGTATTTCTTACTATATCAATATAAGTACAGTGTTTTTTTTATATTAACGAACATTCCTTTCCTAAAACACAAGCGGCAGCTTACATTAGGAAATAATGAAGGTACACTGCAAAATAAAGTAATATTAAGTAAAGGAAAGTAATACTACACAAATAAAAAAAAGTATATGCTGAGTTTCAGCTCCATCGGATCTCGGGAAATGGGCTAATTTCAGCTTCCAAGATTTGCATTTATTCATTACCGAAAACAAAAGTTAAATTCAAATAGATGGATTGAAAAAGAATAAATTATCATTTAGACAATGACTTCTGGAGACAAATTGTGTACTTAATTCCTTATTTGAATTAACAAAAATGTTACGTTTAATATATACCTAGTTTATAATTAAGTATATAATGTAACTAATTACATGTCTTATGATCCCAGAGAAAATATTAGTTAAAGTTTACTGTCCTTAGAACTACTAGTATAAAATCTCTCATGTGCAGAATTTGTCTGAGTCTTATGATTTATATATTATGATGTGTTGTACGCTGGTTATAGCTGTTAACTGTTAGCTATATACAGACTGTATAGTGTTCAGTCGGGCCGCTGAATCTCTCGTCATGATGTACGATCGCTGAGGGTATGCAGTGAAAAGGGTCTGGGAAATTTACGGTTCCTAATTACAGGTTAGGCCCGTTTAATTACACCCAGCGCCCAGCCAACCTCGCGACCTAAACCCTAAGCCCTAAACACCAGCCCCAAACCCTCAGCCCGCATCTCATAAACCCGAATATACACTTCCCACTGTGTAAAGATTATTATTCCATACAAATTTAACAGATTATAAAGGAGTCAGTGTCGAAAAATCCACATAAAAGCCTTTGAAAATACAGTGGTTAGTATATTGTTTTCGTATTAATTTACTGATGTAACTATAAACTGGATGTTATTTGTTTGCACGAAGAAAAAAAATAGGCTCAGAAAGGCGGAAATATAATTATTGTTATAAGAAACAGTCATACATGGTACGATCAAGTAAATCAGATACTTGAGTCGGGTCATGTCAAGAGTCAGAATAATAGAAGAGTATGTATGAGAGGTGACCGGATAAATCATCACAATGATAATTCATCACATTTTTAAAAAGTTAAATAAAGTCATGGAAAGTGATGAAACAAAAACTTTATTAACTGTGTTAAGTAGGTTAGGTTAGGTAAATTTTTTTTTTTATCGTTTCTAATGACTTTATATCACTTTTTAAAAGTGTGTTGAATTGTCACTGTGTTGAGTTATCATGGAACCATGAGACGGTGTATAAATGTGGATGAGGTAAGGAGTATGTGCCAAGACAGAGTTGTTTAGTTAGTTAGTTAGAGAAAAATGAGTAATGCTAATGTATTTATTAAGAATCATTTCAAATTATTGGTAATCCGATTAGAAACGCGATTGAACGCCTTTAACGAATGAATTAACACGTTTAATGATAAACTTTTAGTAAATTTCGACTATTAGTTTATCAAGAAACCTGTGAATTCAATGTTTAAAGGACTACAAAACCGTTTTTAACCGGATTTACAGAGGGATTCTTAATATATTAGCAATGCTTATTTTTATCAGTGTGTAACCATTTATTTTAATGTAACTAGTACCTACCGTCATTATAAATTTTAATTTCGGTTGTGATTCTGTTTGTAACTCCGGTTCAATGAACTCTACAAATAGGATTTCCGTTTAATTTAAACGCCATTTTCAAAATTCAAACTGACTGTAGGATCAATTCCGACAAGCGATAAAGTATGTGCCGACCCAAATGATTTTTTTAAAATTTACTAATAATACCGTACTTTAAATTTGTATTTCTTTTGTTTAAATATTTGACAGATGTCGTAATTTTTAAAGCTTACTAATGGTATTCATTTGAAAAGTAAATTTGAAGTCTTTAAAATTGACGAAGTTTGGTTTTGAAAGGCAATGATCCTGAGGCAAATATGTTTTTTTATAAATAGTTTCTGCTTCAAAGATCCTACAATCATTATAGATAATATACCTGAATTTTTCACTGGTCTGCGCTAGGACATAATAATAATAATATTTGGATGATTTTAATAGCGCCATTTTTGTGCAAAATCACCTCAAGTGCGCTGTACAAATATATGTTACATATCAACAAATATCTATCTTATTACTAACTACAGACTAGTCAAACTATTATCAATTTATGGCTAACAGTATTGCATCCACCAGTTCGTCGATCAATAATACAAAGCTATATGTACAATGCATTTGATAGATGAACGTGATGCTAGAATGTACATATGTTGGTAATATTATTTATTAACATTTTATACAGGCAGATAATGTACAGTACCATACTTACCTGGTAGGTCACTTGAGATTAACATTGTTTATTGATTATTGGAGAAATCTAGATACGGTTCGAACGCACTGGACGTAATTAGAAAATTGCGTTTCTACGCATTTTCTATTTTTTCTAGTGAATTAATTATTTTATTTTATTTAAAATTAAACAATAACTTTGTAAACATCACAAAGTTATTGTTTAATTTTAAATTATAATGTCACATCACAAAGTAACCGCTTCATATGAAAAAATTTTATTTTATGTTGTGCGTAGGTTACATGCTTATTAATTGTTTAGTAAACAAGTGAATAAAAAACATTGTACATTATAAAATAAGTACTTACTTACCTAATAAATGGTAAAAACAGTTTCCGCGAACCGCGTGAAAGTTCCTTCATTGACTATAATATTAATTATGAAACATTAATCAAAGTTTGGTAAATGAATCAATTTTGTGTATAAATTGAATAATTTAAAAAAAAATTGTGTCAGAGGAATTTTCACTGGCTCGGTCGGTATCTTATTGTATAAAAATCACGTATCACTGTGTTCGTATACGCTAATCTTCGAAACCGCCCAACCGGTTTCATTGAAATTTCGTGAATGTGTATGGTTGGTTCCAACTTGAAATAAAGGATAGATTTGGACACAAAATTTTTCAAGCGATTTTTTTTCTGATTTCTCATCCAAAAATACATTCCACCACGAATTCCCTACATAGAAGGCGGTCTGTGGCAGGACAACGTCTTAAATTATAAAATGCATTCCAAATGGTTGAGTTAAATTCTAACTGGTTTCTAATCTTAATATATAAAAAAATCAACCTGCATTTGTTTGCGCTCGCCAAACTCGAAAAGTAGTCGACCGATATCGCTGAAAATTTCAAAGTTTGTTGTTATTAGTGCCAAGAGTGTTTAGAAATGTTAAAATGGTAGAAGAAGTCGGAGACGCCCGTGGAATACTTAACGCAATATCTCTGCACCGTAATGAGATAGAGTCGAAAAAGTCGATGTAATGTAGTTTTTATAAATAATACATTAGCAACAGCGAAGCATTGCGGGGATCCACTAGTTTCTATATAAAATTCTAAAAGATGGATTTGATAGTACAGAATTGATTGCATTGATAAGCTTATGGATTCCACTACGTAATACTAGAAGTCGGAATTTATTTCAGTGCAGAAATTCTGGGACTAACTACCATATGTATTCCCACTTCCCAGAATACTTATTGAGGGAAATAATTATACCAAGTCAGTCGACATCTTTAATTTATCCTCTTAATAAATACAAAACATTGTTATTGAAGCACTTTAGTTATGTATAATAAATGCTGTATTTTTTTTACTATTCATATGTAAAATCCCTAAAAAGGGCGTTAATACATAGATAAATTAATTTTAAATGCGCCACAATACATCGTGGAATAACCCTGCAATAATAATGATTATCATTATAGAAAATTGGTAAAGTAAGGTTTAATAAGACTATTGTAATATAATTTAAGGTTTCAGATAACCTCTGTTTAAATACATTTATAAAACATTTTAATAGGGCAGGGGGAATTGACGAATTAAAACACAAAAACTCCATAGTTATCCAACAAAATAGGTTATCTGATTTGGGCTATATTTTACATTCCAACTCCTTGATTCGAGCGATTAAAAAATAACAACAAAATTGTTTCAACATTCATCAAGAACTGCCAGAAATATCATGAGAATTATTGCAATCAGCTCTGAGCGATTTCTAGGTATTAATTTAGTATCATTAAAAGGAAGATGTTTCTGTAACTTCTGATATTGCCCCAGGCTTCATTGACTTGGGTTTGAGATCCAGAACCCAATCCTCATCATCACCAATCATAAGGTCAGGTTCTGTGCCACGTTTAATAATTATAGGCTTAGAGACCTAACCTGCAATTAAAGGAAATATCCAGAAATTATTATTGTTATTTCGTTATTTTGCTGAGTCAATCTTTTCTGTTGTGTTTTTTTTTCAATTTGAAGATTTATTGCGTTAACAAATAATATTATTTATTGCATTTCATTGATTTACTGCCTTCATTACACGCTAAGAAAAATCATAAAAAATGTTACAAAATCAACCCATATAAAACATTTTTAAAAAACTATTTTACTTCTATTTTTATCAACAGATGTAATTAAAAAAAACATTTATTTTTCGGAATAACTTTATTGAGTAAAACCTCAAATTGTAATATTTAAATATTGAAGACAATATTAGTGATTTCTAAACGAAAATCTGAAATAGAAAAATCAGAAAAGGAAACGGTCACATCGGGGACACGAACCCAGGACCCTTGTCTTTCCGGGACAGTGCTCTACCAACTGAGCTAATGGGACCCTATTCCCCTCGGTCACTTTTAACTGTATCATACTTCGAATAAGAACTACTAACATTGTCTTCATTCCCCGATGTGACCGTTTCCATTTCTGATTTTTCTGTTTCAGATTTTCGTTTAGAAATCACTAATATTGTCTTCAATATTTAAAAAAAAATATTTGGTTCGAATGAGGAGTAAACCTCTCTCCCCAGGGACTGACTAAAATGAGTGAACCGCTCTTTCACTTAAGCGAAATCCTAATTCGATGGTACCGAGATTTCAGAGAAATCGCATTCACATGCGTGAGTGCCGCCGAAAATTAATAGAATGCATTGTCATCGACAACGAGTATATCTGCCAACTTTCAGCAGTTCCAATTCATTCATTCATATATTTATTTATTCATTAATTCAAATAGATGTAGGTATTTAAAAATGATATACTGGTACCCAGTTATTTTCTAAATTAAATTAAATGTTTTTTTTTCTAACCTTCCAAAAATGTTAAGTATATGAACGCTGGAATTATTACGGCAACAGAGTAGATTGAAGTATAAGAGGTTCAAGGTTCACAGAAAACTTATTAATCCCAAAAGCAAACAAAACTATATTTCAAAAAGGACCACACTACATGGCCATTAAAGTATATAACAACCTTCCACGTAGCATCAAACAAATAACCGACATACTTAAATTTAAATCATCACTAAAACATTTCTTTTAAACAAATGTCACTACACCTTAAATGAATCCCTTACATAAATTAAATACCTCTGTTCCTTATTTAATATTTACACACATTTTTTAACACGTAATTGTTGGGTTATGTAATATAATTTGTATTTGTTGGGTTAGCTGGAAGAAATAGGATGTAACCACAGACAGGATGTAACCTATAAACTATACCCTTTATTTTTGTGCAATATATATATTTTTTTAATTTGAATTTAAACAATATAGGAACAACGTATAATAAATTCAAACAACTACAATATATAATTAATTCTACTAACTTTAATTTGTTAAATCCATACATGATAAAATTTGCACATGATGAGATGGAAATTTGACTGAAGTTAAAATGAAATGTTTCGGAGTGTAGTCATCTCCCCAAAGACATGATCATTGGCAAGTTGGACCCAATTCTCGGAAAAATAAAAGCCTTTGTTGCCTAGCTCTGGTGAAGTTATCGGGGACATAAAGCGTATTGTGAAATGTATCATTGTAAAAATGTTATGTTTCCAGAACTCACCGGAGGCCCGAAAGTTCTGCCTCGTGCACAAGATTCGCCACAAGCTTCGCCCAAGATTCAACATTAATTCAAGACAATTCTAAATAGCTTGTTTTACAGCTAAATGTATATTGTAGTTATAACATCGTACCAGAGTGTTTAATGTTTGAGAAACGATCACATTTTCTGCTTTATGGTTAAGAAAGGTTACAAGTTGAAACTTTCGCAACACATTCGTATGTTGAAAGTTGAAGGCGTTTGACATTTACTACGTTTAAAGTTTCCTTCAAAATACAATTCCAAAGAAAGTGTTAGTTCACGACATTACGATGGAAGACCATTATTCATTATTAATGAATATAAATTTCCCTGTCGACATTGTTGTTGATCTTTTAAAATAATACTTGCAATAAACTTCCTCTTCCTTTACAGATTATAAATTCAAAATAAACCGGCCATCATTCCCTTGTCTCATTTAAAAAAAAAAACGAAAATGTCTTTACTGAATCAATGACAACTTGAAAACAGTGAGATATAGCGTCATGAAATTCGTGCATCCTTTTTTGTCTGGAATTTCTAGATACGCTTGAAAATATATTCAAAGAAAAATCTGTGCAGTTTTTGTAGATCGACGAAATGCTAACATTTTATCTAGTGTTCTTCATTGTTAAAAGTCGATAATCGAAAAAAAAACCAACAGTCGAAAAAAAATTAAACTTTTTAAGACTGTTGACTGGTGACGTCACTGGTCACGTCCGTAGATTTGTTGCGATTTTGAGAAACCCGAAAAATTAAATACAATGAAAATCACTTTAACTATTAGAACTAACTTAAACAATAAGAGAATATACTGTTATTTAAGTTAGAAGGTCATTGATAAATAAATATTATTATAATGCAATAAGCGACCTTATTGCATTATACCGCGATTGTCCGGATTTATGGAAATTAAAAATAAATATATATATAGATCGATGATCGAAGTTCCGTTAATTTCAGTACAATGCACATTGTTAATGATGTAAGCATATTAACGATTGTCATTGATCGCCGTATGGTCACATAATTTTTCTTTTTTAAAACCGGTTCATGAAGATTGGGTTCTCATTAAAAGTATATGTTCTTCCTCTCTGAGGGACTTTCCTCCTTCTTGAAAACACCCGCGTTTTCTTAGAAAAGGCTGTGAGATATGAGTCGAGGTATGATGGGAAGGGTTAGTATATGGCTAGCTGCTGATAGATACTGATGACTGCGGGCCACGGAGGGCAGGACTGAGCAGGGGTTGAACTGGGAGAACCCTGCAGCCCACAGCCCACAACCTACAGCCGGGCAGGTGATTAATGGATGGGACTCCTCCGCCGTTTAACCTGTGTGAAAATAGCGGTCTCAAGTAAAGAACAGCTTTTGCCATTTTATTATTATCATTTATTTTTATTTTAGTTCCTCCGATTTTAACTACGTTGTAATTATGTAGAAGATTTATTGTATTTTTGAGTAGGTACAATGATGATTGTAATTTTGGTTGTGAGTTTTATTTTAATGGCTTTAAAAGCATCTGCATAACTTTCTAATTGTTTTTTGAAATATGAAAAAAAAAAACTTTTGTTTCTAATTTCAATTAGGTACACACTACATTTGTACCACCAATCAAATACCCTATAATATTAATGATTCTTCCAACTCTGTGAAATAGTGGCAATATCAACAACGCTGGCCACTAGAGGCGCTAGTGTAGCATATTGAATTTGAAATTCGTTTCAATGGCGGAAAATTGAATTTATTTAGTACTCAGTTGCGGTGTTTTGCACTTTGTAATTATCATTTTGATCAATATTGATAAAAATATGTTTAAAATGTCCCAAAGAGTAGGTTCTGTGTCTGCAGTTTACGGATATTGTAAAAACAGCAAAAACACTCCGATTCGTTTTCAGGAAGCCAAAAAACGTTGATAAGTTTGTAGGTGAAATATTATATGAGTTCATTAAATCCACGCAAATAAAATGTTCTTAAAAAGAGGAACTACAAATAAGCAATTTAAAAAAATTCTTACAATGATAAGAATTTTTTTACGTTCACATAAAATCAATTAAAATGCGTGAAATAAACAAAGCCCACAACTCGCGCCGCAAGGAGGCGCTAGTGCAGGATGTTGCCATCAGAATGTATGGGGAATGTCAAAAGTCGGATTTATTATTAATATTGTATGGTATTTGCTATTAGGGAGATTTATGTAAATATAGGTAGGAACCTACAAATTTTAGTGAATTGCCATTAGCAAATTTGTATATTGTTAGGTAATGTATTTTTTGTGCAAAATTATCTTCATTTCAATGTTCTGCTTTAATTTTTAATCTTTTTCACAGTGTATCTATAAGATTTTCCTATTTGAAGTATTTGTTTTATTTGTTAATTTTTTACTCGGGTGAATCTTTAAATAAGTTCATGTGCATAAATAAGATCATTTTCTCCTTCATAACCTAACTTTCTAAAGCGTTTAAACATGTGTCTCTATAGTCTAGAGAAACGGCTGTATATAATAGAGTTTAAATAATACAAAATGGATCAATTTCCTACCAAAACAATTCGGGTCAGCATTACAACTTGCTGTTATTATTCCATCCACATTCCAATTGAGCTGTGTCCAGCCAACGGGCGTCCAATTGCACTTGTTTAATTATTGCTATCGGGTGGTGCAACAAAGTGAGCACAGTCAAAATACAAGACGGCAAAACAACCTCTAGGAAAAAGTCCGAAACAAAAGCTCGATATATCAAGTTCCCGCCGAGCTGGCCAAGTAAAATATGGCGGCCGTTCCGACGGTTTAATCGCGATAATAATTATGATTTATACAGAACGTGTTTCGTGTTACTTTCAGGGCTGCCGGAATTTCAGTAATTATTATTTTAAGCTAAATTTCAAGCTTAAGGCGTGTGTTATTGCCGACAAGTGTTATTTCGGTTTCGTGATCTGGTGCCATTCGACTTCCTCGATTTATTCGATCATTTTGAGCTATGTTTTTATTTGATAGAGCTTTAGATATGTTTTTTGCTTATCTTTTATATTAACCCCTCCAGCGTTTGACGGTCATATACGACCGGTCGTCCATATTTTATAAAAGTATTTTTTATATTTTTTTCTATCAAGCTGAAATACTTAATTTTTTTGACGTTATATAGAAAAATAATAAATCTATCCAGTTTGCCTCAAATATTTATACTGGTGTCCATTAATAAAATCCTAAAAATAGCCAAAATGAATAATTCATATTTGGCGACGCTATCGTTATTTAAACCCTCTGGCTAAGTTGTTCTATTTTGGGAACAACTCAAATAGGTTTTGTAGAAATTGTTGTGTTTTACTTACTGTAATGGTGAGAAATATGATCTAAATGTTAGAAAGAGAAAACACCATGCTTTATATTCAAATCTACCTCACAGAAAAAGTTGGATGTACACCTCTATGAAACCAAAGTTTCCGGTCGCAATTTGAAAAAGATGTAACTTGATTGGTTGATTTTTTTAAATAATTGTTTTTACAAGAAACGACGAAAAAGTGAGGTGGTAATAAAGTTATTATAAATTTGTCTGATAAAATATGCATGTTTTTATTTATTTTTAGTCAGTAATTTTAATTAACAAAAAACGTTGTGTGAGCCATTTTTAAAACTTTTTTATGTTTGCATTAAAAAATATATGTTTATTTCTAACAATACCATTTGAATTTCATCACCTTTCAAAAACAGAAATATTCAATTTATTTGGTTTTTATTGCATAGCGAAAATAATCTTGCCATCTGACAGAATATGCCAGAGGCCTGGGGGGTAAATATTCTTAACGAAATTAATCTATTAACGAAAGAAGTCAAACTTTTATCTCAATTGCCATAAATTTTATCTATTATCTCAAAAATATACACATACGAGTACGTATTTTGTTGAACAGATTGCATCATTATTTGTAAAAGCGGTAAAAAGTTTGGTGCCGACTGCCGAGTCCAGAGTTCGTGGGTTCAAAGCCCTGAAAGTGCAATTAGAAATCCATGTGATTATTTATATATTTTTTACATATAGAGGGAGAATAATTTTCTGATACAGTTTAGTTACGTACACTTGGTGAAAGGCAAATAATACGTATCGAAACTATGCCTAACTTTACTGTATCGGCTTTTTAAATACACATTAACACACAGATCTGGCGATCAAGTTATAAAATAGAAATAAATAATATGATACTCACACTCTACCAACAATCTTAGTACTATGTTAAATGAGTAGGTACTTATATCGATACGCCATGGAGGTACCTAATGATCGTCAGCGTCCTCTGTAATGTTGACAAGATATTTCTTTTTCCTTTTTATCAGAATACCGCACAATTTGGGAGGCGGGTATGGATACCATTTATTGGACAACACCTCTGCCATAGTTCTTCCCGAGTTGTTCGTTACGTTTGGCGACTTAGCAGGGGTTGCCCGGGTTCATGTGGGGTCAGATTTGTCCAGGTGCATGACGGCGGATGCATCTGCCCACCAACTGCACGACTGGTGGGATCGAGTGAGCCATCGCCTTGCATCGGAGTGGGAGGGTTGGATTCATACATTACCCCTGGACATGCTGACCCTTAGATTCCTACCCACCCCTCATAACTTCCTTCTCAGAACTTCCCAACCTTCATTTTCTTAAAAATACCCTCCACTCAGCATCCCCAAAGATGACATAGGCCCTGAGGCAAATTATTTTCCTCTAAGACTCCTGTGTGGGGTTATTGTAAAAAAAATAAGTTCCATCTACTCCCAACTGTGTGACAATGACATCCATATTTTGGGTACAATATGTTATGATATTTTATGTAAATAACATACCCTATGTTGCGAGGTAGCGGGGAGGGGAAGATGATGGGAAAGAGGAAGGTGGAAAGGTACTTGACTATTCAGATATGGTCATCGAACACGGTTGAAACCATTGTTATCACAACGTTATCTTTATTTTCTCAATCCTCCATGTCATTTCGTAAACTTAGCCAAGGAGAATGTATAATATGGTAACAGGATAAATCATCACAATGATAATTCATCACATCTTTAAAAAGTTATATAAAGTCATGGAAAGTGATGAAACAAAAACTTTATTAACTGCGTTATGTAGGTTAGGTTAATTTTTTTTTTCATCGTTTCTAATTACTTTATATCACTTTTTAAAAGTGTGTTGAATTGTCACTGTGTTGAGTTATCATGGAACCGTATAATATACATTCTACCAGTCTATGCATAATTCTATGAATTATATTGGACCTACATACATGCTACTAATGGCTTCACGTAGGTTGCTTTTCATAAATCATTGTAATTTTTGTTAATTTGTAAAGAACGCGTATGCGATTATTAATGAGCTGCATTTGATTAAAAGTTCTTAAAGCGTTATTTGAAATGGCTTAAAACCACGTCATATTCCATTTTCGGCGAGATTTATTTATTACAGAATCCACAGGAACACGCCCCCTCGTAAATCACATTTAACGTAATAATTGGACAATAGAAATAAGTGTTGTTGTTTCTTAAAATATGCCAGTATTTAATCAAAACTCCAAATTGTAGCGAATGGCGCTTTTCAAATATAAAGTTTTAAAATAATTAAATCGCCAAATTAGGCCGAGGCAATTAAAACAATCGCCCGAAGTAAGCTGCGATAAGTTTTTGAAATATGGCGGAGTTTATTCGAAACGGTTCGGAAGGAATTAAATGTTGTTGAACCAATTATAATAATTGGGAGCGATCTACATTCCTTTGTGAAGCCTTAATTGTGACGAATTATTCTCCAAGACATCTGCTTTTGCCAACAAGCATCAGTCCCGTTGTTTCCATCACTACCTTCTCCCTTCCAGTTTCCACCATAACTATTTCCACAATCTCCCACCTTTTTCTTCTTTATAAGATTCCAGTTACCTATTCAAATTGAGTTCTCTATAATTAATTAATTTATTATATTAATTCTTTATATTAATCTTTCAAAGTTATAGAGTTTTTATTATTTTCAATTTGCACATTGAAAAAGCAAATTGATTTTTTTTATGTCAACATCTGAAGCAAGGGTTACAATTTTTTTTAAATATACATTTTTTTATTAATTTTGAAAGTGCTTTCACGCAGAGCCTATTCCTTCTTTGGGAGTGCTGGGTAGGGGGTATTTATGTGGAAATGAAGAAGTGAACCTGTGTCTTGAAGAGACCCATGGTATAGGAGGGAGGATAAACAGAAGCTGGCAAATCATTCCATAGCCGAGCTATTCCACATAGGGGGTATTTCACTATCTCTGATTATGTTCTGACTAAGCACTAATCCGCGGATTAGTCATTTTTTCGTTTTCACTATATCTGAATAACGCTAACGCTCGGGTTAAAGTTCGATTTGACTAATCAGTGCTCGAACTTCACGTTAGGCGCTATTCCTCGAATCAAAGATGGCGTCAAAACATTCCGAGTTTGACAGCTGAGAAGTTAGTCGAATTTTGTTGAATGAATTTGAATGCTTGTATGATCCATCCTGAATAATTTGATTGTGTTCAAAATAAGAAACAATGTATTAATTCGACACGAATCTATCTAAAATGACCTGATAATCAACATAACACAACCAAAAAAATGCACACTTTGCGGTGTGCGGACTGTGACGCATGACAGCCGTGGCAGTAGATGGAGTAACTGCAAACATTTTGCGATGTTGCCAGACTATTTCGAGTGTTATCTATCCGGAAGCTCGAAACAATGGTGAAACGGTCGCCGTTGAATAACGAAGTTATTCTGATCTTTAAAGCCAGCCAACGGATAGCTAGTCAGATATTTAGCCCGACATAGTGAAATAACCCCTTAAGGTTTTTTAAATGTTAATACCACACAAGAGTCCTAACTGCTCCCGACCGTTTGGAGCCAGCGAGACCATGGCATCTCTAATTGGAATATATTGTGAGGCTGAAGGTAGTGGGGAAAAGAATGAGATGAGGAATAGGAAGGTGGGGAAGTATCTAGCTATTCAGATCTGATCAACAAACACGGCTAAAGCCATTTCAAACAAAGTTCCAATTCTGAATGGTGGTCTTACACCAAGGCGATACTGAGAGTATCTTCCACTCTGGAAAGTGCCGCAAGTATACTATGTATTATTTTTATTAATTAATCAAATACAATTGTCTTGCGCACGCTGGGTTTTGAACCTGAGACCTCCAGCTTGCTAGTGAAGAGCCTTACCCCTCAACCATGGAGACGGAGCCTATGTCGTCTTTTGTGGAAAGGAAGATTTGAACCTATTTTTATTTTTTTTTATTTATTCTTAAATATATGTATGTATTACAAAGATATAGTATATTGTCCTCCACGCTAGGAGTTCACCTGTGTTGTGGAGGACTTTTTCAATTGTAAAGTTATATAAAAGTAAACAAAACAGTGGAGATTAGTTACACAGAGAAACAATAAACATTAAAATACAATATCGAATTTTACATAGTTTTAACAAAAACAAATGTGAAATATAACAAAATTAAATATTAAAAGGATTGTAAAGAGTTCCATATGTGTTTTTTGTATTCTGTAAGATTAGATGTTTTATATTGTGTATGTTTTTTCCTATGTCTCGAAGAGACAAATGTTGTAAAAGGGATGAAACACAAAGGCAGGCAAATCATTCCACAGCCGAGCTATTGAACTTAAGACTCTTAGAAGCGACCACAGACATAGGAATTAATAGACGAGAAGATAAGGGCGAGGGGTAAAATCAACTGTTGAAGAACGAGGGGAGTAAGGCTGACTGTGATTCGTCAATAAATCAATCTGACAGTAAATAGGCATCTCGCATTATAATATCACCATTTACTTCTTAAAAGTAAAATCTGCGTTTGAATGAATAGACATTTTTACATGGGAGCGCAAATTACTCGCCACGTTATGAACTAATTTGCGAAGTCCAAATTCGGCAAAGTAAGGCAGCTTCTATTTCAGAGTCGTAGTTAGTTTCAGAGTATTTAGTTAAGACACTTTTACAAATGTCTCATAATTTACTTACCCCAGTAAACAACGATGAGCACACTTGAGAATCGCTACATTGTGATGTGATAGTATATGTTTCTAAAACTGATCCATATAATACGGTGTGAATAAGCTTAAAATAAAGTAAAATAATGCTTACTTATGGAATGTAATACGACAATTGGGTTTATTCTCTTTTTCACATCTATTTTTACAAGTTTTCATATCAAAAGTCAACATTTTGCCGTGTTATTTCGTAAAATGAACCGATGATGCCTCGACCATAGTTCGCACAAGAATGATGACGTCACGTTTTCAAATTTCACTTGAAGCCATATGCGAGCCCAGCCGGCTCAATGGAACCGGTATGGGGAGTGGGGATAATACGCTTTTAATCACTTAGGGCAGGTCTACTAATATTCATATGTCTATGGAAGCGACCCATTCTCATGTGACAAATGTCAACTATGTACCAAATGTTGGGCACGCGTTTGGCGTGTTTCTGACTGTGTACCGGTGCCGAAAAGATAAAAATACCGTTTTTAGCTTTGGGAGTGATCTAAAATCACTATACTGCATGCTCTTTCTGGCAAATACCGTATTTAGATTAAAAAAAGATCTAAATTTCAAATAACCATGTAACCTTTAATTTGAATCAAATTGGAAAATCCTCATCCAATGCTCTCATAAAAAGTTCCATGGGAAAAAGACAGGTTGGCTAAACGAAAGTTCGGATTAAAGTTAACGACTACGTATTCTATAATCCGATGTACACCACATTATAAGCGAAGCTGAATAAAAACAAAATTATAATTAAAAGGAGGGCGTTTCATCTCGGTCAGGTTTAGGCCCGTATCGAAACAGATACATGCGGTGTTCCCATCTCCAGCTGCAAGCCTAATTAATATCAAAAGAAATTTCAGGTGAGTCTCTTTACTGCGGACTAATACCTAAATGTTTAATTAAAGAAACGTCGTAATAAATCTGGTAAAACACGACAATCTCATGATTATGTAAAAATAATCTTACAGCTATTATTTGTATCGTTAAGTTTTCTATACAAAACTTACGATCACTTATCTACGAGTTAAATTAGTAGCTGCCTAAATCATTCATAGAATCAAATTAATTACATTTAGCCGTGAGAAAGGGAAACATTGAAAAATTACAAATGTGAGATCGAGTGTTATTTCGTAATTTTAAATTTATTCGAAAACGCAAATGATTTTCCTGTATGATAATATCTGTTGTTTATCCGTGATAATTGAAACAAGAATGGCTTTTTGACGTTCAAAAATAAGCTTACATTTGGAATTAATTGATTTTTTTAAAGTGTGATTGATAAAACTTCGATTAAAACGTGTCGTTGTTAGGGTGGAAAGATATAAATTTTATTTAAAGCCATACATACTCGTTAAATCTACCTATAAGAATATATTTGAAACTTTAAAATTATTTAATTATTAGCGATTCCTAAACGAAAATCTGAAACAGAAAAATCAGAAAAATATGCGGTCACATCTAGGACTCGAACCCAGGACCCTTGTCTTGCAGGGACACCGCTCTACCACTGAGCTAATGGGACCCTATCTCCTTCGGTCATATTTAACTGTATCATACTTCGAATAAGAACTACCAAAATTGTCGTCATTTTTCTCACCGCACATTTTTATTGGCAACTATCTTTATGTATGATTGCAAGATTCAACTCGAACTAAATGCAATCTAGACAGTGTCTTTAGATAGACTTATTTTATGTGCTAGAGTCCCAGATGTGACCGTATCTTTTTCGGATTTTTCTGTTTCAGATTATCGTTTAGGAATCGCTAATAATGTGTCCAATAATTAAATATTACAATTTGAAGTTTTACTCACTAAGTTGATCCACAAATAAATTTCGAGTCCTTTATTTCCAATGTAAACTTATTCCGGTACTTCCAAAATCGATTACTGCAAACAGAAATTTAATAAAATATATTGCTGTCACAACATTATAATATTTAGTTTGTAAAGTTAAAAATACAAATTTCGACAAAAATAGCAAAATAACTTGTAATATCAACCAATTATTGCCAAAATTTTTTTTGAGCGAAATACGTGCACTTTAGAAACACAGGCCTCATTTATGTTAGCATGATTTTAAAAGAGATATACAAATATATTCTAGTGCTGAGGCAAACTAGGTTTTGAATAAAGGGTTTTCAGTGATATTTGGTTCATTTATTGTTTTGGTGTTTAATTTGTAGAACTCCATTTAATTTTTTTAAATAAATTTAAGATAAATCAAATTTAATAATGTTATAATAATTATTAAGTTCTGCAAGTATTTCTGTTACTTTTACAGTTTTTAATGTGACAGCTGTTTCGGCTTTTGAGGACAGTTTGATAATGGCCTCAAAAGCCGAAACAGCTGTCACATTAAAAACTGTAAAAATAACAGAAATACTTGCAGAACTTAATAATTATTATAACATTATTAAATTTGATTTATCTTAAATTTATTTAAAAAAAAAAAAAAAAAAAAAAAAAAAAAAAAAAAAAAAAAAAAAAAAAAAAAAAAAAAAAAGATATTTGGTTCAACTTCAACAGGATTCAACCACGCTAACAACCTCGCCATATGCCGATCGGTTAGGACCAACATTTATTTCGTGTATTAACTTCTTTAATATTAGCCAATTTCAGAGAAATGCGCATGCATACGAGAATTTCATCAACAGCAAGTCTATCCAGCTTGATCAAAAGTCGGGAGGTGGTTTTTTCCCACTTTTATTCACAAAAACAAAATCGAAATTCAAATAAATGTATTTAAAAATAAAGCAATCCGATGGAATTCGTCAAATGAGACATGTCTTATTTTGAGCGATGTGGTAACAGGTATTTATTTATTTATTTATTTAAACGCCCATTGGGCTTTTACATACATTGTTATTAGTGTTATTACATTAACTATGTGACATTTAAAAGTTTACGTACATATATAAATAAAATAGTTATTATATCTGTAGTACATAAATGTTTTACAAATAATACAGAATACCATTACGGAGAACAGTTTTTTTTTTTTTTTTTTTTACTTACTTAGAAAAATAAATGGATTGAAATTAATCAGCATTTATAGGGACTTAAAATCATATTCGAATTGTTATTTAAATTACAATATTAATTTGTAAAGTTAAAACATATATATTAAAGTTAAAAAGTCATAAAAGAAAAGAGTGAAAAAACAGAAGCTAAAAAGTGGGTTTTTCACTATGGAGTGGAGAAGTCATACATTTCAGCAAAGTGTTTATGTAGATTTCGTTTAAGCACTGCTACGGAATCTCTAAATATATCAACAACATTACCAAATTTATTACCAAAATTTTGTATTCGATTTAACGATATGTGCGCTTGATAATTAGATTTGAAATTGTCACAGAAAAAGGTGGAATTTTGTCTCGTATTTTTGGAAGGTACAAATAATTTTATTGTGGCAAGAATTTCAGGGCTGTCGATTCTATAATTAATAATTTTATTTAGTAGAACAAGGTCGGAGATAATTCGCCTATCTGACAGCGTAATCAAATTTAGTTGATGCATGAGTTGGATATAATTTATATTTTGGATTGGAATATTCAGTTTAAAGTTAATAAATCTTAAAAATTTGTGTTGTACCTTTTCAATATTGTTGGAATGTACTTTATAAAACGGGGACCAAATAGGCGAATTATACTCTACTTGACTTCTTACTAAAGATGTTTACAGTGTGTTCAAACATTCTAGTGACTTGAAGTCACATGCGGTTCTACATATAAAACCAAGCATTTTTAGGGCTTTATTTGTGATTTCATTTATATGCGGATTGAATGTTAACTGTTCATCAAATATAACACCCAAGTCCCTGATTTGAGTGACAGCTGTCAATTTTACATTGTTAAGCGAATATTCATAAATTGTATGATTTCGTATTTTACAAAAACGAATGACCTGACATTTTTTAATATTAAGAAACAGAGAGTTGATGATGCACCAACGATATAGTTTATTTAAATTAAGTTGCAAGGTATAACAATCGTCTAAACTGCGTATTGTTTTATATATTTTCAAATCATCTGCGAAAAGAAGAACTTCTACATCTTTAAATATGCTAACAATATCATTAATAAATAACAAAAAAAGAATTGGTCCCAGGTGAGACCCCTGAGGGACCCCACTTGTGGCTTCGAAAATGTAAGATTCAACAGATTTTATTTTGACACATAGCTCTCTTTTACTAAGATAGCTATCAATCCAACTTAACAGATTACCCTTGATACCCAACATACTTAATTTTTGTACAAGGATATGTCGCCTAACTTTGTCAAAAGCTTTGGAAAAATCAGTATATATTGAATCCACTTGATGCTTCAAGGCAAGAGAATCAGTTATGTAATTTTCGTATATGATCAAGTTACTTAGGGTGGATTTACCTGTGATAAAGCCATGCTGGTTGGGTACAATAATATTATTAATTTGTTTACATATTACATCTAGGACTAACGATTCAAATAGTTTGGGAATGGCGGATAATATACATATTGGTCTGTAGTTTGATACATCGCTTTTATCTCCCTTTTTATGAATAGGCGTAAGATAGCTTTTTTTCCACTGTTTTGGAAAACACCCTGACGACAAAGACTTATTAAATAGTAAAAATAATGGATAAGTCAAACTGCGAACACAAGATTTTAAATATATTGGAGGGAAACCATCCGGTCCAGCGGATTTATTAGTATCTAATGCTTTTATAGCCTTTTCTATAGCGTTTATTTCAATAAAACAATGGTTTAGGTTGAGTGATTCTTCAAGTGATATATCATTTGGGATTTCATTATCAGTAATATTATCATCATAAACACTTTTGAATAAATCTGCAAAAAGATTGACAATGCCTTCGGTATTATCCGCACAATTGTTATTCAGATACATAATATTTGGTAAACTACAATTATTTTTACGCTGAGCATTAGAAAAGTTCCACAATTTTTTAACATTATCATGAACCTCCATTTCTATTAAACTAATATAATCATTATAACATTTTTTAGACAATTCTTTGCACTGCTTTCTTATGTTAGTAAACATTATATAATCATCGACGTTTCTAGATTGCTTATATATTCGGTGAGTTTGTTTTTTAGTTTAAATCAATTCTTTTAATTCTTTTGAATACCATGTAGGGTAAAGGGATGCAATAAAATTAACTTTGGGAACATGACGTTCTTTTGAAGTGTTTAGGATTGAATAAAATTGTTGTACTTGATTCACAATATTGTTTTCATCTTCTAGAAATGACCAGTCTATATGGTCAAGATAATCAATTATATTTGGGTAGTCAGCTTTTTTAAAATTGTACGATGAAGTTTTTAATTTCTGCAATTTTCTAGACTCATTTGTGATAATAATATCTAACGCCGGATGGTGTTGGTCTAAAGGTAACAATAATTCATCCGATTGTTCAACCACTGTCCTTAAGTCACTAGAAAATACTAGGTCAAGCATACGGTTATAAGAATTATGCACTTTATTTAACTGTTTTAGTCCTAGGAAAAAAGACATATCAAGCATTTCCTTAGATTTGACACATTGCACTTCTGTTTCGTTAATAATCACTTCATTGTTCTTATCGAAAGACCAGTCAATTTTCGGAAGATTGTAGTCGCCTACAATTATAAATTTGGCTTTAGGATATTTGTATTTTAGTGTTTCTACATCCTCGATGTGGTTCTTGTATATTTGCAGATCTGATATTGGTGGAATATAAGTACAAGCGATAATGATTTTTGTGGATGAAATATTTAGCATTACAAACATCTGTTCAACGCTTTTGTGTTTAACTGGCAATTTTTTAGATGAAATGTTTTTTGATATACACACCATTACACCTCCTCCTTTTGATTTGTTGCTTGTAATGGGGTCACGGTCAAGACGATAGATGTTGTATTTATTGAGACCTAATTCCGATGAATTGATGTCCTCATTTAACCATGTTTCTGTTAATAACAAAATATCATGTGGGAATGTGGGAGAAGTTATTTTAAGATGTTGTAATTTAGTTCTCATTCCGCGAACATTTTGGTAGTACCCAAACAATTTTAGGTGCTGTTTAAGTTTTTTGGCACGTTTTTTATTATTTTTGGAACAGAGTTTATGTACTTAATTGTTATGTTTGTTTCCCCATCCGCTTTTCTCGTTTCGAACTCTTTCCAAACATCCGTCATTTGTTTCCTTTGCAGCTCCGTGAGATCTTGTTTAACTTTGATGCCATTTTTCAGTTTATATTTATTTATGATTATTTGCTTAGCTTGATATGAATCTTGTAGTTCTACTTTTATGGGCCTGATCTTGTCAGTTTTTCTTACGCCAAGCCTATATATTTTAGAAATATTTATCTGTAATGTATCATCGATAATTTTCAAGGTTGAACATACTTTGTTGTTGTCATCAGATATCCTGTTGGTTTGATTCTCGTCTCTACTTTCAGGTACGTTCAGCAGAATTAGATTTTTCGAACGTAAATTCCTTTCTGTTATCTCGGTAATTGCGTCACATATTTCCATTGAAGTAGATTGAGTAGTTCCAGTTATTGCAGGTTGGTTATTAATAATATTTTTGTATGCGGATAGTTCACCCTCCATAGTCCCCATCTTCACTGCCATCTGTCCCGCGACGCCCAGTAACTCGGTAGTTTTTGGCATTATTTTTGCAAGTTGTTCTTTATTGAACTTATTAGATGAGTCGGTAATTATTAAATGTATTTGGTTAATAATTTCCTGAGCCTTCGCCATACATTGATTAGCATTAACAAGTATATAACGGTGAAAAGTCTTACTTGCCTATTTATCCCACAATCGTTAGTGATGGGTATATCTAATAGGTATCAGTAACGAGAAATACTAGCATAGGTATATACTAGTGGATAATTACACATCTTTCTTATTTTTTTCTCACTTAATTGCCACCTATTAGAGAAATAACAGTGCCGTACCTAACAGCGTAGTTTAGTCTATTCACTTAGATGAAAATTGTAAGTCAGTCATTTCAGTCTGCTTGATTGGGAGCACTCTACAGGTTATGAATACATAATATATGAAACATTTGAGTACTGCTAATTTATTAAGAATCTCTTTGAATCCGGTTGAAAACGGGATTGCAGGCCGTTTCCTGATAAACTTTTAGTAATTTCCTAATATGTCAGAACACGTGTTCATGCACTCGCATTTGCCTTGATTATATATAATAACATGTATTCCGAAAGCATTATAATACATTGATATTTTACTAAAAGCTTATCAGTTAACCTATCAGTTCATTCTTTGAGGGCCTACAATCTTGTTTGTAACCGGATTACGAATAATTGGAAGAGATTCTTAATAAATTAACAATACTCATTTTTCTCTCTTAATATACACATAATATAAACCGGATTTTAATTTATGCCGCCGCTCTTACATTAGTTGGTGGTATATTGATCAGCATAGTTGTAAAGCAGTTGATCGGGATACGATTCTCGGTTGTGGCATTAAAAATAAGTTACTTATATTTTTGCAATTATTATTAAAAAATACGATTAAACAAAAATTACATACCGTGAGTTTTCACGGGTCTGTGCTAGCTGAAAATAAACCCGGAAAAAACGAATTTACCTCACAAAAATATAATCGCTTTGTTGTAACATTGACATATTGTAAACCTTCGTTTTTATTTTTTTTTTGTGTGAATACCGCACAAAGTGCTGCTCTGAACCATTTGGAGCCAGTCAGACTATAGCATCCCCAATTGGTGTATGTTATAAGGCTTAAAGTACCTACTGAGGAAGAGGAAAGTGGGGAAGTACCTGGCTATTCAGATCTGGTCATTAACCATGACTAAAGCCATTTCAAGCAACGTTTCAATTCCGAGTATCTTCCTCTCTGGAACGTGGCACAAATATACTATACATTATTTTAAATGAATAAATTGTTCATGACAAAACTTAATGAAATAAAGTTTACTTGCGCACGCCGGGAGTTGAACCCGCGATCTCCGGATAGCTAGTCCCTTCGACCACGGAGGCCGTCTAAACCTTTCTAGTTCTTAACAACTTTTCCTTTCACAACGTGAGCAGTAACACCTTTTTTATGTCAACCCATAACATTACAAAAGCCGTTACATAATTACAATTTCAGTTAGATGCACTCATTCCTTTGTTTGGAATCAATTCATTCCATTTTTAAATCTCGCGCCTAATCTGCGCCAAATGTGTGCTACGGCCCACGTGCTCTGCTGCTGTTGGCGCACGCTGAAATCTGCCCTTAAGGGCGCAACCTGTAATTTTCTCTCCCGAACGAAACAACGGGAACTCCCCAAACATAGCGCCCTCTTTGTGCACCAGTAACACCATTATCATTATTATTATTACATTTTTCTGGCCGTTATTGTTATTTATGTACGGTTATTGAATTACGGGAACCCCCAAGGATTAAGGCCGCGCCCTGCCCTACCCCTTTTAGGTCCCTTTGGCCGTGGGAGCCTTGAAAAGAAATAAAAAAAATGAGGAAAATCGTATTGCTGAAACCGGTAACGGTCAAAAAATAAAATTCGTACATTCATAATGATATATTCGTTTCAATATATCATTATGTGATTTATAATTACGTAGGTGGGTGTTTAGGTACCCGCTTACAAATCTTACGATTTTAGAGAAAATTTTGGATTTGATATATCAAGTAAGAGAAGCATACTTTTTTGGTTGCGACGTCCATCTATATTCTCAGTCTCCCGATGTGATATTTCAATTCCCTATTTCTAAGGTTGCGATTTTTTAACCCCATACCAAAATGGCACTATGTTCATTTATCAATATATTATTGTTATTGTCAAATATGAATGCTTTAGTATGGTAAGCTGCTCTAAGAGTACGCACGTTTAAAAATATGTGCCTATGTCTGAGAATAGGAACAATGTATTGATATTTTTCTTTTCTTGGTATAATAGCACCACTATACGAACTCTTGCAAACCCTCTTGATGCAAGTGTATGCACTGTGAATCACAAGAGTGCGCGCTAGTCTAAACAATAACACATGTCATTTGTATTCCTCGATGTCAATGTATGTCATAATGCATTTATCTTGACACCAATCAAGCCATCTAATAGACCGAATTGAGTACTCTCCTCGCATAGTTCTAGGGAAACAAAAAAAATTGATAGCTTTTCCCTTTCTCTGTTTCCTTTCCGCTTTTATGCAAATATTAAAATAGTTTTCTGAATATGAAAACCATAAACAGAACATAAAATATCATAAGGCGAGTACATGCGCATGTGAGTACTCGTGCGATACACCCTGATGTACCATTTTTTATGTTACCTTGTAATATTCCGTCTTAACTCTGTCTATAAGTACGCTTCATCTAGTATCCTTTTCTTTTCACGAAACTATATCTATGTAATAAGTAACTTTATGATGTAACAACTATTAGCCTATTATGTATACATTACTGCCGCTATGCCGCTGTAGGCAAACTGATGGAACCGAAACGCAAGCCAAATACTAAGTTTGGTGATCGCGCTTTCAGAATATCTGGGCCGAAGGCTTGAAATAAACTCCCTCTGGAACTAAGATCCATAACAAGTCCAATAGAATTCAGGTCTAAACTAAAAACTTACCTTTTTAAGCTGTCATACCCTTAAATTAAATCTACCATTCCTGAGAGAGAGTCCAGTTATATCCAATTTTCCAATTTCGTCCTAAATCTTGTATCTAAATTTCGCTAATAAACAATTAGTTAATGTTAATTAAGTGTTAATCTCAAGTGACCTACCAGGTAAGTATTGTAATGAATATTATCTCCATATATAATAATAATACTTGGATGACTTGTATAGCGCCGTTTTTGTGCAAAAACACCTCAAGGGCGCTGTACAAACTTATAATACATTTCTACAGTGATCTATGTTATTACTTAACTATTTATGGAGAAAATATACAGTACGATACTTACCTATAGTATATAGTTAGTAATAACATAGTAGAAATGTATTATATACTTGTACAGCGCCCTTGAGGTGATTTTGGACAAAAACGACGCTATACAAATCATCCAAATATTTTAATTATTATTATTATTATGGCTGAAACCACAGTATCCTCCTTGAGCACCTCAAAGACGATGACGTCTTTTTACTTATGACGGGATAATAACACTTTCCTAATACCTACACCTCAGTACAGGTTCTCCTAGTGAGGTGTTAACATAACTTATGTGAACTATATACAAAAAAGAATAGAAATAATATAATAAAATAAATATAAATACTGTATAAGCTATCAGAAAATTGCTTCGGAATTCAGTCGCGTGGTTTTTTTTCAAGTCACAAAAAATAGTCTTCACAACAGTAGTATTTTCACGTCATACAACATTTTGAAAATGAACAAAAAATGCGTAATGAAATCTCAAAATTAGAATAATGCATATTACCAAAACTTTCCCGCAACACTGTCTCCAGAACTATCAAAATGATATTAAATCTTTCAGCCAACATATAATATGGCCGCTGAGAACTCTAATGAACCGCGCACTCTTAGAGCACACTACCATACCTATAAATGCTGCTGACTCCCGTAAGCAATAAAGTAGGAAGGTACTGAGTTAGAAACCCAAATCTCGCGGTAAACTTTTTGCAGGAATATTCCCACAAAACAATCAATTCTCCCATTAAAGCGGATAACTAACTGTTTCGGGCGATGCGATGCAAGAAAAATGTTGATTTATAATTTCCCCGGCTGTCGGAGAAATTCTTATCCCTCGGCTGAGAGCAAAAGCTTCGCCAAGAGCTTTTCGCCTTTTGTCGGCGATAATCCCACTTACTCCATAAATCTGCCGGATTCCCCTTGGCGCTTTGTTCCCCACAATGCCACAATGAAAACATGTTGTGAGTTTGTGTATTCACCGTCTTTTATTAACACAATGTATTATGTGTTCACAACAGTAAATGCTTTTAGAATAATGTCATTGTGTACTTGTTTGGGAAACGATTATTTTGTAATATTTCTCATGCGTTCCTTCTTATTTATTAGTTAGGTGAATTAATGCGCAGTAAAACGGTGTTATAAAAATATTTATATGGAATTATATATTATGCAATGTTTTTTGTACGCTGAATTCAGTAACAAAGAGAATATGGTTCTTAATAGTATTACTAACTACCTACTTACCTTCTTATAATTAGGGGTGTGATGAAAAGTGAAATTATCCCAATACAGTTCGAAGCCCAAAAAAAACTTATGTAGGACATTTGGCTGTGACAATTAAATGATGTAGGCTTAATGTCAGCTGTTTAGATGTTAACATTTTTATCTTCGTTTTATTTTTTTTATTATTTAATTAAAATCAAATTTAATAATGTTGTTATTATCTTCTGAAAGTATTTATTTTAGTTTTTTTATTATTGTGACAGCTGTTTCGTCGTTCAATTTTCGTACTTTCAGTGAAACTGCTTAACCGGTAATAAATCATTTAGGTCATCAAAAAATACAAGTAGAATCATATAAACAAGTCGTCTTAACGTAGCCAAACTACAGTTTGAAAATGGCCTTAAACGCCAGAAAAAATCATAATACTTGGAGAATACATTATTTAATTTGATTTTAATTAAATTTAAAATATAAATAAATGGAGTACTACGAATTAAATATAAAAATAATTAACAATTCATTTTATAAGTTACATAGTAATGTATGTATTTTTATTAAAAGACAGTACCTAAGGGTAAAGCACCCAGTGAGGCCCATCTTTTTTTAATTTGTTTTAATTACAAATTTTGTACATGAATAAGGTATATAGTATAACAATGACCGGATAAATCATCAAAATGATAATTCATTACGTCTTTAAAAAGTTATATAAAGTCATGGAAAGTGATGAAACAAAAACTTTATTAACTGGGTTAAGTAGGTTAAATTAGGTGAGGTTACGTTATTTTTTTCATATTTTTAATGACTTTATATCACTTTTTAAAGGTGTGTTGAATAGTCACTGTGTTGAGTTAGCATAGATATAAATTCATTTTTTTCACAGTCCTCCTCACCAGGGTTTCCTGTTCTGAGGCGGCCTGTAGTTTTTAAACTTTTAAATTTAGTTTCTAGTTGTCTTTACGTCGTCTTCTCAATATTTGCTTGTTCCTCAAATAATGTTTTAAAATAGGTATGTACATAAAATAAAACATAAATAAAAAACATATTATTTCAAAACTGACAACCTTACTAAGAAAATTTTTGTGTCAAAAGCCAAGCCTTTTTCAAATCGCGCACTCCAAAATATGTGCTTAAAATTTTAATCGTTGGAAAGCTTTTACCAATTAACAATATTTTCCAATTTTATTAGTTCGTAGAAGATTAATCACTAAAGTTGTTCGTAAAATCGTATCCAGCGCTGTGAATAATATCGTTTTGACATGTTGGTTGTACCGCAAACATTTTTTGTTTCTGTCGAAATGGTAAACCTAGCAATTAGTGTAATGGTGTTGATTAATTACCACAGAGGTCCTCTGGTGACCTTCCGTGTTAGGGACCCATGAACACTGTGGAGTGTGTACAAGTCACCTCTGGGAATAAAGCCTCCAATGGAGGCTCCGACTCAGAGGCTTTCATGATTCTGGGTCGTAAAAACTTTAATTTTGAAATTTCCCTCGGCGACACGATTTTATCACGTATTTTAATGTTTACGCGTTGTCGCTAACAAACTTTATCCAACGACGATAAAGTTAGTTAAAAAATATTGCGAACACAGTGTAATAAGTATTGTTTAAATATGCTTGGTACCAACGTTTTGTGAATTATTTCAACACTCAACACGGTTTTTAAATAATTTGAGTGAACCTTGATTAATACATTTTTGGTGAATCGATCTATAAAATGAACCTTAAACATTTAAATAGAAGTTCAATCTAGCGTCCTTCACAACTCGTCCAAAGGGAGGATACAACAACAGTTTGTAATAAATCCTACAACATCCCCGGACACTGGCAGACACAGATATTAAAAAAAAAAAATTCATTTTCTTTAACAGTTCTAATATTAGTTTGTGGCGTCATTTTGATTATATGTAAATGAATAAAAGTTTCAAAACCAATGGCTTGTTCGTCAGCATAATGAAAATTAACGAATTTTAAATAGACAAGCATTGACAAATAAGTGCATACAGACAAAAAATAGTACGATGCTGTCGATTAATTAGTTATTAACATACAAAATATATGTATCTAATAAATCATAAAAACTTAATTATTACATTTACGTATTTAGCAAAAATTTTCATAAACTAACACATTTATGTATAAATGGAAAACATTTATAATTCAACATAATATGATAAGGGAGTAACTAAGATGTATAAATAACAAAAATTAAAATTATTATTAATGTAATAATTAACTTTTTTATGATAATATTATTACAATATTTATTTATTTATTTTATTATAATATATTTGTCCATATTTACCTATTTGTCTATACTCATTATCCTGACGAAGAAACCATTGTCTTTGAAACATGTAGATTATTAGTAATTATAAGTGGTGTACACAAAGTATTTTATTTACATACAATTATAAATTGTTTAAAAAATCACGCCAACAGTTCACAACAGATATCTGAAACTGATGTAGATTTTTGTTTGTATTATTTATTAATATTACATTATTGCAATGTGGTGTCGTCAATATTAATTTTAATTTATAAATTTTATGTAAATATACAAAACACATTAAGCCAAAATTATGTTTTTAATGTGAAATGAAGGGATTAATGGCCTTACTGGTAAACGTGTTTTTTTTAATTTAACTAATAAAACAACCAGAAGGAGTTAGCGCAACACGGCATAACACCCCAAAAACAAATAACAAAAATAAAACAACCGTTTAATGTAGAGTAAATAATAATTGTGTAACAGTTCTGCAAAATTTAAGGCATGTTTATTAGTAAGGAGTTAATTAGCTTTACAGCATTAAGGACGGGTTGTTTCACAGAATTTGAATAAATATTCATCAAATTTCAAAGATAAAATTCAAGTTCTGTGAAATTTGCATTCGAATTATGTTATTATTTTATCATGGGCCGGTTGTTTTACGGTATTTGGATAGTAACAGGACTTGAATAGGACTTTCACAGAACTTGAATATGAACTTCGACCAGATTTTTCGTAAAAATGGCGCCATATAAATCGTCCAAATGTTATTATTAATAATATTTGAAATTTGATGAGTTACTTAATAAATACTTCTAATAGTTACCTGTTTGGTTCACATTCATCTATCTTTAACAAAAAGGCCAATAAAGAGATAAGGCACGACTGGATAAAATATCAATTTCATTTTTATATACCCTTTCACTGAGACATAATGATCCTTCCATCACCATTCATAACGCAGAGACGGAAATATCAAGTGATTGTCGCCATCATTTTTATTATCAATATAAAGCAGACATCCAAATGGAGAAATAAAGCTCTCCCTTAGCTCCAGTGTTCCAAGCAGACTACCTGCGCAACGTGAATTCATTCAAAGCTCAAAACCATCGTTTGTCGACTACGCCTCTTTTTTTTGCAATCAGGACACAAAAGAGGTTTGAATGGGTCACCGGAAGGGGTGTTTCATTACCGGAGATCCTGACTACGCTGCTCGTTGTTGAGTTCCTACAGTGTACAGTATTTCCCACCCATTGGGTGTATGGTGTTAGGTTTGCATCTGGTAGCCACAATGGGCTTGAACACTGCGAACCCAGAACGTGAACAGTCCTACATCGAACAGTCTGAGCGCCATAGAACGATGCGATGGATCGCAGTGGTTGGTATATGAATACGGAACAATGTATATCGCTTTATCGCGGCCGCGTTGAAAGAGTTGAATGCTTTTATTGCGTTCGTTTGTTGGCCTTTATCGAGCACAGCGGATAGCAGCCTGTGTTGTTACTTTCTTATGGGTATAATTTTTTAGATGGAAAATATTGGTGCTAAAAGTTCTTAGGGTCGTATATTCTCTATAGGACCTCTAAATAAGGTTCAAATACCACAATATAAGAAGGTACAGGGATCTAACGAATAAAACTCTTTTTCCCAGTCCCTACCTTCTGGATCCAGTGAGACTATGGTATCCCCAATCGGGATATGTTATGAGGCTGAAGGTAGTTGGGAGAAGATAGGAAAGAAATCGGGTCACTAAACACAGCCAAAGCCATTTCAAGCAACATATCCGAATGGTGGTCTCACACCGGGGCGATACTAAGAGTATCTTTTACTCCGGAACGTAAAGCAAATATGCTATAAGTAACTTGCGAAATAACACAATTTACAAAAAAAATAAAATTTACTTGCGCGCACGTCTGGATTTGAAACCGCGATCTCTGGCTCACTAATCGAGAGCCTTACCCCTCAACCTCGGAGGCCGTCTATGCAATCTTTAGAAAAGCCTATGTTTGAAAATTAGATTATCAGGGACGTTTTCGTCTTGTAAATTCTCGTTTATTTCCAACAAAATAGGTATCATCCGTTTTCCACAGGGGAAAGCAGAAAGGAATTAACTCCATACACATCTGAAAAATACAATTTACTCCTTGCTGCATCCACAGTCATCTGTTTTTCCGTGTCCATTACGCTCGGGGATAGAAACACGAACCTAAAGATTGTATAGATTACCCAGCTTTACGTATCTTGTTAAAGAGGCACTTTCAAATCATTTCGGGCTAATATCGTTACTTTATTTAAAAATAATTGAAACAATATTTATTTTCTGTTAAAAATATTACATTAGAAGTAGGTACTTTATAACTTCTCTGAATTATTTACATAATCAGTGTAAATTCGAAGCAAATTTGAGTTCATTGAATCAGATTTCACGCAGTACCTAGAGATAACCGAAATTAGTATGTTGATTACGTAGATAGCAAACTTTGTGATCGCTCAGTTTGATTGGTGAAATTTTAAGTTCGAGATTCTTAAGTAATTCTTCGATTCAGTTGGACGTTGATCCCCCGTGCAATAAAAACAATTGTTTAAATCGCTAATTTTATCTATGGCTTAAAAATAACTACGAATAAAAATTAAATATATTAAATACAGATAAGGGTGCTATTTCAGAGCATACAATTGTTCGTCTCATTTGACTCATTACGTCAACAGATTCTTACAAATCTTTTCATTGTATCGCGCGCGAGCCCCATTGAAAAATGGGGCCTCTTCCGCTGGTAACCCGAGAGCACCGGAAGAGGGTGGTCCCGGGCGGGGCCGGAGCCCCTGAGGGTGGCGGAGCACCCTGCCCGTGCAGCCTACCAACTACTAACTTGTGTGCTAACCGGGCCAGGTGAGGGTCTACTGACAGCTGCGTGGGAGGAGTCATCCCTCCAACCCCATGATTGACACTAAATATGGCTCGTGCTTTGTCTACTTCAATACGAGTACCTAACGGACCAATTGTGCAATTTTTTTAAATGATATTTCAAATTATTTTGGGTAGTTGGATTTCAAATAAACCTTTTTGCAATTGGTATCGTAATGCGGGTGTATTTTTAGACCACTTAACTTTTACGATACGATAAACAGTTAACCCTAAGATTTTGCAGACCTTTTATGATTTGAAATGATTCCATGATGCTTGATCCCCTGACAGTTTACCCCTCCGAGAGTTAATCCCTCGGACACTTGATCTCCCAAAGGATTATTTCTGTTATACTTCCTCTCTGGTAACGCATGCAGAGAGGATATACGGCCGTATAACAAAAGTCAAATACGCATATCTTTAGACGTATTTGAATCTTTTCATTTTCGAAAATTTTAAGTTATCAAAATTCAATATTTCAGCATTTTATTATATCTACATTCCCCTGGGGGCGTTTAGTTTTCTTTTTCGACTGCAACCATTATTAAATTAAAAAATATCCAATTTCCACCGATTTATAACAAGTATCTCGTTAACTCTTTAAGTTTTTAAGTACCAAAAAAATATATAATATTTTCGAAGATAATGTCTATGGATTTGTTATGTCGAAACGATAATTATGTGAAATTCTCTCGACAGAAAAAAATCGCAAAGTGGCTACGAAAATTATCAAAAACACATTTTGTTCTGTTATTTAATATGTTATAGGCGTGAAAAAAATCATAGTGTATCTTTTAATGCAATTAAAGAATTTTTCTTTAGATGTTTGCTCTATTTCAAACGAGTCGTATTTTATTAAATATTTTAAGCATTTTTACTTAATTATTATCATTTTTTTATTATTATTGCGTTCCCTCTAACATTCGTATTTACATATCTCCCTCTCAAACCATCTTTGAACTCTTACTACGGGTCCTTAGGACTGAATGCTCTAGAAATGAGATCCATGAGGCGTAAAACCACGGATGATCGAAATGTGGATATCCGCAAAGAATGGAAGCCCGATGCAAATATAACGAGTAAGATTAGGAAAGGGACTCTCAGATTTTTTGGGCATGCAGAGCGAATTAACGAAAAACGATAGTGTAAGGAGAACATATAACGTAAAAGTAAATGGTAGAAGAAGTCGTGGACGCCCGAGGAATACATGGCACGATCAAGTGAACCAGATACTTGAGTCGGACCATGTCAAGAGTCAGACTAAAATACAATAAATTAACACCTACGCATATAGGTATGATTTAAGATTTTCACGGCCAAAATTATTAGGTAAAGTGATTTGTTTTTGGGGTATTACGCCGTGTTGCGCTACCTTCTTCTTTAGCCAACGTTTCGGACAGGATTACAGTGGACACTGTAATGCTGTCCAAAACGTTGGCTAAAGAAGGAGGTAGCTCAACACGGCATAATACCCCAAAAACAAATCACTATAATACCTACCCAAATAGTGTGTACATAACATAATATCCAACTAAATTAGATTTAACCCTTTCGGTCAAAATTGATGAGTTGGGAATTTTGGGTGTTAATAATAATTAAACATTTTATTTGTATGTCAAATCATTTTCACCAATTTTCCTTTAATTTCTCTTTAAAAAAAATGGAAAATCATATCATTTAGTTGCTTTAAATCATGCACTTAATCAGTTTCGTTAATTAACTTTCACGTAAAGGGGTAAAATAGTAATAAGTAGAGGTTAATCGAACCCCAGGACACATAATTGCCTTTATATCGCATCGTGTAACCCGTAAAATTCAATCAATATGGTGCCCGTAAAAAGGTCGTACGCGTTCATTAGGATTTAAAGTTGGAAAACTCGTTTTAATCGCCGTTGATTGGATAGGCTCCGCTGCTCTCGGCCAATGGAAATGCGGGGAGGAGTCGCTTCAGAGTTACCAGGTGAAGAAAAATAAAATTATTGCCATAGATAATTTTTAATTACCACGCAATAAAAAAATAAGGGCCATTTTAGTGATAAATGTTTGAGATTGGTAATTGAACTCGTGTTTTTAGTAATTAAATTATTTAAAAAGACGCTCTCCACGTGAAGTTCAATTAAAATGTAATTAAAAAGACAATTAATATTTATGTTTATAATTTTGTCGTGGAATTTACTAATTTTAATTTCGTTGCCGTAAGACGTTACTAAATGTATAAAGGTACTAGCTGACGTGAATCCGGCGTTGCTCGGGGTTATATATGGTTTGGAGTTAAGTTTTGAAGTTGTGGATTCTAGAGTACCTTAAAACTAATCCGTTCTTCCACTATTCACAACTGTATACCACATTGTTACTACTAAAAAAACTACATTATATGGACTTCTATTGGACTCTGTATCTCATTCCAGTGCAGAGTTATTGTTCGTCGGGCGCCACCGACTATTTCTACCACTCAAACTACTCTCTAAACACTCCTGGGACTAATAAAAACCAACTTTAAAAACTTCAGTGAAATCTGTCGAGTAGTTTTGAGTCTATGAGGCACAAAGAAAGAAATCATTTTTATGGATATTGATAGGCCATGTATGAAAATATTAGGCAAATCTTATACCTTTGTTTTGTTCTTAAGTTTATCTGGTAAAATCTAGAGATTTCTAGAGATAGACATTTTTTCTAGGTATAAGTATTTGGAACTCAAAACTTAACCTCCAGCATTAGTCACATAGCTTTGAAATTTAACATATCTTAGCTAACCTAAAATAAGATGAGTGGCCATTTAGTTGGATTGTTAAAAAAGCGGCTTTCGAAAGTATCGGGCGAAACCGGTTAGTATGACTAGTACCTAATTTGTTGACTTCATTGAGAATTTTAATTATCAACCTTAAAGATTGATCAAATCTCTTGCAAAATATCTGGGATGGAAAGCTGAAACATACGATGTAATGAATTAAATGCATGGGTACTGTATGGGTTCGTACACACGACCTATCATAAAGTAAGAGTTTGGTACTTGTGGGCGCCCCTCCTCCCCCCGTCTGTCCCCAGTCTCCTCCCCCGCCCTAACCCTCGCCGCACACCTCTCCCGCCCCTCCCCGCGCGCCGCCCGCATGGCAGCGCCGAACAATTTCATTATTGTTAGTCGAGAAGTTTCCCTCGCGGGTTTAATTGGCGAGCGTGTCCGCGGGCTTTTCGAATTCGAATTTCGAATACGAATTTGTCACAAGATGGCCACCGTAGATTTGGAACGCCGTTCTGTTTTCGAATTTGAAAATAAGTGATTTGCGTGTTATTTTTGTTTTTAATCCAAGTGATTATTTTTAACATTTTCGTGTGCGTATTTTTTAGAGACTTGAAACAAATAATATAAAGTTAAGTTGTTTGTGAGTGATTTTACGGATGTTGATGATGGAGAAGTATTTTTGTAATTTTTTATACTTATTGGAAAATTAACTAAAAATGAATTGTGCCTATTATCAACAGCAACGAGATGGGCGTTGCTTGCCCTATGTTCCCGCTGGAAATATGTACACGTCCGAGGTTTGGTTTTTTTTTTATTATTTCCATTACAAAGTAATTCTGATCTGATATAAAAAAAAAACTGTCTCACATTTTCCAGCTCTTGCCAGGAGATAAAAGTAAAGACTTATGAATCTCTCTCACGCTTTTTCCTTAAATTTTGCAGGTGATTGGAAACCATCAAAGTGACAATTCAACACATCTTTCAAAAGTGATTGAAAGTCATGAAAAGTGATGAAACAAAAACTAGGCTGTGTAGATTAGGTTCAAATGTTAGATTTTTTCATCGCTTTTAATGACTCTATATCATATTTTAAATTGAAATGATTTTTCGCACTGTTCTTTCAATAAATTTTGACATAACATCAATAATTTTATTATATTTAGCGCTGTACCGTGAAAAATCACGAGATTGACATGAAGATGCTATTGCATATTAATATCTCATCAGATATTTTTTTTTTAGTAATTTGTAAATTTAAGCTTACAAATTACTAAATAATTTGTTACATATAAATATACTATATTTTTTCTTGCTTGATGTGGCTCCTACACAACATCTTGAACTTTCCAATTGGGGCAGACTCCAGGAGGTTTTCCGGCAGCGCATTATAGTATTTCATCCTTTTATATAGAATATTATTTTGAGTATTCGCCTTGTCCTTTTTTGGTAGCCTGATTTCATTGCACGTCCTTGTTTTATGTTTGTGTATATCCTTGTTGTATACTATTTTATTTGAAAAATATTTGGGTAAAAATATTTAATAGGAGTAGCATTGCGCGGGGACCGAATTCGGTAGTTTCCTGTGGTTCGACTATAGTTAAATTGGACTAATTGGAACTAAAAAAGTGGAACCAATTTTTTCGCTTTGTGTCTCATCTACATAATACAAAACATCAATGGGGATAGTCTGAACTCTCGAAAATATCAGTTCCATTTTTAAAAATGGTATTTAAAATAATTTTCTGTTAAAATATTATATCATTCTATCCCTTTTCTGGATTCTCCAAATAAACAATTCCAATTTTGAAAATGAAGCTTAAATTCATATCAAAAGTTTTTTGAACCAGAGTTACAGACAGAGGCACAACCGAAACTGGAATTTTTAATTTTCGTATTTTATTTTATATGATAATTTTTGTCTTTAGTTAAATGCTCGACATTTATTTAAAAAATCCCCATTCAAATAACAGTTGATTCAAAAAACAAAATTAATCGTAGACTTTCTTTAAATTGTATTTTATATACGTATTATTGAACCAAAAAAGTTATATAAAAGCCCTTACAATAATAAAATGCTTTATTAAAGTCCGGCGTATTTATAGTAGTCTGTATAGGTATTAAATTTTCGAGGGACGTGGCACTTTGCGAGTGTAGCCACTTCTCGTGGTGATACCAGCAACAAAAATAACGAAGGAATGGCCAATCATATCCAAGCTATTTAGAAGTAGAGACAACGTAAACATTAAAATCAGGAAATATTGGTACTGTCTTTATTAATATGGCAACCAACTGTAGGTACCAAACAACTAATTAAGTTTGATGAGATTCAAAATAAATTAAAGGATTAGCAATAGTGATATGAAAGATGCGATTAGATAGTAGAGCAAATGGTAGAAGTTGGGGACTTCCCAGCAAGACACGGCACACTCCAACGTGATGGGCGTTTTGAAAGATCCCCTTTTCACACCCATGTGGAAACTAGGTATATTTGGTCCTATATAATTTTTTGTTTTATTTTACAGGATCATGGTTTTCATTCAGATAGTTGCCATTAGAAAAGATATATTATTTTGGACGGTACCATATTACGTCAAAAAATGGCAACATCTTGAACATAACCATAGATCACATGGAAGCATTTCTCATTTGCCTTCGCCGTTTCCGAAAAAAAACTCGAAATTCTCAACAGCAAACAGTAATACACGTTCACAATCAGTAATACAGAGATGTTTTAGCCTTTTTAAAATCAATATTTTAAAAGTTAAAGGAAATAAACAAGCAACATAACATACTTACGCAAAACAATGGCAAACGACATAAGCTGTACAAATATCGTTGCCAAATTAAATCGTGACGTCCTTTTTTTCATCCAGAATCCATATGAAAACTGAATGAATCATAGCATTGTGTAAAATGCCCATAACGTGTGGGTTATATATCATGGTTATGCCGGTATGCCTGTTCACACGAAATAAACCTATAAAAAAATTTAAATACATAGGTACAATACACATACTCAGACTCCTAAAATACAGAATTTTATTAACTATTATATATCTAGAATATCTATTTACAGGGGGTTTTGTTTAAAGGTAACAACAATGTCATTGCCAGAATCTTAATCTTAAAATATTCGAATTCTAAATCTGGAGGATTGTGACCAATCGGCCAGTAAGTGTCTATATTTTATTCCAAATGTACGTACCTTCTATAATAATGGAAATAATGTATAGGTAGGCACCTGCCTATTTACGGTTTTGCGTGAAAACTAGCAGGGGAATCCCTACTACGAGTATCTATTGTGTAAGTACGTAAGTTGATCCTGCACAATTTACATGATTTTATGAAAGTCTATATATATATAGTCTGTCCATTGTTTTTTATTACTTCATTAACGCCCTTTTTAGAGGATTGTAAATGTGAATAGTAAAAGTTATACAGCACATATTTATTATAGACAAGTTAGCCTGCCAAGTAACAATCTTTTGCATTTGTTAAGGCGATGCACTACGTCGTGTAATATTTTAAATGGAGCCGCTATCAATAACAGCCCTTACGTAGATGGCGATTAGGTTTAAATTCCCGTTTAACACCATCCGCCCGTTTTGATTTATGCAAGAAAAAAACATGGCCAAAAAGTGCCTTTTATTTTATTTTGTAGATGTTCAGGCATAAATATTTAATAACTTAATTTGCCACATCATACAATAAAATCATAACCGAAAATGGGTTCGTAAGTAGGAGATTTTGAACTTTCATAGGCAGTTTTCATAGGCCTTATACATTATATTTTTATGTTCTTATAAAAAGACTTATCTAAAAATTACTCGATTATTTCAAAGGCCAAGATGTATTCTACTCGCAGTATTTAATTAAAGCACCTGAAACATTTCTAGGCGACCAAATTTTCAAACCAAAAACACATGATTTTGCATTACTACGTAGTGCATCGCCTTAAGTGATAAGTTAAGGATGTCCACTGACTCCCTAAATTTATTTATATCCCTACATTTGATTATATCCCTCCATAAGTATTCTGGGCAATGAGGAATTCATATGGTAGTTAGTACCAGAATTTGCACTGAAATAAGCCCCGACTTCTAATATTATGTCCTAATATCGAATTTAGGATAAACGTCTGGTAAAAACTTCACTAGTACCTATATAGAATGAATTCATAGGTTTCCTGTAAAGCTTTTAGTAAAAGAGGAATGCATTATCGCGATGTCGGAACACGTGTTCATAAAAATCATAATTTTGTCGAATTTCGTCAATATATAATATTATGGCAAAAGCAGGTGCATGAACGCGTGTTTCGATATATTAGGATTTTACTAAAAGTGTAGATATCAGGAAACAGCCTGCGATCCCGTTTTTAACCGGATTACGAATAATATTAATAAATGAGCAATTCTCATTAACCATTCTACTAACTCAAGAACCTAACTCATGAATCACATTTATCGAGATATAATTTTATGTTTCATTAAAAACGCAAAACAATATTTTTAGCATGGAAGTTTAGCTTAGAGGTTTGTAAAAGTCACACCACTATCATTTAGAAAACTTTTTTCATGTGATTTTCAACAAAATAATTAAAATTTATAAAAATAATCTGTTTTAAAATGTATTTTAAAACTTTAAAGATATTTTATTTGATTGAGGTTGCACCTCCCTTCAAAGGGACGGGAGTCATCCGCGCTAACAACCTTGCCAAATGTCGGGTAGGACCGACATTTATTTCTTATATCAACTGCTGTAATTTCATCGACGACGAGTCTATCTGCCGAGTTTTAGCGCGATCCGATGTCGAAAAGTGGGTTAATTTCCGCTTCCAAGTCTTGCATCCATTCATTCCCGAAAACAAAGTGAATTTCAAATAGATGTATTTTAAAATAAAGAAATACATTCTCGGGTTAATAACTTGACAATAATTTGGAAATCTCCTACTATCACGCCAGCCGAGGAATTGAACGCACGACGCCTGAGTGGGACACAGACGCGATGCCAACTCACATTATGGAAATAAGTATTCAACTGATTCGGGGGATCAAAGTGAAGAATTTTTTTTAAAATTCGAATTATTTTCTTAAAAGTCTCCAATTTTTCGTCTATTTTTCATAAAGTCCCGTTAAGCTAAAGAAACGAAATTTGGAGTTTTAAGTAGGTAATACGAGAGGACGGACAGCCGAACAACTCAGCCACACCACACTCCTTGCATCATTAACATTCATTCATAGTCTCTTCTATTATTCTAAGGGGGTATTTCACTATCTCTGATTATGTTCTGACTAAGCACTAATCCGCTGATTAGTCATTTTTTCGTTTTCACTATATCTGAATAACGCTAACGCTCGGGTTAAAGTTCGATTTGACTAATCAGTGCTCGAACTTCACGTTAGGCGCTATTCCTCGAATCAAAGATGGCGTCAAAACATTCCGAGTTTGACAGCTGAGAAGTGAGTCGAATTTTGTTGATTGAATTTGAATGCTTGTATGATCCATCCTGAATTATTTGATTGTGTTCAAAATAAGAAACAATGTATTAATTCGACACGAATCTATCTAAAATGACCTGATAATCAACATAACATAACCAAAAAAATGCACACTTCGCGGTGTGCGGACTGTGACGCATGACAGCCGTGTCAGTAGATGGAGTAACTGCAAACATTTTGCGATGTTGCCAGACTATTTCGAGTGTTATCTATCCGGAAGCTCGAAACAATGGTGAAACGGTCGCCGTTGAATAACGAAGTTATTCTGATCTTTAAAGCCAGCCAACGGATAGCTAGTCAGATATTTAGCCCGACATAGTGAAATACCCCCTAACTCTTGACATAGCCTGACTCAAGTATCTGATTCACTTGATCGTGCCATGTCTTCCTCGGGCGTCCGCGACTTCTTCTACCATTTACATTTGCGTTATATATTCTCCTTACGCTCCTTTCTTCGTTTATTCACTCTACATGCCTAAACTATCAAAGCGTCCATTTTTAATCTTACTCTTTACGCTTACATTATCAGCCTTCCAATTTTTGCGGATCTTCACATTTCTCACACGATCATGGTTTTACCACATGTACGCCTCAGAGACCCCATTTCTACAGCATTCAGTCTACTTTCATCCTTTCTTTGCAGGTTCCACGTCTCACTGCCATACATCAGGGTATGTATTAGCACTCCATTACGGACTGCCAGCTTCGCATTTACCCTTCGTTCAATATAAGTCAAGTTAAGTTAGCCTTCCCATCTCTCGTAAATATAAAGTATTAAATTATCTTGATACTTTTGACTATAAACTCATTCCATTTGCATCGCAGTTGCTTGAATCCGCGGTGGTCATAAGTTATTCTAACCTATAACAAGGTCGCACGTCTAGAGTCGAGAGCAATTAGTGAATAAGGAACCAGAACAGACAGTGCCATCTAGTTTCTAGAACTGGAACCCTCCGCCATATTGGTCCGGCGCGGGCGGACTTGGCGCCAGATTGTAATTAGTGAACCCGGGATAATTATAGGGTTGTTCCCTTCTCCCTTTGCCTTTCCAGCTTGGTTCGCTCCCACCCCCTACCTCTTACCTCTACTCCGTCCTGCCGCCCGGGTAGAAACAGACATTATATCAACAATAAGACTTACAACATAACTTATAACTTACGAATGGTGGGATTTCGGATTCGGCGTAAGAACAGAACAGACCTCACAAAAATTAAATGGGTTTCGTTGTAATTAAAATGAGCTTGATTGATTTATTCATTTTTTTTACTGCAGAAGTCAAAACAGCAGACGAAAAACGCAGCTTATGCTGCGGTTATATTGCACGCAAAAACAGCAAAAGGATGCCGAAAAGGATTTACTGTCTGTCCAATTTAGAATAGTTCTGATCGATATAAAAACCTGCAGCTCACAAAAATCAAATATTTTGATTTGTAGGTTCTAGCTCTTTACCGATAGTCAGTGGCACTGTGAATTCCAAAAAATGGTGTGAGGAGTAAATAATTGGGGAAGGAAGAAGTTGTCCAAAACTGACCAAAAAATTATCCAAAGAAGCCAATCAATCCACAATGGACTGCTGGCACCTACCCCCAGGAGCGATGGTAATAGAATGAATGCCGTGGAAATGAGATCCCTGAGACTTTCATTAAGTCAAAAAAAAAAAATTTAACGTAAGCTCTCAATAAAAATTAATTATGCTTTCCTAGTGAGTTAAAGTGTTACAATTACAATGGACTTTAAAAAATTACATCTTACCTTTAGAAAAATACAGAGGTTAATTTTGAAGGTCGTCCTACGAAAACTATCGATATTTACAACTACACAGCTGTTAAAATTAAACAGTAGGTACATAAAGTAAAATGAATGCTAAACATTTTAAATTTATTACGAGGATCATCTGTAATCCAAGCCAATGACATGTGTTTATGAAATAACTGGTGAGTGATTATACCTACAGGGTTTTCCAATAAGAGGTGTTATTTTGAATAGCCCGCTATTTCGGCAGATGTTACTTTTGAAGCTGTCATTTTTTGACATTTGACAGGTAGAAACTACGTCATTAATAAAAATGGAACGATACATGCTTCAACAGCGCATTGAAATTATTAAAATTCACTTAAGTGAATCAAATGCAAATTATCTTGAGTGATGAGGCCCATTTCCACCTCGGTGGCTTCGTCAACAAGCAAAATTGTCGCATCTGGGGCTCGGAAAACCCAAGAGTTATTGTTGAAAAGCCTCTCTATCTTCAACGTGTGACTGTTTTGTGCAGTTTATGGTCCGGCGGAGTCATAGGACTTTACTTTTTCGAAAATGAGGCTGGAGCAACAGTTACGGTGAATGGATTGCGCTATCGAGAGATGATTAATGATTTTTTATGCCTAAAATTGGATGGTATTAATCTGGACAACGTTTACTTTCAACAAGACGGTGCTACGTGCCACACAAGCAACTAAACCATTGAACTTTTACGATTGAATATCAAAATAACACCTCTTATTGGCACCTGTATAAGGAATTTTCCCATACGGGGTTAGTAACCAGCTAATTAACATATTTAAAGTTTTTAGTTCAAATATTTTTTTGAAAAAGATACCATTTTTACAAATTTGCAATGATTTATTTCAATTCAACAATTTCCACTAAAATAAGTAACTGACCAAGATCATCTGGAAACTTAGAAATCACTTAATTTAAAACTAGTACTTGTCAACACCATAAAACACCATTAAAATTTTTTTAATTCTCTCCGTCATAAAATGAAATCAGAAAAAAATAATGCTTTCAAATCACAATTCAAGCAATTATATATTAGACAACTCCCAATTATAAACATTTATAAAGTCGTTTTTTTTATTTTTGAAATAACTTAATGAGTAAAACCTCAAATTGTAATATTTAATTATTGAAGATAAGTGATTTTTAAACAAAATTTTGAAGCAGAAAATTATACGGTCGCATCTGGGACTTAACCCAGGACCTTCGCCTTGCCGAGGCACTGCACTACTAACAATGAATTAATAGGTTTCCGGGTAAACTTTTAGTTTTAAAAAGATCATAAGATTTTCGAATTTCGTCATTATATATTATCAAGGCAAATGCAGATACATGAACACGTGTTTCGATATATTATGATTTTACTAAAGGCTTATCAGGAAACGTTTATAACTGAATTACCAATAATTTGAAGAAACTCTCAATAAATTAGCAATACTCATATTTCTCCGTGTATATGTGATACTCTATACACATAAATTTGGATTAAAAGTCTCGAAAATGAGGGATGATATATAATCTTCTATCCTTCCTATTCTTTTAAATTTAGTACTAATTTGATAATAATGGTAATTTGTATTGTTGCAGGTGAGTACCGAGGCAGATCGATTGATCAAAATGGAACCTTCCAAGCTGGACCTGGCGCAAAGGAGATTCATGGAGGCGCAGGACTCGTTGAATTGGGTAATTCTGTCAATTCACTCCCTCAACACTTAAGCCTTACTTGTGTACACCCTTAACCACATAACAAACAATAACCACCCCTAAGTACGAATACCTGCTTACCGCCACTAGGTACATACACTTTAAAATACGATATTGTGGATATAATTCTAACAATTGACTAACCAAACTACGAGTATAACATTTTTTTTATTATTGAAGAAAACGACAGAAAAAAGCGGTCACATCTAGGACTTGAACCCAGGGTATCGATTCTCCAATCCAGGCCGCTCGCAAAAGCCGTCGAAAGTACCTACATACGTTGCTCGACATTCGTATTCGTGAGTCTTGTCGAAGGTACATACTTGCATAGGCCAAACGTCAAAATTCGTTCCAATCGAACAACTAGTGGGTCGAACCACTCGTTGTTCTAGTGGAATGACTTCGTCGAGAATCGAGTCCATGGACCTTCGCCTTGCTCTCTCACAGCACATTTTTATTGGCTGCTGGGCATTGACTATGTAAGACAGATGGATACACCAATGCTACTGGGTTCAAGTCTTAGATGCGACGGTATCTTTTTCTGATTATTTCTGTTTCATATTTTTGTTAAAAAATCGCTAACATTGTCTTTTTTGAGGTTTCACTCATTATTAAAAAAATCTTCATATTCCTCTTCTGTTAGACGGGAAAAAACAAGTTTTTATTTTATTTATTTGCATGCGTGTAAATGTACAATCATTACACATTACCTTAAATTGGTTGACCACCAAGTTAACTTTCTTTTAGCTATACTACAGTGATGTACAGTTTGGAAATAAAATCTAGAAATTTATTCCATTGTCGCCCTGGTTAGATATACCACCATTCAATATCGAATTGTTGATTCATATAGTATCAGCCGTGTATGGTCAACGTATCTGAATATTATTAATTTATATTTATTTGTTTATTTGGACATTCACAGTACATTTTACAACAGTTTATAAAGTACTGCATATTAAATTATAAATAGTTAAGGTACCTATTACGCATGTCCTTAATATGTCTTGGTAATTTCGTCCGGATGAAAATTATAGTTCTTAATCCTTACTAATGATGTAGGTAAGAACGATACTAGCAAAAACTACTAAATAAAAATACATTTTATGGAGAGATGAAGAGAAAAAAATTAAGCAAGGAAGAATTGCAATCGACTAAACTAGCCAGGTACTTCCGAACCCTCCTCCTCCCCAAGCCATTCCCCTCCCCACTCCCTCCATTCTCACAATATATACCCACCATGAGAATTTCACAGTCCCACAGGCTTCGGACGTGATTTGATTAAATTATTACCTACGTTACTTTTTACGATTTAATGAAAAACAATACATCTAAAATTTGCCCGTTTGGCATTTTTCAGCAATATTTCTTTTGAAATCTTGTTAGAATTATTGCAACTATCGGCATTTTCCATATCTTAAAGATTTATTTTCTTAAATGATCTTGCAGCATTCTGACCGCTTGATGTCGGATTAAACCAAAGGATTTATTAACCACCTACTCTTTAACAGAAACTTAATTGATGGCAACGTTTGTAAATGTGATAATTTATAAATATTCTTTGAAGGTGCGCGCCGCAATAAACCTGCTTAAAACTAGGGATATTTGATTTTGTTTAAGTGTTATTTTTTTGAATGTCTTTTTTCATTATTATATACAGTACGAAAGAATTAATTTTCCTTGCAATTGTGATTCCTGATAAAATTCCTCACGAAGAAATATGTTCAAGTATGGGTCAATCATATCCATAAACCACGAGATTCAGATTAAATAGAATCGTTAAATTCAATTGAACTTCGGATATTATCATTATGTTCCATTCCATTGTAATGAGAGCAGGGCTATCCAACCGTCGGGCATCGAAGTGTGCGCACTTGCCTGTGCAGGGGCCCCGAGCGCTGGGCGGCCGCGTGGGCGGGGGCCTTTGTCCGCGGCCCGCCCCTCGCCCGCCCTGGAGCGATACGGAACAATCGATACATTGTTCCCCGACGATAAGGCCCGCGATGAGAATTAGAATCCCTGTGCCATTTTAAATATCGTACTTTACTGTGCTGGAAGTTGTGTATCTACCTACCCGAATATAAAGACAGAGATATACTTTAGCGTGGATTTATCCAATATTTTATACACTTTATCAAGTCGGGCTAGCATAAGTCCCTGGCGTCGCCCGGGATTTACGCTGAGTTGACGTCAGATGTAGAAAGTAATCAGAAAGTATTCAAAATTTTAAATAAGTTAGTATCAAAATACTGCTTAAACGGGTGAATAAAGGGGATGGGATGGTTTTCCTATTTTTTTGAAGGTCAACCTGAGAAAATTCATTAATATAGGAATAAAAGTGTAAATTTTGATAAAAATTAAACGCACACATTAGTCACACCGGCAATCTAACATACATTAATGGTTGGCGTAACAATAATTAATTTCATTTAAACAATAAAAAAAAGTAATTGACAAATAAGATGGGTAAAAGACAGTGGCGTGGTTATAGTATATGGGTGGTTCGACCCCAAGGGCGAGGAGGGGGTGGAAAATTTATTTTAATGTTTTTTGGGGCGACTTCTTGTTGTGTACATGATTGGGACCGCAACTTATTGTTGTGTACATAATTGGGACCACAACTTATTGTTGAGTACATAATTGGGACCACAACTTATTGTTGTGTATATAATTGGGACCGCAACTTATTGTTGTGTACATAATTGGAACGACAACTTATTAAGTACATCAAATTGATAAAAGAGATGGTGTAAATAATATTGTTGTATTTGACAAAAAATCTCTTTTTCCTACGCAATACTGTGGTGAGGGGGGGAAGGGGGTTTAACCCTATAAACCCCCCCTCCCCTAATGTACATCTTGCATACCCGCCCTTGGTAAAAGTATGTAAGTAAGTTGTATATAAAATTTCTATCCATATCCACGTGGAAACTGGACGAAAACAGGAATAGTGTAAAACTTCCAAAATAGGGGAAGAGGCAATAAAGGGATGTTGTACCTATATTTGAATCCAATTGTTAGTCTCCGGAGTGTAAATCAACTGTCATCAATTGATATTTCTTCAACAACAAGTAATCATAATTCCAAAACACTTTCTTTTGATTCTAAAAAAGTATTGCATGGTTACAGTATTAACAACCGCATGTTCTATTGAACTATAGACTGCCGATATAGTTGTGTTGAATAACCCACCATTAAAAGTAAGTAGACGTATTGGTGCCTAGTTATAGTTATGGCTATGGTTATGCTCGCAATTAAATTATATTCACACTTTGAATCACATGTTTCTATTCTCTTTCTATCAGAAATTATACGAGTAGTCATGTCTGACCGCAGAGGCAGCGCGTTTAATCTATCGATGAACTAAATAAGAGTGGAGATGGGACACACGACTTTCTCAACCATTTAACAACATTTTGAAGATTTGCCACTCCATAAAAACTTAAATATAATTTCAATCACTCATTTTTCATAACTGTATTTATAAGATGTTAGCTGACATTTACCCGGCGTTGCTCGGGGACTTATGAATGGTCTGAGGTAAAGTTGTGAATTCTAATGTGCCTGTCAACTGGGTTCATTTTTAAGTTGGAAACAATATTATTGTATTGTAATAAGTATTTGTTTCATTTTATCGTGCCATGTCTTCCTCGGGCATCCCCGACCTCTTCAACCATTCAATTTCTTCTTTCATCACTTAAATCTCATTTTACCCCGAATAATTATTTGATCCATGTCTTTGTCGGGGATCTCCGACTTTTTCTATTATTCACTTCTTGTAGTATGATTAAATCCACATTGTTACTGTTAAAAAACCAAATCGATTTTAATTCGACTCTGTATATCACTTCAGTGCAAAGATAATACGTAAAGTCTTTCCCAGTATCCCGACTTCTTCTACAGTTCAAACTACTCTCTAAACACTCCTGGCACTAATAAGAACACATTTTGAAATCAGAATATTTTATATTGATCTAAATCTAACTATTTATGATGTTATAGTAATCCATTGTAGACGTATCTACAATAAGTTTTTTTTTTCATTATTTCTGGCTTTCACCCTTCAAGGGTGTTCTTGGCCATCATTTAAAATTATTGAGAAATGAAAGGTGAATTTAAATATTAATTTTATTTAAATAGGCAAATTTCAAAATTATAATGAAAATTGGAGTCGAGTTCAGACTTAGAGGAGATGAGATGTTGAATGGAGGGGAGGATATTTTAGATAAGGCTTGATAGAAGAGAGGATATTTGTTTAGAGAGGGACAACCAAAAAATATGTGATCTAAAGTTCCCACTTCTAGACCACAGAATGTACAATCTGGGGAGTCAACGACGTGAATTTTAAAAATGTGGGAAGGAACGGGAACAATGTCCGATCCTCATTCGAATGAGTGAAGAAATTTATTTTTTGTAAAAATGAGGGAATTGCTGAAACCACGGTTTTGATGGAATAGTCCTTTGTATTGAGGCATAGCAGGCCCCCTTGAATTGACTAGTAATGTGCCAATACTCCGACCAAACATTGCGGGATCTATCTTTGATGATGGAAAAAATGTCAGATAGAGGAATGTGGTTTACGAGGGTAACAACAGGGTTGGACGCTCCTTGTTTTGCCAAGGCATCCGCAATATCATTACCCATGATACAACTATTAAAATATTTTCATATTATTGATTAGCGACAGACAACAGGATTACAATTGATTATAGCAATCGGTTTTTTTGTCGTAAGTACTTAAAGGTATTGGCCATCAAACATGTTCTATATTGCCCATCTTATATCTCTTCACAGTGGTCTTGGGGTGATTTTTCGTAAAGATGCCTTTCTAGCCATTGACAGCCTGAAAAAAGTGACGCTAATGATAAGACCATTGTTGCCACGACAATTGTTGTCTACTGTGAAAATTAACCTGATTCTCATTCTCTTTAATACCGCACGCAATAGTCCCAAATGCTCCTAACCGTTTGGAGCCCGTGAGACTATGGCATCCTCAAATTGTAGTGTGTTGTGAAGCTGAAGGTAATAGAAAGGAGAAGCAGATGGGGAAGTACCTGGCTATTTAGATCTAGTCACCAAACATGGTTAAAGCTATTTCAAGCAACGTTTCAATTCTGAATGGTTGTCTCACCCCAGGGCGATTCTAAAAGTATCTTCCCGTCTGAAAAGTTAAACAAACATACTTTATATTATTTAAAATGTTTAAATTGTGAAATAACACAAATCAATCGATTTGGAACCGCGACCTCCGGATTGTTAGCCGAGAGCCTTACCTCTCGACTACGGAGGCCGTCAAAATATACTAGGAGATATTATGCTGTCAACATCCACAGTTAATGGTCACGGTGACTCGCGTTAAAATATAGTTACATATATCTCTGAGGTCCGTAACATTGCTAATAATTGCGCACGATAAGACAAATTAATTAATCTTTATCACCCGCGAAAATAACCCTGTCTGCAGGTCAACTTAAAAATCAGCTCAACACGTCATCCGGATCAAAAGTGGCGCAACCCAAAACTGCAACACATGATGACTTTGAAAAACTAACTACTTTCTTTACAAATATGTAATGACGTATTGGAAATTAAATCAGAACACAACAACGAATCCAATAATACCAATGACATAATTCGATAATACCCGAGCATTCAGGTTCGGGCTCCGTCGGAGAAAATATTTGGACGATTACGTAACTCGAACGGGTACATAATTATAATAATAATATAATCACGAATCATTTCTGATACGATAAAAAATACAAGTATCGTTATTTCTGGTCGGGCTGCTTTATGCCCAGTCGCTATGATATAAGCCTTTTTTATCATATTCAATTAACACTTAGGAGGTTGCTCCAAGTGAAACTTGTAACCATAGATATTTGTTGCAATCACCTCTTATTTTGTATGTGCGCCTGGTATTCATAATTCATAACAAAGAATTAATAATAATTGACAATATGTAATATTTCAAATGGGTACCTATAATGTCTGAAAAATAATTGCAAAAAAGCATTCAACAAAGTTAAAAACAGTTTTTTTATCAATCTCTTTGCCTTAGTGTTGCTTATAAAAAATCAACGTAGAGATATTATAGGATAAGGGTGGAAATGTACAATATGTACATATGTCAAATGACGGCTAATTATGTTAATAAGATGAACCCAAAATCAAAATTCCTCATATTTGATAGTGAGCAAAGGAGTAAAACAGTCGACTAAACTTATTTTTACTTACTCGGTAAAATTTATTATATGAAGTTGTGTTATTTCACGATTCATTAATTTATTTATTTATTTACTAACGGACCATGTCCAATTACAACACATTACACATTACACGAAGTTAATTCAAAGAGAAATGTTACAATAGAGGATTATTAAAAAAATACTGCTATGACAAAAATAGAGCACATAAACAATAAAGATAATATTAAAATAGAAAATAAAACATTTTTTAACTTATTTCCACTTGTTTATTAAAACAAGTGGAAATAAGTTAAAAAATGTTTTATTTTCTATTTTAATACTATATAATTCCACCACGTATAACAGTGTAATAAATAAACTCAATAAAGATAATGTCTAGTCAACACAAAAAATGTATTCATTTATAGCTCTATATTACTTAAAATAATATAGAGCATTCTTGGGGCACGCTCCTGAGTGGAAGATACTTTCAGTATTGCCATGGTATAAGACCATCATTCAGAATTGAAACCTTGCTTGAAATGGCTTTGATGACCAGATCTGAACAGCTATGTATTTCCCTACCTTTCTCCTCCTCATTTCCTTTCCTTACACAATACATTTTGCCACAGAACGTACCCCAATTGGGGATGCCATAGTCTCACTGACTCCAGACGTCTGGGATCTGTTGGGACTCTTGTGCGGTATTATAAAAAAATAACATTTACAAAAACTGTAATTTTATATGACGTAAAATTTTTCCAATGAAAATTTAATTCATTGCTTCGTTTCATAGTTGCAAATTGTATTGAATATTTTGTTGTTAAGTGTTTTTTAGTTCAGGGAAATCCCATTGAATTACGTCTGGCAATAACAAAAAAACATGATCATGAAGCGCCGGTATCTTCATTGACGATGATCGTGAAAAAGCATGATTTATTGGAATGATTCTGTTAAAATTATTTTTACTACAAATAATTCACAAAGAGTAACGCTCATAAATAAGATGTGAAGTAGATTTAAAAAAAATAGTATCTTAATATCTATTTACTTTGTATAATTTATTGCACTAATTCACTATTTTTAAGAACGTGTAGTTACGCAATTTTTTTTCTGAAGAACTTCTTCGATAATATTTTCAGCAACGAAACCAATGTTGAATCAAACGAGATGTGAGAATTATTTAAAGATGTTTTTGTGTTTCAAATTTTAAATAATGACTCTTATAATGGCGGTATCCAATAACCGTCCTTACTAAAACTAAACATCCTGAAAAACTGGTAGGGTGAACAGTAAAATACGATAGAAATAGAAAGATTTTAATAAATTCTCAGAGTAGAAAAATATGTTACTCCAGCCTGTCAGATTCAGATTGATCCATAATTAACTGTAGTATTTTATAATCTCTGAAGAGAATTAGATACATCAACTTGTTGCGATCACGCCATGAATATTAACTTCTCACTGAAAAACTACAAGTCCTTCTATTTGATGCAAATTTCGCACTATTTTCTTGGATTCATTAAGGCGATACATCACGTCCTGTAACATTTGGAATCGAGCCGCTGACAATAACACTACTTATTTACAGGGCTATAAGGTTTAAATTACTACTTTACCACCGGTTTTGATATATGCAAGAAAAAAAAGTCCAATCGTAATCGTAATCGCAAGGCGAATCAAGAATGGACTGTAAAATTAATTGTGAACTTGAAGTTGACACAACGATGGTTAGAGATGGTGAACAGGGAGTAAGGAAGGAATCCGACTTACCTCTTTGATGTTCGTCAACGATGTTGCTGGTTGGTTTCACTCACAGGAGATGATTTATTTCACACGCAACTTCCACAACATCTGGGTTGGGTAAGAAACAAACTGAGGGAACCGAATATGTTCACGGCACAGTATTCTTCCACGAGTTGATATCAATAAAAGCACTGATCATAAAGAGATGTTCATCACACCGGCTTCATCAATAAACTGATTTGACAGTTACGTTTATTGTTGTAAATGTCACACAAACGTGGGTACAGTCGGATAATGACAGGTACTTGTAGGTAATAGGATGGGAAAATTTTAAGGACAATGTTAAAGGAAGATAGTTGCGTCAACAACAAGTATTCAAATGTTTTCTAAAGAACTTAATTTACCAAATCTTAAAATAAAACCATAGACAAAAAGGTTTTTGTATTTAGGAGATTTTGAACATTAAAGCAGTTCTAAAGACAAATTTTCAAATTAAAAAAAACATGATTTTGCCTTACTTATTACTTCGTAGTGCTTCGCCTTAAATCATTTATTCTCCCTTCTAGTTTCTACGTATTTTTCTCTTCTGATAGACAAAGAAGAACATGAATATCTTAAACTGTAATTACAGTCAACATGCACAATTCACAATATTAATAATCGTGATGTGCAATTTTTATGCAGTGTCATATAATGCATTTTCAGGTATCTATTTGACATGCTATTGTTATTATTTAGTTTATATTCCAAGGCTCTTATTGACACATCTAACTTAATGGCATATTATTTGGCCGACATTTTATGTACATAAAATGCAAATTAAGCAATCGAAAAATTGTATGCATAATAAATCGATCGGATTTGAATACATTATGATTTCAGGTAACGATCTTACACTTTGTCAAGATACATTTATATTTGGCGTACTAATTTGGGAAAACACAACATCCCTTGGCAACACTTGACTAAAAATACATTTTTTTTGCAAAACGCAATAAAAAATAAACAGAACTAATAGGTAGAAGCCAGAATTAAGTTAGTCTCCCTTTACTAGTTACCCTTGTTTTACTGGTATTTCAATAGAAGATGCTCTGAGGAACAAGCGCCATTGATTCCTTCGACACCGTTGCACAGTCGGGAAACACACCAAACGTTCGCCTAACTTGAGGCATTTTTACATGCGAACAGTTCGTTTCCCCGATATGTTCTTGAGTTCAACATCTCGGCTGTGGAATGATTTGCCAGATTCACTCCTTCCTTTCCTCACAAGACCCTCCACACAGCATTCTCAAAGGTGGCATAATGACATAATGAGATGATTATACATGATGGTACAAGTAAAAAAGATTATAAACTTTTTTCAAAATTTTAACTTTAGGTACAAAAGTTGAATTGTTCGTATGGATAAAATACATATATTTATATGGGGACCAAAACGGAATTTCGAAAAAAGTTGGTAATATTTTTAACATCTACCATCATGTAGAATCACCTCCCGAATTATCTGCACTTTACCACCGGACACCCTATATATGAGTGGAGATAATGTTAAAAAGATATATAATTATATAAAAATCACATAAATTAGTAACATTTGAGATCTCTTTCGGTTCACCATTACAATATCAACTTGGAACATAATATGTATTAGGTACTCATAATATATACTTGTAGGCATACATTTTAATGAATGAAATGAAAGTCATGCCAGCACTCATTCACCACATAACAATCGAGTTTATCTCAACATCTCACATCACAGCACCTAGTTGACTATCTCTCAGCTCAAAATGGTCCGTGGCCCGTGGCTTCGAAATTTCCTGGGCATACTATTAGCTATTACAATGTTAGATGTTGGTGTTAGTGTTAAGGCGTTATTAGTCATGGTGTTGGTGTTATGTTGTGTTCCTCCTAACACAACAATGGCAATGCCGGGCCCAAAGGTCAAGATCGTCCGTGTTTTATGGCACATTCAATATTCAATTGAAAGGTTGTTGGGTACGAGGTACAAGGCAGGAAACAAATTCCTCCATGGGCACACCCATTATCAGAAATCAAACTCGAATTATCGAAGCAGTTAAAGACAAAATCTGATCAATGTAATAATGTAACGCTTTGTGTGATTGAGATTTGGGCATTATAAATATCTTGACATTTGGTTGGTTGTAGATGCACCAATAAAGTTATTTATTTTATGGGTATACTTAACTCGGTAACCTCGATATAAAATATGTTGGCTTAGTTCGTAAAATTACTTTATAATACCCTTTTCTAATATCTCCCATTTGAGGTTGCAGTAGTTTTACTCATAAAAAAATAGATCTACGAAAGTTAAAGAAATGTTCGGGGGTTTGCTCGACGCTCACATTTTAATTATTTCTGATGTACGTATTACTAAAATCTAAAATTTTTCTAAAGGGATCCTTACGGTTGTGAGTGATTTATATTTAAGATTAATAAAAACTGGACCTTATCGTTAAAATATTTTATGTACAAAATTTATAAAAGGTTTTGCAACTATAAAATTAACTATCAGCACCAGATTTTATTTTTCTGAATGATGAATTGGTAACTTCCCGAGAGATCCCTCAAGAAAAATTAGAGATTTTAGTAATACAATCATAAGAAATAATTAAAATAAACCCCACGTAAAGATGGATTTTCTAGGCCTGTTAGGGCAAAGTCGACCGTACGTCCGTCCATTACGCCGGGCCGCGCGCCGAATATTGTTTTTACACGACTTATTGTTTTTTCACGCATGTCGTTAAGAATCCCACTTTATTTTAGAGATTTGATAGGGAAAATTCAACCGCATGTCTGTTCAATACTGACAAAATGCTTCACTTACGTCGTTAAAATTCTTGCTTTATTTTAGGGAATAATTAATTAATTAATTAATTATTCCTTAATTCTTTACTTTTTTTTTTCCTTTTTTTTTCTTTTTTTTCTATTTTTTTTTCTTTTTTTTCTCGTCAAACAAATTAATTACTGAATACTTAATTTACAAAATAATTAATGGCAATACATCAATAAAATTTCTGAGAAAAATTGAATACCTTTAATGAGCAATTAACATATTTGGTGAATTAGCAGAGAATATTAAATTAGAAGAAAATATGAAAATTTAAATTAAAATTACGTAAGTATATGATTAATTAATACATTTTTTTTAATATACATGTGTATGGATTGGATTTGGAAATAGGTATATAACTATTTATTTCTTTAAGGCGATGCACTACGTCGTGTAATATTTTAAATTGAGCCGCTATCAATAACAACCCTTACGTAGGTGACGAGAAAGATTAAATTCCCGCTTAACACCATCCGCCTGTTTTGATTTATACAAGAAAAAAACATGGCCAAAAGTGCCTTTTATTTTATTTTGAAGATGTTCAGGCATAAATATTTAATAACTTAATTTGCCACATCACACAATAAAATCATAACCGAAAATAGGTTCGTAAGTAGGAGATTTTGAACTTTAAAGCAGTTTTCATAGGCCTTTACATTATTTTTTTCTGGGCTTATAAAAAGACTTATCTAAAAAATACTCGATTATTTCAAAGGCCAAGATGTATTCTACTCGCAGTATTTAATTAAAGCATCTGAAACATTTCTAGGCGACCAAATTTTCAAACCAAAAACACATGATTTTGAATTACTACGTATCGCATCGCCTTAAAAACCATACATAAATAAATAGTAGGGTACTTACTTACTGTATAAAATCTTTTAAAAAATCGTATTACAATTACGATGTAAGTTTTTCTTTCTTCTTTTTCTTTTGAATTCAATAATATTATTATATTTTAAAGAATAACCTAAAGTTCTACAAATTAAGCGTGAATACAATTTGTGACAAAAAATCACTTATACGACTCATTTTATAATAATAATATTTGGCTAATTTATATAGCGCCGTTTTCGTGAGAAATCACCTCAAGGGCGCTGTACAAATATATTTCTTAAATAGTTAATACTAGAACTACTGAAGAACTAATACTAGAAGACTAATATCTAGTGACTTACGACTAAGGCCTATAACTACTATCTTAATGACATATATACGAGTATTTACATATTTAGCAACTTACAAATAAAATTAATATTAACAATCTAATCTTACTAACGCCAGAAGAAGAAGGAAGTTCCATTATATTAGGGTGTTTTTATTGTTAGCTGGATATATATGTTAAATTAATGAAATTAATGAATAAAATCAATCGTCAATCTTAAACGCATTTAGATGATTCATATGCCAGCAATTAAACCGATTCACTTGTTATGTTTCCGCTGATATTGTCCATTTTCCATTGGTAGGCAAGTCAATAGAAAAATTGAATGAACGGAATCGCTAGATAATGTAACAATTACAGTATAAAAAAAAGAAAAAAAAATAAATATTTGGATAGAATGACGGATTTATGGAAATGAGTGTCTGAAAAAGTGAGTTTTTAGTTTGGATCTAAATTCTGTTGGGCTGGTTATGCATCTCAATTCCATAGGAAGTTTATTCTAAGCCTTAGAGCCGGATACTCCGAATGCACGATCACCAAACTTAGTGTTCGGATTTCGCTTAGGCTCTTTCAACCTTCCAATTGCAGATGATGTCGCTGATCTAAGAGTTAAGAGTATTTACCGGAATGCATAGCTCAGTAATATACGGTGGCGCCATTTCGTTGATAGCTTTAAACACCATCCAGCATAGCTTGTACTGGATCCTTTCAGGACACTTCAGCCAGTGAAGATTTCGGAGGTGCTCCGAAATGTGCGAAAACTTGGGTACACCGGTGATAAGCCTTGCTGCGGCGTTGAACACTGATTGTAGTTTATCAGTTTCGCATTTAGGAAGATTTGCATAAATATTTTAATTGCAATAATATGTGTAGCAGTGGCGTGCAGTGAATACAACTTGAGAAAATGTTCCTTCTCTAAGAAAAACAATGTACTTATAAAGAGAAATTTAAACATAGTTGAAAAATAAAATAATTCGCTAAATTTCAAGGAAACCGCTAAGAATTTGTGCACGGAGAAAAATGAGTATTCCTAATTTGTCAAGAATCTTTTATTATTATAGGAAATCCAGTTTAAAACGGGATTGTAGGCCGTTTCCTGGTATACTTTTAGTAAATTCCTAATATATCAGAACAAAATGTTCTACTGTTGCTAAATAATATTTTTAGATAATTATATTATGTATCACTGTAATTCTCGTGTCTCTTGTCTCTCCTAGTATTATGTGTCATTTTATTAGAGCTATTATTATGTGTCATTTTATTTACCTGTTCGTTACAGTACGTAATTTTTATGCACTTGTAGATTTTTGTCTGTAAATTAACTGAGTTTTTGTAACTGGATAGTTCTCACGTAAGTGAGAACATCTGTAAAACCCAGCATAAATAAATAAACTGAACACGTGTTGATTCACCGGCATTTGCGTTGATAAGATATAAAATAAAAAGTTACCTAGTTAAATATATAAATTACCGAATCCAATTTTAAATATTCTTAATTAGCAATACTCATTTTTCTCCGTGTACCTTGAGTCATACGCTGATGTATGGTACGCACAATGTCGTATATTGCTTGAACATTGAAAATGACCTTGAATCTTAATAATTTAACAGCTAATCGTAACGTTTTCTATCTTAGCAACAATTAAAAGCCTGTTTTTAAGAAGTAGTACCTACCTATCTATAACAGCCATAACAATATCTAACGCTAACCAGAGAAATTACTTCCAATCTGTGAGTATATTTTAATTAGTAAGTTAAATGGGCACTTAAATAATATACGTAATTCGTAGTCTGAACCTGGAATTTGAATGCATAGTGAAATAAAACGCAAGCATGTTAGTATGGGCGGCTACCCCGTTCTGCCGCCCTAAGGAATCCCGCCCATGGCACTCTTCCCGCCCTCCCCACCCATCCTCCCCGAAAGATAGACAGACAATAAACACGCCAAGTATTATGATAATAAATTCTACCCTAAAAGTGCTATTATAATTGTACAAAAGTTAACGTAAATTTAAAAAAAATGGTTTTTATACGAGACATATTTTTTGAACGTGAAACAGATTATATAGTCTCAGAAATAGAAAAATTGACACCTACCATATTGCATTGTGCATTTCATCTTTGCATTCCGAGGACGTTGTTAACAAATGCCATAGGTAGATGTAATCTTGTAGTTGCACTCACTTTAACAAAATCATTTACTTAGGTACATGCGCAGTGATTATAAAATACTAATTACGAGTATAATCATTTTCTGTTATGTAAGTGTATGTTCCTATTTTATCGTTTGTATGAGTTATGTTTGAAACATCAGTATCAATTTTGAAAATTTAAACTTAAATTCGAAGGAAATTTGAATTCTTTGAACCAGATTTCACACAGAAATAACTAACGCAAAGACAACAGAATTTTTGTATTATTGATTTATCAAAAAAATAACACTTTGGACGGGTTCTTTCGCAGAATTTGAATAATTCATCAAATTTAAAAGTTGATTTTCGAGTTCTGTGAAGGTTCTATTAATTATCGGTTCGATTAATTGTTCGAATTGAATTAATTAAATAAAATAACCCGTCCTTAGAGATACATGGGAATTTTTTTACACACAACCTTTTTGGTAGCAAAAGGAAAAGGAGAGAAAAGGAAAAAAAAGACAAAACAAAAATTAATAAAACAAGACATAATCAAATAATGTTTTAAAATATATTAAGTATTGTACCAAATAACAAAACGGAAACAAATATATTATAGAAAGGTACTTTATCGCTTGTCTGAATTCTTCAAACAATCGGTTCCAATTTTGAAAATGATACATGAATTCAGATCAAAATTGAGTTCATTGAACAAGATTAAATTATAACTAACGCACATCACAGACAACCAATATTAGTATGTTTGAATCTTTCTAATAATATTTAATGGCTCAAGTATCCACCATCCCCTAAATATAATCAGTGTTTTTCCCCCTACCACCCTTCTGGCTCCAGCCCTACATCGCGTGTCCAGCCGCCATGCGAAGGCTGTTTGGCTAAAAAACAGCCCCGGAGATTTGCTCCGGCTGGGCAGGGCCTCTCCCAGTTTTACGACGCGATCAGATTAATCTAGTATTACGCCGAAATTCGATTAGGCTTTAATGGAATTAGATCCGCCCTCGTGTGAATAATAGCAATCACTCTCAATATAACATACAGCCAATGGCGACTAGCCACACTCTCCGCTTAGTTACAAATATCCATCATATAAAAATTTCCTAAAAGCCACGAATCTGTACCGCTTTTTCACTTCATTATTTGATATCTAGTCAGTGTCAGATTCAATAATTCTGTCAACTGGTATAGGTACACGGTTTATTATTTTGGAATATGCGGTTGGTAAGTGTACGCGGCAGTGTTTTTAGACAAATTCGTACACGCTTACCCTGTGCTCTTTCCTCAATTCTGTAGTTATTTGGGTCACCTTGAAGCAAATCGTATATGTCATGGGTTTCTTATTTGCTTGGCCTCTACCACCGATGGGTGCTATTGTGTTTTAACGGTGTGGTCTACGACAATATTTTTTGATAACATAATGCTATGTATTTTTGCAGGTGGGAGAGTCAGTTTTCATGCATATAACCATTATTTTTTTGTGTGATGGGTTAAGTATGCAGTAGTGAGCGTAAGTAGTTATGTGTATGCTTACGTTTACCCCTTTACATAAAAAAAATATTATGACGTTTATCAATATTTCATCTACTATTTAATATCTACAGTACAATATTATATATGGGTATTTTAGATTGCACAGGGAATTCGGACAAAAAAGCAGAAAACGTTGCGTACACTTACACTATGGTGTGCGTATTCTTATCCCACATAAGGGTTAAGTGTACGCAATCGACCAGAATGTTAACTTTTTGATTTAAAGACGTTATGATGATTTTTACTTTGTGATACCTTAATAAAAAAAATGGAATGAAATATCTAAAGCCTTTTAATAAAAACATCTCTAAAATCCTTCAAAAATCCGATAAAAGGACTATACAAACGTCCCACTACATAGAGCCAATGAGACAATATTATTAAAACTCAACCCTCGAAAGGGATCTCTAAATGTTGACATTGAAATTATCTCCGTTCTGGACAAAATTATATTTTTTATTGCTGTGATAAAATGTTTAAATCAATTTATAACATTTTTATGGTAATTTATTTATAAATATAGGTTATAATTAGACGACCTTTGGGCAATGCCAGCCCTCGTTATGGAGGTCGTAATACCTACAATCTTAATGTACAAAGTTTGGTGTGTTTATTATTAAAAGATGACAAGTTAATAGGCTAGATTATACGAAGTCATTTATGTACTTTTAAACGGTATTAGCAACGTTGACTCTTTTTAAGGCGATGCACTACGTCGTGTAATCTTTTAAATTGAGCCGCCATCAATAACAACTCTTACGTAGATGGCGATAAGGTTTAAATTCCCGCTTAACACCATCCGCCTGTTTTGATTTATGCAAGAAAAAAAACATGGCCAAAAAGTGCCTTTTATTTTATTTTGTGGATGTTCAGGCATAAATATTTTTTTTTCGATCATTTTATAAATAACTTAATTTCCCACATTATACAATAAAATTATAACCGAAAATGGGTTCGTAAGTAGGAGATTTTGAACTTTAAATCAGTTTTCATAGGTCTTATACATTATTTTTTTCTGGGCTTATAAAAAGACTAATCTAAAAATACTCGATTGTTTCAAAGGCCGAGATGTATTCTACTCGCAGTATTTAATTAAAGCATCTGAACCATTTCTAGGCGACCAAATTTTCAAACCAAAAACACATGATTTTGCATTACTATGTGTGGCATCGCCTTAAAGCCTGTGACTGAAAAATTGTCGCGCAAGCGGTTTTCAATAATTAAAAATACTCCCGAATTAATAAATTACTCACAATCTAGGCTGGACTTTGAAGTCATTACGTTATTTTATTTGCAAATAAGTATATACAGTTATGATAAAATTTTGAGATTAAATGGAAGGATCCGTAAATACAATAGATTTCAGGTTAATCCTCCAAAGCTTATCAAATCATTATCGGGTGTAAGCAGAGTTGTTTAACATTATGAGAACGAAGCGATTTCATGACAATTTGTTTCGGCTCTATGTTTCATAATCTCCAAGCACAAAACCCAGCATAAGTTCACCAGCAGGTTGTATAGATCCACCTTACAACATTTATCGATAGCGGCAGATTCAATACAATCTCTTTCGTCCAACGGATACTAGATACAAGATACCCACGTGGGCATTAATATTCTATATTTCACAAATGGTTTTTTATCAGGCCATCGAATCAATACTGCCGAAGAGCCGGGACCCCACATTGTATGCAAATCAGCCGGGGTCAGCGGTACAATGACGAAAACAATTAGTTACAGTCGAATAGAGTTTTTTTAGTGTCTGAGATATCATCAACACGATGACAGTTTACACCACAAAGGAGATGGGATGACTTGCAGCATCATTGACAGATGGATGGTACAGCGGACACGAGCCAGAACACCACAGTCAGCAGTCAGGACCACCGACACAAAAAAAAACTTCAATTGATTTTGTACCTACACCAATAATGTATTAACGAAGGCACCTTCACCTCTTGTAGAAACTGTGATTCTGTTTTAATAATTTTAGAAATTATGTATATGTATACCTAGCGTACTTTTTACAGTTGAGCGGAACGTCTGACTTAATTCATCATGCATCCTATTCGTGCAAGGAGAAAAAGAGTATTGCTGATTTTTGAAAAATCTCTTCATAATATCGTTCATCCGGTTAAAAACGGGACTGCAGGCCACATCTTGATAAACTTGTAGTAAATTCTAAATAGTATCGGAACACGTTTTCATACACCTGTGTTTGTTTTAATAATATATAATGACGAAATGCGAAAATATTTTTATGAACACTTGTTCCGTCATCGTGAAAATTTATTGGTATTTTACTAATGTTTATCACGAAACTTATCAATTATTCGTTAAGGGCATGCAATCTCGTTTTTAACTGGATAACAAATAATTCTCAGTAAATTATCAATATTTTTAATCAGTAAGTTTTCTCCGTGTACGACCAATTTATTCAAGTTTTAAATTAAAATAAATTAATACCATCCAAAACCATGTGCTAGCTAAAGTGAAAGAAAAAAAAATCGATTTTGCTCATTTAATTACATATACAATATTAGCGTTATATATAAAAAAGATAAATAACTCATTTCGAAATTCCAACGCTTTTATGTAGTTTCCAGGTAAAAAAATGGAATTGTTTGCATGGAAAAAAAATCTTCCATCAAGAAAATATGTTTATAAAATAATGGAATTTCTATTTTTTTTAATCTTTTTTACTTTACCATCACGTAGATTACCTCTCGAGTCAATGAACTTTATACCCGGACATCCTGAAGGTATGATATATATACTCGGCATCACAAAAATCGCATCTATTACAAAACCTTATGAGACAACAAAACTATCGTCTCTTTAGTATGTGCAGCGTCGTCGCCCTGATCCACGCCTCCGGATGAAGCCACCAGTTTTTTTAAAGCGTTGGAAAACCGTCGAACGACAAAACGGCTTGAGTTTAGTTGCCGAGCAACATCACACTGTCGCATCCCTGATTGCAGTAGTGCCACCACTTGAGCGGCTTCGTCATCAGTGATGTCCATTTTAAGGGGTTGTTTTGTAGCGCTAATATGTTGCGAGGAAAAATTTAATCTAAAGATATCATTTGATCTGAGAAGGTTAATTATTATTCAATGGGTATTACGCATTTGAAAAACAGAACAAGAACCAAAGGTTGCATTCTCTTCCTCCCTTTGCACACATAAATATCTTTGTACTTTTATAGGTAGGTACCTATTTGTTTTCAAAAATATTCTGTGGATCGTTAAAACAATTCACTACTATTTCAATCAATTTTGACAATGCTTTTACATAAAAAAATAAGAATTAAAAAAAGGTTTGCTACTACCCGAAGAAAAATGAGTATTAAAATCTTGTTAAAAACGGGATAGCATGCCATTTAGAATTAAAATTTTAGTAAATTAATACGTCTGAATACGTGTTCATGCACCTGTGTTTATCTCGACAGTCGATAATCGCTGATTATTATGAAATCTGTCATTTCATTCGTTAATGGCCTGCAGTCCCGTTTTCAACCGGAATACAAATAATTTGAAGAGAAATTAGCAATATTTTATATCAGTAAGTTTTCCCGTGTACCAAAACAATACGTGAACTGTGCCACTGATTTGATGCTCAAAAAGATTGTTCCTAGATACATTATTTCTACTACTCTACGATTACAAAAAACAAACCACCTGAATTGGTCGAACATTCGATAAAATTGAATATAAAAATTGCTCGCTTCACAATTCTTCACATTCTATTATGGAGGTGATCTTTCCATGCCGGGAGTGCATGAACTAACGGGTCTTTATCATATTACTAGGGCAGCGTCCCTAGGGCGGTGCAGGGCGGCACGGGGCGGTGTTGGGCGGGGTGGGCGGCATGGGGCGGGAGAGGCGGAGTGAGTCGACGCAGGGCGGAATTTTTGGGATGTACTGGGACACCGGATGGGCCTCGGGCGGTGCAAAGTTAAACATTAAAATGTTACATATTTTGGCAGCGTATCGTGACAAGAATAAAATGTTGATATTTTTTGGAGGATGTCTAACTACCTACCTACTTATGTCAAATAACTTTAGGGTATTCACAAGTGTATTACACAGTTTGTAAAACCCAGCTCAAAGGTGATGCAAAAATATATTTTGTAGATAATTCAAATTTACATATTAGTAAAAATTACAAATAAATCTAAAACATGTTTGTGGACAATGTCACTTCCCATCGACCCGATATACCTAAGCGGTAACTCGGGAATTTTGTCAAATGCAAACGAAATTGTTTTACAAAATAAACTGATTTCAGTGCGAGCAATCTCTCGGTTATCATTTTTATAGTAGATATTTTCTAGTAATATTATTTTCTAGAAAAGATATTTTATAGAAAACTGTCCACGAGTTGGACGAGGAGATTTTTTTAATAGAAAACTTACTGATAGAAATTATTGCTAATTTATTAAAAATCTGGTCAAAGTATTCGTATTCCTGTTAAAAACGGGACTGCAGGCTTTTACCGAATGAATTGATAGATTTATTAACAAAGTATCAGTAAAACGCAAATGTATTATGAGGACGGCGGAACACGTGTTCATATAAATACAAATATTGTTGCATTTCATTATTATATTTATTGGGAAAAACGCAGTTGCATGAACACGTGTTCCGATATATTCTGAATGGACTACAGGAATGACATCACGTTTTTAACAGGATTTAAATAAATCAGTCTTATTCATTTTTCTCCGCGTAGACGATTATAATTAAAACACCTTTTCAGTTTTCCGAATAAAAGCAGCTACCTGTTTTCCACCACCTTTAATATATTATAGGAAGGTTGCTATGTTAAAATAATATTACAGGGATCCCACTACAGAGTTCCTACACAGGCTTCACAGGTTTTCCTTTATCTACGTGGATATACGCCCGTAGCCACTCATTGGGTACCTACCTCCCTTCCGTAGACACCTTACCAACCCACCCTTTGCCTGGAGCTTTAGTTCATGTCAAACGATTATTTGTAAATTACCTACCTGTATGTTATGAGAATACAATACACAAAATAGGTACTATCAAATTTTAATAAAAGGCAAATCTGTGCATATATTTTATAACCCAGAAAACAAAATAATTAATTATTTAAAAAAATATATTATATTTTCGGACGAACACTGCAGTTTGAACATGAAAACAACTCGGTTGAGCATGCACAATACAAAGTGAGCGTTTTTAGGTAGGTACTCTTTTAAAAGTACCTAATGATTTAGTCATATTTAATTATCTACACAACAAAATACCTACTCTCTACAGCATCAAATAAGCATTTGGTTAACAAGAAATAAAACCTCTTCAAAAGTTAATCGCCTACCATTTTTTTTTCTTAAGGGTAAACATAACGTACCTACGTATGCATTCATAGATGGAGTGAATATAATTATTTTATGAAAATAAGAATTATTTTTTTGCGCCCGAATACGAATCAATATTTTGTCGGTATAAAAACTCAATGATCTTAAGAAAAGCATACAAATAAAATAAAGGATTAAATCACCAATACAAAAGGCGGAAACAATAATAAAATGTATCTGAATATTTTAAAGCATAACTTGTAAAAGGTGTATTTTCATAAAATAATGAAATGCGCGCTATCTATGAACGCGTAGATTATAACGTACTTTACGTTTACCCTTAACGAAATTAATTCATCACCCATCTAGCTATGTTTGTGCCAACTTACTGATCCGGGGAACTATTCTAATAATATTATAATTTTTCTTATTTTATTTTTCTTTAAAGTATTATCCCGCTAAATTACAGTTAAGCAGTTTGTTAACAGGATGTACCTACATGTTCAATGTAAATATGTATACATAATATTATTACTAAATATAAACATACAGAATATTGTTATTACTAATAAGATATTCAGATTATTAATAATGGCACACATTATCTAAAATAACGCTAAATCTACATGCTAATAAATAACAACTATTGATTGATAATGATGATTAATAATAATAATAAATAATAATACTTGGATGACTTGTATAGCGCCGTTTTTGTGCAAAAACACACCAAGGGCGATGTACAAACTAATAATACATTTCTACAGTGATCTATGTTATTACTTAACTATTTATGGAGAAAATATACAGTACAATACTTACCTGGTAGGTCACTTGAAATTAACACTTAATTAACATTTTCTAATTGTTTAGTGAAATTTAGATACAGGATTTAGGACTTAATTGAATATAACTGGACTTTCTCTTAGGAATGGTATATTTAATTTAAGGGTACGACAGCTTAAAAAGGTAAGTTTTTAGTTTAGACCTGAATTCTGTTTGACTTGTTATGGATCTTAGTTCCGGAGGGAGTTTATTCCAAGCCTTCGGCCCAGATACTCCGAAAGCGCGATCACCAAACTTAGTATTTGGCTTGCGCTTAGGTTCTATCAGTCTTTTTTTTTTTATATATTCAATAATATTATTATTGGGTTTATAAAAACAGTTTATTTTTAAACAAGTTCTGCTGTGTAATTATTATTACGCGTGACAGCTGTTTCGCCTTCTGAAGGCATTATCAAACTGTCTTAAACAGTTACACAGCAGAACTTGTTTAAAAATAAACTGTTTTTATAAACCCAATAATAATATTATTGAATATATAAAAAATAAAAAAATAAAATGGAGTTCTACAAATTAAACTTAATAACAATAAATTCTATCAGTCTGCCTACAGCTGATGATGTTGCTGATCTAAGAGTTGACTGCCTCAGACCAGTGTTTTCCGGGACGCATAGTTCAGAGATGTAGGGTGGGGCCATTTCATTGATGGATTTAAACACCATCCAGCACAGTTTGTACTGGATTCTTTCAGGGCACTTGAGCCAGTGAAGGTTACGAAGGTGTTCTGAAATGTGCGAATGTTTTGAAACCCCGGTTATGAGCCGTGCTGCTGCATTAAACACTGATTGAAGTTTGTCAATTTGATATTTTGGAAGGCTGGCATAAATGCCGTTACAGTAATCGAGACGTGAGACTACGTAAGAGTTGATAAGTAGTTTTGTTGCTTCTGTAGGAAGGTTTCTTCGGACAGACTTGAGTTGTCTTAGGTGAAAAAAAACCGGTGCTTACAGTCCTATTTATTTGACTTTTAAACGAAAAGTCTGAATATAAATTGACACCGAGAAGTTTGACTGTTGTTTTTGGGATGATATCGCTGCCGGAAATAGTAATAGGTGAATTGTCTATGAAATGTTGACGTTTGTTTGTGGCTGCCCAGAGAAACTCAGTCTTAGATGGATTGAGCTACAGCTTGTTTGAAGACATCCAACGAGTTATTGCTTCTAGACATTCAGTTATACGGATCTTGAGACTATTGATTTCATTTGGAGCGCAGTAAAGATAAACTTGCTGATCGTCAGCGTAGCAGTGAGACAAGAGATCAAATGACTCGATTATTTTGGCGACATCATTTGTAAAAAGGATGAAGAGAAGTGGACCCAAAACGGATCCCTGGGGTACCCCTGAAGAAAGTGTTGCGAAGTTGGACAATTTATTTCCAACCCTCACGGCTTGTAAGCGATTGGATAAATAGGATACCAGCCAATTTTTTTATGTCGGAATTCAAACCAAATGTTTCCTCTAATTTCCTAATGAGGAATTCATGATCAATCGTATAAAGTATTTCTACTTATGAGCAATCTTTTCAGCATATATCTGAATCTATTTAAAAATTAACAATTTTTTTATGTTAGGAACATGTTGAACATTTTGGGCATGTTATATTCTAGGTTAATCTTTCCATGAATTAGAAACTTACCTTTATTTTTGTAGCTTTTCAGTGAGTTGCCATCGGGATGAACATCGTTTCCTATAAAATTGAGATAGGCATTATAATATTTTGGCGCGTTCTGTTTGCTTAACACACTATGACGTAAATAAAACTGCGTTTATTCTCACCTTGTTTTCTTACTACAATGTAGGTAGGCTGCTTTGCCTTCCCGCAGAACGCAGCCTCAGCCCGGTATAAATCCGACCTTTACTCCTTTTGCTGTAAAGCTTTCTCACCCTTATTAATGGGAAGCCTGAGGTTAACAGGCGCACCGGCTGCTGAATATAAAGGTGGGAAAATGCCGTATAAAAATGTTCTCTCTGAACAAGTAATTATTTTGGAAAAACATAAAAATTAATGTTGGATTTTTATTTCGCCTACGCGGTAGGTAGGGATTTTGTACACAGCACTTTACAACATAGGAAATGTGAGGAAGGTATTTAATTGAAATTGTTGCGATTATATTGTCTTTCTGAAGAAATACCTATTAACAGAAGATTTTTAAACAGTATACGATAGATGTATATATGTTTTGGAATAACTTAATGAGTAAAACCTAAAATTGTAATATTTATTTATTGAAGATAATATTAGCGATTTTGAAACAGAAAAATCAGAAAAAGATAAAAAATACACTTTGTAAAACACCACTTTTATTATGAATTAATAATAACAGCCAACCAGGTTTCGCTTAGCTTAAGCTTCGTCAGGGCTTATTATATCAACTGTAAATATGAGTTGATATAATATCGAATAAGCTATAATAAGCCCTGACGAAGCTTGAGCTAAGCGAAACCTGGTTGGCTATTAATATTAATACATAATAAAAGTGGTGTTTTACAAAGTGTATTTTTTTCATTTAATGTATAATGTCACATCACAAAGTGTTTGCTTCCTTCGATAAAAGAAAAAGATAAGTTCGCATTTAGGACTTGAATCCAGGATCTTGGCCTTGCCGGGGCGCTGCAAGGCGAAGGTTTCGGGTTCGAGTCTTAGATGCGACCGTATCTTTTTGTAATTTTTCAGTTTCAAAATTTCGTTTGAGAATCGCTAATTTTTTCTTTGTTTAAAACGTTATTTTAATCATAAAATTATCGACAAGTCTCGGAACCAAAGGTTCCTTCACCGGAATACGAAGTATACTGAATAGGTACCTACCTACTGTATATTAAGACATATAGGAATAGGCAAACATCTTTTTGATTGATACATCAGCTGTATTTTTTTATAAAAAACGTATTCGAGCACGTGTTCCAATATTATGCTAAGGTATTCGAAAATTAATAAAATTACATCAGAAGACCTGTTTATTCATTTGTTAAAGGCCTGCAATCCCGTTTTTAACCGGATTATCAATTATTAATTTGAATAGATTCTTAATAAATTAGCAATATTCGATATCATTAATGTTTCTCTGTGTATATGTCATGTTGGTTGGATGTTAAGTCGAAGAGTTTATAACGAAAGATTACACAAATATTAATGGTAGCTGATATGTAGATATATTGTAGGTATAGGTACAGAGAACCTATCTGTCATGTTTTTTTTATATTTATGTTTTGGTTCATCTCACAGAGATCCTCGAAGCAAATGAGTAGCCAACACAACCCTTCAATCCGTTAATTTTTTGTCTCAATCTCAAGTCCTGACGATGAGGTAGGCACCGGAGAAGAAGTTTTGGTGGTAGCGCCAGAGTGGACCATTAAGTGACCCGGTGATTGCATTGGGACGGTACCTACCCGGGGCTATTAGCGGTAAGTGGGACTAAGAGCCGGTCCTCAAGGAGATGGTGGCAGACATTGGTATAGTTGCAAGTCACTCGGGAGCCGCCAATAGACCAAGGATTATTTTATGGAGTGTATTGTTTAGGGATTCAAGTTGAACGGGAGCCAAATTGTGGCGAATCATTCGGTTCTGTTTGCCCGTCGATTTTTACGATTTTTACCTACGAAGTACAGAGAAGGTTGATTTTCACATTAAACTATCGGAAATTATAATCCATTGACCTATTTTACCTATTTCTGTATATGTTAAAAATTGTGCCTTTTTAATGAAACATCAACAATTGATAGCTAATTTGCATTGTGAATGATTTACAGTATTCGATTTTTAAAGTCAAAAATATATAGGTAAGTAGGTACTAGGTATATATTTAATTTCTTATTTATATTTCAAGTTGGGAATTCACCTGCCTTATTCAATTAGGTGCGTAAGCTTAGTAAAACACTTTCAGAAACTAAAATCGGTAGGTACCTAATCGGTAATCCTAAATTTTGAATCCTGTCCAGGTAGGTAGTTATATAGGTACCTACCTCGTAGTCCAAGCTTAGGTAGATAGGTTTATATCTATTTAATACCTACATCGATGGCCAAGCGCACACATGTGCTAAGTGCAGTTTTAAGCAAAGCGAATATTCTGTTTATTTTTTTTTTGCTTTAGGTACCTATATCTTATAATTATCCTGTAGTATTCTTATAAATTGAGTTGTCAAATTGTTATTACCTATTCCTTGTTTCACAGAACTCAATTTTCATATTATTTGGCCAAATGGGTAAAAATTAAAAAATATATATATTCAAGTTATTATTACATTATGGGCCAGTTTTTTACAATACTTAATTAATTACAGAACTTTAACAGAACCTCAATTTCAACATTGAAATTTTATGAATTGGCCCTTAGTTACTTACGTTAGTTAATAAAATTGAAGCTGTAACTTTATCACTGTTGCCTAAATATTGTTTGTAAAATAAAACATTATATTTCTCGTTTTTGGAAATGGCGACATTAATTTCCATTAACCATTTTATTTCCTCCTTGCTGTGCATTTCACGAGAGAGGATTTTTTTTAGATTAAAAAAATATTAAAGAAGAAGATAATAGGTAGGTAATCTAAATGGAACGTGAAACAGAACAAGACATAGAAAAATAAAAAAAAGGTAACGGTCCCAACTGGGAATCAAGCCCAGGATAGAGATCCTGGATTCGATTAAGACAGAGTTATTAACGGGACAACGCCTTTAACCACTTAGACATTGGGACCTAATTTAATGTCAACAATTAGGTCTCAATGTCCGAGCGTTTAGAGGCTTTCCTTCCGTTGTTTTTAAAGATCCTGGGTTCGATTCCCAGTTGAGATCGTTACCTTTTTATTTTTCTTGTTCTGTTTCATTTTTCTTTTAGATTTATTAGTATAATCTTCTTCTTCATTGATACATCATACATATAAATAAAACCTTCAAAATGTATTAAAAAAAAGAAATTCCCAAAAAAAAAAAATAACGTGTTTGTTTTCACTCGAAAAATTTCGCGAATTACCTAAACTTTTTAGAAAAAAATCTTATTTGATTTCAACACGAAAATTCTACAATTTCACGATTATAAATACTCGTATATACCTACGTGTCGTCTGCGCTAAGTACGCAAATATATTTTTACTGTCAGTATATTTTTATTCAAACCGTCTTCGAATCAACCAACAACCCATTCAAAGCTCATCCATCTCTTGTCGGGAAGTATGACCTAATCCGCCCCCCTCCCAGCCGATTGCCGCGAACCGGTTTGAGCGCCCCTCCCGGCCGGCAGGGGCGGGGCGGCCCGCCATTGGCCGGGCCCGCCCCCGGACCGCGGCTCCCCGCGCGCCACCCCTGCCGACCCGCACCCACGACCAGTGACGGTGCTATCAATCAGTACTATCCGAGGAGGCGTGCGGAACGTTTGTTATCGCGACAACATCAACTGTCACAATACGGACAATGTAGACAATCGTTTTATTTTAACTTATTGTTCATCGAATCAATCACGAACATTTATTAAAAAAAAATATTAGTGATCAGTGATAAAAAAAATTCTTATTGGACTTTTGATAAAAGCTCGCAAAATGACTTTTTGGCTTTACCACATTGTTTAGAAGTGATCTTATTTCATTGGGAAATAAAAAGCTTTTCGGTGTTCCGGTGTGGACTTCAGACCGGATGTCATCCCAATAGTGTGAAGCTGCCATCATGATCACCGACATGAGTCCGGCGGGATTGTATTCTCAAGTGCCGGCCATGACCAATATTAAATCAATTGTAAGTACATACCTATTAGATAATAAACAAACTACATAACAGTACAACGGACACGAAACCTATTAGGTGTCTTCTAAAATTTGACTAAGCCTATGTAGATGAGTTTTTAAGCTTTAAAACATGTTACATTAATGAATGCTGAATAGGCTATCTTAACTAATTCCCTATCACAGATTTTGGAACTAACTTTGTTTCAACGATTATTACAAGAAATACCTATTTACATGAAAAAAAAATTAAGTAATTTATGAGTAGGTATTTAGATTGAAACGAAATATAAAAAAGTCCAAAATGGCGGCAAAGGAATCGTTTTATAAACTAAATTTTAATTTAATTATAATGCATCATCTTTTACGTTCTAGCCGACGTACTTTGTTGTTCCTTGAATTAATTAAGTTGAAACGAAGCGTAATTTTCATAATGTCTGCCTATTAAAAGTGCGACGGTTAGGAAAATATTTACGAAAAAAATGTGACTCTTCCAAGATAATGTGCAAAAGAAACAAAATTTACCTCGCTTCAAAATGTGTTCTGCTGATCTTTCCATTCAAATCGCTAAGGACGTTTTAGTTCCGCTCTCCAATAAATTCGCGACGGATTTGGTAACAGGATAATGCTAAACTTAAAACTACTCTCTCGGCTGAGGGTTGAGAGCATCCCCGGACCGTCTAGCTCCAAGGATCCGGACACCCTGTGGAGTGTCGTACAAAGGGCACCGCTAAACACCCAAAACCAACAAAGGCCCTTTGTATCGGCCCAATAGGGCCAAGTACAGAACCTTTACAAAAGCCTTGCTGTGCCGCTTGCGTTGGCTTTGCTCTTTTCTGGGTTGCGCCTTTGGTCTTCTCTTCCTTTATCTTTATCGCTGATCTTCTATTTATGGATTATGTTTCCGAGATCCTGTCAACAAGTCCATTTTCAGCACCCAAAGATTGGATGATGTGACGATGGCTTTTGTGTTGTTCGAAGTGTAATTTTGTGTCGCATTTGATGGGCACAAAGGAAGCGGTTATACAGCATGTGAATAATGAATTTATTGAGGCTTGCCGCTTGATGTGTCAAAGTGTTCTCCTATATCGTGATTGCTTTTGTGTCAGCAAAAAATTACAAAAGTGTGCATACCTTCCTATCTAACTTTCGCAGGAGCCCTAAGTATGAACTTACTTGTAATAATCACCTATGATAGGTATTTGACCATATATTTGTTTCCGTCGGTAGTAAATTATGAATTTTTATTCATTAAAACAGCATTAGCAAGAAGGTATCGGGTATCCATGTTTCATTGATATGTTTAGTTCTTAGATGTGCCTACCTACTTACCTACATTCCAACTTACCTAACTAAATAGATCAGCAAACTATAGGTAGGTAAATCCCGCTTTTAACGTCATGATTCCCATTTTCTCATTTGAATTCCCTCTCCCCGCCATTAGGCTCTCTAAACATGTCCTAATCCACACCCCATCCCTTGCAATAAATCCCCGAGAGGTCCACAAAGTGAGCAGCGCATAATGCACTCCCTTGGAGCTAGATTAAGGGTAGGCACCTAACAGAAGGGCGAATTAAAGCCATTCACTACAAAAGCGCGGTCCCTTGCTCCTTGTAGGGCAGAATATATTTAGTGAAAGACAAAGGCAAGCTGGCGAGAGTGGCCAACCTAAAAGGTAATAAGGGTTTAGCCTGATCTTTGGTTTGGTAGTGGTAGTTCCTACCGACCCATAATTTTGTTTATTGAAGTTTTATTTTTGAACTGCAGTTTTTTTTCGTTCTTCCAGTTAAAACAAAATTATTGTATTTTCGTCATAGATTTGTGTAGGTATTTCAAACGAGACCAGAAATGTTTGCACTCTCCGCCAGGAAATCTAAATATATCCGTATGATTTATTAGCCGATTTAAAATTGGCGACAAATTTGAGCGACACGTGTTTGGCGACAATATTTCCGCGTTGGAACAGTTAATTCTTTGTGTCGACAGAGCGACGTTGATAATAATAGCCGGATATTTGGCAGTTTGTTCACAATGGCCGTACACGGGGTTGACATGACGTTTTGAAGAGGGATTACCACCGCTTTTAGAATTTACAGTTTTTAGTGCAAATTCAATTTGTTCAAATTATGCATTTTATTAAATGACTTTGGTAAACCCAAGTATATTTTTAAATTGGAAATCTCATCAATCTCATCAAGAGAAAAAACTATAATATTTAATTTATTATTAAATTGCTATCGTATCTTTTACTGATTTTTCTGTTCAAAATTTTCATTTAAAAATCGCTAAAATTGACATCAATAATTAAACCAATGTGTTCAGTGTCAACAACACCCTTTGCAAGTAAAAATATGCAAAAAAACCATTTCAAAGTTTTTTATGATTTTTTTTCTTATGTGTAGATTTGTAGGTGATAAATAAAAGTTTTTCTATCACTGAAAATCAATTAGATTTTTCAAATTTATATTTGCAGTAGGTAGTCACAATACCCGCTATTGATAAACCCTATGCATAACTTACAAATTTAAATTTTAAATCGTGGAAATATTAGATTCAATTAGACAAGAAAATCTAAAAATTCTTGGAAAAATTGTTACTCCATTCATACAACTTCATTCGTGCATACAATAAATTTGACGTTTATCCCGATTATGATCTCAAATTGCGCTTTTTCTACCAGATTTGCATTCTTCAATCTGCCTCAATAGTTCTTCACACGCCATATAAGTTGAGTATTTCTCTCTCTCTCTTCGCAAGTTGTCCATTTCCGTTTACAACACAATGCGAACAAAGAACTGTTGACGTACCTACTCGAAAACGGATATGTAAGCTTATCAAAATCCGCACAATGGAGTTGCAAAGAGATGAACGAAAAACATGTCACCGTTTTGGATGTCCGATCTTTGTTGGTTGAATGATATCACCAGGGCTGTTGTTGCCAACAAAACATCTCAAGTAGAGGCTTGGAGGTGTCAAAACCGATAAGTTGTACAATAGTTTATTTTGTGTGTTTGCAAAAGAGCAGTAACTTGATATTTGTTTATTTAGAACACCGGAAAAGGATGGATTAAAAGTTAAAAGAAGCCTTTTGTCTCACCCTTGTGTACAAGTTGTATATAGGCACTACTATCGATAAAGCATTCAGTAAAATCTATTTGGTACCTAATTGCTCAAAGCCTATCTGTCATAGACAAATTAAAGATATAGAAATATATTTTTTTAAATCCCTGAAATCTAAAATCATCTCCATGTTTACATACTTCTATAATCATATTTATTTATTTATTTAATATCAACGGTAAAAATATACCATAAACAATGATAACATGTCACAGTTAAAATCGTAGAAATATTTAAAAAAAAAAAAATTACAAATATATGTGGCATTTGATTGTGAAATGACATTAGAGAGTAAGTAAGTAAGTAAACAAGAGATACAAGTACATAAGTTTCTATAGTGAAAATAAGGTAGAATTAGATTAAATTAATATTGATTGAAAAGATTTGATAGCATAGCCCTCTTGTACCTACAGCTTATGCTGCAGCTCTAGCTCCAGGTAGGCTAGAAATAATAATAATAATAATAATAATAATAATAATGATTGGATTATTTACGTTTTCGTGAGAAAATCACCTCAAGGGCGCTTAACAACTTAATTTATGCACTGGTCACTTAGACTTAATTACTTTTGGTTTATAACTAAGTTTCATAGATAGAGAGAGGCTTATAACTAAGACTAATGTCGAGTGATAGCTATGTACCTACCATATAACACGAATGACCATATGTAGGTACTAAGAATAAACCTGTGTAAATGTATACCTAAACGATTCAAGGATCAATGAATGAGCCATTCTTATTTTTATTGAATGAACACGGTACAACGTATACCTATTTATCTCTGCTTCGATCTATCATGTCAAGTGACATGTTCAATTCACAACACGAATATTTTAAATGAACTACCTGCCTCGTCATTACTAATAGCACTAATCCCTCGCATCTCAACACAGCATCTTGTACTAATCCATCACATGACAGTACCATTCATTGATCCCTGGGGTACTCCGTGGAATCCACTACACTGTAATGAATGTGCTACAAGGCCCGTAGGGTCGGGGCTGAGCCCTTGTTTGTGACATAAAACTTGTTGACATTTCGCGAAGGATTATCCCTGTAAGCTGGCTATAGGGACACCCTTCAATAACAGAAGGCTTATGAAATGTGTGTTTCCCTTTTGTGAAAATAATGGACGTTTTCAACAATATTCGTAATGTAATGGACATCGATTTGAAAGACTCTATTCATAGCATTTGTAGTTAACTAGATTTTGTTAAATGTAAATAGAATGGTCTACATTTATTTGTGTACAGTGGAAAAGCGTTAGGTTAAATGTATTATTTATCCCAGCTATCAACAATTTAGTTATCGGTGCCTGTATTGTATGAAAAATAGATTCTCCGTCGGTAAGGCTGGCGGGAACTTTTGTCGCTTTTACCTACGAGTAGGTATTTAACCATACGTCACTCAGTCATGCTTTTCAATTTTTACTAATGTTTCATTATTTAGTAGATGATATCATAATACTCATGTTGTTCAACGATAAAATAAACTTAATTACTTACAAACTTAGAACACAATGTAATTTATAACTCTTGCTTGGCTCATACCATTTAATTCATCTGTATTCATACATTGTTTCAATTTAGTACCTACCTAAATAATTATTTTGATTATGCCATGTAGGTACCTATTCCTCGGACAATCGTAGTTCTTCTCCCAGGCATTTGTATCAAATCCTTACGCTTATTTCTCCAACCATTCTAGAGAATATCTAAATATTGCATTCAAACGTTACACCTTGCTCCTCGATCAAAGATTAAGAACATATATATTTCTTCCGATTTTAAAACGATTGTAATGTGTCTTAATAAATTACAACCGTGTGGCTGAAATATTCTCTCTCCAAAGGTTAAGTTTCAGTGGAGACTTTCGAAACTTGAAACTCGAAACAAAAAAAGTTCACGGTTGGGAGACTAATAAATACTTCCAGGAATTCAGAATTTGCTCCGTTCAGGAAATTAACGTACCGCGACAGGAATTCGAGAACCTAGGACGGGTCACGTGTTACTCCTTAACACTTCTTGACTCCTGGTACATTTGTCTTGTTATTGGAGGGCCATAATATAATTAAGTTAATTTATTTAATAATGCTTTCATGCGATATCTTTGTAAAATCAATTAAGTGAAAGCAAAAACATTTATACCTTTTTTATTGTAATGGGCATGTTAGATTTTCAATTTGGGAAGCGGTGTTTTGGATAACCAACCCCTCCTGCCAAATGGTCACCTTAAGTGGTTTGCTACGTTTGGTGACTTAGCAGGGGTGTCGGGGTTTGTGGGGTGAGGTTTGTCTATGTCTTGGCGGCGGATGTGTTTGCTCACGCAGTAGGTAAGCAAACAGCATCCCCAAAGATGAAATAGGCCCTGAGGGAATTTTTTTCATCATGACTTCCTATGTAATGTACAATAAAGGTTAGGTTAATATCACTCGCTTTACATTTATCGTCAGGAGATCAAATGATTATGCGCAAGTGAATGATAAAAAAAAGTCGGGGATGTCTCAGGAAGACGTGGCGAGATATATTGATTCAAATAGGTTCTTCAGTTCGATCATGTCAAGAGTCTGACTACCAGAAAAGTACCTATTTCTGAAACGATGTATGAATATGAATGCAGCAAATATAGTGAGCCAATACAGATATGTGTGGCATTCCAACCTCGCTGCTTCCCCTCCGAAGAACATGCGTTATAGTTAGGAAGATAATCGTTGTAGATTTTGAAATGATAATATGTTTCAATAAATGCATAATTTTCAGAAATTAATTGACCTTATCATATTTAAAATGTAATGTAATACTAGCGCAAACCCGTGAAAAATCACGGGATATTATAATTGTATGATCTGTGGAGCTGAAAGAATGTATAAAATATTTGCCTCAGGATCATTCATTACCTTTCAAAAACGATTTTGTTTCGTTTTTTGTTGTTAACAAATTAGAGAGGCGTCATAAATTTACCATTCGAATGAAAAATGTTAGTAAAATTGTGAAAAATAGCGATATCTGTCAAAAAATTAAACAAAAGAAGTTCTAATACTAATAATTTTCTCACCTCCTTTGTCGCTTGCTTGATTATGATTTCTTATTTACCTGTTCCAATTTTGAACAATTAAAAGATCGTTGAACTTGAATAATTTTATGCATTACGCATTTCACATCACGCATGCACCGATGCACCGACAACCGAAATTAGTATGTTTGATATGTATCTCCAGCATCCGTTTTACTATAGCTGCTGATGGTTTAACGTGAAGATGAGAGTGGTGACAGATAATAAGACGAGCACTTATTTAGATAAATCTTTAAAGCGGAATATAAATAAAGATGGGTCGTTAAATTTGTCAGAGTAAGAATTCCTCGTGGCATTTCAGCTTTGTGCTCAAAGTTGGCTTTAATGAATATTGTTCATTAGGAAATGGCTTTAATGCTGAGGTTAAGCGACAATATAATTCATTAAATGTCGGTATAGTGATTAAATAATATGAGATTACAAAATATTACTTAAAAAACAGTCCTGTGCTCTTTAAATGTCTAGCTTTTTGGATTATTTTTTATTTAAATAATTGTAGGTACGACGGTTTCATGGCAAAATTCTATTATAGGTAAATAGATTCGCACCATTGGTAACTCTTATGTTATATTTACTGATGTTTTTTTTAATATGCCACTATTGAAGTATAAAGCTGTACTAATAAAACATTTCTGCAGGTTTTTTGTTTTTATTTGTTCTTCATTTCTTTCATTAACTTTGTATCGGCTAGCATCGGCTCTGCTCGTAACCATTCGGGTATGGCCGACATGTTGTCTGTCATTTGGCGTTACTACTGCCACCTATGAAGATATCTTAAAACTACAAAAACTAAATGTCAATATTATAATAAAATGAAATACTTTATTTACACAAATTTTAATGAATAATAATCTACATGTTTCAAAGACAATAACTTCTGTGCCAGAATTATAAAAAGTAACGATTTTAATTATAACTCAAAACTATCGAAGAAATAAATATCAATAACCTCAATCTACACACTCGAGTATTGAATCTACAAATATTTATCAACACTTCAATTTTGAAAAATTAAAGATTGAAATTAATTATCGCTGTTTTAAATTAATAACTGTCAAAATAACCGTTTTTATGCAATAATATATTAATCACATTAGCGTTGTAAACAAGAAGAAGACGAAGTGATAGATCTGCAACGCAGACGCCTGCAATAGACGTGTCGGCCATAAATAACCGCTGAACGAATCGTGACCAAAGCGCGCACGAAAAAGCTCATTTCGCCTGCAAAGCTCTGAAGCTCCCGTCTCTCAGTAGACAAACTCTTAGCAATAAAGCTACAGAGTTGACATCTAATAAGACACGTATTTGATTATTCGTTTATTTATTCACTCACCGCTTCACACCCAATTACCTAATACCTCTGGAGAATCATCTATTTGTTCTGTTTGTTTCGAGTCTCAACGTTTTCAACACCAGCGGTTTTGAAATTGGTCCGGCCGCGCCGTTACAACCAAAAGCTCATTTGACATAATCATCACTACAATCGTTAGCTTTTTGTTTTACCAACATGACCACATTAATCAAACTGTTGAAAATAGATGCAGGAATCTATTTATTTATTATCTGGAATGCTTCTTTAGACAGTTTTAAAACCATTAAAGTAAGGTTCATTAAGTTTAACTATCAACATTATAACACCCATTTAGGTGCCCATATACCAAAGTAAAATGCGTATACCATTAAGCTAGTAAGGCAGTCATCATGAGTACTGGTAGATAAACCCTTACTAGAATTTTTACCACGGAGCGGAGAATCATTTCAGTATTGCCTTGGCGAGGAACCACCACTTATTATCGATACATATGTAGGTATTACATGTGCTTATTTGAGTATCAGTTATTATTGTGTGTAGTATCTCCTTAGGACATAATATGTAGCCACTGTTAGTTCTATAAACGATAATCTTATTTTTATTACAAAAGCGTCAATTATCTGAAAAATTACCCCAAGGGCGCTGTACAAATATATTCTATACACGGAGAAAAAGGGCTGTTGCTGAGTTATTAAAAATCTGTTCAAATTTTTGATAATTCGGGTTGAAAACGGGATTACAGGCCTTAAAAATGGCTACCATTGGATAACCAACACCTCTGCCATACGTAAATTCAAGGAGTTTGCCGTGTTTGGTGACTTAGCAGGGGTGCCCGGTTTCATGGGGTGAACATTGTCTAGGTATTGGCGGTAGATGCGTCTGCCCACCTACTGTGTGGCGGGGCGGATTTGAAGAGTCTGGTTGAGTGAGACCTTTTGACCTCTTCAGACGGACTCTCTCTCAATCCATCGCTTTGCATAGGAGTAGAAAGCTGGGATTCATACTGTTTGTTACTCCTTGATCCCCAGATTCCTGAACAAGTTCCTACCCGCCCCTCTTACATTGTTTCTTCCCCGATCTGCCGCTCCTTCCTCTCACCCTCCACACATCATCTTCAAAGATGACTCTGAGAGAAATTATGTTCCTCAGGGATTCCAGTGTGCAGCTAATGTAAAAAAATAATCAATATGTAGTTAAAAATGAGATTGTTGTAAAATAATGTAGGAATTGTTTGTCCCGATGTGATGTGTGATTGCAGGGGTAGGGGGTGTGATGGGGAGTGTCGGGCGAAGGAAGCAGTTAGGAAGATATATTAGCCGCCAAATGGTGCGTGGAGAGGGGACTACCTCCCCCCCCACCCACTCCGCATCCATCTCCTGCTAGCGAAGAAAAACTGTTACGCTTCTTTTTATCGCCGCCGAAATACAGAATGCCCGGCTGTATATTATTATTTACGAAAAAATGGGATGCTTTTTGCGGAAAAAGGGAAAAAGAGATTCTCTGCCGGAAGAACGTCGACGGATATAAAGGATGGATTATACGGGCACGCGTGCCCAGATCTAAAGTAGCTACTTAGGTACCAGTTCCTATGAGATAGGATATGTAAATTGAGCTTTATCGTCCGGAATGAAGAGGATGTAAGCGGGGATGTTTTTTGCATGCTTTACTTGCTTAGTGCTTTTGCGAACAGCTTTTAAGATGATAAATGAAATAAATATAAGTACCTACTAAGTCTATAAATAAGGAGATATCAAAAGAGAGCCATTTGGTATTTCACCATCGCAATACTGACACTACTTAACATTCTACTTTTAAATTTATTTTTGTTTTTACCAGTACCGCACAAAAGTCCCAACTCTTGGATTGTGAGGAGGAAGGTGGGGAAGTGCCTGGATTTTCTGATCTGGTCACCAAACACGTCTAAAGCCATTGCAAGCAACGTTTCGATTCTGGAACGTGCCGCAAATATACTACATGTGATCTTAAATTAATAAATTGTCAAATAACACAAATTAATCATATGAAATTTACTTGCGCATTCTGGGATTTGAACCCGCGACCTCCGGATCGTAACCGAAGATCATAAGCAATCAAACCACGGAGGCTGTTTTATGAAGAGATCTGATGATTATTAATTCGATTATTATTAATAGTATCAATATCTGTATCGATTACATCTCCCAAATATAGCCGAATAAAACCTGCATCACTATGGACCATAGACAAACGTTATTCATAGTCAAGGCCAGGTACAAATCTGTTACGAGTTACGAGAAATGACTTTCACAAGTTGCTGTCGCCGCGTTTTCAATGAATTTAAATTATGCCGTCCTTATAGCTGCAAAATGCCTAGTCACTGTAAAATTGTTGATCTATAGAGGGTGAGGACAAACGATGACATAATGTAAGTAACAACAATAACAATCGCAACTGCTCTGAGCCAGTGGGTCTAATACACCCTAGACTTGGGGAGTATTGTAATGCCAAAAGAAGAAGGAAAATAATAACAGATATTCACAAATCATAGCTGAAGTAATGCCATATTTCTATTCTCAATGGTGGTCTCCGGGTTCTAATTTCTAACTAAGGTGATATTCACAATTTCTTAGTACAAGATTTTAAAAAATACTACACAATCGACTCCAACTGTGATGTAGATTTATCAGTTTCCCGCTTGTAAGACAAATTTCTGGACGCCACGTATATTATTAGGTATATATTTTTTTTAAATAATCTCAATATTTACCAGTTGCTGAGAGCCTGAGCTTGACTGGGTTCTGAACGAAGTCATTCTACCATAAATATCTCAATATATACCAGTTACTGAGAGACTGAGCTTGACTGGGTTCTGAGCGAAGCCTTTCTACCAAAAATATCGTCAATTCAAATATTATTGTAGACCGCTATTTAAAAATTAACCAGGCTTAACGTGGAGCCGAAAAAAGATTAACAATTATTTTACAAGCAATAATTATTCGCCTGAAACATTCATCCACATTGAAAAATCTCCTGATAAAAGATACATGACGCCAACGGGACCTGAACCCGTGTCCTTTCGATTTCCGGTCGATAGCTCTGACCACTGAGCTATGGCGGCTTATCTCTTATCCGCGAAATAATTCATTATATACTAGTGTTTCATTCAACAATTACTGCTTGTTACATTTATCATGTAGCTTTTATCAGGAGATTTTTCAATGTGGATGAGTGTTTCAGGCGAATAATTATTGCTTGTAAAATAATTGTTACCCTTTGTGCTATGCATAAAAAATCTTGTCTTAAACGTTAGTTTACCAAAAAAATAATAACGAAAAAAGATTATTTAAATGCATAATTATCACCGTTCTTATTCAATTGTATCCATTTATACAATAAGCAATGCACCACGTCGTGTGACATTTTGAATCGCGCCGCTGACAATAGCACTCCTTATGTAGATGGCGATAAGGTTTAAATTCCCGCTTAACACCTGCCGCCTATTTTGACTTCTATGCGAGAAAAAATTATAGCATAAAAGTTCAGGTCCAAATATTTAAATGTTTTATGGTCGTTTTATAATAAACTTAATTTTTCATATTATATACTAAAACCATAACCGAAAAGGGGTTCGTAAGTAGGGGATTTTGAAATATAAAATCATTTTATAGGCCTTAAACCAAAAACATATGATTTTGAAATACTTCGTATTGGTTCGCCTTAACTCTTTTAATCAACACATCCCCGCATCTCTTTAATCCTACCATGATATAGCCACCTATTTAAGAATATCACTCACCTGTGGTCACATCTAGTTAAGTGTATCACATCGGATCTAACAGGGGCGCGGCGGGACCCCGGCCCGGAACCGCGGGATGTCAGATTCAATCACATTATTGCCACACTCCACACTCCTAGGCCCAAGACACAATCACACCCAGAGTTCGAATCGATTGTTTCCTTAGTTTGTGTTCTTCCTCTGATAAAAAGCTGTGCATTGTGATATCTGTAATTGATTCATTTATTTTATTCTCGTGGGAACGAAATAATACAATATTACAGGTTATACTCGTAGAACTCTGTAGGGCAAACGCGTTTAAAATCACGTAATTTTTTAATAATAATAATAAATAATAATACTTGGATGACTTGTATAGCGCCGTTTTTGTGCAAAAACACCTCAAGGGCGCTACATATTGTACACGGAGAAATCTAACTGATATGAAATACTGTTAATTTATTAAAAATCTGGTCAAATTATTCGTTTTCCTGTTAAAAATGGGACTGCAGGCCTATAATGATACAATATAATTAATTGAAAAAGTTACTAACAGAGTAGGTATGAGTCAAAAGCAAATGTTTTTTGAGGACGGCGGAACGTGTGTTCATACAAATGCTGATAATGATAAACTAATATTGCAGCATTCTGATATCTATTAGGAAAAGAACACATGTTCTCGATATATTCTGAATGACTAATATTTTATCAAGAAGTTAGCATGCTGTAATTTTTTAACAAGATCAATTTTCTCCGTGTAGGATTTGGGAAATCAAAGACGAACATTATCAATTTTAGAGAATATCAGGACTTTTGAATGAATAAACTTGAAAAATTACGTCATCGTAAAATGTCGAAACTCAGTAAATCGTGATGTAAATTATTTAGAATATTAAAAATAGTTTCTTCAGAACTAACTAACTAGCTATCACGCCGTTTCCCCGCACGGGTAGGTAGAGAGGATGGACCGCCAACCAAATCGGTCTTGGCACACACTTCTTGCCTCATTCTAGTTAACAACATCTAAAATACGATTTGATTTTACCTTACATTATGTAGGACCTACCTACTTAATCTTTATTTATGGTATTCATTTTTATTTTAAATAGAAATTCATTTTCATATCGAGCCTCTCAGTGTGTTCTATACGGCGCCCTACACAAGTCAGCGTCCCTAGGTGTGGGGCCCGCGCGCGCGGCCCCCCGCTAGGCCTCCGCCCTCCGGCCCAACGCCCCCCGTCCCTGTAACCCAGCGCCCCGGGGCGCCCGGCCACTAATGCTGCGGGGGCGCTGGTTTCCCAACGCGCATCAATCGGATGATACGCCATTTGTCGATACGATTCGGAATCAATTAATCAATTTATGATTATTATTCGGAGGATGTCCGATTGTGTACCTACAATTAAATGGTATTTTTTGGTGTTTGGAGATCACACATTTTGTCGTTGGTATTATCTACTAGCTAACTACTTATCTAAACATCACGCCGTTTCCCCGTAGGGGTAGGCAGAGGGGATTCATACATCTTCTCATGCGTACATGCCTTGACATGGCCTGACTAGGAAATATTTGATTCACCTGAACTTGCCATCTCTTCTTCGGACGTTCCCGGCTTCTTCTACATTTCTTTCTTATTCTTACTCATCACGCTTATGTACATCAGGCTTGCGTTATCTGCAATTCTTCACATACATGATTTTACCACAGCCATGCCTCAGGGATCTCATTTCTACAACATTCAGAATGCTTTCATCCTTTCTCTGCCAGTTCCATGCCTCACTGCCATACATCAGGGTACTAGCACTCCATTTTGGACTGCTAGCATCTCTTCTTTTTATAACTGTATCACATGATGAATGTGCTAGTTTTGCCATGTAGTTTCCAACCCCAACCCGTCCCTCTTGTGGAATATTGATGGTCCATTACTCATCTCAGTCCAGTCCCCTTCCCCTCCCGATCTCCGTGTCGTCACCGCGGGAAGCTGTCAAGAGCACACCGTTGTATGATCACATTACTGTCAATCTCCCAACTAATGCTCTGGATAATAGTATAGTGAATAATCACATACTTACCGATAAGAACCTGTATAATATATGTATATGTATTGTATATATGTATAAGTATTGTGTACATATTTACCACCTCAGCATTACTTTTTTGATTATGTATTATCATTTAGATTTTTCTCTTTTTCTTTCAAGTTAGCACTGTGCTTAGTAAAATTTCTGGTCCCTACTCTCATATGCTTTTTTTCGTCCAGTTTCCTTACTGGTCGTCTTTTCAAATGGATTCGGGATGAAAAAAAGACACGTTCTATTTTGTTACCGATTTAGGTACAGTTTAAAATGGCGGACTTTATTTGACATCTGTCGTCTATCATTGTTTTGCGTTACTATATTATGTGCATGTTAATTTCATTTTACGTTGAAAATATTGATAAGAGAGTATGACATCTGTTTATTAGTGATTATTTAATTAATTTATCTTTTTGTATTGTGAATTTCGCGGGTATTTTTAACGATGGGTTGAGGGAACGGCAAAGGCAAATGACAGATGCTTTCATGTGATCCAATATGATCTCTGCCTATGTTCGAAGTGTTGCCATTTTTATATCATTTAATACCGTCCCAAAATTTTATTTTTTCTCTAATGGCATGATCTTAAACTGTACGAAAATCGGTACCGAATTAGAATGTGCCTTTTTTTCTCCCGAATCTATATGAAAAGACGATCCATGTGGAGATTGGTCGAAAAAACTCATCGTGTAAAACGCCCATAAGACTTCAGAGACATGTTAGTTAATATTTCTGAGACTTGGAGAAATTTCAAACTTTGGCTCTCGTGTATCCTTCGTAATATTGTTGTAAGACGGACATATATTCATTTTTTGAGTCTCATATTGCGAAAAAGCGTAATTCGTTTTCCCTATAAAATATAAAGTCGATTTTCCCAGATATTACCGTAGTTTTCATTCAAGTGTACCTATCTACTAACTACTAACACGCTTGATTGAAATTACGATATTTCTTAATCGACAAACTGCAAAGTACGATCAATCAGCTTTTTCACTGACTCATAAAGGGAGATTTAATTTACATATAAAGCGATGTAATCATTTAACTTCTAAATATATTATATTAGACGCGTTGAGCAATGGTGAGAATCAAACGAAGGCGTGCGTTGCAATATCGACACCAATGCCGATATCATATACTATTTAGCAGGGGTCCGCAAATTGTTGCTTGCGAGCCACAATAAGTAATAGCATATCGTTTTGCGAAAATTGAGACAGAAAACCCGAAACCTTGTGACGTTTTTTTTTTTTTTTAAATTTCTTTATTGGTTTAAATAGGTACAGTTATAATGTATACATATTACAAAGTTGTTTTTTTTTAAATATCAGAAAGAGTAAAGTAACACACCTTTTCTTTGAGCAAACGCTCGTGTTAAAAAGGTGGAGAAATAAAATGTATATTGACGTAGAAACTTGTATACATGTATTTTAAACGTTCCTACACGGAGAAAAAGGAGTATCGCAAATTTATTAAGAATCTCTTAGAATTAATCTCAGAATTGCAGGCCGTTTCCTGATAAACAGTTCGTAATATAAGACATTTCGCTAAATTGACATTACCAACGCTATTATAGTTTGTAGGATACAACAAAGTGCTGGTATAGATTACGCTTAGTTCTATAAATAGAGTCAGTAAATATATCAATAGTACCTCCAACCTAGGCAACAATTTTGCATCCTATTTGGTTAGTGAGTGTGTCTGATAGTTGTTTGTGTATGTATTGCAGAATAATGTTACATTTTTTCTTGTGTTCCTAGTCGGCATCTGGAATTTACTAATGGAAACGATGGCAGGGGTGTCAATTAAGTTTTAATGACTATGTGTAACACAACCAGATCTGATGTAATTAAACTTTCAGTAAATTCCTAACATATCGGAACGTACGCACACGCATTTGGCTTGATAATATATCATGACGAAATGCGAAAATATTTTCCTGATAAACCTGCAATCCCGTTTTAACTGGATTACCAATAATTCGAAGAGATTCTTAATAAATTAGCAATAACATTTTTCTTCGTGCAGAAGTTTGATTCCTTGAAATTTGTCGACTGCCACACAGCATGCACAGTGATAAGGAAAATGCAATTCCGTTTTAGTAAATAATTTTTTTTAGCGAGTAACAAACAACCTTTTAAGGTTATGATTTAAAAGAATGACATAAAATATTGTAAATAAGCGAACAAACAATATATATTTATATAACTGCGTATACCTACAGGCTAGTTGTAATTCTGTTAGTAATGAAATAAATGTCCTATAATAAAACTCGACTTCCTTAAATGTTTTGTTACCATTCATATTTATTTGATCTGTGAGTTTATTTTCATCGTTTTTAAAGAGAGCCAATTTATTATGAATTTCGAAGCACACGCAAAAGAAAAAAAGTACCTACTTGAAAACGTCAACATTTTTGACATAGATTCTCAGCGGCCATCCGTCAACTGTCACATCTCCCGCCAAAAGCTGACGGGTCCTTTTGATTTTTTTTCTTTCAGCTCTGTCGGCGCCATTGAGCCCGCTTTCATGTCCAATCTGTTATCGAAGAGTTAATAAATGAACGCCGCAATCAAAATGGTTCTTACTCTTAAGAAAATTATATATTTTTTCTAAGATTAGATAAATTCCTACCTCCTTTTGTTTCCGTAAAAAACATAAACAGGCATCTTTGTTCTTCTATAAAATTTACGTTTTCGGAATCTGTTTGCAGAAACAGAAATAACTCTTGAACGATGGGCTTTAACGTCATTAAAATTCGTACAAATTTTCCAACTTTGAAGTTAAACTCGAAACGTCATAGTTATGGAGGTTTGAAACGACAATGATGGGTTGAACTTGGGGGAAAAAACAAAAAAATACAAATTTAAAGTTTAAGACGTAACGCAATAGTAACGTATTTCTGATATCAATACTATTTGAGTTTATTCACCACCTACCGGACACCCTGTATAGATATACCATACAGTAAATTGTACCAGTCTGAAGATGCCCGTTGGAAGATGAAACCGGTCCGGTGCAAAATAAACAACTCGTAAAAATATACTATAATAAGTACTTAATATAATGATTTATTTTTGGGGGATTATGCCGTGTTACGCTACCTCCTTCCGTGTAGCAATTACACATCTGTATTCTAAGTATATTAAACATCTGCCCTGGAAATTTTATTTTAGTAAATGCGCATCACGGCATATTAACCCAAAAATAAATCACAATTAGTAACAAGTTTTAGGCAAATACCTATGGGTTTTTTATAATAAAAAGTCATGACATGTTTATAACCATTTGCGGCATTTTTGGTAAATTGGCATCAGACAATAAGTCCGCCTATAATAAATATTTTGTTAATACAACATAACATAATTGAAGAACAAATAATATAAATTATATATTTATATCAGGAAAAAAATTATTGCTTCCAAACCCACTGGCTAGAGTGGGAAGGGACTGTGAACCGGGATAGGTACCGCGACCCGCTCCGGTTGTCCGTCACGCTCGAAGGTGTCTATGTTCGGTTTGGAGTATCGAATTTTCCCCGCCACATTGTGTTATTTGTTTGCGCGCTTTTTTTAGTTTTTGTAGTTGGCTCCCCTGATGTGTGACGTGTGAAGGGCGCGGCTAATCTGCCGTAATATGGGCCAATGTCAATAATAATAATAATGGCGCTTTTCAGATTTCGACGTGTGTGCAGCGTTTTTTCGCCGTTTTTCTTGGGTTCGTACTTATGATTCGTCAGATGTTTCCTGAAATCTGTAGAAAAATTAGTCCGCAAAATAGATGCGTAAGTTATATAGATCACAGAAATAGAGTTGACACAAACAACTCACTCACTCAGGATTATGTGTGTTGGTCACGCCTAATCATAAGTGTAAGAAAAACTTCTGCCACCCTCACCCCCTTTTCTAACCTGTTAAAGCAAAATTTTATACTTCTTGATGAAAATTTGCATACTTGACGTTCAAAATAAAATTACCGTCTTCATCTGATTTAGAATAACTTCAGTTATTATATATTACAATATAAAAACAGTGTCTTGTTTTTTATACAAATCAACAGTGTTATTCCGAGATTGATAATTTTTTGCACACTTAACCTTCAAAACAATAGGAAGACCATTGTCGTCATCTAATTTCGAAAACTTAGCATAAAGCCCGGGCAGCGCCGGGGACTTCAGCAGTAAATTATAAAATACCATTCATATTTTAGAAATGTTGTCTTCATTGCAAATTGCCTTTACTCTCATGCACAGATGTGCAGTTTATAATAGAATTTAGGTCAATTAATATAATGTTCGTTCGTCTTAATTGAAGTGCACGTTATTACTATTACGATACGTGTCTAAATTTTATCTGTGGAGGAGTGGGCTCGCCTTCGTCTATGGCGTATAATAAACCATTTCATTTCATGGCAAATTAATAATAGCCGCTTAGCATTAATTGAGAAAATAATTGTGTTTATTGTGCCTTGTGGGGCGAGCATGGGAGCTAGGAGGTACCTACTCTGAGGGGTAATTGCCTCGAGCGGGTGAGGGAAATACTCTATCCATGGTTTTTCATAGACAATTAGAAGATTGCGTAATGTGTCAGATGGGATAAGTAGCCACACAATGGTAGTGTAGTTTGCATTGTACGTATTTCAATTGCTTATAACAATCGTTATTTGCATCTCTCGGTTCATTAGTAGATACAATATCTAAATGACGCACTACTATTCTTACACGTGTTAGACGCATTTAGATTTGATTGTAAAGTTAAGAATATATATAGGTACTTACAGACAAAACAAAAACAATACATTTTTCTACTCACGTCGCTATGTCACATCTGTGCAGTGCTGCTGGAACGAGACGGAGTGCGTATCACGCGACCCGTAGGCTGCACCGGCGTTCTCAATGTCGACGCGTCATTAATCAATTTCAGGATTTACAAAAAATCAATAATTTCATTTGAAGTAGGTAGGTACCTAAGAGTAAAATAAACCTTACATTTGGTAGACACGCCCACAAAACACCTCTATCGGTTTATAGTGGTAGAAAACAAAGGAAGACATTAGTTGGCTGAGCATAGTGAAGTCATGTTTTTCTCGACCCTTTTGCATTTCGTCTGTCTGTAAATTTGTTTTTACGTTCCGTTTCCATTTCAAGATGGTGGCCGTTAATGGTTCAGTAAAGATACTATGAAAAAATTTAAATCGTCGTTTTTATTTGGATTTTTTTGCATTTCTTCAATATTATCTTACCTAAGAACTAACGTGTAAAGGTGAGGTTAGGTTAGGTTAGTCATCAAGAATCATGCTGATATCTTTTTATTCTCATCATAATAGTATAATACTATTTATTGATTTATTTTAGTACCGATTTTTTAAAAGATGAAGCTCCCGCTACCAGTTCTAGGAGTCTTCGTATCAATATTACGCCCCGCCATCGCCACAATACCAAGACAATACAATCCAAGCGCACTTTGTTCCCGCTGGCACAGTAGCGGCGGGATTGGAATGTTACAGATTTAATTAGCCCTCCGAATTCACGAAGCCGCCATTAACGCCCGATGACGGATTGACAGCACAAAAGGCGGGAAAGTTGATAAGACTATAAAAAATATTTAACCGAGGCGGGAAATTTGAAAAGAGAACGAAAACAATAAAGATCGCGCTTTTGTGATGCAGCAGACGTCGTTACCATATTTAGATTATGAAATAATATTATGTAACACTTGCGCAGACTCCTGAAAAATCAAGAGATTCTCGAGAAAATTTTGAAAATAGTCTTTGAAAAAAAAATCTGTTAATAATATTATATTATGGGTAGGTACTTTGTCGCTTATTTATTGTTATCAAGTTTAATTTGTACAACTCAACCGTCAAACAGTTTGATATTGCCTTAATAAGGCGAAACAGCTGTCACCCTTAATAATAATTACAAAGAAGAACTTTTTTACTACTAAAACTCTCCACACAAACACTTTCCATTTCGAAAATGATGACACTTAAATTCCATCAAATTGAAGAGTTCTTCAAACCTGGGCTAGAGACAAGAGTCACAACAGAAATTAGTATTTTTTTATAAATAATAGGATTCATATTGCTTACGATGATTTAAACAAATCGTGATGTAGGTAGGTACCTATTATGCAAATATTTTTATAACTCAACAGTAATACTTACATTTATCAACTGGATGAAGAGTTTTTTTGTGAGGATTGAAAAAAAATTCGCCTTCGACGCCAACTACAATGTGTTCCAGTACGTAAACATTATTTTTACTGGTATTAATGTCTAATAACATTTCTAGGTTACCGCGAAGCCGGTTTGTCACCACGTCACTAAAATTAGCCGTATTTTGGTGAAAAAATACTATGTCTTTTTAGGTTTGCTCCCACAAAAGCAAGAAAGTCGTTCCCATTGCGTGACATTACTTCAAGTTCCGTCTTAGATTGATACCTAGTTACCTACCTACTGTAATAATTATTAATCCTTTAAAATAATCTGTTATCCTAATATCTACACTCCACTATCTACTAGCCAATTTATCTCTGGAATCTGTGGAATTTGACACTATTTTTAATTTGGACCTAACCTAGAAAAGAATTCCTGCAACACTTTTAAAATGTAACATATTATACCGCCTCGTAAATCCCAAGGGGGCGGGTAAATGTGAAATCTATGCAGTAAATTAGTCAGGAACACGGGTTTTCTGTAATAAAACTGAAAAACAAATACAAAGTTTACCCTCTTAGCATGCCGAACAAGAAAAAATACGTCATGAATAGTAACTGGTATTGTTATTACTCAAAGCCTTTGTTAAAATGTGTTCGGGAGTAACTTATCACCTGTTTTTAGTGTTTAGGCAACTTTAATGACTGGACTTATGTGCTTAGTGTCATTTTGGAGACTTTATGTCCTAATAAGTCTTTGCAGAGTTAATTAGGTAGTAATGTGATGTGTGACTAAGAAGTGAGGAGTGTCAGATAATGGACAGGACCACCATTAAGACGATAAAAAACATCCTAAACAATTGAATACCGGAAACTTAAAAGGCTATAAGTGCCAAAAACACCTATAACGATTTTATTTAAGAAATGGATAGCATGTGCCAAGGCCAATGTCCTACAGAAGGGTACAAGTGCAACAGATAACGTAAATAATTCTAAAAAAAATTGGAAGATGGCGTTGGTTGTAAGTACCGAACGTCATTTCCCCTTTAAAAGGGTCCAAGTGCCATCGCCAGTCAGACGCGTTAGTATCAAAATGGGTGACAACAAGCCGGTTTCTGCGCAAGGCGGTGGCATAAAAAGGCGTCAAAATGGTGAAAAAAGTGTTCAAGTGGCCAGAAAGAAGTTGAAGGATTCTGGACAAGAATATACTTCATCAAGTAGAAAGTTGATTCCTGCAAAACGACCGCCAAATCAAGAGGTTAGTACGTTGTTTTAATCTCCAACGGTTTTCTATGCTAGGTGACCAATCACTCTATAAGCGCTAGTGATGTGCTGACCTGTAATTTTTTGTCAATACCTATAAATTTACATGGAATATTAAAAAAATGTGTTATTAACTCATTATTTATAATAATACTATCCAAATTATGGATAGCACTGGCGTAAGATTTTGTTAAAGGGAATGCTTTGGTATTTTATCTGTTTTGCTTTCATTTACGTAATTTTTTTTTTTCAAGTGTATCTGCAAATGCCGCTACAAATGCAAAGAAATAGCTGCCGACCAAAAGCTGTCATTGTTCACGGATTTTTATGGCTTGTCGAATAATGAAAAGCAATCTTCTTTTCTCATGGGGCTTATTCAACTGACGGAAATTAAAAGGAGAAGGCACGGAACCTATGAATCTCCTGCATTAAGTAAGCGACAGTGCACGGCATATTACATGCTTCCAGATGGCAAGGGAAATGTTGTCAGCGTGTGCAAAGCAACATTCATGAATATTTTTTCCCTTTCTCCGAAAAAGATTCAGGTTCTCATTAATAAAAAAAAACAAGGCCACACAACATTTACGGAATCAAGGGGAAATATTAGTAAAAAAAAACGAATATATACCAATGAAGATGAGGATGACATTAAAAAACATGTAAATATGTTTCCCAGACTTGTAAGCCATTACGGTCGTGCAAGATCAGAGAAAGAGTATCTAAGTCCTGATCTTAATAAACATCGGCTGTTCAAATCATTTCAAGCATCATTCCCGCAGTCAAAAGTTGCCTATAAATTCTATTCAAAAATTTTTGAGAAGGAATTTCCAAGCTTAAAATTTGGCCAGAAACGAACTGATACGTGTGCAACTTGTGACCTCTATGTTGCTAAAATAAATGCTGATCCTTCGAATAAAGCAACATTTAAAAACCAACTGGAGCTTCACCATCGAAAAGCCGAAAAAGCTACAAAACAGATGTCACTTGACATTAAAAAATCTCAAATTCCGAGTAGCAATACATGCACTGCCGCCATGGACTTGCAACAGGTTTTATTGACGCCATCTTTAACGCATGGGCCCATGTATTACTCTCGACAATTGTCAAATTTTAACTTGGGTGTGCACATTGAAAATACTGGTGATGGGTATATGCACATGTGGCATGAAGCCATCAGGAAGAGGGGGAAATGAGATAGCATCATGCATTTATAAAAAATTTTCCAATAACTTCTTACGAAAGGAAAATCTAATCATGTGGAGTGATAATTGCAGTGGGCAAAATAAAAATAAAATGATGATATTCTTATGGGCCTATCTTGTATATAAAGGAGTTTTTAATACGATAGAACATAAATTTTTAATGAGCGGGCACTCATTCCTCAGCTGCGACAGAGACTTTGTTCTAATTGAAAAAAGGAAATGAGTGACAAATTCCATGGTTCCTGCAGATCTTATAGATATGGTGCAAAGTACTCGTCACAAGCAGCCTTTCCACGTCATTTCAATTAAAACAGATGATTTCTTGGATTTCAAATTGGCCGCCGAAACATGTTTTAAACACCACCACCATGCAGCTAACGAAGGCTCATCGCTTGAAATTTGTAAGCGACAACCCTTTTGTTGTCAAAATAAAGGAGACGCACAACACTTTGGAGCCCTGGAAAATCGTAAAATTATTGAAAAAAAACAAAAAATTATCCGATTTAAATAACTATTCCATACCAGTGCTGATTTGCAGAAGCAGAATAACGGAAGAAAAGAAAAAAGACCTAACCAATTTAATTCCTTACTTACACGCGCAGGAACACAAAAATTTTTACAACAACATTTTATAATTTTTATGTCTTATAAATTGATTTTCATACCTTGCTTGTATGCGCAGGAACACAAAAATGTGTACAACATTTTATTATTTTTATGTCTATTGAAATTATATCTTACTTGCAAGCGCAGGAGCACAAAAAAATTCACAACATTCTATATTTTTTATGTCTTTTATATCTAATTTAATGCTTAACAAGAGCATACATACAATTTTTTTTTAACATTTCGTAATATTTATTTTTTTATTCATGTTAAACATCATCCCATTGGGATGATCCCATCCCTATTGGAGATGGATAAAGCAGTTGGTATATTGTTTTATTGTCACTGTGGCACTAAAGCCCTTTATTGCTTCAGAGAGCATGGCACTTGGGCCCTATTAAAGGAAACTACGCACGGCACATGAGACTTTCTCTAAAATGATTATTTTATTAGATTTTTTACTTACTTTAATATGTCTTTTCATAATATTTTTTTATCAACTGCATTAAGATTTGTTCATTTGTTGATTTCACACAAAAATAAAATAATGTTTTCTTTGAATTTTTGAGTGTATTTTTAAATTCCCGTCTACCTCCTTTTCTTGTCAATGGTACTTATACCCTTTAAGTTTCCGGTATTCAATTAACGTTTTAGGGAGTGAAATATGTTTTCGAATGATGGGCGTGTTTTAGTTAGGTAGGTTGTAGGTACCTACCTACATAACCAACTGCAAGCACATTTTTGTGATACCACACATAAATACAAACCGTGAGATTACAAGTAAATAAGACACCGAATGGCGCTATACAAATTATCAATTTACCATTATTATAGCGTAGTAATTACTATTCGGATCTGGTCTTTGATCGATAATAGAACTCGTATACCACTTATCAGAGAACTTATCTGCTTGCTCACTGTTATTGTCCCGACGTTGCCTGGACTTTTCGCATATTTTTAAAAAAATCAGATATAAGCTGTTATACTATTGTTTTTAACGTTAAATGTGCAAATTTTCATCAAGAGAATCAAAATTCTGCTTTAAGGGCCGGCAAAGGGGGTGGGGTGATATTTCGAAATCTTCTATAGACATTGACCTTCTTCCTGTTTTGAAGATCAAGTGTGCAAAATTTCATCAACCTCGGAATAAAACAGTAGATTTGTTCAAATAACAAACCTTCTCCGGGACACTTTTCTTTAATATAATATTATAATTATGCAATCATTGTAGATAGCCATATCTTTTTAATAGTGTGTAAAACAAGTTTCTTTGATGAAGACATTTTCTTATTAGACCTTTCCGAAATAGAAAGATAAATAAACGACCAATACCAAATAACTTTATCCGTAGTCGTCGCCATGACTTGTTCAAGATGCCACACGGCAGAACAGATGTTGTAGCACAACAAAGCATGACACGAGGAATGCTGCTGTTGAATAAAATTTCTGAAACGGTGAGTGTATTTAATTCCTCTTTAACAAATCGTTCAAGAATTCGCCTTACGACCTATTTGTATACTTGTCATCTCAGAGTGTCAGAATGAGATGATTGTACTGTAAATGGATTAATTATCTGTCGTACAATAATAAAAAAGTACAAACAAAAAAAACTCAAAACCATGTCTTGTAGGCATTTCTCCCTACATAATTCACCCCTGCTTAGGAGACAAAAAGAATTGGCTTCTTGCACGCAACGGTATGCAATGTAGGTACATATTTTCCTTGCGGAATTCCTTAGAGACCTATTGCTTGAATTTTCCAGTACCTAGACGGAACAGGCATGTGCAGTTCAGTGCGGTGCAATAGTTTGCATGTTCGTTTGCGCCCCTCGTACATCACTGACAGGAATCGCAGCGGCCTGTAATGTGAATATAATCGCGGTACTTGATCTTACATTACACACATGGACATGGTGAATACCAATTTGCTGATCGTTCAATTTCTATAAAGATCCTTCTAAATCACATCAATCGCACTAACGTACACCACATTTCATAACCTAACCCAACCCACCACTGTTGACAATAATAAAAATACTTTTTTTTTTTTTTTTTTTTTGTTATTTGTTTTTGTGGTATTATGCCGTGTTGCGCTAACTCCTTCTTTAGCCTAACTCCTTTTTTAGGCTAAAGAAGGAGTTAGCGCAACACGGCATAATAGCCCAAAAAAAAAACGTGAAAATCTTAAATCATATTTAATAAAAATACTGTTCAATAAATCCGAAATAAGTCTGTCTGTGATCGTAACTCTGGTTCAATGCACTACTATAATATTATATTTTGACAGAAAATCATTTTAATTGTCTTTTTCAAAATTTGAACTTATGTGTCAAGAATGCAAACTCTCACGTTGGTAGTATCTACGTAGTAGTTTTTTTTTTATATGTAAAAGGTTATGTAAAAGATTAGATAACCAATGTGTACGGCTGTTAAATTATTACTTAAGTACCCTATGTTTTGGAAAATGCCGAAAATCCGAAAAAAAATTATAAGAAATCAAAGATATCAACATACATTTTGACACCAATCGAAATTTCACAATTTTTCTGTGTTTTTTTCCTCTTTTGACAATGTAATACTTTTGATGTATTAATAACCCAATTAAAAATGATTTCATCAGAATGACATTTATTGGAGAATTCTACGAAGCTGATGAAGCATAAATATGAGTAAACTCCTATGTTTGATGGCGTTATACTAGTCCCAGAGAGTGGTCATACGTTAGTCATCGATGGCGTTAATATAATTATCTAATAAAAATACACGTTTTGCAAGTTATACTTTAAAATATTAAGACGAGTGTTTGCTTGCGCCCGTACGTTACGTTTATCATTAATTAACGAAAGTTATTCGATTGATATAGTTCCTATAATCCATTTACGGCATACCTAAACGAGATCGATTCGAAAAATACAAGATTACCCAAATTATTGGCAAATCATCTTCCAGATAAGGTCCAAATTCCATATAATAAACGGAAGGAAGACCATCACTCAGTCTGCCACCGAACACAGTTGGCGAGCAATAAACACCTATATGGCGGTGCCCGGTGACCGGTGGGTGCCACGGGGGCCCCGTGGTCAGCGGTAGGCCTAATTGCTCCAGTGATTATATCGTGTTTTAATGTGGTGGTTAATTCGTTAACGACAAGGGGGCACAGCCTCGGGCTGCAGGGCTCGCGTAAACGATGAAGAACGATAGTGCGATAAAAATAACTAACTATCCATCACACCCTGAAGGCTGGGTGAGCAGAGAAGACGGACTGCCACACAACTCTGTCTTACTACATTCATATGCATGGATTGTAACATACGATTTCTTCTGTGATTCAGACTCTTGATATGATCCCAACCAAATAGGTATTTTTTACATTAACTCAACACAGGAGACCATGAGTAAAATAATTTCCCTAAGAGCCTTTATCATATTTGGGTATGCTGTGAGGGGGGTCATTTTATTTATCCAAGAAGTGAGATAGAGGAAAAAATGTTCCTACGAGAAACCGATATCGCAATATAAATAGTTTTTTGGTTTTTAATTGTAGGAAATCGGACACTAAATTTGGGGTTTTCAAAATAAGTGATGTTAAGGGTGGGTATACCTTGCGTTATTACCTACTGTTAGGTTACAAAAACCTGCTTTCAATTTCTACGAGATACGAGTGGAAAAAAATTCAAGAATTCATTCACAATAATTATTACTGCCTGTTAGTTCACATCGCCATTGTTTTCGTGTCGTCCTGCGCGACCCTGAGTCCGAGCAGCTAGCAGCGAGACCAGGGACCACTTCGGCAGAAACAATCATCGGGGGCAATTACAGGCGAGGCTCGGGACGCTGCTCAGGACCCCACATCACTCTCTCTGCCCGCGCCGCCCGCCCGCCACTGCACGCAGGTCTAGTCACTTTGTGCGCATGGCGACTGTAGAGGGACAAGAACACTTATGAACTATTTTGACGTTATCTTTTTAAAATTGATTTAAATGTACCTACTCGGACCTACCTACTTGGACTACCCCCAAATGCTGCAATAGCTTCACCAAAACTAAACACAAAAACCACATTTAATTATATTATAAAAATAATAATAATATCCATCACGGGACGCATTAGGTACAGACGTGAAATATCTAAATTGATTTTTGTTGAATGAAGTGAAAATGTCAAAACGAACAATTTTTAAAATAAACACAAATTTAAAATTCGTCATCATTTAGGATAGATCCATTGCCAATTTGGTGAGAATAGAAGCAAATATACCGCACAGAGTTTTGGCCGCCTGGCGGAAAGAGCCGATGAATCACGGGGCTTGCCGAATGAAACGTCGTTCCGTGCAAGAGCGTCGACCTGCCTTTCCACGCTTGTTAATTAAGCGTCAGTTTTACCCCCTTGTAGTACGAGAGCCCACGACCAAAATTTTTGTCTCATAGCAATACGGCCAAAACCGCATCAAATCGATAGATACGATTATCCTGAACTCGAAAATACCAATATCAGACATTTTCCGCGTAGCGTTTGATCTGACCGAATTTTCAAAATTGTCAAAGAATTTTACCGAACTGCATCATAGCAATATGTCTGATTTGCAGACTGTAGTTGAATGATAGTTCTGAGATACCGGAAACATATTTTTCAGACGTTAGTGGTGTAGCGCAAACCCGTAAAATCACTTAAAAAAATTAAAAATGAGACAAAAAAAATGTCTCATAGCAATACGTCTGAAAATCTTTTTTATTAGTAAATTTTGGTTATTTGATGCGAACAAAACAATTTTCAGACGGAAATGTGAACGCATTAAATTTTGAGACCGTTTTGAAAATGTTAACAAATTTTACCGATCGGTATCATAGCAATATGTCTGAAAATTGTTGGACATGATAAAATAAGTTGTCCACATGTGCAAAAAATTTATATCAGACAAATTAAGTGTAGCACCTTCTCTATCAGACAACTTTTCGATACGTTTGGAGCAGCTGGCGAGTGAGCTGTATAATAGTAAGAAAGGGGCAGGAGCGTAACAAGCGCTGAGGCTGTTGAAATTAAATACTGATTGATTTGATAGTTTTGGTTTTATTTAAAGCACATTTGAGTAACTTTTACAAAAGAAATAAGTAATGACATCTGTCATCTGTCAAAGTACATATAATAGACAAGGGAGATTCTTGAATATCTATGAAGGCTGTAAATTTAAAAAAAAACATTTAACAGAGGCGTCGGCCAGGCGACTCCGAAACGTTATTTTCGTTTTTGGGAGTATATGCTACACTTAAAGTGTCTGAAAACAGGTTTTTGGTAATCATGGCAGCAATACGAAAAGTTGAAAAAAAAATTATCCGTATTGCTATGATACAGGTCGGCTAAATTTGTTGACATTTTCAAAAATGCGCTCAGGCTATATGCTAAGCGCAAAATGTCTGAAAACAAACTTTTTCGTAATACAAATATAAAATCTATGTACATTTTCACTATCAGACGTATTGCTATAATACCGACTGTCTTTTTTTTTTGACACAGCAGAAATGGCCTCCCACGCAGTTGCTACACTTTCGACCGTTACTACACACCTAGTCGGGTTCAGAATCATACAATCTAACGATTTTATAGGGTTTTTGCCGTATTGCTATGAGACATGGTTTTGGTCGTGGGCTCTCGTACTATTGGGCGCGGAAAGATGTTTCAGAATAGTCCCAACTGCTTCCAACCGTCTGGAGCCAGTGAGATTATGGCATCTAATCAAGTTATAATAAATTAGACATTCGTAAACTTGGATGTTCAAATGGCTAAAATAAAATTTAAATACAGTGTCCAGGGATAAAGTGCGCTAACTTTGGGGGCTGATTCTACATGCTGATAGAAGTAAAAAAGATAAAATAATATTAGAAATTTTTAAAAAAAGTCTCTATTATTTTTTCATCATCGGTTCATTTTGTTCGTGTGATCACTGCGGTTTGTATTGTATGAGATAAGTCATAAACAAAGATCAGATAATGACCGCAGCGCAGGATGAAGACTGCTGATGTAGGACTGGCGTCTCGGAGTTTCAACCTGTTTACTCTGTCAATCTTCAAGGTTGGGCTATTGGGCTATTCGCTGTTCGGCAGACTTGAGTGCTTTTGAGAATCCTAAGTTAATTTCAGACACGTTCAGATTTGGCTATTTAATTGGAATGCCTTTATTTTCTGATGATATTTTTATAAAGAAGTAAATTATCTTTCGAATGTTAGTAAACTAGAAAAATTACGACATCGTTCCAATGAAATTATATATATACAAGACACGTTATATTATTCATACTAATCAAAAAAAATGTAGCGCAGCTTATAAAAAGGATAGCTATTCAAAGAATATGTATGCACGAATGAAATAGCTATCTGAATGGCCCACTATAGTGTGTCCACTGGACCTAGTTCTCAGTCTTAGTAACGTATCGTCACTCTATTAATCCATATAAATAGTGGAGAGATTTTTGGTATATTATGCCGAGATTGCAAAATGTCTCGAATGATCGCACGCCATAATATGCCATTTTTATTCATAAATCCTATAGATTTAGGATAAACGGTAAAATATAGGTGTATTCAGTTCAGAAGTAGATAGGTATATATGTTTTTAAATGAAGGCGAGAAATTTCCAACTCGTGGTTATGCATATATCAAACATTTAAACGAAATGACCCCCAGATTCATAGTCCACCCCTCTAGCACGGAGACTGTCAAATAAATCTATTTTAAGACACTAAGCAAAAATAAACGAGTCATATTTTCCATAACAAAATGTCCACAATTTTGTACCTACAACGCTTCGTTCTGATCCAAACTCACCACGTGTTTCTGGTTCACGAATAAAAGTAATTATATTTGATGGGTCGCCATCGCTGTACCAGTGTACCACTATCAACTCTTGTCAGGTGGAGGCAGGTACCATCATTAGGTACTGTTGGATGATGTACCCACCGGCGGGTGTGGTGGAGGCAGAGCCATTACCTGTAATGCTACTATCTTATTTATTCGTTTATCAAAGTTTTTGTTATAATTAATATACTCCGTAATAAAGGTGTATCATTCTCAATTTGAGTCGGGTGCTTAATTCAGCCATCACGCGAACTGTCAGTACTGTGGACATTACGTCAGCTATTACCTATTATAAATAATTACATACATATTATAACATTTCACTTAATGGGTGGTTACTTACCTAGGTATGTGTTCTTTAAATAATATACATTTATTTTGAGCTTGCTATAATTGTTTCTTCTGTATTCGTTGCGAAGTCATCTTTCGTCCTGACGAAGGATATGTTGATCTGAAATCGATCGACAGTTTAAATGAATTATGGTTAAAACATTATAGAAAAATGACGGGATTTTATAATTATAGGACTAAGAAGATCAGCAAGATCATTGTATTTCAAAAATAAACATCGTCAATTTAAGACACAATATTTACATTTCGAATAAACACCGTTAACAAACAGGCATCTGTTAAAAATTTAAACAAAATAATACAGAATTTAATTAATTAAATAATTTTGGCTATGTACCTATGCTTAGAAAGCACTATCGCTTATTTGAATTGTTGCCACAATAAGTTCCAACTCTTAAAATCAAAGCATATCCAAGTTTTAGAGTTCATTGAACCGGAGTTACAGACAGAGTCACAACCGAAATTAGTATTTTGAATTATTATGGAAATCTATTATTATCAAAAGGCGTTCCACGAATTAATGAAGAAACATGACGCGGACGTATTCCATTGAAGGCGCAATATATCATTTATCGTTAGGATTTCGAAAGCGAATAGTTGATCGATTGTCTATAATTTATTACGCCAATTAAACATAGTATCGTAATAAACACATCAATTATATATTACTGTTGAGGAGACATATAATTAGTGAAGTGGGCTAAAATTTAACTCTGACAGAAGCGGTTAAATCCTTGGAGGTTAGTTAGATTTTTCAACCACTGTTTTTCTTCTTCAAATCTAATTCCCGGACGACTGGGAGTTCTAGTTGATCACATTTTTGATATCCTGCAAAGCATGTTTGATCTCATATCATGGTATATTTCGCAAATCCTTTCAAAAACTAACTAACTAACATGCCGTTTCATCGAAAAGGTAGTCAGAGAGGTTAGACAGCCAAACAACTCGGTTTCGGCACACACTCCTTGTCTCATTCACATTCATAAATTGTCTCATACATACTCTTCCGTTATTCCGACTTTTGACATGGCCTGACTCAAGTATCAGGTTCACTTGATTGTGCAACGTCTTCCTCGGGCGCCCTCGACTACTTCCATCATTCTCATTCGCGTCATATATTATCCTTTCCCTCGTTATTTCATTCATGCGTTCTACATGTCCAAACAATCTGAGCGCCCCTTTCTTAATCTTACGCATTCCGCTTACATACGCCTTGCATTCATTGTGAATTTCCACACTTTTCACTTAAAATATAATATCGGGAGGTTACTGCCAAAAGTTGGTTAGGTACTTTATTTATTTTTTATTTTTTGAGTTAGCGATGATTTTAATTTTTATGTATTATAATCTAAGTCTGGAATAAGTTTGGGTCCCCTCTCATTAACTTAATTTTCTTATAATTAATGGACAAAAAAAATATTGCATAAACACTGACAAAAATATGCACGTTTGTTTAATAAATTGTACCAAAAAGATTTTTTTTAATTAACATTAACATTATTTCCTAAAACCCTGATTTTATAATGAAGATAAAACTTTACAAATTAGTTTACCCCAAAACATGTTTTTTTAAGTTACCAACTTTTGTCAGTAACCCCGAGATATATTCTGTCATTTTGGAGCAAGTCAAAAAAGAACCTTCGTTCTGCCATAAAGTTCTGGTATTTTTTCATGTGCAAGTCCCTAGTTCCGTTTCAGTCCGCAGCAGCGACTAATGGCGTTATTTTCGCGCTCGCCGTAGTTTTATAATGCACACATAACATTACACATGGCGTTGCCCGCGCTACCTCGCCGCTATTATGGGTAACCATTTGTAACCCAGAAGTTATGGTAAACCGAATGGGGGAGAACAAGCAAGGGCGCGTGGTCACAATCAATGGAAAATTAGTTTCGCTTTTATTGGAGCGGTGATGCGTGAACAGTCCATGAAACAATGTTGCCTGAGCCATTATGTTCAATATTTCGACCTATTTGATCATTATTCGGTGTTGTTGAAATATTCGGAGACATACAGCTGTGTGGCACTCAATATTGGGTAGATGACCAGGATATTGCATTGGAAGAAAGTGAAGGAAGATGAACTGTTAAAATGATCAAAATCAGCCCCTCCGACCAGAGAAGTCTGATGAGTGCTCGTTGTTCCTCTTTTGTGTATACTGCTAGCGGAGCGGACTTGTTTACGCTGATAGCCGGAAGGCAAGAGACGCGACCAGGTTCACTTGATCGTGCAACGTCTTCCTCGGGCGTCCCCGACTTCCACCATTCACATTCTACGTCTAGTGATTTAGAATATGAATGAAGATTAATGAACTTATATACTCTTGGAGAGCTCTATAAACTCTATGAGCTACTAGAACTAGAGATACGAGCGTTTTGAGTTACGAGGTGCGGTGTTTTCCTTTATAATGTCTTTCCTTTAAGATATCACCAAGATATTGGAATATTCTTTCTTTGCTTTCGATGAAAACTTATAAATAATTTACATACCTACCCCGTTTATCCAACCACCAATCACCATTAAATAAGGCATCAAGGTACACAAAATGCAACACATTTTGATCCAATTTACATCTCACCTTCCATCCTATATCCTACCCCACCAGCTGTTGCCACGGTTAGAGGGGGTGGGGGGTGGGGGGTGTCTCCACTCCCTTCGGAGTCTAATAATGGTTGCCCAATCGATCAGGGCTAATTCTCTTTTTAGTAAATTTGATGAATTGGTTTAGGGCCCGGGCTGAGACTGCTGGGACTGCTGGGGCTGGAGGCCGAAAGCGTGAGAAACACGGGCCATTACAACCCCATAACGCCAAATTGTTTATTGGATTTTTACACGGGGTAGTGCCTCCGTTAAGGGGGGGACTCAAGGTATTGGAGCCTGATAATGGTGAAGGTAGACATTGATGTTTGTAGGCTGTTTTCTGTCAAATTAATGCGCTTTTAGCGGCCATTGACAATAATAATTTTGGCTGATGCATTGTGGTTATAACTATTCAATGAACGGTCTGTCACACATTGCTTTGGAAGATTTCATGTTTTGATTTAGAAAATTTAACATTTTTTAAGCTAAACGTATAATAAGCACTTAGTACTCACCTATTCTGTGTCCTGCCTACCTAGGATAGTAATGCAGGGGTAGGCAGAGAAGTTGGGTCGCCAAATAACTCTTTATCAAATTTATCGATTCATTTACATTCATACATACCATTCTGTCGAGTCTTGACATGGTCCGACTCAATTAATTGGTTCGCTTCATCGTGCCATGTCTTCCACAGGCGTCCCCGACTTTATTATACATTTGGTAGGGTGGGATAGCAGGCCCTTAACGAATAAATTAATAGTTTTTCTGGTAAAATTTAGTAAACTATGAATATATTCTACTTTTATTAAACCACGACTTCGTGACATTCGAAATATACTAACATTTTATCAGGAAACCTGTTCATTCAATAGTTAAGGGTCTGATTACCAAAAATTTAGAAATTCTTATTAAATTAGCAACATTCAATCAGTAATTTGTCTCCGTGTACGTCCCAAGAATTGTATCCGTAGGTACCTCTCTTGTTTAATAACCAAAATAATTACATTCGCATAATTAGATAATGTGTTCTCCTCAAACCCGGTCACTTGACCTCCATTGATTCATTAAAATGTCACTCGACATTGGCCGCATCGGGTGTCCTCATCTCTGGTTTCTCGGAGCATCCCCTCGCTAATCTCCCTCCACTCCCCCTGACTCCGCCACCCGCCGCCCCTGGGTCACCGACAAAGGGAAAATTGCCGGCGTAATTACGATACAGTGCTTAATTGACAGGCGACACCGCCAAATTCAGTGGCGGCACGCATCCAATTTATTCCATAAAAATACCACTACAAATTCTTTGAATCCGATGATAAAAAATAATTATAAAATGTTATCCACTAATAATACATACAATTTAACAATTATATTGAATCAGAACAATACCCACCTGTACTGTCTTCCGGTATTAGACGGTTACACCAGAAAACCACATGAAAGAGTCTTTTAAAATAATTAAAAACGGGATCGCAGGCCATTCAAATGAAGCAACAAGTTTCCTGATAAACTTTTAGTAAATTATGAATATATTATCATGATATGAAAATCCGAAAATTTTTGCATAGCAACAAGGCAAATCGATAAAACATTCTTAAAATGCTGTTTTCTTAATAAGGCCTGTTCATTTATCGTGAGGGCAAAAATCGTTTTCTCTCCGTGTACATACAAAAACAAACACTACTCCAAAATCTACATCTCTGCCTTGATGATGGACACGGCAGACACTGCAACACTGTTTGAAACGTTGTCTAAACAAGGAAAAAGGACAACACGGCATGACAACCCAAAAATTAATCACGATAAAAATAATAAACGTTTGAACCTGCTCCTTGAGGGCATTCAAAAGTAAATACCTAGATACATGTATTAATTAAACTCCACCTAATCGAAAATATTTAATATTTTGATCTCAATTTTAATGCGTTTAATTCCAAATTATACACTTCCCGAATGCAAACTACTAAAACACGAAATAATAAATATTTATAATTGATGCGCTCATTAAATCACTACTGTCAGTATAACTGGTGCGAGTAATGCAACACTGCTCAAAGTGTACTGGTTCCATGTACAATATATACGACGCTGAACAGAAAATTCCTAGAAGTGTAATTTACCGAAATTTCACAAAAAACCTTTCGTCCTTTAGACCACAGACAGACCAATAAAAGTGATTATCTGTTCCAGAAAGAATTTAGAAGGGTAGATATGTGAAATTTTTTCAAGATATTTTTCATTCTTAATTAATTTCTGTATGATTTTCACATCATAACCACTCGAGCGATGGGGTACTAATAAAGTAAATGCTTTGAGCGATGGAGGCATTATTCGGTTTTGTAGTCGGCAGCATTCACTAAAAAAAAACATTCCGAACAACAAATAAACTGCTTACTGTGGGTTTAAAGTCAATGGACCTATATTTCATTGTTGTTTCCATATTAATTTTAAGGTTTTATATTTGCCTGCGACACATTTCTATCTGTTTAAATCTTCAGTGGTTCTTTGGTATGACCAGTGAAATTGGATCACAATGGTCAGTCTGACCAAATATCTCCCTCGTGTATAGAAAATCAGACAATTAAAACTAATTACGTACCTTCTACAAATTATTCACACAATAACGTAATTTTTCACACCACGTCGTTATTGTGACTCATGACAGTTTATACATATAATTAAATTTAACAAACTACATAAATATTATATTACTATCGCAGAGTGCAGAGTAGTGAAATATCATGGGATATTATGTTAGTTAATCTAGAAAATCTTGAACGGAAAAAACTTACTGAAATAAAATATTACAAATTTATTAAGAATCTCTTCAAATTATTCGTAATACGGTTAAAAACGGGATTGCAGGCCTTTAACGAATGAAATACCAGTTTCCTAATAAACTTTCAGTAAAACACATCGGAACACGTGTTCTCAATAAATCAAATATTTTCACATTTTTCTTTGTATAATATCAGGTCAAACTCAGGTACATGAATACGAGTTCCGACATACTACTAAAAGTTTATTAGAAAACGGCCTGCAGTCCCATTTTTTTACAGGATTTTAATAAATCAGCAATATTAAATTTTCTCCGTGTGAAAATGGAAAAAGCAAAGATACTCGAAAAATTACGTAATCTGACTTTATACTTTGACTGTCTTACCCTAAAAAATTTAAACAAAATAAACGGATTCACTTTTAAAAGATAGAATAAAAATAATTTCCTGGTGAAAAAAAATATTTTATTAAGCGTAGGACAATCAGTTCCAATTTTGAAAATGATACTTAATTTCAAAACAAATCCGAGTTCGTTAAACCAGAGTTACACAGCAAACAGACACACAACAGAAATTAGTATGTTTGATAGTGTATAGGTAGGTTACCGCTTGTCTCGATTTGAAAAGATTATTTTTAAAGTGTTCATCATGATGCATTCTGCATCAGTTCTAATTTTGAATTTATTGAAAATCAATAAACTATCCAACAATTTATTTAAATGTATGGCAACACACAAACAACCCTAAAATCTTTAACTTATAAAATGCCATAATCCATTGTTGGTATATTTACGTATTTCAAATTTAGAATGATCCGCCGCTTATACATTCGTCACACTCCGCCCGCCGAAAGATCTTTCATCTACATTTCGTTATTATATTATTACGGCGAGCAAACAAATCTAATGCTTTTATTGTCTTTTCGTAATCGCTGTGAAGATTAGGTTCACTTTTTTGCTGGCGCGTTCAAAAAATGGGATATGCTTTTTGCTTACGCGTAGAAAAAATGGGATATCTTTTTCGGATCGGTCTCGTACCTGACAGATGTTTTAATATGCATGTTGTTTTGTTTTATCGTGTTGGTGGACAACATGATTTTATTGTTTCGGATTTATGAAAGCTTTGAGGATGGATCCATTTATTTTATTATTAATAAAATACGTGCATGTAGGTAACTAAATTATAATGGTTTTGTTAACAAGGCCAAAAATAAATATTTATATTATGATAAATTACTTGCCATATTATCGAATTTGTAGTGCTTTGAACAGTAGACATCGCGTCCAAAAAAGTTTGTCACTAAAATTCTCTTGTTTATTAAACTAAACCCAAAATTTCCTTAAGTAGGTTCGTAAATACGTACCAATTTGATAATAAAGCATATCGTGTGTAACATTTTTAAATTACAATTAAGAAATTTTACAATATGTCCAAAGAAACATTACTATCTCAATGATAATTATTTTTTAACTTTCTTCAGGCATGTAGGTAGCCAATTATTGAAAAAATGCAAATAATAAAGTCCAAATAAACACGACTATTTCACAGTCGAAAAATAATCTTTACTGAAACATTAAAACGGCTACCATCTTGAAATGGAAACGGAACGTAGGTACAAACAAATTTACAGATAGACGAAATGCAAAACGGTGGAGTTAAAACAGAACTTCGCGAATCTAAGTCTATTATGAAATAAAAGGACTTGAACATTGAATTAAACTATTACATATTACAAGTAGGTACTAATTTTAAACCAAATTTAATGAAGAATAAATTGTATTCTGATATTCATTTTTTAAATGAATGCCTTTTAAACAGTTATACAATCTAATTTAAACTAGCTTAATTTTTTTGTTAACCTTAGTGAATATTAATAACGTTTTTATAAAATTTTCAAGAGCAAAATCTTCTTATAATACACATTTTTTGACTTTTTGAGGCTTATTACGTCAAAAAATTATATAATAATAATAATAAGCCTCAAAAATTTCAAGACTTTTTGAGGCTTATTACGTCAAAATTTTCAATGATTATGCAATTTTTGTTTATGGTCAGATATAATAAATCTCTTCCGACAAATAGTTGAAATGTTGCTTGAAGTGGCTTTAGCTATGTTTATCTTAAGAGCTAGATTCTTCCCGGCGTTCCTCTTAACCCTTCCACCCCACACATTTTCTAATAACATTTTCAAAATAGGGAACAAATAAAAATAAAATACAAAGGGAGTCAGTAGGTACCTACCAACATAGAAATATCAATGTAAAAAGAATGGAATTTAATTCAATGAACAATATCAGTGTGGCGTTGTTCGAAATTCAAATGCACAATCCCGCGTATTTTCGTTTTGCCAGAGTGCAAAAAAATTGTCCAAGATGGCCGACAACGAATCGGAAGGTCGTTTGCGGTGATAAATTTAAATTGCAATTCCGAGAAGATGGCGTGATTTTTGGCCTCATTCGAAAGATCAAAGTCGACTATTCTCTAGGCAACTTTTATTTCTCTTGTATTGGTAAAACCGTTTAAAATAATTATGAAACAATTGGAATATTGTTGAATATACCATATTATTATAGACAATCGATGGTCAGACTGCAAATTTTATTTAGGAATTGAACCAATAGGCAAATTGTTTTAATAAGTATAATAATATCAAGTTTTTTTCCATGTTCTATATGTATAAAAAATGACGTTTTTTTGTTTGTTCCGTACGCAATCCTACACCGTTCATCCTAATTCGCTGAAAAGTTCAAAGTTTGTTCTTATTAGTGCGAGGAGTATTTTAAAAATAGTTGCAATGATATAAGAAGTCGGGGATGCTCAACCCGAGGAACGCCGGGTACGCGTCAATATTTTAAATTGAGAGAAATATTTGTAACGTCCATCCTATTTAACGATCAATATGAGCCTTGGAAATCGAACCTGAAAAATACAAAGATCAACAAGGCCATTGCTCACAAAACAAAATTCAAACGGTCTATGGCTGGGTTGTCAAACGCATCGGGTACCCAGCTTCCACCCAGGCGTCGTGGGCTCAATTCTTCTGCCCACTAAATCCTCCATCATCACACAAGCAACATCTTCTAATAATAATAATGGACTTTATTACGGAACATAGGGAGGTAAGTGCAATCTCACACATCCCATAGATAATGTAAAGTACACAGTTGAAGAGTAAAAAAAATGTATTAGTAATAAAAAAATATATAGCTGCTTTTGAAAAAACACGATTATGCAAGTACCGTAAAGATTCTCAACTGTTCCCGAGTGGAGCCAGTAAGACCGTGACATTCCCAATCGGCTACGAATCCGGAGGTCGCGGATTCAAATTTGTGTTATTACACAATTTATTCATTAAAACAAATACATATTATATTAGTTGCACGCTCCATAGTGGTAGATACTTCCAGTATCTCCCTGGTGAAAGACCACCATTCAGCGTCGAAACTTGCTTTAAATGGCGTTAACCGTATTTGGTGACCAGATCTGAATAGTCAGGTATCTACTTCATAATAATAACAATGATTTGATTATTTGTATAGCGCCGTTTTCGTGAGAAGGGCGTATAACAACTTATAACTTATTACTTTTGGCTTATAACTAAGTTTCATAGATATAGACTTATAACTAAAATTAATGCCGAGTGATTTATAACTAAAACTTTTAACTAATGACTTCAACTATAAATGTTTTTTACGATCAAGTGGGTATTTAAACAATACCGCTATAATACGACTTACAACTACGGCTTAAACTAGCGATTTACAACTAACATACATATTTACATTTAAAAATACAGGTTATGATTTCTGCCCGTGGTGTCAGTGGTAAGGTATAAAAAATTACAAAAATAGTTTACGCGTAATAAACAGTTATTACATTAAAGTGAAAAAAAACCACCTTTCGCTCCCCTCGCTACTACTTTCAGCTTCACAACATAACCCAATTGCGGATGCAATAGTCTCACTGGCTCCGGACGGTTGGGAGCAGTTAAGATTCCTGTGCCGTAATCACATAAAAAAATCTATTAATATTAATTATTATTAAGTCGGTTTTGTTACTCATCAGTTTAAGTGCTGCTTCATTCATACGTCACAAGTCAGAAGAAGGGAGAAACGGCGGTCTCCTCAGTGGTTCATAATGAGGGTCGGGCAGACCGCGGTCCCTGCTTGATTACCGCTTAGCATTGCACCTCTTCCCGGATTTTTGATGATTCGACTTTTTGTCGGGGGAAAAGCCATCACAGAGTAATGGAAAGTGGCGCCGGGTTGGCGGCCGCTCCTGGAACACGCACCCAACAAACACACAACTGGAGGGAATAAGGGGTTATTTTTGTCACCTAGAAAATCACTCAAAAAGAGTTTCCAAAATTTTTAACACCACTTTCACTTATATAAGCAGAGTTTCCAGTGTTATTATCACGATTGTCATGTTTTAAATAATAATATTACACTTGTTGGTAGTAACTATCCGGTTTCGCCAAAGTTTCAAATACCAAGTTTAAACAGTAACTCAGATTATGTTACCAAGTTCTCCAATAATTGAAATCACGTTTGTGAACTTAAAATAGTTGCTTTGGTCTATGCACACCAATCTAAAAACGCTATGAATATTTTATGACGCTGGAGCTCAACATTCAATAGTATTTTCTATTGCAGAACAAACAAACCGATTTTCAGCATTATAGTAAATTAAAAATATGTTTGTGCTTTTGATTTCACTAGGTAACATAATCTGACCTAACCTAACCTAACCTAAACCTAGGTAAATATTTTAGATAATATTTTTATAAATCGTCATTCAAAGTTTAAAAGCTATTCAATGTGCAATTTAATTTAACTCCATCAATGTCTCATTTAATCCATGACCTATCTAAAAGCTTTCTGACCTACCTTTGACCTCCAGTCAATACTCAGCTGCACGATTATTCGCAATCATCAACAAGGTATTCTGGTACCTATTTATAAAATTACAAAACATAATTTACCGCCCATAGTATAATCTGCTTTTCCTTTCCTAAACACGTTCATTAAATTACATAAATATGTGAATTAATACCTATGCCTGCAATAAAAATAGCATTTCCAATTACCTGTGTTCTAAATTATGTAACTTTATCTAATTTCCTCTTATAAACAATAAACAGTGTTAATCTCAAATGACCTCCAGGTAAGTATGGTCTAACTTTTAATTACGTAATTGATTTACTCCAACCAGTGATTTCTGACATTATTTGCAGTAAGTAATGTAAACAAAATTTTGTTGTGTTTTGATTTTTTTTTTTTTTTAAATTCTAACTAAAAACAAAATTCTTCCACGTGTCATTACTGATCACTTAGCCAAGTAACCGCCAAACCCTTCACACCCCAAACTAACTGTCCAATACCTAATTTTTTATCAATGTTTTAAGTAAAACGTAAAATTTCACTGAATAAAGAAAAAAATTTCATTTCCTTTTTACTCCAAATAATGACAGAAGTCATTGGTTAAAGTCAGTATAGTACGTCATTATAGCATATTAGAACGCAGTATCACGTTCATCGGTCAAATGCATTTTAAATATAGTTGTGTATTATTGACCGACAAACAGGTGGAAGTAATCTGTTAACAATAATTTGTTATAATGGTTTGTTTAGTTCATAGCTAATAATAAGATTTTAGAAATACATTATTTAGATATTCGTATATTGCCCTTGAAGTGATTTTTCACAAAAAAACGGCGCTATACAAATCATCAAAATATTATTACTATACACCGGAACCAATGTAAATATTTGTGTAAGCTCGACAGCGAACAAATAACATTTGTAAAAATAAGCAATAAAATATGTATGTTGTAAAAATGTATTCTGACCGTTGCTCCCCCCAGGGTTAAAGTCACAATCCATCAAGTCAAAACCAACACGTTATTTAAATGACCCACACAGAAAAGTTCCGACTTATGTAAGGAATTACCCGGAAGGTTTGGGAATGAACTGCCACTGTTCACGAGGGGCCGTGTCACTATTGATTACATTATTAAATTGGGGTCCGGACAAGACATTAGGAGTACCTAAGCCCGCGAGCTAAAATGGAGAACTTGTTTCTTAGAGGACAACTGAAATACGAATCACGAATCGAGCGATTAAAACATAACACCCTTCCGACATTCCAAGATCAGTTGCCTTAAGATAAAATATTACAATTTTTAACCGATCTTCTATCAAAATTATTTGAAAGAACTCTCCATTCAAAAACAAAGTTATCAGATTTACGCCTTCAAATTATTCTAAAGACGGGTTGTTTATCAGAATTTGAACAATTCGTCAAATTTCAAAGTTGATTTTCATGTTCTGTGAAGGTTCTATTCATGTTTTGTTGTGATTTCAGTTGTTTGAAGCAAATGGCCAATAATGATATAATATATTTAAATTTGATGAATTGTTCAAATTCTGTGAAATAAACCGTCCTAAGAGTTACTCCCCTGTTTAAGTTCTATAGTATTTTATACACTTATTGAATATTTGAAAATTTTTCAACAAATACATAATATGTGACATTTTATTTGTAACTGTTAAGTTGGGTGGTACAGTACAGACAACTAGAAATTAGAATATTATTTAATTTTATTCAATATTATTAACGTTTCTTTCATCTCTTTCGAAGTACGTGGAGTAGTTACCTAAGTATGTACATCCTTTCAAAATTATTCGAATCAACTTCAAATTAACTTATTTTCAAATATTTATGTATATTTAAAATTATGTTGAAGTTGGTTCAGATTTCGTTCAAATACATTCTATAAAATTACCTGTTCGATTTAATTTAATTATTCGTATCGACCTTTCGATCGATTATAATCTGTTACACTATAGCTCAGCAAAAACCATTTAATTTTAAACATCGATGAGTGATTTCATTTTCTAAGAATTAATGAATATTAATCGACATTAGAAATCGATGAATCTTCAGGTGTAGCCATTATAAAATTCGTCATATTAAGAGGAATAAATGAACGGCCTTTTTTAATACAAAGCTTAATATGAGATTTGAGGCCAAAATACTGAATCAAACAGAATTTTTTAAATCAAAGAGAATAGCAATAGGATGTGTGTTTCAAATTATAAAATAATAGGGGCCATTAAATTATTCAATTTTTATTGATTTTAGAGGAAACTTTGGCAATTTTATTTGTGAGTTAATGGTAATTATTATTATTATTTAAAATTGGGCTGACTACTATAACATATGAAATATTAAATAAATTGGTACATAAATTAAAATTTCCACAAAAACTCGTTTTTCTACCAACTAACTATCTAACCATCACTTCATTTTCCCCGCAGGAGTAGGCAGAGAGGACGGACCGCCAAACAACTCGGTCTTGGCACACACTTCTTGCCTCATTCACATTCATACATACTCTTATATTATTCTGACTTTTGACATGGCCCGACTCAAGTATCTGATTCACTTGGTCGTGGCATGTCTTCCTCGGGCGTCCCCGACTTCTGCTACCATTTACATTAGCATCATATATTTTTCTTAGACTCCTTTCTTCGCTCATTCACTCTACATGCCCAAACCATCTAAGCGTCCTACCATGTTTTAGTTATTTTTTTCCTTATTAGGCTGGGTACACGAGAAAAATGAGTATTGCTGATTTTTAAAATCCTGTAAGGAAGGCCATTTCCTTATAAAATATTAGTATATTCAGAATGTATTGGAACACTTGTTCATACAGCTGAGCTTATCATGAAAGAATATAGTGACGAAAGATATTAGTATTTTTATGAATACGTGTTCCAACATCCTCATACCACATTCGTGTTTTACTGACAGTTTGTTAGGAAATCTGACAATTTGGTCGTTAAAAGCCTGCAGTCCCACTTTTAACAGAAATTCGAATAATTTTGAATAAATTAACAATAGTTAGTTTTATCCATGTAGGTAGGTTTTTTTAAATAATTACTGTTAACTCACAAAATTTTGTCAAAGTTGCTTGTAAAATCGTGAAAAATCGTATTCTTCAATCATTTGAAATGTATATAAATAAAATAGCTCACATCCTTACAAGATATTTGCTACCTATTACCTACATATATTTTTATTTTTTAAAATATATTCATTTTGGTTTGGTATTTTGGCCTCAAACGAAAAATAATATTTTGTTTGAAAAAGGCCGCGTAGCCGTTCCTTTGGCTACCGCGAAAATCAATCGATTCTTGTAATACAACGAGGAAACCGCCCATTAAAGTTATAATTCTTTGAACAATCCTTACTGTGTTCATGCAAGGTGCACCTAAATCCTAAATGGATTTTTTTTCTGGAGAAATGGAGCAGGACCTAGAAATATTGATAATTGGAAAATACCGAAACGGAAAGGAGAACATTAAGGACCTCATTTTGTGGTCGGTGTCGAAATTTGTAATAACTGCGGCGAGACAGTGTTCAGGTGTATCAAAGATATTAGATGTTTACCTGGACTATCTATATCCAGTTTAGTTTAGGCAAAATGAGGTAGTAATATAATCTGCTCTTCAAAACGTTCTGGTACAAGGAGAAAACTTACTTAAATTTGCGAACCGAAACGCGAACCGAGCCACGAATTACGGGAAAGGAACGAATCAACTGCAAGCGGCGTTTCGCGCGATTTGCGGTTGCTTCGTTCCTTTCCGTTAAGTTGAAGTTCAGGTCGGCAGTTCGGCTCGCGTATGTATACGTAGCAGAATATTCTAAGATATATTAACTTTAAACTCGGTCTTCCAGTTCCATGATAATTCTTCAAAATGACAATTTAACCTAGTTTTTGTTTCATCACTTTTCATAAGTTTATAGTACTTTTTATAGGTGTGTTGAATTTTTATTTTTGATGAGTTACCTATCTGGTCAAAATTGTATTAAAAGCTTAAGCGGAAACGGTCTGCAATCTCGTTTTTAACTGGATTTTAATAAATCAGCAATACTGATTTTTCTCAATTGTTGTTAATTTGTTTAGTGGCCAAATTTGGTAACTTGGCTTAATCCATGTGTCTATCCATAAATATATAACCAGAAAGAGTGTAAAGGATGTTGGTTTGTTTTTTAAACAAATCAACAGTTTTGTTCAAATATCACCACCCCCTTTTCCCACCCCGTTAAGCAGAATTTTGATATTTCTTGATGAAATTTTGCACACTTAATGTAAAAAAATCAACCGGTTGATATTATGTACTTTTTTTAAAGTAAGAATGTAATATACAGTACTGAATGCTGGAAGTCGGTGACGTCCGAGGAAGATATGGAAATTTTTACCAATTCTTTCGAATAATTTTATTTAAAAAGACCCAGTGTCAGGTACACTAGAATTCACAACTTGTAAACTTTACTCAAAACCATTATAACCCCGAGCAACGCCGGGTACACGTCACGTAGATAGATACACCGAATAATCGAGGTTTGTTATTTCCTATAAAATATCGTTAAAAACTTTGCAGGTAACAGAATGATTTGCTCAATAAACTGTAATTCTATTTTTATCATTAGTTAGTCTGTTGCTCCTAGCGAAGGTCCTCGTCCACTATCCATCCTGCATTTAATTCGTCTATTACATAAGCCCTCGGGACTTCCGACCCTTGGGCCATCCCGCTATCCACATCTAGTCTGTCAGCTGATTGTGATCGTTATACTCGACACTTCTACGGTTTATTTCTCGTCAACTTAATGTTGAGGTCGTTACGGACGCACAAATGTTGTTACAGAATATTCACGTTTTTAAACGTACGTAGGTACCTACTTCATTAATGGTATTCTACACCTGTAGCGTTGTTAGGTGATACATACCTATATAATGACATCATTTGTATTACAGACTGACGGTGTTTGATGTTATGACAAAATCGATATATAATCCTTCCTTCAATAGTTAAAAAATCACTTTTAGTACGAGCGGGAAACTGGTTAATCTACATCACACGAGAACCTAAAAAAACTGAATTGATTTTTTTTACATTTTTTCATTTTTTCCTGCAAGTAAAGGGTTAAAAACGTTTGGAGTCGGGTCTACGCTACGGCGCATTTCAAAATACACAGCTATTAACTATTTTTTTTCGATTTCGAGCATAAAAATTCCAAATTCGAGCTCGATTTAATAAAAGCGAAAGCTCGAATAAAAAAAAATCACAAAATGGACTCCAAATGTGAAGTAGATTCACCCTTTTTCCGGTTGTAATACAAGTTTTAAACAACAAAAAACTTGTGTAAAAAAAGATTAATAAGTTTTTATACGCTTCATAGCTCATGCTATACCTACCGAAATGACGTTGTGTTCTAAAAATTGCCGAAAGAGACAAACTCTGTAATCTACCTAACGCTTTTGATATCTTAGAAACAGATATTCTGCCGTTAGGATGACATAAAACTGGTTCACTTATCTGTCGTTATGTAGACAGTGAGGTTATCTACCCGTCATAAAACTTGAAACAAAGTTACACAGCTACACAGGAGCTGAAGTAAATAGTAATATCGTCGTGTATTCTTGTCTCAGTCGGGGATGGCACCGTTTCATCCCCCTGAGATTCCAGCCCGCTGTAAGTAAGATTGTGACAATCGATACTGCAACACGGGGTTGTTCCGCCAATCAGGACTGGAGGCGTGTCCACCCCTCCCACCCCAACCCCTGCCAGCTGTCACGGATACACTGTACCGAGGGGTGACTGTTGGGGTGACACAGGGGTGCCGGTTGGGGGTGCCACGCAGACGCAATAACCGGGATTCCATCCACCCCTTGGCTCATTTGATTATTTACTCTGGAAGTTTTACCAGTTATTTTTGAAGGGAGATTTACACCTACAGTATAGAAGTGAATCAGTTTATTGTTTTATTGGCATTTGATCCAATTTTGAACTTCATTATAATACAGGGTTTTCCAATAAGAGGTGTTATTTTAAATAGCCCGCTCTTTCGGTAGGTTTTACTTTTGAAGCTGTAATTTTTTGACATTTGACAAGTAAAAACTACGCCATTAATACAAATGGAACGATACACGCTTCAACAACGCATTGAAATTATTAAAATTCAGTTGAGTGAATCTAATCCAAATCATCTTGAGTGATGAGGCCCATTTCCACCTTGGTGGCTTCGTCAACAAGCAAAATTGTCGCATCTGGGGCTCAGAAAACCCAAGAGTTATTGTTGAAAAGCCTCTTTATCCTCAACGTGTGACTGTTTGGTGCGGTTTATGGTCCGGCGGAGTCATTGGACCTTACTTTTTCGAAAATGAGGCTGGAGCAACAGTTACGGTGAATGGATTGCGCTATCGAGAGATGATTAATGATTTTTTATGGTCGGAATTGGATGGTATTGATCTGGACAACGTTTAATTTCAACAAAACGGCGCTACGTGCCACACAAGCAACGAAACCATTGATCTTTTACGCTTGAATATCAAAATAACACTACTTATTGGAAAACCCTGTATTATAATGAAGTTTTTTTTTCTATGTTCATCTCCATATTCAACCGAATTGTTACTTTTATGTTCTCATGCTATTATTTTCTTACTATTTTCTTTGCAGGTAGGTACACTTTTTTTTAACCTCTGACTCAAAATCAAATGCGTAGACCACTACTCTACGGAGTCCATCAGTTAATGTTTAGTAATATTTATTTAAAATGCGTATCATTAGTTAATGTTTTTATTGTGTAATAGTCTTCCTTCTTTACTCTTTATAACACGCTGAGTGACGTTATCTTATTTCAGTAAATTATTCACCCGCCTGGGGAGTAGAATAACTAAATCGGCGTCAAAATAATATTAATTAAACCTTCCAACGAGATGTCCGGCCCAAAATATTAATTTATTTATTATTCGTTTGTAAATTAATTTCATTGAGAAGTGAAATAGCTTCTGTGCGCGTACAAGTTGCCTAATTGTACCTTCACTATTTTATAGACTGCCATCGAAATGAAGAAAGCAAGCATGTTCATTACATTGATTCGTAAATGACAATATTTTTTATCTGTAAAATAAAACAGATAAATCATCACAATGATAATTCATCACATCTTTAAAAAGTTATATAAAGTCATGGAAAGTGATGAAACAAAAACTTTATTTTACCGAGTTTGTAGGTTAGGTTAGGTTAGGTTACGTTATTTTTTTCATATTTTTAATGACTTTATATCACTTTTTAAAGATGTGTTGAATTGTCACTGTGTTGAGTTATCATGGAACCCGTCTATCCATATTTAAACCACTGACAAAGTTTTTCACATTTTTCAAAAACCAACGAAACTAAATTAACAAACACCACGCAGCGACATCTTGGCGCACTCCCTTTGCTTCATTTTACATTCATACATTATTTAAACTTTAACTAAATACAGAACTTCCCACAGAAGCAACAAAACTACTTATCAACTCTTACGTAGTCTCACTTCTCGATTACTGCAACGGTATTTATGCCAGCCTTCCAAAATATCAAATTGACAAACTTCAATCAGTGTTTAATGCAGTAGTACGGCTCATAACCGGGGTTTCTAAATATTTGCACATTTCAACACTTTCGTAACCTTCACCTGTTGGTTCGATCATCTCCAGAAAAGTTTCCACAAAAAAACTCAACGCGTAAACACGCTACAAGGTTCACAGAAAACTTATTAATCCCAAAAGCAAACAAAACTATATTTCAAAAAGGACCACACTACATGACCATTAAAGTATATAACAACCTTCCACGTAGCATCAAACAAATAACCGAAATACTTAAATTTAAATCATCACCATAAACATTTCTTTTAAACAAATGTCACTACACCTTAAATGAATACCTTACATAAATTAAATACTTCTGTTTTTTTTTATTTTTTTATTTACATACATTTGTTAACATGTAATTGTTGGGTTATGTAATATGATGTGTATTTGTTGGGTTAGCTGGAAGAAATAGGATGTAACCTATGAGCTATACCCTTTGTACTCTGTATTTTTGTGCAATAAATATTTTTTTGAATTTTGAATTTAAATTTTGAAGAATTCATTAAAATGCAAACTTAAATTTCAAAGTTCTATTCAAGTTCTGTTATCATTTCACCATGAGCAAGTTGTTTCACAGTAGGTACTTGGGTAGCAAAAGTACAACTTTCATAGATCTTGAATTTAAACTTTTAAATTGAATAAAATCATCTATTATCTTGTTGAAAAGTTGTACAATAAGATGCTAGATATCCATTCTAGTATACTCAATTACGATGACTCTTACACAGTGTTCGTGTTAAATAAACCAAAAATAATGCTAAATAGTGTATAGTTTCAAACAGAAGCTAGACAAAAAACAAGATATTAATAATTGATTGTCACATAAATCTCAGCCCTGATAATGGAAAATACACGCTCGTATTTCAACTTGACGGTCATCAATAGCTATTTGGACAACCCTGGGAGAGGATTGTTCATAAATAACACTTCGGGGCTGGGCTGTTTAATTAATCTCATCTAAATATCGTCCAGGGATTCAACACCTTCAGACCACGCCTGTTTAAATTTAATACCCAAAATCCTACATTTTGTTAGAATTGTGGCTGGATGATATTAACATATTGACACATAATAACATGATTTTGCAATACTTCTTCCGGTATTCGTTCTTATCGGCGGTTGGCTACAATCTAACAGGATGCAGGCCGAATAATTTATTTCCGTTTTTTATACTAAACCAATACCAGGTAACTTGTAATAACCACTATATTAATTTAACTGATACATGATGACTTGTATACGCAGCGAAAACTAACGACTGCAGGCCGTTAACGAATGAATTGATAGGTTTCCTATTAAACTATTAGTAAAAGAGGAATGTATTATCCCAATGTCGAAACAAGTATTCATAAAAATCATAATATTTTTGCATTTCGGCATTATATATTATGAAGACAAATGCAGGTCGCAAACAAAAACAGCCTGTAATCCCGTTTTTTTAACCAGATTCTAATAAATCAGAAATACTATTGTTAATTTGTTATTGATAAACCGCAAATATTAGAAAATTATCCTGATGGAGGAAACTGTAAAGCTATTCGAAACGTTGATACAAGAGCATGGTTGAGAACAACATGTTTGAACATCTCAAAAAACAAGATGTGCACTGTATAGGTAGGTACAAGCTTTAGTTTCTGGTTTGCAACGGATAATTTCGAATACTTATGTCACCTTATTTCAATTTATTAGATATTGATTTGAAACATTCGTTTTACTTGATATTCACTCCGAACAGAAAAAAACGGTCATTACGAGCTGATTTTCGATGAATTCAACAAAATTACCTATAGTACAAGTTTTAATTTGTTATTTTCAACGGTATTGGCGAAGTATGAAGGTGTTACTTACCTATGGTCAGATCACGTGGGAGCCCCGGATCGTTGTCTGGTGTTTGTGAAAGGACAATAAGAACGTAACACAATTTAAGAAACGAACCAAAACATATTAAACGCAGACCGGTAGCTTTGAATATTAATAACGCCCTCAGGCCTGACCGGTACCTACCTACTACCTACCGCCTTTAGCCTATACTGCCTACTGTCTACTGCCCAGTCAGTACTGCGAAGGAGAGGAATTGCCTCACGCCGTGAGAAAGTCGCTCAGCTGGCATAAGGGTCATGCCTATTATTGGCAAGGATCATAAAAAAATAATACATATTTCTAATTTGATAAGAAATAGCACACATTTACCCATCATCTACACACTTTAACGTACTTTGAAATTGTTTCATTGAGTTTACGAAGGCATCACATGTACATGAATTATTATTATTCCTGTGTAAATTAGTCAACAATAATATTCAATGCCCGGAGTAGCTAAATAAGATTCAATTTAATATAGCTGCGCGCTCCATACGCTCTTCATTCCTATGCAAAGTGGATCAATGCAAAAAAATATACCTAAAAAATTCTCGCTCGAACAGACTATCTAATTTACAATAATATTATATCAAAAGTGGACATTTTCAATTGCGAGCTGAATAAATATAAATATCCATAAAATAGTGTTTTCTGACACGTCATGATTAACTTTTTAACTCTTATTAACAGTAAAAACCGTATATTTTTCTTTTGCCGAAACGTTAAATGTACCTTGGCTTATTGTCTGTAAGCACCGACAGTTTTTGGAATACCTGGTATCTTTCGATATAATTTTCACTTGGCTACACCAACAAAATTGAAGGGGGACCAATTTATTTTTTCTTCTCACAGAATTAGTAAATGGAGCACGCGTTGATTTGAACTATTTTCTTTTAAAATTAGATACCCACATTAAGTAAAGATTTTACAACAACAAGAAGATATCTAATATTGTCCAATCACATAATTTCTCATCGGTCAAACATTGACTTATAAATCTATTTTTTTATTTGAAATAATGTTGACATGGAACAACCAGCAGCCCTAGTGAAGGGTGATTTCACCTTTTATGATTAACGAACCAATCAGCGGAAGGATTTTGCCCGTTTCTGTCGGTAAAATGAATAACACAGGTGATTTCTAAATTGATCCACTTTATTTATTCATTTGTGAAATATAATCCAAAGAACCCTTTGATTTTCCTCAATTTATTATGTAGAAAATAATGATGATAACGAGAACGAGGTGTTAGGACGGTTTTAACAGCATATTTTTAAACAGAAGTTGAGTGTTCTTTTTTTGTTAACAATGAACAGTTTTGTTCATCAAATATGTTTTTGCAAATTGACATTTTGTAGATAGATATCACTGTTTCTTAGACGCATATATGTTTAATATCAGAGTCGTATGTCGTTCCTTTATACACATTTTACGGGAAAGCACGTATATGCTATTGATGGTTCCATGATTCCAACCAAAGATATTAGAAGAACGAGATATGCTATGTTGTCCGCCAGACCGTAGGCGGAGTACTACCTAATTAGGGTACTTTGAACGGTATCGGGACGTGTACGCACAGAAATCTGTTCTATGTATTAGTGCGGATACCTTAGCGTAAGCGAAGGTGTGCAGTAGTATTGGTGAACAAAACCGGCGACACTCGGCAAAGCAATTCCTCACAGTATGAACTGCTGATAGCACATCTCGTTCTTCTAATATCTTTGATTCCAACTCAACACAGTGACAATTCAAAACACATTTAAAAAGAGATATAAAATCATTAGAAACGATGAAAAAAAATAAAATTTATACCTAACCTAACCTACTTAAACCAGTTAATAAAGTTTTTATTTCATCACTTTCCATGACTTTATATAACTTTTTAGAGATGTGATGAATTATCATTTTGATGATTCATCCGGTTACCGCTATTGATTACCTATTCCTCTTTGAATGCTATGGCTTATATATGCCTGAAAACTTGTAATACTTCTGTCGTATTCGTTACCATGATTTTTTCAAGATACCGCACGGCAGAACAGATTTTATAGCACAGGAAGATGACAAGAGGAATGGTGCTATTGTATAAAATTTCTAAAACAGTGGATGTATATAATTACTCTTTAAATAATTTTAAAACTTTTTTGTATTACTATCTTCCCAAATGTTAAGAATGATAAAATCTATGATAATTAATCTGTCGTACAGTAAATTAAATAAATAAAAAAATAGCATATCCTCTCAACAAACCACTTTGTTAACGACATCTTCTAATTCAATTATAAAATCTAATAAATGATCGATCACTTGTTTCAAAATACCAAATAATTTTGGTATGATTTCAAGGCTATCGCAATGTAGAAGCATGGTTCATTAAAACTATCATTTACCTTTATAGTTCACCGTGTGAGAGGAAATACTGATTGGTAGTTTATACAAACCACAGAGTGAATAATCCAGTAGTATTAACAATATTAATTAAGAACCGACTTACTCATACTTGGTACATTTCTGAATCAATTGCATCACCAAGATAAATCCCGCACAGGTTTAATTACAGACCGACATAGTCTGGGATATAACTACAGATTTCTATAAAATCGATGTATGAAATTTCTAGACATTTATTATCAAACATACTAATTTCGGTTGTCCGTGATGTGCGTGATTCCTTCGTTAATATATTCACTTTCAATGAACTCAAATTTGCATTTTCAAAATTGGAGCGACTTTTGTGAGAAGCGATAAAGTAGGAAACTACCAATAAAATTATATTTTGAAATATATGTTTTTTTGTGTATAAAAATATAAATTATAATAATTCCGTGATTATTTAATTAGGTGAAAGTACAACATAAAGGAGTTAAGGCAAAGAGAATATCTCAGTGTTAATTATAGAATATATAAATAAACCGAAAATATTATCCAATTACCTAACCACCTACTAGCATATTATTTAAAAAATATATTTGTTGTAAGTTTATTTATTAATCTTCGTGTGTACCTACAACACTAGATATTACAATATTAAATTTAGCTGTTATCTTAACTATCCCGCAGCCAAGGGGGGGAGTAGGTAGTACCCAAAATTACTATCCTCCTTATATTAGCTTGAATACTTGATACATTATTTTAGTATTTTACGTATTTCTGCTCAAATACATACGTTACCATTAATAATTGACTGAATAATTGGAATTTCTATAGTTAAAAAGCCCATAAGACAGGAAAATGCATGGGGTCGTCGGAAGACCCACTTGGTTACAGACATTTAGTTTGGCATCTTGGCCTGTCAAGAGTTAATAATGTGTAGGCCTTTTGCAATGCGGCGTACTTCAAATGCATAAATACTTACGTAGATATTTATTTAGAAATAGGCGTTTTCTCCCACGTTTAAAGTGAAATATAAAAATTATTAATTTAAAACTTGCTTATAAAATATTATTTAAAGTGATATCATACAAGAAACCAAACAGCTTGAAGTCATTGAGAATGTGGCTTCTTCAAGGGGGAAGGTAATGATAGTGGAGAATGTAGAGAGAGAATGGAGGGAAAGTAAAGGTTTGGGAAATGCCAATGTTTATTTTATTTTTATTTTTAGTTTAAACAACGGACAGATGGCTAAGTGAAAAAATAACAAAGAATAAATACTAACCATCTAATAACGATGTACAATAATAAGAAAAAAACAATAACAGCCTTAAACGTGTTTTAAATTTAGCACCGCTAGCGAAATATAAATGGTTTTGTATAAAGTGTAATATTGCTAAAAATGGCTTACCCGAATAACCAGGTACTTGCAAGAGCTACCTTTGCTCTTTTATTATTTCCTAGCGTCTCAAACCATTCCTCGATCAGCCATATATATAAAGACTCCGAGCAGTAAGAATCTTATAATATTTTTTTTCTTTTATTATTATCTTTCGTATACGATATATAAATGGTTGTTGATCAGATGCGTTTAATTTTAAATACGTTAATTAGTAAGGCTGTCAGTGTGTACAACAACGAAAAAACAAAAGACAGTAAACTTTGGGTCAGGGGAAGTTAAGTGAAAACAAGAGATTCGAGAAAATTCGGGGGCAATCGTTAAATGTGTCCGAAATCTTGCCACTAGAGAGGATGCTATAATTTAGTCAACAAACTTGCGCAAGAGGTTAGGAGAAGGTTATGTTGATTCTTTGTAAAGGAATATGGAAAGTTTCGGAGTTTCTTAGTTTATCCCCCGTATCAAACCATTCACCGATCAGCCATATACTGAATAGCCACAATAATAAATACACCCCGCTTTCGTTCTTCCCCTAATTTCCCACCCTCACATTAAACCCCGACAACCTGTGCAACATTCACTAAATGAAATCTGTTATCTCGGGGCCATTAATTGACCGAACAGAAAGCACCCAGCATCCTGTTTCGCCAGTCATCCCTTATTATTTTAATGTGTAAATGACTTCTGTATTTGACTTGAGAGCGGCACCCTTTGTGCGGAGGCTGCGCTATGAATCGATTATTTTTTCTTTACCCGATCCGCGAGCCAAACGAGTTCTAAGGGTCTATACAAAACCAGCGACCGTTAAATTTTTAACTTGTTTAATTAACTAAAACTGATTTTATGGCCTCGCTATTGCTTTTTTGAAAATTTTTTTTCGATCAAATCGCTTTTAATCGTTGAAACAACGTTTTTAAATACACGTATTTATATCTTATTTTCGGTACTTCACTAATGAATGAATGCAAATCTTAAAAGCGGAAACTAACTCACTTCCAGACATCCGATCGAACTTAATCTCAGTAGATTTATTCGTTGTTGGTGCAAAGCATTTTTTCTGATATTGCATGACATTATTTAAAAATGACAGCAGTTATATACAAAATAAATGTTGGAGCTATCCATTTAGGATTTGGCTTAGGTGTCAGCGGTTTTGACTCTTAGCCGACTGAAGAGATGGGATGAACTAGATAGAAAATTGAAAATAGATGTATCTACTTATTATAGTAAAAAAACTAGGGTTTTACGGGTAATTTATTTATCCTTATTTTTGTTACCTGTGTTTAATTTTTTATTAGAAACAATGGATTTTTTTCTTAAAATATACATAATACCTACATCACTGGAAGCCAAAAATCTGATAAAAATTGTTTCCACAAGAAGAAACTTGTCAAATTATTCCTTTTCCTGTTAAAAACGGGACTGCAGGCTCTTAACGAATTGAACGAAGTTCCTTACAAAGTAACAGTTAAAAGCGAATGTTTTATGAGGATGGCGGAACACGTGTTCATACAAATACTGATATTGATATTGACATACTGACATTGTCACATTCCAACGTGATATGTATTAGGAAACGAACAAGTTTTCTTGATTTTATCAGAAAATTGGCATGCTATCACTTTTTTAACACAATCATTTTTCTCCGTTTATCGTTACACATATTTATAAACTTTAAAAAATAATATACTCGTTTACAATAATAAATAATATTGGCGCAGTCAAAACAAGAAATCTTACCAAGATTAGTAACCCCGATCAATTGGTTTGACACGTGCTCCCGCTCAGAATAGTTGTGCAGTTTCCGCATCCGGTCCAGCTCGAGTGTGGGCGGGGCTGGCTGAAGGCTTCCGGCTGTTCTCGGCCGCCCTCGGACCTCCCTCCCGCCCACTTTACCACCCCCTGTCCCCCTGTCCGCCCCCAGGTTGACCCGATAAACGACCAAGGCCATGAGTCTGAAATGAAGAAAAAAAATTAGCGTTCCCATCAGGCGATAATTTTGTTGACTGTTATATAATTAGTTATACACATTTACACAGCAAAATGGTGGATGAAAAATTCGACGAATTCTTTCAAACCCTCTCAAGAGAGTTTACAAGATTGTTTGTATATCATACATTTTAAATGTATCTTCGGTACTGTTAGAAAAAAAAGGTGTTGTTATGTAACCTGTAATGTTGTAATATTATGTACACGAATAAAATAATTACGTAAGTATCAAACAGGTTGAATAAATATTAAAATTCACATAAATAGTATTAATCATTTTGCTGATTTTCTCTTGTAATGCCCTTATATAGTATATATCAGATAAATATTCAGTTGAAATTGCAAGTACCTACCCACGCAATCTATCTGGATTTTATACGTCTAAAATTTATTGTCTTCCTTTCTGAATATTGATAATATCCTCAATTTAAGAAAGCGTCTAAAATTTAATGATGATAATTGTAATTTAGCCTCCAAGGCTACAATTGCAAAGACATCTAGTTAACCTCTATACAAGCTTAGGCCTAGTGAGGTTGATTTTCATGAGAAAAAATATTATTTATGTACATACAGTGAGAAGCAATAAATAAATATTATTTTTTAACGATTTTATCAACCACATATTTTATGGAACATTCTTTTTTATTTCAAATAAAAATACAATTTGTCCAAAGAAACGTTATCTTAATGACAATTCTTTTTTCAAATTTTCTTCAGGCAGGTGGGTAGGTACCATCATACTGAAAAAAATGCGAATTAGAAAGTTGAAATAAACACGACGATTTCACGTTTGAAAAAAGAATCTTTTCTTGACCATTAAAACGGGCACCATATTTAAAGAACGTTCTAACAAATTACAGATAGACGAAATGAAACGGTCTAATTAAACAGGACTTCGCTTCCATATCTGCAAATCAGGAAAAGTAGATTAACAGTTAGTAAACTGTTTTTTGGTAGCTAATGCAGCTAAGTAAAGACCTGCCTCTTTCGTCCGGTCCAACCTCACCTCGTTAAAATGATCAAAATTTAATTTATCACAAATTGTTTTCTTTAGAAAATAATGTGTTGTGGTGCCATCGGTAGTTATGGGTTGTTTCATTACCGTCGACCGCCTTTGACCAATTTCACAGTCTCATGTCGAAGGTTTGGCGCAAAGGGACACGCCGAAATTGCGCAAACTTCCTATTAATAATAACGAAATCAAATTACGCAGGGCCCATCCCATTAGGGCCGGGCCGGGCGCCCCGATCCCCGTCCTAGGGCCCGCAAATAATAAGCCCAGACGGCAATTTCCTGGGCCAGTCATCACGGGGTAATTATTCCCTTAATGCGGCTACCTGAACGGTGATGATCTGCAGTCCGTAGAGTGGACGATCTCTCTAAAAGTTCCGCCTACAGGACTCCTAATTGATGGCAAAACTGTACAGTACTTAATTAGATCATGTTCGCTCAAGTAGGTATATTTCACGAAGAGATACTTTTTATGGTATCTTAAATATTTACTATGAAACAGACATCTGTTGAAAAATAGGGGAAAAACAGAAAAAAATCCGCAAGCAAGCCTAATACAATTGATTTTGTTAATGTATAGGTTTTTACTGAAAATATTAATAAATCACTTATGTGCTAACTAACTAACTTTGTACAAACAACAAAATAATCGACGTTTTCCAATATCAAGGATAAACGTCAAATGAACAAATTTAAGAATACAAACAAGTACAGACAAGTACTTTTAGAAAAAAAATATAAGAATGAGCTGTGGTTAATTAGTTATATATTACGAAACGCCTTTGGAAGATCTTGAGCGGGTTTTAATGAACGGGTTTCAATGAGCGGATCATTCACGATGGACCCAGGACTAATTTTAACCCTAGTCAAATGTTACCACGGTCAACTTTAGCAGAATTATTGGTTTATACTAATCGATCTCCCTAACTAAATTAATTAAATAACAATGCACTTTACCTGCACATTAATATTTGCCTGTAAAAATTGAACATACACCTAATGTTTATTTGCTTTCTTGTATATCGCTTTGTTGTTTTTTCTAGATCCCTAACGATTTCCTGTCCGGTTGGCAAAACCTAATCGATTTTCAACCAAAGCGCCACAAAAACAGGCGAAACGCATTTTTTACAAACTCTGTGATGAGCTTTTGCAGTCGTTAACCTTCTCGAGGGAAGCTCGGCAAATCTTTTTAAATAACCGCTTAATTTTCATTGATCAACTGGCCCGCCTTTATTGTCTGTCGGTGTCCCTGGCCCTTCGGTCCCTTTAACAATAGATCTCCACGGTCCATTAAAGTCAGCATCCACAGAATCAACAATATCTTAAATATGGCAGACATAGCTAATAAGATAATAGGCAAACTTAATATCTGACACTTAAACTTTTCTAACACCAAATTGATATTTTTGGAAATGCTATTAAGGATCGTTTCATTTTGCAAGTAATCGTTTCATTCATAAAATTATAGAAAGGATCACAGGAAATCGAACTTGTGGTCAGCTGAGATCATTAATAAATAATACTAATAGCTTCCACTTATAACCCAAATCGTTCTTGAAATGATGCGTTTAAACTAACCATCCTCCTTTGTTTGTCCCCAGGAGCACCCCAGCCTGCGAGGGACGCCACTCGCGATGTTGGCGGCGCAGTGCAACAAGCTCTCCAGCAAGTCCCCCCCTCCACTGGCTGATGCCGCGGTAGGCAAGGGATTCCACCCCTGGAAGAAGAGCCCTCAGGGAGGCTCCCCTGGCCCGGGGTCCGGGGCCCGCACGGCGCCCCCCACCTCCTCCGCCCCCTGCTACTCCAGGCCGCCCGCCTCATGTGCCGCACCCTCCGCCACCACGTACGGCGGTGATATATACTTCCCCGGATCGGGGGGAGGTCCCGCAGACCATCAAGCTCTCCTAGGCAAAGTGGAACCTCACGGTCTAGGTTCCATGTACTCCAGACACCCTTACGAATCCTGGCCTTTCAATGCGGTTACAGGAGGAGGTCACCACGGAGTATTGAAGGGCGGAGACGTGAATGCCGGCGCCGGGTGGTGGGACGTGCACGGCGCGGCGGGAGGCTGGCTAGACGTGGGCGGCGCTGCCAACATGCACGCCGCCCAGATGGCCGCCAACTACGCCGCGGGGTCAGACTACTCATCTCTAGGACACTCTCTGTCCGGCAACACGGCCCATCACTTACTCTCCTCCGGCCAGCACCTCCTGCAGGACACTTACAAGTCCATGCTGCCTTCGCAGGGCTTCGGGCTGCACTCGTCAGGCCCCGCGCCGGCCCCCGCGCTGCCCCCCGCGCCCTCGCCCCGCTCGCAGCGCCGCTACACCGGGCGCGCCACGTGCGACTGCCCGAACTGCCAGGAGGCCGAGCGCCTGGGCCCGGCGGGGGTCCACCTGCGCAAGAAGAACATACACAGCTGTCACATACCAGGATGCGGTAAGGTGTATGGGAAAACGTCGCACTTGAAGGCGCATCTGAGGTGGCACACAGGCGAGCGCCCTTTCGTGTGCAATTGGCTGTTTTGCGGCAAGAGGTTCACCAGATCGGACGAACTGCAGCGGCACCTGCGCACGCACACGGGGGAGAAACGGTTCGCCTGCCCCGTGTGCAACAAGCGCTTCATGCGGTCCGACCACCTCGCCAAGCACGTCAAGACCCACAACGGGGGCGGCAGCAAGAAGGGCTCCAGCGAGTCGTGCAGCGACAGCGAGGAGAACAGCCAGGGGGAGATGGCGGGCAGCCCGGGCCCCGGGGGCCGCGGGGCGCGCTCGCCTCCCCTGGGCCTGGAGCTGTCTGGCCTGGGGGGCCTGGGGGCCCTGGACGTGAAGCCCCCGGGCCTGGCGTGAGCCCGGTGGGGGCCGGGCCTGCTCTACCCGCAGTACCGCCCCTAGCCGCCTACCAGTACTACGCCCAGCCCCCCCTGCCCTACCCGCAGCCGCCCTTCTACTATCCCTACTTGTAGACACGACAAACCAACCAACCAACAACCAACCGACCAACTGCTAACAAATATTTGTGATTATTAGTGTTTTTTATTTGTAAATATTGAAAACTTAACATATCAAATTCAAAATCTAGTGATTGACTATTCGTAAATACCTCTAGGCCGGAGTGATCCTGGTGCTCCCGGACACACCGGTGGGAGTTAGAAGTAAGGTGTTGGAGATGAGAGGTGACATGTAAGATATGCTAATTGTAAGTTCTAAGGAAGAGGGAAGATTAAGTTATTTAAACACGCCCTTATTGTACAATACGGGGCCTAACACGTACAATAAATAAACACTTAGTTTAAGTCAAATGCTACTTAACTCTGTTTGTAAATAAATCTATACAAATAAATGTATTTAAGGAAAAGCAAACAGCGATGGGATTCTGTGATTGAGTCTTTTGACAAGTCTTAGTTGGATCATCGACACTAATCCGGTTGTTAATAAATATTATTATTAATCATATTTTAATTTTCTATTCTAAATTTTATTAGTTTTGCAATGCTAAGCAAATCTGTAGATTATTGTACAATATTATATTAAATTTATAAAACGGTATGTCTGTAATACAAACATTATTTCTGTCTATAAACTTATAAGTACATATATAAAGAACAAAAAATAAATTGTATAATTTTACGCTTTTGTGAAAAAATCATTTATATTATTAAAAATGACATCTTTGAGAATAAATTGTTTTCTTCCACAATCCCTACTATTATTATTATTATGCATAGTTTATTGTTAATAAGAATTAATAAATCAATAAAAACTCTCCGAAATTTGTAAGAAGCAGAATTAACAAAAGAGAAGTTATTTAATTTACTAAATAATTTTAGGAAAAGTCACGGAAAGTCAGATATCAAAGAAGCAATGGTGAAAAGATTTTTTTAAATTACACATTTGCCACTTATATGCAAAATTATTTTATTAAAAAGACAAATATCTTAGTTTACATCACTTTACTGATGCATTTACTCCTGGTGCATTTACTCCAGTTGCATTTACTCCCAATGTATTTAATCCTGATGCATTTACTCCTGATGCATTTACTCCTAATGCATTTACTCCAGATGCATTTACTCCTGATTAAGCGAACATCGTTCGCGAAACATGTAGGCTGTTTATATAAAAAATAAAAAGATGTAAACTAAGTTATTTGTCTTTTTAATAAAATACATAATGGCATCATATAGTGATAACCGGCTAAGAGAACCAAAATTATTAGTATTTCAATACTAGTCCGTGAAAAATCTAGGGGATATTAATAATTTATCATAGGATTTGTGAAGCTGGAACTATTTGCCCCAGGACTGCCTTTCGAAACCAAATACGCGTTGTTATAATTATTAATACGTTGGAACAGTTGTAAAATGAAAATGCAAACAATAGAAAAAAATACGAGGAAGCAGAAAAAAATAGTGTAAACAAAAAAGTCTCACAAAGGCAAGGCCTGTGCGTGTATATTATAATAATTTTAATGATTTTTAAGATTTAAAAAATACACATCAAATATAAAAATGAATTTTATAATATAATCATATTTTTGTGTTGACAAATTAGGGATATCTAATAAATGTGATATCAACAGTAACGGAATATAATATAGGAACTTGCAGTGTTAGTGTCCTCTGCGTGCAAAGTAGGTACTATATTCTCCAAGCTGTTTCAAATAAAGGCGTGTGTATCTTAAGTGACCTGCTAGGTCAGTAAATAATTATACAGAACCTGGGAAGTCATATTTGAACAACGCCCTTGTGGAGATTTTTTATCAAAAAAACTGCTGAAAAGACCATAAAAAAATATATAAAAATTGCTAAGTTATCAAATAACCATATTTTTTTAATATTAGAGACCATCATAAATTTACCTTCCGAATGAACACGTTAGTAACTTGAAAAATTATGAAATCTTAAAAAAAATTTACAAAGAAATACACATCTGAAATACTTTTTAATTAATTGATTAATATAATACTTGTAGTACTCATGGATTATCTAAAGTGTTCCCACAATCAGTAAAAATTGAAAATTACATTTAGATTCAAAGCAATTCCAAGATTTTTAGTTCATTGACACGGAGTTACAGATATATTTTTATAGTTTTTTTAATAATAAAAATACAATAATTTTCTATTTATCGCTTGTTTGAATTCAAACAAATGGTTCCAATTTTTAAAATTTAAAAAAAAATTGAGTTCATTGAATGTGAATAATATCACGCATAGATAAACGAAATCAGTATTTATTTTTGGAATAATTTATGAGTAAAAACTCAAATTGGATTAGCTCAATTGGTAGAGGAGCACCCCGGCAAGGTGAAGGTCCTGGGTTCAAGCAAAACCTCCTAGATCACAAGGCCGGGACACTCATTCAAAGCAGCCTCATTACTTGTATGGGATTTTTAAAACATCTTTAAATGTTTTAGGTAATTTAAAAAATAAATAAAATTACATTTTTTGGAGGTTCCCACTTAGAAGGCTTTGGTTCAAGTACAAGATGCGACCATATATTTTTATAATTTTACTGTTTTAAAATTTAGTTTAAGAAATGCTAATAATGTCTTCAATAATTGAAAAGTAGTAGGTATTATTGATAAAGAGTTTGTTACATGGAGGGAAGTTGAAAATATATAGTTTATAAACTGATGACGGGATGACACTAACCAAGCAGGCCATTTTGTAGAGCAGTCGTCTGCTTAGCAGAAGATTAGTGGTGAGGCAGATTTTTGCATCAAAAAGAATATATTCATGGATATTTATATAAATTGGACGGCATGTATAATAATATCTTTCTACCCTTCCCTACCAATGTCAATGAAACAACACAGTAAAATATATGATCATACATCAGTATAAAGCACAATATCATTTTAAACATTTCATCTTATTGCTCAAAATAATCTTCAATACAACTTCACAAGCTTGTAGTTACTTTGAAGCAGTTGTAGGGTTCTGTCCTTCGATCATTAGGGTGTGTGTATGGCCGCTGGCCGCGGGTGGTCCACTGATTAAAACTAGAGACCATTTGTATGTAATCAAAGCGGGCGGTGCTCCTCCCCGCCCACCCCCACTGCTTCCTGCCACCCTGGTAGCCTGATAGATGCAGGAAATATTGTGGGAAGAAACTGTAAGTAGTTTGTGTGAGGATTTACTTCTATCCAGGATCAGCACATCTAGGTACTTCAATAAGAATCATGGTAAGTTAAAACAGGGTTTTCTGCAAGTTTAGAAGGTGTGTTCGTTATTAAGGCGAAGCTTAATGCTAAATCACTATTTTGATTAATCTTTATTACGAATTTGTGTACATTATGAAAACCAAAAAATATGCATTAGATAAATTAAAGGTTTTTCTATCGTTTGGTTTAAGTATAAAACAAATAAAACGATAAATTACTCAATAAAAAATATAAATGTTAACTACTAAAAAAAATATTTTTTCTATAGAAATGTATGAACGCGTAAAGGAAAAAAACTTTTAAAATACAGTATTATAGCTAACCATATCTGTGACAGTCTCACTTGATTAGCTTTTTTGCATTCTTATAAAATTCTTTACAAAATAAATAAAAACCAGTTTTGTGCTTGAAATCGAACGTTTCTAGACTCCGCTTGTCAAGCAATTTTCATGCTTATTACCTACAATATAAGGTATACCAAGAATATACACATTTTTTGCTTGTAGCTTCCTTTGAAAAGGTATGACAATAAAATAATCTAAAAACTCAGGAACGTATTTCTTGATGTGGATTAGGCATATGTATCTACATTGTAATTGGTACAAGCAGGACATATTGTAGGTACAAGGCAAATGAGGACTCAAGAGAGTAATCGTGTGTAATCAGATGTTATCTTTATTTTTGGAATAGTTATTCTAAAAGATTTGAATTTTTACTCATAAGTTTAGTAAGTAAAAACTCAAATTGTAATATTTAATTGTTGAAGAAAATATTATTAAACGAAAATTTGAAACAGAAAAATCAGAAAAGGATACGGTGACATCTAGGACTTTGGTCCTATGACCCTCGCCTTGCCGGGGCGCCGCTCTACCAACTGAACTAATGGGACCCTATCTCCTTCAGTCATATTTAACTGTATACTTCGAATAAGAACCACTAACATTATCTTCATTTTATTACCGCACATTTTGCAATTACACATATAAGCCAATAAAAATATACGGTGATAAAAAGAAGTATAACTCAAATAAATAAAATAAAGTCGGGATTTATTTCAGTGCAGAAATTCTTGGACTAACTACAATAGATGTACTCCTCACTGACCAGAATACTAATCGAGGGTAATAATTATATCGAGTCAGGCCACATCTTCAAATATAAGTAATGAATATTACAAAAGATTGTTTCTGGGGCAGTTTAATTATGTTTAAAAAAGCTATAATAATAATGGAGTTGTATTAAAATAATTTTATTTTTATCAACTATTCCCACGTAAAAAAACTTGAAATGGGTTAATAAATAAACACTTACTAAATTAAATCTTAAAGGTCATATTTTTTATATTGTTACCACAGTTTCCAGGGAACTAAGATAAAAAAAATCAGGACAGAAATCTAATTGTAAATCCACCCATGTAAAGTGAAACTTTTGAGACATCTGCCTACCAGATAGAGCTAAAGTAATTTCAAGCAACCTCGACGCCGATTGGTTTCGGAACAACCGTTCCTTCTGCAGTGCAAAATATATACCTACTGGGCAAAATTCAGGGCAAAAAATGAGTATATATTTTGCCCTGAGGAAGGGAAAAAAAGGAAGGGAATTATATAATAATCTAATATCTTCACGTTGACAAGCTGGATGAATTAAGAAAAAAAAAATACCTAGTATTAAAAAAAAAATTTTAGATATCCACCAAATAAACATAAACACAAACAACGGGTTCTTTAATCCCAGCCTGATTTATAAGTGGTTTAAAGGACTACATTTGGTCTTGATTAAAAAATGTTAAGTTAACAACATACAATAACGTTTTTCTACCCTCCATGGAGCTTGAAAACCCTCCCCTAAATCCCTCGTTGCAGAGAATGATAGCTCCACTCGCCCGCGCCGTACAGAGTGGTAACTACGGTGGGTGGCCGTCACCCTATCACCCTGTCACCCCGTCTCCCTGTCACCCCTGTGGCCCTGTTGGATAATATCCTAGATGCGGTATCGTGTAAGCCGGGGATGAAAGAGAATCATCCCTCGTAAAGGCAAATGTTTGCCCATTGATGTTGATGAAAGTTTTATTGTCACTTGAGGGAGGACATTGAAACCAGTTGCAATCAAATGGAAATTTGCGTTACTTTCATTTTATTTAAAAAGTAACAGACGTTGAAATTTTCAATTTACATAATTTAAACTTTATTTAAAAATATTTTACGCATTGGCTTCATTTTCAAGAATACTTACATGTACTTAAATATAAAAATGCTTTGGTGTGGTGGTTTTTGATCAACGTACGATTGCTGATTTCGAAGCATTCTACTTCCAAATTCGAAGTCTTATTGAACCTGCATTAGTACGTATTAATATACGGTAGTGTGGAATAGAAGGAAGAAGAAAGATAAGAGAAAAAGGTAGAGGAGAACCTGGCTATTCTGATCTGGTCACTAAAGATAGCTAAATCGTTATAAAGTAATATTGTGCACAGTTGAAATCTGATGGTGATCCCATGAATTTCACTTTATCGTTAATGAATGAATGCAAATTTGGAAGCGAAAATTAATCCAATTTCCGATATCCGATCGAGATGAAACTCGGCAGAAAGACTCGTTGTTGATGACAATGCATTCTTCTCACCTTTGGTGGCAATCACGCATACGCACGCGGACGTACACGCCTTTATCTGAAATCTGATTAAAATACGAAATAAATGTCGGTCCTACCCGGTCGGCATTTTGCAAGGTTGTCAACTCTAGTTCCTGGATAGGAAGATTTAATCCTCAGTAAAACCAAAAAAATCATCTTTAAAAAGACATTTAAAAATAAGGTATAAATACCAATTTTAATTTCTTAGATTAAATGAAATATGTTTTACCTATACCTAACTCAGAAGAAATAAATAGATTAAAAAAACTTTCCGAAACAGAGCAAATAACCAGTAAACAAGAAGGTGAATCAGGAAATTAACAAACATGACTTTTAGGAAATCATTGTACACGAAGATGAGATTTACGAACATGGTCGCTTCATTTAAGGCGAAGCTTAATGCCAAATCACTATTTTGATTCATCTTTATTACGAATTTGTGTACATTATGAAAACCAAAAAATACGCTTTAGATAAATTGAAGGTTTTTTCTATCGTTTGGTTTGAGTAGAATACAAATAAAACGATAAATTACTCAATAAAAAAATATAAATGCAAACCACTAAAAAAATATTTTTTCAATAGAAACGTATGAACGCATTATGGAAACAACTTTAAAAAATACAGTATTATAGCCAAGAATATCTGTGGCAGTTTCACTTGATTAACTTTTTTGATTTCTTATAAAATTATTTACAAAATAAATAACAACCAGTTTTTTGCCTGAAATGAACGTTTCTAGACTCCGTTTGTCAAGCGATTTTAATGCTTATTACCTACGATATAAAGTATACCAAGAATATACACATTTTTGGCTTGTAGCTTCCTCTTAAGCTGTCGGCTTGGAAATTTAAAACCCTCATTATAAAATCACAACTCAATGTTGAGACATATAAACTGATTGTAGTGCTACATAGCCAATGAATACACATTTTAGTTGTTATAAAAAAATTATTAATAAAAAATTATTCAAAAACTTTATAAGTACGCGATTTCTGTATATCGGTTCTTTTAAAATTGCTGTACTTAACACTTATCTAGGTCAACTTTGAATATTTCCTATTTATGTATATTGTTTATGGCTACTTAATAATCACAAATACAAATATATAATATTAGAAGACTTAATTTTGAATCATAAACAGCTATTCTAAGTTTGGTATGAAAAAATATTTTAAAGAATTTGTGTCAACTTGGGTTCGCGAAGTGTCAAAATTGAATTTACTAAATTGGGATATTAAATACTTTCACCACAAAAAATTGGTATATCTTTAGAAACATTTGTCCACTGTTTACAATTTCAGTAAGAATAATATCCATTCTTGCTTTATTTACTTCTATAAAACGTTTTATACAGACAGCCATTTATATGACATTTGACATTGTAAAAGACAGGTAGCAAAAAATTCCCACATTGATTAGATAAATATTGAATACAAACCACTTCACATGAGTTAAAAACAAGTTAGATAGATGGGCAATTCAATGACAAATGCACTGGTGTGTAAATATGTGTTAAAAATTAAATAAAACAATCGTTTGCATCATTTTGATAGCCGCGATCGAAAAAAACTTCAGTTCAGAAAGAATTATCTATGATTTCTGGAATAGTACACTTCAGGCTTTAAACGGCGAAATTTAGGGTAAATATTCGGAATCGCTGGACAAGGGTTATATGAAATATTTATATATAAAACCTTCTGATTTACCTTAATTTAGTATAAAAGGAATCTGACTGCATTTGGGATATTTTTAATTTTAGCATTTTAATTTTTAATTACGTAAATCGAAAATTCACTTTCGTTGTATGGGATGACAGCTGGAATGGTTTCTGTTGATAAAATTTTCTTTTGTTTGTATTCCTGATACGAATAGCTAGAATTTGAATCATTTCAGAATGCAAATTCTAGTTAGGTACTGTTTTGGCCAAACTCGAAAAATAAAATATTTTTATGTTACTTAAAAAACTTAAATTATTTATATTTAGGTATTATTATAATTATTGTTTTATTTAACCTAACCTATAATAATCAATCCTAAACTAAACTAACCTATATCCTAACCTAACCCAAAATAATCCAACCTAACCTAACCTATAATAATCCAACCTTACCTAACCTAACCTATATCCTAATAATAATCGAACCTAACCTATAATAATCGAACCTAACCTACAATTATCCAACCTAACCTAACCTAAATCCTAATAATAAACCGACCTAACCTATAATAATCCAACCTAACCTAACTTATAATAATCCAACCTAACCTAACCTATAATAATCCAACCTAACCTAACCTAAAATAATCCAACCTAACCTAACCTAACCTATAATAATCCAACCTAACCTAACCTATAATAATCCAACCTAACTTAACCTATAAATGTTGGGGAACCTTTAATAACGCCTGCTCGCGTCCCCTTTAGAGTTATATCCCAGTTTTCAAGTAGTTTGTGGGCTACGCTAGGTTTGTATAGACTGGTTTGTGATTTCATTCTACCTAATCCAACCTAACCTAACCTAACCTATATCCTAATAATAATCCAACCTAACCTATAATAATCGAACCTAACCTACAATATTCTAACCTAACCTATAATAATCCAACCTAACCTATATCCTAATAATAATCATACCTAACCTATAATAATCCAACATTACCTATAATATCCAATCTATCCTAACCTAAATCCTAATAATAAACCAAACTAACCTAAAATTATCCAACCTAACCTATAATAACATCACCTTTTTTAATTTTTCTATTTTATAAAACATACCTAAATATCTTTATTTTATTTTTCGAGTTTGGCTAAAATAGTACCTACCTAGTATTTGCACATGGTAAAAAATATAGCCACTCGTATCAGGAATACAAACAAAAGAAAATTTTATCAACAGAAACCATTCCAGCTGTCATCCCATACAACGAGAGTGAATTTTCGATTTACGTAATTAAAAATTAAAATGCTAAAATTAAAAATATCCCAAATGCAGTCAGATTCCTTTTATAGTAAATTAAGGTAAATCAGAAGGTTTTATATATAAATATTTCATATAACCCTTGTCCAGCGATTCCGAATAATTACCAAATTTAGACATCTATTGATAAAATAGTAAAGCATTATATCAGATTAAATCAATGATAACTTTTATACGTGGGAATATTTGAGAAAATTCAGATCCTAAGTGTTTTACAGAACGTAAATAAAAATGGCATGTTATGACGTGACGAATATGCCGAATATCACTCGAGTGGTTAATACTAACACAACAACCTATATAATCTGCCTCGAAACGTAAATCCGTAGTGATGGAGGACTGTGAGTATACTATTAGGTATTAGGTAGGTAAAAAAAATAAAAATAAATAATGTAAAAAATTGAACATGCTAGATTTATCTTTTGTACCCAGGTATGACCATATAAAACGCACATTAAAAACAAAAATATATCCGTACAGCTTAATTACCAATCAACTTGATGATACTTATTTAAAAATGATTATGAACAGTTTCAGATTACTTGTGTACATGTAGCCCATTCCCGTCCTAACGACCGCTTCCGATATTGAAGGAGATTTTTCAATTTATCCTTAACGACCTAAATATAAAATTACAGCGTGCTCTCGGATGGCACATTACGACTAACGATTAACAATTTCCCTGATGGAAACGCACGAAAACCTTTTAGCGACTAATTCGGCAATAAATTTTAAACTTCCGCCTCCCCCGGCCCACCCCATTGGGGATAGACCAAGCCACCCTCAATTCGTCCCCTAGCTTGATCTGGTGGCGAGGGGAGAATGAATGTGAAATAAACTACCCAGATTATTAATCAAAGCATCTTTATGGTCACAGTAGACACACAACAAACCACAAATCACAACCCCTGCGCACTCGTAAATAAGGCTCTTCTCAAATTATCATTAGTTTTCAGTTTGTAAGGAATATTTTACAAGTTGTGAGATCTAGAATATACTTCAGTATAAATACAAATGTTTATAATGTTGTGTATTCATTTGAAGTTCATAATTACCGTCGAGAGATTAATTACTAAGCAAAATATAATTATTATATTAGTCACTCATATTTACTTATGTAGAATTAGGCAGTAATAGATAGATGAACGATCTCAAAAAGGATATATCAGAACACTTTCGAGCATGTAAACTCGGATATTCTGACACATCGGCAATTGCCGACCATTTAATTGAAACCGGCCATTACTTTGGACTTATTTCTGAAGTCCTGGGAAGAGATCAAAATGCAAATAGCACGCCTAATTACGGAGGCAATTGAAATTCACAAAAACTACTTTAGTATTAATAATTAATAAAGACGACGGGGTTAAGCTCAGTAGTTCTTGGTATCCGGTAATTGACGGCTACACCAAAACTAAACGCAAAAAACCATTTAAAAGTATATGTATTACCAGCTCTTAGAGAATTGGAGTTGGCTACACGGTATCACATCTACATACCTAAGCACACACTTTACACAACAATCTTTACACATCTGCCCTGATGATGGATACTGCAATGCTCTCCGTAACGTTGGCTAAAGCAGGAGGTAGCGCAACACGGCATAAAACCCCAAAAATAAAACACTATAAAGTCTATATGTTTTTTTTTTCAAGTATTACAAAATAATTACAGCAGACTCCCGTTAAACCGCTAGATAGCAGTATTCCAAAAGGTTCAATAAAATTAATATATTTTTTTTTAAATTTAGGTTTGGTACATAATATATAAAATTATTTTTCTAATCATAGACATAAGAAATTTATGTATCTATACATATTTAATAAAAAAACATCAAAACTCAAAATAGAACCAAAAAATTTGATTTATTGGGATTTTCCTCTTTTTTATATTATTTATTTCTTAATTTATTATATTAATTCCTTTTTTTTAAACAATATTTTTTTTAATTAAAAAAAATACAGCGCTAGTACTATGGGTGCGTTTTGGTATACTTTTATGATTTATTTGAAGTAAAATAATAATATTATGTATGGTACAATAAAGTATATATACGAGAAAATCATAAAGAAGCAAAAGTATAAGTAGCTCACCTGACACTTTCAAAGTAGGTCATATCCTTGTTACGCAGTTTGAAGACCGCTGGTATATACCTTCAAAATTACCCAAATTAAATATAATTCAGAACACAAAAGTCTAATACTAATACTCCATATTCATTATTATATATCTGAAAGACTGTATAAAGAATATGATCGTATCAGATAAGTAAATACTATACTTTCAAAGCCAAATATCCTCCATAAAAATGTGAAACAATAACGCAGATTATCATAAAGACCCCTTATAAAAATCTAACGAGATTCATCTTTACTCCTAGAGTACGGAACACCCTACGGAATATTTATTCATTAAGTCCTTACGAACGATAGCAGAACGACTCGGTGGCGACAAATTCAATTAGATCCCTCGGTTTATAGTTTATGTTTATATGGGTTGTGTTTGGATACACTTGGGGGCTCGCTGAACTTTATCAAATCATCCCGCAAAGTATTAATAATGGACCAAGTGGATTCCAAGCCTTGTTGAGGGAGTTCTAATCTTATAATCACTTTACGGAGATAAGGGTGTGTTCTGTTGTATTATTTATGCTGGTAATTGATTTGATTCTTGTTGATACAATAGATAACATTGTTTAGAAGTTAAGCCACAAAATTTAAGTTATTATCCACGAGATAGTCAAAGAGTTCAAGTCCGAGTTCAAAGGTTCGAGTCCCACGTCAAATATATGTCGATTTCTTAGGTACCTAAGATTTAAGTGATGGAAGGAGAGGATGTTCTGGGAAAGAATCAGGTATGAAGGATGGGTAAGAATCTGGGGGTAAGTGTGTTTAGAAGTGACCTATGAATCCATCCTTCACACTTTTGCGAGAGGATGTGTCCAGAGAATCTGGGTCTCTCTCAACCAGGCTCTCCCGATCTGGCCACGCAACTGGTGGTCAGACGCATCCACCACCAAGATCTGGACAAACCTCACATCACAAATCCGGACACTACTGCTACATCACCAAACGTAATGGAACACTTGTGATGACCTATTGCAGAAGTGTTGGCTATCCAAAGAATGGTTCCCGGGGTCGGTAGTTCCAAAAACCGCCATGCTGGCGGTTTTTTTAATGCTGCAACAACCTGCTACTACACATACCCGTACATTTACAGAAAACCTATTGCGAATATGGAGAGAATAAGGGCAGGGGAAATTTTGCTGTTTCGGAACGTGGAAAGTCATTTAAACCCAAGAAAAATTATAACCTAATTAATAATTCAAAATAATTATAAATGGAAACCATGGAAAAAGCTAGCAAAATAATCCGCTATGACAAATGGCAACTCAATTTCTCCATCAAGATGACGTCTCATGGTATGTTGGATACAGCTTTATCTAAATGGCCCCATGAATTATTTATTTACTCTCCACGGAGGGATGAAAGTCCCTTAGTTTCATCACCACCCACTATTGTGCATTGTGATATCAGGCACTGCTTATTAGCGAAGGGTCGACAACCCTTCTGCTTAAATAAACCTTTAACGAGGTGGGTTTCACTATATTTTTGTCACAAGATTGCGAGTATTATTCAGAAATGTGAACGATCCTTAGGAATTTTATATATTTTTTTATTCTTCTCGTGCCTTCTCGTATTGGAGGTTAGCTTTCATCGGGGAAATTCTGCTGGCTGCAGCCCAGAACATAGCTTTGTGGAACTGCTCTCGTACCAAAAAGAAAAATCGTAAAGTCATGAATGCTTTTATGCTACGTCATCGCTCAAGACCAAAACTAAATTAAAGCCACTTAGCAGGAAGAGATTTGTCCGGGTCTTGGTGACAGATGCGTCTGCCCACCAGCTGAGACCGTTTGACCTCTCCAGCCGGACTCTCTCGGCCCAAAGCCAAGCACCGCGTTGGATGCTCACCGGGTTAAGAGATGGAGATGCTACCAGCTACTAGGACAAAGTATTTTCAAATTACATAATACGTTCTTTCCAAAGTTATTAATTTAAATCCTTGCCTTCATTTTCTGACATTACGTTTCGTGTTCAATGTTACATGGAGGCCCCGAGGAAAGAAAGGAGTGCAAGTTCTAGTAAGGAAAAAGGTTTGAGGATTGGTAGGAATCTGTGGTCAATGTGTCCAGGAGTGACGGGCGTATTAATCCATACCTCCCACTGCAAGTGTAAGGCGATGGATAGAGTCCTGCTGGAGAGGTTATAGGATCTCCCTCAACCGGCCTCTCTCGATCCTGCCCTGCAGTTTGTATGCAAACCATAATATTATTACGAAGGCACGTACAATATCAATTTGTTTAATCGATGATATTAATATTTCTATCTCTGATGTTTGCAGGAATAAGAATCTTGAAGGAGACAAATTGTTTTCCAGACCTATGTAAATAATAATTTGAAGCAGCTAACCGAGTTAATTGAACATTTGGTCAGGAACGGAGCGCATTATATTATATCAGCTTTCCACAAGCTGTCGTCTCTCAGCTTATAAATTACCCTTCATAACTCTGGTCTCCCTTTTCATAACGAAAGGAGCAAAAATAAAACCATACTCGAGTCTCAGTCTGGTTAAATGAGAGATAAATACAAATCTGTCTTAATTCCGACTGATTTTGAGTTCTGTGATTTTGTACTTTGTGCCCAGACCTGAATTGCTAAGAAAGATTGTTTCAAACCACTGTCAAACAAACAATTATAAGCAATAACTAATTCAATATGTACTAGTATCACAGCACTTATCATATTTTTTCCACCTGTAAAGAACCAACTTAATTTTTGTAGTAGAGGCTTTGTTATGCTAAATTTCCTACTAGATGGCGTCGAGACATATTATATCTTCATTTGTTTGTGAAATATTTTTGACATGTCAAATATTATTATTTTTTAAAAGTAGTAATTGTTGATTGAGGTACTAGTACATATTGAATTAGTTGCGGGTTGGAAATAAGCCGATATAGCTCAGTGGTTTCAGAGCACCTGACCGGACATCAGAAGGCACGGGTTCAATTCCCATGGGCGGCATTTATTTTTACTCGGGAGATATTTTCAATTTGTATTGATATTTCAGGCGACTAATTATTGCTTATAATTATTTGTAATCTTTTATGCTGTGAATAAAACCTTGTCTTATAAACATTAGTTTATCATTAAAATATAATACATTATCAATAGAATTAGAATTGTGATTCAATTCCCGTAAGATTTATAAAACAACCAGATTGTTAGATACTATCTGTATCACTCTAATAATAATATTTGGATGATTTATATAGCACCGTTTTTGTGCAAAATCACCTCAAGGGCGCAAGTGACAAAAGAACATTCAGAATCGAAATGTTGCTTCAAATGGCTTTATCCGTGTTTGGTGAACAGCTCTGAATAGCGAGGTACTTCCCGACTATCCTCTTCCCCATCCCCTTTCCCTCCCTAATCTACTCAACCTCACAACATACTCCATTTAGGGATGCCATAGACCAACTGGCTCCGGCAGTTCGAAATCATGTGAAGTATTTACAAAAATTAAACACGTTACCATTTTCTATCTTGCCTTATTTAACGACTGTCAGAGTCATATTTCAAAGCTCCAAAACTCACGATAGAAATTACGTTACCACCTTAAAAAATAGCTTTTTGGACCTAGAAAACATGGACAGAAAAAGCTCTGCAAAATTTATAAAATCAGGAGCTCACCGTGATTTTATCCTAAATTCAGCGTTTTGTTTTATATGAAGTTACGTGTACACACTAATACTTTAGATATAAATCTGTCTGAGCAGGTAGGTACTAGGTAACTATTTGGTGTTGAATTAGAAATGTTAGCATATTGGTCGCCACACGTGTTATTCATTCCCGGGCCTCTTTGAGCAGCCGCAGTGATAAAACATTTCCTAGAAAAACAATGCCGACATTCGCATGCGATATTCGCCCAAAATTCGGTCGTAAATATGCTGAGACATTGTAAGGGAAATAATATTCGGGTGATTTATGGCCCCATCGTATTATGTTTCATAGTTTGCGCAAACGAATGATAAACATTGGGCGGGCGCGGGCAGGCGGGTTCCACTGTCTTAGAAAACGATGCGGACTTAACGACGGAAAATAACACTAATAAACTCAAATAAACCACTGTTTTCAGTGTTTTCAGAGGTTCGCAGTAATAGCCAGACTCCTAATTCGTTTTAATTTTATTTTCCAAAAACATATTATACTCACAAAACTATTATCCAGTAAGTACCGTAGAATGATGTGACTTCGACAGTGCGGGTGACTTTGTTCATGATGTTCATGTATCACGTGCCCTTGAGAAGAAAGGGTTAGCGGTTATGAGTTATGAGATGACATCCAGATGTACGTGTGTTGTTAATTTATGGCCAGTCTTCATAAGTTTGCTTGAAAATTTACTTTTATTGACCTCACACTTGTAACACTTTTGAAAAATGTTAATTTTTATAAGTCAAAAAATATAATATGTACTATGAAAGTCAAAATTATTTATCAATAAGGACGGGTAATTTTACAAAATTTGTACAAATCATCAAATTTCAAAGTTATAGGTTAAATTCAAGTTCTTTCATCATTTCCATTTTGTGAAACAACTGGACAATAACGATATAATAACAGAACTTGAAAATCAACTTTGAAATTTGATGAATTGTTCAAATTGTGCGAAACAACCAGCCCTAAGATTTGTTATTTGAAATAGATAATTGATTATTTTATAGAGTTTGCAAATCTGTAATTTTGCGTAATTTGTTTTTACATTTTTTTTCTAGTATTTTGTAGGGTGACAAATACAGAGATAATTACATGCTGCTGTTTGGAATCACCATACTTGACATGGTTACTCCGACAACATTTATGTTTTTGAAAAAAATACTATACTTATACATACAAATAAATATAATTCGCATACCTTAGGGTTCAAATATATTTTATAAATATTGTAAGATTTTTCTCTCTTCTTGACCAGAAACTTTATACGGCACCTCGTAGTACACATCCACCTATTTCGCTATTTTTTTTTATTGATTTACCTCTTTATAAAAAAGGGTACTTTTTTCAACTTTAATAATATTTAGATAGCATTATTATCGCTCAATTCGTTTATGGTAAACAGTGGTTCTACTAAAACGAGTTTTTGACGTTAACTCATGCGAATAGTCAAGTGTTTTTGGTGATTATTAAACAATCTTCAGTATAGTTGTACTATACCAACATAAGTCAGGTAGTTGGAAAAAATTGTTGTTTTGTTTAGGTACCTATCTATTTTATATTATGTTATAAGATAATGTTTGGCGGTTAAAGACCATTCGACCCAGAGAGCGGACCACCTTCCTTTTGCATGTTGCACTGCTTTTGCACGGAGAACACACATGAAGCACTTGTTCGCAGTATCCTGGAATATAACTCCATTATTTGGGCACCTTCTGAATAAAACCATAACCTAAAAATAGAAAAAGTTCAAAAGAGGTTTATGTGGTACCTGTAGATGAACATACTCAAAACAAAACACTGAATGTGAATAATGTAATTATTTGTAATAAGATTAAAAAGTTTATTTATTTTAGTTGTTTCTAGTTGTACCTGTAGATGAACATACTCAAAACAAAACACTGAATGTGAATAATGTAATTATTTGTAATAAGATTAAAAAGTTTATTTATTTTAGTTGTTTCTAGTCAAATAAGTGAAAATGTAATTTTCTTTTAACTGAAATAAGAAACTTACATTTTTTTTAATTATTATTATTATTCCTGGATCTATCCTTGTTCTTACCATAAATGCTTGATTTTAACACATTAGAATCCAGCCGCATTTTTTAATGTTATTTTACAAGTTAATCTCTGGAACTATTCTTAATTCACCCATGCGGTTCGAACCCGGCGTGCGCAAATAAATTTTATTTGATTTATTTGTGTTATTTCACAATTAATTAATTAAAATAATATATAGTATATTTGCGGCACGTTCCAGAGTGGAAGATACTACCAGTATCGCCCTGGTGTAAGACCACATCTAATAATATGGTAAAGAAATGTATATAGTTTTCATCCTGATAAACAGTGTTTTTATACTATTTACAAAAAAATGCATGAATATTACTTTTCATTATGTAATAAATTTATTACACAATCTCATCATTCAGTGTTTAATATACCTAGTAGTTACATTAGTTAATGTATTTATATAAATAAATATTAGGTAGGTTCCTACCTAATCTCTTTCAAATGGCAAGATTCTCCAAATAAAGACGTTGACATTATTTTTAAAGTATTCTCTTACGAGTGCAAACGACCCAATAATATTTTAATTAGTTACTAATTCGTAGTAAGAATTTTTTTGGACAATCACCGTATAAAGTCTGCCAAATAAATCCGATTATTAGGCTAAGGTAAATGTTATCCCTACGCATCCAAACAGGATCAATATTAGAACTCTACCAACTTTCGTACCTATGCCTACAACTTTATACTAAAAGGGCCGACCCAGCCACTGTGACAAAAAATCACAACTAAGCTGTATTTTTATATTGTCTCTTATAGAGCTTTTTTTGACGCGCAAAAATATCATCAGGGGCCGGGATTATATGGAGGAGCTTTTTATCTGTCCTCTAATGTAGCCTGGTTAGCATCTGGAATCTATTAGGGGACATTATGAGTCGGGCTTCCCCTCCACAGCTTGCCTACTTACCATATTCTATAGCAGCCATACGTTTATACGCTGTACCTACTGTACCGATGTGTACACTCATTCTAGGAACTTTGAAGGAGGAAGACAGAATGGGATGATATTTTAGTGGTGTTACGACCTCAAATGGGTAAATCATATGAATTTTTCGTCTGATTTTGATAAAGAACTTAATAATAATGAGTATAAGTAAATTATTTTCCCATTTGATCTCTGGTGAGTTGGCGTGTTGTTGATCTTGTATTGTTTTGTATTTATTATGCTTATATAATGCACTTGCATAATGTGGATTGACTAGATGATCATTTGTGGAAAAGTGTGAGGAAGGGCTGTGGGGAAGATTTAACCCGGACATAAAGGCGGAAGAAAAAAATAAAAATAAAAATCGCCTCACGGGCGCTGTACAAATTTGATTTCCTAGGCTCCATCTAATTATTTACAAACAGTTGCAGAAAATATACTATACAGACAAAAAGTGTTTTAATGGGAAGTTTAAGCTTGCAGAAGATACGATTTTGCACGCACAGAACACAGGACACAGGACACAGTACACTATATTAAATTACTGCAATTGCTATGTTACCCTTCTTTATCTTTGATATTGCAGGCTTTAAACGAAAGAATTAACAGGTTTTCTGATAAATTTTTAGTACATTTCATATCGTTATAATACATTCGCAGCACACTAAAAGCTTATCAGGAAACCTGTTAAATCATTCGTTTAAAGCCTGCAATCCAATTTTTAACCGGATCATCAATAACTTGAAGAGATTCTTAATAAATTACCAACACTCATTTTTCTCCATGTACTCACATGAAAAAGTCCCAGGTTATATAGAGATGTGTGTGATATAAACACTTGATCAGAATCGTATATTTATCTTCGTAGAAATAAGTCGTGGTTTATTAATTATAATATTATAATATAATAATAGCGAGCACAAGTTTATGATTGAAACATCAAACCACCAAATGACTGTAACTAACGTCTTAATGATCTTGCTAAGCAGAGAGCAGAGGTGTTATTAAAAAAGAACTTCCGCTTTCAGCAGCGACCAAACTAAACGCTCTCCGGTATCTGGTCTCACCGTATTTCATTACTGGGTGATTTATTTGGCGTGGAGATGTCATACGCTGCAAGTGTTGGCCGGAGACGGAGATCACAGCATCATTGCAGAGCGCAGCCAGAAACACACAACGCTTTATATAACTAAATGTTTTAAAGCTTTTGCTCGATAATAACATTTTGGGTAAGTAAAACGGGTCTAGCACAATGAAATCAATAACTTTACAATATCGCATCGATAGGTGTAACTACCGATATCCCGATCACGGTTGCGCTATTGATAGCCAGACCGATATTGACAATGAAATGTTGAATTGAAATACTAACAATATGCATTGACAGTATGAATTTACTATTTGAAACAAAACAGAGAGTTAATTAGATAATGAGGTCTTTATTCACAACTTGTTATGAGAACAAATTTCCTTTCTGCAAGCCCGAACCAATGTAGCGTCATTGGTACGAATGGATTTAACTTGCCGCGTATGTGAATTCTTTCAATTCTTACCACTCGAGTGATTTTCGGCATATTATGCCGAGTTTACCAAACGTCTTGAGTGATCGCACGCCATAATACGCCATTTTCGACACGCAGAATTTTTTTAAATTTTTTTTATAAATCCTAAAAATATGGGATGGACGTAAAAATATAGGTCAATTTATTGGCTTTATAGCACTATAAACAGTTTTTATGTCTCGGTATTGAAATTTCAAAGGTGTGATTTTTATTAAATAAGGTCGAAAACCTAACTCCAACGCCAATCACTCAACTCATATTCCAGTTGAACATTGACGCGAGCACTCGAGTGATTAGAAGGTTTGCTAAATCAACTCCGTTCGTTAATAAGCCAGTAATTTTGCATGCTATTACTAAAAAAAATGTGTATATTGACAGTTAACCGAAGCCAGACACTATAGAGGCTGCGCTAAAATTTGTCTATCGTCGATCGGATTATTTCCCATCTGTCGTTGACCGTGCTCGCAAATATGGCTGACTGACCACCGTGCCAGACTTCCAGGTCCTTTGACTTCCCAGAAGGTGGGTTTTCAATATGGGAGCAGTTAGTATATATCTTAACTCCGGAAATCACTCCTAGTGATTCACTACGTTTGGTGATTCAGCAGGAACGCCCGGGTTCATGGGTGAGGTTTGTCCAGGTCTTAGTGGCGGGTGCCCACGAGCTGCCTTGCGGCGTGAGAAGATCGGCTGAGAAAGATCCTTCGACCTCTTCAACCGGACTATTTCGGCCCATCGCCTGGCACCGCAGTAGGAGGGATAGATTCATACGAATGTTACTCTTGGACACACTATCCTCCAGACTCCTACCCACCCCTCATACCCCCTCCCTTCCCAGAAATTGATCTCCTTTCTTTATTTAAAAAGAGCCTCGAAATTCAAATAAAAATCCTTTATTGTACAACATAAACATAGAGTACAAAATCAAGCCAAATCGTGCCATGTCTTCCTGGGGGGTCGCCGACTTCTTCTACAATTCACATTTGTGTTATACATTCTCCTTACACTCCTTCTTCGTTCATTCGCTCTACATGCCCAAATCATTGGAGCGTCCCTTTCTTAATTTTTTTTATGAAATGATCTTAAATCTTAATTGTTTACTATTTTTACTAATTTATAAGAGAGATAATGTAATAATAAACGGAAGACAGAACTATGAAGAATTGAGTAATTGAGTAGGTATGAGTTTTCGCGTATGCAGAATATTCATGTTATGTTGAAACAGATACCTAAATTTGCCCAGCAACAGCTCTCTCTAGTGTTGTCATAAAAAATAAAACAAAATATACAAGTAACCAACAACCGCAACGATGAAATGATTTAGTCATTACATTATTCACACATTAAGTCGCCGAATCTCCATAACTTACCCGCCAAATGAAGTGTCGCCGTGTTCCCGTGGCGCTTGCTCTAGCCTGTAGCTCACTGGCAGATCAAAGTCCCGCGGTCCATTTCCCCCGCCATCTGCGACCGTTCCTCCTCTGGCACCCGCCTGATGCTGCGGACGCGTGTGAGATGATGGACCATCACTCATCACTCCACACTCCTCATTCCTCGCTCTCTCGCTGTTGGTGTCGGCTTGCGGCGTGTTACCCGCGGTGCAGGCATGCGTGAAATAACAGCATGCGGGATGAAAGAAGTGAACATGAAAGAAATTTGATGAATTGAATCAGTTTTTATTTAATTTTATAATATTTTTAACAGCATAAAACCCAACTCAAAATTCACCTTCTAAAATACCTAATTACAATAACTAATTAACAAACTAACCATCACGCCGATTCTCCGCACGGACAGGCAGAGAGGATGGACCGCCAAACAACTCTGTCTTGGTACACATTCATGCATTGTCTCATACATACTCTTCTATTATGCTGACTCTTGACATAGCCAGACTCCAGAATCTGATTCACTTGATCGTGCCGTGTAATCCTCGAGCGCCTCCGATCCTTTCGGCTACCATCACATTTGCGTCATATATCGTCTCCTTTCTTCGATCATTCGCTCTACATACCCAAAGCATCTGAGCGTTCCTTTCTTAAACTTGCTCATTAAGCTTACATCAGACTTGTATTATTTGAGGATCTCCACATTTCTTACACGATCATGTACCTATGGTTTTACCACACAAACACCTCAGTGATCTTATTTCTACAGCATTCAGTCTACTTTCATCCTTCTTCTCCAGTCCCACGCCGTACTGCCATGCATCAGGGTAGATACCAGCACTACATTGTGGACTGCTAGCGTCGCTTCTTTATACAGTTTTGGTTAGCGCCAACCGCTTTTTTAAAAAATTAGCGCGAACCCGTGAACAAATCGGGTATTGACCATAGTTATTACACTTCGAATAAACACTGTTGGTAAAACATAACAATCATTAGTGACTTAAATATTATTTGATTTAATTTGTGTTATTTCGAAATTGACCCATTCTAAAAGATACAGCATATTTGCGGTACGTTCTAGACTGGAAGATACTCACAGTATCGCCCTGGTGTAAGACCACCATTCAGAATTGAAACGTTGCTTGAAATGGGTTTACCCGTATTTGGTAACCAGATCTGAATAGCCACAACTTACCCACCATCCTCACCATCTCCTTCAGCCTCACAACAATTCACTATTGGGATATCCTCTTGGGATATCACATATCCCATAGTCTCGCTAGCTCTAGACGCTTTGGGTCTATTGTACAATATTCACAAAAAAAATAAAAATTACGCATGCACTCATGGACAGATAATCGAAATTAGTATGTTTAATAATGCAGTTGTTAACCGTATTACGTAGCTAGCCCGTTGGTCCGTAATTCTATAAATTAATCACTAAGAATACCTATCTAGGTATAAATCCAATGCGCATGAAGCTTTGAGTCTAAGCCAAAGATTTTTTCAATTTGGGAGGCGGTATTGGTTACCGCCGCCCCGGGAACCATTTATTGGATAACCAACACCTCTGCCATAGATCACCCCAAGTTATTCGCTGCGTTTGGTGATTTAGCAGGGGTGCACAGGTTCAACAGGTGAGATGTGTTCAGATGAGGGATAGATTCATGAGTCCGTCTTTTCTGGACACACTGATCCCTAGATTCATACCCACCCCTCATACCTTTTTCCTTCCCTCTCTTAAAAAAACCCTCCACACAGCATTCCCAAAGATGTCATAGGTCCTGAGGGAAACATTTGTCCTCAAGGTTTTCTGTGAGAGTTTTATATAAAAAAAGCTTTTTTTAAAAAGTAATTTGGTTACATTAGAAAGAATTTTCTAAATAGGTAAAGAAATATCGAAGTTTAATTCTTATTAAAGAAAAAAAACACTAATTCAAAAATTAGTTTAATTAACTTACTCGCATAATTTCTAAACCTTACCACCTGCATTCGGAATATACCTACCAAACGTATTATTTTGGTTTTAAAACGACAAAAATAATAATAATTTTAGCATGATATTAGTATTTTCATCATTTGACTACCAAATAATTTCATGAAACAACAATCATTAAAAAATCATTTCACCGTTAACAAGCTACCCCACTGGAAACTAAACACTGAATATCGCCGACGAAATGTAAATACATAAATTACGCCACTCAAAACAATTCTAAAAATACTTAATTAAGAAATCAAAATACAAATACTGCGTGAGGAGTCAAAGCAGACACGCTCCGGTCTTAAAAATATGACGTCTGCCTTTTTAAAGTGACAAATTGTGTTGGGAAATAAATGACTCGTAATGTGTCGGAGTTGACGGAGAATCCCAAGTAAAGCGTAAATCCTTCGAGAAATCCATTCACTAAAACAAACGGTAGATAATTCAAGATACTTTAAGATACTTTATTTCAAGATACTTTATAGATTACATTACATTACAAAATATATTTATGTTCGCAATCTCACCAATGAAGAAACTGGTTCTTGTGTTTGGTGAGAGAGTTACACTAATTATAAGAAAAATAGAATCATTATGCTATAAGTAAGTATATATATATGATAGGAACAATATATAAAGAGACAAAATCTAAATACAGTGGAGATGAGTATAGACTGATAATAAATATCAATGAAGGGAAAAACAGGCAATTATTTAGTTGATTATTTCTGAAAGAGTAACTTTAGTTTTAGTTTAAGTATGTTAATATCCTTTAATTTCTTTATTTCAATCGGAAGGTTGTTGAAATACTTTATTCCTAAATATTTATAGTTATTTTGCATTTGTTTGGTATTACATTTTGGAATTTTGTATTGATATCTTTTAGATAAGTGGGTTTCAAATTTTTTGTTTATATTATCTTTATAAATTTGGATAATTGCATTTTTCTTGAATATATCTTCTACTCGGGGCACCCCGAAATCTGTAAATAGCGTTTCTGTTGGATACGTGGAGGGTTTCTTGAGGATTACTTTGAGGATTAGCTTCTGGACCACTTTGATCGGGGTCAGAATCTTATTGTATGACCCCCCCCATCCAATAATTCCGTATTGAATTAACGACTGGATTAGTGCGTAGTATACTCTTTTTAGGTTATTTCTTTTTAAAATATTTCTTAATCTTATGAATATGTATACACACTTTCTGATACGCTTGACCAATTCACATATATGTCTTTTCCACTTCATATGTTGTTCTATTATCACTCCGAGATATTTATTTTCTGATACTGAGTTCAATATTGAACAGCCTTGGATACATATGTTTTTATTACATTTGTTATTGTGAATAATTATTTGAGTGTTAGGGAGTGTTTGTAGTTTGTTAATTGAGAAATGTATATAGTATGTCTTGTTAGCATTTAATGAGAGAAGATTTGTATCAAACCATTGTTTCAATGTGTTCATGCAATTATTTGCTTGTTCGTTAACTATATTCCAGTCGATCCCATTCACTATGATAGCTGTGTCGTCGGCATAGGATATTATGTTTGCGTTAAGTGGTAGTTTGAAAATATCGTTGACATAAATTATAAATAGTAGGGGGCCTAGGACTGTGCCTTGTGGTATCCCGAAATTACTTGTTAGTGGTAGACTAAGTGAGTTGTTTATCTTGACTACTTGGCATCGTTCAAATAAATAGCTTTTTATCCATTTTAGAGCTTTATCGTTTATCCCAACACAATTCAATTTTTCAATAAGTTTATCATGAGAAATACTATCGAAAGCTTTTTTAAGATCTATGAAAATTCCGAGACATTTCAAAGATTTGTCTAATGTGTCCTGGATTATGTTCGATAATTTGGCAATTGCATCTTGGGTACTTCTATTTTTCATAAATCCATATTGGTTGCCGTGAATTACGTCATTTTTGTCAATAAATTCAGTCAATCTTTTTTTGATAATTTTTTCAAAGATTTTCGCAATGTTTGAGATCAGCGATATTGGACGATAATTTGACACTTCTTCTGGGTTGCCAGATTTATGGATTGGAGTGATGATGGTTTGTTTATATACAGTTGGGAATATTCCGCTTTGGAGACTTATGTTGATTAAATGTGTTAAGGGTTTTGAGATATGTTTTTTGATAATTTTTAGTGTTTCGACAGTAATTCCATCGAAACCTGGTGCTGATCTTCCCTTCATGCTTGAAATGATTTGCTCAATTTCCTGTGCTGAAGTAAGGTGAAACATGTCAATTTTATTTGAGATTTTAATTTTAACGTTCTGTACGTCATTGGACGGTACTTTTTGAATTTGATTTGCAAGGTTTTTGCCTACATTTGCAAAGAAGTTGTTGAATATGTTAGCGGTATCTAAAGGATTTTCTTTGCATCGTATTTTGATATTGTTATTTGTGATGCTATGTATTTCATTTTTTTTATGATTTTTCTTGTCTATGATTTCATTTACAACATGCCAGACTTTTTTTGGATCGTTCTCCGTTGCTTCCAATTTTTGCCGAAAATAGTTTTCTTTTGTGTTTTTTATTAAATAAGTGAGTTTGTTTTTGTATGCTTTTAGGTGATTCTTTAGTGTTTCATTTGTAGGTTGTCGGATAAATTTTTTATATAGTGCTTCTTTGTGTCTGATTGATACAATTAATCCAAAAGTTATCCATGGCTTAACCGGTTTAAATTTTGAAGATTGTTTTCTGGAATCAATGAATTGTGCAGTACTTACGTGCGTTGATAGTTTTTTTTCAAATAGTTCGAAGCATTTATTCGTGTCATTACAATTGAAGATGTCGTGCCATTTCTCTTTATCTAGATTATGTATTAGGGCATTTATGTTGAGCGTTTTGTGTCGGCCGTTGTCCTTCTCCGGAGTTTGAGTTTGTATTGGTAAACATTTTTTATCGTAATTGTACGTAAAAATGCACCCGAAATGATCTGTGATTGTCGTTTGTATGACTGCAGATACTATGTTTTTTATATCTTGAATATTTGTGAACACATGATCTATGCACGAAGGTCGTTGACCTGGGATAATTCTCGTAAATGAATTAATACACGAAATATAATTTAATTCTGCCATCATATTCAGATAATTATCTTTGTCATAGGATGAGTAATCATTTGCGATATTGAGGTTAATGTCTCCGACAATGATGGTTTTCTTATTTCTGTTCGCAAGAAGAATGTGTTTTAGTTCATCTACATAGGTTGGTAATATTGAGGCATGGGTTCTATATATGGCGAATATGCTAAAGGTGTACTTTTGGAAACTGATTTCCATATTTAAAATGTTTACATTGTGCATGTGGATTTCTCTGTAATAAGTCACAACATATTTATTTGAAATAAATATTGCGATTCCGCTGTTTTTATTAATTTTGGTATTTGTTGCATAGTATTTATAACCCGGAATATTATAATTTATATCACTTGATGAATGCGTCTCTGTTAATATTATGCAGTCTAGTCTGTTAAGTGATTTTATTGTTACCAGGAGTTCGTCTAAATGCAATTCTATGCTCCTGACATTCATATGAAATATGGTTAGGCTAACTTCGGAATTTATCGCTAATATGTTGTTTGTTTCGTTCACCGATGTATATATTCTTTCGTCTATTGATATGGTTTTATCTATAGCATTTACCACAAAGTCATCCATATCGAAGAAATAATAATATTGAAATTCATTAGTAGCCGTGAATCACCTTTGTTCGTTTCACTGTTGGAGTTAGATTTTATGGAGAACGGACTTCTTGAGAGCCTTTGTGTTTTTTTATCGCTAATAAGTAGGTGTGCAATTTTATTCATATTCTATTCTCTCTTTGGCGATTTGAAGCATTTTTTTGTCTGTATGTGCAGTTAATATAGCAAATACTTTGGATAATAAAAACCTTTGGTACAATATAATTTGATGGAAAAATAAGTTGAATAATTTTGATAATAAACACTTTTAGAACAATAAAGTAATATGGTAATAATGATGGTAAAATAATTCAAACACTTAGGATAATTAAAACATTTTAAGCAATAGCATTTGATGGTATAATAATAAAAAAAACATTGGATAATGAAAACCTTTAAAAACATAAAAGTTCATGGTAAAATAATTAGAATACTGTGGATAGTAAAATAGAATCCCTTTAAACTTTAAAGTTTGATGGTAGAATAATTCAAAAAATTTGGATAGTAAAAAATATTTATAACAGTAAAATTTGATGGTAAAATAATAACAGTACTTTGGATAATAGAAACCTTTAAAAACATAAAATTTGATGGTAAAATAATGAAAATACTTTGGATAATAAAAACCTTGAGAAGCATAAAATTTTAAAGGAAAATAATTTAAGTACTTTGAATAATAAAAACCTTTAAAACAATAAAGTTTGACAGTAAAATTATTCAAATACTTTGGATAATAAAAACCTTTGGTACAATATAATTTGATGGAAAAATAAGTTGAATAATTTGGGTAATAAAAATTTTTAGAGCAGTAAAAATTGATGTTAAAATAATTCAAATACTTTGGATAATTAGAACATTTAAAACAATAGCATTTGATGGTATAATAATAAAAATACATTGGATAATAAGAACCTTTAGAAACATAAAATTTCATGCTAAAATAATTAGAATACTTTGGATAATAAAATCCTTTTAAACCAAAAAATTTGATGGTAAAATAATTTAAAATACTTTGGATAATAAAACCTTTAAAGGTATAAATTTGTTAGTAGAATAATTAAAATACTTTGGATAATAAAAACCTTTAAAGGTAAAAAATTTTATGGTAAAATACTTAAAAAACTTTAGATAATAAAAACCTTTAGAGCAATAATATTTTATGGTAAAGTGATTAACATAATTAGAGTAATAAAAACATTTAGAATAATAGAATTTGATGATAAAATAATCAGAATAGTTTGGGTAGTAAAGACATTTAAAATAATAAAATTTTATGGTAAAATAGTTAAAATACTTTGGGTAATAAAAACCATTGGAAAAATAGAAATTGAAGTAAAAATAATTAAAATACTTTGAAAGACCTTTAAAACAATAAAATTTGAAGGTAAAAATGTAAAGATAATTTGGGTTATAATTTGGGTTATAATAGAAAATGATGGTAAAATAATTGAAATAATTTGGGTTATAATAGAAAATGATGGAAAAATAATTAAAATAATTAGGGTTATAATAGAAAATGATGGTAAAATAATTGAAATAATTTGGGTTATAATAGAAAATGATGGAAAAATAATTAGGGTTATAATAGAAAATGATGGAGAAATAATTAAAATAATTAGGGTTATAATAGAAAATGATGGAAAAATAATTAAAATAATTTGGGTTATAATAGAAAATGATGGAAAAATAATTAAAATAATTTGGGTAATAAAAACATTCAAAACAATCAAATTTTCTGATAAGATAACTTAAATAATTTGGGTAAAAAAAACATTTAGAATGATAAGGTTTGATGTTAAAATAATTAAAATGGTTTTGGTAATAAAAACATTTAGAGCAGTAAAATTTGGTGTTAAAATAATTTGGATAATCAAAAGAATTAGAAAGATTTTTGTAAACAAAATCGGTGGAAATAATTAATGAAATGGGACTTGTAGGGGAATAATATAGTTGCAATGATTGCAATGTGTTAAATAATTCTGTCATTATGATTTATTGCAATACAGGAAGTTTATAATAGAATGCTCAGTTATCTACAGTTGAATCCCCATTTTTTTCAAATCATTTTCATGTTTTATTTCAATTATTTTTTCCCCATATGCTTTGCGGACAAGCAATTTATTAGATTTGAACCATACGAATTGATAAAGGGTTTCTTTGGCCCTTTGCTTCGTTTTCCACATCAGTTCCTTGAAGTAAGGAGAGAGTACTTCATTGATGAAGATAGGAGAGGTTGGGTTTAAGGTTTTGGCCTCTTTCTTTAGCGAGAGCAACGATTCCCTTGTTTTTTGGCTGTACAAGGCAATGTGTAGTTTGACCGGGGTGTTCCGCCTGCGATCTTGGGTCCTGGTCACCATGCGGATGTCTTGTAGTTGCAGGGGCAGTCCCAGCGAGCCAGCTACCCGAAGAACGGCTTCCGCGGGTTGTTCTCCCGTCCGTAAGTCCACACCCGCTATTTCCACGCTGTCGGAGAGTTTGACTTGTTCTAAATCCGCGAGTCGACTTTCCAGGGAAGAGATTCTGTTGTTTTTTTTTTCGTTTTCCTCACGTAGGAATTTTGCTTCTTTATGAATGTCCTGTACTTGTTTGAGGTTTAATAGCAGGTCTTCATATTGTTTACAGATGAATTCACTGCTTCTTTTGAGGTCATTAATTTCCTCCTCAAACATTTGTTTTATTTCAAAAATTTTGTCATCAAAATGTTTAGTGAGACGATTATATAAGGAGTCGGCTTCTGATCCGAATGTCGCGGCCGACGTAGCAGGTGAGTTCGGTCTGCTTTTGCATTTTGGGCATTTCCAGTTTTGTTTATTTTTTAATGACATTTTTTTGAAATTGATGTCTGTGATATTTAAGCAATTGTTATGGAAACCGATGTTGCAAGTGGCACACGTGAGCGCATGGTCATTTTTTGTGATAAGGTTTAGGCAGGCTTCGCAATTCATTGTTGATTTGCTTTTTTAAATTTTTTAAAATAAATATTCGGAATAGAGTAGGATTCGGTGGTTAGTGCGGCCTCTGTGTGGTGATCGAGCTAATAGATTTGTAATGTTTGTAATAATGTTCTTGTTATTGCTCGCAGACACAGATGGCGTTAGATAAAAACGAAAATAAATAAATAAAGGTTATAGTGAAATTTGCTTTTTTAACTTATTTAACTGATCTGGTATGCACTGGATATAACAATTTAATTTATTTCATTTATATATTTTAATTTTCACTGTCTTGATTTAAATATCTGTAGGGAAATATTTTTATGTGGGTTGATTTTGTTACACTTTATAAAATAAATGTCAAATGTCACAGTTTGAATGATGTTTTTAAATAGATCATTTAGAACAGATTCGTGTATTTTTGATTAGGGACGGCTGGATGATTATACGTAGGATGAAGCACAGTCGCCACTTTAATCCGTTCTGGGTTCACAGAACACTTTTTAACAATATTTTTTATAATTATTTCGGGAGATGAGCAAAACACGATATCACTCTGTTGTATTATTATTGTAATACTTTTCAATTCTTACTAACGATTTTCATTCAGAAGTTTTAATACGTTGTTATTATTAAAAGTTAGGTACAGGTAAATGAAAAACGGAATTAATAAAAAACGTAGGCCCAACTACAACCTTGTATTTTTTTCGATTTTTGCTATTTTTTTCTCTAATTTTTAAATGTTTTTGAAATCTATCTAACATATTTAGATCTACAGTCTCTCTTGTCTAGGATGAACGAAATATGTAAGAAGAATGAGTTAATGGTGAATGTAATTAAGTCTTAAGTCATGGTGTTTGAAAGAGCTGGTACAAAAACAGTGTGCAATATAGTTGTGTATGAGGAATACTTGGAGCAGGTGGATGAGTTGGTGTATTTAGGAAGTATGTTTACGAGAGATGGGAAGGCTGACAGAGATATTGAATGAAAGTAAATGCAGGTAACTTCATTAATGTAGGACTGAACGCAAGACGACACAGTCCAGTGGTAACGCATTGGACTGCCATTCCGAAGGTCGCGGGTTCGAACCCGGCGTGCGCAAATAAATTTTATTTGATTAATTTGTGTTATTTTCACAATTAATTAATTAAAATAATATATAGTATATTTGCGGCACGTTCCAGAGTGGAAGATACTACCAGTATCGCCCTGGTGTAAGACCACCATTCAGAATTGAAACGTTGCTCCAAATGGCTTTAGCCGTGTTTAGTGACTAGATCTGAATAGCCAGGTACTTCCCCACCTTCCTCTTTCCCTTCCCCACTTACCTTCAGCCTCACAACATCCCCCAATTGGGGATGCCATAGTCTCACTGGCTCCAGACGGGAGCAGTTGGGACTCTTGTGAGGTATTCACTATAAAAAAAAAAAAAAAAAAAATTGGCGCCATATAATAAATGACGGAAATGCGAATGGTAGCAGAAGTCAGAGAGAATCAGATACTTGAGTCGGGACATATCAAGAGTCAGAATAATAGAAGAGTATGTATGAATGTGAATAAAGCAAGAAATGTGTGCCAAGACCAAGTTGTTTGGCGGTCCGTCCTCTCTGCCCACCCCTGCGGGGAAACGTCGTGATGGTTAGTTAGTTATTCAATTAGTTACTTAATGCGATAGACAAATTAAAACATCGTAAATGATTTAAAAAAAAATTGGAGTATACCAAAACATTCTGTAGCAAGTAGCTTCGATTAGATCCACGTTTTGGTGATCCGTTGAATAATGTAATTCGTAGTGACACGCGTCGCGGCGCCCAAATTCTGTCAAAGCTTATTCGGTTTATTCAAAACCGACGGCGGCGCTCCGAGTTGAATTCAATGCTAATTCTAATTGCGCCACAGTCAAAGGAAGCTGGCATTCATATTCTATCTACAAATACTATGACAAGTTAGAAGGCTTTGATCAAGATGTTATAAGCATTACAATCTATTCAAAAAATGTTTAAGAAAAGAGAATATTTTTTCTTCTCTAGTGCCTAGTTTCTCTAAAGGGGGCGCGTTGCTATCGCTACTTTTACATAGATGGCGTTAATAATCTAGGAAATAATAATGATGATTGTATGAAGTTGTTTCTGCCATCTTGAGGCATGTTTTGGAGAGTATTTTCTTATATAATATAATTGGGAAATGGCGTGGAAAATCATGGGATATTATATTAGTAAATCTATATTTTAATGTTTTCTTGACAAATGAAAAAGTTTAAACCCTTACAAAAAAAACGATATCTGACTTAACTTGTCAAGATTAAACATATTTAATAAAAAAACAAAAGAAATACACATTTTATAATATGGATAAAAAAAATTCTTGCAAAAAATATAATCTTTTGGGTATGATTGTTATTCTTGACATACCTGTTTTGAATTTTGAAAATGACAATTAACAGAATTTTAAAATAATGTATTATAGGTAGGTACTTAATCGCATGTCTGAATTCTTCAAACATTCAGTTCCAATTTTGAAAATGACACTTAATTTTAAAATAAATCCGATTTCATAGAACTATAGTTATATAAACAGTTAAAAATACATATCCACAACCGAATTTAGCAATTTTGAATATATTAGTCATAAGGCAGTCTTTGAAATAAAAAATCTCATAGTGAATACGGCTCGAGATATTCACGTTAAAAATAAAATATCCACGTGTAACTTTTTACAGATTTTTTTTATTATCAAAAATAGATTCATTAACCAAGTAAAAAAAAGTTTGAACTACCCTCAGTTATTGATATTTAGTTGTTAAATGTATTCGAAACAAACATAACAATTCATTCATTAAAGTATCTATTATTGTGTTTTTAAAGGAGCGTGGGGCACGCGCTACCGGGGGTTAGTGAGAGCTTACAGAGGCTGGGTGTCACTGGAGCAATAAGGCTAGGCGCGTGGCTTCTCAACTATAATACTAGCTACCCCGGAGGAGATTGGGGGATATTGTTGCAGGATCAAAATAGGTTGATTGAATTCCAACGCTTTCTGAACATTTTTACTGAACAATCTTAAAATATGTTACATATAATATAATAGTGGCTCGTCTTATTATCTGTCAGTTTAAAACTACCCACCTGATGTTGGAAAGAGCTAAAAATAACTGTGTTGATCTAAATACTATGCCAAAAAGCTGTACAACTATTGGTGCCAGAATTTCGCGTGTTTTCGTTGTGCTCCACAAAACAGATTTTCTGATTTATTTAAGTTAATATGGAAAATATCAATTTAAATATTATATATCAGACAACCTTTGATGTTGTTTGTCGTAATAAAACTCTAGCGAAGACGGGATAAAGATAGGAACATTATTTTAATTTCATTTATTAAACTTAAAATAGATCGATTTCATGTGATATATAAACACTACATATTAATGTACATTTTATTTATTTCTAATACTTAGTGAAAAATAATTTTTAAATATTTATTTAAATTTGCTTAATCCAGGTACATTTACTTCGAACTAAGCTATACATTCGAATGCCTTTCTACAGTAAAAAAATTTGTGTTTTGATTTGCTAAATATTTTTAGTCTAATGTTTTCTTTCTGACTTGTGTGGTGTTTGTGGAAGTTTTTATTGTACTGAAGTTTGTTTCTAAAGTATATTGGCAGTAAATTGTTAAAAAACTTTGAAGATAAATCTATTTTTTATTATTTATTAATGCATTAGAAGTATTTAAAAAACATAATAGGAGTAAGGGAATTTAGAAATTATAAAAATTTATGTAAAATTCTTTGTTTTGAAGTGATTACATCTAATTCATTAAGCATTTTCTGTATTGATTTATATTATATACATGTCGTAATTTGTCTCATTGCTGTATTATGGACTATTTTAAGTTTTTTAAGCTACCTACATTACCAAGATAATAAGAATGATTATGATTGAGAACGAATAGATACTTAAAATGATCACATACATACTTAACTTCGATAATACACAAAAAAAATATATTTTCAGAAAATTTGCTTAAATTCACCCTACTATCCCCAATTCCCAAATTACTACCAAATAAGATACATGGCCCAAAACTGAGTGTGCCAGGCCATGATCATTGATCAAAGCCTCGCATGCGTATGATAATGAGCTCGATTGATTGGCTAATAGAAACACAGGACGACTGCGACTGGATCCATCCACTTCCACCTCCGCCTCCGCCTCCGCCGAGCCGGAATGATCGTTCAAAGGACCGCGGCGGGGGCGGCCGAGCAGGGGCGGACCGGGTGAAAATTGCCCTGAATTTGCATCACAAACCGTCGCGAAATAATTATTAACGGGCTACAATTGTGTCAGGAGCAGTGGCGTAGCAAGCAGAACGGCAGCTTAGGAAACAAACATAAAATCTACAAAAATAAATATTTAAATGTTCGTTTTTTCAAAATTGCTGAAAAGATTAAAGATTGCTTTGAAATTTTAACACAACGTTACATTCGAATACGCGAGTGTTTTTAAATACATATATTATATAGTTGTCACCTGTGACAGGTAAAAACATGTTTCTTTTGAAAAACAGTGCCATCTGTTGAACAAACATTTTTTTTAAAAACTGCGCCATATGTTAGACGTAAAGCAACAATGTTATTGTTTCTCTATCTGAACAGAAAAACTAAGCCTCAGCAACGCGTGGCGGGTACAGCTAGTACCAAATATCAAAATATATGAATAATTCTATGAAAAATACATGAAAAAATGCAGAAATTTGGGAATAACTACCATTTGTACTCAAAATTGCCCAGAATACTAACGGAGCGAGATAATTATGCTCAAAAACTACATGCCGAGTCAGACATCTTCAATTTACCACAAAATAAATACAAAAGATTGTTACTGATGCATTTCAGTTATGTATAAAAAGAAATAAGAAAAAACAGTATAATTTTTAGTATTCCTTTGTAAAAGCCCCTAAAAAGGACGTTAATAATTAAATAAATAAATTTAATAAAATATTCGACTTCACAACAAAAGTTTTGATCCATTGTAGGTACATTACGTAATTTCATATTATCAATTGTGTGGTAAGGTCTAACTAAAAGGATTGCCCCGGGTTCAAAGTTTTGCGCTACGCCACCGGTAACTTGACAAATTTGCGATGTGGGGCACTGCTTAAACTACCGTGATTACACAGGGAAATGATTGTATTTTGTTACAAAAGTGTACAAGCAAATGAGGCGTTGGTTCTGCTCTTGTTTGATATGCAAAACACCATAATCACCTCTCCTCGCACACGACTGCAACATCATTCTTTATTAATATTTGGCAATTGTGTAATTGGAAGTAATTAGATATTAGCTACAAGTAGGATCCGGAATTGTTATCCCAAAATTAGGACAAGATGTTGAAAGGACCTATTTTAAAATGTCTTTTAAAACTAGTTTTATGGTTTGACTAAGGATTGAACCTTCCTACCCAGGAAATAGAGTTAACACATCTACCAACCTCGGGTAGGACTGACATTTACTTCGTATATTACCTGCTGTAATATCATCCGATTTCATGGTATATGTTCGCGTGTGTATGCGTGATTGCCACCAAAAGTTGAAAGAATACATTTTTCATCGACAAAGATAATTTCTGCCGTGTTTCAGTTTCCAAGATTTGCATTCGTTCACTATTGAAGACAAAAGTAAAATTCAAAAACATAAATGTATGAAAAAATATAGTTTTTTTCTCAAAGTTATTTTTATAAATTAAAAATATTAATTTCGGATGTGAATCTGTCTGTAATTCCAATAAAACGAACTCTGGAACTTGGATTTGCTTTGAATCTGTCTGTAATTCCAATAAAACGAACTCTGGAACTTGGATTTGCTTTGAATATAAGCTTTTTTTTAAATTGGAAGTAATTGTGAGAACAATTCATAAAAACGATAAAAAAGGTACACAAATTATTAATGAATAATTCTACTATATTAAAAAATATGCGACAGATGTCTTCATTTTTCAAGTTTAATAGCGGTGTTTATTTGAAAGAAAATTTATTTGGTAGAAAGAAATTTTCTGAGGCTAAAATTTTTTTGATAAATATTTTTTCGTTTCATAAATCCTACAATATCCAGTGATTTTTCCAGGCTTGCGCTAGTTATAATAATAATAAAAACGATGGCTAAGTATGCATAAGACATAGGAGTACGAGTATGTTCAGGCAATTTTTAAAAATAGGTTATGTTAGAATATATTCCTGTAAAGTTTCTAAAAAGTTGTTCGAATTTTTTTTAGTTTTTTTAGTTAAACGAAAACTGGGCTTTCTGGAATTCTTGTATTTTAACGAGTAAGTTATGATTTGTTGAACTTCAAATGTGTTTCGCACGTGTCCTGGGGTCACGTTTTGAGTTACAACGTGGCGCTTAAATGCATTGCAACCGTGAAATACAATATGCAAAATATGGAGAGAGATTCCATCGCAGTAATTTATTGGTCTCCTTTCTACGCATGCACAAGCCAGTGCCAACTATTTAGTTCTCCACGGTCCATTGTGCAAAAATTCAATAAGATGCGACTCATTTGCTACAAAATATACTTTACAAGCTAAAACCAAAATGGGCCAGTCAACTTATTGATGAATGACTGTTCAATTAAGACAGTGGGAAGGTTTGTATGCAGATGTTTTGTGGTCTATTTGTGTTTGTTTGGTTATGTTTCAAGATTTGGGCATTAGAGGAGTTGATAAGTCAACCGATAATACGTAATGATATTTATGAAACTGGAATACAGAAGGTGGAAGAAGGAGTCGGAGTCAACCCAGGAATACATGGCACAAAAATAAAAACACGAGGCTGTGAATATGAATTGAAATACACGAATTGTCTGTATGAATGTGGGTTGATGTGGGAGGTAAAGTGAGAAAAAAGATTTGGAAAACGGTGTTTTTGGCGTTTCGTCTTCTCTGCATACTTCACTTCTCGGGGAACGGCTAGTTTATGTGTTTTAGTTTTATAGATCTACATCTTATTTGCATAATCTTGTTATATTGCACGCTTCATTGAATATTCATCATTGATTTGTATAAAAGCCAATAGATATCACACAAAATAAAAATGGATATATTCATCCAAGACACTATCTAGATTTCAATTTAATTTTGGTAGAATTTTTCTATGATACATAAAGATAGCAGCCAAAATAATGCGTTGAAAATAACGGAAGTTAATATGGTTCAGTTAGCTCAGTAGTCAGATCAATGCCCCGGCAAGGCAGAAGTCCTGGGTTCATTTCCCCACGTGACCGAATATTTTTCTGTCGTTTGTGTTTCACATTTTTTTACTGTAATTTTGAGTTTTCTGCTGAAGTGGGTTTGACTTTGTGTCAAATTTATATATGTCGGTACCTACGTAGCTATAAGAGTAAAGAATACTTTGTGTCAAATTTATAGATATCTGTACCTACGTAGCTATTAGAGTAAAGAATACTTCGTGTCAAATTTATAGATATCTGTACCTACGTAGCTATTAGAGTAAATAATACTTTGTGTCAAATTTATATATGTCGGTAACTACGTAGCTATTAGAGTAAAGAATACTTTGTGTCAAATTTATAGATATCTGTACCTACGTAGCTATTAGAGTAAAGAATACTTTGTGTCAAATTTATATATGTCGGTACCTACGTAGCTATTAGAGTAAAGAATACTTTGTGTCAAATTTATAGATGTTGGTACCTACTTCGCCTTTGGAATAAAGAACACCTTGTGTAAAATTTATAGCTATTGGAGTAAAGAACACTCTGTGTCAAGTTTATAGATGTCGGTACCTAAGAAGCAATTGGAGTAAAGAACACTTTGCGTAAAATGTCATAAAAATTGTTCTCATTAACTTTATAACTGTTTTTAACATAAAAACATGCTCTTAATTTAGCGGTAGCGCCCAGAAATCCCAACAACATCATAATTACCCTCATTTTTCAACAGTTTCCAAAACATCAGATATCATATTCCCTTCCCTTAATAACCTCCCCACGTGCTGAATGCTGAGCCGTGAGGTGTTTCCTTTCACTGCAAGTATTTGGCCAAGGACCCTGCACCGGGTGGTAGCCCTACTCCACTATACCTGGCAGTCATGTGGCCAAAACCCGACACTACCCCTTTCCCCTAATGATGACAAAACTAAGATTGTAATTATGGCTAAGGGTGTAATTGTTGGAGAATTGAAACACCGGTTCAAATAATACAAAAATAATTGGATTATTCATTTGGTGTTGTTTGTGAGAATTAGTATTTAAAATTTTAATTTACATTAATACTTAATAGTCTATTATAAGAACAACATATTAAGCCCCAGCATTCCGAATTTCTACCTATTTATAACATATTTCTCTTGAACACTTTAAGTTTTTAGGTTCCAAAAAAATCTCTGTTATTTTTTAAGATAATATCTATACATTTGTAAAGTCGAAGAGGTAATTATATGAAATTCCCTCGATAGAAAAAAAATCGCAAAGTTAAGAAAACTGTTAAGAACACTTTATACCTATTCTGTTATTTAATATGTTATATATAAGAAAAAGTCGCAGTGGAGTTTTAACTGCGACTAAAGCATTTGTAAGAGATTTTTGCTCTATTTCAAACGAGTCGTGTTTTATTAAATATTTTCACAATTTTCGCTTAATTATTATCGGTTTTTTAAATATTAATGGGCTCCCTCTAATATTCATATTTACATATCTCCCTTTCAAACCATCTTTGAACGCTTACTACGTAGCCTTAAGAGCAGGTAGGGACCTACCTAGTACTTGGCTAGTATATGGGTATAACGTTAGACAAATTATTTACTGGGAGATTTTTTCCAATTACAGGTGTAACTAGGTAATGTTGTTAACCGTGTTTAACAGAAATACGAATAATTTTACCAGATTTTTATCAATTTGCAATATTTCATAGCAAAAGGTTTCCTCCGTGCATATGGTACCCAAAAAAATGCAAACTTTAGTGCTGAGCAAAAACGCACATCTGCATAAAAGTTAAACATTTTATTTATAATTACCTGATAAAATTATAAGTTTTCTTGTCATTAGTTACCCACGGTTTTTTTTCTAATTTCTTTGGATAGAACCAATTAGTGACCATATTTAATATTCTAAAAGCATTTTAAAACACTTAGCCAATATCAGATACCTATATAGCTTGTTAATATGTGTACAGTTTGGTTAACAGTTATTTTTATCAATATGTTGAACCACAAAATTACTGCGTTCTACCAAATTATAAAGTAAACTAGCTGAAGGACCTGGCGGCGCGGCGTTGCCCGGGCTTCATACAGTTTTTTCAAACAAAATCCGTTGTAGACAGTAATTTTCCTTTTCTTTTCAAAGTCAAGTGTGCAAAATTTCATAAAAAGTATAAAAATTCTAATTATAAGGGGTAATTATTAGAAATCTAATGAAGACAGTGACCATAAAAATAATAATATTAGGATGATTTGTATAGCACCGTTTTTGTGCAAAATGACCTCAAGGGCGCTGTGGCGCAATCACCTGGGGCGAAAGGACCTTGCTCTTGTTTTGAAAGTCAAGTTAGCAAAATTACACCAATCTCAGAATAAAGACTCTTGTACTGTAGATTCGTATTAAAAACCCACAGATACAATTTTTTAGATGTAAAAACGGTGATTAACTTCCATTTGACAATTTATGAAGAAATATGTGTTCTCAGTTCCTTTTCGCAATGAATAAGTAAGCCAAATTACCTTCCTCCATTATTATTTGAATCTGCAATGTTTGCACTGTTAAAAAACCGACAAGTTTTAGTGACCTAAGTATATATTTTGAGCTTACTATAGAACTTATGTGATACAGATGATTATCAGATGTTTACTAAACGTTTCTCATCTTATCGAAGAATATACTTTTCATATCGGTTCATCAACTACGATGAATATAATCGTCAATTTATACTTCTGCAGCATCAATTGCCTTTCTGGCACAAGTTAGACTCATAACCCACAGTGACAAGATGAGCTCCATCATTGATTGGAATGTGTGTCGTGTGTCGTGTGTCGGGTCCGCCCATCGCCACGTGGGCGGCTCGGCTGGGCGGGGCCGGGTCACGTGGCACGAGGAACATTCCAGACATGTTGCGGAACATACCCAGAGACCTAGAGGTGGGAATTCTTTGATACATAGTGCAGCCTCTCCTATATCCTGCCCAGCTGAAAATGATGACAAACATTGAAGTGCTTTTCTAAAGTCTATCGCGTAAAGAACAAGACGAAAATATAAACAAATTTTAAATGTTAACTAGATCTTCAATTAAGGTCATGTAATAATTAATCAACTCAACAACAATTGTTATTATCATTTTTTTGAAGAGCAGACTCCATTCTGCTGATGCACTCATATATGATTTCGTAATAAAATTTATATTAACTGAGTTGTTTTAAATTTAAAAATAATTTAATTTTTCTCGTAAAATAAGAATCCAATCGAGCTATAAATTGGTTTATATTAGTATCAAGCATCGATGACAAGTCGTGGAAGTTCGTTCCATGTTTCCACTAAATATATTTGTGAATATCGTCTTGGTATCGTCAGGTGCACAATCATTGTGATTTGTTATCAATCATATACACATAATTGAGGTAAGTAGTTAGGTACATATCTCACCACCTGATGGCTACATTCTTACATCTTTTCAACCTCCTACCTTTTTCCATTTCTGCTTTTAAATTAAATGAATGTTAGTAATACAATTGTGTTAACTATTTGTAGTACAATGTACAAAGTAACAATGGTAGAGCAAGTACAAAGTATTGATTTTTATAAAAATAAGTAAAGTTATAAAGCATAACTCGTGAGAACTAAACATCTGTTAAATTACATAGAAAACTCACTATAATATAAAATTATCTCCGCACAGAAGGCTATCAGGAAAATAATTTTCTTCGGGGCTTATGTCGTCTTTGGGGAAGCTGTTTGAGGTTTTTTTTTACGGAAATAAAGGAGAGAAAGGTGATGAACATTTTGGAAAGAAATTTTGAATTCATCCCTCCCGCGATGGGTCGAGAGAGTCCTGCTGGAAAGGTAAAAAGATATCTCTTAACCAGTCTCTCCAAATCGGGCCTGTCACGAAATAGGTGGGCAGACGAATCCGCCGCCAAGACCTAGACAATCCTCACCCCATGAACCCAGGCACCCCTTGTAAGTCACCAAACGTAGCGAACCACTTGGGGAGACCTATGGAAGAGGTGTTGGTTATCCATTGAATGGTTCCCGAGGCGGCGGTACCCATACACGCTTCCCATTAGCAAAATTAAATATACGAACAGTGAAAAATTAAAAATATATTACATAAAAACTTGTATTATTTATAGCATACCAACAGATTAATCAGCAAACTGACAAATGTAAATGATTTCAATTGATTTTGTATGTTTTTTCACACAAACAATTAAAATAATTTCTTCATACTTTACACGTACGCATGTACTAAAAATACATCTCATTCGTCATGAAATTGTGTCGTGGAGCTTTTTTTTAATTGAGCGTGTCAATTAAAATAATTTTAAACAACTAAATGTCAACGCCTTTTTAAATTTAACAATACTACTAATTCTAAAGAACGTTAATTTGCATGCGACGAAAAATAACGTTATCAAACCAACTGGAAATCGCTCTGCGGCGGCTCTATCAGAAAGTTCACCCGATCTGATGATTTGTTTATTTATCCCGTCCTTTGTTCTAGTATATCGAACCGTTAAACAATAAACACAGCCAAAACAAAACCCGTTTATTATTATTTTATTAAAATATCGTCCGTACGTACCTGAATCAAATAACAAATCGAATTATGAACGCTCGTAGGAACGCCTTTGTTGGTGGTTGACAAAGGAAAGTTTGGAATTTGTCGTGAGGTGAGCTAAGCGCTGCCAATTATTTTTAATTGAATATAACGCACTTCGGCGATCTATTGTTGTATTGTTTAAGAGCTTTTCAATGCGATTAATAGATGGCATTTTGTTTTTATATATTTATTGGTTGATACCTAGAAACTTTATTTATTTATATCGACGTGTTGGACCCATGATATTGTAATGTACTGGTGTTCTGTTTAATTATCTTCTTAGTATGGAATACACTTGAGATAATATATAAAAGGATACACTTTCAAATAGGTACATTGGTACCTACCTAAATACTTACGAAGATATAATTTATTATATAAAAATAATGTTAGTCTTAACGCTTAACGCTCTAGGATTTACTACTTCTTATTAAACCAACCTTTCGCACAGCCTTACAATATCCGACATCAATGGAGATGATAAATACAATGGTTCATCCCATGAGATCGTCTTAGCAACATGGGTGCAATATTGCGGTTTTTGTATTTGAACTAGTGCAGACCAGTGAAACTCACGGATAATCGATTAGTAGATTCTTGACACATCATATATATTATATTAAATATTATAGTTAAGTACTTTCATTGTCGCTTGCCTAAATTCTTCAAAAAATAGGTTCAAACATTAAAAATGAAACGCAAATTCAAAACCAATCCGAATTACAATCAGGGCCGCTTAACAGTCCGCTTCGGGCGCTGACTTGCCAAGGCGCCAAGGAATCAAGACGCTGATAATACCTTACACTTAATACAGCGCCCTTGAGGTTTTTACTAACGTCATGCGTCGCTTGGCTCAGAGCCGGCCCTGATTACGTTCATAGACAGACAATCGAAATTTGACCGGTAAAATTTACAATAGACCGGTCGGTGGCCGAGTTGACATCGCGCTTGGGTCCCACTCAGGCGTAGTGTGTTCAATTCCTCGGCTGGCTAAGTCCTCCATCACAACACAAGCAACATTTTCAGCTTCCCGTGGTGTTAAGCGTTAAGCGTTAAGACTAACATTATTTTTATATAATAAATTATATCTTCGTAAGTATTTAGGTAGGTACCAATGTACCTATTTGAAAGTGTATCCTTTTATATATTTAACATATACTTATGGGCTATTTCACCATTCTCTCAATAAGTTGTCAAATAACCATTTGTTAGTAGCGTGCCGCTACATAATAAATAGGTGCTAGCAATAGGTAGAAAACTCCGCTAACTTTCGATAATCCGATACTGATAAAAGTTGTATGACACCTTCTTCTTGATAGCTTATCCATAGGATAACGTATATTTTCGAATAACGATTTATTAATTTATAATGTAAAAATACTGAAACCTCTACAACACCGCTTATTCATCGAACAAGGTCAAATCGCAATGACACAAAAAATATTCCAGGTCAAAAAAGGAAAATTGGACATTAAAACAAGGATATTGGTCTACAATACCACTGTAGCATCCCATCTAAATTATTGTACAAGTGTAATATTTCTAAGTAACAAAACCCAAATTAAGAGAATGGAAGTAATCCAGAACAGAGGCATGAGGTCAATACTGTGTTGTAGCAGGTACACCAGAATAAAAACCATGCAACGTCAACTCAATATTTTAAGTGTGTGGCAACGATTAGTTTATAATACCTTAGTGTTTATTTATAAGCTAAAAAATAAAATGTTACCTGACTATATGTCAAAGAATGTTAGAATTAATAGTGCAGTTCATTTATATCCTAAGAGAAACTGCAACGATTTTAGGCTTCCTAAAACGCATTTATCGGGAACACAAAACAATATTTATTATAAAGGTTTTAAAATGTTCAATGAACTCCCGGTAATTGTTAAGGAAGCTAAAAGTCTTGCAGTTTTTCGTGGATTATGTCTCAATGTTGTGAAATCTAAATTTTAGTATGTAAGAAGTAAATAATATTGTAGTAGTCAAAGAAAATAATATATTAGGTATAAGATGTAAACTCTTATAACTAAATAAAATATACATTAAAAAAAAAAAAAAAAAACCACATTCGGAGAAATTAAGAAATTATATTTATTTTGCAACGAAACTCCACAACATCCTTCCCCCTGATATAAAGTGAATAGAAAATTTTAATGATTAAAAATCAATACAAAGATAATTGACTTGAAAAACCTTTGAAAAAACATTAAAAACGACATAGAAAACTAATAAAACAGAAATTAATAACTTTAGTTCGCCTCAGCACAAGTTAACCTAGGAGGACTAAGAAATAAAATTTAGTAGGTATACGTTTATTTAATATCATATTTTGTATGTACAATGTTTGAATAGTCACTATAATAAAAAAAAATAAAAAAATGTCCGAGTTTACTATTTGGTACTCGAACCTACAAATACTGACTAAATATCTAATAATTTAGTAGATTTGTTTGTACCTATTTCTAGTATTTATTTATACAATATATTTTTATGGATAAGCTATCAAGAGGATGGTGGGATACTCCCTAAAATGTATAGCCACTATTCATAGTTCGAGTACCGAACAGAAAAATCAGACTTAAAAAAAAATCTTAAATCTAAAATATCAAGAGAATAGTAAAATACTCCCTTAAGCTATTTAAAATATACGTTACGACTTCTGTTTAATTTTCATTTTTCGTATCACGAATACATCAGGTTTCATTGTTCGAATAAAAAATGTTCTAAATATTTACGACAGCTTGCATGCTAATTTTTTTTCAGCAATAAGGTACCTACCTACAAAGGATAACTAATAATAATAATATTTTGAGGATTTGTATAGAGCCGTTTTTGTGAAAAATCTGAGGTGATTTTTGAGCGCTGTACAAATATATTACATATTTCTACAATTATTATTATTATTTTCTTATTACTAAATTAATATGTTATATTATTATTAGATATCTCTATGGTGACTTTGATCATGAATTAAATTAAATTTTCTACCTTTAAAAAATACTCCTACGATTTATTTTACATTGAATTTGTATATTATATGTAAAAAGTGGCATACAATTTTACATTTTAGATTTACTGTCGGAAATAAATGACGTCAATAAATTTGATAGGAGAATGGATTTATTTGTAAGCATTTTATTTGGAAATCCACAGCTTGCGTATATAATATATTTAGTTTCGAACATCTGTCACGGGAGCCAGGGGCACAGAAAGCCAAGTGGGCGGGTCACATCCCTCTGAATGGACCAAAAAACCAAACAACCAACATTCTACCAACGTACGTACCTACCTACCTAACTTCCATCGAATATTGTCGTTTATTAATGGTGTATTATACATTTATTGTGTAGGTTAGAAGGGCACGTGGAGAATGAATAAATCATTAAAGTCGGAGAAGGCAAATAAGAAAAATACTGGTCACAATGGATGAAAGAAAAGTTTAAAAATACATTTATTTATTCTTATAATTAAAGCCTTTCGGCTTTTATATATGTTACTTATACCTATGTTGAGATCCTGTTTAAGTAATACACTATTGGAATGCCAAAACATATGCGTATAAAAATATATGTATATGTAACTAACTTAAGATAAATGAGGTACATAGTAAATGTTGGTAGGTGTATAAAATGTAAAGTATATTTCATGTTGTAAAGTTGTCTAAATGAGAATTGTGTAAGTAATCAACAACTTTTATTAGCGTGTAACACATCATATAATAGAACATGACATGTAAATAACAAAGCATACAGTTAATACAATAATTATATAATCATATAAATTTATTAATATGATATAATATGTAACTTATATAACGATATAAGATACATAGTACAGGGTTTTCAAATAAGAGGTGTTATTTTGTATAGCCCGCTATTTCGGTAGATGTTACTTTTGAAGCTGTTTTTTTAACAGTTAACAAGTATAAACTACGCCATTAATAAAAATGGAACGATACACGCTTCAACAACGCATTGAAATTATTAAAATTCACTTGAGTGAATCAAATGCAAATCATCTTGAGTGATGATGATTATTGTTGAAAAGCCTCTCTATCCTCAAAGTGTGACTTTTTGGTGCAGTTTATGGTCCGGTGGAGTCATTGGACCTTACTTTTTCGAAAATGAGGCTGGAGAAACAGTTACGGTGAATGGATTGCGCTATCGAGAGATGATTAATGATTTTTTATGGCCGGAATTGGATGGTATTAATCTGGACAACGTTTACTTTCAACAAAACGGCGCTACGTGCCACACAAGCAACGAAACCATTGATCTTTCACGATTGAATATCAAAATAACACCTCTTATTGGATAACCCTGTATATGCATTTCTCTTAAATGTGGTGACATTATATACGATGTCGTTTATGTATACGATTTTGTTCAGTTCCAGTCCCCATTGTAGGAAGGTTCAATACTCAGTCAAACCAAAAAAAAGTAGTTAAATAAATTTAACTTTTTTTTAAATAAAAAATAGATGTAAACTATAATAATATAAAAAAGTTATATTTAAAATACTGTAAATTGCAATTAAAGATCCCCATTGAAAACAAAAACCTTTTGTTAAACTATATTTAATTTATTTTAGTGATAGCGTGAAGCTATTTTGAAGTTAGTATTATACCGCCATCTGTTGCCCAGAAGCCACACTAACTGATGTTCGACGAACTAAAGAATATTACCGTTTACAATGCGCCCGGGGGAAATATGATACTCTATATATTATATTAGTAAAAAATCACCGGATTTTATAATTTTACTGTAGGATTTATAATTATTATTGTATATTATTAGCTATAAACCCTTATACAAAAAATATGAAATCATAAAATGTAACTTTACTTGTCAATTTAACCTAAAAAAATAAGTAGAAGAAATACACACTTCAAGAATAGAAAGTATACTTTTCTGTAAATAAATATAATATTACTATATGTAGGTAGGTATTTTGAGTAGGTACCTGCTAAAGAAATTTATTCAAAAGAAATTTGGTAAAAATATCAAGTGTGAGTTTTTAAAATGACGCTTAAATTCAAAGCGTTTTCGTGTTCTAGAGTTCATTGATAGAGAGTTAAAACGCTTAAAATAAAAACAACCAATTACCAAAATACTTTTGAAAGATAATATAATTATATACAACGAGGACATTTAGAGACGTAAAAGAAGATCGTGTAATGAAATTAGTCTATCAAAAAAGGACAAAGTCAGGGAATAAAATGGCTTACTACACAAAGGAATGCAATATTATCATGCGGAAACTATAAAGTCTGTATCGATTAATAGATTCTAGCTCGATTGAAGGAACCATTTAATTAAAAAAAAACTTACAATATATGTAAGTAAGTAAAAATAAGTTAGTCATTTATAAAATTGGATGTACGAATTAAAGTAAAATTAGGAAATAAAAAAAAAAATATATGTTGCGGTATATTTTTACGAGTTAAGTTATAAATTATTTTATGCCTTATTAAATTTATTTAATGTCAATGTTAACCGATCACCTAGCAACATATAGGAGGAGGCGAGAATGATTTTTGGTGAATCGTATTGTCGTATAATCCCACTTCTAAGGGATCGCCTTCCCTGGCTTCGATGCCCTGAAAGAATAGAGTTTAAGATCAAGAATAGACCTTCAAACCCTTCAAAGCATTACAAGGAATGGCGCCAGCCTATATATCGGAACTACGTGTCCGCCAAAACTTAAGCAATAGACACTATAGACAGCTTACTCTAAGGTTAGCAGATCTAGATGTTAGTAATCGTCTAGTTGAACTTTCTAGGTCAAATCGAGCCGTTTACTATGATCGTTCTTTTAGTGTAAAATTTAGTGTAGACTTCCCTCAGTTCTTACTAATCTCCAGAATTTGACTGAATTTAAACGGGCGTTAAAAACAAAATTATTTAAAAAATCTTACCATTCATAAATCTCAACTTCTTTTCAATATTTTATAATAAGCCATATTCTAAAACTTCCGGTAATTGTTTGGTTTCGGTTGTCTCCTTATTGTACCCTTTAAAAATGTCTGCTCAGAAAATTCTCATTTCTGAGCACAAACTGCCTCCTGTTTTATATTATGTTTTAGTTTTAATATTCTTATTTTGTCCTGTCCTGCTGTTATTGTTATTCTAAGTTTTGTCATCACTTTTTATAAACAGTGTATTTAGCGCTATAATATTAGATCTGTAATGGGTAAGACACACTTAGGAATAATTTTAAGAACCACTAATACTGAATTACCATATTTAAGTTTGTTATAGTTAAGCGCACTTGAAGTGAAATGATTGTTGTTATTAAAATAAAATGGCTATATAAATGCCATTTTATTATTATTATTATTAAATACAAATAATATTGTCAGGTTAATCGTAACCTGCAACCGTTTTTCTTTATTTTTTACAATGAGACATTGGTCTGTGTCATTATAACGATGAAATATCCCTTTATTCCAGCAATACCTAAGGACAGAATACAACACTACAAACAAATTGCAATAAGGACTCAATAAAGGTTTTAACCGACCAGCAGGCTCATTGGCAATTTGTTCATTGATAGAGTCATGTCACATTGCGGTTAGGGAGCGGCGAGCGGGGGCGCCAAATGCTGTCTTTTTCCTAATGAAAACGTCCGCAATAACGATGTTTTTTCTGCACACAGCACTAAACACAAGGCGCTTAATTCGATTCACCTCGAACTGGTGATAGTCCTGCCGCTCATAACTCTGATGTAACTTCCCTTTCTGTTGCATACGACGATAATGAGAAAGAAGGAGCGGTTACGAGGGAGCTATCAGCGGTGCACCTTGTGGCCAAGTAAGACGTCAGTGGCAATGGACGACAGATGGTTCATATCAGCTTTGCCAAATTAATTCCCAACATTTCAATTAAGGACTGTGCGAAGGGTACTAAATTAGGAAGCCTCTGTTTGGTTAAAAAAATATATTCGAGTGATATTTAGACATAACTTTTGACAGACTTCAACTTCGAAGCTCATCGAATCAATTAAATCGCATTTCCTAATCAATGGAGAATAATGGAGAATATATGACGCAAATGCGAATGGTAGCAGAAGTCGGGGACGCTCGAGGAAGACACGGTACTATCAAGTGAATCAAATGCTTGAGTCGAGCCATGTCAAGAGTCAGAATAATAGAAGAGTATGTATGAAACGATGTATGAATGTGAATGAGGCAAGGAATGTGTGCAAAGACCGAGTTGTTTGGCGGTCCCTCCTCTCTGCCTACGGGAAACGGCGTGATGGTTAGTTAGTTAATTAGTCCTAATCATTTTATATTGATAGGTTAAAAGTTATAACAATATTAATATTCAACAAGATAACTTACACCTAATTAAGTAACAATATTATAAGTTTAATGTATCCGAGAGTCCCAACTGCTCCCAACCGTCTGGTGCCAGTGAGACTATGGCAACCCCAATTATTGTGGTATGTTGAGAGGGTGACTGCGGTGGGAAGGGAAGAAGATGGGAAATAGGAATGTGGAGAAGTACCTGGATATTCAGATCTGGTAATCAAGCACGGTTAAAGCCATTTGAAGCAACGTTTCAATTCTGAATGGTGGTATTTTACCAGGGCGATACTGAAGTGTTGCACTCTGGAATGTGCCGCAAATATACTATATATTATTTTTTTATGAATTTATTGTGAATCCCACAAATTAATTAATAAATTTAATTTTATTTATAAAATAGGATTTGAACCTGCCACCTTCAAATTCAGTGGAGAGCCTTCACTAACACCCTTCGACCACGGAGGCCGTCTTGTTATAGCCTTTATAAAATATGTATTTTCAAAATATAGTTGCTGCCAATTTCTAGTCGATTACACACCGAGCTATAATCATTAAAGAAACGAAAAATGTGAAACAGAAAAGATTGAAAAGGATTCGGTCAACTCCGGGAACTGAACGACCCAGGAGGGCGATTCTCGTTCTACTTAACGACACTAAAATCGTCCTTACATTCAAATTAACGATTTTTCTCGGTTTATTCGACCCCTGCCTTGCTGGGGCATTTATTTTTACATTAACCCCACACATGAGGCCCTGAGGAAAATAATTAATTAATCAATTTCTCTCAGGGCCAATGTCATCTTTGTGGATGCTGTGTATCGAATTATGCGATGATCTTTTATGTACACAGAGAAAAATGAGTTATGCTAATTTATTAAAAATCTCTTCAAATTATTGGTAATCCGGTTAAAAGCGGGATTGTAGACATTTTCTTGATTTTTTAGTAATTTCTCAAATTTGCCTTGATAATATAAAATGACAAAATGCGGAAATAATAGGATTTTTATGAACACGTGTTCCGACACCGTGATAATACATTAGTATTTTACTAAAAGTTTATTAGGAAACCTATCAATTCATTGGTTAAGGGCCTGCAATCTCGTTTTTAACCAAATTACGAAGAATTTGAAGAGATTCTTAACAAATTTTTAAATTCAATATTAGTATATTTCTCCGTGTATGACTGCAAGATACGGAAGAATGTACCCAAATTATATTGCAACCTTGATAGTGTCTAGGATAAATATGTTTATTTTAATAAGCGACATCTATTGTGTATTACTATTATTATCAACGATCATATATATTTACAAGACTAGGATGAATATCCAATAAGTTATTCCATTACAAAAAATTATCTTCGTTTAATTTCAAATGTAGCCCACAATAGACACGCCAATACAATAATAAAATTTATAATTTACTTAAATTTTTCATTGGAAAAATATTCAACGTAACAATTGTCACATTGGCAAAAAGAACAAAAAAACATAATTTAACTAAAAACATAATTTAAAGAGACTAAAAGAAACAAGAAGAGACAAGACGAACCTTAAAGGGTCGAGAAAATGCAGTAAGTGGCATGAATAGCTAAGAAGTGACTAGAAGAGACTAAAAGAGACTAGGAGAGATGAGGTGATTTTGCACAAACACGGCTAGAAATGATGGACTCGCCGAACATCACAGCGGTGCTGCCAAGGTCTGTTATCTATGTGATGATATTGTGTCAGCTCTTTATTAGCAGCAGACACATACCTGAACGGATGATAAACCTCGTGATGGCACTGTTGGTGGACGCGGTGGACTCTCTCGCTGCAGCAGCTGGTCCAGTTTCTTCACCATCTAGGATTCTTGCTGCAGAGTCTCCATCTTCTATATTCGTATCCCTGTTCCTGTTCTTCATTTTACCTAACTTAACCTTTTATCTAATTAGTTCATTTTGAATAGCTACCTAAATTTACTTAACCCTACGAGCACAAGACGGAACACTGGCATTATGGCTTTGGATTCCAGTACCTACCCATACCCACCACCAAAAAAGGATACAAAATATGTCATATTATTATGTAAGTAGGTAGGTACCCACTAAACACAAATTATTATATTTTCCGTCTTATTTAGAACATAAAACTGTAAATATGCTTTCATAAATAGCGTGAGCTAAATAATAATTTGGTTGAAATAATCCTTAATGACTTAAGTTTGCTTAAATTACGAGATAATGTCAAAGCGGAGCGGCATGGCTATTTAAAACGGTAAAACTTTATCAACCCGCAATAAAATTAAAATATTGGTATAATTATGTCGATTTCTCACAGGAGCCTCACTAAATATGGCAATAAAAGTTAACTGTGTAATCATTACCACATTTATTAAAACTTCATGGAATTAATATCTACATTAAAGGCTGATTTCCCACACACACAGACACAGTCACACGGTCCCACACATGCACACACACACACACACACACACACACACACACTCGCCTTTATTATTTGCATAAAACATTGTACATATTGTTTTCAGCGTCAAAACTTTAGTATCCAAAAAATTACGAGAAATATTTAATTTAATTCAAAATTCAAAAAAATCTTTATTGCACAAAAAGACAGAGTACAAAGGGTATAGTTAAAGGTTACATCCTATTTCTTCCATCTAACCCAACAAATACACATTACATTACATAACTCAACTATTACATGTTAACAAATGTATGTAAATAAATAATAAAAAACAGAGGTATTTAATTTATGTAAGGTATTCATTTAAGGTGCAGTGACATTTGTTCAAAAGAAATATTTTTGGTGATGATTTAAATTTAAGTATGTCGGTTATTTGTTTGATGCTACGTGGAAGGTTGTTATATACTTTAATGGCCATGTAGTGTGGTCCTTTTTGAAATTTAGTTTTGTTTGTTTTTGGGATTAATAAGTTTTCTGTGAACATTGTAGCTTGTTTATGTGTAGAGTTTTTTTGTGGGAACTTTTCCGGAGATGATCAAAATTAAATATTTAAGAACCAGTCTCTTAGGATGGGTTGTTTGTTCCTCAGAATTAAACAATTCATCAAATTTAAAAGTCAATACGATCATCTTTAGTTAATACTCAATTTCTCAATACTTCAAAGTCCTATTGGAGTTTTGTTACTATGCTAGTATTGTGAAACTACTGGCCAATGATGAAATATAAATAAAACTTGAATAGAACACTCACAAAGCTTGAATTTTAATTTTGAAATTCGATGAATTTTTCAAATTCTGTGAGACAACCCATTCTTAATCTCAGATGGAATTTTATGAACGCATGTATTCAGTAAATCATATTGTTAAATCTATCTATTATCTATATATTGTATTATATAAAGAAGAGTGTTGGTGACTGACCTTCAAAATAAGAGGAGGGTCACAGTCTATATGAGATTTAGAAAAACCACCGCCCCTACCACTTTACCGGGAATTCAGCTAGTGTGTATATACAAAAATGAGTGCATGTGCGTTCATTTTTTATAAAGTTATGCAGTCTTTTCTGAGATTGATAAAATTTGCACACTTGATCTTCAAACCAAGCGGACGGTATCTGTCTACATGAAATTTTGAAAAAATACCCCCATCAAATTTTCCCACTCCTTAAAACATAATAAAGCCCCTGGGCAACGGCGGGTGCTTCTGCTAGTACTACATAAACTTGAAAACGTTTTTCAGTTACCAATCCACTATACTATAATATGATATATTTCATTATAATTTTTTATCTCGAGAGTTGATGTCACAAATCTAAACCGCTGACGTTACAGTTACGTTAGTAAAAATTAAGAGAAAACAAGATTTAGTACAATACATTTATGTTTTTCGTAATGCACCGTTAGAACATTTTAATGATATGTAACTGAAGTTGTATGTACTTGCTTTCGAAAGCGCCCAGCTATGATAGTATACATCACGTAAATTAATACGTAGGTACTTTCATTAACTAAAGGGTATCTCAGATTTTTTTTCGTTTTAAATACTTCGTCTTTATTACTGTTAAATTACGGAGCAGTTTTTTTATTTTAATTTATGAAAAAAAACCATTTGTAAATGAGCACCATCTTCTTCTTTACACTAATTAAGTCTGGAACTTACATTTTCAATCACTCGTTGGAGAGTTGCTCTTGGGATTGCATTGATTTTGTCTGTGATTCTTGGCTTTAAAACATTCAAGTTGGGTGGCGATGGGTTGAAAACTTTACATTTTTAGTAGCCCCATAGGAAAATGTCAGCCGGTGTTAAATATGGACTCCTCGGTAGCCAGTTGGCGTTTCATCGGCGACTAATTACACTTTCAGGGAATGAATCGCGAAGAGTAGCTAACGAGTCATTTGTTACGTGGGAAGTGGCTCAATGTGCTGCGGTTTTAGTCAATCTGATTTTGCATTTATTGGCCGATAATTCCCTCACTTGGTATGACAGCCCAAACGATAACCCTAAGCTCGTTGTATACGTTGGCCCAATGCATCGGGCCAACGTGTATAAGGGGCGTTAGGCGAGTGTAATTATTTCTGATGAGTTCCAGCGGATTAGTGGAAGCCCAACACCGACAATTTTTGATATGAAAATTGGATTTATCAGAAGTCGGGGACGCCCGAGGAAGACATGGCACTATCAAGTGAATCAAATACTTGAGTCGAGCCATGTCAAGAGTCGGAATAATAGAAGAGAATGTATGAGACGATGTATGAATGTGAATGAGGCAAGGGTTTTGTGCCAAGAACGAGTTGTTTGGCAGTCCATCCTCTCTGCCTTCCCCTGCGGGGAACTGGTTAGTTAGTTAACATTGTGGTTCACAGTAGTGAATGGCGGAAGCATGGAGAAAGACATTGGGACCCACTAGTATTATTTATATATAAACAAAAACTAAAAACATTATGAGACACACGTTACATCGTCCTGTCGACTACTTCTATACATAGTGATTTGTTTTTGGGGTATGATGCCGTGTTGCGCTATCTTTACTGCAATTCTGTCCGAAACGTTGGCTAAAGGAGGTAGTGCAACACGGCATAATACCCCAAAAACAAATCACTATAATACTTTTGGCCGTGAAAATCTCAAATCATACCTACTTGTATCCACTTCAATATATTTCCCTGTTGGGGGTGCCAAGATTTTAGGTCAGTCAGTTCTTTAATCAGATGCTTTTGGCAGCGTTGTATGATATTGCATATAAAAAACAATGTTCATTACAGTTTTACTGCGAAAACTGACACCATCACCAACACCACAATGACAATGACATTTTTTGTAAAATCTGTGAAAAACTATAATCGACAATTTTTTGTGAATTATTGCGCATTCATTAATCTTATTTTATTTGTCCATTTGCAAATGTATCCTCATTCACTCATCCACCACCTTTGCTTTGCTCACACGACACAGACTTGAGAATGAAACCGCAATAATTCTTCAAAAGATAATAATAGATTTAACAACAAGCTTTTACGAGTTTCGCTTTCCCTATCCTTCCATTCTACATCGCCATTCACAAACACTTCTAGAATCATAATATATTTATTGTCCACAGCCTTTGAAAGACGCAGTGGAGAGTAAACACGCCCTTTGTTAGTAAGTAAATCGATGAAGGTTCATTCAATTATTATGATGCCACCCATTCAGTATTCAAGTTCTAACCAATGTTTACCAGTGATGTGTTTGGAGCAGTGTCTGTTTAAATAAACAGTTGATATTGTTGAAAGAAATTGCTTGGAATTATGTCGAAAGGGATTTATGGTCGTTTTAAAATTCGTTTTACTTTCATTCCATATGAAAAAAAAATTTACACGATCATTATTTTCATTCTTACGATTTCATACAGATAGCTTGTTTTCACATTAACCCCATATTTTATTTTGGGATGCTGTGTGAAGAGTGTTTTTTCATGGAAAGGAAGGAGAAGATGTTCTGAGAAGGTAAAAGGTATGAGGGTTGGGTAGTAATCTATGGATCCAGGAGTGACGGACATATAAATATATACCTCCTACTGTGGCGCAAGGCGATTGGTCGAGAGACCAGTTGGAAAGATCAAAGGGTCTCCTCAAACCAACTTCTTCCGATTTGCGACTGAAAACCGCCTCCCAAGTTGAAAAAATTGCCATCAGAAAAGAAATAATATTTTAGGAAGATATTAAATCATAAAAAAAACACATTTTTTACCCCATCAAAGTTTATTTACTAAAAGACATCTATTTTCAATTCGTGAATTTACCAACTTTGCTGTATAAAATGACCATTTCTGGCATTTATCGAATTTCACCGTTGCTATTAAATATGTATCTTTGCAATAATAACTTATTTTATGCTGATCACAGAAAAAACCCATCCGTCTACCTACTTATTGCAGTTGACAAATACTTGAAAATTCGTCAAAGTACCTTTCTATGAGCTGAACATTCCAAACAAGCCTCGTTTAAAAGCAACTGATATACCGGCCTTACTGACAAAAAATATTACAATATTGCAAAAACCTCAATTCTCAAAATAAAATACGATGTACGTAGATATCAAAGAGAAAATTTACTGACGATAATTTGTATCGTTGTACCTTGTACATCATCCCTTTAAGGGTATTCAGCCATCAGCACAATGGGCGGCTGCTTTTGTCAACTGAGTCCCCCCAACACATTCGGCAAGCATTTTTGACTTTGATTTATGCTTTTTTTATACTTTCAACATTCAACTTTTATACAGCGGGGTTAGCGCATCAGTCAAAACCTTCCTGTAATATAATAAAAGATGGTTAATTGTTATTTGCCCATTTTGATGGCAAGAATTTCAAAATAACTTAGTTAGTTAACTTTAAAACCTAGTTAGGGTACCTTCAAAATGCTAACTGTTATGCTTGGTATCTAATTAAATATATCTATATGGAATCAATTTTCAGTCGTTGAGGGTTGTGAAATAAGTTGGGATATTTTTAACAGCTGTTTCCCGCAAAAAATTCGCGAAATATTATGTCATATAGTGCAGGCAGTATGTACAGGCTAGCTCATAAATAATTTATTCCGGGTTTTTTAGATACTTACGTAATGATTTTATGAAGTGATTTTAGCGGTGAAATCGGTTAATAATTTATTTTTACGGTGTTAGTTTCATGTTTGAGTCTGACTTCGGAACTTATTATAATACATTTACGTTATGTTTCGTCAGTGATTAAAAAAATTCTTACGATTGTTTACATGAATCGTAGGTACGTACTTAATAACTGTGACAACTTTGTCGCGTGTCAGTCTTCTGTACATTTCCGTTGACGCTTTAATCTATTTCATGAATGGAAGTACAAATGGCTACCTAAATCCGTCTGCAACCACAAACAAACAAACAAACAGTCGGCCAAACTCTATAATCAAGTGCAATGGTCTATGTCCATTCCCGGAGCACATAAGAGGTAAAAGTGTAAAGGGAGTTCCTATCCAACTAATGAAGTAGCAAGATGACCAGATGCCAGCTGCCTCTTGCGGCTAAATGAGGACCACGTGTTTTCACAGGTTGTAAAGCGGCACGCGAAGTGTCGTTTAGTGCGCGTACTTCCTGTGACGATAAAGAGACACTCTCCACTGTCACATGTTGTCTTGTTCCTTAGTCCCTTGGACATCAACGCGCCGCAAACGGGACAAAAAATAATGTAGATAACTATCGTGCACTGTGCAGCCGCTGGACAATTTTCATTCATGAAAATTAAAAAATGTGGTAAAAACTTAGTTGTCTATTTTAGTAACGAGTTGTTCGCTGGTGGTAAAATGCACAAAAAGCATATTAAAACTCAACTAAACGTAGATGCACTATTTATCATCAGCTCTTATACTATTATACGGGGTTTTCCAATAAGAGGTGTTATTTTGATATTCAATCGTAAAAGATCAACGGTTACGTTGCTTGTGTGGCACGTAGCGCCGTCTTGTTGAAAGTAAACGTTGTTCAGATCAATACCATCCAATTCCGGCCATAAAAAATCATTAATCATTTCTTGATAGCGCAATCCATTCACCGTAACTGTTGCTCCAGCCTCATTTTCGAAAAAGTAAGGTCCAATGACTCCGCTGGACCATAAACCGCACCAAACAGTCACACGTTGAGGATAAAGAGGCTTTTCAACAATAATTCTTGGGTTTTCCGAGCCCCAGATGCGACGATTTTGCTTGTTGAAGAAGCCAACGAGGGGGAAATGGGCCTCATCACTCAAGATGATTTGCATTTGATTCACTCAAGTGAATTTTAATAACTTCAATGCGTTGTTAAAGCGTGTATCGTTCCATTTTTATTAATAACGTAGTTTCTAATTGTCAAATGTTTAAAAATGACAGCTTCAAAAGTAACATCTACCGAAATAGCGGGGTATTCAAAATAACACCTCTTATTGGAAAACCCTGTATGTAGGTCTTCTGCTTCATGTTGACAACTTGTGTTACCAACTTTCGTGGTACGGCTGTACCTTTTTCCGTCAATCTCTGTATCTTAGAATAATCTTTTTTTTCCTCCGCTGCTCATCTCACTAGGAAATTCCTGTCCCAGCTTTACAATTATATTTAATCAAATAAGAAAATTACATAATACATACATAGATGGATCATAACGAACGTGGGGTTTCTAAGGTGATTTGTGACAGAAGCTACGAAATGAGTAATCCAAAATCACCTCTCTTAGCTTGAATGGAATTTTTTACCATTTTCTGAATAGATTTAACGAACTTATAGTTTTTATATTTTCACTAAGCATATTATAAAGCAACGGAGCTTTATAAGACAAACTCCTTTGTCGAAAGGATGTTCTGGTATTCAACGGCTTATACATTACAGAAATTATAAAATTATCCTCATTCTTGTAAAATAATCATTTTACATTAGCTCCATAGAGGAGGCCTTGAGGAAAATAATTTACCTCAATCCCTATATCATCTTAAAGGATGCTGTGTGGAGGGTTTTTTTTAAGGAAAGGAAAGAGAGGAAGTTCTAAGAAGGAAAAAGGTATAATAGATGGGTATGAAACTGGGGGCAGTGTGTCCAGGAGTGACGGACGTAAGAATCCATCTCTTCAACTGCGGTGCAAGGCGATGGGTCGAGAGAGTCCGGCCGATGACGTCAAAAGGCCTCCCTCAACAAGTCTATATCGATCCGGCCCGCCACGTAGCATGTGGGCAAGCGCATCCGCCGCCTAGACCTAGACAAACCTCACCCCCACGAACCCGGGCGCTCCTGCTAAGTCACCAAACGTAGCGAAGCACTTGGGGTGACCTATGGCAGAAGTGGTGCTAACCCAATAAATGGTTCCCGGGGCGGCGGTACCTATACTCGCCTCCCAAATCCAATCACAATGTCTGAGTGGAACATTGTGTAAAGCGCATTACAAGTGACCTACCAGGTAAGTATTGTACTGTATATTATCTCCATAAATAGATAAGTAGTAACATAGATCACTGTAGAGATGTATTATAAGTTTGTACAGCGCCCTTGAGGTGATTTTACACAAAAACGGCGCTATGCAAGTCATCCAATTATTATTATTATTATTAATAAAAAATAAATAATAATAATAATAAAGTGGTTAAGAGTCGTCCCGGTAAGACAAAGATTCTGGGTTCGATTCCCATTGTTGACCGTTACTTTTTTATTTTTGGTGTCTTATTCTGTTTCAATTTTCGATTAGATTTATCAGTATTATCTTCTTCAATAATTAAACATTATATTGATGGGATTCAAAAGTGATTCCAATAAATTGACATAAATGAATTACCATACGAATACCATTAACGAATGCATATATCTTCCAATTACCATCGTTATCCAACGAGGAGGAGTAAGCGCATAAATTAATACGTCAGATTTTGCCAAAAGACATTACAGCAAACATAAAAAACTTAACGATCTTGTCGCCATGGAGATTTGGTCGTAAAAAGTTTAATTCAAGACCTTGTTTTAACGACCAAAACATGTGTAAAAAGGAAGTTATTGTACATCTCTATAATCTTGATAATATTTTCAATTATTGTAGGTAATAACTTTATTTATTGTACGTATGTAGGTAGGGACGTAAGTATCAGAGGATGTTTCTTGTAGGCACCTTCGATGAAGCTGTAATAAGGACGCGTTGTTTCACAGAACTTAAACAATTCATCAAATTTTGAAGTTAAAATCCAAGTTTTGTGAAAGTTATATTCAAGTTCTGTTATTATTTCATCATTAGCAGGTGGTTTCCCGCTGTACTCTGTAAATAAGACTTTCACAGAACTATTAATATTAACTTTGAAATTTATTTATTTACTAGCTCACTTGTACCCGGCGTTGGTGGGGGTTATCTTCGAAAGATAGACATGTACCACAAAGGACTTTTAATCCTTTTTAAGATATACATTTCCGTAGTAATTATTGTGATGTATTCCATAAGGTTCAGCCAGTGTTAGCAATGTAAGCGCCCAAAAATAATATTTTTATGACTTGAAGAAACATTGACTTTTATCTACTTTCTAAAATTATAAGTTCTCTAAATAATAGTGTAAACACTATCAAAATGCGTTGCGTAGTTTAATAGAACAGACAGACGCGGATACAGACTTTATTTTATACAAATTAGAGATATGATACGCCCATACGGGCTTTTACAAACATGATATAGTGTAACAGTAATCACGCATTGCTTAAAAGTATATAGAACCCATGCAGAAGAATAGTATTATTCTAACATTATTGCGGTATCTATGTTATTAAAGCCTTCTTGTAACTATATTCCGTGCAGTCGATCTCATCTACAATTCTTGCCAACTGCATGCAATCTAGGTACATGCGAGTATCTAAATGACTCAGTCCTGAAATATTGGTGTTGCCATTAATTTGAGGTATTGTTCAAATTTTATGAAACGATCCTAAGTTATTTGGTATTTTGTATTTACGTAGAATTATTTTGACCGCAGTCCACTTTCATGTTAAGTTTCCCACAATTAAATCTTTACATCCTGCCATCCTGTCGAGATATCCATTGTACTTAATTTCTGATACATCCCTCGTACAATACAATACCTACACGTCAGCATCCTTTCACGTTCCGTAACTGGATTGTGCGCATCGCAGCTGGGAGATGAACCAAAACGATATTACAAATCCTCAAAGAGACCATTTGGTGCACAGGGATCAGAAATATTGCATGTCGGGTTACATATTTTTCATAATAATAATATTATTATGAAGCCCTTCGTGCCCTGGGGCAAACAATTGTTTGTATAAGCGTCCAAAGCAACTTCCGCGTATAAAGAAAGCCCGAGATAAACGCTACCAGATGGTATCTTTTCCCTGATGGCAGTCTTAGAAAGACCCAGTAAAGATTTGCATAATCGTTATTATCAGTAATTCTACTTACTTAACTCTGGAAAACTTTACGACGAGAACCCGATAAAAAATTTTTACGCTTCGTTGATTCAGATGAATATGATTTTGCACTGTTTTATGCCGTTACGACTTAAATATAGACATCTACGACTACAATGGAGAAATTTCGAAAGCACTGGAATTATTCTTCAAGACGTTATTTTATTCGACATCTTACATAGCTTATAAGAGACCACCGTAAAAATATGGATAAACGTTCATAAAACATAGAACTATTAACATTGCAAATGAATGATAAATTCAACAAAGTTCCAAAATTAAACTTTGTTGAATTTATCATCAGTTCAATTTATATCAGTTCCAAAGTTAAACTTTGTTGAATTTATCATCATTTCAATTTATATCAGTTCCAAAGTTAAACTTTGTTGAATTTACCTGATTGAACCTTCCTACCCATGAGCTGTAGTCGACAACTCTACCAGCCTCGCCGTGAGCCAATCAAGTTTAACTGACATTTATTTTGCATATTAACTGCAGTAATGTAATCAAATGTCAGTGAACCGCTATATGTGCATGTGTGCGTGCGTTATTGTCACCAAAAGTTGAGAGAATGTCAGCTCGTTCGGATGTCAGTAAGTGAATTCATTTCCAATTCCAGGATTTGAATTCATCCATTCCCGAAATAAAAATTGAAATTTGAATATGTGTATTTAAAAAGGTGGAAACTCGATGGAAAATCGAGTTCATGTAATTTTCAGATATTTTCCAACAAGAATTTTCAGGCTAACAAAGTACACTGAGAAAAATGATGCTGTTAAAAAATTAAAATACATGCCAACGTCATGATAAAATATTAGTCATTCAGAATAAATTGAGAACACGTGTTCTTTTCCAAATACATATCATGACGGAATTCGACAATATCGTAAAACATTTGCTTTTGACTGATAATTTATTAGAAACTCTTTCAACTCATTCGTTATAAGCCTTCAGTACCACTTTTAACAGGAATACGAATAATTCGACCAGATTTTTATAAATTAACAGTATTTCATATCCATAAGTTTTCTGGCAAAGATCTTATTGGAGTCGAACTATTGAATTTTATTTATTTATAACTCGATTAATAAGGAATACTTCCATTGAATTTCCTACACAAAATCATATATAATGTTGACGGATCCTCATTGTAATCACGCTCGTAAATTTGAGAGAAAAATTATTAACAATCGTCCCAGTTATATAACTCGGCAACAATAATAATCTCTGTATTGTGGTCCGGCCTTTTCACGTTTGGTCCATTCACAGGAGAATCAATTACTAAAGGACGAAACCACAGTCATAGATCTGCCGACCTCTGTTTCGACAAAGGACACGGTCTGTTTCCTTCATAAAGATAAGTTATTGGCGACGCTATTGAGAGGGATTCGGTTTTATAGTATTTGCAAAGGGGAATTCTGAAAGTGATGCATTCTTACGTTATTTGTCAAGGCTCTCGCGCATGAAGATGATTGATTCACCTAATAAAATTTGACAAATCACGGTGCAAAGTATGCTGGGTACAATGGGTTGATAGCAAGGTATAGCAAGGCATAGTAAAAGGCAAACTTTCAACTATCCTGAACATCATTTTGTGCTTTTAACACGTCTCACGGCTTCTGGTCACATTTATTTTATTTACAAGTTAATCATTTAATTATCGGTGTTGAGTGATGTGTTGTCTGAATAAATATTTAATTTCATGTTTTCATATTTATCATTTAAAATTAACTTCACCTGTTTTATCTCGATGTGTAGAATCTTTCAAAGAATAAAAGAAGAGATATAAAATTATTATATGAGTCAGTTAACGTATTATCTGTTCGAGGAATATTATGGTTTAAAATTATATGTCAAAACATAACGTCAGATTCAATATACAAAGAAAAAGAAGATCATGCATATGACACAAGATTCAATAGAAATGAAGGTATGTCCATTCCGAAAATTATAAATAAATACGGACAACGGACTTTCTCTTATCTTGTGCCTAACATATTTAAAGAAGAGATATAAAATTATTATATGAGTCAGTTAACGTATTATCTGTTCGAGGAATATTATGGTTTAAAATTATATGTCAAAACATAACGTCAGATTCAATATACAAAGAAAAAGAAGATCATGCATATGACACAAGATTCAATAGAAATGAAGGTATGTCCATTCCGAAAATTATAAATAAATACGGACAACGGACTTTCTCTTATCTTGTGCCTAACATATTTAATAAGATTCCAATGGACATAAAAATTCAATCAAATTGCACCACCGAATTAAAAAATAAAATTAAAAAATGGTTAATAGATCAAGCTTTTTTATACTGATATTGTTTATAATCTTATGCATACCTAAGTATATATACGAATATGAGTAATTTGCCTGTGTTACAACTGACTGTCTTTGGTTAAATAACGAAAAGCGCCCACTTATATTGTACACAGGTTCCTATTTTTATAATTTTGTGATAATCTACTGTTACCAGCTCTGTTCCGTTTATGTTAAGTATGTTATGTTATGTTATGTTATGTTATGTTATGTTATGTTATGTTATGTTATGTTATGTTATGTTATGTTATGTTATGTTATGTTATGTTATGTTATGTTATGTTATGTTATGTTATGTTATGTTATGTTATGTTATGTTATGTTATGTTATGTTATGTTATGTTATGTTATGTTATGTTATGTTATGTTATGTTATGTTATGTTATGTTATGTTATGTTATGTTATGTTATGTTATGTTATGTTATGTTATGTTATGTTATGTTATGTTATGTTATGTTATGTTATGTTATGTTATGTTATGTTATGTTATGTTATGTTATGTTATGTTATGTTATGTTATGTTATGTTATGTTATGTTATGTTATGTTATGTTATGTTATGTTATGTTATGTTATGTTATGTTATGTTATGTTATGTTATGTTATGTTATGTTATGTTATGTTATGTTATGTTATGTTATGTTATGTTATGTTAAGTTTATGTTATGTTGTTAAGTTTATGTTATGTTTATGTTATGTTATGTTATGTTTGGTTTATTTATGTTACGTTATGTTATGTCATGTTATGTTATGTCATGTGTAATCAATTTTATCCTGTAATTTGTTGTATTTATTAATAAGAAAAATGTTGTAATGTTTGGCCAAGATCACTCTTAATGGGTGAAAGCCAATATAAAGAATAAAAATAAAAATTAAAAAAACTGACTGTCTTCGTATTTTATATTTTTGTATTGTAGTAAGTTGAAAGTTGTTCTATTGTTTCTTTTTTATATATGGCTCTGTTTTGTAGTTATTTAAGTTCTTATTTAAATTCTTCTGTATCTGTTTTAAATATTGTGATTTCTCGGTGTTTGTATGCTTTAGTAATATATTAATATTGTTAAACTGACCTGCTGACAAACTGCTTTGGCAGTTTAGCGGGTATAAATAATTAAAAAATAAAATAAAAAATTACATCAAATTCGCGTCTGTGTGTCACCTTTCCTGTCATCTTTTCTATGTATTATCTGTCTATGCTCCGTTTTGTCTATGTGTTTTTATGTCAAAACATCAGGTTTGGGTTAAAATGTGCAAATCATTGTGATATTCTCGTATCATTACCTTTTACAAAATTCACTTTCATTCGAGATCTAAAAGCCTTTGAGTTAACATTCGACACCTTAAATCCTCTGAGCTAACAACTAGAATCATTGCATATTCATCTGAATTAAAACGCAATAAATCAATCTGTTAAAACATAAGTGTTTTAATAAAAACCATCTCTCATCCATCCATCTATCTCTGTGTGTATCCCTGCGCAAAGAAACGAAGGACTTCAAGAAAAGCAGCTCGCCTTACAACCGACGGCAGAAGTCCTGGAGACTATCGCAGGAGCGTACAATCGGTAAATAGTACTCTTGCGGCACGTTCCAGAGTGGAAGATACTATCGCCCTGGTGTAAGATCACCATTTAGAATTGAAATGTTGCTTGAAATGGCTTGAGCCATGTTTGGTGACCAGATCTGAATAACCAGGTACTTCCCCACATCCCTCTTCTCGATCTTTATCCCCTCCACACTACTTTCAGCCTCACAAACTACCCCAATTCGGGGAAGCTGTAGTCTTACTGTCTCCAAACTGATGGGAGCAGTTGGGTCTTACAATATATTCAATGGGACAGTTAATCTATTAGTAATATATCCTAAGAAGATATGGTACTTTGGAGTGAATCTATCTAATATATGAGTACCCTGTTAATATCAAGCAGGAGTCAACATTATAGTGGTAAAAACCAAATTAAATAAACGGTAGACGCTTACTATAAAACCGTACAGTGTATATACACTCTGTTATTCATCCCCGCATTTACGGAGATTTGACGATAGCAGCTGCCATCTGTGGTCCGCGAGGCGAAACGTAAATTCGCCCTCTGGGACACAACGGGACCGGGCCGGACCGGGGCCAAAGCGACAAATGCAGCGTGAAATTACGTGAATTACCCTCCACTCTACGACATCAAGTATGAAGTATATCCTTACAAATAACACGGTTAACAGAGTAGGCACTTACTCTGTGTACAGTGTACACTATACAGTTCTGTACCTATCCGGATAATGGACTGAGGTAAACAGAAACAGTTGATGTTGATGGAGTTTGTACAGTGAGGGGATATGTTTTAGGTGACATTCAAAATATTATATACTGGTTGAAGTCCCCGGCGTTGCCCATGCTTTACGCAGAGTTCTCAAAATCAAGTTCAGACAGTAAGTTTTAACTTATTTTGAACCTTAAATTATCTTATTTACCAAATATGCAAGTATAAAATGTCTGCTTTAAGGGATAGGAACAAATGAAGGGGCGGTTTTCTAAATCTAACGTAGACAATGACATTAATGTTAAGTATGTTCAATCTCGAAATAAAACTGTAGTTTTTTTTATAAAAAACAAAGCAACATCGCGACACACTTCTTTACGTAAATAGATATACCTACAGTACCTATATACGGTGTATACCGGACAATATATACCGGAAACTCTTAGTACAAGCGGTAAACTGGTAAATCTATCACATGGGGTAGAATTTTAATTACGAGCAATTCGTTTTCATCTCATTTTTGTATTTTAGGTAATGAAATTTAGAGGACGTAGGTAGGTACCTACCAAGGTATTATGAACCATCTCCAGCAATTATTTGCGAAATAAATAAGGATTACTTGTTTAAAAAATAATTTTAATGTTAAACTCGACTCTCGTTAAATTCTACGCGTTTAAAGATGGCGTTAATTAATTTATTTTATTAAAATACGCTTTTCGCTAGGTTTTTCTTTATAATGGATTCAATCATCGGTACAATATTGTATAAGTATCTATACCTTTCTCGAAAGAATTGAGTTTTTAAACGAAGAAACTACTTATTTATATTGCTTATGTACGGGCGCAAACAAATAATTTGTCTTAATAACAAGTAAAATATAACATCGTTTTTAATTTTAATACATAACGACCGAAGTTTCAGCCAATTGGCATCTTTCCAAATAGAGCAGCACTGTTAGTAATGTATTCATGACAGAAAAAGAACTACAAATTACATTTAAACACGCATCAGTGTAAAATAAATCTTACTAAACAGGGGGGTGCACCCGTGTAATGCAACCCAGTCCCTTCCCTGTCCTGCTAGGGGTAGGTACGTAATACCGGTAGAGGTAGGGGGTCGGCCGCCCCCCGCCCCGCCAATGGCCGGGGACAATGGGATATTTGTCATTGTTAAATAAAAATATCATAAAGGGACCCCGCTACCGGATAATGGGAACCCCGCTAACTGGGCTGACAAATTTCATGACGGATGTACTTCTCCGATGTAATAAGGTAACACTATGACATATATTATAATTATGTATATTTTTAATACAAGATTAGTATCATAAGGAATTTGTCTTTTTCATTCCTATTTGTAATATCCGTTCAGTTTTGTTGTTTATTTTGGTAGTTAGCTTTGTTGTTAGACTATATGTCCATTATATTATGTCGTTTGAATTGAACGGTCATTCGTTAGTCCTCTTCAAAATCAAAAAAATATAATGGTATTTTAATTTTATTTTTTGGTTGATAATTTCCATTTTTCGGAGAGAATAAATGCTTTGTTAAAATATTTTTCAGAATAGAATCATTATTTATTAGATGAAGTCCTGGAAAATATCAGATTAACACACTGCCCCTACTTGACGATGATTTGATAGACGTTACTCTATCGTAGTTATTTTAATACCTACATACCTAATAATGAATAAAACTATATAATAATAATGATTTTCACCAGTTCATAAGTTCATCACAACTCCTACAATGATAACTCCTGACAAGTAGAATATGGAAAAGAGTAGTGGGCTTAAGTTAGAGCCTTGGGGTACTCCTGATCGTACAAAAAATAATGGATGTGAACACTTCATATAAAACAAACTGTTTCCTGTTTGCAAGATAGCTGCTAAAAAAAGGAGTAGTATGGAGAATCCTATTAGGTACAGTCAGTTAATTGAATAACAGTACCTTTTCAAATACATTTCATGAACAACAAATTACGTGGTAACCAAAACCAGTTGGTTTTCTGTTGATATTCATCTTCTTGTGCACAGCGGAACTGTTTGGAGAAAAAAAAAATTTTCATGGTAGCAAATAACAACTAACAACACACAACAGTAAGTGATAATATATTAATCCTCATTCTTATTCCGGCGTCATAGTGACAGACAAATTCAGCGTGTGAAATTAACAAAGAGAAATAACAATATTCTGTATTCTCGTGGGCTAATAATACAAACTTTGAATGTTGCCAGGATCAAATTAGGGTCAGAGCAGATTTTTTGTTGTTGCATTTATATTTTAATGTTTTTCATTTTTTATTTATTAAATTAGCTTAAATATTGGTAATTACTTTCTTTTACTCTATATTTCGAACAAATTTACTACGCATTTAAATAACTGCAGCTTTAATTCATCGTTATCTATTTATCTTTTACTGTTTCATGTTTCGTTTAGATTTATTAGTATTATCTTCTTCTTCAATGATATATTATATTGATGGGTATAACCTTCAAAATAAGTTACAAAGAAAAAGTTGCCCCTGAATATACCACTCCAGCTCCGTGTACAAAGTTCAAAGTTCACTGGTAATGAATGATCTTTGCTAGTGGCAAGTACTGTTTGGTTACAGCGAACTTTAATTGATCTTTTTACGTTCGTTTCAAATAGGTTTTATATTTTATTATTATCATCTCCTATACACCAAACGTATTTGAGCCCAGTGTGATTTTCTTCTACATTGATTTCTGATTCACCTCTGTCTATATCCAAGGGAGTGTCACCTGGTCAGAGCCGGCTGCCGGTTGTCCCTAGCTCCATGCTCTATGTACACCCTGCGCCCTACTGTAGGGTATACACCACACAGGCTATAGACTAGTTCCATTCTATTCGCGCGCGCCAGGGCGGTACTGGCCATGGGCGGGGAGGCCCGCCTCCACCCACATAACGCCCAGGGTATCAAATCATAATGATACCAACACTGGCTCAATAGCTGACTGTTTGTCACGGTTGCAAATGTGAAAAATAACACGCTGAAAGAGTCTCTGACCCTTGATGTCGATAGCAAGCAGTTACCATTTTGAATGGAAATCTAAGTTTTCAATGATTCTTACAAATGATATTATGATAAAGCGTTTTTGTATCAAAGATTTGTTTTCAAAGAAATTGCTCCATTCGCTTTGCTTTATAATGTCGTGAAAAGGAAATATGATGCATACGGAGAAAATTGACGATTGATAATTTATAATTGTGATTTTCTTTATTAGTTTTTTCTTATTTTTTATTGTATTCTCTGGCAACTATTTGCGGTTTACCGATAGAATCTAGAAGCATTGTAATTTACCAAAAGTTTATGAAACATCCAGTTAATTCATTCGTGAGGTCTGAAATCCCGTTTTTAACCGGAATTACCAACAATTTGAAGAGATTCTTCCTGCGAAATTCTAAATAAATTTAACTAACTCAATATTTCTATTACCAATGATTTTTTTAAATATTCTAGAAGCTAAGCCAGGCTTTGACGGTCTCCATGGTCGAGGCATGAGGCACTCGACTAGGAACCCGAAGGTAGCGGGTTTAAATCACGTCATATTTTTTTTCTACAATTCTTTTTTTGATTCGTTTTTCTTAGAGTAGGTACTGCATTTCAGCCTGTATGGACTGCGTGCTACTGCCACTGACAGGACGTCATTGTGTTAGGCCGACAATCGATTTGACCGCAAAATGGCCACAAATACTTCCGCTTTTCGGATAAATGTTTGACGATTCTATCGGGAAACCGCAAATAGCTGCCAGAGAATAGATTAAAAAATACGCGAATACTGATAAAGAACATTTCACAGTTAATTTTCGTATGTTTTGGATTTAGCTATTCGAGCGATTTTGGCGTATTATGTCAAGTTTGTAAAAACGTTTTGAGTGATCGCTTGCAAATTTATAGAACCTAAAAATATGGTATGAACAGCGAAATCTACGTGGATTTATTGGCTTTAACAGTAAACAGTTCATTTGTTTCCATGACAATATTTTGAGGAATTATTTTAATTAAGTACAAGTACATTAAATGTATACATATATACATTATATACAACTAATCCCTCGACTGGATAGTAATTATAATATTAGTTTACTTCAGCTGAACAGAGCGGTGAGTTCAATACTGTGTTTGCCATATAAAACATACGACTAAATAACTTGCATGATATTAAGTTGAAAATATAATAAAACATATTTGGCACATGTACCACCGTGGCTTGAGGGAAATTCTCCATCTATGGTGTAGGGGCGCGCTCTGCCACTGGGCGACGGCCTGGACAAGAGTGTTTTACGATCTCCGGTAGCGCTGATTCGTCCAAACATAAAAATTTATTTAAAATATAACAAACTTCATAATGTGTTTGATGTTTTTTAAAATCAAAGTACTATACTTATTTACATACTTGTACGTAGGTACTCATTTTTTATATTAAATATTAATTTTACGTACACGTAAAATTCATCGTTCAAATTATAAATAGTTTGTCTTCTAATTACCTCGTTATAATAGAACCTAGGCAGGTACTAACATTGTAATAAAAGTATTAGCAATTATGATTTAGTCCCGTTGAATACACCGCTGACATCTGTTAACGAGTGGCAAAACTAAATCTAAATATTTTCATAAAAGCCCGCCCTTGCCATTTTTTTCATTCACAATGCAACGCTAACATATTTCAAGCATACCATTACAAACCCACCCGCAACGACAACATTTCTTCAATATAATATAATTTTATTTATTAATATATATTTTAATAATATTATCAAATTTAATCTAAATTAAATTTATAAAAAAAAAAAAAAATATATATATATATATATATATATATATATATATATATATATATATATATATAATTTTGTATATTTACGAAGGAATACAATTATTGAATGACCTTCTTACGGGCATAAGAATAGAGGTAAATTACGAAATATTCACGAAAAACCTTAAATTAATTTTAAAACACCCAACTGAATTCATTGCATGGCAGCAAACTTTATAAGAATTCATTGCATAGTAGCAAACTTTATATGAATTCATTGCATAGTAGCAAACTTTATAAGAATTCATTGCATAGTAGCAAACTTTATGAGAATTCATTGCTTAGTTATTTTAATTTTTTTATTTACTTTATTAATTTTGTATATTTTATTTATTTTATTAATTTTATTTATTGAATCTCAGTATACATAAATGTTTTTTCTCAGAAAATCAACCACGCAAGGACTATGCCTGTGTCAAGGTTAAAAATTTACATTAAAGTAATCACAAACATAAAGTAATACTACATACAAACACAAAAGATTTCAAGAAGATATAAAATGTGTATTAGATGAGTTAGCAGATAAGTAATTTGACAGTATATTGTAACAATATTTGAACCATAACTAATCATTAATCATTATTCCCAAGAAGAAACAAAGTAGGTACATAATAAAGATTGCTAGGGTGACATCCAGTTTTTAGCAAATTGGACTAATATAAAATCTTATTGTTTGAGGTCAAGGATGAAAAAATATTGAGACAATCGTCTGTCAATACAAACACCTTAACTAACTTTTTAAAATTAACTAAGGAATTGGTAGACTTAATATGATTTGAAAGAATATTAAACATAAGTGGTGCCTGGTATAAATAGTTTCTTTGACCAAAAGAAGTTTTAGTACCTACCTATGTACCGCCACAGAGTTCAATGTAGAGCTAATTATATGTTGAATTTTTACTTTAATTGTTAATTATATAATTTATTAGATCACATATATAAATAATATCTATAAAACACTCATTATTATTCAGTTACATACTTCCGTAATTTAAAAAAAATGTTATTATTTTTTCGGTTTCCTTGCTTTGGTGAAACTTGATTTTAATTCCTTTTTATATTTGTTTTCAGTGCTCAGTTTTTTTGTTGCCTTTCCTACGCACAAACACTTGCTTAAAATAGGAAAGAATAATATTTAATATCACAAAATTTCATATTGAAAAAACTATTGTTTGCGTAGAATAGGATGTATCATAACAGAAAATACTAAGTAATACATTTAAAAAATCAGCATCATTTGAATAACTTGTGTCGTATTTGTATGCCTATATTGTATTTGTATGCCTTTCTTGAAAGAATTGAGTTTTTTTGCAGACAAAACTAATTATTCACACTCATACTGAGTACGTGCGGGCGCAAAATAATATTTCAATTATAATTAAATTGTATTTTCATAAAATAATTAAATCGGCGCCGTCTATGAACGCACCTACTATAAATACCAGTGTCCCTGTTATATCTACTCGACTACGACAATGTGACAACCATAACACTAAAGTATTCATATAAATCACACTACCTCGTATTCAACGAACTGACACAAGTTTTTAAAAGTTTCTGCCCTTATTTTTCTAATGGTTAAATAATTAATGTCCCTACTTACCTACTTATATTTGACCCTACTTTTATTCGACATAGAGTCACAATTAGAGACGCTACTGCGTACTAATAATATCTCGTCGAAACTTGTTCCACTATTAGAACGCGATAAGCAGTGCACCTAGACCAGAATCCGTAGTTTTAGTTAGAGCGTTTGGACAGTTGGAGGTCATTTGGAGGTAAAAAAGCAGAACCTATTTTGTTCACTTCATGTCTCATCTAAATATAATAAATCAATGTTATTCAACATGTAGGTATTACGTCTGTAAAAACCCTAAAGGCCTTTGGTAAACATGAAATTTAAAATCACAATTTGGCAAATATTCTTAGGCTTATAAAAAGGGCAATTTAAAATTGGTTCAAAGTGTCTGGTCAAAAAATAAAGCAAATTTCAACCGGGCAATACTGACATTATCAAGAGGCTAGAGAAATGCGTCCACCCACAATATATAAATGATTTGACCAAAGGAAAAAGTTAATATTCAAAATTACACTATATGTACCTACACTTATAACGTCTATACCGTCTAAAAATGTATTTGAAAAATTGTTAACCTAAATTATTAGAAAAAAAAATAATGTGTGAACCGTTATTTTCTGAAATATTAAATAATAACGGTAGTCGATTTTGTGGTAATGAAACTCCTTGAAAGGAATCCCATGAAAAGCCTGGGAACAACGAACAGATGTTATCCGTCTGCTGGCAACTGTTTGCTGTTTCCTTTCGATGATACTATTTTATCATCACAATACTAATAACATACTTTACATTTACAGTAAGGTGATATTATATAAATACAAAACAAAACTGAATTAACCGTATGAATAATGATATGTATGGCATTTTAATGTTATTAGGGTCTGTGCATTCTGATAATACTGCTGTTTGATACCTGATTGCCATTTAAGGTCAAACGCGATGCTCGTTATTTTCTACGTGTTTATAGATGGCGTTAATTAATTTATTTTATTAAAATAACCTTTTGAAAGGTATTGCTTTACAATATTAAGACAAGTTATTTGTTTGCGCCCGTACATACGTAATATGATTATGAATAAATAGTTTTGTTAGTTTAAAAACTCAACTCTTTCGAGAAAAGCATACAAATACAATATTGGACCGATGATTCAATCCAGTATTGATTTGGTGGGGTTTATTTTAATTATTTTTGATGAACGTATAACTAAGATCTCAAATGTTTTTGAAGTGATCCCTCGGGAAGTTACTAATTCATCGTAAAGAAAAATAAAATCTGGTTCTTACCACTAATTTTATAGTTTTTAAACCGTTTAACATAAAATATTTTAATGGTAAGGTCCTGTTTTTATTAATTTTAAATATAGATAACTTAAATCCGTGGGGATCCCTCTAGAAACATTTGAGATTTTAGTAAAAAAATTAAAATGTGAGCGTCGATCAAGCCCCCGTTATTATTTCACCTTAATAACAAATGAGTAACACTCGCGTAAGTTTTATTTTTTCAGTTCTTTCTTCTTTCAAGAGTTTTGGGAAATTAAATGGAACAAGAAAAATGACAAATTGTCAAAAAAAATTGGGATATAGAATAACTGTTTCAATATTAAACAATTGTAATGTTGCGTTGGGCATTTTTATATATATGCTCCAAAAGGGAAATGCGTTGGTTATTGTCATGGAAATACAATTGCGTAGAAGAAATAGACAGGGAAACAATAAGGTTTGAAAAATATGAACTTATTTGATTGGAGAGTAGAAGTTCACTGAAGTGGAAATGGTTTGAAGAGATAGGTGAAGATTAGGTAATAAATAAAATGTTAATTAGTTATTTTTATTTTTACAACTCATAATTGATACTACCTATGTTATTATGTTCAACGTTATGAATGAATTATGGGGGGTATGGATAGCGTCGTTCAAACTGCAATCAGAAACTAATTTATTTTTAAATATTAATTTAATTTTTAAAAATATTTATATTCGTATTACTCATTGGCAATGATTAATATTATTGTTGCGCATTACTTTAGAAAATATATAGTTTTGCCTCAGAATTTTTAATTATATTTCAGAATTTCTAAATACATTTCCGCGATTTTCAAATTGATCTGATTACTGAACCCAACTAGAATTCACATTATAGGTGAGCTTCGTCAATAAAAAAATCATATACACCCATGTTGACGTAAGCCGTAGAATGTAGTGCTAAATTAAAGATAAATGCTACATTGCATTTTTAAAATAAAAAATCAGCCCTTAAAAAGAAAGTGTTTTTTTTAATTATTTTAAAATTAAAACTTTTTAAAAAATCATTGAACCTCCCTACACAGGAATTAGAGTAGACAACTCTACCAACGTCGACCAATGCTGACCGGGTAGGACCGACATTTATTTCGCCTATTAACTGCTGTAATATCATCCGATTTCGGAGAAATGCTAATATGTCCGGGTGTGTGTACGCGATGCCACCAAGTTGATAGAATGCATTGTCATCGACAACGAATCTATCTGCCGAGTTTCAGCTCGATCGGATATCTGTAAGTGGTATTCATTTCCGTTAATTGCATTAATTTGTTCCCGAATAAAAAGTGAAATTCGAATAATGTACATATTGATAAATTTACCGTTAAACAAATACTTATTATTACGCAAAACTGACAAACGAGGATTAAATTTAGTTCATAATTCAGTTCAGCTGCTGTTTCCGAAGGTGAAACAATGTCAAGCGTAATATAATAATAATAATATTATTATATTAAAAAAACTCAAAATGAATATGAAGTTTTACAAATTAAACTCGATAAATTTTAATATTTTAAAATAAAATTCATCTATTTATATAAAACATGTTATAATTATTATATTTCGTTAGAATTACTTTCTCTATGTGATGAAAAAAACTAACCAACTTAAAAGCAAATTTATGTGAATTGTGCTCTAAGAATACCTTTCATTGTGATTAATATTTGTTTAAAATATCAAAAATATGCAGTCCATTCAAATGCTAATCCAAAAAAATGTTTATTCACAAAATCACACGCCTCATTCATACAGCCAATACAAAGGACTAAAGTAGAAATTGGGTACTGATAATTGAGCCAATTTTCTCATCCCCTTGCAAAATGCCTCACACCCCCGGGCGAATTACTTCGCAATTCCAAATTAGCCTTATTACGTCACAAAAAACACACAAAACGACAACAAAATTCATCCCCTGTAAAACTAAACCTTTGATGTTTTGACAATATTTTGTACCTACGAAAAAAAAAACAAAAAATGTCGATCGAGGAAACGTGATACGTTCCAATTGTGACGTTTTATTGCCTTAGATTAACAAAATGAATGGAATCTTACATCGTGCTTCATATTTAATGTTGCCTTCTCAAATTTAAATGACTATAATTTCGTATTTTTTGTTCGTTCTCAGATTCATGAATGATCGACTTAATGAGGGCTGAAACAGGAACCCAGCTTTTAAGGTGTAAAAAAATACGACTAATAAAATCGAATGCCCGGTGTGGCGACAATCCACGCCGACAAAAAAAGTTTTTTTATTCGTCTTTTTCAAATACAGAAATTGTGGAAAACCCGTTTCATTTCTGGATCAGGCAGATTAAATTAATTCGTCGCTGGTCGCAATCATGCGAGCCACCATTATCAAAAGCAACGTTTTTATACCGCCGTAATTGCTGAATCAGAGATCCTATCTGAAAAAAGGAACGGACAGAAGTATGTAATTTGTCGTCTATTTGAAGAATATCAATGGAGCTTTCTTTTAACACTAAAATTGCTATGATCGCATGGTAGAAATTAATGATTTTAACCCATATTGATATCTGATACCTTTTTTGCTTTGACAGTATACAGTTCTCTGACAAGGTAGTAAATTGATCTCAAATTCTGTGAAATGTGCAAATTAATATGTTTTTAATGAAGATGAATATCTTCACTCAAAATCACATCAGTTTGGCAAAAATTGCTTCACTGCCTATTCTGAAGGTTCAATCTACAGAATAAGTCCGATCGGAAAATATAAATTATATTTTTAAAATTTCACACTACTACGCACACGGAGAAAAATTAAAATTGCTAATTTATTAGGAATCTCTTTAAATTTTTGTTATTCGGTTAAAAACTGGATTGCAGGCCGTTTTCTGATAAACTTTTAGTAAATACTTAATACCTAACATCGGAACACGTGTTCGTGCACCTGCATTTGCCTTGTTAATATATAATAAACACTTTCACTTAATTTTTAATTATTCAAAACTTCTATGTATTAACAGTCAATTACAATTCGTGAGAATATTATAATTCTTGATTTCAATTTTTTTTTCTCTCCATATACTTTCTTCATTTTATAACTATTACCTACTCATACATAAATTTAAACTTAAATTCATTGATTTTAACTTAAAATCATTAGTTTTCAGAACAATCTCAGGCGAAATGACGTAATGATATTTTATAGACACACGTAATAGGTACTAAAACTATATAATAACGAAAAATATCCTTAACTGTATCTTATTGTACTGTGTATGTATTAATAAATAAATAAATAAATGACGAAATGCGAAAATCTTAGGTTTTTTATGAAGACGTGTTCCGAGATCGTGACAATGCTTTGGTATTTTTACTAAAATTTTATCAGTAAATCCATCAATACATTCGTTAAGGTCCTGCAATCTGATATTTACTACATTATTAAAATCTTATTTATATAAGTTATATATGTTTTAAATAATAACTGTCTTAAAACACTTAGTACCATAAAAATCAATGTTTAACGTGCCCCAAAAACTATTTTGTCGATATACATTCCTGTTTTAAAGTGAAGTATCGAATTCAAAATCCAGGTGGACTTCTTAATTTCCTTTAAACGGCTAATTTGCTTTTAGTATTCCCAAAGATTACATAAACCCTGATGGATACTTCAGGCCTCCTGTGCTTTGATGAATCACAGTCAATACTCCTATATAGGTGGGGTTTATAGAAATAAAACGCGATCTAAATTACGAATATAGGTATTATCCGACATTTTGATAATATATTCGCAATTTACTAAAAGTTTATCAGGAAACCTGTTAATTCATTAGTTGAGGTCTGCAATCCCGCTTTTAAACGGATTACCAATAATTTGAAGCCATTCTTAAGAGGAAGCTACAAGTCAAAACTGTGTATATTCTTGGTATACCTTATATCGTAGGAAATAGGCATTAAAATCGCTTGACAACAGTCTAGAAACGTTCGATTTCAAGCAAAAAATTGGTTTTTATTTATTGCGTAAATAATTTTATAAGAAAGATAAAAAGTTTAACCAAGTGAAACTGTTACAGATAATCTTAGCTATAATACTTTATTTTTTAAAAGTTGTTTCCTTTATGCGTTCACACAATTCTATTGAAAAAAAATATTTTTTAGTAGTTTACATTTATATTTTTATTGAGTAATTTTTTTAAATTTGTATTCTACTCAAGCGAAACGATAGGAAAACCTTCAATTTATCTAAAGCATATTTTTTGGTATTCATAGTGAACACCAATTTGTTATAAAGATAAATTAAAATAGTGATTTGGCAGCTTCGCCTAAATAAATTAGCAATACTCATTATTGTATCATAAAGACGAATTCCAGTGGGTTCATTTATTACAAAAATCTAAAGTTTTATTCCGAGATTGACCATATTTAGCACACTTCACCTTCTTCAAAAGAACTACCCCCCTCCCCCATTCTCATTTACCACCCCTTAACAGGTAAAGCCTGGACAACGCCGTCTGATACTTCAGCTAGTTGTCAATAACGTTGTGAATATATAATGCTTATAGGAATAGATTATGGGTAGAGCTTAGAAGTATATTTAGCCATTGGTCATGTTTATAGCGGCAGGCACAGGTTTACCCGCGCAGCCTCCGTGAATATCACTCAGGGCGAAATTTTAAGATGACTGCTCTGAAAATGTATCGTTTATAATAATAACCAGGGAGGCTTTAGCTCGGGGTACTATACCACCGCGGCCCCTGCCGACTTACTGTACTGGCTACACTTTGGTTTCTAGGCAGGTCGACCGGGGCGTTACTACAAGTATAATTGAATCAGCGCACTGTGTTTCCGCACGAAGGTGGAAAATCGATTTAGGTTGGACCAATGTTCATTGTTCATGCTGCATTGCTGGTAGTGAAGAGAATGCTGGGTTGAGATTCGTTATAAACCTAGAGGCGGAGTTATCAGGAAAGTTAAAGAATTTCATCATAATCCATCTATTCATGTTTTTAATGGATCCATTTTAATATACCTACGAAAGCTACTCGTTCCAAAATCCTGTTTAAATGTAATAATGCCCGGACTGAGCATTTAAAACACTCCTCTGTACATAGATTACATAAAATTAGTAATACATACGCAGATGTGGAGGATCTGTTTAACTACACGAAAAATAGGTACAAGAAGGCTATAATATCATATATTTTCAGTTAATATTAATTTACATAAATGAAACGAAAATACTTGGTTTTAAGTCACTTTATTGAAATATTTTTTATTGTCAATCGGTTTCGGTACCTCCGTACCATCATCAGTACTGTTATAAAAATTATGATATTAAATACAGAAGTATATATATATGTGTGTGTGTAAATATATATAATCAAAAAAGAAAGAGACAGTATACTAGAGTGGGACAGTTGTGGGAGAGAGAGTTTAAATTTAAATTAAACTTCTTTTAAGACTAAACAATTAAGAAGCTTTGGAAATAAAAAAAAATCGGTAAATTCAAAGGTTGAAATCATGAATAACCAATTAAATGTAACTGTCAGCCCAATTCTAAGTGTGTTCCCCATTACTTTACTTATCCCACAATCCCCTCCCCCACCTCTCTCCCACAACTGACGCACTTTCCCACTCTAGTATACTGTCTCTTTCTTTTTTGATAAGATGTGTATCTACTTCTGTATTTAATACCATAATATTTATAACAGTCCTGATGATAGTACGAAAGTACCGAAACCGGTTGACAATAAAAAAATTATCAATAAAGTGAGTTAAAACCAAGTATTTTCGTTTCATTTATTTAAAATGTCAAGTCACAAAGTGTTTGCTTATTTTTAAAAATTAATATTAATTTAACCTAAGTCTACAATAAATGAACAAATATTGGGAAAAAAATTGTGGATAGACCTACGTATCTATTTTACGTGTGATAAGAATTTAATTTTTGGAGGCGGGTTTGGACAACCAACACCAATGCCATAGGTAGCCCAAAGTGGCTCTGACTCTTTAGCGGGACGGATCGGGAGAGGTCGGTTGAAGGCGACCCTTTGAATTCTCTAGCCGGATTCTTTCAACCCGTCTCATTGCACATCATATCATAGGAGGAATGGATTCATACGTCCGTCACTCTTGGACACACTAACCCAAACACCACTCTTTCTTCTCACAATCCCTTCTACTTCATTTCCTTAAAAAGCCCTCCATAAAACATGTCCAAAGATGATATAGGCCCCGAGTGAAATCATTTTCTTCAGGGCCTCCTTTGTTAAGAGAGGGGTAGAGGGTAGAGGATCAATATGAATTGAGAATGGTAGAATCAGAAGTGTCTTTGATTCTACCATTCTCAATTCATATTGATATAGGCACTGAGGGAAATCATTTTCTTCAGGGCCTGCTTTGTTAAGAGAAGGGTAGAGGATCAATATGAATTGAGAATGGTAGAATCAGAAGTGTCTTTGAAGGTGATGTATGAGAGGATTTATTATTTTTCTTCGACTGGTGGAGGAGATTATAGTGGGATGCTGAAGTTCTATAGTCAGCCAAAGGCATCGAGAGTCACATTTTAGCAAGATGGTCAAAAATGGTCGAGTGGAGTTTCGTAATCGTTGTCACACAAATCCAAATCCAAAAGACCACATACAGTATATTATACTAGCACGCACAACGGCTGTGACCAGCAGTGACTAGATCTACTTTACAAAAAACAAGACAACAAAAAATCTATTACACAATATTGCGAAATGATAAAATCATCATCAAATTTCTAACGACAATAATTAAAATCAATCATCAATAAGTACGTTTTATTGGCAGTAATCGAAGTAGAAATTGATGACTAATCGAATATCTTCCATCCCATACATAACCTTCCATACTAAACATCTTTCCAATGAAACACCCCTTCGCAGCAAAATGTTGGGTTTGGAAACTTGTGGGCCTGACGAGGGCGGGTGAAGGCGGGCAAGGGCGGGTGGGGGCGGCGGCTCAGGGCGGGGCTCCGCCCTACACGCCCCGGTAGCACCCATAAGCCCCCCGTTCACTAGCCAACTACTACATTATTCGACTATTGGTTTATTTTTTTACCTTCATCATCGTGAGTGCCAGTACAAAATATTTAATATATGCCACACGTTTTACTTATCTGATAGATAACCTAAAAATATTTTCTTGTTATGTATCTCCTACCCATAATATGATGTTATAACTTAGATACTAGTCTCCGGCGTTGCCTGGGCTATACATAGAGTTATCTAAATCAGATGTAGACAGTAGTTTTCCACTGATTTTGAAAGTCAAGTATAAGTCATATTATAGCAATATTGTGTAAATACCCACTCGGTCATAAAAATATATACGTATAGTTGTAAGTCTCTAGATGAGTTAAGTCTTAATGTTAGGGTCCTTTAGCGCCCTTTAGGTGATTTTCTAATGAAAACGGCGGTATAGAAATGATCAAAAGATTATTATTATTATTATCAAAATTCTGATTTAAGGCGTGAGAAAAGGGGATTGGGTGTTTTTTATAAATCTCATGTCAACAGTGAACTTTCTCTTACTTTAAAGGTAAATTATGCAAAATTTCATCAATTTCGGAATAAACTGTAGATTTTAATAAAAAAACAAACTCACGCCGCCTCCCGGAACATTCTTCTTTAATATGTATAGATAGATTTCAGTTTTTACTGTACACTGAAATATTCTAATGCAGCATTATGAAATGTATATGCGGCATGAGCCTACAAAAAATTGATGTCGCATGTACGCCCATTGGTTAATCAAATTGTAAGAATTTGTTAGCACTTTATACCTCGATCACAGTGTGAGTAGCGCCAAGTGTAATTTATACCTAACTGATTGTATAACACGGAAAGATTGAAGATTGATGAAATACATGATGAGGAAAACGCCGCCCCTCTGGTAGGAATCTAATTTCGCTGAGTTGTTCCGTGCACAGTCTTCACTGGCAAATAAATAAGCCAATTCCAGTACTTAATCACACTTTTCCAAAATCAGTATTATCCCCTTTCTCTCACGTAAACATTTCTCTTCGATTGCACAAGTACCTACATACTCGTAGTTCATGTTAGGACAATCTTTCAGAATTAGTGTTTTCAATAAACTTTATCTGTAGGTACCTACCACATGAAGATCACATCTAGAAACATGAAAATGAGATCTAAAAACATGGAGATGAGATCTAGAAACATGAAGATGAGATCTAGAAACATAAAGATGAGATGTAGAAACATGAAGATGAGATCTAGAAACATGAAGATGAGGAATTCATAAAAAAAATATGACTAACATAACAACCAACAGTTCGCCTCGGAACAGGAATCCATAGTGAGGAGGACTGTGAAGATGCTATTTATTATATGTACTTTTATTTGTTGTGAAATATAGTAAATTCAATTACATTTCACTAAATTAACAATGAATAACATTACATTAATTACATCAGTTGAGACTCAATTTTGAAGTCACTGAAGTTAAGCTGACAATTGTCTACCTCAGAAGAGGGGTGGTTTAAAAGGATAGTAATCCCCAAAGACGTGATCATTGGTAGATTGGTCGTGCCTCTTGGAAAAATAAAAAGCCTGTGCTGCACATCTCTGATAAAGTTATCGGGAAAATAAAGCGTAATAGTAATGAATAAAATCAAATCCATCTATATAACTAATAAGTACATCCGACACGTAACGTATGTAGGTACATTACCTACTCGAGTGTATAGCTAATAATATCTGCTTGTTTTCACCAATGGATAGAAGCTACAACCTACCGTAAATAAGTGGAATTATAACCACCAACTGGCCACTTTTCCATGGAAACGAATACATACAATGTCGTGCAATTGCCCGTACATTGCTGGTAGGGATACATTATCTAATTGTGAATAATTATAACAATTTCTCGTTCAATTACATGGATAGTAGGCGGTTCCCTCGCCGGTTACCGGCGTCCATTGTTTGCGTATTATTATAGTTCCTGCTGTGTACTGAATGCCGTACGTTGGAAATTAGAAACAGTAATTTAGCCCGGGCTATTAACAAGTCTATCCTCCTATTAAAGCTGCTTCCCTGATACCATCAGCGGAATTCTTTCTGAATAAATGTAACGGAATTGTTTTAATGGATCTGAAAACTAGTTTTGAATTCATCTCATCTTGCAATTAATACAATTTGAGCAGTATAATTTAATTGGTTAATGTACAAGTTCGTATCTTCGTTTCGAATGTTTTATTTTTTATGTACACTTCGCACTTTCAAAACTACTACCTAAGAACATAAAATAATTGTTTTGTGTTAGTTAGTACGACTTCAAAGTTTCAATGTAAAAACGTGTTTTTTCGACTAACATACATCATCTTATAAACATAAATCTCGAAAAATTGTGCCATTTCTCATGAGAAGAATACCAATTTCAATTATTCCATAAAACAAGATAGATGTAAAACATTGTTTGAAGTGCAGCAAAGCCGTATAGAAACTTTTTTCATTTCACATCATATGTAATATACTAACTAGTATTTCTGTGAAAAGTAGACGTGTCCAAAAAAGTATGTTTCTAATTTTCACTTATTTCTCTCGAGAAACGATGATTCTTTTTTCAAATTTTCTTCATGCAGGTAGGCCACAGATTGATTATTCCGATTTGACAGCTTCGAGTACCATCCACGCTCATGCGAACTCTGGTGGTATAAAAATAAAGTATCCAATACGGCTGCCACCTTACACCGAAAACGGGACATAAAAACAGATTTACAAACAGATGAAATGCTAAATGATCGAGTTAAAATAGGACTTCGCTACGCTCAGTCAATAATACGTGTCAGAAAATCACACAAGGAAAAGTTCGATTGCTTTAAACCGGTACCACACATTATATAGGAGGTCCAGCATGGACGATTGATAAAGCTCTATGTCAAATTGACTAAATTCGTCGTCTATGATCAGTTATCGATATTTGCGAGCACGGTCAACGATTGACAAGAAATGTTCTGACGGCCTATAGACAATTTTTAGCGAGGCCTCCGTCATATCAGACAAGCTTCGGTTAACTATCGATATTTATTTATTTATTTTTAATATAATATTGATTACATTTTATGATTTTGACTGTCCAACTAGGAAGGATTCCCGTTTCAGGACAGTCAAATTTACAAGTTTCAAGTTATCCTAGACGAATACAGGATTTAAGACTAGCTAAAATAAGTATGTTAAAATGAAGATACATAAAAAAGATACATAGAGGCGTTCGTGATCTCAAATTAGATTTTTAGTATCATTTCGGAATCAGTCCTGCCTAGATCCAACAACCATTTTGTCACTCTTGGACCGAAGGATGACAATTATGACAATTATTAATACATATATGTTTTTAATAATTTCGTTCGTTATGAAAAATAACTGGCTTATTTGAACGCAGTTGAATTAACGAAGCTCTTAGAATTGAAGTAAGTCGTATGCGCAGCAAGTTAAATTCCTTTCGGGCCAATACGCTGCATTGCATGGTTCGGGCGGTGAAAGAAAAATTGTTCACATAACAAGTTGCGAATGAAGACCTCATTAACTAATTGACACATCGAAAAGTAAATGTGGACTACCAATGCATATTTAGTATTTCTATTCAACATTATCAATTTATTCATATTTTTGCGTAGTATTTAGCTGTATGACGTTTGACACTTCTGGACGTCAATTCATAGACAAAACGTCCAATTTTCCCTACTTATGTCGATTTCTTGTTTATTGCGTTATCAATATCGATCTGGTTATCAACAGCGCGACCGTGCTCATAAAATCGGTATAAAATCATCGGTAGTTACGCCTATCGATCTGATATTGTAAACTTATCGATTTCACTGTGCTACACATCCCGCCGTCTTAACAACTTCAGACCTGGCGTCTCCACAAAACAAAAGTTTTTTTTTGAAAAATAATACTTTCAAGATTGTTTCTATGTTACAATTATTATGCCTAGTTGGGCTACTTGCATTAAGAATCATCACAAAACAATATTTTCCTGTGCAGAGTTTCTTCCTTGCGCCAGCTGACAAGTGCCACTAAAGTATGCACGTGCCCCCGCCCAGCCCAAGGTGCCTCTTACTGCAAATTCGAGAGCCGGCCCACATCTTCCGGTAATGACAGACAACACAACGGTGGGCTCCAAATTACCGTAGCGGAATAACCGTTCCAACCATCCAACATTGTACCAGACCTAGAATTTACTAAGACCGATCTCCACCAAACTAGAAATTGCGGAAAATCATACCGAAAAACTCAACCCTAAGAAGAAAAATACAACCAAACGCTTTGGGTTTATTTTTATATTGCTGTGATGGTTTTATCTTTTTCCTCGGGGGTGTTTTCACTTCGGAGTGTATCCGCTATTGGAGATACTAGACCGATACGTTTGATATCGGCTCTCGCTGGAAATTTGCATGCGAAACGAACCATTAATTGGTTTTGTGCTATTTGAGGTAATTTTTGATGTTGCAAGAGTGATACAATTACTGATAAAAAGAAAAACTTGTAATTGTATGGGAAATGGCCTACAATAATCTATAGAAGTAAGTGGTAATTTATGGGGATCTAAGATGTGGTTAAACACGGTGTTTTGAATACGAAGAATTTGTTTTTGTATTAACTGCTGAATCTTATGTTTCTACCCGTTGAAGTATGTTTTGGGAAGGTATAATAATAACATATTATTATGTTGTATGACTCAGATGACCATGATAACCCAGTGTTAGCAAATGGTATTTATTAAGTGACGTACTCATAAAATTATTAGATTATTCGACTAACATAGTTTCGTGAGTCAAACACATTTACAAATTCATCAAAGTGTAGCCAAAATAACCAATAATTTTTTTCAAAATATCAATCCATTTATTTCTATCTATGGATAGAAGAGTGTCTGTTGGGACTTGGCTTGGTTTTTTAAACAAATCAACAGTTTTATTCCGAGGTCTTATTCATAATTTTTTATATGGTGTTATGCCCAGCCGGGCTTTTACATGGATTTTAAGAACAGAATATACCTCGTGAATAATCGAAAATTATAAAAAAAAAACAATATTAGTAAAACATGTAACAGCAACATAAAACAGAAACCAGAACAACACCACATATAAGAAAAATCACTAAAACTGCATTACCAACTCTACTGCAATGTGTAGGATTCAACAAAGTGCTGGTATAGATTACGCTTAGTTCTAAATGGAGTCAGTAAATATATCAATAGTACACCCAAACTTGTTGCACATTTCATGCATCCTATTGGTTGATGAGTGTGTCTGATAGTTGATTGTTTATGTATTGCAGAAGAATGTAACATTTTACCTCATGTTCCTAGTCGGCACATGGAAGTTAATAGTGGCGACGATGGCAGGGCTGTTAATTGAGTTGTTAATGACTCTGTGTAACACAACCAGGTCCGACATAATTCTACTGTCAGGCAGCGTTATTAGATGCAATTGATCAATCAAACTGACATAATTAATGAATTCAATTGGAAAGTTGAGCTTAAAATGTATCTACCTAAGAAATTTATGCTGAACTCGTTCTATATTGTTAGAGTGAACTTTATGCAAAGGGGACCAAATGGGTGAATTATATTCTACTTCTAACTAATGAAATATCAAATATAGAGGATGATGAAATTTAGCACACTTGACCTTCAAAACAGGAGGAAGGTCTCTGCCTCTGATTTAAAAACACCACCCACCACTTCCTTCTCCCATCCCGTAAAGAAAAAAATGATATTTAGCACACTTAACTTTCAAAATTAGAGGAAAATTACTTTATTTACATTTATCCTGTTGATGGACACTGTGACGCTGTCCAAAAAGTTGGCTGAAATATAGGAAGTGCAACACGGTATAATATCTCAAAAGCAAGTCACGGTAGGAAAATTATTATTTACATATTATTTCTAAAAGCTGTGCGTAAATCCGGGTAACGCCCGGGACTTACTACACATCTCCACATAGTATTTTTGAACAAATTCATTTGCAATGTATATAAACGTGTTGAGCAGACAGTACTTAAAACATTTTTAATGCATTTGCAATGTATGTAAACGTGTTGAGCAGACAGTACTTAAAACATTTTTAATGCATTTGCAATGTATGTAAACGTGTTGAGCAGACAGTACTTAAAACATTTTTAATGCATTTGCAATGTATATAAACGTGTTGAGCAGACAGTACTTAAAACATTTTTAATACATTTGCAATGTATATAAACGTGTTGAGCAGACAGTACTTAAAACATTTTTAATGCATTTCCAATGTATATAAACGTGTTGAGCAGACAGTACTTAAAACATTTTTAATGCATTTGCAATGTATATAAACGTGTTGAGCAGACAGTACTTAAAACATTTTTGATGTTAAAATTGAATGTAATAATATAGCACATTGTTTTACCGGATCATGGGTCTATGATGGGCAGATAGGAATCTAGGGATCAGTATGTCCAGGAGTAACGGACGAATGAATATATCAGCGTAAGGCTGGATAAGTCAAAGGGTCTCCCCAAACCAGCCTCACCTGATCTGGCACGACACGCAGATGGTGGGCAAGCACATCCTGAACTCCTAAATCACATGATCAACCCTGTCAACCCTGCTAAATCACAAAAACTAGCGAAACACTTGGGGTAATCTATGGCAGAGGTGTTGGTTATCTAATAAATTATTCCAGGGGAGGCGGTCCGCAAACCCGCCTCCCAAATCAATACATCGACGCACAGATTCTTCAATTTCTCTGTCTCGAGACATGTGACAAATGTACCCTGGATGTGACACCGGGTACCTATTTCGGAATAGGTACAGATATCTCTGACGGTGACGGTTCGTGGGACTTCGATCGGAGATAAAAAGAGGGAGAAGTAATTCCCTTATCTATATATCCTATTTTAATCGTCACGAATAAAGGTAATAGGCATCAAAATGGATTGACAAACGGAGTCGGAAAACTGGTTTTTAATTATATTGTAAATAATTTTGTAAGAAATCAAGGGAAATAGTCAATCAAGGGAAACTGTCACAGATAATCTAAGCAATTTTATTGAATTTTTAAAAGATGTTTCTTTTACGTGTTTTATAAAAAAAAATGATTTGTTTAAATTTTTATTTTTTATTAAGAAATATTTTTTTATTTGTATTCTACTAAAGGGAAACGATAGGAATACCTTCAATTAATCAAAAGCATATTTTTGGTATTTATAATGTACATCAATTCGTTATAAAGATTAATCTAAAATAGTTATTTAGCATTAAGCTTCACCTTATACGATTGTATGGTTTTTTTTTAGTACGGGGTTTGAACAGCGCGCTGTAAAGTGTATTAATATTATAAGAGTTTGTTTTGTTTTTAGTCCTTTTCATGGAAGTTCACTGCACAAACGCACTTTAGAGGAAACCGCCCCTGATCACTATACCACCCCCCGCCCCCGTCTCGTAAATACCGTGTTCTTTTAAATTAGCCTGGGCAGGCGGTGGAAAGCAGTCATTACACGAAGTGCGTGCCGCTTTCATACTCTGCACTAGCATTACGGCATTGTTCCCGAGCTCTTTCTATTATTGCAATTGATTCAATTAATGGTTTATTATAAATACAGCCGCGGAGGCTTTTTCCAGATGTCATTTGAATATGAACGGTTACCAGTTGCAGTTGCAGTTGCAGGTAGGTACGGGCACGAATGCAACGGAACGAGGCGAGCACGCATGAATAAACGGTGACAAGTGACAAGTGCAGAATGCAGGGATGGATTCGAGAACAATTTATTAAATGCTAGTTTTAAATGAACTGTGGATATGATGCTTGGTTAGTGTACTGGACATCTACGCCAGTGACATCGACTGTAAATGACGGTTTCCTCTCGGGGGTACCTTGGGAAAGGATTTGCAATGAAATACAACTTGCGAATGTCGTCGAACAACTGACTGGTTGGGCCAGTTGTTTGCGTATTTATTGGGTTCGAATTTAACAATTTCTACACGTGCTAATGTGGAGCAATTATTTTTATATCTAAACGGAAATATTAAAAGGCGTAATAGCGCCGAGAATTAATTACTAAGGTCCCCCAGTTTCGTCGTGCGAGTAATTCATCTTTGAACTGGCGATATGACACGTGTGCGGTGATTAACAATCTTATCATCGTGCGAGATAGCCTCAAAGGAGTCGGCGTCGTAAAATGTCTGATAACAGTAAATATTAATTTGCAGAATTATTTTTAAAATTATTTAGGTACATCCAACTCTTGTGCGGTACAGTTAGAAAAACCACAAAGCATCCCTAAAAATGACAAGTAAAATGATTGAAGTTACACGCCGCCCAGCAGCTGAGAGCAGTTTATATTTATTATTTTGCTGCATTACAATCTTTGTGCGAGTTATCTGATAGTATTATTATGCCAGCGTCTGGACGATCTAGGCCCTCTGATTGGTCGAATTAAAATTGTCTGTTTCGGGTAAATTCAGCTAACTTGAAAATTAAGACACGATTTCATACTAAAATAGGATCGCCTCATAATAATACGAGATTTCTTTAAAATCATCGTTTCTGCTCATATAATTTTTGGATAATATCGAAGAAAATATGTTTTAGAAAGTTCATAATCCATTGGATTAATTACATTACAATGAAAATTATCCACAGTTACGTGATTATGTTTGACGTTTATAAAAAATCACGCATTCCTTATTCAATATGGCCGATACCACTGCCATCTCTATAGAGACGGCAGTGCCGATACGCATGGCTATGGATGGCCGACAGAGCGCACCTCTGGCGCTTTAAAAACGAACCAAATGAATGGCGCGAATATTTAAATATGCAGCTCACAATATTTGACTACTTACGAATAACAAGCATTTAATAAGATTTCTTTTTGAAGCTTATCACTTTGTAATGGCATTTTTCATTATTATTTATATTTTTTTTGCTTATTAATTATAACTGATTTTATATTGACATGTTTTCTAATTTCTAAAATTTTAAACTTATTTATTTGCGATGCTTTATAGGAGTTAGTATACATTGAAGTCAAAAATTAAATATTGATTACAATTGGAAAGAAGAAGTGGAAGGAGGGAGGAGGGGTAAGAGTGGCCGGAGTTTTATCAGAATTAGGAATTACAATATCGTTAGACGGGAAAGACCAGTTGAGTGGGAAAATATTTAAAAGAGGGTTTATATTTTTTTTTGCTTATTAATTGTATCTGATTTTATATTGACATGTTTCCTTATTTCTAAAATTTCAAAATTATTTATTTGCGATGCTTTATATCCCGAGTGAAGTATTTTAAGACCTGAATTTTTATCGAAAGTGTGATCATTATTCAAAAGATGATTTGCAAACTCAAATTCACTATTTCCATTTAGAGCCCTGCGATATTCTTTAGTTCTGACTTCAAAGTTTCTATTGGTTCTACCTTTGTAAAAGAAATTACAATCATCCCAATTGAGTTTTTAAACTCCTGATTTTTTTGTTTGAATTTTGCTATCTTTATTATTAAGAATATATTTCTTCATTGTTATTAGTGTAAAACGCCAGTTGAATAGTACCAGAATTGTTTTTATATATAATTTTAGAAGTATCGTTATCCACAAACAGAATTCTACGCCATTGTTTATTTCTATCTTTAGAAAGACCGTTTGAAGAGAATATGTTTAATTTTTTTTATTTAGTATTTCAACTATCAATTTATTAGAATAACCGTTATTAAATGCTATTTGTCTTATGAATATATTGTTTTATGGATATATTCTATTTGTTTTTTTCAGGTCTTAAAATACTTCACTATAAATAATTTTTAAATTTTAGAAATGAGGAAACATGTTAATATAAAAGCAGATATAATAAACAAGAATTTTTTTATAAACTCTCTTTTAAATATTTTCCCACTTAACTGGTCTTTCCCGTCTAACGATATTGTAATTCCTAATTATTATAAACCCAGCCTACTCTTACCCCTCTCCCCTTCTTCCACTTCTTCTTTCCCAATTGCAATCTATATTTAATTTTTGACTTCGGTGTATACACAATAAAATGTAAACATTATATTTATTTATTTATTGGACAATTTGCATAGCGCCGCTTTTGTGAGATATCACCTCAGGGACGCTATATTGTAATAATCTACCTTTATATACAGATTTTTACCCTCCTGATAAAGGTGTATATATAATCTAACTTTAAACTTTATTAGATACAGTAACATTTGTAGGTAAAGAATTACCACCAGTTGGAGTAAAATTAACACCTTTTTAATTAAACCGACTGCTAATCTCATCGCACAATTACCCTCCTTTTATTCATAAACACGGGTACAATTAATCAATATGTAATAATCTATTATTTAAGTCAACTTTGTTATAACTATCTTTAATTGTGACAAACTAAACGATATTGATTAAACTTATAGACATTGACGGTTGTAACACATATTTAAGCACTTCAAGTCTCCTATGAGCTAATTATATTAGGTACGATAACAGTTAATATCAGTTGTAGACATGTAGTCAATAATAGTGTTTCATTTGAAATAATCCATCACAAATACGTAAAATTTCATTTATTCAAACAACTGTCATTCTTATTATGCTTAAATTTAGCATGTTATTATTAATTAACTCCTTCCTGTTCCGTGTTTTAACAATATATATACTCACCCTCTCTTTGTGAATGTCCTAATATCTATCTATTAAATGTAACTGTTGTTAATATCACTTAAAATGGGCGAAGCCCAACTAAGAGCCGCCCGCAGGGCCTAGCAGAAAAAAACCCGCGGAGCGGGTTTTTAACTGCTAGTATTTAAATTGATACACGAAGGAAAATGAGGGTTGCTAATTTATTAGGAATCTCTTCAAATTATTGGTAATCCGGTTAAAAACTGGATTGCAGGCCGTTTCCTGATAAACTTTTAGAAAATTCGTAATAATATCGAAACACGTGCTCATGCACCTGCGTTTGTCTTGATAATATAAAATGACGAAATCTTATGTTTCCTGTTAAACTTTTAGTAAAAAAGGTAAATGTACCATCACTACGGAAGACGTGTTCATAAAAATCATTATGCTGTCGCATTTTGCCATTATATAGTATCTAAGCAAATTCAGCTGCATGAACACATGTTACGATTTATGAGTACTCAATGAATAATAATAATAATAAACACTTAAGAGGATGGTTATGTAAAAATAAAATAATTAAATTTAATATTACGTTAAGTCAACACTGCGTCGGCAAATTTGTATGGTAAGTCGTTGCGATTACATCTTGAAGGCATCGCAAAGCACATAAAATAAGGTAAGAAGATTCTCCACGATTCGCCGAGCTGTTTAACACGGCCACTAACATCATTTCCATCGAATTATACAAAAATATGTGTACGTTTTCCTCGGATCGATCGATGCAGCATATGCCTGTGTTATTATTAATTGAATGCTACTCTATGCGGGGCTCCGCGCGGAGCCTATCATTAGCTCTCCGGCGGGGCAGGCAGTACGGTCTTCTGGCAACCGGGTACCAGCACTAGTACCTACCCCTCACGGGACCTCTCCCGGGGTCAGTTGAGTAATTACAGTAATTCCGAGGAACTGTTTGGATCAATGTTTGTCGGTTTTACTGCAGACGATTGCTCGTTGCTGGCATCAGGTAGGTGCCTGTTGGAAAGGAGGAGAATTAAAAGCGTGATTGGTTTTGTGCAGTCCTAGAATTCTTATGGCTAAAATTACAAAAATTCTAGACATAACTAAAATATAAAGATTGCCCAGCTCTAGAAAAGGTGCACCAAAACATGCACAACAAAACTCTGCCACTCTTTAAACAAAAGATTAGTCTTAGATTTTATCTTGAATATATAGGTACAGTCTTCCATTTATTATGTTCCACCCTCATTTTTCCTCTAAATTTATGAAAAATTATGTTTCTGCCAATAATTTACTCTCACTGGCTATTTTTATTACAATTAAGTCAAAACTAATTGTTTTTTATTTGGTGTTTAAGTTACAGGTAACATTGAAATATATCATAAAAAATAAAGGTCCTAAAACACTTCCTTGCGGTACACCGTATCTGATTGGGAATGGTTATATTCTAAAAATACTTTATCTACTTCCTTTGCAAAACTTAAAATAATCGAGGATAAAAATAGCATGTGCGCGCTCAACGGTGACAGAATATAATTTTTTCCGAAGTAAAACAAAATGGCTACCAGAATAGCGGTATTGCCACCACGATAAAGTTTTTGACTATTTACTTACAACTTACTTTAGACATAAAATACAATACAACTATACGAGACAAAAAGAAAACATCACAAAAAATTAACAAAACAAAAATACAGAATTGTTCACTGTACAAAGTAATTCAAATGAATAGCTTAGTTCATAGTGAAAATAAAAATTTAAGAAAATTCAAAGAAAAATGTATTAATTATGTACCTTTGTTATAAGTATTAGACGCGTAAGTTAAAATGACACTTGCACTTAAGTTTGTATTAGACCACATGAAGTGGATCTATTCTAAGAGTAATGAATAAATAAAAAATAAAATTACCGGGTTGGAAGCAGTTGAGACCACATTATTATTCCTTTAATTTTTTGTGAATAGGATTAGTAGATAAATACATGAAGAAAAAATACATAAGAAAATAAAATTTGTACAAATATAATAATGTTTGGGGGTGGCCGAAATAAATTGTCAGGGTGTAGATACACAGAATGATAGGAGGTCTAGCACGGACAATCGATAAAGCACTATGATTTAAGATTTTCACGGCCAAAAGTATTTTTGTTATTTGTTTTTGGGGTGTTATGCCGTGTTGCGCTAACTCCTTCTTTAGCCAACGTTTCGGACAGCATTGCAGTGTCCATCATCAGGGATAAAGTAAAGATAAAGCACTATATCAATACGATATTAACGAAATCCGTTATCTTTGGTCAGTAAGCTATATTTGTTACCACTGTCAGAATATGACAGTCGGTAGACAAAAGCCGCTACTTTTAGCGCGGCCTCCAAGATATCAGACAAGCTGTCAATATGCAAGATTTTTTTGGATAATGTCGTTCGTTATGCAAAATTACTGGCTTATTAATGAATGGCGAAGAAGTAACTAAGCTCTTACAACTGAAAGAAATCGTATACACGATTCCGTTCCAGTACCCAGAAAAGAAATTTGTTACGAGTGTTATGACTAATCAACTATTGTACTCCCTTTTAGTGTGGAAAAGTACACGCAGACTGCCAATATATATTGAAGTTAATATTTAAATTCGACATTGTCAATTTAAAAGTATTTTTTAGCTTTTACAAGTCTGATGTTTAGGAATTTTAAATTTATTTATTTATTTAACGCCCAGAGGGTTTTTACATGGTTGGTAGTATAATTTTAATTTGACAGATACTTTGAAACATAAAAAATAAGAATAAAATTACATTTGATAAAAGCCATGCAACAAGTATATGACTTATGACTAAACAAAAGAAACAAAATCAGAAAATTACAGCTATTTGTAGGATTACATGATGTGTTAAGGAGTATTGTTGAAATAAATGTTTTAAATGATCCACAAAACTTGCCAAGTTGGTATTGAATATGTCAACATCACCCAAGTAATGATTTCCCATGATGTGAAGTCGTTGTATCGGAGAGTGGGCAATGTAGTTACGCTTATGTGTGCTGCTGTAGAATATTGTATTTTGTCGTGTTGTTACTGTGGGTGTATGTATGTTTATAAGTTGCAGGAGTTCACAACAGTCGAATATAGAGTTAAGTATTTTGAATAAGAACGTTAAATCGTTTATTTTACGTCTATCTTCTAATGTATGTATTTTTAGAGTATTTAATAAGAAATTATATTTTAAGTCTTCGACAGGGATATTTAATTTAAAATTTATAAAACGTAGAAATTTTTTTTGTATTCGCTCAATGTTGTTAATGTGAATTTTGTAAGATGGAGACCAAACCACTGAGTTATATTCAATTAGACTTCTTACTAGAGATACGTATAATAGTTTAATGGCTTGTAAAGAATTAAAGTTTTTAGTTATTCTTAATACGAAGCCTAGTGTTTTCATACCTTTGTTCACAATTTGATGGATATGATTGGTGAAATTATAGAGATATCAATCATCGTGACTGTGCTCGGGAAATAGTTATAAAATCGTCGATAGTTACACCTATCGAATAGATATTGTATCGATTTCACAGTGTTAATCCCCCGGAAGACCCACTATCGCATAGATACAATACTGGCGGACTTTCCAGAGAGAAGACATTATCCAGTTGGCCATCTCACATAAAGATAAAAGGAAAGTAACTCCAGAGGCTTTGCGAAGAAAGACTGGCAATTAAATGTGCCCCTGAAGTGACACAGGACACACATAGGGGATGCCACTGAAAGGCAGTCGCGGCACAACTACATTATTGATTTATTTTTTTTGTTAATTTTATTTTTGTGAAGAATTTTTAGAATTAATTTGCATCGCCTCACCTAACTGAAAAATCTTGATACAAAAAATCATTAATATTTGATAAGGGCCTGCAATCCCGCTTTTAAACAGATTAGGAATAAGTTGAATGGATTAGTAATTTTTCTCAAGCTTATCGTTGGTTCATATTATTTCAACTCGATCATGAAGATCAAGATCGATTAAAAGATCATCTCTTAAATAATTATTTAAATTGCTAGCCAGACCGCTGGCTGTAGTTGGTAGCATTTAACTGTCGCCTCCCACTCAATCAGTCCTGATGACCTCATCACGGATGACCTTTAAACGTATTGACAGTCAACAGTCGGCAACAACAGTCACCGGGGCCGTGGGCACGTCTTCGTCATGTTTGTGACCAAGGATGATGAAATATAGAGGACTTGTTAAATTCGTTGAAGATAAAATATTGTTAAGTTATTTAATCTGCACGTCAATTGAATTTCCAACACAAATTTAAACCCTATAGCACAAACACACATAAAACATAGTCAAAAGTCTCTGATGTACGGAGCAATTAAGATATTTAGCGAATTACCAAAGGAAATAAAATTAGAAGAAAATATAAACATAAACAAATTTATGTTTAAAATGTGTTTGATTCATACTAAAAAATGTTTTTAAAAATTAAATATGTATAAGGATTGTATTAAGATATGTGTAACTATGTTACTATTTAAAGTAAATAAACATAACTGCTAAGTACCTACAAGTCGCCAACACGTTGGGGAAGATGCTAATATTGGACAATCGCATACTGTAGGTAGAGAGTACAGATCTCAAAGTGTAGGGATTTCAGGAATATTTCTTGAATAAACAGTAGCAGTCTTACTTTTAAAGATTCCCTAATACGCCGCTGCGGCGTTCTTATAGCTGTACGGTGAAGAGGAGATTAGACTGGCACCACTTTGTTGTGACCCTCAAAATCACGGTCATTCTCGCATTTCGCGTTTTGTTGCTAACTTCACATTTCTTTGTGCGTCATCGATCCGGTCTGTATTTGTTTTGGTAAATCGATATTTTGATTTAAATATTCCTCTGAGAGTGCGCAAGTGGGTATTACTGCTGTTTTACATTTTCAATACTGTCGTATGACGGCCGGTGTACGCAGGAAGCATGCACGTGATTATGGGTAACGTTTTATCACCGTTTCTTATCCCCACGCATTATCTATTATGAGTAAGATGGTTAATTGAATTGGTATTTAAAAAGGATTAGTTTTATTGAAAAGGATCAAGCAAAGTGACGAAAAAATATACTACACGAAGTGTATATAAGGAGAAAAATGGCAGGTTCTGAGCTAAAACAGGAATCAATCAATCAAGAATACTTGTGCGATTTCACTTTTGGCGAACAACAAACGAAAGTGATTGCGGTGAGTGTTATGGAATACCATCAATTGTATCCATGGTGTCCACTGATGACGCTTTGACGGTCATTGGTCAACTGTTTAAGGCCCCGTAGTAAGTGTTCAAAGATTGTTTGAAAGGGAGATATGTAAATACGAGTGTTAGAGGGAGCGCGCTTATATTAAAAAAAAACGATAATAATTAAGCGAAAATGGTGAAAATATTTAATAAAACGTGACTCGTTTGAAATACTGCCAAAATTTCTCGTCAAATGCTTTAATTATATTTAGAGAAACACTGGGATTTTTTTCATGCCTATAACATATGAAATAACGTAACAAAACGTGTTTTTTAATAATTTTTGAAGCTTACTTTGCGATTTTTTTCTATCGAGGGAATTTCATATAATTTACGTTTCGGCATAAAAAATGTACGGATATTATCTTCCAAAATATGTTTTTTTTTGGAATTAAAAACTTGAGTTAAAGAGGAACTTGTTATAAATCAGTAGAAATTGGGAAAGCGGGGGCTTAAAAAACCGTAAGGGCAGAAAACAGCTTAATGTTTGGTGTAAACCGTTAGACATGGCATATTCATCTAAAAATAACCCCAACACAATTTTCATTTGGTTCACGTGCACATTTATGAAAAGGCCCACGCATTGTGTCGCAATGCGAAATGGGCACTGTGCATTGCGTTTTACCTTTTGATGGTCTAGAGTCTCTAGAGTAAGCTATTTTGCTTCTCAGCTATGCTGGGCAAGTTCATTTTTTCAATTACAAAAATAACCCAGTTCCAAATATTTAAATTTGAATTATGTCTATATTAAAACACCTCTGACAACAAATTCTCCGTGGTTTCGCTTACGAGTTTAAACGCTTGTACAAGGAGTTTAAACAGATTTGGGTTGTTAAGTTCATCTCCATATTTGTGACGTACGCTACTTGGCCTAATTTTTAAAATTAATTTAACTAGACAGGGCTAATCTAGTATAATACTAATCAATGGTGTAAACATATAAATTTAATCAGTGATTATTTGCGTTTGAACAAAGAATCCCATTTAAGCTTAAGCATTTATTAATTAAAATTTGATAAATGGCTTGACGTCAGCTTCTTCGAAGGATTTTTCATTAACTGGACGACAATAGAATAAAATTAGGATCTATAATAAGATTTGTTTAATTTATCCTATCAGGAAAAATATTTTTTATTAAACTGTGGTTTGAGAGTAATGCGGTGAATCATTTCAGTGATTTGCTGCATTTTCTTCAAATTGTCAATCAATTTGAATGGTTAATATGCTTTGCCCTAAGATCAATCAGGCAGGTAGCCACGATGGCAGATGAATTCTCTCACCAGCTTCTCACGGATTCCACCCATTCCGCCCCGTGTCGTGAGTCGTCCCGGCACGTCCGAGGCATTAAGTGTGAGTCTATTGGGCGAACATTAGCCATTAGCCCGGCCTATCATCGGCCCGTTTGGTTTCATCAACATAATGCATGCCAATCGATGCCTGATAATGCCGCACTTTGCATGAGCGTATTACTGGCCACGACGATTGACAATGCCGTGGAAGTCAGCCTTCGTGGTAAGGTCCTCGACTAAGAATCCGAAGGTCGCGGCTAAGAATTCCGAGTAAATTTTGATTTTTTTTGTTTAATTTTTTGTTTATTATGGTAGAGGGGTAAAGGTCTCTACTAGCAATCCGAAGGTCGCGGTTTCAAATCCCGGCGTGCATAAGTTAATTTAATTTGATGAGTTTTTTTTTGTTTTTTTCATAATTAATTTATTTAAAATTATGTGTAGTATACTTGCGGCAAGTTCCAGAGTGTAAGATACTCTTAGTATCGCCCTGGCGTAAGACACCTTTCAGAATAGAAAAGTTGCTTGAAATGGCTTTATCCGTGTTTGGTGACCAGATCTGTACATCCAGTTGCTCCCCCACTTTCTTTTAACCATATCCATCCCTCCCCGCTACCCTCAGTCTCACAAGATACCCTAATTGGGGATAACTTAGTATCACTGGCTCTAGACGGTTGGCAGCAATTGGGACTCTTGTGCGGAATGCAAATAAAAAAGCATCCTCAAAGAAGACATTGGCCCTGTGCTTAATTATTTTCCTCATGGTCTCCTGTGGAGGGTTATTTTTTTAAGGTTGAAGGACGAATATAACAGGTAGTTTAATAATAACGTCGATAAGCGGTTTTGGTGGATATTTTTCGTCTTGAGTTACTTTTCTTTACGTTGACATTTTCCGGGAAATTTAACAGTTTTTCATCAAAACTTTCCAAACTACGTTTTTTTAATGATTCTTCTTCAGGCATCAATATTTTTAAGGTAAGTAAGTCGAACCGTTTGCCACCGAAAACAGCTTCAAATATCCGAAACGAGGACTCGCGTTTAAAGATTTTTTTGCGAATGTTAATTTCTCAGGAATATCTCATGAAATCCTCCTCATTCCTTAAAACTAAGCTGTCAAATCTCTAAGAGTTTGAAATTAGCCACAATCCAGAGAAAACGACGTTTGTTTTCCCACCTCAAGCCTCTCGGTTTGCCCGTAAAACAGATGATTCACTTCAAATGGACAAAATGGGCCAAATACTTTCTTGTCGAATTCTTGCCAAAATGACAGTGAAAATGGCGTACGTTTTTTGACCATCGTACCCAAATCAAAAATTTCAGTCAAATTAGCGCCACAAAGTTAGACAAAAAAGAGGTGTTACCCGTATGTTCACTTTTTGCCCTTGAATTGAAGTCGAGTGGTTAAGATCCTCGACTGTGACATATGAGTCTTCTCTACTATCTACTCCTATACTCGGTTCGATTCCCGTCTTCTTATTTCACCCATAATTTCTTAAATAATTACATAGTATATATTTTTTTTATTTATTTGTTTAAGGAGAAAACACAGATACAGACAGTAATTAAAAGATAATTTTATAAAACAATAACTTGAGAATTCGCCTGCAACCTAACTCGTATTTCTCACAGATTGACTTGGTAGATAACAATTTTCAATATTTTTTACGTGTGAATAAGGAAAAGTATAAAAAACAATTATTTTGTATATAGATAATGCTTAAATGTCAAATAAAAGTGTAGAAATATTTTTTATACAAATTTAGAGATAAATCATAAAAAAGTACTTGAGTATAGTGAATGAAGTAAGTACACATTTTTTTTTATAGGCAAACAGGCTTCAATTTCCTACCAAAAGTACCATATGTATCAAAAAATATGTCGGAATCCTTCAGGTTTTGGTTTTTATTATACAATTCGCACACTCCTCTGATTGGATTCCTGACACCAGCATTTGTGCGTATGCACCAGCATATGGAATAAGTCGTTAAGTCTCGTCGTTCTGGGTGGTATTTTAAAGTTTATTAGATTGAGTAAGCCAGGACAGTCGATAAACTTGTTACAGATTTTGTACAAGGTTATATTTATACTATGTTATATTTCGTGACTATGTTTGTGTATTCCCGTTTAGGTGCACTCATTCTGTGGTTGAGGTAACGCATTTCTTCTGGATACTTTCAATATTTTCTTTATAGATATCGTAAAGTGGAGTCCATATGGAGGTGCAGTATTCAAGTTGAGAACAGACCAGCGTATAGTAAAGCAGAAGGTAGGTTTCAGGTTTTCGAAATACGCGGCTGTTTTTGATAACAAAGCCTGGCATGCAGTAAGCTTTATTCACAATGTTTTTAATGTGCGCATCGAAATGAAGTTTGGAATCAAAAATTTGTGAAATGTTGCAGAGTTGTAAATACTCCCAGTAGGTATTTCCCCGGCAAAATTAGCTTTCATAATCGCAACGTTGCTTGACATTTCAATCAGCGTTGCCGGAGTTTCTAGAGTGGTCAGAGTTGCCAAAGTAGCCATAGTTTATAAAGTTTCCAGAACTTGACAGAGTTGCCAGAGTTTATAAAGTTTCCAGAGTCTATGAAATTCCCAGAGTTTATGGAGTTTCAAGAGTTATCAAAGATTCCAGAGTTTATGGAGTTTCAAGAGTGGTTAGAGTTGCCAGAGTTTATGGAGTTTCAAGAGTTATCAAAGATGCCAGAGTTTAGATGGAGTTTCAAGAGTGGTCAGAGTTGCCAGAGTTTATGGAGTTTCAAGATTTATCAGAGATGCCAGAGTTTATGGAGTTTCCAGAGTGACCAGAGTTTCCGGAGTTGCCGGAATCGGGCAGCAGAGATGGGCGGCACTCGTCGGGCCACATTCGGCCCACAACCGTTTACAAATCGCTCTATTCATTGTCATTGAACCAAACCTGACATTTTCTAATTAAATTCATATTACCAAGTGCTTTAAACCGAACTACGCACTTCCTGTCGCTGTAAATGTCCGGCAATTTGTGTTTTTCCACCACCGACATAGGATACGCTAGATTGGCTTTTGGGGGCGTTTTAGTAGGTAAGCCACAAATTTACTAAATATATTTTGATGTAGCAATAGTTCCTTCTTTCTGCCCGGTGAAATTCAAACATTAAAAATTTGAGTTTTTGGTGAAATATACTTCGAATTATTGATTTTTTTTACAAGTCCGTTATCTATTGTTTTCAAAGACGATAGGTACCAGAAAATATGTCCAAAGTTATTCTGGAGCGGCTAAATTTCTCACTGAAGATGCTCGCCTGTAGATCGGCTGACGTCGACTATCTTCGTAACTGTTCAGGTATTAGATTCAAACGTCCGACAGTTATCTATCATGTGATACTACTACTGACACCTATGGAGACACCTTAAAACCACATAAAAATACAAATTATTAACACGATATTATAATATATCTAATTATCAAAAAAAACTAATTTCGGTTGTGGGTCTGTCTGTGATTGTAACCCTGGTTCAATGAATTCCATTTTTTTTTTAATTTTTGTGTCATTAGTACCATCAATAATATAATATTTTAACATAAAATAAATTTATTGTTAAAAATTAAAGCTGATATGTCAATTGAGACACGCGATAAACAACCTACCTATAATATAATGTTTTTTTCTCAAAATACTATTTTAATATCGCATTTGAAACGTGTATTTCTTTTGTTTAAATTTGTCGTTTGGGTTTGTGCTTTAAAGCTAACATGACATAATAATTTGTTTCTGCGAAACTGCTCAAGAGTCCCAACTGCTCTCAACCGTCGGAAACCACTAATAATTTGGCATTCCCAATTGGGGTATGTTGTGAAGCTGAAGGTAGTCAGTAGGGGAAGAAGATGGGAAAGAGAAAGGTGGGGAAGTACCTGACTATTGTCTACAAGATCTGGTAACCAAACATGTGAGAAGCCATTTCAAGCAACGTTTCAATTCTGTATGGTGGTCATACACCAGGGCGATACTGAGAGTACCTTCCATATCCCGTGATTCTCAATATTTGAAACCTTTAATTTATGATGGAATTCCATTTATGACATTTTTTGTGGAAGTGGAAAAAGGGTGGTTTAGTCCTTAAAAAGTCATATATCGACATAATATAATGTGTGTCCTACTTGTATAATGTATTTGATACCTATGGATCCATGTAGGTATCTCTATATTATGACATAATATAATGTATGTCCTAACTGTATAATGTATTTGATACCCATGGATCCATGTAGGTATCTCTATATTATGACATAATATAATGTATGTCCTACCTGTCTAATATATTTGATACCCATGGATCCATGTAGGTATCTCTATATTATGACATAATATAATGTATGTCCTAACTGTATAATGTATTTGATACCCATGGATCCATGTAGGTATCTCTATATTATGACATAATATTATATATGTCCTACCTGTCTAATGTATTTGATACCAATGGATCCATGTAGGTATCTCTATATTATGACATAATATAATGTATGTCCTACCTGTCTAATGTATTTGATACCCATGGATCCATGTAGGCATCTCTATATTATGACATAATATAATGTATGTCCTACCTGTCTAATGTATTTGATACCCATGGATCCATGTAGGTATCTCTATATTATGACAGAATATAATATATGTCCTACCTGTCTAATGTATTTGATACCAATGGATCAATGTAGGTATCTCTATATTATGACATAATATAATGTATGTCCTACCTGTCTAATGTATTTGATACCCATGGATTCATGTAGGTATCTCTATATTATGACATAATATAATATATGTCCTACCTGTCTAATGTATTTGATACCCATGGATCCATGTAGGTATCTCTATATTATGACATAATATAATATATGTCCTACCTGTCTAATGTATTTGATACCAATGGATCCATGTAGGTATCTCTATATTATGACATAATATAATGTATTTCCTACCTGTCTAATGTATTTGATACCCATGGATCCATGTAGGTATCTCTATATTATGACATAATATAATGTATGTCCTACCTGTCTAATGTATTTGATACCCATGGATCCATGAAGGTATCTCTATATTATGACATAATATAATGTATGTCCTAACTGTATAATGTATTTGATACCCATGGATCCATGTAGGTATCTCTATATTATGACATAATATAATGTATGTCCTAACTGTATAATGTATTTGATACCCATGGATCCATGTAGGTATCTCTATATTATGACATAATATAATATATGTCCTACCTGTCTAATGTATTTGATACCCATGGATCCATGTAGGTATCTCTATATTATGACATAATATAATATATGTCCTACCTGTCTAATGTATTTGATACCAATGGATCCATGTAGGTATCTCTATATTATGACATAATATAATGTATGTCCTACCTGTCTAATGTATTTGATACCCATGGATCCATGTAGGTATCTCTATATTATGACATAATATAATGTATGTCCTACCTGTCTAATGTATTTGATACCCATGGATCCATGTAGGTATCTCTATATTATGACATAATATAATATATGTCCTACCTGTCTAATGTATTTGATACCAATGGATCCATGTAGGTATCTCTATATTATGACATAATATAATGTATGTCCTACCTGTCTAATGTATTTGATACCCATGGATCCATGTAGGCATCTCTATATTATGACATAATATAATGTATGTCCTACCTGTCTAATGTATTTGATACCCATGGATCCATGTAGGTATCTCTATATTATGACATAATATAATATATGTCCTACCTGTCTAATGTATTTGATACCAATGGATCAATGTAGGTATCTCTATATTATGACATAATATAATGTATGTCCTACCTGTCTAATGTATTTGATACCCATGGATTCATGTAGGTATCTCTATATTATGACATAATATAATATATGTCCTACCTGTCTAATGTATTTGATACCCATGGATCCATGTAGGTATCTCTATATTATGACATAATATAATATATGTCCTACCTGTCTAATGTATTTGATACCCATGGATCCATGTAGGTATCTCTATATTATGACATAATATAATGTATGTCCTACCTGTCTAATGTATTTGATACCCATGGATCCATGTAGGTATCTCTATATTATGACATAATATAATGTATGTCCTAACTGTATAATGTATTTGATACCCATGGATCCATGTAGGCATCTCTATATTATGACATAATATAATGTATATCCTACCTGTCTAATGTATTTGATACCCATGGATCCATGTAGGTATCTCTATATTATGACATAATATAATATATGTCCTACCTGTCTAATGTATTTGATACCAATGGATCCATGTAGGTATCTCTATATTATGACATAATATAATGTATGTCCTACCTGTCTAATGTATTTGATACCCATGGATTCATGTAGGTATCTCTATATTATGACATAATATAATGTATGTCCTAACTGTATAATGTATTTGATACCCATGGATCCATGTAGGTATCTCTATATTATGACATAATATAATATATGTCCTACCTGTCTAATGTATTTGATACCCATGGATCCATGTAGGTATCTCTATATTATGACATAATATAATATATGTCCTACCTGTCTAATGTATTTGATACCAATGGATCCATGTAGGTATCTCTATATTATGACATAATATAATGTATGTCCTACCTGTCTAATGTATTTGATACCCATGGATCCATGTAGGTATCTCTATATTATGACATAATATACTGTATGTCCTACCTGTCTAATGTATTTGATACCCATGGATCCATGTAGGTATCTCTATATTATGACATAATATAATATATGTCCTACCTGTCTAATGTATTTGATACCAATGGATCCATGTAGGTATCTCTATATTATGACATAATATAATGTATGTCCTACGTGTCTAATGTATTTGATACCCATGGATCCATGTAGGCATCTCTATATTATGACATAATATAATGTATGTCCTACCTGTCTAATGTATTTGATACCCATGGATCCATGTAGGTATCTCTATATTATGACATAATATAATATATGTCCTACCTGTCTAATGTATTTGATACCAATGGATCCATGTAGGTATCTCTATATTATGACATAATATAATGTATGTCCTACCTGTCTAATGTATTTGATACCCATGGATCCATGTAGGTATCTCTATATTATGACAGAATATAATATATGTCCTACCTGTCTAATGTATTTGATACCAATGGATCAATGTAGGTATCTCTATATTATGACATAATATAATGTATGTCCTACCTGTCTAATGTATTTGATACCCATGGATTCATGTAGGTATCTCTATATTATGACATAATATAATATATGTCCTACCTGTCTAATGTATTTGATACCCATGGATCCATGTAGGTATCTCTATATTATGACATAATATAATATATGTCCTACCTGTCTAATGTATTTGATACCAATGGATCCATGTAGGTATCTCTATAATATGACATAATATAATGTATGTCCTACCTGTCTAATGTATTTGATACCCATGGATCCATGTAGGTATCTCTATATTATGACATAATATAATGTATGTCCTACCTGTCTAATGTATTTGATACCCATGGATCCATGAAGGTATCTCTATATTATGACATAATATAATGTATGTCCTAACTGTATAATGTATTTGATACCCATGGATCCATGTAGGTATCTCTATATTATGACATAATATAATGTATGTCCTAACTGTATAATGTATTTGATACCCATGGATCCATGTAGGTATCTCTATATTATGACATAATATAATATATGTCCTACCTGTCTTATGTATTTGATACCCATGGATCCATGTAGGTATCTCTATATTATGACATAATATAATATATGTCCTACCTGTCTAATGTATTTGATACCAATGGATCCATGTAGGTATCTCTATATTATGACATAATATAATGTATGTCCTACCTGTCTAATGTATTTGATACCCATGGATCCATGTAGGTATCTCTATATTATGACATAATATAATGTATGTCCTACCTGTCTAATGTATTTGATACCCATGGATCCATGTAGGTATCTCTATATTATGACATAATATAATATATGTCCTACCTGTCTAATGTATTTGATACCAATGGATCCATGTAGGTATCTCTATATTATGACATAATATAATTTATGTCCTACCTGTCTAATGTATTTGATACCCATGGATCCATGTAGGCATCTCTATATTATGACATAATATAATGTATGTCCTACCTGTCTAATGTATTTGATACCCATGGATCCATGTAGGTATCTCTATATTATGACATAATATAATATATGTCCTACCTGTCTAATGTATTTGATACCAATGGATCAATGTAGGTATCTCTATATTATGACATAATATAATGTATGTCCTACCTGTCTAATGTATTTGATACCCATGGATTCATGTAGGTATCTCTATATTATGACATAATATAATATATGTCCTACCTGTCTAATGTATTTGATACCCATGGATCCATGTAGGTATCTCTATATTATGACATAATATAATATATGTCCTACCTGTCTAATGTATTTGATACCAATGGATCCATGTAGGTATCTCTATATTATGACATAATATAATGTATGTCCTACCTGTCTAATGTATTTGATACCCATGGATCCATGTAGGTATCTCTATATTATGACATAATATAATGTATGTCCTACCTGTCTAATGTATTTGATACCCATGGATCCATGTAGGTATCTCTATATTATGACATAATATAATGTATGTCCTACCTGTCTAATGTATTTGATACCCATGGATCCATGTAGGTATCTCTATATTATGACATAATATAATATATGTCCTACCTGTCTAATGTATTTGATACCAATGGATCCATGTAGGTATCTCTATATTATGACATAATATAATATATGTCCTACCTGTCTAATGTATTTGATACCCATGGATCCATGTAGGTATCTCTATATTATGACATAATATAATATATGTCCTACCTGTCTAATGTATTTGATACCAATGGATCCATGTAGGTATCTCTATATTATGACATAATATAATGTATGTCCTACCTGTCTAATGTATTTGATACCCATGGATCCATGTAGGTATCTCTATATTATGACATAATATAATGTATGTCCTACCTGTCTAATGTATTTGATACCCATGGATCCATGTAGGTATCTCTATATTATGACATAATATAATATATGTCCTACCTGTCTAATGTATTTGATACCAATGGATCCATGTAGGTATCTCTATATTATGACATAATATAATGTATGTCCTACCTGTCTAATGTATTTGATACCCATGGATCCATGTAGGCATCTCTATATTATGACATAATATAATGTATGTCCTACCTGTCTAATGTATTTGATACCCATGGATCCATGTAGGTATCTCTATATTATGACATAATATAATATATGTCCTACCTGTCTAATGTATTTGATACCAATGGATCCATGTAGGTATCTCTATATTATGACATAATATAATGTATGTCCTACCTGTCTAATGTATTTGATACCCATGGATTCATGTAGGTATCTCTATATTATGACATAATATAATATATGTCCTACCTGTCTAATGTATTTGATACCAATGGATCCATGTAGGTATCTCTATATTATGACATAATATAATGTATGTCCTACCTGTCTAATGTATTTGATACCCATGGATCCATGTAGGTATCTCTATATTATGACATAATATAATGTATGTCCTACCTGTCTAATGTATTTGATACCCATGGATCCATGTAGGTATCTCTATATTATGACATAATATAATATATGTCCTACCTGTCTAATTTATTTGATACCAATGGATCCATGTAGGTATCTCTATATTATGACATAATATAATGTATGTCCTACCTGTCTAATGTATTTGATACCCATGGATCCATGTAGGCATCTCTATATTATGACATAATATAATGTATGTCCTACCTGTCTAATGTATTTGATACCCATGGATCCATGTAGGTATCTCTATATTATGACATAATATAATGTATGTCCTACCTGTCTAATGTATTTGATACCCATGGATCCATGTAGGTATCTCTATATTATGACATAATATAATGTATGTCCTACCTGTCTAATGTATTTGATACCCATGGATCCATGAAGGTATCTCTATATTATGACATAATATAATGTATGTCCTAACTGTATAATGTATTTGATACCCATGGATCCATGTAGGTATCTCTATATTATGACATAATATAATGTATGTCCTAACTGTATAATGTATTTGATACCCATGGATCCATGTAGGTATCTCTAGATTATGACATAATATAATATATGTCCTACCTGTCTTATGTATTTGATACCCATGGATCCATGTAGGTATCTCTATATTATGACATAATATAATATATGTCCTACCTGTCTAATGTATTTGATACCAATGGATCCATGTAGGTATCTCTATATTATGACATAATATAATGTATGTCCTACCTGTCTAATGTATTTGATACCCATGGATCCATGTAGGTATCTCTATATTATGACATAATATAATGTATGTCCTACCTGTCTAATGTATTTGATACCCATGGATCCATGTAGGTATCTCTATATTATGACATAATATAATATATGTCCTACCTGTCTAATGTATTTGATACCAATGGATCCATGTAGGTATCTCTATATTATGACATAATATAATGTATGTCCTACCTGTCTAATGTATTTGATACCCATGGATCCATGTAGGCATCTCTATATTATGACATAATATAATGTATGTCCTACCTGTCTAATGTATTTGATACCCATGGATCCATGTAGGTATCTCTATATTATGACATAATATAATATATGTCCTACCTGTCTAATGTATTTGATACCAATGGATCAATGTAGGTATCTCTATATTATGACATAATATAATGTATGTCCTACCTGTCTAATGTATTTGATACCCATGGATTCATGTAGGTATCTCTATATTATGACATAATATAATATATGTCCTACCTGTCTAATGTATTTGATACCCATGGATCCATGTAGGTATCTCTATATTATGACATAATATAATATATGTCCTACCTGTCTAATGTATTTGATACCAATGGATCCATGTAGGTATCTCTATATTATGACATAATATAATGTATGTCCTACCTGTCTAATGTATTTGATACCCATGGATCCATGTAGGTATCTCTATATTATGACATAATATAATGTATGTCCTACCTGTCTAATGTATTTGATACCCATGGATCCATGTAGGTATCTCTATATTATGACATAATATAATGTATGTCCTACCTGTCTAATGTATTTGATACCCATGGATCCATGTAGGTATCTCTATATTATGACATAATATAATATATGTCCTACCTGTCTAATGTATTTGATACCAATGGATCCATGTAGGTATCTCTATATTATGACATAATATAATATATGTCCTACCTGTCTAATGTATTTGATACCCATGGATCCATGTAGGTATCTCTATATTATGACATAATATAATATATGTCCTACCTGTCTAATGTATTTGATACCAATGGATCCATGTAGGTATCTCTATATTATGACATAATATAATGTATGTCCTACCTGTCTAATGTATTTGATACCCATGGATCCATGTAGGTATCTCTATATTATGACATAATATAATGTATGTCCTACCTGTCTAATGTATTTGATACCCATGGATCCATGTAGGTATCTCTATATTATGACATAATATAATATATGTCCTACCTGTCTAATGTATTTGATACCAATGGATCCATGTAGGTATCTCTATATTATGACATTATATAATGTATGTCCTACCTGTCTAATGTATTTGATACCCATGGATCCATGTAGGCATCTCTATATTATGACATAATATAATGTATGTCCTACCTGTCTAATGTATTTGATACCCATGGATCCATGTAGGTATCTCTATATTATGACATAATATAATATATGTCCTACCTGTCTAATGTATTTGATACCAATGGATCCATGTAGGTATCTCTATATTATGACATAATATAATGTATGTCCTACCTGTCTAATGTATTTGATACCCATGGATTCATGTAGGTATCTCTATATTATGACATAATATAATATATGTCCTACCTGTCTAATGTATTTGATACCCATGGATCCATGTAGGTATCTCTATATTATGACATAATATAATATATGTCCTACCTGTCTAATGTATTTGATACCAATGGATCCATGTAGGTATCTCTATATTATGACATAATATAATGTATGTCCTACCTGTCTAATGTATTTGATACCCATGGATCCATGTAGGTTTCTCTATATTATGACATAATATAATGTATGTCCTAACTGTATAATGTATTTGATACCCATGGATCCATGTAGGCATCTCTATATTATGACATAATATAATGTATATCCTACCTGTCTAATGTATTTGATACCCATGGATCCATGTAGGTATCTCTATATTATGACATAATATAATATATGTCCTACCTGTCTAATGTATTTGATACCAATGGATCCATGTAGGTATCTCTATATTATGACATAATATAATGTATGTCCTACCTGTCTAATGTATTTGATACCCATGGATTCATGTAGGTATCTCTATATTATGACATAATATAATGTATGTCCTAACTGTATAATGTATTTGATACCCATGGATCCATGTAGGTATCTCTATATTATGACATAATATAATATATGTCCTACCTGTCTAATGTATTTGATACCCATGGATCCATGTAGGTATCTCTATATTATGACATAATATAATATATGTCCTACCTGTCTAATGTATTTGATACTAATGGATCCATGTAGGTATCTCTATATTATGACATAATATAATGTATGTCCTACCTGTCTAATGTATTTGATACCCATGGATCCATGTAGGTATCTCTATATTATGACATAATATAATGTATGTCCTACCTGTCTAATGTATTTGATACCCATGGATCCATGTAGGTATCTCTATATTATGACATAATATAATATATGTCCTACCTGTCTAATGTATTTGATACCAATGGATCCATGTAGGTATCTCTATATTATGACATAATATAATGTATGTCCTATCTGTCTAATGTATTTGATACCCATGGATCCATGTAGGTATCTCTATATTATGACATAATATAATGTATGTCCTACCTGTCTTATGTATTTGATACCCATGGATCCATGTAGGTATCTCTATATTATGACATAATATAATGTATGTCCTACCTGTCTTATGTATTTGATACCAATGGATCCATGTAGGTATCTCTATATTATGACATAATATAATGTATGTCCTACCTGTCTAATGTATTTGATACCCATGGATCCATGTATGTATCTCGTCTCTACCAACCTCACAATGTTGGTTTTTCACTAGCCCTATTTTGTCTACTTATTATATTCCGGTTAATGTATGGTATTAGTTGCGGGAATGACAAGCGAGGGAGACACACGCGGTGCGTTGCAAAGATATATATATATATATATATATATATATATATATATATATATATATATATATATATATATTTATATATATTATTACATATGAAAATAGCCGTTTGCAGGTAAACCATGGAACATACGCTACAAATAAAAGGGTTAGCAATCCCTGTGACAGCAGCACGGCGTACGGTATTTCAGGATGTGAAAGCGAGGGTACCTACATACTTGGAACTTGCAGAGGAACTCCAGTCCATTTTTTATGAATAATGACCTTCTAACTTAAATAACATTTAAGTTATGGTTAGTTTTAGCAGTTATAATAATTTTGAAGGTTTTAATTTGTCCGGTCTCCCGAAAACGCATCAAATCTACGGATGTGACCCGTGACGTCACCAGTCACTATGGAGTGAAGGCCTTTTTTTATTCTTAAGATTACCCGCTTTTAATGTAGAAGAACATTAGGTTAAATGTTAGCATCTCACACTAATGTTATTGTATTGAAACAAAGTGCAAAATTTCGTGAAGTAAATACACTAAAGAGATTAAGGATAAGCCAACAGAAATGTATGAGATAGTTTGAAAAACTCTCTACTATCACATAATGAATATAACTACCAGCGTATTGGCCATAGAATAAATAAGAATATGAGCGTGTTTCGTGATCGAAAAGTCAGGCAAATCTCGCCTCTAGTTTCCAGTACTAAACTGAAATTTAAATGGGATGGCGATATACTATGTCAGGCAAGTGTAAGAGAGACAGAACGTGTGCTAAATGGCATGGAACCAACATTTACTAAGGTTTACTTTACTTTAAAAATAAACCGTTTTTATATGTGTAGATACATTTATTTGAATTTCGATTGTGTTTTGGAAATTAACCCTAAGACTCTTTGTATCATGTTTTGATGGCAATCACGCACTTACACACTGACATATACGCATTTCTCTGCAATTGACAATTGGTGACATTTTTTGAATTTAATTTTTTTATCATTTTTTTAAATTACAATCTTATTGATTTTCTCAACTACCATACTAGGCTGATGCCCGATATTAAGGTAGTCGTACATGATTTTTGTAAGAATAACAAAATAATATTTTGTAAAACAAATAATTAAACAAAAGTGAAAAGGACATGTTAAGGCAAAACTAAAATAAAAAAAATATTATTATATTTGTAGAAACCAAATAAGAAATAAAAATAAATGTAAAACTGATTGATAAAAAGATAGAAAAAAGACTAAATATTAAGAGTTATTAAATTACAAAATAAATTTATAATGATTTAGCTCAGTTGTTAGCGCGGCTGACTCCAGTTCCGGGGAGGAAGATTCAATCCTCAGACAAACTAAAATTATATGAATCTTTTAATAAAAATAGATGTAATTTAGTAAAAAAAATGTTGTATTTATATTTTTCAAATTGAATAAAAGAAGTTAAAACTGAGGTTTTCATTCAAATCGATAATATGAAAAGCATGGCTAGCTTGAATTATCTATTAAGTGATATCGGGTGTCATAAATTATATATTATCGGAAAAGCACACTTAATATTATTAGCAATAAATAATTTTACGATCTTTAAATAATATCGATGACATCAGCGCCAGCGGAGATCGATATCACGAAGGATATACCCACTCGGGAAAGACACCATCATTTTTCTACTTACATCTTTTCATATAAGGAAATGGTTCACGTAATTAGATGGTGCAGGCGGACAATTTGCACACAATAAATAACACATAATGAGGGAAGTGTAAAGGTTAATTTATGGAGATTCAAGATATAAGACTGTGAACCATTGTGATAAGAGGAGATTGCAATGCACATGGTTTTATCTTTTTGTATTATAACCTAACCTAAATTAATTTTAAAAAAAATCAACTTATTACTTGGTTTACCGGCCATTACTTTGGATTTGTTCCTGAAATTCTGGGAAGAAACAAAACACATAGAGCACGTCTTATTACGGATGCAATAAAATTTAACAAAAATTCCATAAATATCTTCTTTTTTTAAAAGAAAGAAAAACTTTTCCGGGTTACAAATAACCTGAAAATTTTTGAAAATTACCTACTACCACCACAGTAAGCGGAAAATTTTGCTTGTGCTGTGATGGATGTGACACTACGCTTGGGTGGGACTCAAACGCGATTTCAGCTCAGCCACCGATCTATAATAAAGTTGATCAGATAATTGACGGCTACACCAAAATTAAACGCAAAAAATATATTAAATATAAAGTAATAAAATAAAAATAAATACTTTTTGTTTTAAAATCACGAGTTTTTAATAATTTTTATAACCGACCGGTTTCGCTTTACTCAAGCATCTTCAGGGTACAAATTATTACTAGTACCTTGTACCCTGAAGATGGTTGAGTGAAGCGAAACCGGTCGGTTATAAAAATTATTAAAAACTCGTGGTTGTAAAACAAAAAGTATTTTATTTTGTTTTATTAAATATGTCAAACCACAAAGTGATTGCATTCTACAATAATATTAAATATAGAGTGTTACCAGCTCTCAGAGGATTGTAGTTGGCAACACGGTGTTACATCTACATACATAAGCTCACACTTCACCACAATTTTTACACATCTGCCCTGATGATGGACACTAACGCAACACGGCATGATACCCGACAAATAAATCACTATACAACTTATTACTTACCTAAGAACGAGTTCGAGCTTGAAAAAAACTTGAGAATGCGTTTTATATCTACCTAGTTCTAATAATTATATGACACTTAATTCCGATCCTTATATAACATTAATTAATTAATAAAGTAGGGAAAATTATGTATTCCCCACTTCTCAGTATGTTCACAAGATATAAAACATTGAAATAAGCTATAGCAGTCATGTCATTATTAAACATTATTAATGTGGATTAACAGAATCAGAATAGAGAATTTATTGACACATTTACTTTCTAAAAATACAAATTTAGTGGGGTTAATAGAATCAAATAAATAAGTCGTCTCAACGTGGCCTAACCACAGTTTGAAACTGGTCTTGAACGCCGAAACAGATGTCAAAATAATAATACACTAAAATACTTGCAGAACTTAATCTTAACATCATTAAATTTGAATAACGTTGAATTTTTAAAAAATATAAAAACAAGTACTAAGTTTACACAATGCATAATAAGGGTTCCTGATTAATGTGCGACTGTCATAATATGGGCATGAGCCTAGTGTGGTAGTTAAGAGAGTAAAAAAATAACAATACCTAATAGGTTTTTGGATTGTCTATACTAAAATTGAAAGCGAGTCATAAATTTGGCTTTTAAAGTTTTCATTCAGAAACCGTAGCTTGATAATGCCTTCCGGAGGCGAAACAGCTGTCACGCTTAGTAATAATAATAACACAACAGAACTTGTTTAAAAATAAACTTTTTCATATAATTTTAATAATATTATCATGGAATATACAAAAGAAAATCTTGAAATTAGAATTAATTTCTACAAATTAAACGTGATAATTGATGTCACAAAATAGCGACTCCACTGGGTAAAGTGATATAGAAAGGTGCTGCTGGGATAAGCCTTTTGAGTAAATGTTTACCTACAACTACCGTACCTACTTTTCATTAATGAACGACTTTATAATCATTTATTGAAAATGGTGATATTAAATGTTATATTCGTATTTAACATAACATTGCGGAAGCAAATCGAAGCGAAATTCAGTGGGTAGGTAATGCCAACAAAAAAAACTATAAACGCAGGGTCCCCCTAGTTCGAAATAAGGTACGAAAATGTAAAAATACATAATATTAATGGTTTGTAAAAAATCAAACAAACCTCTGATCAGAATCAATCTCAAATTATTTAAATTATAACTCGGTGATAAAAATACATTGTACATATTATTATATTGAAATAACCCTTGCTTTTTTCATATTAATAAATGTTGAAAAACGCTTTTTTAATTCAGTTTTAATAACTGTAAGTATATTATAGCTAAAGTCATTTCACAGAACCAGAGAAAAACTTAGGACGGGTTGTTTCATAGAATTTGATCAATTCATCAAATTTCAAACATGATTTTCAAGTTCTGTGAAGGTTCTCTATATGTTCAATAATTATATCATTATTGGCCAGATGTTTTAAATAACAGAACTTGAATAAAACATCCATGGAACTTTAAAAGCAACTGTAAAATTTGATGAGTTGTTCAAATTCTGTGAAACCTACCTATTGTACATACCACTAGTAATGATTCATTTCGAAACGACGCACAAAAATAAAAGACCTACCTGCCCATTTTAAAATATTTTCTAGAACAAATTCGTATTTATAATAATATTAAGTTCTGATTCATAAAATAAAATCAATTTACACGTTGCTAAAGGACGTATATAACTCACTTTAACCTGCGATTTCTGACGTAATTCAGAGTAAAACGTGTTATTGAAATTTTCGTTTTGATTAAAAAATTGTGCAAAAAAAAATAAAATTTAAAAAAAAATTACAGGAAAAAGTTACCGGAAACCAAAATTTTGTACTCCAAAAAATGACAGGAATCACTGGTTAACTTAAATGAAGTACGTCCCTAACACCCTGTATATGTTTGGAGAATGTTGAGAAGTTGAGAGGGTCTTACCTATTAATTAAGTAGGTACACAACCCTTTGTGTCCCCATAACGGAAGTAGGTTTAGCAGCTTATTATTAAGTCCTTTTTTCAAAAAATCTTTTTGTTGCGCTCTTTGTCGAACGCCTTTTTAATATAACGCCAGATGGCGCAAGCCAAGGTGCGTGTTGGATATTTTATAACAAAGATCTCTTCAAGTCCACGAAGAAGTAGTATAATATTCCTACCTACTTAGTATATTGATAATATTTACCCGTATAGATTATTTATTGCATCTCACTATATGTAAATCATGTTTTTTTTTCATAAAAATCAACCTCACTTCCTAGTAAGCCTGTATCAAGGTTAATAATTTTCATTAGAGTGAAGCAAACATAGAGTAATCACAAACATAAAGTAATACTACACACAAACACAAAATATTAAAAATAAAATGAATTAGATGTGTTACCAGATGGGTAATTTGACAGTATATTGTAACAATATTTGAGCCGTAACTAATCATTAATCATTATTCCCAAGAAGAAACAAAGCAGTTTATAACGACAGCTATATAGGGTTACATTTAGTTTTTAGCAAATGGTACTTAAATATATAAAATCTTATTATTTTAAAAACGACAAGGATTAAAAAATATTAAGACAATCTCTGTCAATACAAACATCCTAACTAACTTTTTAAATTTAACTAAGGTAGGTATTCGTAGACTTAATACGATTGGGAAGAATATTAAACATAAGTGGTCCCTTATAAAAATAGTTTCTTTGACCAAAAGAACTTTTAGTAGGTACCTATGTTCTGCCACAAAGTTCAATGTAGAGCCAATTCTAGTTGCACGCGTTTGTTGTGTTCTTTCCGCAAAATTAATATTGATAAAAAATCGACAAAGTATTTGAGTGATATATTATACACATAACGTTACATTCCTTATACAGTAGGTTCGATGGATAACAGAATAGATTAACATACTTATCTATCCATGTCAAAACTATTCTTTGATTGACATGACGAAATTCATATTAATTTCTAACTAACTAACTACAGGCCGCTAAACGACACTGTCTTGCCACACAGTCCTAGCTTCTTTCATATTCATATATCGTTTCATAACATACCATTCTGTTATTCTGACGCTTGACATGGACCGAGTCAAGTATTTGGTTCGCTTGATCGTTCCATGTCTTCTCCAATCATTCTCAACTACTTCTACCATTCAAATTTCTATGGAGAAAAATGAGAATTGCTAATTTATTAAAAATCTCTTCATATACAGGATTTCCAATAAGAGGTGTTATTTTGATATTCAATCGTAAAAGATTAATGGTTTCGTTGCTTGTGTGGCACGTAGCGCCGTCTTGTTGAAAGTAAACGTTGTCCAGATCAATACCATCCAATTCTGGCCATAAAAAATCATTAATCATCTCTCGATAGCGCAATCCATTCACCGTAACTGTTGCTCCAGCCTCATTTTCGAAAAAGTAAGGTCCAATGACTCCGCCGGACCATAAACCGCACCAAACAGTCACACGTTGAGGATAGAGATGTTTTTTAACAATAACTCTTGGGTTTTCCGAGTCCCAGATGCGACAATTTTGCTTGTTGACGAAGCCACCGAGGTGGAAATGGGCCTCATCACTCAAGATGATTTGCATTTGATTCACTCAAGTGAATTTTAATAATTTCAATGCATTGTTGAAGCGTTTATCGTTCCATTTTTATTGATGGCGTAGTTTCTACTTGTCAAACGTCACAAAATGACAGCTTCAAAAGTAACATCTACCGAAATGGCGGGCTATTCAAAATAACAACTTTTATTGGAAAACCCTGTATTTTGGTAATCCGGTTAAAAACGAAATTGCAGGCAATTTCTTGTTAAACTTTTAGAAAATTTCCAATTTATCGAACACATGTTCATGCACCTGAATATGCCTTCATAATATAGAATGATAAAATGCGGAAATATTAGGCTTTTTATGAACACGTGTTCTGACACCGAGATAACACATTAGTATTTGACCGAAACATTATTAGAAAACCCACCAATTCAGGGAAATTAAGGACCTGCATATCTTGTTTTTAATCGAATTACGAATAATTTTAAGAGATTCTTAATAAATTTTCTGCGTGTACAGTCATTCCTTCGTTCATTTGCTTTACATGCCCAAAGCATCTATATAAGCGTCCGTTTCTCAATCTTTACTCACAACGCTTAAATCAGTCTTGCATTACCTGCGAATTCCTCACACGACTATATACGGTTTTACCACCCATATGCCTCAGGGATTCATTTCTAAAGCAGTTAATGTACTTTCATCCTACCTCTGTAATTTTGTGGTTCCATGATAACTCCTCAAAATGACAATTCAACACACCTTTGATAAAAGTGATAGAACAAAAACTTACTTACCTTGACGTATCATAGTTGGTAGTGAGACATATAAAATTACGGTGACCGGATAACTCACCAAAATGACAACTCAACACACCTATAAAAAAGTGTTATAAAGTTATGAAAAGTAATGAAATAGTTACAAATGTAATCTATTTGACCTAGTCTTTGTTTCATCATTTTTCGTAACTTTATAGCACTTTTTATTGGTGTGTTGAGTTGTCATTTTGATGAGTTATCCAGTCACCGTAATTTTGTATGTCTCACTGCCAACTATGATACGTCAATGAAAGTAGGTACTAGCAATCCATAATTTAGTAATAGTACCTAAGCTATATCAAAATAATAACCTACCTGCTTCAATGTTTGAACATACTTTCATACAGAATAAGTTAGGTACCCATAATATAGCAAACCAGTAAATTACTTCGGTTTGGGTCCGTAAATTTGTGGATTTGGAGGCAAATAAAAGTTAGTTTATATCATTTAATTAGGTTTTTTTCACCGGGAGGTGGTTATAGGTTCCCAACTTTTGTGGGTGACCGGATAACTCAGATTGTATTTAGTTGTCATGGAATCCTTCTGTAGGTCTCGACCATCAATGTTTTGCGAATAGTGCTCGTCTCTTCCAGAGTGATACCTTCGGGACTAGGAATATCCTAACACTCTGCAAAATTATCTAAATTTAAATTAATGTAACGAAAATAAGCATAATATTATATAAAATATAGGTAAGTACTTTAGTAGCTTTCTTTTGTCTTTTGTCTCTGGTAAACGAGCAAGTTTTGACGGCAATTCCTTGCCGTCAAGATTTCCGTATTTTCGGACAAGATCCTCGTGTACCTACCTATTGCCTATTCTTGTCGACGTTTTTTCCGGTATGTTCGCTTGGCCACTGTTTGAATATTACGTCAATATTGCTGGACCAAATCTAATTCCTTCTCACTGTTACATATTATTATGTGTGTTTCTGTTCGGCACCCACCCATCGAAAACTATCATTATTTCAAATGTGATTAATCTAATAATATTAACAAATAATTTCCGCTATTTTGCTCCAAATCTACACATCAAGTTTATATTATTTAGAGTTATTGTAGGAGACCGTATTTTAATTAGGACGTGAATTTGTCTTAGGTAGATAGATATAGGTACATATATTACACTCTCTTCCTTCCTCCGTGATTACGGCCTTTTGATGCGATATGGCAATATTGCCTGTAAGACTATTATTGCTCGGCAATAGGCGATAATAGACTCGTGTACCAGCTTTTCTAGCTTATTTATATAAAAGAAACCTACTTCTCACAGCATTCTCGCAAAGCAATTCAAATATAAATATGTAGATTATGACCAATAAAAACGATTTTGCAATCAAAATGTAGGCAGTCTTTGAAAACTGTTTCATGTTTCTAATAGTCACTTTATTAAAAATAAGATTAAATAAATTAACACCAAAGCGGTGTTAATTTTACGTTCAGTGGGCATATTAATATCGCTTGTTCGTTTCACAGGACTTTTACGAGCGCCGCCTCGGAATGGTCAGATTTTAATCGCTGGCCTAGCGCAATGGCGATCACGCATGATAAATGTCGATAAATCAAAAACATCACTATTCCTCGGGCGGTCGATTGGGAACACCCCCTCACTGGTTCAGGGGGCGTGTCCGCGGGCGTCTCCGCCAATCAGGGCCCGCGTGGGCGAGGGGGGCGGCCAATCGCGAGGCGTTCTATTACGTTTCAAATGGAATTTTCATGTGTGAGTGGGTTTATTTATTTTTTAATTTTCGGCTGTTTTATTGTCAATTAGCATGAGAGGGAAAATGAAGCTGTTTTTTCGGCCATCACGGGTTTTTGAAGTTGTACACTTTGAACAGTGACATCAACAACTGAAATAACTTTTGTATCTACGTATTCATAGGTAGGTAGGTACCCACTGTCAAATATGCCTTGATCAAAGATATTAGAAGAACGAGATATGCTATGTTGGCCGCCGGACCGTAGGCGGAGTACTAACTAATTTAGGGTAGGTACTTTGAATGCTGTCGGGACGTGTACGCACAGAAATCTGTTCTATGTATTAGTGCGGATACCTTTGCGTAAGCGAAGGTGTGCAGTAGTATTGGTGAACAAAACCGGCGACACTGGGCAAAACAATTCCACACAGTATGAACTGCTCATAGCACATCTCGTTCTTCTAATATCTTTGGCCTTGATAATATATATAACGACGAAATTTTAAAATATTATGAACATCGTTAAAATATATTTGTATTTTACTAAAAGTTTATCAGGAAACCTGGTAACTTTTTTTTAAAGGCCTGCAATCCTGTTTTTAACCGGATTTCCAATAATTTGAAGAGATACTTAATAAATTAGCAATACACATTTTTTCCGTGTAGGTAGGTAGATACTTACTTGCGAATGAAGCAAGGAGTTTGTACCTGCAACTTATAAACATACATACACCCACAGTAACAACACGACAAAATAGAATATTCTACAGCAACACACATAAGCGTAACTACATTGCCCACTCTCCGATACAACGACTTCACATCATGGGAAATCATTACTTGGGTGATGTTGACATATTCAATACCAACTTGGCAAGTTTTGTGGATCATTTAAAACATTTATTTCAACAATACTCCTAAACACATCATGTAAACCTACAAATAGCTGTAATTTTCTGTTTTTGTTTCTTGTGTTTGTATGACTTGCATAGCTTTTATCAAATATAATTTTTTTTCTTATTTTTTATGTTTCAAAGTATCTGTCAAATTAAAATTATACTACCAACCATGTAAAAGCCCTCTGGGCGTTAAATAAATAAATAAATAAAATAAAAATAAAGAACGGAGTCCCTCTGTACGTTGGTACTAGGTACCTACCTCCGTCATATAATACAAAATATTTGTTCAATTTATAAAATGTTTATATATTATTCCCGATGCACCACTGTTTCAGAGCAAATTCTCTATTATCCATACATAAATAATTCCGCTTCTGAAGTTATCGTTTTTCACGTGAGATTAAACGCAGCTTCCATGTGGAGATGCGCCGTGATGAGGGCTGAGAGAAGCCTGCTGGGAGAAGCTGTTAAACGCAGAAAGCCTCGTATCGTGATATTCCCCGCCCAACCAACCGAACCTGGCTGCAAAGGTACTATCTCAAAACCAGTGGAAGCCTGGATATACTATTTGTTTACAACTCTTTTTCTTGCTACTGCCCGGGGAAAGTTTGTGATTTATGAAAATCCTGTTAAAAATGTGATGGCAAGCCATTTCCTAGTAAAATATTAGTCCACTCAGAGTATATCAGAACGTGTTAGTGCAGCTGCGATTTTACTGATAAATATAATGATGAAATGCGACAGTATTAGAAACGTATTCCAACATACTCAAAACACATTCGTGTTTTACTGATAATTTGATGGAAAACTGCCATTCATTTGTTAGGCCTGCAGTCGCATTTTTAATAGGAATACTTAATAATTTGACCAGGTTTTTAATAAATGTTTATATTATTCTCACAAAAAAATGGCAATATAAATGATGAATTTTAATAAATTAAGAAGAAAATTACTGTCTCTACATCTGATTTTGAAAACTCTGCGCAAATCTCGGGCATTGCCGGGGACTTCAGCTAGTTCAATAGATTCGATCAATTCGAATCGTAACAGATTAGAATCGTTTATTTTGAATAAATGCTACAATATAAGGAATCGAAAATGTAGGGATCTTCAAAACGTAGAAATCGAATTTTAAATGCTGTGTCTTGTGTAGTAAGACTGTGGCATTACCAAACATTATACAAATAAAATAGAAACGCGCACAATGCAATTTAAACTTACCTTTAAAAAATTAATTAAAATTTAAAGTTGGTAGATAGGTAGGTACCTACTTAATTTTTAAGTATCCCCTGACAACTTATTGATTTTTTATTCAGGAATCCTTGTAATTACCCGAAGCAATCATCCCTCGATTCCGTCCCGTTTCTCTTCCGATGAGTCATTAAACCAAATTGCAGCATTTATTACTGCAATTAGGCTTTTTTTAATTTCGATTAATTATTTCACGCAAGTAGGTAAATTTACGAGTTTCGCGATGAAATTTGAATGCGGGTTATTGATAAAGGATATTTCCTGCGACGATCGTGCGAGCTATATGTACTTATCTGCGCTATCTGATCACAATAATTGCTACTCAAATTGAGATGTCGCACAGTGTTACGTTTCATACAAGCTAGACGGAAAAAACTCTTATATAATAATAAAGTGTTTGGAACCCTCTTGTGGGGAGTATTTAATCTGAATGTATTGAAAATTTGGGTTGAAAGTGATAAAAAAAATAGGAAAATAAATCTTTTAAATAATTAAAAAAATATTAATAGCGTATTTGAGATTTATAAAGAAGACAAATTTAAACAGTAAAAATATGTGTATTTTTAGAATAATAAGTAGGTAAAAGCACAGTCAGAAAATATAATACAAATGACGAAATAATTGCAAGATGATAAAAAATAGGTAAAAAATAATCATAACAATCATTATTACTAAACTAGGAAAACTATTTTAGTCATATTAAGCAACAGAACTTAATAAAAACAAGCATTAGTTGCAGAAAGTACAGTAAGAAAATAAAATAATAATATCAAAAGTTATACAAGAACAGTAACGAAACAAAAAATTATTACTTATCTAATAAAGTACTATCTGAGTCATTTGCGTCGAGACAAATTAACTGCACATAAACATCTTTAAATTTTTTAAGACAGAGTACAGGACCAATAGATTTGTGAGAAAATAAAGTGCTAACAGAATGCTTATTGAAACTAGATGCTATGTGAGTTATGTTCAGAGGAGTCATCAGATCGCAAACATTGTGTTCTTGACTCTGAATTGGGTGGAACAAGTAAATTTAACACTTCAGAAGGAAGTGAGCCCGATTTTTTTGTTGGAACCTCTCTAAAACTATTTATTATTGGATCTGATGTAATTAAAAGCATGGTTAACAATATTAACATATCTCTGTTTTTTGATGTTCGGTCTTCTACAGTCTTTATTTCGTGTCTCTTGCGCCTCTTCCGACAGCTGCCCAATAGGTATAATGCACGAACGAATCACACCAAATGAATGGTGTAATAGTTTATGAACAGTTGGTGGCATGGCATACCAATCATATAGGTTAAGATATAACTCCATAGTATCATGCACATACTGTTCAAAAGGTTCGATGTTAATGCTATACCCAGAAGCTATTGTACTCAAAATGATGCAAAACCTTTTGATGAGCCCCGCATCTACACCGGTTATCTCGGAACTCTTTTCGTTCTCTCGAAAAAACCGCCTTGCTGTGTTACCATCATTTGTGTTGCCAAACCCAGGTTTTTGCTTATCTACAATTAATCCCATTTCACTTTTAAACCGTTCCTGTAATTCTTTTTTCCTAGTACTTAAAATTAGTTTATTTGCATCCCCTTTGACTTGCCAGCATTTGAGTGCAAAAACATCCAAAAAATTTTATCCAGGCATGCAATGTAGATAAGCCGAAGGAATAAAATTCTGATCGTGGAACTCTATTGATAACCATAGTATTCATTTCACTGGGTTTGGCACCACAAATATAACACGACATAGTCGACTTGTTTCCAGTCATTACATTGAAAATTTTGCCATCTACCATAGTTAATAACATTTTAAATTTTACATTCAAATCTACACCTTCAAGAATTCCAAAGTGAGTTTTCTCCGTCTAGCTTGTATGAACGAAACACAGTGTGTCGTTTCGTCTACTTGAACATTAATAATTTTAGTATTATGTTTAGCAACACTACCTTAGTTGCAGCTAGATACTTTAGAAAGAGGTAAGTTGTTAATTCCTTAAATTACTTGTCAAACGATCATACTCTAACAAATTATACTAGTAGGTAGGTAAGTTTTATTTCAATTTAGCATTGTGGTTTGTTTCCTTGGACTTGTAATATATGTAGATGGACTCAAGTATCTGTAAGTATCTGGCTTCCAAAAAACTGGATGTCTCGTTTAGGGCTGCGACCCTATACAAATCTCAAGTATGACCAACAATTGAATTTAGGAGCCACCTCTGGGTGGAGCCCCAACATACTAAGTGAAACCTAGTTGATGATGTGCAAAGGAGGGCGATCAAATGAAGCCATGTTTCTTCAAAATCATCATTTGCAGATAGAACTAAGTGATCCGTAAATTTTTTCCAGTGAAATCTTGACCTTGCGAATACAACTTTGTTGTTCTAATAAAATATATAAATTGTGCTAAAAAAAAACCTTATTACATTTATGTGCGAAATTAAATAGTAGGTACATTGTCATATTTTGATAAGGTTTTGTAAGAGAAAGTTAAGGTTTAAGAGAAAAAAAAAACATAAAAATTTCAGATGGAACCTCGTTGTTCCAAGGTTCACGGATTCCACGACATCTGTGCTGAACCAAGTGACATCCGCTGCCATCGACTGGCTGTATATGTGAATAACCTCAGCATCTCACTTTGACCTTCACTAATTTTCCTCCACTATACAAAGAAGAAAAAGATAATCGAGTTTTTTTCGTACAGTTACGATGCATCGCAATCGAAGCCGTTACATCACTACTACCATAGATACAAGTAGGTAATGAGATATAATATTAAGTGGAGAGGCGTTCTTAGCAGAACTGCGTACCTAAAAGTACTTACACGACCCCAATAAAAACAGAGAAGCCACAATCAACATTTCCCAGCATTCACAATATTTCCTTTGTTGTGCATTAAGCATCTATCATTCTCAATCGTTCTTTATAATTTCCAGTACTTACGTGGGTAGCAAAATTGTTTTTCTTTTGAAGAGACGGGTAGGTAGATAACTTCCCGATTGTAGCTTTGTCATGATGCACTGCAATTTGAGCAGTAATTACGTTATTAGGGAATAGAATTGCAGTCGTTTTGTACCATGATCGAGTCATATTGTCACATGAAGCGTGGAGACCGCACAGGTGCTCAGTGCGCTCATAGCCCATAAAATGCTTGTTACAGTCCCTGTTAAAGCTTCCGTACAACATAGGTAACAAGTAGGTAGGTACCTAAATATAAATTAATTGGTACCTACCTATCAGTTTCTTAAGTAAGATCATTTTTTCTTACTTCCAGAGAAACTGATCAAGCAGTATCTATAATAAAAATAAATTACATTGGTATCTTGTAAACCTGGGAGCCACAAGTCTTAGTTATGTATTTAGAATTAACAGCACAAGTGCCAATAAATGCATGATAATTGTAAAGAGTTACAGTACAAGATAGACAGAAGACAGAAAAGAAACATTTTGATTATATAAGTAAACAAGACAAAAGAAAAAATAATATAGATAGGTACATTATTAAAAAATTCAATGAAAGAAATGATGAAACAAAAACAAAAAACCTCATCATTTTAGTGATTTCGTTAAAATTTGCACTGCTAAAATGATTAATAGTACAGCTTTATACTTCAATAGAGGCATATTAAAAAACATCAGCTAACATGGCATAAGAGTTAGCAATGGTGTGTTATCTATTTATAACAGAATTGTAGCCTGAAACCTAAGTATAATTTTCACAATTATAACTAATAGAGAACCTTGATCTAATGGTATCTGTGACCGGATAAATCATCAAAATGATAATTCATCACATCTTTAAAAAGTTATATAAAGTCAAGGAAAGTGATGAAACAAAAAATTTATTAACTGGGTTAAGTAGGTTAGGTTAGGTTAGGTTAAAAAAAAATTTTTCATCATTTATAATGACTTTATATCACTGTTTAAAGGTGTGTTGAATATTCACTGTGTTGAGTTAGCATGGAACCAATGGTATCACATGAAAATGAATCTGCATTAATATATCAGTGTTATGCAAACTGATAATTTAAATTTTTACATAAAAATATAGGATCAAAAATTTCTGTCTCTTATCTTCAATAAATTCAATAATTTTAATATCTTTAATAAAAAAACATAATCTAATGCTAGGAAATCCAAGTATGAAAAAAACATATATATATTCTAGAATGCTTCTAATGAGAGAAGTGAACAGATTTTTTTAGTGTGAATATTTTTAAAATCCTTGGAAATCCTTACCATAAAACCCAACATTTTCATAGCGATAGAAGTAATATGAGATACAAAAATGAGTTTTTGATAAAAAAAATAATGTTAATTAAAAGTCAATTATTTCAACTACAGAGATTATGCCAACATTTACACGATGAATATTTTTTTTAGTTATTTCTTGCTAGAGCAATCCTGGTGAGTTACAAAACTCATTGTAAGACGGGAGGAACTTACAATACATAGGTCGGAGTTAATAGGTACAATTTTAAATTGGTATTTTGATATCAAAACTATAAATTTCACATAGAAAACAGTACTAAAATACAAAAATATTTGATGTTTAATTTTGTAGAACCTCATTACTTGTCTAAAAGTATTATAGTGATTTGTTTTAGGAGTATTATCAATATTGTTCTAGGAGGTATTGGTATTATGCCGTGTTACGCTGTCTCCTTCTTTAGCCAACGTTTCGGACAGCACTGCAGTGTCCATCATCAGGGCAGATGTACAATGGACACTGCAATGCTGTCCGAAACGTTGGCTAAAGAAGGAGGTAGCGTAACACGGCATAATACCTCAAAAACATATCTCTATAACTCATTACTTGTAATTCAATTTGATAACATTAAATTTGTTTGTTTCGTTTACATTTCAGTACATAGTCGACCAAACATCGATGAGTACATATGTATAAGTTGTTTATATGTATAGATTATTAATAGAACTTATTTTGTTTATCATAACATACCTATTAATTTTCAGTGAAATTATCTTATAAACAACATAATAAAATGAGAAACCGACCCGTAAAAACAATTTTTTTTACGATAGTACATATATGTATGTTTATTAATATAACTGCTGTGAACTTGTGAAATGTCTTTTGATAATGCAAATAAATTTAAAATCGTATGACTGCGGATTAAATTTTCCTCCCCAGGGACTGCCTAAAATGAGTGAATCGTGATCTCTTTAATCTCGTCGAATTTAATGTTTCAAAGACCCAATCCTGTCTGATTACGTCTAAAAGGGATCCAAATGATAATCTAGTCTCCTTCAACGGAAGCAATCTTCCGAACAGGCCTTCCATTGATATGCTTGGTATAACTATAAGTGACCAGCTCAGGTACGGGGGCTCCATCGAAGCCAGAGTAAAGTTGGCCTCTCAGAAGCTGGGCGTACTGTACAGGGCCCGCAGATACTTTAATAGTACACAACTGCTGACCCTGTACAAATCGCAAGTGCGCCCTACTGTCGAATTTGGCAGCCATCTCTGGTCCGGAGCCCCTAAATACCTGAAAAAAACCCTTGACTCTGTGCAGAAACGGGCGGTCCGTTTGATAGATTCCCCAATCTTAACAAACGGACTGCAATCTTTAGAGCACAGGCGTCAGGTAGGTATGCTGTCCTTGTTCTATCGGTATTACAATGGAAGATGCTCTGAGGAGCTAGCGTCATTGATTCCTTCGGCATCGGTGCGTAGTCGGGATACACGCCAAACGCGCGCCCAACATTTGTACACGGTTGACATTTGTCACATGAGAACGGGTCGCTTCTACGATTCGTTCTTAAGTTCAACAGCTCGGCTGTGGAACGAGCTGCCGGCCTCTGTGTTTCCTCCCTCCTACAACTTGGGACTCTTCAAGACCCATGTTCACTCCTTCCTCTCCACAAAAAGACCCTCCACACAGCATCCCCAAAGATGAAGATGAAAAAAAAAAAAAAAAAAAAAAAAAAACTTAAGCCAAATCCCAATTGCATGATACCGAGATTTATTTCATATTATTTATTACTGCTAATAATTTTTTAGAGAAATGGGTATATATGTTCGCTTGTGTACCTATGCGTGATTGCCACCAAAATTTAATAAAATTTACTGTCAGCGCAAGCAAGTCTATCTGCCGAGTTTCAGCTCGATCGGATATTGTAAAGTGGGTTAATTTCCACTTCCAAGCATTGCATTCATTCACAAAAACAAAATGAAATTCAAATGGATGACTTTCAAAATAAGGTGATATTTGGATCACACGCTTCTCCAGGCACTAATAACAACAATTTTTTTAATTTTCACCGATGTCGGTCGACTACTTTTCGAGTTTTGTGAGCACAAACATAATCAGACTGAATTTTAAGATGTTCCCAACCGTTCGAGACTATTCCCGAATATTCCACAACATTTGAGAATGTTCCGGGATGTTCTGGAATATTGTGGAATGCTCTCGAATACTCACGAATGTTCTGGACTTTCCCAGAAATTTCTAGAGGGCGAAACTTCCAGCTCTTATATCTTCAAAAGCATGCTCTTCAGGTAAAAACGGGAACCTTCTTCGTAAATAGGGGATAGAAGGCTACCACACCATATAACTCCCTTGATCGTACCGGCACTCTTCTCTGAGTAACTATAAAATTTTACATTTTATATCTAGTATAAACCTATTCTCAAACTACTACAATCATATTCTATTACCTACGTACTAATGGTTGGACTTCACAACATTGTAGAAAAGCTGCAATACTTTTGATTGAGAAGTCGCAATCTTCCAACATAACAGTTTATAATTCAGTGTATAGTGCATCCCGAATAGTGTACAGTGTATTGGGTATGGTGAATAGTGTATAACGTAGGTATCTTGGTAGCGGGCAGGGGGTACGTTGGTTGCAGCGGCGGCCCCTCAGAACATTGCAATTTACAATGATTTGCCATAATGACGGTCCTCGTCGGCCTGAAAGCAGATTGAGCATAATGAAGCAGACAATTTGCATACATTTGCTGCATCACGTGGAGCAGACGCCCACCTAACCGCCCCACTGTCTAGGTACTTCCTCCTGTACTCCTTTCCACCCTCTACCCCTCTAGCCATCCGCCTCAATCTGCACCCAAAGTAAAGGGGCTCACTAAATACCCTTCATTTATAGTCTTGCAATTAGGCTTGCTGAATGTTTCAGAAGCTCAAATAACAATACCAGTATTCCTTCTCGATTGATCAGTATTTCAAAATATACTCACATGCAATAAATTATAAAATTATACCCTTCTAGTATCTAAGCGGTTTGCAATAATCGCTATTCATCTAATTATACTATAATTCTCAGAGCTGCTTGGTCTGTCTGTTTTATTTAATGTTGTCCGACAAAACATCGTGATTAGAACCCTTCAGCTATAAGGACTTTTATAAGATGTTAATTTCTCGAACTTTAAGGTTAAATAAAAAAACTATAAGGCCCGCCAAGTATACTCGAAGGTGTATACTCATCAAGTTGCAGGGAATGCGTCATCAGTAGACGCCATGGACAAAATTTTATTGATGGGACCAGAAACACATGCACCTGAAATCATGGTTTTAACCGGATTACGAATAATATGAAGAGATTCTTAATAAATTAGCAATACTCAATAATCTCGGTGTACAGTTAGAAATGTCTACATCTCGCGGGGTGTTGGATGTTTAGAACCCTCTAGCTACAAGGACTTTTCTAAGATCGTTATTTCTCGAACTTTAAGGTCAAATCAATAACTTTAAGGCCCGCACCTTCAAGTACCTATACTTGAAGGTGTGTGGTCATAAGGCCGTACAAGTGTACATGCGCAAGTCTTCAGTTCAAGTATACTTGAAGGTTTGTGGTCATAAGGCCGAACGTGTACATGCGGAAGTCTTCAGCTCAAGTATACTTGAAGGTGTGTGGTCATAAGGCCGATCAAGTGTACTTGCGCAAGTCTTCAGCTCAAGTATACTTAAAGGTGTGTGGTCATAAGGACGATCGAATATACACGGAGAAAAATTAGTATTGCTCAAATTGTTGGAAAAATTAACAGGTCTCCTGGTAAACTTTTAGTAAATTACGAATATTTATATCATCACGATGTCATGACAATCCGAATATTTTCGCATTTCGTCATGGTTAATATTATCAAGCCAAATAAATGCACGTGTTCCGACATCGAAACACGTAGAACAATTTCATAATTCGAATGGCAGTCCGCGATGTCACGTGACTTTTCGGCCGGCCCCAAATGTCAGCGTTTTGACGGTTATAGGTAAGCCGTCAATCTATAGTACCTAATGTTCGTTATTTATTTTGTCCTCAGCATGCACTATTATACTATATATTTGTAAATAACATGAAATTAATTTCGTTGAAAGACTTAAATTCATTTTATCTTCTAGACGTCAAAATCACTTTAGTTAACCTTTGTACACGGTGAATACTTACTGATAAAAAATATTGCTAATTTATTAAAAATCTGGACAAATTATTCGTTTTCTTGTTATTAACGAATGAATTGACAGATTGAGGATGTCGGATCACGAGTTCATAAAAAATCTATACCTAATTGTCGCATTTTTTCATTATGTTTATCAGGACAAACGCAGCAGCATGAACACCTGTTCCGATATATGTATTCTGAATGTACTAATATTTTATTAGGAAACGGCTTGCCATCACGTTTTAACAGAATTTTAATATAGGGTAGACCGAGGCTATTCGGATCAGGTGAGTTATTCGGATCAAGCTAAGCAATATGGATATATCTCGGCTATTGTAACCAAATGACAATGAAAGAATTTAGACATAGCTTCCCCATCTACCGGATGCCATAATAGTAAAATTACCGATATTACAGATTGCGTGGGTTGACTGCTAAAAATCGATATGTGTGAAGATCGTACAAGTTACCTCTCAAATAAATGCCTGATGTAATATTGTTCTCTGCGTTCTTAGTGTTTTTTCTGAAAAGGTAAGCTATTTAGACATGTTCATATGTTATATATTTATCAATCAAATGCACAATAAACAGAATTAAAGCGCAATAAATTGCATTTTGTATGATTTTGTACTTTACTTTGAGTAAATATCATATTAATAAATGTGAGGTTAAACGGACCAACGGTGGGGGGGCTATTTGGATCATATTTTTATGCTTTTAAAATTCGATGAGTTAATTGTTTTATATTTTTATTTGAAACAGATGGTGCGCAATTATGTGAAAAAGACAACTAATCAATCATGGTCGAAAATCGCAATGGATGAAGCCGTTAGGAAAGTAAAATCCAGTGAAATGGGATTACGCAGTGCTGCTGTGAGCTACGGAATCCCATACATGACATTACAAAGACATACGACTTCAATCACCGGGATCATCTCTAATCCAGTAGCAAGACCTGCAATAGATATTGAATCTGAAAAACGGTTTGCGGAAAGGTTGGTTTATATCTATATCTAAACGTGGATTCGGCATTACTCCAAAAATGGTCAGGAAATACGCTTTTGATTATTGTAATCGTCTTGGTAATCAAGCTCAACGAAAATTTAATTCAGAAGTTGGAATGGCAGGTCAAGATTGATTTCATCGTTACGCGTCATCCATACCTCTCCATAAGAAAACCAGAAGGACTATCTCGAGCAAAGATTAACGGAATGGATCCAGACAAAATTTAAAATTTTTATGACATACTGGAAAAGGTAATAAAAGACTGTCAATTACAAGGAAGGCCAGAATGCATTTATAATGTGGACGGAACCGGCATGCCCCTAAATAATCGTCCCGTATCAATGACAAGTGTAGAGCGGGGTCAAAATGTAATTGTTTTGGCTTATATGAATGCAGTTGGATCTTTCATACCTCCATTTGTCCTGTATAAGGGTAAACGTAAGAAGGATGAATTTATGATTGGAATGCCACCAAAAACCGCCCAAAATTACAGTTCAAAGGAAAAGGTACCCCGGGACTTAAAGTTAAAAAATCCAATCTTCCATAACAGCTTCTTCATCGGCTTCAAGAAAGTGGTTTTGCATTTATTGCAATGAAGATTTTGTACATCCTCCAAAGGAAGATTGGATTCAATGTTCTTGCGAAGAATGGTGCCACAAAAAGTGTTACGACAAGAAAGTGTTTAATAAAGTTTTTATTTGTGCGGTGTGTAAGCCAATAAGAGTGTAATAAGTGTTATAATACTTTCATATAAGTTATGGGTTCTAAAACCTATTTTTGTTTATTGTTTTTTTTTCATACTTAACTATTTTTTCGGGTTTGATCCGAGTAGCCCCACCACTGATCCGAATCACCACATATATATGGGGTGATTCGGATCGGTGGAGAGGTCTACAGTAATAGTCATATGTTTTTTTAAAGTTACTTTATGTTAAGATCATTAAAGTTAAAACATATAAAAATGATAAATGCTTAAAATTAAATAAATTTTTTTTTCGAAAATGTATTAGTTTTAATTTTTTTCAAGAAAACATAAAAAATGATCCGAATAGCCTCGGTCTACCCTATCAGCCACACTCATTTTTCTGCGAGTACTTTCTATGTTCCTGCCTACATGCGAATTTAGAAATTTAAGTTTTAAGTAAGTACCTACCTACTTACGTAGATAACTACCTAATTATTATAATCTAATTTGTGCGTATAAGTAAGTACCTATCTACCTGTATATCTAAGTTGTGTGAAAATCCTTAACTACTATCTTGTGTACAAGTAACTACCTGGAATAACTCTGCCAATAAAAATCTAAAGGTTGCAAGAATGGAAACCGTTAATATTAAAGCGTTTTTGTAAAGATTTATTCAAGTAACTATGTGAGTAACTGGTACACGCCATAATTCTCCTCGGAGTCTCGGGCGGCGGTGCTCCGCCCCCGGCCCTGTGCCCCCCGGGCGGGGCGGCCCCCTATTTTTAAGGTGCGTTTATTTCTTTTCGAAAATATGAATAAATTTATAAGAAATATCCATACTGGTCTATAGATTACTCCAATTTGATTAATCAAAGAGCAGGGCTCGTGTAACGGTGTAAAGATTTAAAAACATTTGAAATTAATCATAATAAAATATAATTCTGTATAATATCTATCCAGATTTTTGATAGAAGGTTCGTAAAATGTATATGTCCTATTTAACATTCTACGAACCTTGCACCAGTAGCAGCGTTACATTTCTGGATATTTCCGATCTATCATAGATTTCCAAAATTAAATAGGTTAGATTGGTTAACGTATTGTTCTGTCCCTCAGATGTTAAATAGGGCATTAAGGCGATGCACTACGTCGTGTAATATTTTGAATCCAGCCGCTATCAATAACACACCTTACATAGATGGCGATAAGGCTTAAATTCCCGCTTAACACCATCCATCTGTTTTGATTTATGCAAGAAAAAAACATGGCCAAAAAGTGCCTTTTATTTTATTTTGTGGATGTTCAGGCACAAATATTTAAATGTTTTTCGACCATTTTATAAATAACTTAATTCGCCACATAAAACAATAAAACCATAACCGAAAATGGGTTTGTAAGTAGGAGATTTTGAACTTTTAAGCAGTTTTCATAGACCTTATACATTATTTTTTCTGGGCTTATAAAAAGACTTATCTAAAAAATACTCGATTATTTCAAAGGCCAGAACGTATTCTACTCGAAGTATTTAATTAAAACATCTGAAACATTTCTAGGCGACCAAATTTTCAAACCAAAAACACATGATTTCGTTTTACTTCTTAGTGCTTCGCCTTAGCTATCGAGCCCTCGATGTGGGGTCATTGAAGAGAGAATAACAGTTTATTTGGTCATTGGTTAGGCTGAGATGATTTTTTTGTGAATCACTTCATCAGGGGAGAGCTGGAGCGGTATGGACACATCACAATGCCGTGATGAAATGGTGTTGACCGGTAGTGGCAGAACAAGATGATGAAATTGAAAAACAATCGAGAAAAAATTTTCCACCCCTGCTTCAGAAGATTGCCCAAGTTTTCTCGCGAACGATTAAATAATTATTGGCCAGTTTAATGATACAAATGATTATACACTTTGACTGCAACATCACTCGGCCATTTAGGTTTATGGGAAGATTCTTGCCTCTAAATGTCGGAACATACACACACACAATAGGTACATAACAGACAATCTGCCTATCAACATTTTCATGTTGCGAGACAAACAATTTGAATAATATGAACGATGAAATAATTACGCTCTTTAAAATTGGTATAAACCACTGAATAGACAACACACACTAGAAAAAATATGTAGATTTGAATGGAAAAAAAATGTCAGTACTTTTGATAAAATACAGTTCTGCATATGAAAATTAGGCAAATAGTGGTAAGACTTTTTGAAAACGAAACACGCCTACATCGCATTTCTTTTGTTCTTCTTTAGGCTATGGTTTAAACGCTATTATTTTCTGAGCTACAAAACCATATACAGTTAATACGAGTTGGTATTAGTTTAATACAACCAGATTTAAAATGAAATTCATGAATCAGAAGTATGCATTATCGTATTTAATTTTCAGAAAGCTGAACAAGGATCAAATTTTTTTCTTCTCCTTGTAGTGGATAGCTGTAGTTGATAGGTGGAGGTCAAAGTGTTATGATGAGTTCATCCGGCCAGTGGATGATATCGGGAGGCACTAAGTTCAATAAAGTTGCAGTCACGGTTAGTGTCTCCGAGAAACTAATGAAGGGAACATTCCTCTACGTTATCGTAATTTATTTGTGGGGTATTATGCCGTGTTGGGGTTCCTCGATCCTTAATCAACGTTTCGTACAGCGATGCGGTGTCCAACATTATGGTTGATCTGTAGAATCAGATTATGGTGAATGTGTGTTTATGTATGTAGAAGTAATGCCATATTACGCAAGTTAATCCTCTTAGAGCCGGCATTTAACTACAATATTTTTTTATTTTTTTGTGGTTTTCGGCGTTTAGTTTTGGTGTAGACATCAAGTATCAAATACTAAGAACCATTAAGATTAGCCCTTTCGTCAATATTCATGGGGAGTTTGTGGATTTCAATTGCCTCCGTAATACAAGACAAAATGTATTATGCTTTGCAATACATACACAACTATTAGACACACTCAATTAACCAATTGGGCAACAAGTTTGGGGGTACTATTGATATATTTACTGACACTATTTACAGAAGTAAGCGAAATCGATACCAACACTTTGTTGAATCCTACAAATTATAGTAGCATTGGTAATGTAGTTTTAGTGATTTGTCTTATATGTAGTATTGTTCTAGTTTCTATTTTGTTTTTCTGTTACATGTTTAACTAATATTGTTTCATGTTCAGTTTATCAGTTTAACGTTATTTCATGATTTAAAAACTTTGTGCATAATTTTCGATAGTTCTTTAGGTATATTCTGTTCTTATAATACACGTAATAGAAAAGCTGGGCGTAAAACCAAATTAAATTAAATTTAGCGTGCTCGATGCGTTTTGGGTCTTCCCTGGACTTCGAGAAAAAATCCAAAGTAATCTCTGCACAACTGCCCCGATAATAGACACTCTAAGGCGGTTCAAAACGTTGGCTACAGAAGCAAATACTCTAAAAATAAATCACAATAATACAAACATTTTCATGTCCTAAAGGACATCGGGCACCATTTGGCAGGGGGTATACGTACCCTCGCCATGGTTACTATTTATTTTACCATTTGTCACCTCAAGTGATTTGCTACGTTTTGTGACTTAGGAGTGCCCGGGTTCATGAAGTGAGGTTTGTCTCGGATCGGGAAAAAATAATTGAGGAATATCTTTTGACCTCTCTAACATGCCTATTGACTCGTAGACCTGCACCCCAGTAGTGGGAGTAATAGATTCATATGTCCCCCATGAGAGTTTTTACTCATGTCTTATGTATAAGGCATTACGTTATTTTTTGGTACATAATTTATCTTCAAATTAAGCTTGACCTTCTGCCCTAGTAATTGTCAAAAACCGTTTGATTTTAAATATAAAAAGCAGGTAGGTACTAAATTTAATGTTGAACATTTTTATAAGAACCGATCCAATTTTCTCATTGGAAAAACTAAACCCCCTTACTTTATGAAACACGAGTAGTCCCAACACTTATTATATTATAAAAGTTCCCCTTTTTTCTTAATTATAGTAATTTCAGCATCACGCGTCGCGGACTACATGCTGTTAATTTGACAGCAGGACAATATGCCTTAAATTATTGTTCCAATCCATTCTTTAAAAATAATACATTATCCTTTAAGTCGCGTACATTGTATTACATTTAACGGTACAATGTCCACCGTCTCGGGTGACGTTCTTAGGACGAATCAAAGGTGTTTTGTAGAAAGGGTGAACGTGAAAAGCCATTTTTACCAAGATGTAATTTTGAAAAAATGGACTTTCACAAGAGTTTTATAACACATTTCTTTGCGTTTAATGGCAATTCAATTCGATATCTTTCCTAATCAAACTAACTATATTATTCTCACTTACAAACTACCCTTTTACAGTAGCAAAATGACGAGCAATTTTTTCGTGGTTTGGCAAAAATTATCCTTACTACAAATTATCATCCTTACATCATCGGAGTTCTATAAAAGCTTGTATATCATTGTTGTATTGTATATTTGAGTCAAACATTATCCTTACTACAAACTATCATCCTCACCACTGCCCTTACTATTGTTATCGGAGTTCTATAAAACGTTGTATATCATTGTTGTATTATTTATTTTGTCAAAAATTATCTCTACTACAAATTATCATCCTTACCACTGACCTTACTATTGATATCGGAGTTCTATAAAAGGTTGTATGTCATTGGTGACAAAACTGTACTGACAAATTGAAATAAAATTAAACCATATTTTATAATTTGATACCCTAAAGATGCTTGTGTTAAGCGAAACCGGTCGGTATTAAAAAAAAATCGTGGTTATAAACAAAGTTATTGTTTTATTTCAATTAATTTTTCAAACCACAAAGTGACTGCTTTCTACCAAAAAATAAAAAAAAATGTTTTAATAGGTACCTACCTTATTTTATGTACTATTGCATAACTGGCTTTACTAAGTAAAACTTTTTTTTTTTTAAATTGTGTCTTATCTTAATTTTATTTTAAATACATCTCAATCTTTGAAGCAGAAATAAATCCACTTGTCGACATCCGATCGATGCATTGCAATGCATTCGGTTGCATTGACATTACAACAGTTAATATACGAAATATACGAAATGTCCGATCGGCATTTGCCGAGGTTGACAGATATCGACTTCAGTTCCTGGGAAGGAAGGTTCAATTCTTAATCAAAGAATTTATTTTAAAAAACTGAAAGGCATTTTAAAATAGATGTATTATAGTAAAAAAAAACTTCGTTTGTACGGGTTGATTTTTGAGATTTTCAAACTGGTTTTCTGCCTTGTATTAGGTAATATTTATCGTCTCCTGTAAGGAACCATTTACTCCTTTCTACAAAACACCAACATTATTACTCTTTGAAATAGTTCCATATATTTATTTGGCGGATCATAGAATTCGCTATTCGAATAACAGCGCGTTTCTTGGCACTATATTTGCCGCCGGATATAGCGCGTGCGGCCGATGATTAGCGCCACAGGAAGTCACCTCGTGGCACCGGAAGGACGCCATTGTCCGGAAATCACGTGACAAAGTGTCTTTGTAAGATCCAAATGGCAACACCTCCAAACGGCGGCGGTAGAATGGGGTAAATTACACACCAGCCAAGTAATATTGACACTCATTGTTGGGTTAATTCTTTCTTCTAACCCTCCTAAGATGTTTTTTAGACGAAATGTGTAAAGGGTAGTTCAGAGGACAATCAAAACTTGGACCTTAAGAACTACTATGTGAAATTAACATCCGAGGGGAAAAATTGCAACAGAATTTGGAAATATGCTTTTTATAAGGAAATTTTTTAAACTAAAATTCCACAAAGATGTTGAATTTTGTTTGGGTAAGCTTTACAAGGAGGCCCTGAGAAAAAAGTATCTCTCAGGGCCTACGTCATCTTAAGCGATGCTGTGCTGCGGGTTTTTACGAAGGGTTGGTAGAAATTTGGGAGCCAAAGTGTCCAGGAGAGACGGATGTATGAATCAAGGCGAGTGCAAAGCGATAGAGAGTCCGGCTGGAGAGGTCAAAAGGTCTCCCTCAACCAGTCTCTCCCGATTCACCTTGCCACGTAGTAGGTGGGTAAGCGCATCCGCCACCAAGACCTAGACCAGAGGTTCCCAAACTTTATTCCCCGTAGACCACTTGCCAAATTTTTTTTTTCCGTAGACCCCCTGCCTGCCGAATATTGAATTTTCCTAAAAGTATTAACGTCCCATGTGATAATCTTTCTAATCATTTATTTTTTTAGTAAAAAAATTCCCTTCCCTTGCCTGCCCAACAACGGGGTGGCGGTATAGTTCCTCTGTCATTACACTGTGCAGACAGAGGCGCCCTTGTGAGGTATTACACCAAATGAAAATGAAGCATGATAAGCAACGGGAATTTCTTTCTGTAGCGAGCCCTACAGAACTGCCCCTTAAGTTCTTTGTCAGTGCTTTTTCCGGTCAGTTCTTCTTGTCAAATGATATCCGATTCTTCAACGTTCCATTTCCATAGTCAAAATGTCCTAAAACTTAGTTTTGAAGTCTGTGTGAAGTGCATTTAAATGTTGAACGTCATTATTACCCTGGACGTTTTTCAAAAACAAGTTGGGGAACTAGGAAAATTCGCGGCTTCCAATGTGTAATGTTTTGCTTGAATATATTAATTCTGACGAGAAAAGGAACGTAGACTCTATTTATATACCTCAATTAACAACTTTACGAAATATAAAAATACAAATATCAAAAAAGTAATTTCTCAGTCTATTATATTTGTGTTAGGTCTATTGTGTCATTTACGGAACTCCTAAATGTTGAATTGAGGTAAATGGGGGTCCGCTCGTATGTAGGTACCCCCATTTGAATCTTGTGGACCCCCAAATTTTTTTATCGCTGACATAGACCCCCAGCAAGCCGATATCGACCCCTGGGGGTCCATATAGACCACTTTGGGAACCTCTGACCTAGACAAACCTCACCCTGTAAACCCGGGCACTACTGCCAAGTCACCAAACGTAGCGAACCACTTCTGCTGACCTCTTTCAAGGTTGCTGGTTATCCAATAAATGGTTCTCGGGGCGGCGGTACCCATACCCGCCTCCCAAATTGAAAATATAATCTGTATATTTTGATATACAGAAAATCACAATTTTGATTTTTTTCAGCTGTTAATTTGTTGGTTTTTTTAATTTTTTTTATTTTAATCATACTCAAAATGAAGTCGTAGACTACTTGCACGGCGCAAACTAGCGTAGCAAGAGGAAAATACAAAAAAAAATATCTAAGAGTTTCCTTCTAGTGAGGCAAATTAATTTTTGTTGCAAATTATTACCGCAGATTCTTATGTTACATTTAATTGTTTCAATTGCAAATCCTTCCCTAAGGTACCCCCGAGAGGAAAACGGCTTTTGACAGACGATGTCACTTGCGTAGGTTTGGCCAGTACAATATCCAAGTACATGCGTTCCAATTATGTTTAAGTTTCTTAAACAATATAAATTGTTATTATCAAGTGACCTCTCAGGTAAGTACGGTCTTGTATATTATCTGTCAGTACAAAATATATTTAAATAATAATAATATATGTGTTCCGTCACGCCGTTTGCTTTGACAGGCCGTGTGCTAACCAATCGTATGGTCAGAATTTGAACTGTGTAGTTTAAATTCACACACGTCAGCTATAACCACGGAGGGCCGTGAGCCGAACATTCGCACAAAACCGTTCGTCCTGTCAAAACCAATGTGTACACCATCGCCGGTTGTTTATCGGAATAATCACTTAATACTATTTTATCGCAATTTAATTTAAAATAACTAGTGCTAACGAACCACGATCACCGTCCCAGTGCTGACAGATGAGTCTCACCATGCAGATTTCATTCGCCACCCGGTAAGTTGATTGTGAATTAACCTTACGAATTGCGTTTTCGCATTCGCCTGTCACAAGCCATAGACTTCATTTATGCTTTATCTGTGTGGAATAGCCCTTTAAAGTACGGCTATCCCAACCTTTGTTCGTTCCTCGAACAATATGTATATTCTAACGCAACATCACGTTCATTGATCAAATGCATTGAACGTATAGTTTTGTATTATTGATCAACGAACAGGTAGATGCTATGATAATATGATAATACTCGTAGTTTGACTGTCTACAGTTAGTAATAAGAAATATCATTGTAGTCATTTGCTATATACTTGTACAGCGCCCTTGAGTTGATTTTGCACAAAAACGACGCCATACAAATCATCAAAATATTATTATTATTATTATGTTTTAATAAGCACCGATTTATCTACTTATTTATTTAGCAGATAAACTAAAACAAATTTTTGTTGATACCAGTTTTCAATTTCTTCACGAAGATAGGAAACCATAATATTAAAAACGCGAATAAAAAAGTTTAAATAAACAATGCGATTTCACATTTGAAAATAGAATCTTTACCGGCCCCCATCTTAAAACGGAAAAAAAATTTACAGACAGACGAAATGCAAAACGGTCAAGTTAACCAACCTCTTTCTTATTTTAATATTTAATCATTTATAATAGGAAGGGAAAATAAAACGAAACTCTTCTTTTAGAGAAAATAATATTGCCGCTTTACCACAAAAATTGTTTCGTACCCCTTCCTATCGTACCTACATGCTACCATAACTTTGATAAAGTTTTGCATGAAAGCATGGTTTCTAAGATTTATGAGCCAATATTAAATCATTCCATAACAATAGCAAGTGAAAACTTTTCCCCTGAAGTTATGTCCAGATATTTACTGAGCAGTAAACAAATGCTAATAAAAGATGTCTTACTATAATACTTCCCGTACATTTGTCATATCCGGTCACAGCGGCTATGACCGGAGGCGTTACCGGAAACATAATTTTCCTCTTCTTCTTCAATAGTTTAGTGGTATAGCAGGAGTAGAAAAATAAAATTTGTAATATTGATAAACCTACTAAAGTTATTTCAGTGCTCGATATGAAAATGAAATGCTACACGTGACTAATATTGAATGTTGCTAATTTATTAAGAATCTCTTAATAAATTAGCAACATTCAATATTATTTAATCATTCAATAAATTATTCGTAATCCGGTTAAAAATGGATTGCAGGCCCTTAACGAATGAATTAATATTTTTTGGGTTTTTTTTAAGAAAGACAAATATTCTCGGATTATGAAAAACCTGTAGATACTACCACAGTAAGCGGAAAATGTTTGCTTGTGTTGAGATGGAGGACTTAGCCAGCCGAGGAATTGAACACACTACGCCTGGGTGGGACCCAAACGCGATGCCAACTCAACCGACCGCTCCTAATTAACTTTCAGTACAACACGAATGAGTTATATGTATTATGTGTTATGTTCATATAAATATCGAATATTTACGCATTTCTTTAATGTATGAGTAAATTATCAAGTCAAATGCCGGTGCATGAACATGTGTTCCGAAATATTTGGAATTTACTAAAAGTTTATCAGGAAGCGGCCTGCAATCCCGTTTTTAACCGGATTATCAATAATTTATATCACTCTCTAGAAATAAAATTCCTATTACAGCATCAACAATAAAATTATAGTGATCTGTTTTTGGGGTATTATGCCGTGTTGCGCTACTTCCTTCTTTATCCAACACTGCAATACTGTCCGAAACGTTGGCTAAAGGCAGAAAGTAGCGCAACACGGCATAATACCCCAAAAACAAATCACTTTAATACTTTTGAAATCTTAAATAATACAGCATGTTGATGTAACTTAACACAATTAAATTTACTAACATACATAATTAGTAACATAATTTTACTAACATACATAATTAGTAACATAATTTTACTAACATACATAATTAGTAACATAATTTTACTAACATACATAATTAGTAACATAATTTTACTAACACACATAATTAGTAACATAAAATTGCAAATTGCAGCGCAGGTAAAGCACCCAGTGAGGATTATATTAAAAAATGAGATGTTTTTTAAAAGAACCTAACCTTCTAACCATTTAAAAAATGTTTTTTGGTAATCTGTTTTTCCGCTTCCATGTAATAAAACTGAGCGAACGCTATATCAAATATAAACATTCGCCTAGTCTATTTGGTGAAAGCGGTCTTCAACACACACCTAAAGATTTTCATTATTTTCCAAGAAAAATTGTACTCCAATTTTGTTTGGAAAACAGATCTATCTCGTAAACTTGCTGTTGTTGATCAAAAGCAATATGATGTTGCTGTAAAACCTAGTGTAGGAGTATCTTAAAATACGTGATACAAGATTGTATGATAGCTTGCAGCATAAATTTATTGAGAATCTAAATGCCTTCCCGCAGTTATAATAAATGGTGGTAACTGGTATAGTGGGTGTGTTGGTGAGTGTGTATGTGAGTAGGTGTGTAGTGTGTAGGTGTGTAGTATTATACTTGAGTAGGTGTAAGGTGGGGATAGTTGGCTATGAGCGAACCAATGGCGAGCTACTGTGCGAACGGTCACGCAAACTAGCGAGCAGTTCCGAGAGCGTATGTGTTATTAGGGACACCAACCAACAAAATATACGTGAAAACTATTCAATTTAATATAATTACATAAAAATTGATAAAGTAACGAATAGTGGGATAAATTAGGTGGTTACGCAGAGAAAATATGAGAATTGCTAATTTATTAACTTTTTTTATCAAATTATAAGTAATCCGGTTAAAAACTAGATTGCAGGCTGTTTCCTGAAAAACTTTTAGTAAATTCGTAATAATCACACTTGTTCAAGCACCTACGTTTATCTTTGTAATATATAATGACGAAATGCTATAATGTTAGGATTTTTATGAACACGTGTTCCGACATCGTGACAAAACGTTCGTATTTTACTAAAAGTTTTTTTTGGAAACCTATCGATTCATTCGTTAATGGCCTGCAATCCCGTTTTAACCGGATTTGATAGTTCCTTTTTTATGCGAAGATCGCACAAGAGATCAAACTGCTCCCAACGGTCTATAGCCAGTGATACTATGGCATCTCCGAATTGGGGTATGTGTGTTGCTTAAGGGAGGGGAAGGAGATGAGGAAGAGGGAGGTGGCTAAGTATCTGGCAATTCAGATCTGGTCATTATATACGGCCATTTTAAACAACGTATCAATTTTGAATATTGGTCTTACACCAGAGCGATACTGAAAGTATCTTCCGCTCTGGAACGTGCCGAAAGTACTATATATAATTTTTAATAAATATTTTGTTAAATAACACAAATTCGTAAAATAAAATTTACTTGCGCATGCCGGGATTATGATCCCGCGACCTTCGAATTGCTAGTCGAGAGCCTTAACCTTCTACCACGGAGGCCAGAACATAATATCTACGTTTTTCGGCATTAGTTAAAAGACGTTTGTTTGGGTTCACCACCCTTTGAAACTTGGTATATATTTGAAACAAATATTCATTACAATCGACTAAAAGGTTCTTTCGAATTATCTTCCATTTTAGTTGAGTTAACTTAAATAACTTTTCAGCAAAATAAAGTTTGGTTAACTCATGCTAAAAGTTTAGTTAACTTATGCTTAAAGTTTAGTGTGCCCAAGTTGCGTGACGAATGTGTAACCTAGTAGAAGGTAATGTTGGTAGAACCAGGCTGGGAACTGGGACTGCTTTGAAGTTATCGAAGTTAAGTCTCTGCATACGTTATAAGGCTCATGAATATGCTAAGCAGAAAAAAAACCTTCTGAATATTGAAGAGCTTTGGACGGGAACCAACCAACCACCTACGTGCTGTGTGTGGGTCTGTATTTTAATACCTGGAAGAAGTTAGTAGACGAATACATGAAGCGTTTTTTGGTAGCTATTTGTGTAGATACTTACTACTTATGTACGTTAATATAATCGTTTTAAGGCTGTGAGTAACACGTCTGAGATCTATATTTAAGTGGGTATGTACCAACTATATTATATAAGTGTGTACATCGTTTTATTTATTACAAAATAATACAAGATTTCAAATTATAACAGTAGGTATATATTTCAAATAAATATAACTTTTTTCCTAATTATTCTACTACTCCTATAACGTGAGCTCCAGAAGCTCGCGTTTATCATAGGTATATAGTATGAAAAATAAAATAATTCTTAAATGGCGATGTGTAAACCAGTGGCGGCTCGTAAATTTTGAGTGTGATAGAGTGCCAACTTCGAAAAATTCGTTTTTTTGATTTTACCGATGAACATGGTCTCGCAGTCTCTCTTGATAGCCAGACCGATATTGATAACGCAATAAATCATAAATTTAAAAAAATATGATTTAACACGTTCAACACGCTCTTCCATCCTGTTCAAGGTGGGTCAATGCAAAACGAACTCTAAGCAGAATTCTTGCCTGAACAGACTATGCAATAATTACAATAGCATATTATCGAAGGTGGATATTTTCAGTTGCGAACTTACCAAATACAAGAGGTCCATTAAAGAATATATCTCTGATGGTTTGTGAATAATGTTATGTCTCTATTGTTTATATTTCTATTATGATTTGATTTATATCTACAATTTCTCTCCGTGGCTATAAATGTAGGTATTGATAAATGTATTGTTTTGTAAATTTTTCATTTTATATAATCTCTTGTTTTGTATAAATTTTTGAATTCATGTTCCTTTCTTACAAATTTAATTTACTTATTCCTTATTATGCTGTCTCAGTCACAAGGAGGAAATCCATAGTTGGTTTTATGTTGGCCATATATGTACAAACTGAAATGAATGTATGAGTAAACAGTCGATTTCCCGAAAATTAATAAATAAATAAATCGATTTTATGTAGACCTATTAACTTATTATATTTGATGTAGGTACATTTACCGTTTCTCAAGTAGGTGTGGTGGTTATGCCTTTGGTTTTCAATTACATACATCGACACGTAATATCGTACGTAGATAAATTAGTATTGCTAATTTATTAAGAATCTCTTTAAATTATTGGTAATAATTAAACAGGGGATTGCATGCCTTAAGAATGAATTCACAGGTTTCCCGATAAACTTACTTACGTGTACCTATGTAATTCATAATGCGAAAATGCGATAAAAAGTCCACTTGATATTTTGTAAATTGTTATAATATTGAAGTAATAATTATAGTATTACTGCAATAATAAACACATAATGGCGTTACAAAATATTATAATAAACATTTTTTAAAGAATTTCAGCTTCAGTGTAGAGAAGTGGCCCTTGAGTTTGAAATAGGAATAGACTAGAAGAAATAAATTAACTTGTAAACCGCCTTTGAGGTTATTTTTCCTTTGTTAACCTGATTTTGTCTTCCAGGAACATCCTCTTTTGTCAACTTGTCCAACGTTTATTATCACATGTTGGCACTTCTTTATCGACATAAACCAAATGCTGTAAGACACTGCGCAGAAAAGTTCCACACTGAACTGCACTGCGGTCCGTTATCTTACTGTAGCGAACTTAATTTTCTGCGCAGGTCTTGCAGCATTCGGTTTATGTCGATTGCTTACCAACCCGTGGAACTACAGGCTTACTCTACTTGTCAAAACCATCTAAGTGTCCCTTTATTAATAGTGTTTTCTAGGCGTAAACGACCTGGCGTAAGTTTTGTATTTGTTTATCAGCAATACGCCTTAGAGCATGTAATAATATTTTATGCTCCAAAGCTCATGATGTAAGTAACTGGGTCGATATAGAAATTTGTGTAGGTACATTTCGTGAATAGAGAGTTCGCTATTTGCGGTTTTTATTGCCTTTGTACCTACCTACACAAATTTTCTGCTGAACGAAGATTTACAAAATACATAAATTGGGTATGGGTAGTTAGGTTAGGTTGGTTTAGGATAGAGTAGGTAGACAAGAGATTGTAGGTAGGTACTTACCTACAATCTCGCGTCTTCGATTTTTTTTTATGTTAACCATAAAATCTATAACCCAGCAACAGAACGGATAATGACGGACATTAAAAGACATTTTATTATTCACGGAACGGTTTCACATTAAAAGAACTAATCCATTTAAATAAAATGTAGAAGATAATTGCACGGGATCATGGTCTGAACGGTCTCCGACGACATCCAACTTAATACGATAATGGAGGTCGCTTTGCGGGAACAACAGATACAGAGCTATAATCATTCAAGAATTATCTGGGATATTCACAGAAAACTACTATTTTTGTACCGATTCATTTTAAATTATTTGATTATACTGTTTCGTGAAAAGGTTTCAGACCGGACTTGAGACTTGCAAGCTTAGATAATAATATTGTCTTTGATCTTTATTAAGTTTCTGAGAACTGTTGCGAATTGTCTTGTGTGTGTGTTTTTTTGTTGTTTAATTTAACGATATCGTTTTGTGTAATTTGAATGGTTGTGAATGAACCATTTGTAAAGGTTTTAATAGACGTAATGATTGCGGTAAAGGTTACCTCAAGGAAATTGGTTTATAATATGAAATAAAATGAATATGCATACCTAGAATCCTTGGATAGTTCCGACAGCCTTCAGGAAAGGACTTCACTCTTCCTGGTCTCCCTCCGTTTTCTTTTCTTTGCAACAAATCCACACAGGATACTTTGACATCTTGGGGATGCTGTGGGAAATGAAGAAGAGGAGGCTCTGGGAAAGAAAAAGGTATAAGACGGCTGTACCTATACCAACCGCCCAAAATAAGGAAATTATCCTGATTTTCATCCTCTCTACATTCTCCCTATATGTCCAAACCATCTAAGGGTCGCTTTTCTAATCTTGTTCGTTATTAAACAGTAAACAGTTATAAAGATTGATGTACTTAATTTTGCAGACGTCCAAAAAATGATGTAAAAAAACAACTATTTTTTAAATCTTTTAATTCATAATAGTTGAAAACAATATTGGCGACCCTTAAATGAAAATATGAAACAGAAAAATCAGAAAAGATTTGGTCGCATCTAGGGATTGAGCCCAGGACCTCAGTCTTGCCGGATATTTGCTTTACCACTGAGCTAATCCGACCCTATCCACATCGGCCATATTAACCTGTATACTTCGACTTATAACTCCCTACATCTTCATTTTCCTAACTCACATTTTTACTGACTGTTATCTTTATGTACACGGAGAAAAACGAGTATTGCTGATTTTTTTTAAATGCTGTTAAAAAGATGATATAGCAGGTCATTTCCCATTAAACTATTAGTACTTTCATAATATAACACTTGTTCATGCAGCTGCGTTATTATATAATGACGAAATGTGAAAATTTTAGAATTTTTATGAACACGAGTTCCGACACCTCCACAACACATTCGTGTTTTACTGATAGTTTTATTTAAAATCTGTCAATTCATTCGTTAAAGGCCTACAGTCCTGTTTTTAACAGAAATACCTTTAATGTGAAGAGATTTTTAATAAATTAGCAATATTTGGTAAAATTTCGATCGCGCTGGCCTCGCTTATTATGAATATTTTTTTAGATAAAACCTTTAGATTCACCTTAATTACTGTACGACACAACTTTTTGCATTCGGGGCGGTGGAAAATATTGCAATAAAAATTTCAATTACGTAAAATTAAAATTAACTTTCGTTTTGTGAAACGAGACCATCCATTTTCAAACTTTATTGTAAAATGTCATTTTGTTTTGTTGATATTTCTGTTAGGTATTATAGGACGAAACGAACGGCTAGAAGTGGCTAGAAACATAATCGCGCGGGCGTTTTTTTTAATGTTAAAAAATTCCGTCAAATTAGTATTTACCTAATATGCATGCATTGTGTGCGTTGTGATTGAATTTTTTTAGTTGGATTTTATTTTTTTACGTTCAAATTTTATTTAAGTTAACTATTTCTGCGATGTTGAGCGGCTACGTTAAGTTTGTAATACAAAAGAAAGTGCCCCCTTTATAGCGCCTGCTCGTGTCAAGGCAAGAAAAACATCCCAGTTTTCAAGTAGTTTAGCGGCTACGCTAGGTTTGTGTTACATGGTTTGTGATACAAAAGAAAGTGTTGGTTTTTGAGATATATATATATATATACCATGTTACACAAACCTAGCGTAGCCGCTAAACTAATTGAAAACTGAAATGTTTTTCTTGCCCTGACGCGAGCAGGCGGTATTAAGGGGACACTTTCTTTTGAATAACAAACCATGTTACAAAAAACCTAGCGTAGCCGCTAAACTACTTGAAAACTGGGATGTTTTTCTTGCCTTGACGCGAGCAGGCGCTATAAAGGGGGCACTTTCTTTTGTATCACAAACCATGTTACACAAACCTAGCGTAGCCGCTAAACTACTTGAAAACTGGGATGGTTTTCTTGCCTTGGCGCGAGCAGGCGCTATAAAGGGGGCACTTTCTTTTGTATTACAAACTTAGCGTAGCCGCTCAACATCGCAGAAATAGTTAACTTAAATAAAATTTGAACGTAAAAAAATAAAATCCAGCTAATAAATTTCAATCACAACGCACACAATGCATGCATATTAGGTAAATACTAATTTGACGGAATTTTTTAACATTAAAAAAAACGCCCGCGCGATTATGTCTCTAGCCACTTCTAGCCGCTCGTTTCGTCTTATAGTAACAGAAATACCAACAAAACAAAATGACATTTGACAATAAACAAATAAAGTTTGAAAATGGACGGTCTCGTTTCACAAAACGAAATCTAATTTTAATTTTACTTAATTGAAATTTTTATTGCAATATTTTCTACCGCCCCGAATGCAAAAAGTTGTGTCGTACAGTAATAAAGGTGAATCTAAAGGTTTTATCTAAAAAATATGTATAATAAGCGAGGCCAGCGCGATCGAAATTTTACCCAATATTTTAATATCAGTAAGTTTTCTTAACAAAATGCAACCAAGATAGTGTCTTCGATAAATATATCCATTATTATTTTTGGTAATTATTCGGAATCGCTGGACAAGGATTATATGAAATATTTTTAAATAAAAACCTTCTGATTTACCTTAATTACTGTAAAAGGAATCTGACTGCATTTGGGATATTTTTAACTTTAGCATTTTAATTTTTAATTACGCAAATCGAAAATTCACTCTCGTTGTATGGGATGACAGCTGGAATGGTTTCTGTTGATAAAATTTTCTTTTGTTGGTATTCCTGATACAAGTGGCTATATTTTTTACCATGTGCAAATACTAGGTAGGTACTATTTTAGCCAAACTCGAAAAATAAAATAAAGATATTTAGGTATGTTTTACAAAATAGAAAAATTAAAAAAAGGTGAGGTTATTATAGGTTAGGTTGGATTATTATAGGTTAGGTTGGTTTATTATTAGGATTTATTTTTTATTTTTATTTGCGACATCTATTGACGTTGTGTCAATGTTTGTATGTATCGAAATCTAGGATGAATATTTTATCATGTTCGAAATTTTTATTAATGAATTCCACACCAGCGACATACCCGACTGCAGAGATTAATTAATACGTCAAGATTGTACTGTATATATAAGTTATGCACTGAGTTAAGTGGTTAAGATTTTCACAATAACAAAAGACTGTCACCTGTACATTTGAATTAATTATTCTGTCCGCCGCCATCTTTATCTGTGCACACTAATATGGAACATTTCAAACTAGAATAAATTTTATTTACCACAAACTTCTACATAAATAATTAGTACCTACGTGACTGGCCGCTAGCCGTTATGATCCTCGTGGATTATTGGTATTATGCAATTACCTTTACCTGGCTAGACATTCCATCTACTCCACCAAATAACCAAATAACAGTGTTGTACTTCCCTACCGCCAGGGGGGCGGCGAGCCCAATTTGTGGTACTTTATGATATTCAAATTCAGAATGGAACAACGGAGGCCTTTTGGCGGAAAGAAAATATCCCTCGGGAAAGATGGCCGACAAAAGTAGTTATAAAAAGAACGTTTATCGCTGGGATTGAAACCTATACTTAGTAAATCGTCGCAAGACTTAAACAACTTTGTTATTATTAAATCTATTATGTTGCTTGGTTAGGAAGTTTAATTTACAATAATTTGTTGGGAGGGTACGTAATATTTTTACGTACATTTTTGTTATACATTTGTACATTACACACAAAGACCCTCAATCAATTCTAACCCTTTACAGTGCCTTAATTAAAAGTAAACTTGAATGTGGTAGCACTATATGGAATCTACATTATTGCAAAAATGGAAATATTGTAGAATTACAGTTATCTTTCAAATGTGGTCTACGTTACCATTTTAGATCGTACGACGTACGTCTTGAATATGTCAGGATTAATTCACTTAAAATTGGAAGGTAATTGACTGATCTAATGCGTTAACTCAAAATAATTCACAGCCATCTAGCTACTACATTATGTCTAAGCAATCTATCTATATAAATAAAAATGTAAATATTCGTTTGTTCAAAATCTTAAATCTCCGAAAGTTCTTCACCGATTGCTTTGAAATTTTGGCACAACGTTGCATTCGAATACTCGTTTGTTTTTATATACCTATATTATATAAATGTGACAGGTAAGGCTGGCTTTTTTGAAAAACAGCGTCATCTGTTGGACCAACATGTTTTTGTTTTAAACAGCGCTATCTCTTGGACGTAAAAGCAACACGCGCTATTGTTGACAAACTGAGCTTACAGTTCAGCTAGTATTGAAATAAATGTTCTCAATTCCCATTGTTTAAGACGATGTAGAATATTTTACCTGAATACATTTAAAAAGAATATCGCCTATTTTAGCCCTTTAATCAAAATGTGAGTGTGCTGAAGTAGACATTTTCGTCGGTATTTTTTACGGATTAAAAAAAATATACAGCTGTTGCTAAAAATATTATATTTATATTACTTGTTTCTCTTTTGTCTCTTGCCTCTCTTTGTATCATTTGAGTAAGCTCTTTATCATATTTTTAAATCTAGATTTAGATATATGCAAATTAATCTAACCTATGTCTGAGTAGATTTTTTTAATTGTATCTGTATTTGATGAGTTTTTATAACTGGATTGTTCTCACATAAGTGAGAAAATCTGTACAAGGCCAATATAAATAAATAAGTAAAAATAATAAAATACAAATGTATTAAAATATAATGGTATTATATTAAAGTTCTTTGTTGTCTTTTCCTCTGCATTACGTTATTTATTTATTTACAATATGTTACGCCCATAAGGGCTTTTTCAAACTTGTGATAATTATAATAATATAATGCCAAAGTAATCATGGAGAAAATTAAAGCTTAGCTAATATAAATATATAGAACCTATGAGTGATACAGAAGAATAGTAAATTTTTTACATCAGTAATTATCAAAGCATTATGTTATTATAGCCTTCTTGTAACTATATTCCGTGCAGTAAAGTTGAAAACATCTACCATTTCTGCCAAAGTATTGCCAACTGCATGCAATCTAGGTACAAGTAAGTATCTAAATGACTCAGTCTTGATATATTATTCTTAGTATGTCTATGGTATTTTTTTCTATATTACACGGTTATTTTTTTCTCTGCATTACATTATGGTCTCTTTCTCGAAAATTATTTACAATGACATGTATTTTTCTCTTTTCTTCTAATTTCTTTTTGTTTCCTTTCACTTACAGATTTTTTTCTGCACTTTTTTCCATTTATTTCTTATTTTATTTTTGCTTTTCATTTCCCTTAAGATATTAAAAATTTCTGCCACCTCGGAACAAGCTCAGCCTGGTAAGGTAGTTTATAGCAAAAACATGTATTTCTATATTCTGATTATCTCTACGGTCTCTTTCTATATATTTTATAATAGTGTCTTAGTTATCTCTTTCTATTCTCTATATTTATAGTTTTCAGAGTACTTAGTTTCACTATACTAGACTGGTTATCTCTCGCTCTTCGTTACATTATACTATTTATATGATATATTTATCTATATTTAATTAAAACATCTTGATTGTCGCTTTCTTTGTATTAAACACCATTTTTCTCTTCATAATAAACGCTGAGGTGACCTGTCAGATATGGTCCTGTATGATATTATTATCTTCCTACCTGTACACAAATAAATAATAATATATACATTTTACGCAGCATTATGCTCATTAATTATCTACATATATAGTGTTTGTGTTATTGACTGATGAGCTGGTAGATGCAATCTGTTTGCCTTATGTTATTAGGTTATGTGTTGTTATAGTAAATTTTCGTTTCGTTTCGATTAGTAGTAGGATGGAACCTTAGAACAAAATAAATATTAGTATAGCTCCCTTGAAGTGATTTTTAATTATTATCTTTCCGATTTTATGTCCGGGTTAAATCTTCCCCTTAGGAAAAACTAAACCCTTCCACACACTTTTCCAGAAATGATCATCTACTCAATCAACATTATGCAAGTGCATTATATAGGCAAAATAAATACAAAACAATACAAGGAAATGGGAAAATAATTCACCGACTCCAGATATTTTCATATCAGAGGGTTCGGCTCGGTAGAACTCCTAACAGGGCCTATAAATCCTACTGATCCCTCAACATAAATATTAAAAAATCTTTCGTTATCCTACATGTATTTAATATGACTGATTTTTGCATTTTTATAAATAAATTTTTTGACAGATCTTATACGCCTAAATTTTTAATGAGAGAGCTAGGTATAATGCCAGTAGCCGAAATAACGTCTGGTAATATTTTTACAGTCTGAGAATGCCAAATTCTTTTTATCTCATTTCCTAAATCTGTGTATTTTCTTAATTTTTCATTCACAGATTTTTGAATATTACATGAATTTGGAATAGCGACATAATAACTGCATCTGATAGTAGGTATTATTATTATTATGTTGCATTACATCAGTGACAACTCGTGACATTCGAATGAGTGCTGACTAATATTTATGGCACACTGGAATTTCACCATCGATCCGGTACAACCTGGGTTAAAAATTTTATAAAAAAAATTATAGAAATAACAATGAAAAATACAATTATCGGTGTTATTTCAGAAAATGATATATTTTTTTATGTAAATTTTTGTGATTTTTTTTTCTAGTTAGGTATATTGTGGTTAGTTACGCATTAACCTAACATAATATACATATTTGAGCCTTGTTGGTCGTTAGTGCGTATTCTATCCTTTTTGGTCGTTAGCGAGTATATTTGAGCCTTTTGGTCGTTAGTGCTTATTTGAGCCTTTTTGTTCATTAGTGGGTTTTTTGGGTTTTAGTGCTTATTTGAGCCTTGTTTGGTCGTTAGTGCTTATCCAAGCCTTTTGGTCGTTAGTGCATATTTGAGCTTTTATGATCGTTAGTCCATACTTACCTCTTGTTTCGTCACGAATGCACATTTAAGCCGTTTTATTCATCAAAATATGTGGGTACTGTCATCCTTAAGAAAAATTAAATGGTTAATAATTCTTTATTTCCTGAGGAAATGGATCATTTAGAACCGGTTCCTTTTGGAATGAGAACATGAGATTTGTAGTACCTACCTAGATATAGCCGTGTTTAAATTTCGTTATCCATAAGTAATACTAATTTAGTGCATATTTCGGCAATTTGAAAGTGCATATAATGCGATGACTAGTCATCACAGTACCTACCCAATATCGCTTCAGATCATCTCGTACGTCTGCATTTGTGTGACTCCAATTAGCGTGAGATGTGAAGTGCATCGTGTCCCTGACGGGGTCGGGTTTCAATTCCGGGAATTTGCAATTACAAATACGTTAATGCGGAATTATTTTGTTTTAGTTTTTCGCCAGAACCACGAATTGGCGGCGACGGCGGCGGCACGCGATCTCGCAATAAAACATCAGCGGCTGCATTACTCGCAATTTGCTCAATTTGCCGCACTGCAATTGTCCAATGGTTAATCTAACCAGAAAGGAATGGGCGAGGGTATCTGAAAAATATTTAAATTATGTTCTATCTGCTCGATGTGTACCTACCGCATACAGGTAATTTCTATTACCTAGCCTAACCTAACTTATCCGAGGTTCATGCACCAAATGAACTTACCTACTGAGGCAACGAATATACAGTAGTATTTAAGCATTTAGCGTAATATTATCAATACCAGCACTTTGTTGAATGTTATAAACACCAGCGCTTTGCTGAATATTATCAATACAGCACTTTGCTGAATATTATCAATACAGCACTTTGCTGAATATTATCAATAGCAGCACCTTGCCGAATATTTTCAACACCAGCGCTTTTCTGAATATTATTAATACAGCACTTTGCTGAATATTATCAATAAAGCACTTTGCTGAATATTATCAATACAGCACTTTGCTGAATATTATCAATCCTAGCACTTTGCTGAATATTATCAATAGCAGCACCTTGCCGAATATTTTCAATACCAGCACTTTGCTGAATTCTACAAATTATAATAATAAGTATTTTATTATCTTTCTTTTTTTGTTTCAAATAGAGATAATGATATCATCACTGGGATATCAATAAAATTAAGTAATTATAAATATATTAAGTAGAGTTTTTGTCTGAAATAATTATAAATTTATTACGTGGTGTTTTTTTAGTGTAGTTGAGAGATTTATTTAATTTTTATTTTATAAATTTAAGAAAATTATCATGTTGATGTTTTCTCAACTACAATACTAGCCTCATGCCCGTATTATGGTATCTAAGGCCGATAGTCGACAGAATTCAGTTGTAAGTTTAGGGAGTAAGGCATGGAATTGTTAGAGTATCTAAGGCCGATTGTCGACTGAATTCAGTTGTAAGTTTAGTGGGTAAGGCGTAGAATTGCTAGAGTATCTAAGGCCGATAGTCGACTGAATTCAGTTGTAAGTTTAGTGAGTAAAGCGTGGAATTGTTAGAGTATCTAAGGCCAATTGTCGACTGAATTCAGTTGTAAGTTTAGTGGGTAAGGCGTAGAATTGCTAGAGTATCTAAGGCCGATAGTCGACTAAATTCAGTTGTAAGTTTAGTGGGTAAGGCGTGGAATTGCTAGAGTATCTAAGGCCGATAGTCGACAGAATTAAGTTGTAAGTTTAGTGGGTAAGGCATGGAATTGCTAGAGTATCTAAGGCCGATAGTCGACTGAATTCAGTTGTAAGTTTAGGGAGTAAGGCATGGAATTGTTAGAGTATCTAAGGCCGATTGTCGACTGAATTCAGTTGTAAGTTTAGTGGGTAAGGCGTAGAATTGCTAGAGTATCTAAGGCCGATAGTCGACTGAATTCAGCTGTAAGTTTAGTTCATAGTAAAATGAGTTCCCTGACATGTGTTTTGTAAAAGTGGGTACTATTGATTTACAAAGGAGACAATTCGAATAGAATGTAATTACTTGTACTTATACCCTAATATAACATTAATTAATAAAGTAAGGAAAATTATTTATTCCCCGCTTCTAAGTATGTTCACAAAACCTAAACAAGATAACACATTTAAATAAATTAATAACTGATACATCATTAACAATTAAGATAACACTGACGTGGGGAAAACAGACTTCAAAATACCCCCACAGAATATGAAATCTATTGTCACAATTATTTTATCAGTAAATCGGTTTAACCGGTAATAAATCATTTTAAATTGGGAGGGGGTAAAATAGAATCATATTAATAAGTCGTCTAAACGTGGTCAAAACCACAGTTTGAAAATGGCCTCTAAAGCCGAAACAGCTGTAACAATAACAAAAACCAAAAAGTACTTAATAATTATATTATTAAATTTCATTTTAGTTAAATTAAAAAAATGGAGTTCTACGAATTAAACACAAAAACAATAAACTAAAAAAATAACGTTTTCCCATCCTCTGGGTATCTCTTGTATCCATCTCGACAATGTAACATTTACCATATTGGTAAGATTTCGGACATATTTAGCGACCGCCCCCCAGAACTTGTGGAACTACAAAATTTGTGGAATCTCTTATTTTTACTTGACCCAAACCAATATTTACAAAGGATTTATTCCTTATTTTTAAATTAAGTTTACTCTCTGTCCATTGTGTAGATACATTATAAATAAAATAAAAATAATGAGGTATCCTTTCTTTTCTGTATACCTACAGAGAAATAGCGTAAGCAATAGCAGTCTATAAAAGTCGAATAATATAGGGGATAAATACCTTTAGTTTCATAATAGGTAATATTATACTAATTCATATAAAATACAGAATTATCGTGCAAGAACTTCATAGGTAGGTAGACCTGTAGGTATAATTATTTGAACGTTTCTACACCCCTGGGACTGACAAATTACTGAATAACGTGGCATTACTTTTATCCTAGATTTGCCTCCGAGCGATACAAGACACAAAGCTAAGGCAATGATTGCGCACAGATCGCGCTAATGCCACAGATATCCTATTTAAATTGGATAATATTATAATAATATAAGATTATACGTTTGGTCGTAAGTCCCTCGCCCGTGTCAGAGGGCGCCCGATGATCGTCATCTTATTTATTATTGTTATTATATCTCGGAGCTACCCGCTCGGGCGCTCGGTTTACTTGGTGCGTGGAACATCCCACATGCAAATCTGTAATCTGGCTAGGTTACTTTGTGTACACTATATCTGTCATCAAATGACATGCTCTTGCGAAGTTCGTTCCATCTACTTGTCTATTAAATAAGGTCAGATATCTTTACATCTAATTATATAAACTTTTTGAAGTGAAACTTCTTTACACGCGTTATGTAATTTCGAGGACAGGAGTAAAACCAACTCATGACCGTCATGAAAAACCGTGATCATTTCGCTATAGGAGCCTAGTCAATATTATATACCTTTTTTAGGTCACTCTCCAAACTCAGCTTCGCGGTCTAGAGGCAGAGCGCGCGACTCTCGTCGTGAAGAACCGAGGTTCGATCCCCGCTTAAACTATTTTTTTTTCTTTTGTGATTTTTTTAATAATAATTTTTTTTAAAGTGATAAAATGCTTTTTTTAAAAGTGATAAAAGACTTAGATATTTTGACTATATGATATTTTGGTCGAATACGTAATAACCGCGGTCTAGAGGCCGAGCGTTCGACACTCGTTATGCAGGACCCGGGTTCGAATCCCATATTTTTATAACTTTTAATTTTTTTTTTATCAACGATTTGTATTTTCTTTTTGTGATTTTTTTAATAATAATTTTTTTTAAAGTGATAAAATGCTTTTTTTAAAAGTGATAAAAGACGTTTAGATATTTTGACTATATGATATTTTGGTCGAATACGTAATAACCGCGGTCTAGAGGCAGAGCGTTCGACACTCGTTATGCAGGACCCGGGTTCGAATCCCATATTTTTATAACTTTTAATTTTTTTTTATCAACGATTTGTATTTTCTTTTTGTGATTTTTTTAATAATAATTTTTTTAAAGTGATAAAATGCTCTCGTGCTGCGACTTTTAGATATTTTGACTATATGATGTTTTGGTCGATTACGTAATAACCGCGGTCTAGAGGCAGAGCGTTCGACACTCGTTATGCAGGACCCGGGTTCGAATCCCATATTTTTATAACTTTTAATTTTTTTTTATCACATGCTACTTATAAACATGTCAATAGACAGAAAAAAAGAGAGAATGAAATGAAAAGAGAGAGAGAAGAATACTAAAAGTTTCACTTCCGTCGTGCGTAGGCTTGCCACACACTGTATTTTTTAGTATATTCACACCTATGATTCAATTCAATTCTGTTTATTCATTTAAAAAACATTACATTAATTTCAATGCGTTTTTAAAATATTTTTTTAATACGAATTCTTAGATTAATATTAACAGTGTGTATATCAACTATACCAGTAATAATAGAGCTTGCCTTTTAAAAGAAGCTTCATTGATGCTAAAAATGTCAATATCCGAATTGATTCTGTTCAACAGCAAGATCTGTCAGGGAAACTGATTTCCCCCCTCCCCCACTTTTAGATGTTATCGAAGACAACAACACATACAAATACAAATAATCTTAATTAATCACAATAAATTTTGTTTTTACAAATTTACTTTTTTACATTATCTCCGCATGGGAGGCCCTAAGGCCTGAGACCTACGTCATCTTTGTGGATGCTGTGTGGAGGGTCTTGTAATGGAAAGGAAGAAGAGGAAGTTCTGAGAATGAAAAAGGTATGTGGGGTGGGTAGGAATATGGGGGTCCATGTCTGGGAATCCATCCCTCCCACTGCGGTGCAAGGCAATGGGTCGAGAGAGTCCGGCTGGAAAGGTCAAAAGGTCCCCCTCAACTTTAAGTAAAGTCTCTCCCGATTCGGTCGGCCACTCATCCTAGACAAACCTCTTTCCGTGACCCGGACACCCCTGCTAAGTCACCAAACGTAGATAATCACTTGGAGTAAACTATGGTAGGGGTATTAGTTATCCAATATATGGTTGCCGGGGCGGCGGTACCCACACCAGCCTCCCGAATTGATGTTTGCCTTATAACCATTAAAATAGGTTAGGAACCGCTGATTTATATAAACGAGAGTGTGTGTGGCTGCGTGGCGGACACCGGGCGGGTGGAGTAGATTTGATTTTATACAAGTTCCGTCACGGGAATAGCATGGTTTTTAAATTAGATGGATTCGATCAGTTTTTCTTAATAAATATTTTTATTTATGACAATACATAGTGTAAGTTGGGATTTTTTGTTAGCAGTATATGTTTTGAAGATCAAGTAGCCGTCGCTCAGATGTTGGCCATTTAGATGTATGCATGATTGTAGCCGGTCCATTTCCCTTTTTCGTCTTAAGATCTTCTAGGCAGTCTGATTTTTCAAAATATACTCGGAACTTGAGAAATCCCCATAGAAATAAGTCACATAAGCTTTGATTCGGGAAGCGAGAAAGCCCTTTGAATATTACCGTATCTGGAAACTGATCCCGTAAGGCAGTAATTGAATTACGAGCTGTTTTCGTAATTGCATCGGTTGTTTTTCAAAAATATTGGGTGGATTTTCACAAATTCAATTGATCTCACCCCCTCTCCAGAGTAAGGTTATAGCGTTGTATGTCACCCCAACATATAATACGTATATGCCACGCCCTTTGCGAATAATATAGCGAAATGTGTCTAAGGCTTTATTTGTCAGCGGACAGCAGTTATGTATTTTTAAATAATGTACCTACCTATAACCTTCGCCATAACTTTACTGCAAGAATTGTGACTCTGAGACCAGTGAGTTATATTGATCTATTTTATTAATTAAATTACTTGGAAAAAACATCGTCAAACTAAAACTCACACACTTTGGTTTTTTCACGTTAATCTTCAAGTAGAAAAACGGATTTAGGAGGCGTATTTAGGGGCAGATTTAATTGTTATCAATTTTGCCTATGCGTAGGTAAAATATTTAATCTAAGTTTGTACTATAATATGTTGGCATGTACGTCGTAGTAATAAAGATAACTTCTTCTACGCATCCTTAGACATGTCATTTTTACATATTATTTAGGCAGATCGAAAACTTTAGCTATAAATTTTGTAAGTACAAAAATTTACATATTAAAAAAAATGTTTTTTGATCGTTAGTTTCTTCTTTGCTCATCGAAAAAGTTTTGTGTGTGAATTTATATTATTATTATCTTAATGACTGTACAGACAAGGATTGTTGTAAGCGAATGTGGCGCCCTCTCTTATTTTCGAAATGAACTGTTGAAGTTTTCATACCTTGGGAGCGGGTTTTTATCTGCTAGTGTAGGTATTGACGGTGTTTGCAAACGAGCAAGATAAATTGCCTATTATTGCCTGTTGGTAGGAAAAGGTGTTGCCCGTCAATAATATTGTTGTGCCACGTCAAGATTGCCGTAAAGTACCTAGGTTTAAGAAAATTCGAAATTATGACAGTTTTCGTAGCGGGTGGGTGGCGAACAAAGAAGCATTTATTTAGCTATATGTAACAGAGCGAGAAAAAAATAGATTTGGCCTTGCAATATTGCCGTAATATCTTTTGGAGAGCGAACTCACCGTCAAGACAATGCAATACGTCGACAAGAATAGGCAATACACGAAAATCTTGATCAAAAATATTTAAGCAGGCTCCATTAAAATGCCTGTAGAACCGACTCAGCATGCCCACACTGCGTCTGTGTATTAGATGTGGCAATTGATCTGTTAACAACGGATCCCCATTAGTATTGTGGGGCTCCAGCCTAGAGGCGTTTTCCAAATTCAGTTGTTTGGAATACTTGAGATATGAAGAGGGTTAACGGCTGGTCCTGCTAGCCCTATACAAGACACCCAGTTTCTCGAAAGCCAGATTGACTCGGGCTTCTATAGAGCTCCGATACTTCAGCCGGTCCGATATAGGTACTTAGTAGTAGGTATTATACATAAACACATTATTATAGTGATTTATTTTTGGGGTATAATGCCGTATTGCTCTACCTCCTTCTTTAGCCAACGTTTCGGACAGCATTACAGTGTCAGTCATCAGGGCAGATGGACACTGTAATGCTGTCCGAAAATCTGAAATCATAACCATAAATACATTAGTTTCATTTATTTAACTTTGACGTCTTGAAATCTTGGAAATCTTTCCGAAAATACCTTGCCGAGTTCACCGGAATCTTTAAACTTTACCTGACATTGAGAAGGTAGGTAGGTAAGTACCTAGTTGTAAAGGGATCAGTTGTTTAACCTCTAACTATTAATTTTTTTCACATTCATGCCTTACCTAAATACCACGGAATTACTTCTCGAGAACAGCTTAAATCATTAAATCAAAGGTCACGTAATGACTGGCATCAAATTGCGCTTAATTCTGGATTTATTAGATGTTAATATTCAAATTAGTCTTTCAAGATGGCGGCCCGCTCCACGCGCGCGCCCAATAATTTTGTATGAAATTATTATAATTTCAGTTGAACTCCAAATTGGTGTTGTGAGGTACCGGCTCGGGATGACCGGAGTTTTCTTAGGCTGGTGTGACCAGGCTACAAAAAATACTGTACACAATATGGTAGGTACCTACCTACCCAAGGGTTTATTTATTTCCGTTTCTCTACACAAGCATTGCTTAAAAGAGAAGCGTAGTATTTTTTAATAAGTAATCATTTTCAATAAATTAAATAGAAAACAGTTTTTTTTGTTATATTGAGGGTTTGCAGAGGTGTTCTGTGATTTGTAAAAATATGATGATAAGTTTGTGACATTTGCGGTATACAAAACACAAGTACAAGCCGACACGGAGAAAATGAGTATATAGGTACCTACTATTGAGTAATTTATAGAAATCCAGTTAAAAACGTGATGGCAATCCGTTTCCTGATAAAATACGAGTCCATTCGGTATATATTGACAAAATGCGACACTATTCGTATTTTAATGAACACCTGTTTTGCCGACCTCATACACATTCGCGTTTTACTGATAGGTAGGTACTTTGTCAGAAAATCTGTCAATTCTTTCGTCAAAGGCCTTCAGTTCAGTTTTTAACAGGATTACGAATAATTTGAACAGATTTTTAATAAATTTACATTATTTTATATGAGTGAGTTTTCTCCGTGGAGGGAGATTTTTTTGCATGCTACTATTTCAATTTCATTATATTTTTGTCTTCTGTTAGGATGTTTTCAAATTCAAACTCACTCTCAGAACATCATCTCGACGTACCTATTAGTGTCAAATTTTTGCTTTTAAAAAGATTGTAAAATAAATTTAAAAAAAAAATCGTAGTTATTGAAATAGGTATGTTAGGTAGGTAAGTACCGACAGTAAAAAGCCAAAATCAACATTGAAAGTTGGTTTCAGATTATTTCATAACATGCGGGTGAAACAAATTTAAGAAATGTCTGATGTCGAAAATATCAACGGAATTGAATTTATTTTTAAACATGTGTTGCCTTAGGACTGGGGAATGAATGAAATAGTTTAATTTCGATGATTTAACAAAAAAACACCTCTGGAAGTTTGGAAATAGTAGATACCTACAAATACAAAAATACATACATATTCAAAAATACGAAGTAAACTCAATTTATCGAAATTAGCTGAAATGTGAATATTTTAAAATCTTTTACTGTATAAAATTGATAATTCAAAGATGGACTGCCCTGACGTTATTGATTTACTGTCATTACTTGTACCTCAGAAGCATTCTAGATGGAACATATTGTTTGACAATAATAATTTTGTATTCAATTCTGTCATGAAGACGAATCATAGACTTGGCAATGAATCATTAGATGTCACTGATATTTTCTTTTTAAATTTTGATATATTAGAGCCAACATAATTCAAAACTACTTTTTAGTAAATTTAAATAACGAGTAATCTTAATTTTTTTTACTTTTATTTCGAGGGTTCTTCAGTTAGCGTGTTATTAACAAGTAAATTGTATTTCATGCTTTATTTTAAAAATCTTTTTAATTTATGTTGTAATGTTGTTGTTTTTAATTTCGTGTTTGTAAGTTTATGTTTTGTAAAAGCCCAATAGGGCGTTATTAATAAATATATTGGTATAGCGCATTGCCAAACAACTACACAGGAATAAAGTGATTTTTCAACATGCAGAATCAGTTTCCATTTAAATTACAAAATGCTATTAGGCAGCTAGTTACTTAATTTAGATACTTTGCCACAAAAATATTCAACATGCTCCCAGAAAATATTAAACTGAGTCAAACACAGAAAGAGTTTAAAAAATATATTAAAATGAGGATTTATTCAAATGATCGAGCATATACTGGTGCCCTCACCCAAACGCCTTGTTACTGACAGTTATTGTAGTTATGTATGGTGATAAAACTTGTTGTATTTTATTGTGTATATGCTAATAAAAATGTAACCTAAAATAATGTATTGCTGTATAGGAACCTATATTCAACATTTGTAAGTAAACCATAGACAAAATGCGAGAAATAATTAACTAAAAAATCTGCCTCAACACAGGTTCGCCTAGCGAGGCAGGTTATGCACAACTTACAATATAATATATTATGCCATATCTTTATAACACTCATACATATTTACGTTTTCTTCTATTAGAAACTGTTCTATTATTGTAACATTACTTTTTCAACAATGTCATTGTTACTAACTTACATATAGGGATTTTACTTACTAATGATATATTATATATTCTGTAATTTTTTTGATGAAATAAATAAAAAAAAATATATAAAAAAAAAGTTTGAGAGATCATTTTTATATCTGCCGATTCTCCTGATCTTGTCCTGACAGATTAGTCTTAATCTTATGAGAAATAAGAACTTGAAGTGCCTACCGTAAAAAAAATTTACCATAGTACCTTTTCGATCTAGACCATTTTGCACGCGGTCCGTCTCTTTTACACTTGCCTGAATTGTATATAGACAATCATTTGAATTTTGTAATCATGGTGAAATACAGTTTTATATGGAAATATAGACCCAAATTGGGCTTATATTTGAATCACGAGACATGCCCACAATGCATGGTAAATATCTACGCAGAACACATCCCTTGTATAAATGGGTACACATGGGTAGGTACATAGGTACCTATGTCTTTTGTGTTATTATCTACTATAGTATTATAAATCTAAGATCCCTGAGGCGTGTGTGTGGTAAAACCATGAATGTTGGTATGAGAAATGTGGAAATCCGCAAAAATGCATGACTAAAGCGTAAGATTAAGAAAGGAACGCTCGGATGGTTTGGGCATGTATAGCAAATGAACGAAGAAAGAAATGTGAGAAGAATATAGACACAAATGTCAATGTTAGTCGAAGAAGTCGGGGTCACCCGAGGAAAATATGGCACGATCAAGTGAATCAGATACTCGAGTCAGGCCATGGCAAGAGTCAGAATAATAATAAGAGTATGTATGAGACGATGTATGAATGTGAATGAGGCAAGGAGTGTGTGCCAAGACAGAGTTGTTTGGCGGTCCGTCCTCTCTGTCTACCTCTGCGGGAAACTGGTTAGTTCAAATAATAATTTACAATATAAATAAAATGATACATATTTCAATTTGGAAGGCGGGTTTGGGTACCACCATCACCTCTTCCATAGGTCACCCCAAGTGGTTCGCTACGTTTGGTCATTTAGCAGGGGTCTCCAGGTTCATCGGATGAGGTTTGTTCAGGATGCACCTGCCCACCAGCTGTGTGGCGTGCCAGATCGGGAGAGGCTGGTTTAGGGAGACCCTTTGACCTCTCCAACTGGTCTTTCGACCCATCGCCTTGCGCCCCAGCGGAATGGACATATTCATACGTCTGTCACTCCTGGACACACTGATCCCTAGATTCCTACCCACCCATCATACGTTTTTCCATCCCAGAACTTCCTCTTCTTCCTTTCCTTAAAAAAGATCCTCCACGCAGCATACCCAAAGTTGACATAGGTCCTGTGGGAAATTATTTTCCCCAGGGCGTCTCGTGTGGGGTTAATAGACAAAAATATACATTGAATTGAAACAAAATCACAGTTTTTCAACTGAAAGACGTACTTGTCAAAAACATATATTTCCAATACAAAAATGTAACACCTCATTTGCACAACATTATTACACATTTCTAGGCAAAAAATACTTTAATAACCTACCTGATAATATCAGAAAAATCGAAGACGACAAAACCCTACTCAAAGCGATCAAAGAACATTTCAATGTAAAAAAAATCAAAATAACGAAATTCGTCAATTAAATAATGTAATGTTATAAATCGTTAAATTGTACATTGTTGATATACATATACATAGAACGGGGTACCCCAGTAAGGACACATTATCTTATATAAAAAAAATTGCTAAATAAAAAAAATTAAAAAAATAATATTTTTAATGTTCTTAACTCCTTAAATTATTAATAAGAATACTTACATAAATAATGTTCATCTCGATACTCAGCATCTCTTTTAAACACAAGCGTCTGCTTCCATAAAAGAGTAACATCAAAAAAATTTTAAAAAAAAATTGTGAAAATAATTTTTATATATCATTATTATTAGCAAATATTATTATATATTGTAAACTGTTTAATTATTGAATAAAAAAAAATACTAAAGCAATCGTTCCGCAACGTATAAACTTATAAGCACGGCACTCCTGCATCACATCACGTCTCCAGGGTTACCGGAGCATCGTGGGGTGACCACTATCATTGACCGCTGCCGCTGACCGCTGACCGCCACAAGTCCTCCCCGAGCACGGGCGAGATTCCTCGGACAGCGGACGTGCGCGGCATGAAGCAGGCGTGCTGCGTGCTGCCGCGTGGCCGGCATTATGTCACGTGGTAAGACATACCTGTGCACGTGGTCACGGGTGGCAATTGGCAACACCAGCCCTGGCAGAAGTGATTACCTCATCATTAAATGTCTTGTAGATGGTATGTCGACCTTTCTGCCGATAATAATTTATATTTCAAGTGTTTCGCAAAAACACGATTTTTTTCCATTTTCACGAGAATATCGCAAAATTCTCTAATTTTCTGACAAATAACGATTAAGGCGATGCACTACGTCGTGTAATATTTTAAATTGTGCCGCTATCAATAATAACCCTTACGTAGATGGCGATAAGGTTTTAAGGATAATTACCGCTTAACACCATCCGCCTGTTTTGATTTATGCAAGAAAAAAACATGGCCAAAAAGTGCCTTTTATTTTATTTTGTGGATGTTCAGGCATAAATATTTAAAAAAATTTCTATCATTTTATAAATAACTTAATTTGTCACATTATACAATAAAATTATAACCGAGAATGGGTTCGTAAATAGGAGATTTTGAGCTTTAAAGCAGTTTTCATAGGCCTTATACATTATTTTTTTCTGGGCTTATAAAAAGACTTATCTAAAAAATACTCGATTATTTCAAAGGCCAAGATGAATTCTACTCGCAGTATTTAAAAGCATCTGAAACATTTCTAGGCGACCAAATTTTCAAACCAAAAACACATGATTTTACATTACTACGTCCATAGCATCGCCTTAATAAATTAGATTTATTCTTATTTTCGGGCAAATAACGATTGATAAGTTATATATATTCTTATTTTCGCCCAAATAACGATTGATGACTTACATGTATTCTTATTTTCGCCCAAATAACGATTGATAACTTACATGTATTCTTATTTCGGGCAAATAACAATTAATAAATTAGGTACATATATTCTTATTTTGATTGTTTCATTTAATAAAAACGGTAAATTGACATCCTATTGTCTACATATTCTAAAATTTATATATTTTTTATTTTTGGTATAACAATGAGTAAAACCCCAAATTGTATTATTTGATCATTGAAGACAATCTTAGCGACTCTCACTTCAGCTTTGCCGGGGCTTTCCCGGGAAGACTGCCTGTTTTCATCTTGATTATAAAACATAGACTTTTTTCTACTCTCTATAAATATAATATGCATGTATAATATATCTGTAAATGATAGTGAAAACCCTATCAAAATATGTTGCTTAGTTTAGAAGAACTAAGCGCACAAACGGACAGACGCGGATGGCGACTTCATTTTATAAAAATTAGAAATGAGAGATATTAGAGATGCTAACTATCTATCTGTGCATACAGAGAAACAATATAGGGTGTTGCTTTTACGTCCAACAGATGGCGCTGTTTTTCATAAAAAGCATGCGTTAAAAAATGTTTTCACCTCTCACAGGTGACATCTATATAATATAGGTATATAAAAACAAACGCGTATTCGAATGCAACGTTGTGTCAAAATTTCAAAGCAATCGGTGAAGAACTTTCGGAGATTTAAGATTTTGAACAAACGAACATTTACATAGAAGATTGAAGATTAATACAAACCGTAGATATCCTAACCTTGGAGAAAATAACCTAACCTAGTAAGTAAAAACAAAAGGGTTACAATAATTTGATGTTCTCCATAAGTAAGTATGAGGTTGACACAATACAGATTACATTTTTTATCGCAATTTATCAATCAATGTAGGTAATAAAATTACTCACACTGCCAAATATAAATGTATTGGAAGCTTATTCACCTACAAAGACGTTGTGATTTCCAAAGGGGTAAAAAATAATGAAGGTAAAAACCTTTTCACTTTCCCTATCGTTATTGTTATGCCAGTCGGTGTCTGACGGACCGAGAAGATATAATAACCAAAATACTTCAAATCATTATGAATCGAGCCTGTTGTTGGTTTTGCCGCCTCTATTTAGTGGTAGTTTGGAAAGTTAGAGGGGATAATACGTCCCGGAATCGGTTATCACTCAAAATATCTAATTTAAAGACGCTTAAAGGATATTAGCATACCAAAATATCGATGGCAGGCGCCGGCTGGCCACCCCTAGCCTGAATGCAGTCATAGGTAAGATTTTAAAATCTAAAATGGTACCTACCCATCCTTTCAATTAATTTATTAGGCAGTTTTAAAAAAAAAGTAATATGTATTCCACTCATTCAATATTGTATCTATAAATGGATATACTGAGAAAAGCATCGGATATTTCTGTGACCGAAAGCACTTTTGGTCACAGAAACTTAGCAAATAGAAATATATTTTATCTATATGTATACGTAAGTACAGCTTTAAAAAATATATTAGATCCCATGAGAAAGTTTTTAGATGCTGTAAGTAGGTACCTATAAAGTATTATTAATAGAATAATGACACAATTTGCATAGTCCTCCCCACAAGGGTTTCCTGTTCTGGCGTTAGTTTGTTTACATAATAATATTATTAAATTTATTGAACAAAAAAATGGCCGGCATTCATAATTTCAAATAAACTCTACGGTTAGGTACCTATATTGACTAATACATACCTATTAACTCAATGCGTACATGTTTTTATTTATTTGAACATGAATATTTATAGTACCTACCTACTATAATTATGAAAGTTGGATGATTTGTGTAGCGCCGTTTTTGTAAAAAAAAAAAGCAAATACATAACATCAATCATCAATAATCAATATTCTATACCTGTGAATAGTTCATATTAACTTGCTCCGTAGTAAAGTGTATTTTAAAAACTATAACGCTCAAATTAAAAGTTACTCGGAGTGTTACGTGTTCGTACTACAAAGTTCTAAAATAATTTTTATAATATCCGAGTGATTTAAAGTTCCTCCCGAATTAAATCAGCAAAACTATAAACAATACAATTTGCTTTTACGCGGGTAGTACGAAAAAAACATTAATTCAAGATGCATTGCCGAGTGTGCTCAGTAACTCTACGTACTGATGAGTTAAAATTCACGTGTGCCGCATGCAAAGGCGCATTTCATTTGGCTTGCGGAGGTATTATTGAGAACACATATCGTCGACTTAATCAAGAACGGCGATCTCAACAAGTTTGCAAGCATTGCAATTCAGCCAAGCCCGGCGCTGCTAGCCCGTTGAAGACAATCAGTGATACTGAACCTTTGGAGCAGATTAAAAAAGTTACGGATATTAGTTCAGCGCTCGCCGCTCAGACACCGACAAATCTTAAAGATATTCAAGATCTAGTCATGAACAAGACGTCCAATCTGGAAAAAACACAAAATGATATTCTAGATCAGAATAACAAAATACTTGAAAGTATTCAATTTATGAGTTCTCAATATGAGGATTTCATGGCTAGAATACGTGACATCGAACTAAAAAATGATGAACTCACTAAAAAGAACTCAACCCTGGAAGCTAGGATTTATGTCTTGGAAAAATGTGTGGACATGCAGGAAAGGGAACTCAAAGCGAACAACATAGAAATAAGAGGCATCCCAGAAATCAAAGGAGAAAATCTGCAAGACGTTTTTTTCAATATCTGCAAAACAACAAAGTCCTCCACTGATACAAAGGACATTGATGCCATTCATCGCGCAGCAAAAAAAAACAACAAGAGTCATCCGAGAGAAATCATTGTTAAATTCAAAACGAACATAGCAAGAGAAAACCTGTTAACAGACGTAAAAACTTTCAACAAAAACAAACAGAATCCAGAAGACAAATTGAACACCTCAAATATCGGTACTATAGCTGGTTTCTGCTCGCCGATCTTCATTTCAGAACAACTAACATTTCGCGGTAAACAGCTGTGGTACAAGACACGAACAGCGGCGAAGGAGAAACAATATCGCTTTTTTTGGATTAAACGGGGGCAAATTTATCTTCGTAAAAACGAGGGAACTAATGCCATTGTTATCTCAGACGAAAGCATATTGGCTGCGCTTTGATAAATTTGAATTAATGGCTATTCTTTCGAGGTATATCTTGACCCGTGCATTTATGTCTCGCTCTATATTTCACCATATTTGTTTCATTTCCTACCCTTCTGGAATTCATTTGTTATGTATGTTATGCAGTTCCTGCTACCTTATTTTTATTATTATTATTGTTTTGTCTTCTTGCTATCTCTTTCATAGTACTATATCTAATTACATTATTTATACCATATTATTATATATTACTCATATTTGTATAATTTACTACCGTTTTCTAATTCATTTGATATCAAGCAATTCTTGCTACCATTTTGTTTTTACTTCTTGCTATCTCATTAATAGTACTACATCTAACTACAACATTTGTACTATATTATTTATATTAAGCACATTTACCATTTTAACTACATTTGGAATCGCATTTAATTATATATTACTCGGGAACCAACTTCTATACAACACACAACCAACACATACTTATGATTCAATTAAATTATGATACCGGAAATGATTCCGGCATAGATCTTAACATGAATGTCATTGATGATATGAACAATCTAAATAACTATAAATGGTGTGCTTACGGCGTTAAAATTATACACCAAAATATAAGAAGCATTTCTAATATTGACGATTTTTTAATTTTTCTGGATCAATTCAATTACCAATTCGACTTTATTATTTTATCGGAATGCTGGCTTAGTAAAGATTACACCTCAAAAGTTATTCACAATTACTCTAAACACCACACAAACATAAATCTTAATAAGTCTAGCGGGATCGTTGTATACATTAGAGACGGACTTCAATCTCAAGTTGATGAAATTTTCTTATCACAAGCCAACTGCCTGAAAATTGTAAATAACTGTACTCCAAAACGTTTATGGGAAGCATTTCGCAATATAACTAAAACAAAAATAAATAAATCTTCCGATATTAAATCACTGAACAATAACGCGAACACCTCAGACCCAAAAATCATTGCGAATTTTGCCAATAATTATTTCACGTCAGTGGGAGTCACACTTGCGAAAAAAATTCTCAACAATCTTAATACAACAGAATCCGATCTCGCTAAGTTAAAAATCTCTAATTTCGGTCATAAATTAGACAACATCCATACAACTTCAAACGAAGTCATAAATATAATTGACGAACTTAAGTCATCGAATGCTTGTGGTCCTGAATCAGGAAACGTTATCAGGACTCCTGATAACGTTTCATCAATTCTGCTAAAAATTACTAAATCCTTCATAGCAACTCCAATCGCGTATATTTCCAATCTAAGCTTCAATTCAGGAAAATTTCCAAATCATTTAAAACACTCTATTGTTATACTGCTTCGCAAAAATGGAGATAAATCGCAGATACACAATTACCGGCCAATTTCTTTGCTCAATTCAATCTCGAAAATTATTGAGAAAATTGTAAAGAATCGTCTAACTCATTACCTTGAAAAAAACAATATCCTTTCCAATAGACAGTATGGCTTCAGACCAGGATTGAGCACTGAAAATGCCATTATAAACCTGACGAAAATCATCTCCAACAATATAGATTGAGGAAGAAAATGCATTGCGCTCTTCTTGGATCTAGCCAAAGCGTTCGATACTATCTCACACAAAATTCTCTTGAAAAAACTACAGCGCATCGGCATTCAGGGTCAGCTACTTAAGTGGTTAGGTAGTTATATAGAAAATAGGAGCCAAAGAGTGAATATTAACGATACTCTAAGCGATCCGGCTGATATAAACTTTGGTGTACCTCAAGGAAGCACTCTAGGACCACTTTTATTCATTATCTATATAAATGAATTATGTAACAGTTCATTTGCCGATCATATTATCACCTTTGCCGATGACACAGTATTATTATTTGAAGGCAAAAATTGGAATGAAGTTCATAGTAATGCAGAAATTGGTATTAACAAGGTAAAACAATGGCTAGATAATAATCTTCTCACTCTCAATACTGACAAAACTAAATTCATTTGCTTCAGTGCAACTCAAGCGGGTCAACCAAGAGAAACTCAAAGAATTATTATACACCATTGCAATGACCCAAACACTTGCAATTGCAATACCTTAGAGTATGTGGATAGCATAAAATATCTAGGAATTATTGTAGACAAGAATCTGAGATGGAATGAACATATCTATTCAATCTCCACAAAGGTCAGAAAACTCACGCATCTTTTCATGGCGATTAGAAATATTCTATGCGCAAAAGATCTAAAACTAATGTACTATGCCATGTGCAACTCTTTACTTGAATATGCATCTTTAGGAAGGGGAGGATGTACCAAATCAATTCTGGACCCCTTAGCCAAAGCACAGAAATCACTACTAAGGGTCATACTTAAAAAACCATTTAGATACCCCAGTAATGATTTATTCAAAGAGATAGGAGTTCTGGATGTGAGGCAACTATTTATAAGAAAAGTTATATTATACACACAAAAATATCGTCACCTCTTCCCCTCCGTAGAACATTATCACAACACCCGACATGCAGGGAGGAATCCAATAGTTCCACTTGCTACTATGACATCCCTTGCTCAAAGACAATATTCTTACCTAGGTCCAAAAATGTTCAACCTTATACCCGGTTCTTGGAAATTGAAAAGTGGAAGCGTCCTGCGTAAATTAGTCAATGATTGGATTCTAAACTTAGGGAGAGTCGAAAGTGAACGTATGCTGTATAACTGTTAAACAAAATCACCAAATTTTCCTGATCACTAGACCAAAATTCCTACCACACTTCATTGAGTTCTGATATTGCTCCGCAATGTTCCGACATCCATTCTGATGTTTTTATACCTTCTGATGTTTTTCAACCTAAGATTTATGGTTATGCGCCCCTGAAGCCTGTCTGCTCATTAGGTACATCACTACTGTAAAGCGTATCACATTTGTACGTCGCACACTAACTCTGTGTGAAACTTGGTACCTACTACGGTAATGATTTATAATAAATACATAACACAATATGGCGCACGAAGTAATGCACCAATTTCACCAAAGTAGCACTAAATCAGGTACTATGTATTTATATTCATAGTTTATGTTTCATAGTTTATATTTCTATCTATATATATAGTTATTGTTTTTACATTTTAGCAGTAGTTCAAGAAATGAGCGCGGTGTATATTCGTATTGTCGTATAATATAATTTGTTCTGAATTCATGTTTTAATTCAGTAAAACAATCATGCACATAATTTATTACACATTCTAGTTACAACGCTTACCTCATACTCTGTAAATTTTAATATTTTATGTTACCAGGTTAATTCGGTAAATCCGATTATAATATATGCTACCAGATTAATTTTTTCTACTTCTCACAAAACAATGTATGTGTACTTATATTTATTATATACATTTTCTTTATTACACAACTTAGTTTCAGAGAAAAATGAAACTTTTTTTTTGGTTTTTGTTATGTAATTATGTACATTTCAGTAATAATATGAACTAAACATGTCAATTTGTCTGTCCTAGAACGGGAAACTTTCCTAGTTGGACAGGCAAAGCATCCAATATGTAATATGTACTTTCTTTTGATAAATAAATAAATAAAAAATAAATAAATAAAATATAAATAACGAATATCATCAATTTTATCGAAATAATCTTCTCTACAATCAAGGTTTACAATCATAATAAAATGAATTCACAGTATCACACTTTGAATTTAGCGCGAAACCCACAAATTCCTACTTTACCGTCATTTTTGATGCGCGTCGGTAAAGCAGCGAGTCAAATCTACCGGGCATCTTTGTTTTTTCCGTCTCTCTCTTTTGACCACGTTAGATTCTGTGACAGCAAGTGACATATTTTCATGAAATATATTTTTATAGCCTTCGTAGACGGTTCTAATTAATTCCAAGTAAGTGTTTGCATTCCTGAAACTAATAATTGTTGTTTTATTTGCCTCACGGGCGCGAGAAATAGTGAATTCGTCCGGTTTTATTTTTGAGGTTACCATTTTGACATTTCGTTAACGATTTTGCCGGCAGACTTTCATAATATTATACCTACATAGGTTTATTTTCCCACCGTAAGGTAAACTGTTTTGATAACATAAAGTCAATACTAAATATCATGCAATAAGTTAATTCTAGAACGATTCCTGATTACTTTAATCTATATTTAGGTGATAGGTACCTATCTACTTTCCTTTGGTGCCCATAAGTTATTTTAATTTTTATAATGCATTTATAAGCTAACCACAACAAGCCGAACTACTTACAATCTTTCCATTGAAGCTTAGACAAATCTACATAATAGGACATTCATTTCAATCCTCTGTTGTAGTTTACAAGTTTTCAAATAGGATTGAATGCCAAAAATTTTTGAAAGTGAGGTGTGTTCAATTTCTTTTATCGGGTATTTTATGTAATACTTTCTGCCTTTAGAAATCTGTGAATGTGCAATCACCATTGAAAATGAAGTCTTATTTCGTTAACGCTTTAGGTATTGCACCACATCTCGCAATGCGAATAAATGTCAAACAAAGGAGCGCTGAGACATGTTGCAAGCCATGGTGCAATACCCTAAGTGTAAACAACCTAAACCATTTTAGTGTTATAGCTAAATATTCAATACAGTCATCTAAAACGAGTCTTCTAAACTCTCCTGCGCTGCGCTGTAAAATTTTTTTTTTTTTTTTACATCCTTTTTACCTTTGTCAATGTCTATACCATATCTTTATCGATAAATTATATAGACATTGATTTGTCGATATCTCCAGACAGTAAGTTTTCTAAGTAGGTTCTCATTTAGGACGGGTTGTTTCGGAGAATTTGAACGATTTATCAAATTTCAATGTTCATTTTCGGGTTCTGTGAAAGTCCTGTTCAAGTTCTGTTACTATATCATTATAGGCTAGTTGCTTGACAGAACTGAAATAAAAACAGAAGTACAAAAAATCATTCCCAGAACTTGAAAATTAACGTTGAAATTTGATGAATTGTTCAGATTCTTCGAAACAACCCGTCCTTAGTTATGATTTGCGATTTTCACTTCCAAAAGTATTATAGGGTATTATGCCGTGTTGTGCTACCTACTTCTATAGCCAACGTTTCGGATGTGATCACAGTGTCCATCATCAGGGCAGATGTGTTTGGGGTACTATGCCGTGTTACGCTACCTTCTCTTTAGCCAATGTTTCGGACAGCATTACAGTCTCCATCATCAAGACAGATGTGTTTTCACATATTCAACGTCCAATTGGCAATTTAATCACACATTCTCAGTTAGGAATCATGCTGGATGGTGGTATCACATAAAAATATCAATCATTGATTAATATTACAAATGACTTTTTACACCAATGTAAATTTTCCTTTTTCAAATCGACGCACACGAGTGGAATACCCATTCACAGTTGATGTTGGATTCATGATTGGATTCAACGGGCCGCTTCTTTAACTCCCTTCCTACAACCCCTTCCTTAACCCACCTCACAACGCTGCCCAACCGGGTGGCGACGTAGCTCCCCTGTCTGTACTCTCTTGTGAGGTGTCACATATATATATTTTTTTAAAACATATTCACATAAGCTAGTTATTTGCAATTAGCTGAAGTCCCCAGCGTTGCCCGAGCTTTATACAGAGTTTTTCGAAATCTAATGTGGTTCCTCTCGTTTTGAAGGTCAAGTGTGCAAAATTTCATCAATATTGGAACAAAACTGTAGATTTGCGTACAAATCAAATCCACCACCACAGGTTAGGTTAGGTTAGGTTATCTCTTCTTTATATAAATAGAATATATTGCAATTATTTTCTCAAACAGGGATTCTGAAAACAATTATAATCTTACCGCTGAGATCTCCGTCGCAACATCTTTCTGTTTCATTAATTTTTTTATGAGAAAGAGCAAGACGTTACAGTTTTGATATCAGTGGTGCGGATTTGCTCTATGACCAAATATGACCCATTTTATTATCATTTGCGCATTCAAATCCCAGCTTGCTCGAGTAAATTTTATTTGTGTTAATTCATGATTTTTACAATAATATACAAGGTGTCCGAGAGTAACGAACTACAGGAAGATTCTACATGATGGTAGAAGTAAAAAAGAAAAATCACTTAATAAAATTCTGTTGTTTTTTTTCCCATACCAAAATATTTTTTCATAGAAGAGTATTATTTTTTCCATGCAAACGATTCAACTTTTGTACCTAAAAATGTTTAAAATTCATGTACAATCACCTTCCGAAGTTTGTGCAATTTACCACCGGACACCCTGTTTAGTATATTTGCGGCGCGTTCCGGAGGGGAAGATACTCCCAGTATCGCCCTGGTGTAAGACCACCATTCAGAATTGAAATGTTGCTTGAAATGGCTTTTGATCATGTTTTGTGAACAGATCTGAATAGCCGGGTCCTTCCCCACCTTCTTTTTCCCATCTCCTTCCCCTCCCCTCTACCTTCAGCCTCACAACATATCTCAAATGGAGATGCCATAGTATCACTGGCTCCAGACGGTTGGGAGCAGTTGGGACTCTAAAAATCTCCTGTTGATTGTTGTTAACAAGTGAATAAATGAGCATTCAAGTTTCTTATCAAATTCATGCAAAAAATACAGTTTAATCAATTTTTTTTTCTATTGTGGTTCGTTTTTCTTAGGGTAGTCACAGCTTTTCAGCCTTTACCAACTATAGCGATAGAGATTTCGGTTTTAGATTCAACCACTCCCATTCCAAAAATCAAAACCTCCAAATATTAATACAGAAATGTGTAAACTGCTTACTGTGGTTTGAAGTCAATGAATCCACCATTTATCCCATATTTATAGATTATAAAAAAAAAAATATTGTAAAATTTATAAGCGAGTGAATTCTGTATTTTATTACTACATATTACTACTTTTGTATGTTGTCTATGGTCTACTCGGAATATCTATAATCACTGGCATTAAAAAATGTAATTTTTAACTTGCAAACAGATGTTTATTTTTTAGTAAACAATTTAAAATAACACCCACATGCAGACTACACGATACATAACATTCTCTAGAATATTCCACGAGAGGGACATCAGTGACATCTTTTGGTATCCGATAGAAGCTTAACCTGTTAACCGGGCGGGACGTATAAATAGGTCAAACGTAAACAGTATCGGGTACGGGTAGGACGTATGAATACGTCCTTGAAATATATGTTGCGCCCTGGAACGAGCGGGACGTATATTTCCGAGCATATCACACGGAAATTGAGTTTTTGATTTTTAAATATTTTAATTTTTAAAATTTAATGTTTCTCTTTTATGTGTGTGCTTTTATTTATTGCTCTGTAATTATAACCTTTTTTAATATTTTTTGTAAACTTTATAATTGTTTGTAAATATTCTATTTTTTTAATGATGGATGTTTTCACTTTTTTTGATGCATAAATAAAAAAAAATAAAAATATGAAATTACGTCCACCAGGCGTGACGTATTCGCGCCCGTTATATGCTGCGTAATTCAAAACTGAACTCCCCGGTTAACAGGTTAATCAAGCATCAATCAAGCTAGCAACTAAACATGTTAGCTGATTGCGGGAAGTTCAAAATAAATTAATTTTGATTAATTGCTTAACCAGTGTTTTCATTTTTTCCCCAGGATGCCCCCCAAAAAAGTAGAAGAGCCGGAAAGGAAACCGCTGATCGGTCGCGTGGGAACCAACCTGAAGGTCGGAATCGTTGGAGTCCCCAATGTGGGCAAGTCCACCTTCTTCAATGTTCTAACCAAGAGCATGGCTGCCGCTGAGAACTTCCCCTTCTGCACCATCGACCCGAATGAGAATAAGTGTTTTTTAATATTATTCACTAACATATTAATCTTTTCAGCGCTGACTTGTTCAACGCAATCTATCCCACCAAGCCGATGACAGTACAAATATATAGACTCGTTATTGTCTCAAAATGTGGCGATTAACAAAAACTGTTACATTTCCAGTAAAATCTTAATTCAGATCTTCATTCATGTTCGACAAAGATAGACATTCTAAGAATGTGCGTATGAATTGTACATCACGGGCTTGATTAAGCCAGATGAAAATACGCTTGCCTTAAAACGAATATCGAATGCTGAATGAGATGACTTGGTTGTCCTTCTTATAGTTAATCCCACTTTCTCTGAATATAAATAATTATTTACGAATGAGATTATTACCTAACTTTTACAGGTGCTTGCCGTGTAGTAGAAATATTTTCTCAACACAAAAGAGGGCATTTTGCCACTCATTTACACAATTTGGTTAGAGTTTAATCTAGAATAGTCGAATCTAGAAGTTCTGTAATGTCATTGCACCACGCGGACCGATTTGACAAAATGTATGTATTCATGAATCATCATATTTATTCAGGGATCTGGCTCAGGCGAATGTTATGATTTTCCACTTTAGCTTCAAATTCTCCGGCTTGCGCTTCATGCCCAAAGCTTTTTAATCTGCGTGGACACCGCATAAGAGTCCTAACTGCTCGAAGTCATTGGGACTATGGTGTTCCCAATTTGGGTACGCTTTAAGACTAAAGGGAATGGGGAGGCGAAGGAGGTAGTGGAAATGAGAAGGAGAAAGGTTGGAGTACCTGGCGATTCATCTGATCACCAACACAAAGTTTTTTCAAGCAACTTTTGAATTCTTATTGGTGTGAGATTACACATTTAAATTTAATTAAGTTTATTTGTGCGCTCCGGAATTTGAACCCTCGTCCTTCGTATCCGAAGACGAGGATTTTAACCGATCGGCCACGGAGGTCCTAATTACCGATATAATTGTTTTTAAACAATCCAAAAGTCACATACTTTTAAAAATGTATGTATTAAATTTAGTAGATTATTACCAATTTTAAGGTAGATAATGTGGAACAATAAAGTCATGTTTTTGGATCCATCATTATAGAGCGAGACAGATATATTATAGTAGTATAAAAGCCCATGTATTAGTTTGATCTCCCTTTCACATCCCAGCTCGCAATTACTCTCTGTACTCGGTCAACAATAAACTAATAAAGTAATCAATCTCGAAGTATGAATATGAATAATCCCAGAACCTTATAATAATAGTGGTACAGCCTACAACACAGATAATATATGTTATATTTTCATAGTCGTAGTACCTAATATGTCCATATAGTGGCTTTCTTTTGTCTAAAATAAGAAGATTATTGCAAGTATCAGTAATTATAATAAGAAGAAAGACAGTACGTGGAGTGGGTGTTTCAAGAAATAATAATCTCTATCTTTACTATTTAGAAAAATCTGGACCGGTCAGTGTTTTCAATTTTTCGGCATCGCTTCAAAGACTGTAGTTTTTCTGCGAGGTTCACTTTTGTTTGTGAGCTGAGTAAGCTCATTGCACACTCTTGCCGATCCGAAGTTATATGTTCAAGTTTCACATAAAGGTACCTGCGTTTTGTCACAGCAAAGTAATAATGCCGTATCTGCAATTGCATTCCAATTTATTTATTTTTTAATTAGATCTTTCTAGTGATTGTACTTAAATTCTGGTTTGTCTGACCAATTTGTTAATCTAATTGCCTTCAATTGATTTAATCAATTTACAGTCCCAGCCAATTTTTTTTAGGTGTTTTATGTGAGCATTGTCTCTATCAATTTGTATATCTTTCCGTAATCTAGTTTTCTAAATATGTATTCAATAATATTTACTTATTTGCATTTTGGCCTGCATTAACCATTTGTAACAAATTTTCTTTTTCCTTATTTTTAATCGCTTTTACAGTGTTAGGTACCCCTTATTCTACCTTACCTATCCTGTCAGATTAATTATTTGAAAATTTTCTAATTTCAATTAGGTTCTTGAAAGAATAAACAAACAATTTGCATAAACCCAAAGAATCTGTCATTACAATGTTTTCCAGTTCTTAAAATGATATGAACTATAGTAGATTTTGAAATGGATGGTGACCATTCAAAAGAAACTGAACCCAATAAATTTCCTTTCAAAACATCCGTTTTGGGACTTAAAGTTGAGAATGAAATAGGAAAACTGCTCATAGATAGTAACAATTGTTGGTCCAAGCTAGAAGCTCAACTCAGTTACCTGTCAAGTCCGCCCGTTTGCTTCATCATACTTAGCAAGCCTGGCTTAGGCGAGAAAGCTCTCGGTGATAGACTAGCCGAATATTGGAACTGCGTCCACGTTAATCCTGACGATGTCATTCAAGAACAAATCGACCTTAGGAGTGATACTGGCCGATGCATCGAATTCAATTTGAGATGTGGTAATGTCATCACTGTCGAAGTTATTCTGAAGCTTATAGAAGAATCTTTGAAGACAGATGTTGTCCAGCACAGAGGCTACGTGCTGTCGGGCATTCCTCTCGTCGAAACATACAAAAGCAATGACTGCTGTGGGGAGCTTTTTTCGGAGGAATCCTTTCTGACGGTTGAACTGTTTATGTTAAGTTTAATGTCGACAGTCGAACAATTCCTGGATAGTCTAGATGTACAATCTGTTAACGGAGAAGAAGTCGAAGAAGATGTTGAACCGATCGCATCAATTGCTGAAGATGAAACCGAAAACGTGCAAATTAAAATAAAAATAGATTACAGCACGAAATTTTCTGGAATCATTCCGCTGAATGAAGAACGTGACTATTGTAGAAGGACATCTGTTTACGACCAAATTGATTTCATTGATAGTTTAAAAACTCCACCAACTGTGATTATCGAAATTTCATGCCCTAAAGGTGACATTGTTGCCTTGCGAGGCCAGAATGTCTTGATTTATCCAAAATGCTCCTATTTCCAAATGCCGTTCGGGTATGATACAGTTTGCACGCGGAATACAGAAGGAAACTATAGTATTCAAACTGAAAAACAAAAAATTAACCCGAACGTTACACTGTACCAGTGTTGGAGACCATCTGATTTTTCCCATTTCGTGGAATCACAGTTCAAAAAGATGAATAAGCGACTTAAATCAGCAATAAAGCGGTACATTACTCTTCATGATCCACAATACGTGATTAATGTAGATGGTAGGTGTAGTCGCGATATTAACTTTGAAGTTGTTCAAGCCAAACTATCGATATTACCTCTACATCGTGTTTTGTTGCCTACTCTCCTCCAAGATTTCAAAACAAAAAATCCTGAAGGCGAAGAAGATAGTGGAAATGTCGATGATCTTTCTAGCAACGATTTTTTGGATAATTTCGAAAGCAAAGAAAAGGTAGCTCCCCGGTTCCCGTATTCTGAATCTTTGTGGAGAACTAAATGCCCCGTTGCTTTAGCCGAAAGTAAGTGTGTTACCGGAACACCTAAAAATGCTATCATTCTTTTTGATCACATTTTTTTGTTATCTACTGAAGATGCTCGGCAAACTTTCTGTAGAAATCCACGACCGTTTCTTAATAGTAAATATTTGACTCCGACCTGCCGAATAGCCATTATAGGCACTAAAAAATCTGGTAAAAGCACCCTTGCGAAATGTTTGAGTTGGCTTTTCAATGGCGTCATTATTGATTTTAAAAGACTCGGACAAAAAGTCATATCAGAAAAGGAACACTCTATTCTTAAACAAGCATGTGACGAAGCTTTGGATATCTTGGTGAAAGAAGTGGAAGATATTTGCCTTGAAAAGGAAAATGTTCGATTAGCCTTACTAGACCAATGGAAACTAGAAACAATTCACATTATAGAAAGGTACGCTGAATTAAATGAGTTGGAATTTCGTGATTTACTTTTAAAATTTTTGTCCCCTGAGGATATTACGATATTACCTCCTGCACAATCGTTGTCGAAGACTACTAAAAGCAAGTCAGCTTCTGTGACTCTGACCACTAGTAAAAGAGATTCAACCGGCAGTGAACAACAAAAACCTTCGGTTTCTACCATATCGTCGTTCTCTGGAAGTCTCGAGTGGATTGTAAATAATATATTATCTGAAATTACGAACAACGCTATTTTTATAGATTTCTGCCAGGATGCTATTAAAGAACCGAACATCCTTTTGGATCATGCACCATCTGATATAAAGCTTGCTAGTATTCCTGGAAAACCTACGGATGAGGAGATTATGAAACTTGCCAAAGAACTGATCAACGAAGAAAACAGATATGACGGTGTAAATGCAACAGATGATGAAATTATTAATGTTTTAGTAGAGAAAATTATTGCAATCAATCAAATCAGAAGCATGCCAAAAAAAGACTCGAAAAAACTTGGATGGATTATTGATGGCATGTCTTGCGAAGCTCAATTTTGGGATGCCCTGGTCGAACATGACTGTTTGCCCGACGACGTGTTTAGTTTAACTGAAAATACGGATATCGATTTAGAAACGTTCCTAACTCATAAATCAAGAAGGAGAAATGATAGGCTACTTGATAGCATTTTTGACAATATGGAAGAGCCCTTATTAGACCTTCATCAACGTTCTGCCCAGATCCACAGTAAATCTTCTATTATATCTGAAATATCAAGAATGGTCACTAAAATTTTAGAACACGACTATTTTGAGGACAACAAGTTGCGACATATTCCATCTGAAATGACCGCTGAGTCGCATGATGCCTTAAAGTCCTCCGAGTTTGACACATTTGTTAAAGAGACCGAGCAATTCAATGTCGAATATAAAAATTTGAAATCTTTATTAGAAGCTTGTCTCATAGACGTTATAGAAATCATCATACCAAGAGCGTGGTCTCCGTCGGAATTAATCGCTGAGTCCTTGAAATTGCTTCGATACCGCTACGGTGTCAACTGCAAACCATTTATTTCAGAAGTTGAGGCCATGGTAGAAGATGAAGATAATCCACCAGACCCATGTATTAAAACATTTTACGGTATCTGTGGACCATACTGCCCCGTCACATTCTACAAGCATGCTGTGCTTTGGAAAGGAAGAGAAGATTTTGTACAAAACTATAAACAAAAAACATATTACATGGCATCGATAGAGGACCAATTAGAGTTCTTGTCAGACCCTGAGCATTTCATGAACTCAGAAACACCCATGGAAGTTATCCCTCCTTGGAGGATATGTATTACAGGTCCAATAGGCAGTGGTCGTACTACAATGGCAAAGCTTTTAGCCGAGAAAATGGGCTTACTTTACATAAATTTCTGCAATTTTGCCTTCAGTTGCTTATTGCAGTCTTATCTAGGTAATAGCCGAGATTTTTTCAATTGGCTGGATGAACCAGGCATTACCATACTAATTGATGAATTGCATGTAACGTCATCTGAAACAGATTTGGAAACCATATCTCAACTAAAAGATTATTTTGTTGGTGGTTTACCTCTACCCACTGATGTCCTGAGTGGTCTTTTGTCAAAACTCTGGTTTACAGAACCATTCAATACCACGGGAATTATTCTAGACGGATTCCCGTGTCATCCGTCAGAAATTGATACCGTCAAAGAGTATTTCTATATTCCAGATCTAATCATTGAAATACGCACGACTCATGCTGAAGTCGATAAAAGGTTATACAAATTAAATTGCCTCCAATGGAAAAAACAACAAAAATCAAGGCAAGAAGAATATGAGATTGAAAAACAAAATGCTCTGAATGTATGGAATTCCCATCGACATTCTCTTTTTATTGCCTATTTTGTGTATTTGGAAGTTGAGAACACAGCATTTATTAATATTGACGCTGTTTTGAATAATTCACAAAATAATTTAGTGGTTGGAGATAACTATGAAGAAATGAGTACAGAAGGAGAAGAAATATGGACTCGTAGTCCACAAAATGAAACCGTGACCGCAGTGGTATCTTCAGAGCCCTTCTATGTACGAACAGACAGTAACCTGTCAATCGGAACCCGGTCTGAATTCTCCGATATGTCAGAGAGTACGGTATTGCCGTTGTTCGATATTCCCGACGACGAAATAGAATATGTCACTATACGGGTCGATACCGCTTTACCCGAACCTGAGTTTGGAAATGAATGGGAGAGCGAAGAAAGCGCATTTGAACGTATTAAAGCTCGCATAGAAGAATGGTATGAATCTGACATGGAAATGGTGACAAATCTTAAGGAGCTATGTGAAGAAGAATTGATTCCGTGGTTCCAGGTCGATTCTGTCAAAAGAAACGAAAGAACATTGAAAATTATGGAAAGATATGTATCGGAAATGAAACCCAGAAACGAGTCCTTCTTTGAACAAACAACCGTGATTGATATGGAATTAGCAGAGTTATTGCTTTCGAAGGGATTTTGTTTTTTGAGTAAATTTGGGGTGTCTTGCCCAGTTAGAGTGTTTGAAAATGAATCGCTTGTGCAGATGTTTCTTCGGGATAAAAGCATCAACAATGTGTATCCTATTTTACACAGGTCTTATGTTTACTTCTGCAGTGGAAATGAAAACTGTTTGAAATTCTGCAAAAATCCATTAATTTTTATATACTCCGACAAAATTGATACCATCGTACATCTTCCCATTAGATTTGCTATCACTGGTCCACCAAAATCAGGAAGAACGACTCTATCGAAAAGGTTCCAAGAGGAATTTGGGACTAGCGTACGAACTCTTGGTCATTCTATTCGTTGTGTACTAGATCATTTTCCTTGGACAGTTTTGGCTCAACAGATCCGCCTCGTTTTGTCTGAAGCAGAAACTTTGACAAGCGAACTTATTATGCAAGCTGTAAAACTTTGTACGATGGATGTAACATCTCTCACCCAGGGATTTGTTTTGGACGGGTTTCCTCAAAAAACTGGAGGAGGTATCTTTCTGTTCCAATCTGGAATCTTTCCCTACATTATTATAAAACTGGAATCTACCGAAGATATATCTAAGGAGTACCTCCAAACGAATCCTGAATACTACGGTACTATGCCACGATATTCCGAACCCCTTCTTTTGCACTGGTTTAAAGTGTGGGCTAAGAAAAACCAGGTATTCCTTCTATCGGTTCGCCAACATTATCAGAATTTAGAGACCATCGAATCATCTTGGTCCAAATGGCGTATTTGGTGGGAAGCTAAGAAGTATTTCTTAATCTATGCGGCTGACGTCGTGCGCTTCCTTATAAACTCCCCTGGAACAGTCGTGCCTCTGGGTAGATTGTGTATCACTTCGCACGAGTTTAGTATAAAAGCCAGCCACCTAAAAGACTATTGTCCCACCTGTCTATCCAATAGCATATTGCGAAGAAGCGAAGTATTCAACAGAATTGGATTACTTCAATGGAATTCTTTTTTTTATTGGTTTTGTCGGGAACATTACGAAGATTTCCTCAAATCTCCTTATTCTATCGATGTATCCTTACCCGACTTCCTGCCGGCCAGAACCTACGAGTTGCATCAAAAGCAGCTCTATGAAAATGGACGCTGTATTGTCAGTTTCTCTGATAACTACCCCACAAGAAAAATCGTGATGGGATCTATGGAATTTGCAGCTGTTTACAAAGATAAATATTACCTATTTGCTGATGCAAAATGCATGACCAACTTTATGGAAGAACCTGAAAAATACTTCGATAAAGCAATTCATTATGAAACTGAAACTCCGTTGGCATTCCTCGACTTGTCCCAGCTACCAGCATTAGGATATCTGGAGCAGTGCTTGAGTGACATGATTATCAAGGCAACGATATTCGTAGCTAAAATTAGGCCAAGTACCCTGGCCTAACCCCCGCCTTATCTGCTGCCATACTAGTCGGTTTATTCTTGAAATGCAACAATCCCAAGATGACCACGGAAGGTTTGGAATTATTTCAAAAGATCAAAGATGACTTTGAAGGCAGTTGTAGGATGACGAAGGAGTATTTGGATTTCATGAATTTGAATAATAATCCTTTCTTAGAGGAGCAGGTGTGTTGCGCTGAGTCCGATACCTACAGCTTATTTTCTGAAACTACCGTCGAGAGCTCTCCCCTGCCGAGCAGGCAGTTAAGCTCTGATCACTCAGAGGAGGGCGAAGAAATGATGGGGGACGACTGAAAATTAAATACGAGTTTTATTTGTCTTATTTCTAATATTTATATAATAATTAGCTGACATGTACCCGGCGTTGCTCGACTTTTCTCTACTTTCAACAATATAATATCCATGTATTATAATTCTAAACCTTCCGGAAAAAACTCTCTAAATGAAAGTGAAAACCCTACAAACTTCGTTGCATAGTTTAGAAGATCTAAGCGCAACAGACCGACGTTGATAGTGACTTTGTTTTATACTATTTAGAGATACCAATGTATTGTCACGATTACGATTTTACTATAATTTTATCAGGAAACGGCGTGTAATCCCGTTATTAGTTCATTATGATTTGGGATGTTCCCGAACGTTCCAGACTATTCTAGTTCTAGAATGTTCCGGAATGTTGTGGAATGTTCTCGAATAATAATAATAATATATTTCCCAAAAAATTATACAATAAAACATATGCGGAAACTTTTACTAGCCAACTAGGAATGGATCCTGCTTTAGGACAGATACTCTTGAATGTTCTAGAAATTTCTAGAGGGCGAAACTTCCAGCCCTTATATCTTCAAAAGAAACGCCCTTCACGTAAAAACGGGAACCGTTTTTCATAGATGGGGGATAGAGGGCTACCACACCATATAAATCCCTTGATCGTACCGAGACTCGTTTCTGAGTTTTAACGGCACGCACATTGTACACTTACTTTTATAATATACATATATGTATATTGATTATCCATTATTATTGTATAAATGATGTCCAACTTGTTTCCAGAATATAAAATAATAAAATTAAATGTTTTTTTCTTGTGACATTTAAAAACACACTGTACAATAATATTATTTTATTGAAGGTTACATTATTTTTAAAAGTAATATTCAATTCAGTCTGAAGAATCCGTTTGGGTGGTTTTTTCCGTAAGATATAATTAATATTCTCTCGTAGATTTTCGACCTTCAAGTCTAAAAAATAATTGTTTACTAATCGAATAATTATTAAATCCTTTTAATATTAAAAGCAACAAGAATGAAAAGCAGTAAGCAAATAAGAAATTTCCATTTTACAGAGCTACCCGACAAAACGTCCGAAAACAGATGTAACGGAAGAAAACTCACTTCCGTTACTTCTGTTTTCGCACGTTTGGTTGTTTAGCTCTGTAAAATGGAATGATTAGAGGTTAAATCAGAGGTTCCCAAACTTTTTTTGCCACGTAGACCACTTGCCAAATATATTTTTTCCGTAGACCCCCTGCCTGTCGAATATTCAATTTTCCTAAAGCTGTTAACGTCCCATGTGATAATCATTTATTTTTTTCATAAAAAGATTCCCTTCCCTTGCCTGCCCTGCAACCGGGTGGCGATATAGTTCCTCTGTTTTTGCATTGTGCAGACAGGGGCGCCCTTCTGAGGTATTACACCAAATGAAAATGGAGCAGGATAAGCAACGGGAATTTCTTTCTGTAGCTGGCCCTACAGAACTGCCCCTTAAGTTCTTTGTTAGTGCTTATTCCGATCAGTTCTTCTCATCATATGATATCCGATTCTTCAACATTCCATTTCCACAGTCAAAATGTCCTCAAACTTAGTTTTGAAGTCTGTGTGAAGTACATCTAAATGTTGAACGTCATTATTACCCTGGACGTTTTGCAAAAACAAGTTGGTGAACTAGGAAAATTCGCGGCTTCCAATGTGCAAAGTTTTGGTTCAATATATTAATTCTGACGAGAAAAGGAACGTAGACTCTATTTATATACCTCAATAAACAACTTTACGATATATAAACATACAAATATCAAATAAGTATTTTCTCAGTCTACTATTAGTATTACGTAAACTGTGTTAGGTGTATCGTGTCATTTACGGAACTCCTAAATATTCAGTTGAGGTAAATGGGGGTCCGCTCGTATGTACCCCCATTTGAATCTCGTGGACCCCCAATTTTTTTTCTCGCTGACATAGACCCCCAGCAAGCCGATATCGACCCCTGGGGGTCCATATAGACCACTTTGGGAACCTCTGGGTTAAATGATCGTAAGCAAAATGATCATAATCAAAATGATCATGCGTGACATGTTAAAGTAAAAAGATGGGATATAATCATTTATTTTATGAGATAATGTACAGTATCCTGCATGCTGAACAATATTTGTCGTTATCAAATTAAATGCTGGTTTTACAGAGTTTACTTTACGCAAATAATAAATAACAGCTAACAATAAATACATCTTATGATTACGAGGACAATGTGCCTCCCTTCTTCCTTTTTATTGTATAAATGTGCCAAAGTTACTTTACTTGTTCAGTGAGGCAACATTCTAATAAAACTCCTTGTTCATGCATCTGTCTGCTCCTGAACAATTTGATTCGAGCGATGACGATCATTTTCTTATTCACGATCTTTTTTAAGTAAAATTACTACCAAATTGTAATTACGATCATTATAAGATCGAGTATTTATCATCATTTTCTTATTTACGATCAAATGGTAATTTATGATCAAATGGTAATTTACGATCAAATTATAATTACGATCGTTCGTATACGATCTTTTTGCTTACGGTCATTTAACCTATAACCGTTGCATTTTACATTTATTGTTATTTTAGAAAGAAAGTGCCGCAGGCGAAAATATAAAAGGACATAGGTTATTCCAATTAATTAACGGCTTATATTTAACCGCTTACCAAATGGAGTAAAAAGTTACATCCAAAATAAATAATTTTCAACCCATATGGGTAAATTGTTCACCAAAAAAAAAAAACCCTATTTTATACTAAAACATTACCTATATATTTAAGTTTACGTTAGTCAATAAAGTACCTGACAGTAAATGTCTATCTAAATTTGAACCCAAACTTATTCTGAAATGTTATTTAAATATGACCCTTTTGTTACTCTAATAAAATTTTGGTAGCTTAAAAAAAACAGTTCACACTCAGAGAACATAATCGGAATACACGTAATTGAAAATGTCATTATTAATTCTGGTATTTATTTTAAAAACATATATTTATGTACTTTAATGAGCAAAGAGGAGAAAAGAATATTTTATATTGGGCGGTACAGCACTAGGTACATTGATCAGAATTTATCTTCCCAAATGTGATTCATCCCTCGGTATGAGACAGATTGGGGAAAAAGACTTTGAATAATATAAAAATCATTAGGATATATTACAGGCAATACAAGAGTGATACTCTAAGACATATAGTTGCAATTTAAGGGTGTGAAAATCTAAAAACTTAAGTTTTTAGTTTGGTTTAGAATAAATAAATTGCAACCATAATATTAATATCATTAGGGTGAACATTAATCCCTCCAGCGTTTTTGGGTAATTATGACCTGGGGTCCATATTTTATAAAAAATCGTAATTTTTATGACGTTGGAAAGAGAAATAATAACTATTTACTGTTTGCCTCAAATATTTATACTGGATTCCATTAATAAAATCCTAAAAATATCCAAAATGAATAATTCATATTTCGCGCCGCTATCGTGACTATAAGTTTAACTTTAAAAATATTTTCTTATTTTTTTATTATATGGACGAGAAAAAAATTAAATTATAGTTATCTTACAAATTCCCCAAACAAAACTAATGTGTTTTCGAAATTTCGAGTTCTCTAATTTTTTTTATGATTGTAGTAAAAATTAAGTAAAAATGTGGTAGGCGTTTTTGAAAACGTTTTTCACGTTTGATGTTCAAATTTTATTATTTAGAAATAGCAATGTTTATTTAAAATGCATACACTAGAAAAATAATGTTATCTAGTATCTAAAACAGTATTTGTTTTTACGCAAAATAGCGCATTTGAAATACTTAGAAAATATTGCAAACTGAACAAATGTGTTGAAAACACTGAAGGGTTAATGCATAACCCGCGAGCCCCTCGTGGAGCCCACGCCACAAATAAAATACAACACCGTTAATTTAGGCAACAAATACTTTGTTTACCAAAATAAGTTTTCACTCCCTGCTATGTCCCCGGGCCCCGCCCCTTGACATGTTAGGTTAGTTTAGTTTAGGTTTGGTTAGGTTAGGTTAGATTAGATTTAAAATAGGCACCCTGATCTATATATTTGACAATCAAAGTATAAAATGCTATTCAAAACGTTTTTTTTTAAGCTACCAAAATTTTATTAGTGTAACAAAAGGGTCATATTTAAATAACATTTCAGAATAAGTTTGGGTTCAAATTCAGATAGACATTTACTGTCAGGTACTTTATTGACTAACGTAAACTTAAATATATAGGTAATGTTTTAGTATAAAATAGGGTGTTGTTTTTTGTTGTTGTTGTTGTTTTTTTTTTTTTTTTAAACATTGTTAATCTCAACTGACCTCCAAGTAAATATGGTCGTGTTTGGTTTCTGCCTGTACAGATTATAAATAAATACAAATATATGTACATTCTATCGCCGCATCACGTTCATTCGTAAAATACATTGTACATATAGTTTTGTCTTAGTGATCGACCAACCGGTGAATGCAATCTGTTCATTTTATAAATGTTTGTAGAAATATCATCCAAATATTATTATTATTAATTTAGTTTAAAACTATTTATATCGTAATGTGTCCCTGCCACAATTGATCGCCTTGTGTTAACCTGTTCCTTTGTTTCAGCACGTCGCGTCCCCATCCCTGACGAGAGGTTCGATTTCCTGTGCCAGTTCCACAAGCCACTCAGGTAATTACATGTTTTTATTTAACGCATTGATCAATAAAATGTCACACAGTTTTGCAGCCATGAACGAGGCTAATAGTGACACCGCCCTTGAGGTGATTTTGCACAAAAAACGGCTCTATACAAATCATCAAAATATTATTATCATCACGCTGTCGATTCTCAGAAGACATCTAAACGTCCTTGTAAAAGATTTTAAAAACAAAATCTTCTAAATACTAGAGCAATATTAACAGCATTCATAGAATGAAACAGAAAACACAGAAAGTAGAAAAATATTTCTTTCGTCCGCTTCGGACCCGAATAGCGAATTTTGGTTCTGATGCACGTTCCGGCACCGTTCGAAACCGTTTTTCGCTTCATTTGTGTGCGTTCCAGGATCAGCACATATGAAGCCGCGCACCGTTTTCCCATTGGTGGGATTTTGTTTTTTTACTATGTACTATGTACGATCAAATTCTATGGAGTAGTGTACGCGCCACGCGTTGTTCAAACCGTAGTGATATTATAATCTAAGTGTGTCTTGTTCGCCGTAGTTTTTCTTTAGGAGTTCACTGCCCGTAGTTTTTACCCGCTCATTAGAGGAAACTGCCACTGCTTACGACCCTACTTATATACGGATTATTTGGTAAGCTTGTCATAGCAACCCAGTGAGAATAAAATGTTTCTTGATTTGTCCCTTACGCGTTCCTATACCATTCATTCGATTGAAATTTAAATATTTGTTCTTATTAGTGCCAGGAGTGTTTAGACATTGTTTGAATGGTAGTCAGGGATTCCCCAGAAAGACTTAAGGCATTATCTCTGCACTATATGTTATACAGTAGTGAATTGTGGAAAAGGTCGGGGACTGGAATAAGACATGGAGTCGAGTTAAGGTCGACATTGTGTAGTTTTTAATAGTAACAATGTGGATTTACTACGTGAAGTCATTGTTAGAAAAAGTTGAGGACGCCCGAGGAAGTCATGTATCAAACAATTATTTGTGGTAAAATTAGGCGTGCGTGATGAACGAAGAAAGAGGTGTGAGGACAATGTATGGCTTGGAAGTGAATGTTTTAAGAAGTCGAGGACCCCGAGGAAGAAAAAATACTTATTACAATAGTATTATTTTCACCTTACATGCACCCAGTTGTCAGGTACACTAGAATTCACAACCTTTATCCTAAATCATTCATAAGTCCCCGAGCAACGCCGGGTACATCTAAATAAACATAGCAAATATACATTAACCGGTCCTATGACAAAAATGTCTAATTTCAGATGGAAATAAGAATACGGTAATGCTAAACCTGTTTGTATTCATAAGACAGTTTTCCCTCTCCTCGATTTGTCCAAAAAGTGAATCTCCTCGCCTCCTAGACTCCGGCTCGCGGGCCCGGACCAGTCACAGCACAGTGTCTGTGTAAACCTTGTAATGAAGATTCCAATAATGTCAATTCACGCATCGGCGGTACGCAAATGATTGCCTCCCTTGCATTGGCGCTCAACCTGAAAAGACGATCCTGAATTGATTTAAAAAAATATATAATTTGTGACTTAATTTTAACAGATTGTTCAAAATTAGCTACAATTTTGAACCCTGTTTGTTTCGTTAAGGCTCTGCAGTAAGAGTTCAATAAGATGAAGACGGTTTGAAATGGAGATATGTAAATACGAATGTCAGAGGGATTGTGCTAATATTAAAAAAAGCGATTATAATGAAATGAAGATATGTAAATAGGCATGTAAGAGGGAGCGTGCTAAAAAACCAACGATATTGAAATGCAGAATTTATATATTTATTTTTATTTATAGGGCGGAGACGGTTTACATATAGTTCTCGTGAGCACTTAGGCCATAGGCCCATTGTGCTATCTCTCATTTAACCTCATTCCTTTAACTGTCACCCGGTCCCTTATATAATGTTCACTGGTGTTGTCATTGTATATGTGGGTATGTTTTCTGGTTCCACAATATGTCTTCCCAAGTCTCATTTCTCCTCTCCATTCCTCATTGGTTCCCTGGAGGCCTCACGAGGGAAGAGGTCCTCAGCTCTCCTCTCCACTCCTCGGCTCTGGATCTCCACGGTGAAAGAGTCCACTCCCTCTTGGTTCCCTGAAGGCCCCACGAGGGAAGAGGATCTCATCTCTCCTCTCCACTTCTCGGTTCCCTGAAGGCCCCGTAACGGAATAGTCCACTCCCCCTTGGGTCCCTGAAGGCCACACGAGGGAAGAGGATATCGTCTAAGGTCTAAATACTCCGAGATGCGACCCTGTTTCTCGGAGGCACTGTTCGTGACACTGTTCCCCGGGTAATTTAGCCTGAGCACGGTAGCTCACACCTTAGCTTGGGATGGCTATTGCAGGTCGTGCTTTCACTCCCTGAGCGATGGGTTCGCCACACTCCCTACGCTGAATGAAGTTATTACAATAATACATATAAATAGCTGTCACCCTCTGCTGCGGCTGTTACAGAATCTCATAACGCGTATGAAAAAAAACAATGTTGCCGGATTTAAAAACAGAGTTAAAGAATCTAAACTTTTAGAGCTTTTGTACAATGTGTAACAAAAACACCGTTTAACGGTTGTTATCATTTTTTTTAATAAGGCTATTAGTATTTTGTATAATAAATATTTAGTTAAGTTGATATCCCCTGCACCTTGCAAAGCATGCACCACGGAGCAGAGAACTACGTAGAGCAAAGTTGCCATTTGAATTGCTAATGTATTCCTTTTGGTGGTTGGTACCTACCCCCTGCGAGACGATTTCAACCCCTTTACCTAAACGTCAACTGCCTCTGTCGAAATTACATTTTTTCCACGTAGATTTCCGTGTCGAAAAATTCCTACGTTTGCATACGGAAGAGGTTCGTTGGGTTGGGGAAACGACGGAAACAAAGTTCTCCTTGATCTTATTTTGTCGAAGCTGCTTCGGAGGCAAATTTAGTCTTTGACTTCCGCTCCGGTGACTTTAATTTCAGGCATTTCGGAATAATTCGACGTTTGTCGGAACCGAAGTCGATTTTGTGAAAGAACCTCGTTATTATTATGGTATAGTAAGACTAGCTCCGTAGGGTAATAGACTACGCATCTGAATTTTAGTATTGAGTTTGCGGATTTCATTCATGTCACCGTGTATATACATTTTTTTAAGAAAAACGAACATTCCCTGGTTAGGAATAACAATATTTGAAAAAGTGTTGCTTGCGCAATGATGAAGGACTTGGATGCCTGGGTGGGAACCCGACGCATCTACTCTCCCATCTACTAACCGTTCTACTAAGGTTGGGTGTTTCAAGCTCTCATTACATTTGATGACACGTTTCAACAGTCGCCGTGAAACACTTTTTCTCGGCAAGATTTTAGCTTTTGAACAAACTGCGATCAGATAACAAGTACAGTAACAACATGACCCTTTGATAAACACCAACAACAACAACCTCAGTAATTCTAATTGTAAATTGATGAATTTTACACAAATATTTTGATCACAAGTATTCACATATTTTTCGATTGCCTGCCGATCTGTTTCCTAAATCTGTTTTTCCAAGTGGACTTAAAAATGCCATTAAAAGTACACGGTTGGAGAAAATAAAAATGTTCAACTTGCATCTACGTAGTGCAAAGATCAGCCCGGCGCACAGTGCATTGAAGTGTATGGGGGAGAGGACAAAAATCATAAAACCGGTTACGCGTAGAATAAAAAAAAAAAAATGCCGTTTTCTAAATCTGAGTCATTAGCATCATAGTTAGTTCGCGCATATTAAAAATATACATATTTATACACAATTTAACATATTTCATAAATATTAATATTAGTATTTTTGTAAACTTTGATATATTTCTTTATTTATAATTTTTTTACATAAAAAAATAAAGTTATTACATATAAAATACGATTTACATTGGTTTTCTATGTTAAAATATTTTTATACTACTCTTCCAAGGAAGCATTAGCTTGTGGTTAGCAGAGGAGTTTTTTTTTTTTTTTTTTTTATAGTGAATACCTCACAAGAGTCCCAACTGCTCCCGTCTGGAGCCAGTGAGACTATGGCATCCCCAATTGGGGGATGTTGTGAGGCTGAAGGTAAGTGGGGAAGGGAAAGAGGAAGGTGGGGAAGTACCTGGCTATTCAGATCTAGTCACTAAACACGGCTAAAGCCATTTGGAGCAACATTTCAATTCTGAATGGTGGTCTTACACCAGGGCGATACTGGTAGTATCTTCCACTCTGAATGAACAGTACATTATTGTAGTTATTGAGTAATTAATAATACGATAGTTACATGTATTATATTATGTTGTAGTAAGTACATTGCAGAGATAAAGTAGAAAAAAATTTACATAATTGGTAAGTGTGATATAAGTTCATGTATGGGATCTTAAACTAATCTGAATCCGAAGATTCTTGGTCGCTACTAAATTCTAAATCTAGATGTAGGTTTAGACTGGATGATGTGGATGTGGACTGAAAAAGACGGGAAGGTTCGTCTACTTGTTTAATATACTTCTGAACCTCTCCATCCATTTTTACGCCTTTATTTGTAGTTATATTCCTTTTGGATGATAAGAGAGGTTCAGAAGTCAACAGCAATATTCTGATCGGGTCTGTGTTGGAGCTTTCTCTCGAGCATTTACGGGTATGAGATAGTCGATTTTTTCTAACCTCCTTGTGTCTCGCCTCTAGCGCATCTTCGGATAAATGTCCTATTGGCAAGGAAAATGCGTCGATTATTTCACACCCGTGAAGTAGTACCTTGTGAACACTGCTAGGCATATAATACCAGCCATAAAGACTGATATACATTTGTCGCGTCTCGTTTAGCAATAATTTAAAACTATCGAGATTGATTGATGTGGTAGCCGCTTGCGAGCACTCTGAGAATTGTAGAAAATTTCACAATTAGCTCCTTTTCAATACCCGTAATTTCTGCGCTGAGGTCGGGGTTCAAGAAGAAACGCCTCGCTGTGTTGCCATCGTTTGTAGAGCCATATCCTGGCTTCGGTTTGTCTACTAACAAACCCATTTTTGATTTGAAGTCGGCTTGAATTTTTTGTTTATTGTTATCGACAATTTTCTTTTGCTCCTCCCCCCTAACTTGCCAGGATTTGACAGGTAGTCGGTAGGCTATGTGCAAAATAAACTAAAAAAAATCGAATCCAACAGTGTAGGGTGGACAAACCGAATCGAAAGTTCTCAGTATTAGGTGGACGATTCAACACGTTTTCCGTATTCATCTCCTTTGGAGTTGCTCCACAGATTAGGCACTTAGACGTAGAGTTTGTACCGAATAATATGTTGCTCACACTACCATCCATCATAGTGAACAACATCTCGCAGTTAACATCTTTGACCACTCTCGGTAGCTAGGTCACAAGCTTGCAGATTACTGATTTTCTCATTCATCTCCTCCTCCTCATTGCGCACAAGCTCTGCGTTTTATTTTTGGAAAATAAACTTTACTGGTCTGCGTAGAGTGTCGATGATGGTCTTGGATTTACCCAAACGTCTCGTCCAGAATCTAGATCAATCAATTTTAATGGCACCAATGCTATCAGAAACAAATATTCATCAGTGCTTGAAGCATCCGTGAATATTTGTTAATACTGGCTGTGACCCGATCTGCCATCGAAACCCCATTTACATACAAGTTTTAAGTTATCGCTACCCTCCTCCAATGTAGCCAAATTGATAATACTCCGTGCAGTTAGTTGCAGAAGTTCTTGTAAATTAACTTCAGCTGAAGTTTCAGTGACTGATTAACGATGGCAGGAGAACATTCTTCGTTTTGTTAAGCTGGTAAAGACTTGGAAAGCAGTTTGGGTGCACAGCATTTACTGCAGCTCTTAACACTTTGTATTTATTTTCTGATAGATCTAGATCGAGATACAGGGCTAGTGCTTGATGAGGAGTTAGTGAAGACGTCCCATCCTTTTCTAGTGTACCCCTAGCCACATCCGCAGCAAACTGCAGCTCGTCTGATTTTCTTCCAGACACGAGCTCCGATACGCGCCTTTTTTTGGTCTTGAGCGAAGCTTCCTCGAATGGCTTGAGGGGTTTTCCGCGGGTACGACTTGGTCCAGGCTGATTGGTTATATCTTGTAGACCTTTTTTTTTTTTTTTTTTTATTAGTAGCTATATTATAATTTTTTTTTACATTTTTATAAGAATATATATATAAAAAATAGAAGTTGATTATATACGTAGTCCTCCTCACTAGGAGATCCTGTGCTGAGGGGGACTAGGTTTTGGATAAGTTATTCAGCGACTTCTATGGTATGACTCCATGTTTTGGGCAAGGGTTTCCAGAAACTTCTACGACGATGTTTTAAATATGCTAGTAAGTTCTTTTTCCGGTAATTCCTTAAGCCAAGATTTAATGTTCTTAATGCAGTTGTTTTTTGTTTTGATTTGTTTGATACTAAGTGGGAGTTTGTTATATACCTTTACTGCTAAAAATTCAGAGCTTCTTTGTCCAAAGGTAGAGTTACACTTTGGTATAGTTAGTATCTCTGTTTGTTTGGCTCTGGTTTTATGAGTATGTGAGGTGTTTTCCTGAGAATTATTTTTGAGGTGTTGTACCAAAATGTTTTTGGCATAGATTTTCTGTATGCTTGGAACGTCAAATTGTTTAAAAATTTCTGTTGTTGACGTCCTTATGGGAACCTTTAGTATGGTCTTTATGATGCAATTCTGAGTTACCTTCAGCTGTTTTATATGTTTTGATACTGCTGAGCCCCATCCTATTATTCTATATTCCAATTTGGAGTGGCATAAAGCATAGTAAACTCTCTTTAAATCCCTAGCTGACAAAATGTTCCGTATTTTCTTGAAGAAGTAGATGAGTTTAGTTAACTTTTTTGAAGTTCGATCAATGTGTGAATCCCAGTGTAGTTTATCGTCAATTTCAATACCAAGATATTTTATGCTTTTGGTTTGAGTTATAATCGAGCAGGAACATTGAGGAAATTTTTTTTGACATTCATGTAGTTTGAGTATATGCTCATTCATTGGTTGTCCTCTTTTGTTTTTGGAGAAAATTAAATATTTGGTTTTATTCACATTTAATGTAAGGGAGTTTGCTTTAAGCCAGTTTTGAAGAACAGTTAGGCCATGTTCAGCCTCCTTATATGTGCTTGTCCAATCTTGTTCATGGAATAAAATTACAGTGTCATCTGCAAAGCTCATTATGTTTCCTTTGATGGGAAGATTCATAAGGTCATTTATGTAAATTAGAAATAGTATAGGTCCTAATACGCTTCCCTGGGGGAACACCGTACTTAATTGGTAGAGTTTTGCTCCTTCTTTTACCAATTTGTACAAATTGTTCTCTTCCCGTTAAGTAACTTCTAAGTAGGTTTAGGGTTGTTTCGGTTATTCCATTTTTTTTTAGTTTTAAATACAGTATTTCGTGGTCAATGGTATCGAAAGCTTTTTGAAGATCAATGAAAACTGCTAGGCATTTTTTGCCTTCATCCAATTTTCTAATAATTGTATTTGTTACATTAGCTATAGCTATATATTTTAAACCCAATGGTAACTTTATTTGTTGGTTTAGCCACGTCTCATTGCGTGCACGAAATTTCTCTCGATTGCGTGAAACGTCATTCAGCAAATTGTTGAATTTTAAACAAAAAAGTCTGCTGAAAGTCCTTATCTTGTCCCGATTTTCATCATCGACGTCAATAAAATTCATAAGCGAACATATTTTCTAAAAAACAGCCAGTTGTCTATTGGATTTTTCGCTTTCGAAGAACACTTCTGCGAGTTCGAAATTTTTGATAGAATTTCCTCCGTCTGAAAAAAAAATCATAAAATCCTTAGTCGCGGACAGACGCAGCCAATTTTTTGGGACATGAAAATTTATTAGTTGACCATTAATAAATCGTAAAAACCACGAGGTGATATTTGGTGTTATTTTTATTAAATGCCTTAAAGTTGAGTAACGCATTAATCAGGCGTGAAATTTAGGTGACAACTTTGAGGACACAATACAGAACAACTAAAGAAAAAAAAAATAAATTACATTGTACATACCTGTGCCAGTAGATTCCATTGTGGTTTGATAATAAAAACGTGGTATTTTTGTATAAACGATGCGTCTTACTCAAGTGCTAAAATGCAACTGATAATGTGATTAACGCATCGCTGTCGGTAATCCCTAAGTTGAGGGCCTATAACTAGCCAATGACGTCATCAAAGTAATTAAGATTAATGTCATGGCAGTTATGACTCATCATCTTTACAATAGCAAAATTAAAATTCATAAATTCGAATGTCGATTTTTGTATTTTTGTCCAAGGGACAATGCATTGTGCGGCGCATGGTGCGGCCAATCTCGGTGACACTCGTCGTATTCCGAAGTTTACGAGGCCTCAAACATTCTGTATCGCGGCGCACAAAGATCGTCTTGTTTTGGCGTAGGTTATAAGATTTCACCGTCATTGGTTTGTTTGTTTTTCTTTGTATTGAGTATTTTGTGCTGATTCTATAACGCACAGCATGGAAATATCGGGTCGCTGTTTGACCGTATTCTTCGGTATTTTTAGGAACTTACTTATTATTTTACTGTTCATTTGAAATGCTCAATGATTTGAATATTTTATTAGGAAACAAAATAAATTCTTACGACAATTTATTTGTTTGCCTTAAATTAGGTGTCAATGTATAAGAAGATTTATTGGATGTGACATGACTAAAGACAGCCCTTGACAATGTTCTTCTCTGTTTGTTCCCAGCAAAGTGCCTGCTTTCCTGAACGTGGTAGACATCGCTGGTCTGGTGAAGGGAGCCTCGGAAGGCCAGGGTCTGGGCAATGCCTTTCTCTCCCACATCAGAGCCTGCGACGCCATCTTCCATCTTTGCCGTAAGTTGTCACCTTTAAAGTATGGACACACTGGGTCCCACATACGCAATGTACACAACGCATTAAGATATCTGGACAACTTTCAATCCATACATTTTCTACGAAAATAGACGCTTAGAAAACATTTTTGTCAGACGCAACGCAATCCTACGCTTCCCACGCAACGCCGACCTGCGCTGTCCAGATCGACGTGGGACGTGTGAGAGAAAGATGGCGTTGGAGATGGAAGGCCTTCCAACAAGATAATTTAACGTGTAAGGTTATTTTGTTTTGGCGTTTAATGCTCATTTTGTTATTAAAATGGTAGATAAAAATTAATCGATTTAGTAAACATTACGAATTGATTTAACGTAAAACTAATTGAATATAGCAATCCTATGAATCAAATTTGCATTGCGTGCGTAGGACAAATGTACACGTTGGCCTTTGAACGTAATAATATACACACGTTGCGTACGTGGACCCAGTGTGCTTTAACTTTATTTATCGATATATTATTGTTATATCTCTGCTTACTATGAAAATTTCTGTGTTGGGAACTCTTGATAAAGTAAAAGGTTCTTTACGATAATTGCGTTTATTAACGTTACAATAAATGAGTCTGGATTTAGCTATACTGTTCATTACCCGAGGGTTGGTAATTCTCTGTTTCTAGAAGCTTGAAGTCTGACAATGATATCCCACAGTCAATTGCTACACTCTAGCGACATCTGTCGGACTCTGGAGTAAGCTTTATGACTAGTGTCATCTATCGCTTGAATACCCAACTTATTACCATACATCATAATTATCATTTATGGTGTTTTATTTTTTATTTGGTACACTGTACTTATTTCCTACCGAAGGGGGGGGGGATCTAGGTCTGCGAACCAGTCTAGGGCTTCAGGAGTAGCCCCGTAGAACGAACAAATCCCGCTGGGGAATGAACGAAGCGTGCATTCAATGAATACATAAATAAAATCCTCACGTAAACGTCACCATATCTTATTGATGGAGGTTGAAAAGTGTCATTTTTTATGTGAACACCGCACGAGAGTCCCAACTGCTCCAAACCATCTGGAGTCAGTGGAAATACAGCATCCCCAATTGTGAGGCTGAAGGTAGTGGGGAGGGGAAGAAGATTTTAGCCGTGTTTTGGTGACCAGATCTGAATAGCTACGCAGGTACTCCCCCACCTCCCTCTTCCCAATTCCTCCCCTCTCCATCATCTTCAGTCTCACAACGTACCCCAATTGCTGATGTAATAATCTCACTGGTTCGTGAATAACCTGGAAATTAATCACATAAATATGCATTGTTTTCCCTGCACGTTGCAAGGTAGGTACTTACAATATTCCTTGTTTTATAATGATATCCACTCCTGACAATTTATTTTTGCACCACGCCAAAACATGACCTTTTTGTTTTGTTGATGAGGTAGGTAGGTACTTGAATACCAATTTCAATTAAATTATTTAATGTTTTTAACCATGATGATTGCGAGGCCTGTATTGTTCCGAAACCGCAAGAGTTAACCTTGTCCTTGATAATGATGTTTTCCCTCATCCGATGTTCATCACGATGTAGCAATTGCTTCTCCGCGGTGGTCTGCCAATGTCCCGACCGATGGCGGCGCGTGCTGGCAACGTGTCAACTTTGGCCATACCTTGTGCAGTCTTTTCATTCATCATCGTAGAATCAACAAAATCTTGCATTATGTGCACTAAACTTGTACACCGTGTTTCAGGGTTGTACCTACGTACTTACCGCTAACCCTTCAGGAGATTTCTCATTCAAGACACCTACTCTAGGAAAAGTATTACCTAATGAAGTTTTTCAAACGAATTTTCCACTGCGACCACTTACTGCTATAAAATATTACCAATTTATTAAAAATATCTTCCAATGATTCATAATCCGGTTAAAAATGGGATTGCAGACCCTTAACGGATGAATTGATAGGTTTCCTAATAAACTGTTAGGTTGGTTTGTTTCACAGAATTTGAACAATTCATCCAATTTCACAGTTGATTTTCAGTTGAAGGTTCTATACAAGTTCTGTTATTATATCATTATAATCCAGTTATTTTACAAAGCTGAAATAATAACAGGGCTTCAAAATCAACTTTGGAATTTGATGACTTATTCAAATTCTGTAAAACAACCTGTCCTTAGTAAAATACGAACGTATTATCACGATGCGGAACACGTGTTCACAAAAATCCTAATATTCGAGCATTTCGTCATATGTTCAGAGGAACGGCTACGCGGTCTTTTTCATACAAAACATAAATTTGGATTTGAACCCAAAATGCTTGACCAAACAGAATGATTATTTTTTTAATCAAAAGGTATATCAAATATGTAGTACGGATATGTAATGTTTTATTTATTCGTGTTTTGAATTAGTAAATATAGGCCATTATATAAAAGTTTTCACTTTTCACAATTTTTGAGGCAACTTTGACAATTTTTTGTAAGTTAATGATAATTATTAAAAAAAATAATCTTTCCCATCCTACTATAAAAATAGAAAAAATAAATAAAAAATAAAACCTCGTAAAAAGTGCGTATTTGTGTCGGAATTTAAAATTTATGTACGAAAAATTTGTGTTCCAACGTAAATCGGTAGTTTGACAATTAAATTTAAACCAATCAAAATAGTTTTTAGAATAATTCAAATTTTATTTTCATAGTAAAATAGGCAAGATAAGTTTTTTTAATAAATACCATTAAATCAAAAATAATTGACTTCTTTAAGGCGATGCACTACGTCGTGTAATATTTTAAATTGAGTCGCTATCAATAACAACCCTTACGTAGATGGCGATAAGGTTTAAATTCCCGCTTAACACCATCCGCCTGTTTTGATTTATGCAAGAAAAAAACGTGGCCAAAAAGAGCCTTTTATTTTATTTTGTGGATGTTCACGCATGAATATTTAATTTTTTTTCGATCATTTTATAAATAACTTAATTTGCCACATTATACAATAAAATCATAACCGAAAATGGGTTCGTAAGTAGGAGATTTTGAACTTTAAAACAGTTTTCATAGGCCTTTACATTATTTTTTTCTGGGCTTATAAAAAGCCTTATCTAAAAAATACTCGATTATTTCAAAGGCCAAGATGTATTCTACTCGCAATATTTAATTAAAGCATCTGAAACATTTCTAGGCGACCAAATTTTCAAACCAAAAACACATTATTTTGAATTACTACGTATGGCATCGCCTTAATTGCCCATTTTTTATAATTTGCAACACCAATTAATAAAGTGGCACATATCCGTACTAGATTTTTTCTACACCCTTCGATTAAAAAACGAATTATTCAGTTTGGTTAGGTTTTTTGGCCTCAAATCCAAATTCAAGTTTTGTATGAAAAAGGCCGGGCAGTCATTCCCTAGACAAATGCGGGTGCATAAACACGTGTTCCGATGTACTAAGATTTTACTAATGGTTTATCAGGAAACTGTCGGCAATCCAAGAGATTTTTAATAAATTAGCAATACTCATTTTTTGCGTGCGCTATATCGCCACATATAGCTATAATAAGATTTTTTGTTATTCCGGCCGCGGTTTGAGTTTGTATGAATATACTTCGCCGCCATACTCGGAAAATACGAAATTATTATTTTTCTATCGTAAATTTTAAATCTATTTGATTGTCCCTGGTGAGCATAGTGCAGTCTAGGCGGATTGTACGGAAGCAATAAAGGCGTTTGCACGACTGCAAAGACCGCAAATTGTACCTATTTGTTACCACGCGACCTTATAGGTGCCCTTGCCTTTCTACCATTGTGGCATTGTATCCGCAGCTTCATTCCCGATAATGTTGCAATGGTGGTTTGAATGGAGCATCATTCCTTATACAGAACCAGATAGGCGATCTTACCTATTGTATCAGCAGCTTCATTCCCGATAATGTTGCAATGGTGGTTTTAATGGAGCATCTTGCCTTATACAGAACCAGGTAGGCTATTTTACCTATTGTATCAGCAGCTTCATTCCCGATAATGTTGCAATGGTGGTTTAAATGGAGCATCATTCCTTATACAGAACCAGATAGGCGATCTTACCTATTGTATCAGCAGCTTCATTCCCGATAATGTTGCAATGGTGGTTTGAATGGAGCATCTTGCCTTATACAGAACCAGGTAGGCGATCTTACCTATTGTATCAGCAGCTTCATTCCCGATAATGTTGCAATGGTGGTTTGAATGGAGCATCATTCCTTATACAGAACCAGATAGGCGATCTTACCTATTGTATCAGCAGCTTCATTCCCGATAATGTTGCAATGGTGGTTTGAATGGAGCATCTTGCCTTATACAGAACCAGGTAGGCGATCTTACCTATTGTATCAGCAGCTTCATTCCCGATAATGTTGCAATGGTGGTTTGAATGGAGCATCATTCCTTATACAGAACCAGATAGGCGATCTTACCTATTGTAATAGAATTAAAATTAAAAAACTTTTTCACTTTGTTCCACTTATTTATTATTTCCACTTCACTTTATAAGTTCCACTTATTTACCTATTGTATCAGCAGCTTCATTCCCGATAATGTTGCAATGGTGGTTTGAATGGAGCATCTTGCCTTATACAGAACCAGGTAGGCGATCTTACCTATTGTATCAGCAGCTTCATTCCCGATAATGTTGCAATGGTGGTTTGAATGGAGCATCTTGCTTATACAGAACCAGGTAGGCGATATTACCTATTTTATCAGCAGCTTCATTCCCGATAATGTTGCAATGGTGGTTTGAATGGAGCATCTTGCCTCATACAGAACCAGGTAGGCGATCTTACCTATTGTATCAGCAGTTTCATTCCCGATAATGTTGCAATGGTGGTTTGAATGGAGCATCTTGCCTTATACAGAACCAGGTAGGCGATCTTACCTATTGTATCAGCAGCTTCATTCCCGATAACGTTGCGATTGTGGAATGAATGGAGCACCTTACAGATGCCCTTGCTTTACATAGAACCGGGTAGGCAATCTTATCTAATGCCTTTCTATCATTGCGCGTCTTTGTATCCGCAGCTTCATTCCGATAATGTTACATTTGTGGGTTGAATGGAGCACCTTATAGGTGTTCCTGCCTTATACAGCATCGAATAGGCAATCTTACGTATTAATCGACTTTCTATTATTATTGTGTCATTGTATCCGCAGCTTCATTCCCTGTATTGTTGCAATGGTTGATTAAATCGAGCAAGTTGCAAGAGTACTTAATTATTGGAACAATATCGACACTCGATATGAATATGAAAAAGAAGATAAAAGCAAACTGAAGGAAAGAAGATCCTCATTTATGATGTTTGTCCTGCCATTAGGTGCTTTCGACGATGAGGACGTGATCCACATCGAGGGTGAGGTGAACCCCATCAAGGACCTGGAGGTGATCGGCGAGGAATTGCGGCTGAAGGACGAGGAGTTCCTGACCACCTGCATCGCTCAGCTCGAGAAGGTGGCCGGCCGCGGCAACGACAAGAAACTCAAGCCCGAATATGTGAGTCCTTAGTCCTTATTATCCAACATCCTGGGGACCTAGCATGGAAGCAACGTCGACGTGATTAAGTCTAAATTTTCGTGATTAGTCTACATGAGACAGCACAATAATTACATTTTACAGTTGACATCGACTGCCATACTTTTATGGCCGTTTTACACGAATATTTTTTCATACCTATAAAATAATGTACGAAAATCGGTGCAAATATAGAACGTGTCTTTTTTTTACATCCCGAATCCACATGAAAGAACCACCCATATGGAAACTGGATGAAGAATAGCATCGTGTAAAGCGTCTTTTCGCGCCGTTTGCGGTTGCTTCGTTCTTTTCCCATCATTCGTGGCTCGGTTTTCGGAAATTTTGTCGTGTTTATCTCTAAATAGTAGAAAACAAAGTCACGTCTGTCTGTTTGTGCGCTTAGTTCTTCTAAACTATTCAACGGGGGTTGATAGGGTTTTCACTATCATTTAGATATTTTCTTCCGGAAGGTTTACATATACATGGTGTCCGGAAACTCGTAGTACAAGCCGGAAACTGGAGAATGTATACCACACGGGAAACCCAAATAAACATAAAAAATTTTGATTTGAGAATTTTTATAAAAAAAAAAAACCAAAAAAATATATTTTTCGGCTATTTCAGGGTTCAAATTTTTTCGTCATCATTTGTTTTACTTTTAAATAGTTTTAATTAGTTGGGTACTTTGATCTTCAGTAATAATTTATAAGAATTTGATAAAAAAAAAATCAACTTCTGACTCGATTTACTCGAAAACGAAAGCTCAAATCAAAAAAAATTATACTACAAAATCGACTCCAAATGTGATGTAGATTCACCAGTTTCCCGCTTGTACTACGAGTTTCCGGACACCATGTATAATACATGCATATAATATTTATAGAAAGTAGAAAAAAGTCGATGTTTCATAATCAGGCCGTAAAAATATATTTAGCACTACATTGCTAACGCTGTCAAAACTTTACTAGATACAATAAAAATAATGTACTACGGAATTGTACATCTTAAAAAGGACTACAGAAAAGTCCGCGATGGTGTAGTCTCCTAACGATAAAGTTGAAAATTTCAAAGTTTGTTGTTATTAGTGTTTAGACATATTTAAATGGTGGGAGAAGTCGGGGACGCCCAAGGCTGCTTTTGGCTCAAAGCTCATTAGATGCTTAAAATCACAGGGACTTATCCTACCAATATTTCTTATTTATCGATATGGTAATGTCATGAGATAAATAATGAGATCCCTGAGGCGTATGTGTGGTAAAACCATGTTTGATCGTGTGAGGAATGTGTGAGGAATCCGCAAAGAGTGCAAGGCTTGATGTAAGCGTAATGAGTAAGATTAAGAAAGGGACGCTTAGATGGTTTGGGCATGTAGAGCGAAAATAGGAGTGTAGGGAGGATATATGATGCAAATGCGAATGGTAGCAGAAGTCGGGAACGCCCGAGGAAGACATGGCACGATCAAGTGAATCAGATACTCGAGTCGGGCCATGTCAAGATTCAGAATAATGGAAGAGTATGTATGAGACGATGTATGAATGTGAATGAGGCAAGAAGTGTGTGCCAAGACCGAGTTGTTTGGCGGTCCGTCCTCTCTGCCTACCCCTGCGGGGAAACGGCATGATGGTTAGTTAATTAGTTAGTCATGGTAGGCCTCCAGGGAAAAAGTTCATATATATTATAAATTATATAAGTTTTACTTATTCGTTTTTTTCTTTATTTCTTAGGATGCTCTTCACAGAATCAAGGCCCTTTTGGTCGAAGAGAAGAAACACATAAGGTTTGGTGACTGGAGCGCATCTGAGGTAAGACCATACTCCTTATTTAGACTTTAATTAATACTTTACCTGTCGATATTTCGTCATTATTTTACTTTAATCAACTAATTATTATTTCTTGCAGATTGAAGCTATGAATAAAAATCTGTTCCTGACATCGAAGCCTGCCATGTATCTGGTGAATCTCTCGGAGAAGGATTACATTAGGAAAAAGAATAAATGGTACAATACGGCTTAATTATTTTATTTTAAAATAGAGAAATAAGAAGCATCGCGGCTTCGAAACATGTGAAAGAATAGATACCCGTCTTTTACTCAATTCCTTGAGCGATGAAAAAACTATCCTGCAAACCTTACCCAAGCAACCTATTTAACCTAGTTTTTCTTTTATCATTTTTCATAACTTTATATTACTTTTTAAAGGTGTGTTGAATTGTCATTTTGATGAGTTATCCGGCCACCGTTTTACTCTGGGTCCTAATGTGTAAATACGAAAAAATTGTTACAATGTTGGTCAGGATTCCATGACGCTTGATCCCCTGACGGTTAATCCCTTGCGCACTTGATCCCCCAAAGGATTATAGCGTATTTCCCCTAAGGCGACTGCACAAATAAATATAATTTTGCACAGTCATATTTTCATATCCAACGGTATATCCTATCTAAATACCGCTTCGCGAATACTTAGTTATATTATATGTAGGGAGCCCTAAGCCATCTTACATACAAGTATGTCGGGTCTTGAGAAGTAGAATTAGAATATTGCTTTAGAATTTCCACTCAAGATGCTTTCAGGTACAAGTATATCGAATTTTGTTGTACGGCTATATTCTCTCTACACAATATTAAGTAGGTACATTATCAGGGAGGAAGCACACCAGAAATAATCATCTGGGGGATCAAGTGTCTGAGGAATCAACTGTTCGGGGATCAAATTTTTTTTACATTAATTCCCAAAGATGACATAGGCCCTTTGGAAAATATTTTCCCTCAGGGCGTATTTCATCTTTGGGGATGCTGTGTGGAGGGGTTTTTTACGGAGAGGAGTAATATATAATTCTAATGTGTATTTTTTCTCCTCAGGCTGCCCAAGCTCAAGGAGTGGGTGGACAAAAACGACCCCGGATCTCTGCTCATTCCTTTCTCTGGAATCTTCGAGAACAAGATCGCCGACATGGAGCCTGATGAGAGAAGCAAATACCTGAAGGATAACAACATCACCAGGTACTCACCATCTGGTAGTTCATCTGAATGCATTTAGTCGTTTTAAAATGAAGTTGCCTGAGGTTGCGGTCCACAGCGGATTTCTGATAACAACCCTTATAACAGTGTGGTATTGAACCGGCAGAGGAGGGGAGATAATATATGTATATCTATTTCTGTATTTAATAGTAGCTCAAGTCCCCGGCGGGCAGTGTTGCCCGGGTTTTGCGTTTTTCGAAATCGTAGTTAAAAACGAATAATTTTCCTCTTATTTTGAAGACCAAGTGTGCAGAATTTGGTCAAATTTCTGTTTTAAAGGGTGGGCGAAGGACTTTATTTTTCCTTTATTTTTTCCTAATACTTTTTTTACACATTTCGAAAAAAGTTATTTCTCTTTTTTACTTCTACCATCATGTATAATCCCCTCCCCAAGTTAGCGCACTTTACCCCGGACACCCTGTATCTCGCCACTTTACCCGATATTTCTTATTATTACTGAATATATTCGATTTATGATTTTTATTACCATTACCACAGGCTTTGGTAGTTTAACCGTGTGGGCAGTGTAATCTAACTTAACCTAACACGAATTCACTTAGAGATTCAAAGTTCTTTTAACCCTTCAGGTCTCGGACATATTAACTGTTATATTTCTTAACCACCCCAGCGATTGGTGTTGTACATTTACCATATTATTTAATTAATATGGAAGCACAGTTCACTGCGGTTTAAAGCCACCTAGATTTCACCGTTTATTCGATATTTTTATGTTATATAAATTGGCACATTATTGCAAGCGATCGCTCACAACATTTTGCAAACTTGGCATAATATGCCAAGAATCGCTCGAGTGGTTAAAGGTGCTGTCAGAAAGTCTTCTCAATAAAATCCGAATAAATTGGATATTTCTGAACGTATCCGAAAACTAAAAATGTTTTTAAAATGCGATGAAACAATCTTTCACTATTAACTTTTTTAAAGCTAACATCAAAAATTAAAATGGCTCACCTTACACTTTTTCGTCTAAGCACTGATCTAAAATTACTGATAATCGAAGAAATAACACATATTTTATTTTATAATAAAAACACATAAATTTGTTTTTGACCACGATAGTTTTATTTTCACTCTACCGGTTTCGGAAGATCCCTTCCTTCGTCAGGAGAATATTTAAAACTGATCTACTACACAAAATATTGACACATAAAAACAAAAATGTTAAGTGTTTGAGGGAGATGTGGACAAAGTGGAAGGGGTAATTACGGGAATTCCAGGAAGAACAGAGTGGTAACTGGAAATATGTCAAGAATAGGACTATAAGACAGATTAATTTGGTTATTTATTATACTGGAGTTATTATTCGAATAATAATAATATTATTCGAAGTTATTATTCAAGAATAGGACTATAAGACAGATTAATTTGGTTATTTATTATACTGGAGTTATTATTCGAATAATAATAATATTATTCGAAGTTATTATTCGAATAATAACTCCAGTATAATAAATAACCAAATTAATCTGTCTTATAGTCCTATTCTTGACATATTTCCAGTTACCGCTCTGTTCTTCCTGGAATTCCCGTAATTACCCCTTCCACTTTGTCCACATCTCCCTCAAACACTTAACATTTTTGTTTTTATGTGTCAATATTTTGTGTAGTAGATTAGTTTTAAATATTCTCCTGACGAAGGAAGGGATCTTCCGAAACCGGTAGAGTGAAAATAAAACTATCGTGGTCAAAAACAAATTTATGTGTTTTTATTATAAATTATGATGAGCCACAAAGTGAATGCTTTTTACAATTACATATTTTATTCGACAAATGTATTATAAACATCACTGCCACCTCACTTTTTAATCGTTTCATAGAAAAATAATTAATAAAAACATTCACAAAGGGTCATAAATTTTTCTCAAATTGCGGTCGGAACCTTTGGTTTTATACACGTGTATATTTTAATTATTCTGTGGTTAACTTCTTTCTATATTCGAATATAAAGCCCAGTGTTTTTTTTTCTTTCTAACACCTTTTAGTTCATATTTCTAATTAGAGGAGACACAACGATTTCTATGAGACCATATTATGAGCTGTTTTGAAATGCGAACAAATTCATTCTACGGGTAATAGTTTATTTCCAAAACCGAACAAATTAGCCTGAGGAGTTAATATTTGACATCTTTGCCCGGTTTACTTAATTTTCAATATAACACAAATTCCCTCGAAGTTAGCAACCCAACTGACGAATTCACCTTCGAGTATTTCACTGTAAATTCTAAATACCAATTTATTTATGCTAAAAATTCCGAATATAATTTAATTAATTAAATTAAATAATTCTAAAGTCGATTCCTTATTATTTTCGCCGCTGTTCTCTCAACGATCCTAACGCGATCTCTAAAAAATCCACCTAGAAACAAACCTGCCACAAAAAAAAACATCTTGTAGAAAACAATAAAATGTCCGAAGTGCATTATCTTTTTATCGATCCTCGAATCATCTCACAACATCATTATAATATTAAAAAAAATAACGATGTTCACATCAATAATAATCCCACAATCAACTCTCGATTTTTTCATCGCCCCTTCTCACCTCCCCTAATACGAGTTATGGGCGAGGGAGTGAGATGTCCTCAGTAATAGGTCGCGCAGTTGGATAGTTCGATTGAATGAAGGTATCGATGTAATGACTGGTGATGGTGAGTGACCGCCGATAATGACAATGATGCCGAATGATAAGATGAAATGGAGGCTGGATGGACGCGGCTGTTTGTGTTTATGTGGACCTGTTTACTGCCCCTTGGACGCTTCACTTATCGGCTACTCCAGGGGCGCGCGACGGAAAACATTAGTCAAGCTTTCTAATCATGCAATTGATTTATTTTATTCAATACAACATTGAAATAACAATAATCGGTTACAGGTAAAATAATCGTATACAAAATGTTCGTGTCTCTCAAAAGATCGTAAGCAAAATTATCGTAATCAAATAATAAGCAAATGATTGTAAGCCTTTAGTGGAAGATACTACCAGTATCGCCCTGGTGTAAGACCACCATTCAGAATTGAAACGTTGCTCCAAATGGCTTTAGCCGTGTTTAGTGACTAGATCTGAATAGCCAGGTACTTCCCCACCTTCCTCTTTCCCTTCCCCACTTACCTTCAGCCTCACAACATCCCCCAATTGGGGATGCCATAGTCTCACTGGCTCCAGACGGGAGCAGTTGGGACTCTTGTGAGGTATTCACTATAAAAAAAAAAAAAAAAAAAAAAAAAAAAATTACGATCAAATGCCCTTATATTTCCACCAAACTCAAGAGCTAGTTCTCTTAATTGGTGTAGAAATACTAAAAAACATATATTTCACTATTTGTTCTTACGTTCTTTTTACCACCAAACGATTATTACGATCTTTTTACATACAATCTTTTTGCTTACGATCAAAACGTCGGTTACCATAGGTAAGATGATCGTAAGCAAAATGATCGTAGGCAAATAATACGATCAAATATTTTTATCTAATTCTTACGATATTTTTACATACGACCATTTGCATACGACCATTTGCATACGATATTAATCAAAATGTCAGTTACCCAATAATCAAACATTTTTTCACGTTTCGTTCTCCTGAATTTCAATACTCTGATTGAACAATTAAAAAATCGATAATGTGGCGTCTTGCTTTATATTTTTTTGCAGTTTAAGGGGTGACTTTTCTAAGCTCCCATATCTCGTGATGTAAACCTCGTTTATAGGTGAAAATATTTGCGTTTAGCTGGAAATAGTGGCATTGACCTGGAAATAGTTGCGTTGACCTGGAAATAGTTGCGTTGACCTGGAGATAGTTGCGTTGACCTGGATATTTCAGATTAAAAATATGGCAAATTGTCATTTCGAGGTTCGTCAGTGTAAGTGACGCTTTTTGTCGACATTCAAACCGATTGTTCGACCAGCGAGTGGGTCGCGAGCAGTTCAATGAAAAACTACTGAACATCAATATATGTTTTAAATGTTTTTTTTTAAATAAATTTCGAATAAAATGCTTAAATGTCTACTTTAAGGCGATGCACTACGTCGTGTAAAATTTTAAATTTAGCCCCTGTCAATAACAACCCTTACGTAGATGGCGATAAGGTTTAAATTCCCGCGCTTGTTTTGATTTATGCAAGAAAAAAACATGGCCAAAAAGCGCCTTTTATTTTATTTTGTGGATGTTCAGGCATAAATATTTTTTTTTTGATCATTTTATAAATAACTTAATTTTTCACATTATACAATAAAATCATAACCGAAAATGGGTTCGAAAGTAGGAGATTTTGAACTTTAAAGCAGTTTTCATAGGCCTTTTCACTATTTTTTCTTGGCTTATAAAAAGACTTATCTAAAAAATACTCGATTATTTCAAAGGCCAAGATGTATTCTACTCGCAGTATTTAATTAAAGCATCTGAAAAATTTCTAGGCGACCAAATTTTCAAACCAAACACATGATTTTGCATTACAACGTATGGCATCGCCTTAATTGAATTTATATATGGTAAAATTTCCGCCTAAAATACGCCCAAAATTATTGAGATATCACTTGGTTTCAACATAATTTGTAGGTACAAGAATCAATCGTTTATTTATGTTGGGGAGAAGGAAAAACGTACACTTAAATTAATATTTAGTAAAATCTGGTAAAATTTCCGTACTCTGACTTTTTCCAAATACACATAAAAAATACTTTGTTTCTACTTAATCAGTGCAAGAAAAAATGTTTGCGTCGGGGGAGATGGAAAACATGCACAAAATAGGTTATTAGGTAGTTGTTTGGGTTATATAAATAATTCCTGCGTACATGGTGAAAACTCTTCAAATTATTGGTAATCCCGTTGAAAACGAGATTGCAAGCCTCGATGAATGAATTAACGTGTTTCCTGATAAACTTTTAGTAAATTACGAATGTACGATGTCGGAACACGTGTTCGTGAAAAAATGCAAATAACCTTTATATATATCATACATGTATGTCATTACTTAATGTTTAGACTACAAAAGAAACAGCTTCTAGTCTACTTTGTAGAATTTAGAGGCTAGTGAAAATGTTGATTCGGTCGCTTGTTTTTAAACTCATCAATTTTAAAATTCCTCAAACTCGAGACGCACAATCGCCGTTTTCTTTGAAATTTAGATTTTCGAATATTCAAATTCGTTTTTCGAATATTCAAATATGTTTTTCCGTGGCGCCATTGGCCTGGCCCGGCGGACCCTAATTACAATAATTCCGTGGCCGAATATTTCCATCAAATGGCCGCCCGGGCAGACGTACCATTATTGTCTCGTATCCAAATTGTTCGGTCGTTATTATTATTTTGTTAGATATATATATTATTTTATTCGGGGATAATCGACCCAGTGCTCAGTGCGGCGTCCCTGTTATGTGCGAGGGTCGCATCTCTTTCTGAATAAAATCCATTTGTCATACCTTATTTGCATTTTTTTAAATATGTTCCGTCTTGCTCATAATAGATAATGCGGGGTTAGTAGAAAACGTTACTCATAATCACATACTACGTATACCTCCCGCAATACGGCAGTATTAGTGGTTGAAAGATTTTTAAACCACCGAACGTTTTACGAAAGTAAGATGGAGATGGCGGACTTTGTTAACAATCTAGTTGATTTTACAAAAATCGATCGGTCGCACAGTTAAAATGTAAAAAAGCAGTAATACCCATTTGCAGCACTATTAGAGGTTAAATCGAAATATCGATTTACCAAAGCAAATACAGTACGGCAAGATTCTACGCATGTCTATACCGCTCACCGAACCATAGCGAATCAGACACTTCCGAACTCTTCAAACATTTGAGCGATACTATTGATGATCTCTTGCCCCGCTACCCTTCGGCCGAGTTTGTTGTTCTGGGGGACTTCAATGTTCATAACGAACCATGGTTGAAGTTCTCAGGCCCAACGGACTCGGCTGGCCGACAGGCGGAATCCTTTGCCATTTGCTACGGATTAGAGCAATTGGTTCAGGAGCCTACAAGGGTTCCTGATGTCCAGACTCACCGCTCCAATCTGTTAGACCTATTCTTAACTACTGTGCCACACGGTTATAAGATTGACGTCACAGCGCCTCTGGGATCATCTGACCACTGCCTAGTGACGACATCAATCCCCGTTAGCCTCAGACCAACCAATGAGAGGCTGAGGAGAAAAGTGTGGCACTATAAGTCAGCAGATTGGTTCGGTATGCGGGCCCATTTCAACGCTTTTCCGTGGTCAGCTGTTTGTTTTCGGACTTCGGACCCTTCAAAATGTGCCCAGGAGATTGGTGAAGTCATCAAATCGGCGATGGATGGCTTCATACAATCGACTACTAAAGAAACTGGTGTGGGCTCAAAGCCGTGGTTCAGTCGACAATGCTCCGAAGTAGTTCGACGAAAAAACGCGGCTTACCGAGCCTACAACACATCTCGAACGCCCGAAAGCAGATCAGCAAACAACAAATCGGCAAAGGAATGCAAGAGAATCATTAATAGGTCAAAATTCGAACACGACCTGCAGATCAGCAAAAAGCTGGCTGCCTGCCCGCATGGCAGCAGAGCATTCTGGTCGCTTGCGGGCTCAATAGGTCGGAATTTTCGCAAACTCAGTTTGCCACCTCTTACCAGACCTGACGGCTCACTAGCAAACACCGCCACCGAAAAGGCTAACCTATTAGGGAAGATGTTTGCGGAAAACTCGACCCTCGACGACGGAGGTGCTGTTCCGAGGTCGGTTCCTCACTGCGGTTTCTATATGAAAAAGCCGAGGATCCGGCATCGGGATGTACTCCACGTCATACGGGGGCTCGATGTTAACAAAGCTAGTGGACCTGATGGAATACCTGCCCTGGTATTGCAGAGGTGTGCTGCGGAAATAGTTCCAGTTTTGACAAAGCTCTTCAAAATGTCCCTGAAGTGTGGCACTGTGCCCTCTGGTTGGAAAAAAGCAGTCATTCACCCTATTCCCAGGAAAGGTGACCGCTCCAACCCGGCCAACTACCGCCCCATAGCGATCACATCAGTTCTGTCCAAAGTGATGGAACGTGTGATCAACGACAAACTGCTCACATACCTCGAGAAGAACAAAATTATCAACGACCGTCAATACGGATTCCGGCGGAACCGCTCGTGCGGTGATCTTCTCGCGTACGTGACGCATGTTTGGGGGCGGTGCCTGGAACGTCACGGTGAGACCCAAACGGTCGCACTAGACATATCCAAGGCCTTTGACCGGGTCTGGCACCGAGGACTTGTCAACAAATTGCATTCTTACGGACTTCCCGCATCCCTGTGTACGTGGATTGCTGACTTTTTAAGGGACAGGTCGATTCAGGCGGTTGCTGACGGTTTCACCTCTTCCTCGCACTCCATAAATGCTGGCGTCCCACAGGGATCGGTTCTGTCTCCGACTTTGTTTTTGTTGCACATCAATGACCTTTTGACATGTGCACCGATTCATTGTTACGCGGATGACAGTACAGTTCATGATTGCTTTTTGTTTGACAAGTCCCCAAAGGGCACACAAACTCCAACGGCTCGGAGGGCTTTGAAGCAGAGAATGGACGGTTATCTCGAGAGTATTTCCTCCTGGGGTAAAAATAATCTCTTTGAATTTAGTGTTTCAAAGACCCAATCCTGTCTGATTACGTCTAAAAGGGATCCAAATGATAATCTAGTCTCCTTCAACGGAAGCAATCTTCCGAACAGGCCTTCCATTGATATGCTTGGTATAACTATAAGTGACCAGCTCAGGTACGGGGGCTCCATCGAAGCCAGAGTAAAGTTGGCCTCTCAGAAGCTGGGCGTACTGTTCAGGGCCCGCAGATACTTTAATAATACACAACTGCTGACCCTGTACAAATCGCAAGTGCGCCCTACTGTCGAATTTGGCAGCCATCTCTGGTCCGGAGCCCCTAAATACCTGAAAAAAACCGTTGACTCTGTGCAAAAACGGGCGGTCCGTTTGATAGATTCCCCAATCTTAACAAACGGACTGCAATCTTTAGAGCACAGGCGTCAGGTAGGAATGCTGTCCTTGTTCTATCGGTATTACAATGGAAGATGCTCTGAGGAACTAGCGTCATTGATCCCTTCTGCACCGGTAAGTAGTCGGGATACACGCCAAACGCGCGCCCAACATTTGTACACAGTTGACACTTGTCACATGAGAACGGGTCGCTTCTACGATTCGTTCTTAAGTTCAACAGCTCGGCTGTGGAACGAACTGCCGGCCTCTGTGTTTCCTCCCTCCTACAACATGGGACTCTTCAAGACCCATGTTCACTCCTTCCTCTCCACAAAAAGACCCTCCACACAGCATCCCCAAAGATGACGTAGGCCCTGAGGGAAATTATTTTCTTCAGGGCCTCCTGTGTGGAGATAATATAAAAAAAAAAAAAAATAAAATAAAATACGGAACGCATAATCGAATTGGCCGGATGTTGGTGCAATTCATAACAGACCTTGTCAATGACATTACAAATGTCATGTGAAGTTAGCAACTAAGCGGGAAATGCGAAAATGACCGTGTCTTTAGCATTCCGCCAATTCCGTCATCTCCTTCTTACCACGATCGTAATTCGTTCCTATTCCTGGGCGTATTACGGCCGGTATTCGCAATATGCATGCGCGTGATTTAGTAACGTTTTCTACCAACCCGTTCTTATACCCCCGTATTATCTATTATGAGTAAGACAGATAGTAAATAATTAACAAACGGGGTACACCTACAAATTTAAACTGCGCGGCATCTTTTTTTTGTCAATCATTTTGCTGCTCTGGGGGATTCCCAGGCAAAGCGAATGTACCAGGTAAAGCGGATGAATTGAATATTTCCGAAAATTACCACTACAAGGCGCTACTCTCACAATCGGTGTACCGGCTGTACCGCATCACTACCGACGCCATGACAGTGAATATTTGTCGTTTGGCAAGAACGCACGCTCCTTTTGATAAAAAATCGTTATTTTAGAATTTTCATACGATAAACGAAGGTAAGGTATTTGTGATTATTATTATTTGGTTACATTTCATGTGAAAATTAGTTTATTTCATCCAACGTTTATTTGTTTCCTATCTAAAAAACTAACTTTTAAAAAGAAATTCAGCAACCACATTGTATTATTTTTTAACAAAATGTTATTTGATACTGCCTTGGGCAAAACGAAGAGGGCAAAGCGGATGGACCATTCGCTTAGCCCGAGTGAATGAACTTTTTGATTGTTTATGTGCAATTGCGTATTACATATCCCATAAAAAACATACAAAAAGACAAAAATGAAGCCAACATTCGAAAAAATAATAAATAATAAACAACAACAAAAACTTAGCCCATATACCAGCGGACTGAAAGTTAGAAAAATTGATTTGCCTTAATTGTGACTAAAATTATGTTGAACCATTAACAGAGGATTGGATTCAATGCAGCCAGTATAAAAGTTGGCCTCACGAATCATGCACCTCATATAGTGGATATAGTTCTTACTTCTGCTACGATTGTGATTCCTAATTCTCTTTGCCCGGAGCCCAAGTTCACTTTGCCTGGATACCCGGGCAAACTGAACAATACGAAGAGTTTTTTAAATTTACATCATTTTAATAATTCTAATTAATATTACCTTTTCATTTATTTTACTTTTGTAGACAAACATTTTTTTAACATTACACTTTATAAAGTTTTTATGTTATTCAAACATTGTGTGTTTTATTTAATATCTTCCTTAACACATCCGCTTTGCCTGGGTCTCCCCTACATAAACAAATAGTGGATTTTTGAAAGTTGTAATGTATATTAGTGATGAATTAATTGTTACTTTAGTGATTTCGATTATTCAATCAATGATATTATGTGAAATTAAAAAAAATACTAATAATAAAATCAATACTTTCTTTCGTTAATCGAGTGGACTAGAGGTACCTAATAGTAATAATATTTGGCCAATTTATATAGCGCCGTTTTCGTGAAAAATCACCTCAAGGCGCTGTACAAATATATTTATTAAATAATAAATACAGCTGGGATTCATAAAAACTAGTGACTCACATATAAGACTTATATCTAGTAACTTAAGACCAAGGCCTATAACTACTGTCTTAATGACATATACATGGTGTCCGGAAACTCGTAGTACAAGCCGGAAACTGGAGAATGTATACCACACGGGGAACCCAAATAAACATAAAGTTTTTTGATTTGAGCATTTTTATAAAAATAAAAAAAAACCAAAAAAAAATATTTTTCGGCTATTTCAGGGTTCAAATTTTTTCGTCATTATTTGTTTTACTTTTAAATTTTTAAATAGTTTTAATTAGTTGGGTACTTTGATCTTCAGTAATAATTTATAAGAATTTGATTAAAAAAAATCAACTTCTGACTCGATTTACTCGAAAACGAAAGCTCAAATCAAAAAAAAATTATACTACAAAATCGACTCCAAATGTGATGTAGATTCACCAGTTTCCCGCTTGTATTACGAGTTTCCGGACACCATGTATATTTACATATGTAGAAACTTACAACTAACATTCTTACATTTAAAAATACATCGATAAATACTCTTTCTAATTTTACTAGCGCCAGAAGAAGGAAGTTTTATAATATTAGGGTGTTTCATTATATCATTATAGCATTTTGACTTTATCATGAGTAGTTGAACGGAATCGCTAGGGAATTATGTGTGTGCATCAACAATTACAGTTACCTACTTTACATTGAGATTTAATAATGTGGTTGGAGTCAAATAGCAATAGAGAAAATATAAATAAAAAAAACTGAGTTTTAGAATTCGGCCAGATATAAATGAGGGTACCATTACCATAGCTCATTGATCGACCGAAATAAAAACACCATGTGCATTTTAATTAAACTAACAAACAACAAATCATCATCTTCTATTTATACAAGGCTGTTACTTTAACCAGTGATTCCTGATATTATGTGGTGTAAGAAATTGTAAATGATCTCCGGTGAATTTGATCAAATTTTGATCTCCGGTGACATATTATTTTTTTTTTTCAACTAAAAAGATCAGTAGTAATTGGTCAACTAGAGTCCATGTAAGGGGTTGGTGGTTACGGCATGTGGAAGAAGTCACTGTAGAACAAAATATCATTGACATTTTTACTCCAAATAATTTCAGGAATCACTGGTCAAAGTAAGTTAAGTACGTCTCTTAACACCCTGTATTAAGTGACCTTTCGGCTGCGTGAATAGGAACAAAAAATAGATAGGAATTAAAAAAACCCAATTGCCTCGGTAACAATCTTTTGTATTTGTTTAGGTGTCCCCCGACATATAGCAATAATTATTTCCATCCATTAGTATTCCATGCAATTAGGAATACATATGGTGGTTAGTCCCAGAATTTCTGCACTGAAATAAAACCCGACTTCTAGTATTATGTAGTGGAATCGAAAGCTTATCAATGCAATCAGTTATTGATTATCAAATGCATCATTTAGAATTTTATTTATAAATACCAAGTCAGTGAAAATCTTTCTGTCCGACAATTTAGTCATATTCATATCATTTAAATGAGATTTGTAGGTCAACAAATTGCTGGAACACTATTAGAAACCGTAAGAATTTATTTTGTGTTCTTTCAATATCTTGAGCGTGAATATTGTAACCTTTGATCCAGATGGGAAAATTAAAGAGTTAAGATAAGAGGAAGCTACAAGCCAAAAATGTGTATATTCTGGTATACCTTATATCGTAGGTAATAGGCATTAAAATCGCTTGACAAACGGAGTCTAGAAACGTTCGATTTCAAGCACAAAACTGGTTTTTATTTATTTCGTAAATAATTTTATAAGAAAGCAAAAAAGTTAATCAAGTGAAACTGTCACAGATAATCTTAGCTATAATACCGTATTTTTTAAAAGTTGTTTCCTTTATGCGTTCATACATTTCTATTGATGTAATATATTTTTTAGTAGTTTACATTTATATTTTTTATTGAGTAATTTATTTTTTTATTTGTATTCTACTCGAGCGAAACGATAGGAAAACCTTCAATTTATCTAAAGCATATTTTTTGGAATTCATAATGTACACCGATTCGTTATACAGATTAATCAAAATAGTGATTTGGCATTAAGCTTCGCCTTAAGTTATCTTTTTAGCTTGTAGTTATGTAGTTTAGCTTTATATATTTTAGCTTGTAGTTAAGTTGTCTTTTAACTAGATTTTTCACGTATACATACGCCAGTATACACTTAGATAAATTAAAGTTATTACACGCGATTTTCACATACAAAATAGAGTATTGGCATCGGGTTATAAACGGAATTAGAGTATTACGCAAAGTTTTTTGTTGTCGGTCCGATTGATTGTTATTGTGCGCGGATAATCTACTATTTGGTATCCTTGAAACAAATAATTCAATGATTAGGTAAAATTAGATAGCACTTTAATTGCATTACATATTCGCGATAAAAAATCACAAAATATGATTCAAGTTTGGTGACCGGATAACTCATCAAATGACAATTCAAAACACCTTTAAAAAGTGCTAAATTTACAACAAAGGTAAAGCTCTCAACTAGCAATCCGAAGGTCGCGGGTTCAAATCCCGGCGTGTGCTAGTCCATTTTATTTGATCGAATTGTGTTATTTCCCAATTTCAGCATATAAAATAATGTAAGGTATATTTGCGACATTTTCCAGTGTGGAAGATACTCTCAGTATCACCCTGCTGTAAGACCACCATTCAGAATCGAAACGTTGCTTGAAGTGGCTTTAGCCCTGTTTGGTGACCAGATCTGAACAGCCAGGTACTTCCCCGCCTTCCTCTTGGCCATCTCCTCCCCCTCCCCACTACCTTCAGCCTCACAACATAACCCAATCGGGGATGTCATAGTATCACTGTCTTTAGACGGTTGAGACTCTTATGCTGTATTCATGTTAAAAAAGTCATGAAAAGTGATGAAACAAAAAATAGGTTTCGTAGGTAAGGATTATGTGTTAGTTTATTTTCATCGCTTTTAACGACTTTATAACACTTTTAAAGGTGTGTTGCATTGTCATTGTGTTGAGTTGGCAATTTGCTGAGTTATCATTTTGTTGAGTTATAATGAAACCCTCCACAGTGTCATGACTAACAGCAATATAAAAGAATCCTCAGTTAATTTAATAGTGCAATTATCAGCAAATTTTACCGGAGTTCATAATTTTCGCGTTTATTTGTGTTAAAATGTGCATATTTAATCCGAAACTCGAGTTTTGTATAGTTTATCTCGTTTCAGAGATTATATCGGATAATTTGCCATCAAAATCGTGTAATGATTGGGTTGGATTTATTTCCCACGGTCAATCATTTTCGGAACTCAACACTTTTTTATCTTAATTTTAACAGGGCTACGATTCTTTTTTTTACCTTTTTGAGTTCATCTTTCCCAAAACGGGTTGGTAATAAACACAGCTATTGCTTTATTTCATTTAAATATAACTGTATGCCTATTTTCAGTAGCGAAACCAATTAAAATTCTCCGATTTTAAAAGCGATTTTAATTTTTAGCGATCGCTAAATAATATGCCTCAATTGAAACTCGCATTTTGCATAGAAATTTGCGCTTTCTCGCAATCGGCTTGTAATAATTTATGCTAGATTGATTTTTTCTAAATATTTTACCCCTTAGGCCTCTGACATATTAACTTTTATATTTTTTTAAATGCTGTCAGAAAGTCAGAGAATTTATTGTGTATTTCCACTTCTTTGAATCCAAATAAATGGGATATTTCTGAATATGTCCGAAAACTAAAAATTGTTTTAGAAAGTTGATGAAATATGCTTTCAAATTTCACTATTAGAAATAGACATATAATTTTTAAAATATTAACATTTTGTAATCAAACGTAAAACATTTTAAAAATACGTGCCTCACGTTTTCTCGTTTAACACACTGAACTAAAATTACTGATAACAAAAAAAAAACACATATTTTATTAGACAAATGTACCTATTATAAACAATTACTGTCACCTCACTTTTTTTTGTTTCGAATAAAAATTTACAAAGTTGGTTTCGTAGAGTGGCACATTTTAATGCTTCGGTAGTTAATTTCTAGATTTGAATATAAAGCATAGTTGGTTGTGACAAGGTTTATATAGGCCAGACAGAGCGGACGATTTCCAAAAGGATAGCAGAACATTTTCGTGCTTGTAAACTTGGCCACCCTGATAAATCGGCAATCGCCGAACACTTAATTGAAACCGGCCATTACTTTGGATTTGCTCCCGAGGTCCTGGGAAGACCCAAAACTTATAGATCACGCCTGATTATGGAGGCAATTGAAATCTACAAAAATCCATTTAATATCAATAGAGACGACGGAGCTAAGCTCAACAGCTCTTGGTATCCGGTAATTGACGGCTACACCAAAGCTAAACGCAAATAACATGTCTAAGTATACTCCAATACCATATAATAATACAATATAAAACCATTGCATTTATACCTTGATACTGGGTACATCTACTCTAACCGCTGTCAATCGGTTTTCTAATTCTAGAATTCGCCACAAGATGACGCCACTTCCGTTGGCATTTCGCACTTGGATGGACCACAGGCTAACATAAATACTGTGCTTTCAGAATTCGACACAAGATGTCGCCACTTCCGTTGGCATTTCGCACTTGGACGGGCCCAGGCCACAAATAAATAAGCACAAACTCGACAACTAAAAATTTACACATCTTCGGATCTACCGGATCTGCCCTGATGATGTACACTGTAACGCTGTCCGAAACGTCGGACAGCGTTACAGTGTACACACATACGACATAAATATGATATAAACACCGTTTATATTAGAGGTGAGTCGTACTAGCTCTTCTTGGTACTCGGAACAATTGGTACAAGTATGAATAAATACCTAGTCCAAATACCTGTTCCCTAGTATTTCACTTGCTCATTACATGGGGGGGGATTGTTAGAGAATTTCTAAAAAAGTAATTCCCACTAGAGGTGAGTCGTACTAGCTCTTCTTGATACTCGGAACAATTGGTACAAGTATGAATAAATACCTAGTCCAAATACCTGTTCCCTAGTATTTCACTTGCTCATTACATGGGGGGGGGGGGGTTGTTAGAGAATTTCTAAAAAAGTAATTCCCCCAATAAAATTGTCATTTCAAATCCATCATGAGATTTCAATTTCAATGAAGCAAAATAAAGTAAATTTTTAAAACTTTATTTATTACTGTCTGAACGAACCGGTTTCGGAGATTCTCATCTTACCTAACCTAATTAATTTGATAAATGAGTCTTAGCACGGAAAACTTGCTACCTAAATAAGAGGCCCCAAGAAGTTAAATTATTAAATGACTGTCATCCCATACAACGAAAGCGAATTTTCATTTTATAATGAAAATTAGAATGTTAAAATTTAAATTTCCCAGATGCAGATTGCCTTTTATAGTAATTAAGGTGAAACAAAAGGACGACACAGTGCTACTAATAAACATGGACGGAAATAAACAACATGGCCAACACAGATACATACAATGAACTAAAAGAAGTGGTTTTTCATAAATTTACTACTTAACACTATGTTTTAAAAAAAATTATTATATACAATTCTGCATAAAAAACAAGGAACACTAAAGAAAAATAAATTATAATCTACTCTAAGCAAATACACAACAACATATCTGCAATATCTTGTGTTTAGTGATAGAAAGCCAAACAGAAATAAAATACCTATACATTACAGTAGACAAATTAATGGATAAAATCGTCCACACACATTAACGTACTCAAAGACAGAGTGAGGAAACTAAGATACATCATAGATTCAAAAAAATAATAATTAAAAAATAATTCCACTTCAATCATATAGGTACATATTCATCAGAACTTCTGTTTAAAGAATTTAAAGACAGAAAACTAAATGCATTATTTTTATATCACGTAATTTTACAAATTTACAAAGAAAATAGTCTAAATAAAACTGCACCTTTTAAAATAATAGACAACCCAGATAAACATCAACTCTCACAACTCGAAAAAGTAATTAAAAAAACAGTGCAATTCAACTATAAATATCTTGGAGAGAATTTTTTTTAATACATTATCATAAAGTATTAGAAATAACAATAAACATTTTAAATACCACCTTAAAATACACTGAAAATATAAACAGAATACTCATAGTAAAAATAACGAACATAATATTACACCCCCACATACACAAGCCAAGCTTTATTATGGTGGTGCATCTCAACAACAAAGATTTTAAATGCCAACAAAGAACACAGTGAAAATATTTTTTTATAAAGCCCTAATATTTTATTTCTAGATGGCGCCACTTTCGTTCACAGTTCGCACAAGATAGCTTCCAATTTTCGAAAACGAGAAATAATACATTAGCCGTGCACTAATTATGTGCACTAGGTAGGAAGCGCCCGGCCGGACCTCGTCTCCGGCGATGCTTTTGTACTCTTGCTAAAACCTTTTTTAACTGGTGGACGCATACTGTCGGAATTTATTGACAATACCAGTCGAGATCGCGCTGATCGCGATCTACTAAATTCAGTATCATATCCTTTCTCGCTTACTCACCTACATAAGAAGAGTGTTTCCCTAATATTCAAAGATTAGGGAAACACTCTTCTTATGTAAGCGAGTAACGAGATGCCTATACATATGCCCCGCCCTCGGTATGAATACGCGAGACGCGAGACGCGCAAGACTAGCAAGACGCGTAAGACGTCCAATACTCGCAAGACGTGCAATACTCGCAAGACTCGCAAGACGTCCAATACTCGCAAGACGTGCAATACTCGCAAGACGTACAATACTCGCAAGACTCGCAAGACGTGCAATACTCGCAAGACGCGCAAGACTCGCAAGACGCGTAATACTTAAGAACAAATACTAAGTACGAAAGTCTCTTTGAAATATCTGTTCCAAACATCTGTTCTAGTAAATACGCTTCACCTCTAGTTTATATCATATTTATTACTATGAAAGTAAGGGAGACACAACTATTTCTATAAGACCATATAAGCTAGAGGTGAGTCGTACTAGCTCTTCTTGGTACTCGGAACAATTGGTACAAGTATGAATAAATACCTAGTCCAAATACCTGTTCCCTAGTATTTCACTTGCTCATTACATGGGGGGGGGGGATTGTTAGAGAATTTCTAAAAAAGTAATTCCCACAAAAAAATGTGATTCCCACAACGACTTTTCAAAATCCATTATGGGGGGTGGGTTGCTAGAGGTTTTCAATTTCAATGGACGCTCCGAACGAACCGGTTCCGGAGATTCTCATCTTACCTAACCTAATTAATTTGATAAATGAGTCTTAGCACGGAAAACTTGCTACCTAAATAAGAGGCCCCAAGAAGTTAAATTATTAAATGACTGTCATCCCATACAACGAAAGCGAATTTTCATTTTATAATGAAAATTAAGAAGTGGTTTGACAAAAATTTACTACTTAACACTATGTTTAAAAAAAAAATTATTATATACAATTCTGCATAAAAAACAAGGAACACTAAAGAAAAATAAATTATAATCTACTCTAAGCAAATACACAACAACATATCTGCAATATCTTGTGTTTAGTGATAGAAAGCCAAACAGAAATAAAATACCTATACATTACAGTAGACAAATTAATGGATAAAATCGTCCACACACATTAACGTACTCAAAGACAGAGTGAGGAATCTAAAATACATCATAGATTCAAAAAAATAATAATTAAAAAATAATTCCACTTAAATCATATAGGTACAATTCATCAGAACTTCTGTTTAAAGAATTTAAAGTCAGAAAACTAAATGCATTATTTTTATATCACGTAATTTTACAAATTTACAAAGAAAATAGTCTAAATAAAACTGCACCTTTTAAAATAATAGAAAACCCAGATAAACATCAACTCTCACAACTCGAAAAAGTAATTAAAAAAACAGTGCAATTCAACTATAAATATCTTGGAGTGAATTTTTTTTAATACATTATCAGAAAGTATTTTTATTTTTATTTTTATTTTATTTATTAGCGTTATAAACAGTCTTTATACATGCATATATAACAGTGATCAGAGTAGTTATGTCATTGACCAATAAAATAACGACAAAACAGACCATAACAGAAAAATACATAACAACATACCTAATACAAACAATTCTGATAAAGTACATCAATTATCAAAATGTATTAATCAATTGAAATATTTAAAAATAAAATCAATGAAATATTAAGTTTTTTGGTTAAATAAGATGCAGTATCACTTTTTTACGGATGCTGTGAATTTAGCTAGGTTCGTGTTAAACACATCGATGTTTGGGCATAATCTATTGAATGTGCTACAGCTTCTTCTTATAAATACATTTTCAAGGTAATTTGTATTGCTTTTAGGAATATAAAACGTATCCAGAGATCGAGTAACTCTTTTTGGACATTTGAAATGAATATTTTGTAGTAAGTATGGGCTATCAATATAGTTATGAAGTATCTTATAGAGCATCAATAGGTCTCTGATATCACGGCGTTGTTCAAGAGATTTAAGGTTTATAGGGACATAGTATTCATCATTTCGCACGCGATAAGAGACATATTTGATAAACTTTTTCTGAACTCTTTCTAGATGTGCTTTATAAGTAGAACAATGAGGGTTCCACACTGTTGAAGCGTACTCCAGGTGGCTTCTGACGTAAGATATGTAAAGAATATTAAAAGTTTGTGGGTTTTTGAAAACTGAACTTACTCTAAGTATAAATCCCAACATTTTCAAAGCCTTCGACGTGATATGCTCGACGTGAGATTGAAACGTAAGCTTACTGTCTAATAGAACTCCAAGATCTCTTATTAAATTTACCCTGTTTAAAATATTGTTCTTAATTAAGTATGGATATAATATTGTGTTTTTCTTTCGAGAAAAAGAGATGACGAAATAACAATAAACATTTTAAATACCACCTTAAAAATACACTGAAAATATAAACAGAATACTCATAGTAAAAATAACGAACATAATATTACACCCCCACATACACAAGCCAAGCTTTATTATGGTGGTGCATCTCAACAACAAAGATTTTAAATGCCAACAAAGAACACAGTGAAAATATATTTTATAAAGCCTTAATATTTTTGTTGTTTGTTTTTGGGGTGTTATGCCGTGTTGCGCTAACTCCTTCTTTAGCCGACGTTTCGGACAGCGTTGCAGTGTCCATCATCAGGGCAGATCCGGTAGATCCGAAGATGTGTGTGTGATCTACCGGATCTGCCCTGATGATGGACACTGCAACGCTGTCCGAAACGTCGGCTAAAGAAGGAGTTAGCGCAACACGGCATAACACCCCAAAAACAAACAACAAAAATGCTTTTGGCCGTGAGAATCTAAAAACTTACCTTAATATTTTATTTCTAGATGGCGCCACTTTCGTTCACAGTTCGCACAAGATAGCTTCCAATTTTCGAAAGCGAGAAATAATACATTAGCCGTGCACTAATTATGTGCACTAGGTAGGAAGCGCTCGGCCGGACCTCGTCTCCGGCGATGCTTTTGTACTCTTGCTAAAACCTTTTTTAACTGGTGGACGCATACTGTCGGAATTTATTGACAATACCAGTCGAGATCGCGCTGATCGCGATCTACTAAATTCAGTATCATATCCTTTCTCGCTTACTCACCTACATAAGAAGAGTGTTTCCCTAATATTCAAAGATTAGGGAAACACTCTTCTTATGTAAGCGAGTAACGAGATGCCTATACATATGCCCCGCCCTCGGTATGAATACGCGAGACGCGCAAGACTAGCAAGACGCATAAGACGTCCAATACTCGCAAGACGTGCAATACTCGCAAGACTCGCAAGACGTCCAATACTCGCAAGACGTGCAATACTCGCAAGACGTACAATACTCGCAAGACGTGCAATACTCGCAAGACGCGCAAGACTCGCAAGACGCGTAATACTTAAGAACAAATACTAAGTACGAAAGTCTCTTTGAAATATCTGTTCCAAACATCTGTTCTAGTAAATACGCTTCACCTCTAATATAAGCTGTTCCGACAACAAATTTACTCCGAAAAATCAGGAGAATTAAATCTAAAATCGGCAGATAATCGCGAAAACAGTTACATTAAAATAAATATTTTTTGTCGTTTCGCTGTCTTTTGTCTCTTCCAATCAATTTAGTCGTCTTGACTTAAACAAGATACCACCCCGCAGAACAGATAGTCTAGCACAGCATATCATGCCAAGAGGAATGGTGCTATTTAATGAAATTCTAAAACAGTAAATTGATATATTTAATAAATCAACGGTCCCGAACAACAATGTCATATGTGCAAATTTGTAGTTTTGCAGTAGAGCTGTTTAAAGTTTAATTCCTGCATTTTTACTGTAAATAGACGAAATGTCCTTAAAACGTTTTCGCATACCTATTTTCCCTTATGTTGAGATTATTAAAATAAGTAATCTGTTTTTTTTTTACATTATTTCTGGCTTTCACCCTTCAAGAGTGTTCTTGGCCATCATTTAAAATTATTGAGAAATGAAAGGTGAATTTAAATATTAATTTTATTTAAATAGGCAAATTTCAAAATTATAATGAAAATTGGAGTCGAGTTCAGACTTAGAATTGCACAGTAAAAAATCTCTAGTTTTTTTTGCGTTAATTCAATGCAATGATTTTTTATGTTCAATTCTTTCATCTGCCAACAAGTAAATGTGTTTTATGCTGGGAAAGGAACAAAGCAAAACGCAAGCGGTGTTTGCTTCGTTCCTTTCCCATAAAGCCTGCGACAGACCTCTCTATATTCTCGTGGCTTGGCCTTTTTCAGCATATCGCTCGCCATACATTTCTCATTGGGATTGTATGGCGAGTGATATTCTGAAATAGGCCAAGCCGTGATGCGTTTAGCGTAATCTATCAGCCCCATAAGTCTGCCATATGCCTACAAAGCAAAGTTTTCTGTTTTTGAAATTAAGTCTATAATTTTGAAATTTGCCCGTTTAACCCAAGATAACTAAACTAAACTGTTTTCATTGTTTCATTGTAAGTACACTTTCATCGAGTGGACTACGCAATAAAAAACTAATAAAACAATAGAAATAAATCAAAAATATTTAATTAAGATAGGAACGTGTTATGGCACAAGAGTAAGGTTTAAATCAAGGCTGCCCAACCCCAGGCCCGCGGGCCACATTGTGGCCCGGGCCACACCAACGAATTATAAGTGGCCCGCGTGAACCATTTTCAAAAAACCCGCCAATCCGCCAATTTGAAAAAGTGTCGCGGGTCCGCGGTAAAACAAACAATGCAGCTTGCGCGCGGTCACCAGTGTTGCCAACGAAGGCGATTTATCGCTATTTAGGCTACTCAGAACGAGAATCAGCGACGAAAAAATCTAACCCGTTGAACTTACTTTTTAAACAAAAATACACCGGTTTTTGATATATGATATGATTCCCAGCGAAGTTCCGTAACAACCCCCCCCCCCATGGATTTCAAATATTCACTCATTAAGTACAAATTATTATCAAAATATCAGTCTACACAGTGACCACACATGTCAACATTGTGTGGACCACAAATAGCCTTTCTACATCTGGTGCAACGGTGTTTGGTCATCCTCCGGGCCTTGGATGGACACAGGCAGCAAATTTTACGCACGTTTGAAGTAGATGGAACCGGAGCTTCTATTGTAGAAGATTCTCCAAGAATATCCCCAATCATGACCCTTATATTACGTAATTTTGTTATAACTAACGTAGTTTTGTTATAACTAAACTTCATAGGGCATGTCGTAGTATGCGTGTGGTCGCAATTGCGTCACGTGCTGCACTGTTTACTCAAATTAGGAAGGTTATAAAAGAGTCAAGGTCGGGGAGCGCGGGGAAGTAGGTGATTTCGAATTTCCCGAGTAGCGCGTCGTCGCCTCGACGAGTGATTAGTTATCTAGGGTTAAATAATTAAAATTAATATATAAATTCGCCTTCCCTCTCTCCATCATTTGAAATTATTGCCTAGGGCAACCCTGGGCCTCGATTCACAATGAAGTCATTCCACTCTAACAGCAAGTGGTTCGACCCACTCGTTGTTCGAGTGGAATAACATTTGGCGTATGTAAGTATGTACCTTCGACCAGACTCACGAATAAGAACGTCGATCAATGTATGTACTTTCGTCGGCGATTGCGAGAGGCCTGGATTGGAGAATCGATACCCTGAAGGGTGAAAACTAGAAACATTGGGGAAAAAAGGGTGTACTAAATAAATTTTAAATTTGAAAAAAAAAAAAAAAAAGTTCGGTTAGGTTTTTTTGACGTGTGTAATTACAGAAAGGTTACCTATTCATATGTAATTTGGTCCATGTGTAATTCTGGCATGTCATCATGTAACTGTTTTATTTATTTATGTTATATGTATTTCCAGTGCCCTGGACAAGATAATCGTCCACGGATACAAGGCCCTTCAGCTGGAGTACTTCTTCACCGCCGGAGCTGATGAAGTCAAGGCGTGGACCATTCAGGTAAATTATACAAAATGCAATTCTTTATCAAATAATAATTATTGTTGTTATTGGATCATTTATATAGCTCCGTTGTTGTGGAGAAATTACCTCAAGGGCACTTTACAACTTAACTTATTTAACGCGTAACTTGTCACTTGGACTTATATCTAACTAGCTGACGTGTACCCGGCTTTGCTCGGGGACTTGTGAAGATTTATTACTAGTGACTTACGAGTAAGACTTGTAGCTACGAATTAAGTACTGAGACTTAAAAATAGTGACTTATATCTAAGACTTACAGCTAGTGACTCACAACTGAGGTCATTCGTACATGGAGACACTTACAAGTGAGTAGAGTTTTGTGCGTATAACATTCGCGTCGCTCGTGAGTATCCATAATACTATATTGGTAGTGTTCATACACAACTCGATGCATCGACAATGGGTTTGAAGTCAGTTACACACTGCTAAGGCCCTTTGTATGCAAAGATACTTACAAGCTATGTGACTGTGACGCAACCACAAATAGCCTACTGATACGCTACTCTTTAAAGCTTTTAAATTATACTTAAGTTTTTCACTTTTTCAAGTGCAGCCGTGGAATTGATGCAATGTCAAGTAATTCTAGTGAGGAAGACTTGAAGATTGCTCTTCTATATATTCACAAGGATAAAAAAGATTGGTCCATCCATACAACAAGTAAATGTGAATTGTAGGGCATTCGTCGCCGCCGACGAACTACAGGATTTTGAATAAGAGGTGTTATTTTGAATAGCCCGCTATTTCGGTAGATGTTACTTTTGAAGCTGTCATTTTTTGACATTTGACCAGTGAAACTACGTCATTAATAAAAATGGAACGATACACCCTTCAACAACGCATTGAAATTAATTAAAATTCACTTGAGTGAATCAAATGCAAATCATCTTGAGTGATGAGGCCCATTTCCACCTCGGTGGCTTCGTCAAAAAGCAAAATTGTCGCATCTGGGGCTCGGAAAACCCAAGAGTTATTCTTGAAAAGCCTCTCTATCCTCAACGTGTGACTGTTTGGTGCGGTTTATGGTCCGGCGGAGTCATTGGACCTTACTTTTTCGAAAATGAGGCTGGAGCAACAGTTACGGTGAATGGATTGCGCTATCGAGAGATGATTAATGATTTTTTATGGCCAGAATTGAATGGTATTGATCTGGACAACGTTTACTTTCAACAAGACGGCGCTACGTGCCACACAAGCAACGAAACCATTGATCTTTTACGATTTAATATCAAAATAACACCTCTTATTGGAGAACCCTGTACATAAGAATGGTATCAAATTGACTTTTCTTTTCAAACCTATTCAAGCCTTCTCTGCTAAATCCTTTCTAACTTATTCCAGTAAATTATACATGGATATTTTCCCACCTCCAGAACAAATTGAACGTACAAATATGTTCGGACTTCATTTCTGTCAAATGAGTAATAGATGCGAATGCAACTCGGGTTGCAACTGTTATCAAACCCGTAGTCGACGCCTTCCACGACACCTTCCACTTATAAGTGTCTCCGTGTACGAATGGCCTTAGACTTTAAATAGTGACTTGAAACCAACACATTTATTTCATACCATTTTTATGACCAAACTCTCCTAATCAGACATTATGGTATTACCCTTTAATCCCTCTGAATAGTTATACAATCATAGTGACCTTCACATTAAAAGCATTATAAATAATGGATTTGAAATTAGCACATTTTAGCATAAATTAATGATTGAATGCATTTATGAAGATGCCATAAATACGACCTCTGTAGTTGAGCCGTTAAGCATTTAAAATCCTCGACTACGAAACCAGAGGTCGCAGGTTCGAATCCTGATGTGTGGAATTATTATTTTTTTTTTTATGTGTTATTTTCACAGAAAATAGAAAGAAGGGAGATTTGCAATGAACTATTATTACTGTCGAAGGGCACCCACCAAAGTGTTCCCAACATAATTTGACCATATTACTGTAAATCAAAAGGCATAACTTGCATTGGCTTCGCTGCTATTACAGTCCGTGCAGTTTGGTCGTAGGTCACTCCACATGCTTCTATGCTTTTTCTCCCATTGTTTCCATTATCTATGGTAAAATATAATATTCCTGTATGCTTATTGATTGTTTTTAGAAAGGAACAAAGGCCCCCCAGGCGGCGGGTCGCATCCACACAGACTTTGAGAAGGGCTTCATAATGGCGGAGGTGATGCACTTCAAGGACTTCAAGGAAGAGGGCAGCGAGGCCGCAGCAAAAGCAGCCGGCAAATACCGCCAGCAAGGTAGGCACCATTATATTTCATTCACTCTTGTCCAGGATGTAGTCCAGTGGCACAGCGAGCCCCTCAAAAACAAAACCTCAAATCAAGAAAAGTTATGCTACAAAATCGACTCCAAAAATATGATGTAGATTTCACTAATTTCCTTACACCACGTATATTATTTCATTTATTTATTTTACTATTTTTTATGACGGTGTACCGCTTTGTTTCGCTTCGTTAAACAAAACTGTTATTAATTCTTTAAATGTGTAATGACGCATATAATCTTGCGAGCCAAACCAAGAACTGTGTGAAAGAAACGAACCAATCACAAACGGCGCTAACTGCTGTTTGGGGTTGGTTCGTTCCTTTCACATGATTTGTGGTTTGACTCGCAAGAGTATACGCGCCATAACATTTCAATCCTAGGTGACCCTGTGGGCGTCACTTTTCCAATGCAACGGGTTGATCATCTTTATTGCTTTGTACGTCTTTTTATGTCTGACCTTTGTTGTGATGACTGCTTTTATGATAATGCCAGTTGACTCATGAAATTATTTGCATTTTTACATCTACTAAAGTCCACTGTTGTTAATCTATCAATAAAATATTAACTTTATTATATCTTATGTCTTATATCTTACATCTTTATATCTTATGTTAATATGTAGTAAATATTATAGTCGTTTTAATGCCGACATTATTTAAGAAAATGTTCTACGGAATTAAAAATGAGATGTTTTGCATTCTGATCATGTCCAAGTTTGTACAAGCAGAAATTCAACTGTAACTCAAAAATTGGATTCATGTTTAGACTAAGCCTACAAAATTTCTTAATGCTATTGATTTTTTCTTCGGAGCGTATGTCATCTTTGGTGATGCTGTGTGGAGGGTATTTCTAAGCAGAGGAAGTTCTGGGAAGGAAAAGGCTGGGTAGAAATTTAGGAGGTCCTCATGGACAATGGACACAGACAGACATATGAATCCATCCCTCTTACTATGGTTCAAGTTGTTGAGTCAAGAGAAGTATGGTCTCCCTCAACTGGCCTCTTCTGATACAACCAGCTACGAAGTTGGTGGGCAGACGCATCTTCTGCCAATACCTAAACCAACTTCACCCCATGCACCCCTGCTAAGCCACAAAACATCGCGAACTATTTGGTGTGACCTATGACAGAAGTGTTAGCTATAGTCGTTTACGCTTATTAATTCATCATTTTTTAATAGTAGCGCACTCTCTCTGTCATTCTTGTTTACATATTTTCCTCTTAAACCATCCCCAATAATCTTCACTCGCCGCTTGGAGGGCGAATCTAAAATTTTGAACCCTTATGACGAAGCTTTAATATTTTTCTCTTGTAAATTATCAACAATGTAGGTTGAACAGATGATCAGGACTTGGTTTTAAGAGTATTATTCTGTTTGGTTTCCAGGGCGTAACTACACTGTTGAAGATGGAGACATAATCTTCTTCAAGTTCAACGCCGGAGCTGGGCTCAAGGATCCCAAGAAGAAATGACGTGACAAAGTGACGCTTCTCCTGGTGCACTTGCTTTACTTGAACATGATTCTATTCTACATGCATGCCATACCCTAAATAAACAAAACCACAAACAAACACTACATACTTCTATATACCCCACCATTATCTTCCAACGATAATTATCATTTTTCTATTAAACTTACAGTGTGTAATATTGTAATATTATTATATATCCCCTAGTATATTATAGTCCTAGCTTTTTTATGATTGAAACATAACCTGTCCTATTATTCATTTATTATAAAATATTGCGTTCTACAATCTAAAGTTTTGTTCAATTTGTGTGCTTGTTGATTGCCATCTGTCTTTCAATGCTCATACTAAACTAAGCCTGACACTGCCATCTGTTGCTATAATTATGAAGCAATGCTCAATTGATAGAATTTTATTCTTCTATTGAAAATAATATTACACATAATATAAAATGAGCTTGATGTTTAAAATATCTTTTGAATGTAAATTGTCTGCTTGTGTATAATAATGTGAAGAATATAGTTGTGTGAAAATTCTTCAACTTGTGTAATACTATATTTTTATGTACATCTTTCATTTTTCATCTTTTGAAAATTCTGCTTTTAAGCACACCAAGTCACAGAGTTTGTCGAGTATTGCCTTTTTAATTTTATGTACTCACCCCATAATTTAAGGTTCTTGCAACTTGCTGCGCGAGTAGAATTGTTTTTAATTATTGTGAGGCACGAAACAATCTTTTTTTTTATGTTCGATGATGATTTATTTATGTAAGTAAATTAAACATGTCAAAAGTGTGCATTTTTATTTTATTTATTACTTCCCTTCTTTTTAAACATATTTTTTGATGACTTATTTATAGGTGCTAAATGATAACGATGAAAAAATTTGGTTTTAGTAAGTTTGATTCTTATTAGCGATCTACCAATGTCAACCAGTGGATGATGACAATCAAAGGAATACATGATTGTTCAAACGACTGTCATCAGCCTTATGATGTTCTGTAATTATGACTGAATAATACAACATTTTAGGTTTTTACTTTGTAATGTTGGCTGCCTGCTTACTGATGGAAACTACATATGCTCATTTTCCGTATTTTAGTACATGAGAAACTTATAAAAACCACATACATATTTAGTGTTTTGGAATGAATAATAATTGAGGTTCAACCCATATTTTTACGTTACATTATTTCTATTAAAGGGTACAGTTTTTTCTATTTGGTTAATCTCATTTTATAATATCTAGATGTCCCCCTCTGACCCCCCCGCCATACGAAAGAAGATTTTATAGAATTTGTAAATTGAAGCGACAGCTTTTGTAGCAACTGTTTGAGAGATCTTTCCCATAATAAAGTAATCTTGATTTAAATCTATTTAGATTGACTCAATAAACAACTACATAGAATACTATTTCCTTTGCAATCTTTTAGCCAAAATATAGTATGTTTATCAAACAGCCAACATGTACAAAACATGATATGCTTACAATTTTGATTTTTGTTTCGAAGTAATATGTACATAATTCAATTCATTTTACCATTCAAGTTGGTGCTTGCAATTCGTCGTCTCACGGTAATTTCCACTTTGGACGTATACGTGACTAAAAATAAACATTGCAATGCATCTACGTTTTATGAGTTAAAGAAAAATACAGTAACTCTATGGAAAGTGCTGTGTACAAAGCAAACAATATATTAATTAGCAGAATAATATTTTTGTAAAGGCCAAAATTGCATATTGAAATGATACCTGCAAGCTTCCACCAACCGTTGAATCCAACGCAACATTGATTACATCATTCACTACATTATGACTCAATAATCTATATAAATAAGTAACTGATATTGAGTTAAATACTATTTAATACAATGGCCAAAATGAATCTCATTGAAACATATTTTACGTGAGAACAATATGATGCAACCTTGGCATTATGTTCGCTACAGGGTCAGATGGTATCAAATTACAGGGTCACAATGAAGAGAATGTTAATTTAAAAATTAACAGTTTGGTAAGTGGAAGACATTCCTCGTTCAAAAGTTGAAACATTACAGGACCTTTGAATTGAACTACGTTTTAGGAATCTTTTTTTAGAAATGTGCCCTTGATGGAATTTTACAACAAATCTTGGAGACAAGAGGCATGATCATCGTAAATTACGGCATAATATATACATACTAATTTCTGTATGCGTCGCATGAATGCATACATTACAAACACTTTTTATTCTGAAATATTTGGAACAAAGTACGTGCCCAATAAGAAGTTTTTAACACCAAACCTTTCTTGCAATTGTCTTGTAGAATCTCTTTGCAACTAAGCTTTATATTACTATGCGAGTATATATGAAGGTACCTATTCAAAGTTTTGTATTTAAATGTTCATAATGAATCTATTAAGAGATTATCTGGATAATTTTTATAGTTTCGCTTCCATCAAACTTCAACTCAAGGGCGCTGTACAATAAATCAAATCATCTGGTAGAATTAAAAGTCGAGTGCAGCATATAACTAACAACTTACAATGACTTACAACTAGTAATTACATTAAAAACTGTTTTTATTAATAATCTATTTTAACTTAATTATAAATGCTTTAAAATCATGGGTATTGCAGATCTTACTTATGTATAAATAATATAAACCCTATTAATATCACGGTTGTTCAATTTGAAAATTGTATTTTTTGTGTCTAGCCATTTTATCAGTCTGTGTTTCTGTTTTGTAAATTTGAGCCTGCGAGAGAAGTCTGTCCTTGATCCAATCGTAGAACTCATATTCTGTCATCAGGATATTCTTCAGGTAACTTTTCACAGTATTGGTTTTTGATAAATTCCTCTGTTTCCATTTGCTGTGCCGTTCTGCAATTTTAAATTTACATTGTTGTAGTATAAATCAATATTTTAGAATTAACTGAACCATTGAAGCATTATGTAAACAATATTGAACCATTAACTTTAAGAATCTAAAATAGAAATGAACCATTCCAAGTTCCTGTAGGTCACAAACACGGTTTTTTTTAATTTTTTTTTTATTTATTCTTTAATATATTTGTTATACAATGGTATAGTATATTGTCCTCCACGCTAGGAGTTCACTTGTGTTGTGGAGGACTTTTTCAATTTTAAAGTTATATAATCCTAAAACAATACAGTGGAGTTGGTTACACAGAGAAACATTAAAAATTAATATATGAAATCGATTTTTCCATAGTTATAACAATAGATTTTCCATAGTTATTCCAAAAAAAGTGAAATATAAAAAATTAAATATTAAAAGGATTGTAGCCAGTTCCATATGTGTTTTTTGTATTCTGTAAGATTAGATGTTTTATATTGTGTTGGAAGTGAATTGTAAAGTTTTATAACCTGGAATCTGTAGTGTTTTTGTCCAAAGGATGTGTTGGTTTTTGGTATTAGTAGTTGGTGTGCATGTCTTGTTCTGGTATTGCGAGAAGTTTGTGAAGTTTTAAATGTGTTTAGGTTCTTGTAAAGGAAAGTAAGTATTTGTTTAGAATATAATTTTTGAATCTTCAACACTGGGAATTTTTTAAATATTGGTTGAAGTGGGTGTTAGTATTGGTACTTTAAGTATTACTTTTATTAAGGTTTTCTGGGCTTTATACAGTGTGTCTATGTATTTTTTACTGGCATAGCCCCAGGCAAAAATGCCGTATTCCATTATAGATTGTGCTATTGCAAGGTATATGTTCTTAATATCAAATATGTTTAGTATATTTCTCACGTTTTTGAAAAAGTAAATCAACTTGTTTATCTTTACTTTAACCGACTCAATGTGTCTGTCCCATTTTAAATAACGGTTGAAGTATATACCAAGATATTTGATATTTTCGGTTTGTGTGATTGGAGGACAATTGCATGGGGTGCTCGCTGAGTGACAGGAATGTATTTTAAGGTAGATGTTTTTGGCAGGTTGGCCTCTCGAGTTTATGCTAAAGGTTATGAATTTAGTCTTATCTATATTTAGAGTAATAACTTAGAGTCAAGCCATTTTTTTGTAATATTTAGGCCAACTTCTGCTTTTGTGATTAGTGTGTTCCAGTCAGTGGCCTTAAAAAGTAACACAGTGTCATCAGCAAAGCTTATAATTTCCCCGTCTATTTGGAGGTGACATAGATCGTTAATATAAATAAGGAATAGGATTGGGCCAAGTACGCTGCCTTGTGGTACTCCGTAGGATACTTGGTCCTTGTCACTACATGTGTTTTCTATTGAGGTATATTGGGTGCGATTTTCCATGTAGCTTTCAATTAATTTGAGTTCTGTTCCCGTGATTCCGAAATATTTAAGTTTATTGAACAGGTTTTGGTGGTGAATAGTGTCAAACGCTTTTGCCAGGTCTAGGAATATTCCAAGGCATTTTTTACCCTGATCTATATTTGTTTTGAGGAAGTCTGTTACTGAGGCTATGGCATGTGAGGTACTCATATTTTCCCTGAATCCAAATTGATTTGGTGATAGTATATTGTTTTTGTTAAGAAAAATTAAAAGGTGGTTTTTGTTATGTTTCTCGAGAATTTTTGAAAGCGTGTTTAGAATTGTAATTGGTCTGTAATTATTAATTTCTTCCTTGTTTCCTTTTTTGTGGATTGGAATTACTTTGCCCGTTTTCAAAATAGTTGGGAACACTCCTTCTTTAATGGACCGATTTATAAGTATGGTAAGTGGGATAAGAAGTGCTGACTTTATTATTTTTAGTGTCATCGGTGATATTTTGTCGCTACCCTGAGAGTTTGTATTTTTTAGTTCGTTTATAAGTTTTAGTGTTTGTATTTGGGTAATGTATGGAATTTTAAAGGAAGAAACACTAGTGTGTGTATAGTGGGTTGAGAATTCTGGGATATCGTCATTTGTAGTGATTCTGTTTGCTAATACCTTGCCGACGTTAGCGAAATAGTTATTCACAAAATTACATACTTTTAGTGGTTGTTCTGATGTCTTAATAATCTCGTTATCTATTTTGATCTCGGTTATGGAATCGCTTTTCTTTGAAGATGAGTGGGATATTTCTTTTAGAATTTGCCAAATTTTTTTGGGGTCCTTGTTGCATTTATCTAATTTATTTTTATAATATATTTCTTTCGATATACGTGCAAGTCGTGTGCATAAGTTTCGATATCGTTTATAGAAATTTATGAGATAGATGTCATATGGGTTAGATTTGCATTGTTTGTGGAGTTTGTCTCTTTTACTGAAACTTGTTATGAGTCCTTTTGATATCCACGGTTTTAGAAGTTTATGTTTAGTTGGAGAACTTTTTTCGGACGTGATGGTATTTTTTTTAAATTCGTCTTGAATACATTCTATAAAAAGTGACCATGCTTCATTAATTTTATTATTTTCTACGAGTTCTTCCCATTTTTTATTAAGTAGTATGTCATTTAGTTTTAAAATATCAGTTGTATTGTGGGTTTTTGTGGTTTTGGAGTGTATTTCTTGTGAATTGTTTGTAGTGTTTATTTTCAGGATAAGTGTATAGTGGTCTGTAATTGTCGAGTGATGGATTGTAGATTTGTATGATCTTTTTGTTTTTAACATAATGTGGTCAATACAAGTTTGGGTGGGTAATAGGTTATTTTATTTAAAGTTGACTCTTGTGGGTTCATTTATGGTGCTAAAGAGTCCATGGAACAACAAAAGGTTTAAGTAATCGTCACTTTGTGGATGTTTTTTATTTTCTAAAATGTTTATATTCATATCTCCTATTAAGCAGATATTTTTTTGTTTTTTCATTTTGATAAGTTGACTGTCTAGGGACCTCAGAAAGGGAAATATGTTTTTTATAGAAGGTTATCGATACATAGCTAAAATACATATGTCATTATTTATGATTATTTCAAAGCCGTTTGCGTCTGTGATATCTAGCTCCGTTATAGTTGAATGTAGATGTTTTTTGCAGTAAATTACAATATCGTCATTTTGATTTTTAATATTTTTTGAGTGAGTGACCGTATAATTAGGTAATTGTATTGGTGTGATGATTTTATCTAGCCAACATTTTGTGAGGGATTATCACGTCAAATTCTGTCTCCAATTGTTGAAGTACGACAATTGTCAAAATTTTTTGAGATACTGCGTATGTTTTGGTGTAATATTTTTAATTGTTTAGCCATGGTAAGATTAAAATTATCGGATGGATGTGTACGATTTTGGGATAGTAATTCAGATCATCTTTATTATATCTTCGGAGTGTTTAATATAAATTATTTTATCTTTTTCGACTTTCCGCGCCATAACCTTTCCATCTTTGGTCCATACAAATGCATATCCCTTTGTGATGGCTTGTTGTTTTGTTTTCCATAGTAGTTCCTTTAGATATGGTGACAGGATTTCACTGATGTAGATTTTTGAGTTTAGCCCTGGGGATGTTTTGTATTTGACTTCTCTTTTCTTAGAGAGCAGAAGCTCACGTAATTTAGGATTATTGAATCTAATTTTGATTTTCGGATGGTCCCTTTGTTTTGTTGACGTTGACGCTGCAGACGGTCCCCCTGGCTGAGCCTTGGCAGTAGTTGGATGTAGTCTGACGGCCTGTAGAATGTCTTCCGGAAGGATCTGAATGTCCGCTGTTTCGGCTATTGACCTTACTATTTCAAATATAGATTCATCCGCTTTAAGAGGTACTCCGAATATTTCTAACGAGTCTGCCAGCATTCTATGGTCGCTTTCGGCAGAACGTAATTCCAGATTCTTTAGTAGAATACTTTTTTCGTTTAATGTTTTTTTTAATGTTTCGATATCTATCATCATTGTTTTTTCCGAGAGAATGGATTGGTCTATTTTTCCTATTAATTCATCATATTTATTACAAAGAAAGTCTATGGTTTTTTGTCTTTCTGCTGCTTCAAGGTTCATTTTTTTGAAGAGTTCGTTTTTTAATTCATCTATTTTTGTGTCTATGTGCGACATTAGTCGATGTGTTAGGTCTTCGAGTAATTCGGCTGAATGAGTAGGAGATGCACTGGTGTTTTTACGTGATTTAAACATTTTTAAATTTGTGCTTATGATTTGGTCGATAGATGTCACTTTAATTAAGTTAAATTTAGTTCTATTGCCTTCAGTTCCAATTATTTAAGTAGTCACTGTAATCTATTTTCAAGTAGTTTAGGTTATAAAGCCAATTTATTATTTGTGTAGAGAAAGTAACAGAAAAAAATAAACTTTTTGAAAAAGTAGGATTCGAACTCACTTGGTTCAGATATCTCTCCTGTCTAGACTGCCGCTTTCGTGACTGTTCACGCCACTGCGCTATTGGCCGCTTATGACGTATTGTGAAATAGGTGCAATATGAAATTTCTTGGTAGAGAACTTTTATGAAATAAGCTGATGGATTTTTTCGACAATAATCACTGTCACTTTGTAGAGATTGCTCACTTGGAATCACTTGAAATCACTTAATGAAATCACTCAGAGTTCACAGTCCGCAGAATTTAACTGTAATTTATCTTCATGTAAACGTTTACTGATATCTTGTTTGCTTTTTTTGAATTATACGCTAAATTCGGATAATTTTTGTGGAGCAATATTTTTGCGTGCGCTCTATGTGACGGTTGGTAAGTTTTTTTGTTGGTAAGTTGGTTTGATCGTATGGAAGGAATGCCAGATTGGAAGGGTAGGCCAATTTCCTTTGGGCCATTAGCTAACACAGGTTCATCCACTTATTTTATGGACTCAAGTCTGATTCCGAGTTCAGTCGGATGGACTCATTCCGCCGGACTAGTCAAATCCGGTGGAAACAAACTCACTGTGTCATTCCGTCGGACTCATCGAATCCGCTGGATTCACTGAACTCGGTGGAACGCCTTCAGAATCAGATTCGTTAGTCACACTTCTAGTACATACACACTCACCCTCCAGGGAGGAGTTCATTTGTATGTATGTTACACGCAACTCACTTAATAACGCAGATGATACAGACTCACCCCCTAGGGGTATGTGATGATATTGAAATCAATTATTGTGTTGTGTTATATTCTTCATTATAAATGTTGTATCATAAAAAATACTAATTTCGGTTGTATCGGTCTGATTGGAATGAACTCGTTCCGCCGGACTCATCAAATCCGGTGGAAACAAACTCACTGTGTCGTTCCGTCGGACTCATCGAATCCGCTGGATTCACTGAACTCGGTGGAACGCCTTCAGAATCAGATTCGTTAGTCACACTTCTAGTACATACACACTCACCCTCCAGGGAGGAGTTCATTTGTATGTATGTTACACGCAACTCACTTAATAACGCAGATGATACAGACTCACCCCCTAGGGGTATGTGATGATATTGAAATCAATTATTGTGTTGTGTTATATTCTTCATTATAAATGTTGTATCATAAAAAATACTAATTTCGGTTGTATCGGTCTGATTGGAATGAACTCAGATGAGTTTTGAATTTTTATCTCATTTTCCAAATTTGTAGTGATGAATTCAGACAAGCGATAAAGTACCTACCCGTGGTAAAATATTTTAATAGAAAATTATTTTTATTTCCATTTTCAAAACTGACTTGAGACACTCGTGATTTTCAGGTGTCTGCACTAATTAAGTACCTACTAATCCAAAAGCCTGAATAGATCAAATCCTTACCTTTAAATCTCTGCGCGTAAATCTCCTGCGATCCTTTAAAGTAGTACTTCAGCTTATTCTCCAGGACTTGTAAGGTTTCCTCGAGGAATTCCAGAACTCCAACGACTGGATAGAACTTCTCCACATTTTCCTTTGCCATGGATAGCGCCCAGGAACTATTTATTTGGGAACATTCCGGATCGTGGCCACAGAAGTAAGGGATTGTAAGATCTACTCCAGAAATCTCAGATACGAATTGTTCCATATGAGATTCTGTTTCATTTGTATCATAACTTTGTTTATTCTTGAACTTGCTACTGAACCTGGAAAAGAAAAACAATAGTAAAGAGGACAGCAGATTGATTCCTAAAATGGGTTGTCACTGCGGTTCCACTGTAGAGCGATGTGAAACCGGTTCTTCATCCAATTATTTTTGGAACCAGTTCCTCAAAAAGAAAAAAAAACATTGGGGTAGAAATTTTTGGAAAAATTGAACTTTTTCCTCAAAAAATTCAAATTGTAGCTTTTTTATAAATATTTCACAAGTAACCGGTTCCTGGAAGAAATGTTATCAATGGTTCTGGAGACAGCAAAGGAACCGATTCCATGTTACCGGGACAAGAATATAGACCATTTCTAATGAATAATACTATAAATATTCAAGTCGTCCATAATAAATATTACAGATTTACATACTTATTACTGCAGACGGTCGAGGAACTCACCAATAAATATAAAATATAATAGGGTGTCCGGGGTGAAAGGGCAGTAACTTTGGGAGGTGATTCTACATGATGGTAGAAGTAAAAAATAAATAACTTTTTTGAAATTTCAACTTATAGATGTACTTTTCAGTTACAAACGAAAAATTGCGCCGGCGTGTGCGTACTGCATTATTATTATTGCTTTTGGATCATTTGAAATCGACCGACCGATCCTAGAACTAACACCCGCTACCCCCCTTCCCGCGCTTTACAGCTGGTAACAGAACAGCTGTGATTTGCTTACTGTGTTTAAGAAGTTATTAATATTCTTTATTGTTAAAGGTGTAAATTCGTATTATTATTTTAGTCCATAGCTTTGTTCTTCAAATTTGGTTTAAAACATCATAAAAAAGACGATTTTGAAGCACATTGTTATAACTTCGAACTCTCGGTTTACGCTTCACTGGAAAATAATAAACAACGTCACCAGTCTCGCGCTCGACAAGTACACAGCGAATTTATCGGGTAAGTGTGTACCTCCACTAAGGATTTTTAGTAGGTATGTCTTTTTGTATGGAAAAAATGTATAAAGTGACACCCAAATGCATTTGATAAGTTTGTACATTATTTTTTGTATGAACCGTGAATGAAAAAATAAATTATTATAAATATTGAAGTACTTTCGTATGGTGGGGTAGTCAGAGAGCATCATCTAAGTCTGCGGGCCTCAACCTATGAACCTCATTAATGTTCGGTGGTCGCATTCTCAGCGAGCTGACTCTTATTATGAATTTACGAAGCTGTGAAAACCTAGGCTGTCTTTCAGCGGGGTCATGTATGTAATCGGGCATCTGGAAAAAGATAAATGATCTACTTACTTGGCTGCTAAACTGTCTCCTGGATTCCTGATGATGCTGAAGTATGTTGGTGAATTCCAGTCGAATTTGGTAAAGTTGATGAAGTAAGTTGAACAGTCGAAACTGAGAGGGACCGCCAAGTCCTGTATTACTGCCGACACCTTTTCCGTAATCTCTCTCTAAAGGAAAAAGAAATGCGACAGAGTTATGGACAAATTTCAATGGTTGTGATTTATTTACTACGAGGACGTCCCAAACGTTCATCGTCTCCCAAGCTCTTACGGCCACGTTTAAATTCAGCTGCCCAAAATTTCACTGTGGTAAATGATGGTGCAGAGTCCCCATACACAGAGTCCAACTCATCTTTGATTTGCGTAGGATTGCTTTTCAAAAACAAAAATTTAATAACAGCTCGATACTCAATTTTTTCCATTTTCACAAAAACATACACATCGACTCACTCAAACGACATGCAAACGACCATCAAACGACTGTCAACTAAAAACTGTGTGTCCAAAATTGCCGAAACTTTAGTGGGTAACTGTCAGAAGATGCACAACTACATTCACTAGCTTTTATTGACGAGTACCGCCATCTTTGCGTTGAGGCCGGAAACTTTTCACACCACCCTCGTATATATGGAGAATAGATAGAAAAGATGAAATGAACGTAAAGTTTTAAACACTTGTGCATTTTAGCAGAATTTTGAATTTATTGCTAACAAACTTCCATTATATAATCTAAAAAAACCTTTTTTTTCTGGAGGGTTTCCGTTTATATATAACAAAAAATTCTTCCTTTTTTAACAACTAAAGGGTAAAGTAAATCTGGCTTCCAAGAATCTGGGCATCTTGTATAATGCTAGCAGATTCTTCAATAGTAACCAGCTGCTAACCCTATACAAATCTCAAGTATGCTCAACAGTTGAATTTGGGAGTCACCTCTAGGCTGGAGCCCCACAATACTTGATTATGTGCAAAAGAAGGCAGTCTGTCTGATTGATAATCCATTGTTGACAGACTGATTGCCACCTCTAATGCACAGACGCAATTTGGGTTCTACAGGTATTTTAATGGAGCCTGCTCTAAGGAGCTAGCAGCATTGATCCCGATTAACCGATGCGTGAAATTTCACGAACACGAGCGGAACACCAGTTCACAGTTGATGTTTGCTTCGTGAGGAAGGGCCTCTTCTTCGACTCCATTTTGCATATATCATCACTTTTCAAAAACGGTTTTTTGTTTCCGGATACGTCCAGAATTATTCAATTTATTTGGATTTTATTGCAAAGCGAAAATACTCCGACCTTCTGATAGAATATGCCGAATAGGCCTGAAGGGATACGTCCAGAAACATTTGCATTTCCCATTTTTTAATTTAAAATACTACAAACAATTTTCATAAACTCAGTTATTCAATAATATTTACATTACGTACCTGATTTTAAGTGCTTATAAAAATGCAGGTAATGTTTGATCTCATCAGAAATACAATAATTACGAAACATCGCATTTCAATTATATAAGCACAAGTACCTAAGTAGCCAATCACTAAATAATTGGTGTAACCAGATTTTTCGGTACCTACCTACTTTTACTTTCGTAAGTGTACCGACTACTATAATAAAATTATCAACAGGTAGGAACCTACACTACAAAATGAAAGAGATAAAAAACTGATCTCATGAGATCATAATTCAATATTTTGGAGTGTAAATTATTTGTCCCACATTAGATTAATTTAATGTAAATGTTTTCACCAAAAATTTACATATTAGAAAGTCAATACATCGTGGCCAGGTTATGGATAGTAGACTTTATATTATTATATTTGTATTAGGTACTTATCATGTTGTTGTAGATATTGTAATATAATAATTTAATGAGCAGTGTTTCTCAATATGTTTATATTTTCGAATTAACAAATGACTAAATTGGAGCAAGGGGGATATCTCTAATAATATGTTTTTCTATATATTATTATATATCTATATAAATAAAAATGTTAATGATCGTTTGTTCAAAATCTTAAATCTCCGAAAGTTCTTCACTTTGAAATGTTGACAAAACGTTGCATTCGAATATACGTTTGTTTTTATATACCTGTATTATGTAGATGCATAAATAAACCAATCACTGTAGATGTTACCTGTGACAGGTAAAAACGTATTTTAAAGAAAAACGGCGTCATGACGTAAAAGCAAAACGCACAAACTGCACAGCATACTGCACAGACAGACTGAGCCACAGAAAAGCGTGGCGGGGTACAGCTAGTTTTAAATAAAAATAATAACTTTGTAAACACCACAATTTAATTAAAAATGATCGACATGGTTTAAAACCAATGGTTTCTTCGTCAGAATTCAGGATAAACGTATAATAATAATAATCCTTACGAAGAAACCATTGGTTTTAAAACATGTCGATTATTTTTGTTTGAAAAGAAATTCGATATCGTAGCCATAATTTTCAAAATTCTGTCTTACGACTAAAATGCTTGACTTCTAATAAAATATTTCGGCCATATCGTATCGAGCGATTAAATCGATTATTCGGATTTCTAATTGTAACCATTTGTTTTCAAAACTAAATTACATGGATCATTTTTTACCATTGCAAACGGCTTTAAAAAGGTTTCAAATGATTATTTAGTTTGCTTATTTATTATCTAAAGTAAAATATAAATAATCACGATTGAAGTATAATTTTAGGAAGGTAGGTTTAAATTTGTGTGGTTTTGTCACCCTATAAATAAATTTCTATCCCCATGGAATAAGTTAAATGTAAGCAAACCGGCATAAAACGGTAAAAAAAACACCAGTAGTAGATTAAACTGACTGCATTTTTACCACCAAGCCAAAGATCGTAGGAAACTAAATCTAAAAAGTAATCTTTACCTGTTGGTCCAGTCTCAGAGTTCCGCCTTTTCCGCTCCCTAATCGCACATGGCGAAAGTTATTCTCCCCCTGCAGCCACTGCAGAATCAAAACAAACATTTCGCTACCGGCATCGGGCACAGAGTTCAACATCAAAACATGGCCATTCAGTTCCGTCAATCTCCTGAGTTCCGACAGACTCTTTGTAACTTGTTTATTTGGCAACGCGGTAGGTTTGAGAACACTCGCAAACTTGACATCGTCGCTCTCATCTTGAAAAAACAGACACAAAAACGCGGCAAAACACAAAAGCGACACGGCGATCTTCACGTGACCTCGGCAAAAAGCCCGCATACTTTTCAAAATTGCATCTTGGACGTTCTTGGATGATGTTAAAACCAATAGATGTCCAATAGATTACTACGTGTTCGCGCACGTTCGTTCTTTGCAGATAAACACACGATATGTGGATTTAGTTTGCTGCTGTAATATTTTTTAAGACAACGCCGCGTTCCACCAGGAAGGTTTTATCCGAAACTTTCAAAATGTCAGTAGGTCAAATAAGTATGTATACAAGTAACTCCGGGCACGACTCGGCACCGGCTACACCGGTCGTCCAATGAAGTCATAATATCATTTAGATTAAAATGACTACCTACTTCCCTCTGTGAGACGAAGGCTGTGAACCATCTGTGAACTGAGTGAACTCACTCTTTCGCAAATCATTTACCAAGAGCGCCGGATTAAAATCCGATTTTTCTTGCATCGATGTCTCTACGGTGAATGGAATGCAAATGAATTGTGATTTGGCATACAAATATCTGCTCTTGTAGACAATTTTTATTACACCATGGGCATTATTCTCACTAAGCACCTACCTACTTTTATTGAATACATTAAGTAGGTACCATAATTAAAATGACATATTATGGTCATCGATATAAATTTACTTGGTCGATGAAGTAGGTGGGTTTTTTGTACGTACAAGTATTGTGATAGGTATAGTTGACCCGAACAGAGTTCTCTCACAGGTGAATTGCTTGCATGCAACATAATACAGCAAGTTTCCACCTTGTTCACTTTTCCAGAGTAGTAGGTAGTTAGTGGTAGAGATAGTTGTAGACTGAATATTGTAGAATTGAATTCCCTGAGGCTTATGTGTGATAAAACTAGGTATGTCCGTCTGAGAAATGTGGAGATCCGCAAAGAATGCAAGGCTGGCGTAAGCGTAATGAGTAAGATTGAAAGGGACGATCAGATGATTTGGGCATGTAGAGCGAATGAACGAAGAAAGGAGTGTATGGAGAATATATGACGCAAATTTGAATGGTAGAAGAAGTAGGGGGTGATCAAGTGAACCAGATACTTAAGTCGGGCCATGTTAAGATTCAGAATAATAAAAGAGTATGTGAGAGACAATGTGTGAATGTGAATGAGGCAAGGAGTGTGTGCCAAGACCGAATTGCTTAGTGGTAAGTCCTCTCTACATACGTGATGGTTAGTCCATTAGTTAGTTTTTAGATTCTTTCAGTATCGCCCTAGTGAAAGATCGTCATTCAGAATGGAAACCTTTCTGTCGCTTAAAATGGCTTGAACCGTGTTCGGTGACCATCTCTAAATAGCTAGGTACGTGTCCATCTTCCTCTTCCTCATCTCATTTCCCTTTCCACTCTTTCAGCCTCACAACATACCTACCCCAATTGGGGATGCGGTAATCACACTGCGTACGGGCAGTTGGAACTTGTGCGGTATTACCATAAAAATATCAGTTCATAGGTAGGTAATTGAGCCTACCAACTCAAATGACAACTCAACACACCTTTAAGGCGACATAATACTCTAATAAGGAGAATTTGCTCGACGGTCACATTTTAATCTTTTCTGATGAAAGCATTACGAAAATCTCAAATGTTTCTAGAGGGAACCGTACGGATGTGCGTTATTTACATTTAAGATTAATAAAAACAGGACCTTAGCATAAAAATATTTTATGTAAAACGGTTTGAAAATTTTATAAAACGTTTTTGAACTATAAAATTAGCGGTAAGCACCAGATTTTATTTTTCTAGAGAATAATTAGTAACGTCCCGAGGGGTTCTCGTTGAAACATTTGAGATTTTAGTAATACGTTAATCAGAAATAACTGAAATAAACCCCACGGAAAGATCGATTTTCTAGGCCTGCTAGGGCAAAGTCGACCGTAGGCACTGACATAAATACAAAGACGAGTTATGTTCATACTAACCGAATAAAAATATGGCACGTTCCTATTTCCAGATTTAAATCCAAACATGATACGCACGAGAACGGAATGGAATGAATTTGTGTAAATGAATGAAATGGCTATAAATAACATCATACATATCTAAATTAACGGAACGCACTAGAAAGAGAAAGCAGTTCAAAGAATATGTGTACGGGTGAAACGACTATATTATTATGAACGCCTCTCGTTACCTCTTACCTCCTCGCGACACCAGTTGCGAGTTCAAAGCAAAGTGCCCACTGACGGGCGAGCGGTGGGCCATGGGTGGGCCGCTTTTGCCCTCATTCTTGGCTAACAAACAAGCGAGCAGAGTCGTAGAATACGACGTACTGTCGCTAGGTTATCCTTTATACTCCTATTTATTTCTGCATTCACTGTCTCACTTTATTTTATTCGAAAAGCATTACGAATAATTGTATTTATTGAAATAATAAGTGATTTTTGGGCGCTTACAGTTGCTTCGTTCCTTTCCCGCAATTCGTGGCTCGGTTCGCGTTAAGGTTCGCAAATATATACGTACCATGATACGCCGGGCCACGGGCCGAATATTGTTTTTACATTTATTTTTGTGCAGGTCTGTCCAATACACAGTCGTTAAGATTCTAACTTCATTTTATTGTATTGTCTTATCATGAAAAGTGATATAAAGTCATGAAAAGTGGTTAACCCTTTAAATATCAGGAACCCAAATTCGTATGATGTTTGGGGTCAAATTTGGTCTCCTAATAATTAAAGGGAAACAAAAATAGGTTACGTACATTTACGTAAATAATGTTTATATATATTTGACTCCATAACACTTTTTAAAAGGTGTGTTAAATTGTAGTTTTAATGGAGCATGTACGTACATGTATAAATAAGTATATGCTTAGATATAGATGTGCCATTTTTGCAGGAATCAATATTATTATTATTGCACAATTTACGTGAACTAAAAATATTAGTAACATTTAAAATAAAATTAAGTAGACTAGATTATAATAAACGTACAGGTAGTACGTGGTAGTAGTAGTAGTAATTATTGATAAAACAGGTGATAAGTTGGTATCTATTGACAAATAATGACTATTTTGTAAACTGATACAATTTCAATACGGTGAGATGCACAGGAAACTCACGAATCATATAAAAAAACACGAAAAGTTATTGGTGTGAGCAATCAATCGAATTACTCATTTATTTATCGGAAGATAGGTTTTATCACGAAGAGTACAAATCAATATTGTCTTGTCACTAAAAAGTATTTTTAGCAATACACAATAATATTATTATTCAACTACGAATTTTCTGTTTTTACTTTGTTAATATTTAGCATCTTCTTTGAAGTAGGTACCGTTTGCGAACCAGTATTTTCAAGGTTACCGAGTAATATTTTTCATGTTGCATAATATTATTATTGAGCTAAAGTGGCATCACTTTTATTCGAAAAGCGAACACGAACTCAAATTTCCCGCAAAAAATCGATTCAAGGGCTGGGCAGGGTTGGCCATTTTTGAAATAATAATCAACGCTCTTATTGATTATTTCGAGAAACACAACAGTGCATTAAAAAAATAAAATATATGAGCTTTTAATTTAAAGTAAGGATGCTTTGATAAAATAAATTTCAATTTTTGTATTTTTAAATTTGATACATTGAATTCTTGATAAAAAAAACGAAATTTATACAACTTTTTGTTTGCGTTGTAAATAAAGCGCTTTGGACTATTTACTTTGTATTTGTTAATCTATTTTGACTTTTATATATATTTATTTGGGTAACAGTTATAACGCCTTCAGGGCGCTAAAAATACAGTTTTTAATAATATTTAAAACAAAATTGAATATGAATCTCCAGATTTTAACAGAATGAAACTGAATATGTAATAATAGCGACGAAACCAGAGGATTTTTAAATTTAAAAAAAATTAAATAAATAACATAGTGAATAATTCAAAGTGTTTTACTCATCATTGATAAGAAATTTTACAAATATAAAAAATCAATGCGTATATAAAACGTTTTCCAAAAACAATAATATTATTTATTTTAAAGTATTGACATAATATTTAAATTTTGACAGCCCTCCCAAATAATCAGTTTGATCACATGAGTTGGGCCTGCACTCTGATTGGCCGGGGCCCGTCCAATGGAAGGTTCTAGCCGGCGACGTGTTTACTTCTAGTTTGTTATGCCAGCTGATTATTCTGAGTGGAAAACTACCCGAAATAAAAATGGCAGCGCAGGAACGCAACGAAGACTTTGAATTGACTAAAGAAGACATAGATCGGTTCTCCGACGCGTTAAAAGACAAAGAATTCAGGAAGTTGTTCTCCGAATATTGTGAAGAAATTCAAGACCCGGCTAATCGCGCTCTATACGAGTCAGAAATCACCGAGTTAGAAAAGCAACGTGGTGTGAACGTGACTTTTATCAATCCCTCGCCCGGTTATGTAATTAAGACAAGTGTCGGCGGGGATAAAAAGGCCTTTATTAATGTGTGTTCCAACGAAAATATAGACAAACCCTCGTACTCGATACAAGAAAATGGCGGAAAGCGCGGAATCAACTGGAAGATCCCACACACAATGGCGCCCCCTCACGACGATCTCGATAAGATGAAAATCCGCTGCGTTGTGTACGATGTTGTTTTTCATCCGAACACTCTACGCATGGCCGAGAAAAATGTACAATTTAAGAAAATGTTAGATGATACGGCATGCGAAGCGGTAGAGTCAAATCACAATGTCAAACTCGATCTTAAAAACCTAAAGTATCCCAAACTTCCCTACAAAGGTTACGCTATGGCCTCCGTTATCAGGAAATCAGATCCGAATTTTACCGGCGAATCTAAACCCGAGGACGCAGAACTGATTGACAAGCTCTATCCGCAGCGGAGCTTCCCTACAGACTCCAACGTCAATGTCAGTGCCACTAGCAAGACGATGGAAACATTGGAAGACAAACGCAGCGAAGATGGCGAATACTCTGTGCCCAAGTACACGTTGAAGCAGCAGAGGGATATGGACATTTCAGAGTTTACATATGAGAAGGATTGCAAACAAAACACGGCTCTCGCAACAGCGCTCATCATTGAGGTCAAACTGCCGCTCCTGTCATCGTCGGCGGAAGCCAAACTGGATGTGAAAGACAAGCAACTGTCTCTCATATCGGAGACTCCGGCGCGCTACAAGTTAGAGGTGACCCTCCCGTACAGAGTGGACGATGAAGCCGGCTCAGCCAAGTTTGATCTTAGCAAAAGGCTCCTCATCATAACTTTACCGGTTCTCTCAGACAAGATGAAACTGTCGTGGCGTAGTCGTGAAGACAGCGGGGTGGACAGTGATTGCAATTCCCCTTGCGCTAGTGATGAAGACAACTCCAACAGTCTCATAACGGAGATATCGGAAATGCAGTCTTCAGAATGTTTCAGTGAAAGTGAATCATACCGGACTAAAGATGAAGTGATTAAGTTCCTCAGCCCTGAACATGTTTACTTGGCACCCCCGTATACGTGCCACGCTTTAGACGATACGTTAGCCTTTACCCTGCATGTTAAAAATGTAGATCCCGATTCTGTGGTCTTCGAAGTCGTTCCGGAGACTAATTCCATACAGATGAAGTTTAGTTCCATCGGTGCGGGATATTTCCCTATTTTCCACGCTCTGTATTTAAAATTCCCCGCTGATAACTTGTGTCATAAGCCCACCATCGAAACTTGGGATAACAATATAATTGTGCAAGTTGAGTTTATAGATTCACATTTTCCGAGTCACTACTTCATCGGGTTAGATTCTGAATCCCTAGAAAACAATGAGTTGGATGTTCCAGTTGATAGCATGATTATTTCAAGTAATGAACCTGAGTGCGTTGAAAAATCAATACAACCGACAGTGGAAGTTTCTGCCAGAGGCAACAATGAGATAAATATTTCCCTAACTTTGGATGATGCGGAAGAGTTAGAAAAGAAGAAGCAAGTGAAGATGATCCCCATTCCTAAGAAAGTGGAAGACCATTACGACAGTGGCATAGCATCCAGCAACGGAAGTTCAAAAGGAATACTAAAGTTGAAGTCGCGCATCGGGAGAAGTTACTCCGAGTCGAGTGTGGACTTTATGGACTATTGCGGCTCCCCGTCATTCTCCATTGGCTCCCAAGATTGCATTCCGGAAGAGTCTTCCAGTCTCAAGAAGACTGTTAGATTCAGCAATATCATCGCTAAGCAGACATTCAGGTATTACTTTATGACTTATTGTTATAGTAATTAATTACTTGTCATAATAACCAGTTAATATCTACAGTTTTTTATCTTCTGCCTCACACTGCGATAATCTGACAGATAACAAAATATTGTATAATTCTTGTCATTCAGGAACCAAAGTGTCCAATCATATTTCAGTGCATAATGCAATATGATGAATATGCATAAAAACGTATTTTTTTTTATAATAACACTATGTTTCAACATTATTAGTACAAGAAATTACTATTTACTTTGTGGGAGATGAAAAAACAAAAAAACAGCATAAACTAGGTTATTACATTCTTAGTTTGGGTTATTTAAATAATTTGAACATATTTAGATTTAAGCTTTTGGGAAAATGTCTCTTCAAATTAACAAAATCAAATATGGCGGCAAACATGTTTTCACACGGGAAATTTAGACTTTTAGATTTAAAAAATAATTAATGTCGGGCATCCTCTACTTTTTCTACCATTCACTTTGCGTAGTATCATGAAATCCACACTGTCACTGTTAAACAACTACATTATGTCAACTTTAATTCGACTCTGTATCTCATTCCAGTGCAGAGATATACTTTCAGTCTTCATTGGGCATCCCCAACATTTTCTACATCTTTTATGCATCTTTTATCATCTCCCCTGACATAAATAGTTTATTTCTTGTAGTAATTAAGTTGAAAAAAATTGTTATTTGAATAATTTGTGTATATTAAAATATAAGTGAAGTAAAAAAAAAATCCAAAAGCATACAACAATAATCTATGGACAATTTAAATTATACTCATGAACTTGCAGAGATATACAAAATATATTCAAGAAGAATACTATTAAATAATATTTTGCAACACATTGTGTTTTTTGACAATATTTTTTCCTCACTTTCTTCAGTTTGTTTTCTGACCTAGAATAATAATAAAAAAGTTGTCATGCTGCCAATGGATGGGCCAAGTGTATTTTAGTTTCCTTCCTGGCTAGCCGCTTGAGTGAAAGATGAATAACAAGGAGTGTGTTTGTTTGTTTGTTTGCAGATCCAACAGCAGCATCCTCGGGCAGAAGTCCAAGAATCAAAGGAAGAAAAGAAACAAGAAAAGGGCCCACGAGCGGAGGTCCAGCGAAGGGGATCCAGAGGACAGTGGCTCTCTCGATTGCGACACCGTCAGCGATGAGGTTGTTACCACTTTATAAACCCTGACTTATATCAATACAACAGATCCCTGGCCTTTTCTGGTCCTTGGAACAGTTCTGAAAATTGGAGAGTGCCGTTGATTGACCCTTGCTCTTTTGACCTATATGGTTTGTATGGGTTTGATTTTAGAAATTAGGACTCCGTTTCAGAAATCACACTTTACATTATCACTTACATGCATATACCCAACTAGCGCTAAAATTTATAAACATAATTCAAAGATATAGCTTGTGCAATATAAACACATAAATTTGTGCTTATATTGCACATGTATCAGACGTAATCGTGACACACAAGACTGTAAGGGGCCGGTGATCCCAATCTGTGGAGGCGTAAGATGTCGTCCTTCAGTGGCGTGGAGGGGTAGAACGGGGCCGTCTCTGAAGCCGCTGTAGAGCTGGTCCGAATGCTGTTTTCTTGTTCTTGAGCTGATTCCGAGTCTGGTCCGAAGGGGTAGGCAAGTCCGTGGTCCAGGGTGAAGCGGGGGTCAGAGTGAAAGAAGGCGAGTAGAAGCAGAAGTCGGAGCGAGGTAGAGGGCAGAGCAGAGAGAGAGGTGTTGAGCTGGTGGAGGTTGCTGGCTAACTCCCTTCCAAGGGACGGTCGCCCGTTTTATAGGACCCCGGCGGCCTTCGCTGGCCGAGCGACGTTCACACGGGCCCGCTTTCTCTTTGATTCCTGGAATCGAGGCCCGTGTCTGTTACGTGCCCGCGGCCCGCCGCCGGGTTGGCTACCGCCTCTCGGCCGGTACTTTCGGGCTCTTGGTCGAACGCGACCCCGGCCTCTCTTTGTTCAGGCACGGTTCCCAGAATCGAGCTTGTGGAACGCTCGGGCAGCAAACCACGCTATGACGGCGCGCGGCCCTTTGCTTCGGGTCGCGGCCGAGCGTCCCTTCACGTATAAGCACGATTCTCATAACCGTGCCCGAATTAAATGCTATGCTCTTAATCCACCAGCTCTCTCAGTATACTTCTCTGCCCGTGCCCCCTAGCCAAGCTCCGATGTTTTATTTATTGTTTATCATTTTTACATTGTTTCATACATACATTTACATTTCTTTTACATTTAAATTTCATACATAGTTCAGTTAGTTTATACACATTTGACATATTTCTCATAAATTCTCATTTTAATTTTAAATTTTTTATTTTATAATTCTATACGTGGGTGACTGCGGCCGAGCCCGGAGCAGTACGTCCGTCACACTCCCCCCGTGGAGCTCGGCTACACCCATTTTAGCGGGAGGCGTGCTGCGACTTGGTGCGGCGTGGTCCCCGGCGTCCGGTCCCCCTGGGGTGGCGCGTTCGTCGGGCCGACGTTGGGACCGCTCCCTTGAATGTGTCCTTAGGGGCGGGATCACTGGCCGGCAGGAGGACCGCGATCTTAACCGCTGGTCTGACGTAGGTCCCCGTGCTGGTTTTGACCTTCACGGTCCTGACCTGTCCGTCCGGGGCTGGCGTGGCCTCGAGGATCCGTCCCCGTGGCCAGCTGTTGCGGGGCAGTGCCGGGTCCGCAATCAGCACCAGGTCGTCCTTCTGTAGAGGCTGCACCGGCTGCTGCCACTGCTTCCTGGCGGCGAGAGTAGGCAGATACTCGCGGACCCAACGTCTCCAAAACATGTCCGCGAGCTGCTGGCCGATCCTCCACTGCTTCCTGAGGCAGACCTCCTCCTCGGCCGCCCCGTACATTGCCAGATGGGGCCGCCTCCCCGTCGAGCCCATGAGGAAGTGATTGGGCGTCAGCGGTTCCTCGTCTCTGGGGTCGACCGATAGGTGGGTGAGTGGTCGGGAGTTGACCGTGTATTCTGCCTCGGCCAGTGCCGTCAGGAGGGTCTCCTCTCTTGGCGCTCTCGCTTTGAGCGTAGCTGAGAGCGCCCGTTTAACAGAGCGTACGAGCCGCTCCCAAGCTCCCCCCATGTGGGGACTGCGGGGCGGGATGAAGCTCCACTCCATCCCTTGCGTGGTCGCATAATTTTGGACCCTTGGGTCCCGACAGATGTCCTCCACGGCGTCTCTCAGTTCCTTGTCTGCGCCGTGGAAGTTAGTCCCATTGTCGGACATCAGGGTCGCCGGCTGGCCTCGCCTGGCCGACATCCTTTGGATTGCCATTATGGCAGAGTCGGCACTGAGTGTGGTGGCCAACTCTAGATGCACCGCCCTCGTCGATAGGCATGTGAAGAGGGCGATGTAACGTTTTTCCTTCCGGCGCCCGATGGTTACTTCCAGGGGCCCGAAGTAATCCATCCCGCAGTTGGTGAACGGCCGCACATGCCGTGCAAGCCGTGATGCTGGTAGGGGTGCCATCATGGGGGGAGATGGTTTGCCCCGCCGCATTTTACAAGCGGGGCACAGGTGTTTGATGTGGCGGAGAACTGAGCGCAGCTTTAGGATGTAGAAGCTGGCGCGCAGTTCGGCCATCGTCGTCTCCACACTCGCATGATCGGCTCGGGTGTGGTATTGGCGCACAAGCAGCCGAGTGTAGCTGTTCCCACCGTCCAGGATGATGGGTGACTCGGGTACCCCCTTTACTCCCTTGATTCTCGAGCCCATTCTGAGCACCCCGTTGTGGAGGTGGGGTGCGAGGGAGACGAGGCGGCTACTGCTGGACACGGCCCGCCCCGAGTGGAGCTGGCGTAGTTCTGCACCAAAGGCTGCTCCCTGGGAGTGCCTTATCCACCGCCATTCTGCGGCCCGGAGCTCCTGCAGGGCTAGGGGGCCCTCGGCTGGCCTGGCGGGTCCCTGGCGGCATCGCCGAATGAACCGCAGCATCCATGCTGTGGCCCGGATCAATCGGTTCCAGGACGAGAACCGCAGGATGGAAGGCAGCCCGTCCTCCACGGCGAGGGTGAGGCCCACAAAATTTGGCCGCCTTTCCAAACTCTCGTCACCCGGCTGCTGGTTCTGCCGTTCCTGGGGCCATTGGTTACTCGGCGCCGTCAGGAAGGAAGGGCCGCTGAACCACCTTCCGCTCTGGGTGAGGTCCGGCTCCGCCAGGTCCCTGGTTCCGATGTCAGCCGGGTTCAGCTTGGTTGGAACCCAGCGCCAGCTGGCGATGTCGCACAGCTCGTCTATCTCCCCCAACCTATTTGCCACAAAGGTTGAGTAGCTGCGGGGGTCCGTACGAAGCCAGCACAGCACCGTGGTGGAGTCCGTCCAGTATTCGGTAGAGGTTATAGGGGCCTGGCATTCCTTTCGAAGGGTGTCAGCCAGGCGGGCAGCCATGAGCGCAGCCTGCAGCTCGAGGCGGGGAATGGAGAGCGGTTTCAGCGGTGCCACCTTGCACTTGCTGGACAAAAATGTGGCGGTGCTGCTTCCCTCTCCCGTAGTCTCCACCAGGTAGGCCACGGTGCAGCAGGCTGCCTCAGACGCATCGCAGAAGAGGTGTAGAGCGAAGGAGTTTGCCTTGCTCAGCAGGCAACGCCTCGGTATGCGAATGCTGAGGCCTTGTAGCATTCTGATCCACTCGGCCCACCTTGCTGCGTGCGCCTCGTGGATGCGCTCATCCCAGCCGACGCTGGACCTCCAGACATCCTGCAGGAGAATTTTTGACCGCACCGTGAGGCAGGCCACGAAGCCCACGGGGTCAAAAACTTTCATGACAGTGCTCAGCAGCTGCCTCTTGGTCGGGTGCCGGATGAGCTCGGCCTTCTCCGTCTCCTTGAACTCATACATGAAGGTGTCGTTGGCGGGATCCCACGACAGGCCGAGCACCTTCTCGGTCTCACTGGCGCCGCTGCTGATGGCTATGGCCGCCTTGGCCTTCTTGTCTGCCGGCACGCTTTGGATTGCGGCGGGTGCGTTGGAGGCCCAGCTTGCCAGGTGGAAGCCTCCCCGGGATAGGAGGGTGCCGACGCCTCGTACCAGCGCCGCAGCCTCGCTCACGGAATCGGCGGCGTCCAGGTAGTCGTCCATGTAGAATTTATTTTGCACCGCTGCGGCGGCGGCGGGGAATTCCGCGGCGCCTTGTTCGGCCACCCTATTGCGGACATACTGCGCGCTGCTGGGAGAGCAAGTGGCCCCAAACATCATTGAGGACAGCTTGTATGTGGTCGCTGCCTCTTGTGGGTTGGCTCGCCATAGAAAATATTGCGCAATTTGGTCCTCCGCTTTTATTTTGATGCGGAGGAACATCTCCTCTATGTCGGCGGCTATGGCGATCTTGCCCTCCCGGAACCTCAACAGGTTGCCCAATAGGGATGACAGGAGGTCGGGCCCGGTTAGCAGCCGGTCGTTCAGGGAGGTCCCCCGGCAGCGGCTGGCGGCGTCAAAAACCACTCGCAATTTCCCGGGGCTGTTCGGGTTGGCGACCGCGAAGTGGGGCAGGTACCACTTCCGTCGCGACGGTACGCTAGCCTCGGCGTCGGGTACCTTTACTGCGTACCCGCGCTCTATCAGATGGTGAATTTTGGCCGCGTACGCTGCCGCCAGTTCGGGATCACTTTTCAAGCGCTTCTCGAGGGCGTTGAGGCGGTTTACGGCGCACTGCCGGTTGTCGGGCAGCCACACGTCGTCCTCCCTCCACAGCAGCCCGGTCTCCCAGCGACCCGAGTCCAGCGGGCGCGTCGTTCGTTCCATGAGGCTCTCGGCGCGGCGTATGTCGGCGGACACCCGGCTCACTGCGGTCACTCCCAGCGAGTCAACTGAGAAGTGCTTTCGTATGAGCTCGCCGATTTCGCCCATTTCAGCCGTCTCGCCGATCATGTTTAATGTGGTACCGCTATCTACGTCCCGCCGGGTGCCCCCATGTTGAATCCAGCCGAGCGCCGTCCGTGACGTCATGCGGCCGCCATCTTCTTCTTGGACCTCCCGCGACACGATTAAATGAACATTGTCCTGGCCGATTAATAGCCGTGGTTTCACTTGCCGGCGGCCGGCCACTGTTTGTCGCGGGAGGTCTAGGTCGGAAACTGTGTGGGCCACCATTGTATATTCACTGCCGTCACCGCGCACTGACAACTTGACCCGTTGCGACTTGGCATCCGACGAACACATGCCGTTGGCGCCGTGAATGCGCAGGCCGCGGATCGGTCCCGCGGCCCCGACAATGTCTGCCACTTCGGCGTCAACGAGGGTCACCGTCGAGCCCTCGTCGAGCAGCGCGTGCACGGTCACTTGGCCCCCGGGGCCGCACAATGTCACTGGTAAAACTTTAAGTAGCACTTTTTCCACTTGGTCCCAGGTGTTTGTCACTGTCTGCACCTCGGGGACGCGAGCGTAAGCGGCGTCGTGCAGCAGGCGATGGTGGGGAACCCGGCACGCTCCCACCCCACAGTTCACACGGTATTTACACGTTTTCGTTTGGTGCACACCGTCCAAGCACTTAAAACATATCCGGGCCCCTTTCACTAATTCCCATCGCGCACTCACTGTTTCACTGGCGAATTTGGGGCACCGGAATAACTTGTGCGTAGCGTCTTTGCACAGTGTGCACTTCACTTCACTGCGGGGTTCCGGCCGCTCTTCGGTAACGAAGACACTGTCGCGGTGTGGGCGGGCGGCCCGCGGATGCTCGGCCGTGCTCGGACGCGCTGCTCGGCCGCTATCGGTGAGGCCCGACCGCGGCACCGCGTTGGTCAGCCGCTTCAGGAACCCGGCGAGCTGCACCACGGTGGCGGCCTGGGCCTGGTCGGCCACCCTGTCCAACCATGAGAGGCGGAGGGCGAGGGGCATCTTCGAGGCGATCTCGCTGAGTAGGGCGGGGTTGGAGAGGTAGTCGCTCCTCAGGTTTCCCAGCGAAGCGACCACGTTCTGTACCGCGCCGGAAAATTCTACCAGAGCTTCGGTAGACGCATCCTCCGGCAGCCGAGTCAGCCGCCTTATTCTGTCAAACATGACAGTGGCGATAGAGTGCGCGCCCCCAAAGCGGTGCTCCAGGACGTCCATAATTTCCGGCACCTGCGCCGGGTCCAGAAGGAGAGGGCTGACGGCTTCGCGTGCCTTTCCCTTCAAGGCACGCTGCAGCCGCATCAAATTCTCGGCTGCCGTCATCCCGCAGGTGGCCGTCGACTGCAGGAACTGTGCCTTCCAGGCCTGCCACTCTATGGCGTCGCCAGCGTAAGGCGGCAGGTCCTTGGCGCTGGACTGCCGGGCGATGAGCGACGCCATCCGCTCATCCTCGGGGTGGGAGCGGGGTGTACCGCCGGCCTGGGACTGCCGGAGGGCGTCGGCAAACATGGCCGTCACCTGGGCGAGAGGGACACTCCCCTGGTTCACCCAGTCCCGCGTCTGCCTTGCTGCCTCGTCTGCGTGGTTGAAAGCCCCGTATCCCTCCATGGGGGGCTGCGAGGGGGAGTCTGCACTCGGGGGAAACGCTGGGAACTGGGCGGGCCCGCGGGTCCCGCCGGGGTAGCTGTACTGCGGCTCTGGTCCACCTCGCAGCGTCGCGACGCCTGGGGAAGCGCCGTCCGTGAGTGGATCAGCCGCCTGGTTTTCCGTCCCGGTTTGAGCCCTCGCTGCACGGCTCGAGCTCCCGATGGCATCGCTGGGCTGGGCTGTAGCTGGTGGCACAGTGGCGTGTGTGGGTACGCCCGGGGGCGCCGGCGTCGGCGTCGGTCCGTAGTCCAGCCGCGGCGCGGTGGTGTGCGTCTCCGCCGAGTAGCCCAGGTTCCGCCCGAAGCCGCTAGATGGCGCCGCCGTCGGCGGGTACTCCGCCAGTGGAGCTCTGGCGTGCGTCTCCGCTGTGTGGTCCAGGTTCCGCCCGAAGCCGCTAGATGGCGCCGCCGTCGGCGGGTACTCCGCCAGTGGAGCTCTGGCGTGCGTCTCCGCTGCGTAGCCCAGGTGTCGCCCGAAGCCGCTAGATGGCGCCGCCGTCGGCGGGTACTCCGCCAGTGGAGCTCTGGCGTGCGTCTCCGGTTGCCAGGCTGCAGGTGAAGCGGTCCGCGGAAGGCCCTTCAGCGTAGCGATCAGCTCGGCAATCTGTCGGGCGCTGTCCTCCTGCAGCTTCTGGTTGCGCCGCCTCTCAGCTCGTAGCTCGAGCTGCACCTGCCGGAGCGTGTCCTCGCTCGAAGCTTCACTTCTCGACGAGGCGTCGGCCGTGGCAGGGGGCGTCTGTGGCGGTGACGCGCCGGAGGGGCCAGCCAGTAGGTCCGCTCGGGGGTCAGAAGGGGCCAGGGGGGCGGTAGGCTGAAGTCCGGGGGGCGCGGCTGCGGCCGCCCCGGTTGGTGTGGGATCGTCGCTTCCTTGCGATGAGTCCCCGTCAGCGCTGTTCTTCCCGGAGCGCAGTGAAGGTGACATCTTCCACGGAGAGATCCGGCGGCGAAGGACCACTTATGTATCAGACAGGAGTGTATGACACACAAGACTGCAAAATAGGGCCGGTGATCCCAATCCGTGGTGGCTGAAGGCGTCTTCCTTCAGTGGCGTCGGGGCGTCGAGCGGGGCGTCGAGCGGGGCGTCGAGCGGGGCGTCGAGCGGGGCGTCGAGCGGGGCGTCGAGCGGGGCGTCGAGCGGGGCGTCGAGCGGGCGTCGAGCGGGGCGTCGAGCGGGGCGTCGAGCGGGGCGTCGAGCGGGGCGTCTCTGTGGCCGTTGTAGCTGGTCCGATGCTAGTACTCGTCCTTGCTGTAGAATCCGGGTCTTGTCGTAGGGGCAGAGAGGTCCGGGGTGAGGCGAGGGTCAGAGTGAAAGAAGGCGAGTAGAAGCAGAAGTCGGAGCGAGGTAGAGGGCAGAGCAGAGAGAGAGGTGTTGAGCTGGTGGAGGTTGCTGGCTAACTCCCTTCCAAGGGACGGTCGCCCGTTTTATAGGACCCCGGCGGCCTTCGCTGGCCGAGCGACGTTCACACGGGCCCGCTTTCTCTTTGATTCCTGGAATCGAGGCCCGTGTCTGTTACGTGCCCGCGGCCCGCCGCCGGGTTGGCTACCGCCTCTCGGCCGGTACTTTCGGGCTCTTGGTCGAACGCGACCCCGGCCTCTCTTTGTTCAGGCACGGTTCCCAGAATCGAGCTTGTGGAACGCTCGGGCAGCAAACCACGCTATGACGGCGCGCGGCCCTTTGCTTCGGGTCGCGGCCGAGCGTCCCTTCACGTATAAGCACGATTCTCATAACCGTGCCCGAATTAAATGCTATGCTCTTAATCCACCAGCTCTCTCAGTATACTTCTCTGCCCGTGCCCCCTAGCCAAGCTCCGATGTTTTATTTATTGTTTATCATTTTTACATTGTTTCATACATACATTTACATTTCTTTTACATTTAAATTTCATACATAGTTCAGTTAGTTTATACACATTTGACATATTTCTCATAAATTCTCATTTTAATTTTAAATTTTTTATTTTATAATTCTATACGTGGGTGACTGCGGCCGAGCCCGGAGCAGTACGTCCGTCACAGCACAAGTTATATCTTATATTGCACAAGCTATATCTTATATTGCACAAAGATATAGCTAGTGCAATACGAGGGTAGTCTGAAAAGTTTCTGGCCTAGCAATGAAACGAGATTTTTTTTTATTTATTTTTCTACGTAGTCTCCTTGTAACTCTATACACTTCTCCCAGCGATGCTCCCATCTCTCTAACCCGTCCAAATAGTACTCGGCGTTTTTCTCTGCAAAGTAATTATTCACAAATGTGATTGCCTCCTCATTTGACGAAAATCTCTGTCCTCCGAGTGCAGTTTTTAGATTAGGGAACAAAAATAAGTCAGGCGAATGGTCAAGCAGTTCAAACCGTAATTCGTGGATTTTTGCCATGGCAACCGCTGAGGTGTGAGACGGGGCGTTTGCTTGGTGAAACAGGATTTTATTTTTCTGCAAATGTGGCCATTTTTCCGCCATTCCTGCCTTCAGCTTGTCAAGTAATGATGCGTAGTATGCTCCTGTAATAGTTTTTCCTCGCATTCACTTTCCCAGCTGAGAAAACAGTTTTTGCTTTTTTTGGAGCCGGTTTCCCCTTTACAGTTCAATGTTTTTACTGTATTTTTATGGTGTATCCAAGTTTCATCTACAGTAATTAATCGGCGCCAAAACTCGGATTTATTGCGCCTAAACTGCGCCAAGAGAGCGTTGGAAATGTTCATTCGAATACGTTTTTGGTCTAACTTGAGCAAACGCGGCACCCAACGCGCGGACAGCTTTCTCATGTCTAAATCTTGATTTAATTTGTGACAGACACGTTCTTTGGACATTTTCATAACCTCTGCTATCACTCTCACTTTAATTCGGCGGTCGTCTAACACTATTTGGTTGCAGTTTTTGGACATCCCGAACGTTCATCGTCTCCCAAGCTCTTACGGCCACGTTTAAATTCAGCTGTCCAAAATTTCACTGTGGTAAATGATGGTGCAGAGTCATCATACACAGAGTCCAACTCATCTTTGATTTGCGTAGGCATTGCCTTTCAAAAACAAAAATTTAATAACAGTTTGATATTCAATTTTTTCCATTTTCACAAAAACACACACATCGACTCACTCAAACGACTGTCAACTAAAAACTGCGCGTCCAAAATGGCCGAAACTTTGGTGAGTAACTGTCAAAAGATGCACAACTACATTCACTAGCTTTTTTTGACCAGTACCGCCATCTTTGCGTTGAGGTCGGAAACTTTTCAGACCACCCTCGGATAAACACAAATTTTTTTTATATTGCACAAACTATATCTTATATTGCACAAAGATATACCTTGTGCAGTATAAACACACACATTTGTGTTTATATTGCACAATCTATATGGTGCAATATAATCACATAAATTTGTTTCAGACCACTTTAATTTTACTAAACACTCAACCGGTTTCGGAAGAACCCTTCCTTCATCAGAAGAATATTAAATATAGCTTGTGATTTGAATATATTCATATTGTATGCAGCAATTTTCTTACAATACTAGCTAATGCATACCTGATGTTGCTCGGGGACTTATGAATGGTTTGGAGTAATGTTTTGAGGTTGGAAATTTTAGAGTACTTGACAACTGGGTTTATCTTTATCGGAAATAACATTATTGTACTGTAGTAATTATTTGTTTCACTTGATTGTCTCATGTCTTCTTCGGGCGTCCTCGACTTCTTCAACCATTCGCTTCCAAGTCATACATTCATCACATACGCTTCTTTTTACCAAAAAAAAAATCATTTGACTCGTGTCTTTCTCGGGAGACCCAACTTTTTCTACCATTCACTTCACGGAGTATCATGAAATCCTCACTGTTACTGTTAAACAACTACATTATGTCAGCTTTAATTCGACTCTGTATCTCATTCCAGTGCAGAGATAATGCGTTAAGTCTTCATTGGGCATCCCCGACTTTTTCTACCATTCACTACTGTATACCATATAGTTACTGTCAAAAAATGTATTATATAGTCTTTAATTTGACTCCATATCTCCTTCCAATGCAGATACAATGTGTTAAGTCTTCCTCAGGCGTCCCCGACTTCCACCATTTAAACCACTCTCTAAGCACTCCTAACACTAATAAGAACAATCTTTGAAATTTTCAGCGAAATCGGTCCAGTAGTTTTTGAGTCTATAGTGCATTATTAAACCAGCATTATTATATCAAGTCTAATTCATCAGAATTTCTGTCATAAAATTATTCTAAATGAACAAGTCTCTCTCTCTCAATATTCCTCGGTTTATGAGGTTATCTGCCATTTCCACCAGTCAAGCCGATTAAACATAAGAACACAGGAAAGCTGATTATAATTGTGGTATCTACTTTACTGAAAGTGCAGTAATTGAAACATTGCAATGTATTTCTCACACCGAGCACTAGAAGGACTGTAACGAATTACAGTAACTCTGTATTTTTAGTATATAAATATTGTTCTCCTTTAATGCAAAGAGCATGCCTATACAATATGTATGTACATAATGTGTATTTAGGTCAAATCTATTTATTTTGATTGGCTGGATGTGTTGTTTTATACCACTGAAGGTCACAGCTTTTTGATAAAGTGGTTTGTAGTACATACATACAGATTATGCAGGTCTTTTCACAATTTAATGATTAAATGACATGATTAGCGACAACGCTGCCGTGTTTGCCGTGGTAAAAGAGTGCATCGGCATTTTTTTAAATTTTTTTTTTTTATAGTGAATACCTCACAAGAGTCCCAACTGCTCCCGTCTGGAGCCAGTGAGACTATGGCATCCCCAATTAGGGGATGTTGTGAGGCTGAAGGTAAGTGGGGAAGGGAAAGAGGAAGGTGGGGAAGTACCTGGCTATTCAGATCTAGTCACTAAACACGGCTAAAGCCATTTGGAGCAACGTTTCAATTCTGAATGGTGGTCTTACACCAGGGCGATACTGGTAGTGTCTTCCACTCTGGAACGTGCCGCAAATATACTATATATTATTTTAATTAATTAATTGTGAAATAACACAAATTAATCAAATAAAATTTATTTGCGCACGCCGGGTTCGAACCCGCGACCTTCGGAATGGCAGTCCAATGCTTTACCACTGGACTATGCCGGCCGTCATACTGTTAATGATTAAATAAACATTGAACTTAGTAAAATGCGTGCTTCCCAAATAATTTCTATTTTTTTTTTGCTTTAAAACAGAAGGTATCAATTGAATAAAATTATATGAGGATAAATAATAATATTGTTCTTTCTCCGGACCAAATGCTGAGACAGGCCAAGAATCACCGTTTAACAGGGAACATTCGAATTATTATTATTCAGACTGCCCGACTGTTCGACATGTCGGGTTCTGCAAGTCAGACTATGCTTAAAGTTTTTATGTCTCCCTTTGTTCAGTACGACTAACAATCATCATGTTGTCAAGGGTGAATCGAACACCATATCCTTTTCATGCATTATCATTATGAATACAGTTATCTCTTACTAATCCGCCACCCCAAAAACCGGGCACGTGTCCAATTAGTGAAAGCGGCGGATTATAGTGCATACCTACAAAATTATGCTCTAAATTAAACAGGTATTTCATAAAAACAAACAAACAAACACCACTTCGATATTTCGTAAAATTTCCAATTTTTAAATTCGAAGTTAACACACATCATGCGGTCGAAAACAAAGGTCCCATTGGAGAAAATGGATTTTATTGTAAACAGCTTCTATATTTGAACTTATTCAATCAAAAATCGCACTCGGCGGACTACTGAAATTGTCATATGAATACCGGAGATTTATGGAGCTTGACTTTATGCTTTCAACTAGTAAAAATAACGGTAGATTATTGGAGTTGTTGGATAATCAAGCGCCGGATTACTGAGAGAGTACTGTATGTATAGTATTCCCAAAGAGAGGTTGTACGTACGTCATTGACGATCGTCCTCTTCTCACACGTTCTGCATGAAAACAAAAAAGACAAAATATAATAGAATGATGACATCACGTATAATGTCTTCCTGAGACTAGTATACTACATTATATTATTATACTTCAATTTTGTTAATTGAATTAAAACGTGGATACAAACCAAGTACTATTCTTCATGCTGTTATCACTGTAGATCAAAAGATTCATATTTCAAGATTCTTTCTCAAATAAATGCCATTTTTAATTGAGGTCATTTTTTGTTTGCAGAATGTATTCTCTGAAAATGATAGAGGTGACAACAGCACCAGCAGAAGGAACCGAGAACGAGCGGAGGACTCGGACGATGGAGAGTCGGAGAAGGATCTGCCTCACGAAAAGAAGAAGTCTAGCGAGAAGTTCAAGATGCCACCGTATGCGGCTAAGAACTCTGACAAGGGTCTCTACCAAGAGATTAAGTTTAAAAACGATCTAATTTTTGATTTGGATATGTGAAATCTGTAATTTGCATGTTTGTCGCAATCGTATTTTCAAATTGAGTATGTGAAATCCGTAATTTGCATGTCAAAGTGATCATACATTCGGTTTGGATATGTGAACCCTGTAATTTGCATGTCAAAGTGATTGTATTTTCAGTTTGGATATACACTATGTAATAGAAGCAATTGTATTTTCGATTTGAGTATGGTGAACACGTCAAAATGTTGTGTGTTTCTAATGTCAAAGTGAAGATATTTTCGATTTGAATATTATGAAGTTATTACGCATTTTACATGTCAAGAATGATCTTATTTTCGATTTAGGTATGTGAACTCCGTAATTTGCATGCCAAAAACGATTGTTTTACGATTGAGATCACGTCAACTTCGTAAGTTGCATGTCAAAATCAATAATCATGTTAAGTAGCATATGCATATTGAGTATGTGATGCCCGGCATGTAATACATAAACATATTCCTTAATTATAAAAACATTTCTACATGTTGTTTGGACTTTTAGAGGTATAGTTTTGATTGATAATTTGTTAATAATTAGTCATTTTACAAAAAAAAAAAAAACTATTTTTTATCAATTCTTACAACATGATGTATTCACTATAATAATATACACTCATGTTCGTCGTCGACAAATAATTAATTCATAGTGTTAATGTTAATTCATGCTTCGTCAAACTTCATTATAATGTTATGCACATAGATATTTAAATTCATTATTCATTCATTACCAGACTTATTGGTATTGCTGTGTATTTTTTCACGGTTTTATGCTATAAAAAGACAATATTTTTTCGAACATCTTCGTATTTTCTGTTTAATGCTTGTCACTAAAAAATGGCCCTGATATCACTCTTTAGTCTGCTAACTCAAGCGATACTATAAATCATTTGTCAGTGAACATTATCTTAAGTCAACTCTATGATTTAAGATTTTCACGGCCAAAAGTATTTTTGTTATTTGTTTTTGGGGTGTTATGCCGTGTTGCGCTAACTCCTTCTTTAGCCAACGTTTCGGACAGCATTACAGTGTCCATCATCAGAGCAGATGTGTGCCGCAGCGCTATACAAATTATCCCATTATTATAATAAATTATTTCATGTAATGTTATTTCTTGCGTTAGCAGACTACAAAGCGTGCATTTTTGAGTGCTGACTGTTGATATATGTATTTTAGTTGTAATTGTTACAGGAATTTTAAAATTTCTCCTTTTATGAATTAAGATTTAAGATACACGTCGTCACTGCGAATCCATCATTGTGTCACGTCAATGCATTTTTCATGTCAACAGATTCGTCAAATCAACGCATTATCATCCTGAATTGTTATTGATATCTACAATAATTTTTTTAGGTTTTTAACCTACTAGAAATATTTTATAACAATAATAATACAATCTCTAATTTGCTCCGAATGCTTGAAACATAGATATGTAGTACACGCAAATGTAGATTTGAATGGGAACCAATGTCGCTACTGGCATAGTACCTTATGACTATTAGATCGAGACAGCCAATCAACAGTCTCTCTTATATGTACTGCCTGACATCGTATTTGCCATTTGCCAAATTGCCAAATTTAAGCAAAAAATTGTCAGACTTTTGGATTACAAATCACGCCCACATCGCATCCTGTTCTTTTTTATTCTATGATGAAATTGCTGTCTATCGTGGTGGTGTTCACCCAGTTTTCAATTGTAATGACATTTAAATTTGCAATGAAGTTTTTTTTGATTAATTTAAAAAGCTTATTTTTGTCTTTACTAAAAAACTTACAAAACGATAGATTCGCCATTATGATATGTCTAAAAAAAATGTTTTGAATCTAATCTTATGCATCAAATTTAAATCCACAACGTTTTATCAGTTTGACCCACTTCCAATAGTCATTTTTCGCACTTTACTTCTATTTTAATTTTTAAACCGAAATGGGTTACAATATTGTGTCATGTTTACGAAAAGCTATCATTTTTAAATTCGTGTCTGAACAGAAATTGTTTGTTATCTTCCAATTCACATTTGCGATAAAACGTGACATGCTTCACGTCTTACAAGGCTGATAACTTCTCCGATAAGCTATTTTATTTTGAATTTAAAGTAAAGTGAATCCCCTTTTCAGTCCATATAGGCTTATTACATTTTATTTTCCAATGATATTTTATTTAGTAATACAAAAAGTTATGCATTATTTTGCAATTCATATAATGCATGAATATCATCAAATTTTTCATTCTTAATATTATTTAATCCTCATCAGAAAGGTGCATTCCTTATTCATTCATGTCATTTCAAGTAATCCATTAAAATTCATTAAAATTTCACGAATCTCTGATATAATTATGTATTATTAAAATGTGTTCAAAATTTTCAAAATTTATTTTGTTCCCAATATCGTTGAATGGTATTTGGGTAACTTAGTGTATTGCACTATAGTACAAATATGACATATTTCTGCGTTTTACATTATAAGTATGTTAATTTTGATGAAGAGGAAAAAGTACAATTTTTACAACACTTTTTAGGTACATATTGATAAAATTAAAATTATTGTTATAAATTAAAAGCATTTCAATCTTTTTGGATTTTAAAGCTGATGGCGGATGCATAGGTATTATCGTGTTAAAAAAAATTATTCAATATGTTGAAAATCAAAATGGCTGCATACTGAAATAATTTATTTGCATGCAAATAAAATATGAACATTTATATTATTATTATGGGTTATTTTGTACATTACGAAATCACATGAACCTACTTGATTCTGTGCAAAGAAGGGCAATCTGATTTGGTGGACTGATTGGCGTCTCTAAAGCTGCTGCCACACGCAAAGCTCACATCAACAGATAATATAAAGCACAATAGCGCTCGCCATACAATCCCATACAGACCCGACACACGTAAAAAGATAACGCGCTATAAGTGTGGTTCTGAACTTCGCTAACCGAATTTATTTTACGTAACCGCTCCCGACGCGATATTTGAAAAGTTATGCGTCCCCCTCTCCGCCGTAAAAAGGAGAGGGGGTCATTTTAATTACGGAGCTACCAACTAAGTTCCGTGTTCCCTTTGACAGCCATGACATAAGCAGCCTAATAATGCATTTCTTATTTATTATGTTAGCTCATATCGTCATGTGTGCTAGTAAATTTAGAAACATAAAAAAAAACTTTATTTGGCAAACATACTTAACATATATTTAAAATATAAATATAATCAATATTTGAATTTGAAGTAAACAAATTTTCGCCCTTTCAAAATTAATCATATTTTTAACTCAGTATGTTTATATGGTAATATCATTCGGTTTTTTGATAAAGTTGGACGGCCTGATACCTACATAGAGAAGCTTCTAGTTTGTTTGTTTGTTGATTGTTTTCAATTGTTTTCCTGGGTAATCTGGTTTGCTCTCGTCAGCTCTCGTGCTCTCTTCTCGTTCCCTGCCCTGGTGTTGGTCCTTGCCGCCTTTGCCTTCGACATTTTTGGAAATCGACTTGAGCTTATTTTACAATAATTTATTATATGTCGCTTTCGTCGATCGGCGTGCGAACTGCGAATTTCCTGATTCGACGGAGAGGTTATGTCAGGTTATGTGAAAATGCACTATTTACGCGCAGATTGTTTAAAATCTAAAAAGTTTATAAATAGCATTTATAATTATATAGTTGGCGGCATCATCATCTGAGGATGAGCTGTCCAACAGATCCAGCAATAGGCGACAAGTATCATCCATTTCGAAAACGTGCTCAAGCTGTCAGTAAGTAAAGTTGTCACTTTGACAGATGAAATTATGTTCCTCGGCCGCTCTCGAATTCAACTGACCCCCTCTCCTACCATAGGAAGAAATATTTGATAGCGTCGTGTGTCGGTAGAAAAGATGATGCGCTGTACATTAACTTTTGATGTGAGCTTTGCGTGTGGCAGCAGCTTAATGCACAGACACAATATAGGCATGCAGTCTGTTCTACAGGTATTTTAATGAAGCCTGCTCTAAGGAGCTAGCAGCATTGATCTCTGGTGCGCCGGCGCACATGCGTGAAATTAGACGGACGCGAGCAAAACATCCATTCCCAGTTCATATTGGCTTTATGAGAACGGGCCGTTTCATTGACACGTTTTTGTGTAAGTCGGCTCATATCTGGAACGACTACCGGCCTCTGCTTTTCCTCCTTCATATAATTTGGGCCTCTTCAAGACCCTCATTAATAAATCTTTTCCTACAGCCCCTACCTTAACCCACCTCGCAACGATGCTCGATGGCGAAATAGTTCCCCTGCCTTTTACATTACAGACTCATGTGAGGCGTCACATAAATATATAAAAACATTAATCAAAATCTGAAAAAGATTTTTTTTAATATTGATTCATATATTTTTAATGTCTCGTTTGTATGCACAGTGTAACTTTCTTACAATGTATTTCAAGAGACAACTTTATCTTGAATGTACACACATAGGTTCCAAATTAGGCCATTTTTTAATTTCAGTGTATGAAGCAACGAAAAATATTTAAAACTTGATTGTGAAAAAATGTATGTATGTGGAATTCTTGTCTGTAGACTTTACTGTATTCCCTCTTGGGTCTAATCTTAGTTATTTTATATAAACGCCGTTTCTTGGTTTTTTGTTAATGTACATTATATTATGTAATTGCACCCAGCTTAATAACAAACTAAAGATCAACCATATCTCATTATTTGGTAACAGAATTTATAAAGCAGCCCTGACTTGAAAATTTTAAATTAATATTCATAAATTTATTTACTACTTAAAAACGGTGAAAAAATTGCTCTTAGAAAATGATTTAAATATTTGTGCATATTTATATTTTTAATTTTAATTATTTTATTCTACTTGAAATGGTAACACAACTGCTTATTGATACTACTGGCACTTAGATTTAATTTAAAAATAAATAAATTTAACACGGCTAAGGAATGACCAATAGGTCGATGTAGTACGTAGCGTTACGTTTCTTGGAACGCCCAGTGTTTTCATTATAAATGTAAAAGTAGTGTTTAGGATTTTGGTCATGCCCGACTCTGCTGGCGCGTCTAGTACTGGCAGCAGGGTCACCACTAGCCGCATACCAATGTGTGATATTTTGCAATGTGATTTTTGCATTTTGTTTATTTTTAGTCGAAAAAATTGTCTGAAACTTTTAAGGTTTTTAAACTCAATAAATTGATGAAAATGTTTAAATGTTATTTATTTATTTTTGTTTTCTGTTCTTTTATGATTATGGCAGCTATACAGGGTGTTAAGGGACATACTTGACTTACTTGAACCAGTGATTCCTGGCAATATTTGGAGTAAAAGATTAATTTAGGTCTTAGGTAATAGAAATTTTGGACTGTGTTGAATTTTTTGTTTTTTTTTTTTTCAAAAAAAAAAAAACTTAGCGGATCAACTGACTGTCCAATACCTTCTGTTTTTTGTGTTTTTAGTTGAAAAAAAAAACATTCAAAATGTCAATGGTGTTCAAAATTACGTTTCCATTTTTTTCTCCAAATAACTGGTTAAATAAAGTAAGTCAGTAAGTATGTTCATTAACATTCTGTATAGATAGAATCAATGTCACAACACTCGGATATACATCGCCCATAATATAATATGTACTAAAGCCCAGTTCTAAAAGTACAAAAGCTGTTTTTTCTCATTGATTTTCTACGAAAGTACTTAAAAATGTATGAATATTCATTCTAACAGTATCAAAATCCTGACATACATACGACAACAGAACTAAAGTAGTCCCAGAGTGAGATCGTACGAACATCATCGTCGATCGTCCTCTTCCTTCTCGCATGTCTTGTATGAAAACAGTAAAGACAGAAGATACTAGAACGATGAAATCACGCACATACAACCTCTATGGGACTACAATAATGTTGAGATTCATAATAGGTACCTTATTAAAACAATTAATGTCTGAATGAGTCCCTCCATTTTTTTCGACTTATTTTTTCAGTTCCAGAACAACGTAGCATGGCATAATGAATGGTGTTAAATGAAATTTCTGGAACAGTGGATGTATTTAATTCCTCTTTAAATAATTATCTTCCCAGATATTAAAGAGTGTAATAATAAAAAAAGGGCATACACCACTAGTCTACATTTAATTTGTTTTTGGTTACATTATCAAACTGAAAAAACCCAACATTCAAAAATATTAAAACTTGTTTTATTATCAATTATTTTGTATGCAAAAATCACAGTCATTAAACGACTCGTATCAAACATTAAAACACAATTAATGACACCACATTCACGTATACACAATTACATTTTATTTTGATGGGGTTATCGTATTGGCAGAGATAAACAGGAGAAAAACAGTACCTGACCTTTTGTGCACATTAGTGATTCGCTATAAGCAATGAATATTGATCATGAACTCAGTCAGACAATTTCCTTGAGTCGAACAGTGTGCTCCGTACCGTACAAAGAAACGACATCTTAAAACATTAAGTTTATTGTGTTTCTTATAAACATGTTTTTAAAAGACTTGGTGTTTGTTAGTTTTCTGTGTGTGTCGATTTCACACGCACACGTGAGTTTCGATGTTTTCTCAAATTCTAAACCAGCTAATACTAATACGAATCCTGCTCCGAGGTCGGGCAATCTTCTTGATGTGAGCGTGAATGTGGATCCGTTGCTGAATCTTTTGGGGCAAAATAACAACAGACCAGTAGTTGTCACGTCTACGTCGACAACTACCGAGGTGCCTTCGACTACGTCACGTAAACCGACTTCGATAAGCAATAGGTATACTTTCACTCCGGCAGTGGCCAAATGCGGACAGAAGGTTGTTCAGCATACCGAGCTGATCACCAATGGACTGTCTACTAAGCCGGGAGACTGGCCGTGGCATGCGGCATTGTACCGTTTGAAGAATACAGGATCTCAGCAGCAGTACATTTGCGGTGGCAGTTTGATTTCTCCAACGAGGGTGCTAACAGGTAATTAAAATACCATTTAAATGAACTTATGTTATTTGTACTCCATAATTACTGAGAAGGAATCAATCTTTTCTCAACAAACCAATAATTTTGCTTTATTCAGATGCGTCCAGGTATTTTATTTATTTATTTAAATGTCACGATTTACAATAATAATCACAGATACAATTATACATAGACGTAATGTTTGTACTCCTAATGAATTGGAATCTACTGTGAATATGTTGTAACAACGTCATTATTAAAGCATCCCAAATTTAAGAGCATTGCGTAGTGTATAAAATAGTAGCGGAAATTAATGCAAAAGAAGATAAATAATGATTGCATTTGCAAAGTATTCAAATATGTAGCTATCGTTTATTTAATTTTACATGTTTTGGTTTTTTTTTAGGAATAATCCCAAGTAATATTATAAATGCGAATCTGTGTTCGTTTGTTTGTTTATCCTTCTTTCACGTCGCAACGGAGCGACCAATCGACTAGGCTATTTTTCATCCTGGAAAAACATTACATTCCCGTGGGAAAATTCTTCATACAGTAAATTCTCCCTAATACCACGCGAAGAAAGTTTTCTAAGTGAGTGTGCTATTTTTCAAATTTATTAGTAACTAGCTGAAGTGCCCGGCGTTGCCCACAGGCTTTACACATAGTTTTTCGAAATCAGACTTCCTTTAAAAATGACCTTCCTTTTGTTTCGGAAGGTCAAGTGTGCGAAATTTCATCAATCTTGTAAAAAAACACCTGTCATGGCGCAGACACTCTCCTTTATATACATAGATAGTAACGGCCTGCAGCGTCGTTTAGTGTGGAACTTTTTTGTGCCGGATCTTGCAGCATTCGGTTTATGTCGATAGCTTACCGACCCGCGAGGACGACGAGCTTAAACAGAAAAATAACTGCTATAATACGTCCACTTCGGAGCGACTGTACCGCGCGCCATTTCAGGTTGCCGCGCAGAAAAGTTTAGTCCTAAAGTAAGGTAACGGATTACAGCGCAGTCCATTGTGAGACCTTTCTACGCCTCCTTTCTCTGTCTGTAGCGGCACATGGTTGCACCGTCGCTACAAAGTGTACGTGCGAATGGACATAATATCTGTCATTCATAATCAAATATATGCCTTCAACGGGTATATCCCGTTAGTTTCTGCACTCTTTTGTATTATCCAATATGGTGTGTTCTATAGATATAGACTCCAAACTACTACAAAGTTTGTTTTTATTAGTGCCAGGAGTGTTTAGAGAGTAGTTTGAATTGTAGAAGAAGTCTGGGACACCCGAGGAAGACTTTACGCATAATTTGTGCACGGGGATGAGATACGGAGTCGAATATTATGTCGATATGATTTATTTAGAACTAGCTGTACCCCATTGGCTCAGTCTGTCTGTGCAGATAGAGAAACAATAGCGCGTGTTGTTTTTACATCCAACAGATGTGGATGTTTTTAAATATTTCAAATACTTTTACTTGTCACAAGTGACATCTACATAGCACATGCATATTCGAATGCAATGTTTCAAAGCAATCGGTGAAAAACTTTTGTAGATTTAAGATTTTGAACAAACGAACATTTAAATTTTTATTTAATGAATTCAATAAATCTAGTAAGTTTTTTAGATTCTCACGGCCAAAAGCATTTTTGTTGTTTGTTTTTGGGGTGTTATGCCGTGTTGCGCTAACTCCTTCTTTAGCCGACGTTTCGGACAGCGTTGCAGTGTCCATCTGATCAGATGGACACTGCAACGCTGTCCGAAACGTCGGCTAAAGAAGGAGTTAGCGCAACACGGCATAACACCTCAATAAATCTAGATTAATAATGTAGATTTTCTAACAATGTGTGTTATACAGTAGTGAATGGTAGAAAAAGTCGGGGACACCAGAGGAAGACTTACCTCTTATTTCTGCACTGGGATGAGATATGGAGTTGAATTATTGTCGATATACAAGTTTCATGAAATGAATGATGGAAATTTGTGGTAAAATGATGAACGAAGAGATGTGAGGACCATGTATGACTTGGAAGTGAATGGTTGTATAAGTCGATGGCACGATCAAGTGAAAAAAATACTTATAATACAATAATAGTATTTCCATTTTAAAAATGCACCCAGTTGACAGGTATACTAGAATTCACAACCTCAAAACTTTACCCCAAATCATTCATAAGTCCCCGAGAAACGCCGAGTAAAGCTAGTAAAATTTATAAATGGTTATAAATTCCAATATATATTCCAAATACGTTTGGATTATTATTAAAACATAGTATGACACATGAGACTCGGAATAAAGTTGCAGAGATCCTGTTTTGAGTTTTGTTACGATTATTATTTTCGCCATTCTATCGCTATCCCTGTCTTTTTGAAATAATGGCATACAGAGCTCCGGGCCAAAAAGTCCCCTTTCTCTTTCAACATGATTTAAATTAATAGGTTGTTGAAAAATAGATGTAATTTGGGTTTTGTGAAAAATTATTGATCGCTATCCCTTGTTTTGCTTGTATTACAAGGTACAGTAATCTCATTACAAATACATTTTAAAAGGATGTAATCATAAATGAATACCAAAATATTATAATTTATTGCAATCTGCATAATGTGGTGTATCTTCTCCTTATAGGAAGTCACGTAATATTGTTTCCAATTTATTCCACCAATAACAAATGATTCGTGTTCAGCGATTTCTTGTAATTTTTAATGTGTAACTACCAATTAAAAATCAATAATACTGTAATCATATGATTAGATTATTGAATAAATTCATCTGGCACGTGTTATTTACAATCTTAGTGAATGCCTCTTTATTAACATATAATAATATATATTATAAACGTAGTTTACAATAGTGAGTTAGAAAATCTCATTCTTGCAGACAGTATAACGAACAAAACATAAACTTGGCAATGACTGCTTCCATTGGGAGTTTTATATAGTGTATATAATTACCATAACGTAGTTTAGTTGCTGGTACCTGGTATCTACCCTGATGAATGGAAGTTAGCGAGGAAGGATTAAAGTAGACTGAATGCTGCAGAAATTTTTTCCCTGAGGGGTATGTGTGTGTGTGGAAAACCATCTATGATTGGATGATAAATGTTGAGATTTTCAAGGAATGCAAGGCTGATGTAAGCGTAATGAGAAAGATTAAGACAGGGATGTTTAGATGGTTTGGGCATGTGGAGCAAATTAATGAAGAATGTAATGTAAGGAGAATATATGACACAAATGTGAATGGTAGAAGAAGAAAATTAGAATAACAAAAAGGGTATGTGGGAATGTGAATGAAGCAAGGAGTATGTGCCAATACGTTTGCCTATCACTGTGGAGAAACGGCGTGATTGTTAATGTTAGTTAGTTAGGTCAAGTAGTAAGCATTAGGTTTCTACCCAGACATCATCCTCTGTTAGCTAAGTTCTCCACCACTGAAAAAGCAACATAATATTCCGCTTATAACATGGTAGTATAACTCGGGAATTTTTGTCTTTTTAAAAAAAAGGAAAACAATGAAAAAAATATTAATGAAATGGTGTGATCATATTTTACAATCAGCCTTCTAGTCCAACATTTCAGCCATAATATTTTGGGTAAGTACCGGTGTCTACATGGTTTAAAAGTAGTAGTAGTTTAGTATGTAATATTACCAATAGATGTCAGTGGCTTCAAGAAATATTCCTGATTTTTAAACAGGTACCTATCTGATAAATTAATGCATCTCCTCATCTGACTACCTAATTTGCAGTATCTATAATTATTTCCAAACCTGTGTAATTATGTTTAGAATCGTGATACCTTTGTACACTATGATATGTATCTGCACTTAAATTTGACATTAATGATTATCAGTAATCACGGCTACATAATTTATTAATTGGAGATTGTTAGGTAAGATTGTATTTCTTGGAGCATCAGTAATAATTGTGTAATGGAAAAGAACCCGATTGACTGGTTTCAGCCGCCCACTGTGTCCACGAGAACAATGCTGTCATCCTGCCTGAGAGGATGTTCGTCACACTGGGGAAGTACAACTTGGCTGGGGGAGATATGGATGCCCAGGAAAGGAGTGTACGTAATACCTACACGTCAATAAATTACTAGTGACCAACCGAAAGTAGATTTTCAGCCGAAACCGAATTTCGATTTCTGTTATAGTTTCGGCCCAAACTGAAACTTAACTTTTATATGAGGAAGGTTGAGAAGTACCTGGCCAAACAAGTTTCAATTCTGAATGATGGTCTTATACCAGGGCCATACTGAGAGTATAAAGAGTATAACGTGCCGCAAATATACTACATATTATATTATCCCTTGCACAGCGCCCTTGAGGTGATTTCTCACGAAAACGGCGCTATATAAATTAGCCAAATATTATTATCATTATTATTACATACTCAGAAATTAAGTATTTTATTGTTGAACTTGAAAGTTCAGTAAATTTAGTGTTAAGTCGAGATAATATCCTAAAAGCCAGAATATTAACGACGTAAGTGAAGCAGCCGTGCATAAAAATATGCAACGAGCGGCCTTGGAGTATTGGATAGACCTGCAGTTGAATTTTCCCTATCAAATTTCTAAAATAAAGTGGGAATTTTAACGACACAAGTGTAGTTTGATTATGTCATGTAAAAATAATATTCGGCGCACAGCCCTGAGTGGACCTACAATCGACTTTGCCCCAGCAGGCCTAGAAAATCAATCTTTCATGGGGTTTATTTTAATTATTTCTGATGAACGTATTAATAAAATCTTAAGTGTTTCTAGAGGAATCCCTCGGGAAGTTACTAATTCATAGTCTAGAAAAATAAAATCTGGTGCTTAACGCTAATTTTAAAGTTGAAAAACGATTTGTAAAATTTGTAAAAACTGTATATTTACATAAAATATTTTAATGGTTAGATGAAAATAAATAACTTACATCCGTATGGATCAGAAATAATTAAAATGTGAGCGTCGAACAAACCCCGTTATTAGTCTTGTGTCGTCTTAAATAAAAGTATGAATAACGAAATAAAATAAATCATTTTGAATGAGCTGGTTTAAATTTAGCGATTTTTGGTTAGTTGTTATGTAACAGTTTTTCACTATACCTACTTGAACTAAAGGTAAAAAATTCAAAATATCTTAGAACTCTTAACTATAGTGAACATTTTATGCGTCTAGTAGTTAATAGTTTTTAGTTAGACAATAGTTAGGTATACTAGATTAAAATTAAATTATTTAACTAAATTCGGTGAATTTTTTTCCCATTTGATCTCTGGTGAGTTTACGTGTTGTTCTTGTATTGTTTTGTATTTATTATGCTTATATAATGTACTTGCATGATGTGGATTGACTAGATGCTCATTTGTGGAAAAGTGTGTGGAAGGGTTTAGTTTTCCTGTGGGGAAGATTTAACCCGGACATAAAGTTGGAAATAATAATAAAAACTTTAAACGATAAACTTTGACAACATTTTTAATGATGTGTAAGTACAAACTCTTTAATTGAACTTTGTAACAAGTTTTATATTATAACAGCTACGTTTATAAAATAAAATTAATAATGAAATAATAATAAGTTATTCTAAAGGCATATAATGTATATTATATTACACAATCTCCAGGAAAAAGCCGAACGTGATAAAGTGAATGTGGTGGCTGAGAAGTATCGGCAAATTTTTGGCCGGAATCGAAACCGCGGCCGAAACTTGTTTATTGGTCGAAACCGACATCGTAATTTCAGTCGGTCACTAGTTACTCCAGCTTCTCCTCAGAAAGCATTTGAAGGACCTTTCCCAAATTTTAATGGGGCGGCTAACCAGGGCCTTCCATCTGGAACTATCGCCAGTATTTTGTGAAGTTATCGCATAAATATAAAATACAAAAAATACCACAAAGTTATGCCTATTGCATTTTAGCCATAATGGGTCGGTTAAACACACCTACTGATTATCTGCTACTACAATATAGAGGTGAGGCGTATTTATCGTACCCAGTAAAAGTACCGGGTATTTCCATGCGATACTTTGTACTTGTGACAGATCTGCAAAATACCTGGTTCCAAAATACTCATGAGTATTTTATACCGGGACTAAATATTTTTAATAGGTACTTTTACCAGGTATTTTTGATAGGTATTTTTGGTGGGTATTTATAGTAGGTATTTTTGATGGGTATTTTTAGTAGGTATTTTTGATAGGTATTTTTGATGGGTATTTTTGATGGGTATTTTAGATGGGTATTTTTAGTAGGTATTTTTGATGGGTATTTTTAGTAGGTATTTTTGATGGGTATTTTTAGTAGGTGTTTTTGACGGTTATTTTCAGTGGGTATTTTTGATAGGCATTTTCGATGGGTAAAATGTGGAAAAATGTGAGGAATTTTTCGAAATGATGGAATTCCGTAGCTACCCCCCCCCGATGGATTTCGAAAAATTATTGTATCACATATGATGTTTTTGGCTGTGCGGAATCTTTTTTCCAGCGAAGTTCTGTAACAACCCCCCCCCATGGATTTCAAATAATTCACGGGGAGTACTCATCCTGCAATTCTTTTGTGGGGAATTATGTTTTACAGAAATTCTCTAACAACCCCCCCCTCCCACGGATTTCGAATAATGAAAGGGGGAATCAAGTCAAGTAGAATGTTTGTGGGGAATATGTGGGCAGAATTTATGCGATTAGAATTACTCATTCTGAATCAATCCTCAGGTCGGGATTAAATACTTCTGAGTATTTTGTCACCGGTATTTTTACCAGGTATTTTCCTGTACCTGTACTCATTGTACCCAGTAACGAAAAGTACTCATAGGACCCACATCTACCACAATAGCGATCATATTCTTTTACAGAATAGTCATAAAAGTGCAAAACATCTAAATTACAGCTCAGCAAACGTACTTATTTATTTCTTGTCCATCGATTTCCGTGTTTTAATTTCTAATCTATATTCGCTAAATTATTAAATACCTTATAATAATACATATCTTATTTTAATCGACGAGAAATTAAACGATTTGCATTACCTACAAGTTATTTTCCGAAATTAAATTTGTATTGAAAATATGGATAACGACTGAGAAATGTATTAATGTTAGGATTAATTTCAAACGTTTATAGGTAAAATAATCGTAAATAAAATCATCGTAATCAAATGATCGTAAGCAAAATAATTGTAAGCAAATAGGTAATAGTATCTGCGTGTCATGTAAAAGTAAAAATATTTAATCTGATTTAATTTTAATCGTTTATTTTAAGAGATAATGTACAGTATCTACACAGTATACTGAAGAATAACTTTTAATATTTTCGATCAAATTATAATTTACCATCAAATGCGCTTACGATGAAATGATAATTACGATCTTTTTGCGTATGATCATTTGATTACGATCAAACCGTCTGTGATCAAATTTACTGTGTTTTTAAAATATGTTAAAATAGAAAGCATTATTTATATTCTACATAGAAGTGCAAACCAAACGGTTCTAACTGTATATTTATTTCAGGTTTTTGACATCCTGGTGCACCCAGGTTTCGACAGGTCCACCCTGGCACACGATATCGCCATCCTAAAATTGTCGGCAAGGGTGGCTTATTCTAATTACGTGCAGCCCATCTGTCTTTGGGATGACATCAATTTTGACAAATCTGCCATCTTCAACACCATTGGAACTGTAAGTATAATGTAAACATTAGGGATGATAGCGTATTTCACGACCTGTCGGTGGATTAGTTGGCATCGCATCTAGTTGTCACCCAGGCGTCTCGAGTTCATTTCATAGGTTGGCTAAGTTCTCCATTACGTCACAAATAACAATTTCCGCTTAGTGTGATAATTCTTCAATTAGGGTTAATAATAATAATAAAGTTTTTATTCCGGAATATGAGGAGATTTGTGCGATTCCACACAACCCATAAAGCATATATAAGAATAATACAATAATTTTACAATATCTAATAAGAACAAAAAAGACGTTAAGCATTAGTTTGATGGGACCAACAACTTTCTCCAGTATGATGCGATGTTTGAGTCTGGACTCTGGTGAGATTCTATGGTAAGGACATTTTTGGAGTTTCGGTGTTATTTGGTTTTGGTTTCACGCCCAACCGGGCTTTTACATTGATTTTAGAATATACCTAGTGAGCTATCGAAAGTTATACACAAAATTTTTAAAGCTTGAAATAACAGTAAACTTATAAACTGAATATGACCACACTATTAGAAAAATATAAAATAATATAGAAACTAGAACAATGCTACATATAAGACAATTCACTAAAACTACATTACCAACGCTACTATAAATTGTAGGATACAACAAAGTGCTGGTAGATATAGATTACGCTTAGTCCTATAAATAGAGTCAGTAAATATATCAATAGTACCCTCAAACTTGTTGCCCTGATCATGCATCCTATTGGTTAGTTAGTGTGTCTGATAGTTGGTTGTGTATGTGTTGCAGAATAATGTTATATTTTGTCTTTTATTCCTAGTTGGCACCTGGAATTTAATAGTGGCAACGATGACAGGGCTGTCAATTAGCTTAACATTTACGTACCTAAGAAAATGGTTATAGTGAACTTTATACAAAGGGGAACAAATAGGTGAATTATATTCTACGTGACTTCCAATTAATGATTTATTGAGGGTTCTCATACAATCTTGCAAAGGATTGCAGGACTTTAACTGATTTTAAGTCCTTTAAGCCAAGCAGTTTTAGAACCTTACTATTTATATAGTTAATGTGTGCAATGAATGTCAAGTTTTCATCGAATATTTCTCCCAATCACGAATTTGTGATACTGGTATTATTTTAATATTATTTAATGTATATTCATGAGTTTTGGAAAATCGTATTGGGTACTTGATATTTCTGAATGTCCAAAAAAAGCATTTGGTTCACACCATAGATGAAGTGATCAAAGTTTGTCTGTAAAATGTGTCAATCGTTTATATTTCGTATTCTTTTATATATTAAGTCGTCAGAAAATAGTGGGACTTCTACATCATTAAAATGGTCAACAATGTTATAGATAAATAATAAGAAAAAATATTGGGCCGAGGTGGGACCCCTGAGGAACCCTACTCAACTAGACTCAAATATTCAAGATTTTATAGAATCAATATTTACGCTAATCATCACATTGCTAAGATAATTACCAATCCAACCCAATAATTTACCTTTCGTGCCCAACATAAATGTTTTTCATGTTGTCAATGTTTAAATGATGAACCGTAATATTATTTTTGGTAAAAGAAATTTCCCAAAAATAGATATTATAAATAAAGTATTATAAAGAAAATGTACAGAATATTTCCCCTTTCATCATAAATATTATATACCAAACACAAATTTAATCAAGTCAACTTCAAGGAAATAATAATGATAACGGTCCCCCCTACTCCAAAACGATTCGTCGATTAATATTATTTCTACCTTTTTGATTTTACATCGTCTTGATAAAAATAAAAGTCGAGTTTTCCTTTTAACAAAAATGCTACCAAAATTCCTTTATTCATGGCACGATCTTAAAATACGAATACAATAACATGATGAATTTACATTTTACACGGACAGTGTTATCTTGGCTGTTTATAATGAATAGTTCTATTTTCATTGACTGTCATTTGTTATCATCAAAACATCCTGGATCCAAAATCCGTCCAAAATTCGCTATTTTTCAACCTCTGCGACTTACACATTAATTTTTTATGTCCTCAGGGCTATTAAATAAAACAAGTCTTATTAATTTATTTCTGCTGGGTTTATACCGATAATCTCACTTACGTGAGAATAGTCTAGTTATAAAAACTCAGTTAATACACAAATGCAAACACAAGATATATTAATTTTCATACATCAATAAATCAAATAAAAATACAAAATTATAAAATTATATGAAAGATCATTCAAATTATAAATAGTACAAAAAAATGTAAGAGACACAAATATAGACGAAATTAATACATTTTATTGTATATTTTCCGACTTTGTGTCCGGGTTAAATCTTCCCAACAGGAAAAACTAAACCCTTCCACACACTTTTCCACAAATGATCATCTAGTCAATCCACATTATGCAAGTGCATTATATAAGCATAATAAATACAAAACAATAGAAGAACAACACGTCAACTCACCAAAGATCAAATGGGAAAATAATTCACCGACTCCAGATATTTTCATATCAGAGGGTTCGGTTCGGTAGAACTTCTAATTGGACCTATAAATCCTACTTATCCCTCAATATAAATATTTAAAAAATCTTTCGTAATCCTACATGTATTTAAAATGACTGATTTTTAATTCATTTTTATTATTAACATAATACTAATTATTATTATTATCATTTACAGCGTCAAAAACCCAATAGAACTAGTTAATAAAATTAAAAAAATTATCTTCCGCATTACTGTCAATTTATTTCTTTAGATGTAAAATCCTTATTTAATAACATCGCCATTAAAGAATGCCTTATAATAATTGAAATTTTTTTGGAATAACTTAATATCAACCCGGTAATAAGAAAATAGTTATTCCAGCTCATAAAATGTTCGTAGAAACCATTTTTTTTTTATGAACAATTAGACGGTCTCTCATGGGGTCACCATTAAGCCCACTTCTAGCGGAGATAATTATGGATCATATTGAAAAAATAAGTCTCCCTTAGCTAAGTATATAATATTCTATGTCAGATATGTATATGATATCCTTATATGTTGGAAAGGCACCAACCGTCAGTTCGATATCTTCACTAATTGGGCTAACACTGTTAGTAATAAAATCTGCTCCACAGTCGAACATGAGAACGAAGGTAAAATATTTTTTTTAGATGTGACAATTGGAAAAAGTAATCATAGATTTACCTTCGAAATATTTAGGAAACCATCTTTTACAGACATAACAATTAATAAATAAATGCAAACTCAACCCATCCTTGGTCTCATAAATTATCAGCTTAACATTCGATGGTACATACTTCAATGGTACAACTCATTAACATTCCCTTGGATAATAAAGCGTATTAGAAAGAAAAGACAATAATGAGGCAAATAACTAATAAAATATAAATGATGAAAACAAGAAATATAAATAAATTAAACGAAAATACTTGGTTTTAAGTCACTTTATTGACATATTTTCACTGTCTACCGGTTTCGGCACCTCCGTACCATCATCAGAACTGTTATAAAAAAATGCTATCAAATACAGAAGTACACATAATATAATCAATAAAGAAAGGGACAGTATGCTAGAGTGGGACAGTGCGTCAGTTGTGGGAGAGAGGTGGGGATAAGTGAAGTAATGGGGAACATTATTAGAAACTTACATACTTAGAAAATATATCAATAAAGTGACTTTAAAACCAAGTATTTTCGTTTCATTTATTAAAATGTCACAAATGTATTATAAATCAAAATGTGTTTGCTTATTTTGAAAAAAGAGAAATATATATATTTTTTAATTTATCAGGTAAATAATATATTTTTTAATATCCGTGTCCATAATTTATAGGTCCAATATCCATAAAAATAGCAAATGATATTTAAAAATGCGGTCTAAATATAACTTTTAGAACCAATAGTAACATAAGAACAAGCCTTAAAACTCAAAAAGTAGAAATCCTAATAGTGGCATATGTAAATCAAAATGTGACGCTATTTATATCGGACAGACGGGAAGGGCCTTCTTAACTAGATTCAAAGAACATATAAGATGTTATAATAATAAAAGCTCTTTTTCAAAATTCGCAGAACTCTTAGTGAATAATCACGTCCCGCTTGACAACAACGAGCTTAAACCATTAAATATATAAAGAAAGGGCCTTTGATTAAATTTACTTGAACAATGATAAATAATAAACTAATCAATGACCCTCATACAGCATTAATTGATAAAGTAAGGAAAATTATTTATTCCCCACTTCTAAGCGTGTTCACAAAACCTAAAAAATATAACACATTCAAATAAGTTAATAGCAATCACGTCATTATTAAACAATTCTGATTACAGTATTGTAAGGAAAACAGGCTTCAAAATACCCCACAGAATAAGAAGTCTACTGTTAAAATTATTTTATTAGTAAATTGTTTATCTTGTTTTTCAATATATTTCTTGGATAATAATGTTTTTATTACATTTTGCTGATGACCTCAAAATTTTTAGAATTGTTCGAAATATTTATCGTTATTCAAGATAATATCAACAAATTGTTAATTTGGTGCAATGAAACAGACTAAAATATCTCAAATGTCTGATTACGTCTAAAAGGGATCCAAATGAGAATCTAGTCTCCTTCAACGGAAGCAATCTTCCGAACAGGCCTTCCATTGATATGCTTGGTGTAACTATAAGTGACCAGCTCAGGTACGGGGGCTCCATTGAAGCCAGAGTAAAGCTGGCCTCTCAGAAGCTGGGCGTACTGTACAGGGCCCGCAGATACTTTAATAGTACACAACTGCTGACCCTGTACAAATCGCAAGTGCGCCCTACTCTCGAATTTGGTAGCCATCTCTGGTCCGGAGCCCCTAAATACCTGAAAAAAACCCTTGACTCTGTGCAAAAACGGGCGGTCCGTTTGATAGATTCCCCAATCTTAACAAGCGGACTGCAATCTTTAGAGCACAGACGTCAGGTAGGTATGCTGTCCTTGTTCTATCGGTATTACAATGGAAGATGCTCTGAGGAACTAGCGTCATTGATCCCTTCGGCACCGGTGCATAGTCGGGATACACGCCAAACGCGCGCCCAACATTTGTACACGGTTGACATTTGTCACATGAGAACGGGTCGCTTCTACGATTCGTTCTTAAGTTCAACAGCTCGGCTGTGGAACGAACTGCCGGCCTCTGTGTTTCCTCCCTCCTACAACATGGGACTCTTCAAGACCCATGTTCACTCCTTCCTCTCCACAAAAAGACCCTCCACACAGCATCCCCAAAGATGACATAGGCCCTGAGGGAAATTATTTTCTTCAGGGCCTCCTGTGTGGAGTTAATATAAAAAAAAAAAAAAAAAAATAGTCAGACTTTTCGATTAAAAAATCAGTGATCTTTAATTACAACATTGATAATAATACTCTTCAGAGATTAACACACATTAAAGTCTTAGGCATCACTTTTCAATAAAATATTTCCTTTTTAACCACCCAACTCTAACAAGGGCTTACAAATGTTGAGATTTATAACTAGGTTAAGGCGATGCACTACGTCGTGTAGTATTTTAAATTGAGCCGCTATCAATAACAACCCTTACGTAGATGACGATAAGGTTTAAATTCCCGCTTAACACGCAAGAAAAAAGCAAGAATGCAAGAAAAAAACATGGGCAAAAAGTGCTTTTTATTTTATTTTGTGGATGTTCAGGCATAAGTATTTTAATTTTTTTGGATCATTTTATAAATAACTTAATTTGTCACATTATACAATAAAATCATAACCGAAAATGGGTTCGTAAGTAGGAGATTTTGAACTTTAAAGCAGTTTTCATAGGCCTTATGCATTATTTCTTTCTGGGCTTATAAAAAGACTTATCTAAAAAAATACTCCTTTCTTTCAAAGGCCAAGATGTATTCTACTCGCAGTATTTAATTAAAGCATCTCAAACATTTCGAGGCGACCAAATTTTCAAACCAAAAACAAACTAGATATTTCAACAATATTAAGTGTATTACACTGTCATATTTTGCCTTTGTTAGAAGTCAAACTGAATACAATTCTCCGGTCTGGAACCCACATTACAATATTCATGTACAACCTATTAAAAGAATACAAAATTAATTATTATGTTTTCTAACTTTTAAAATGGATATTTCAGAAATTTTGTTGAACTACAACTCTTTTTTAAATGAAATGAAAATGCTTAAATTGTCAGACAGAAGGATTTTCACTGACTTGGTATTTCTATATAAAATTCTAAATTATGCATTCGTTAGTACAGAATTACTTCCATTGTAAAGTTTTCGGATTCTACTACGTAATAATAGAAGTCGGGATTTGTTTCAGTACAGAAATTCTGACACTAACTACCATATGTTTTCCTCATTGCTCAGAATACTTATGGAGGGTAATATAACTTTAGATATAGAGCTTAGTCCTAGTGAGGTTGATTTTTATGAGAAAAAACGTGATTTATGTATAGTGAGATGCAATAAATAAATAAATTCTACCGAGTCAGAGGACATCTTTAATTTATCACTTAACAAATATCAAAGTGTGTTACTGAGACAGATTATTTATGTATAATATGTACTGTTTAAATATATAATTTTTACTATTCATATGGATAAGCCCCTAAAAAAGGCGTCAATAAAGTAATAAATTAAATTAATAAAAATTGATAGTTTGAAATTGACAAAGCTTACAAATTTGTGTTGAACTCTCTCAATTTGTAAGTGATGTGTTTATAGTATAGGGACCAAATTGCGGAATTGTATTCTAAATTACTTCTTACTGAAGCAGTGAAGATAATGTTCAAATAACAGAGAATCTAAATATCTTGCTCGGTTCTTCTAAAAACTGAATTTTACACTAATTATACTCACGAATGATATATTTTTCCAATAATTTATAAATTTTTTATTTATGAATTAACCTTCAAAACCGTTACTAAGCCGCTATTAAACCGTTAATTAATTAGTTCAAACTATAGTAACATGTTAATTTATGGTTCGCCATAGTTTTTATTTGGGAGTTCACTGTGCAACCGCTAATTCGAGAAAACCTCCACTGGTCTTAAGCGCGGGGTCCTAGCTAGAATAGAATGTTCTTATTTATACATGTATATATATACACCAAATGAGCCAAATGGCGCCTCTGTAATCAATTTGTAAGTTTGTGTGGCGCCGTTTTTCGTGAAAACTAATCTCAAGGGCGATGTGTTAGGACTGTTAGGTGTTATAATCAGCGCCTTGGCGCCTTGACAATTCGGCACCCGAAGCGGACTGCTCTAACTGCGCCTGCAAATATAGGTATATTTCTTTCTGTTCTTTAACTGAGTGAATATACTGTACGATTTCAGTAATTAATCTAATTTTTCCTGATAATTCTCTCTAATTCGTGATAGTGATTACGTATGCATTTAACTGAGAATGCTCATTGACAACCCACTCCTTTTCCGGATCGCTTCAATGCATTATTTGCCAGGAAATTCCAGTTGAAATTTTGCGCTGAATTAGTGCAAAGTCCATACGAATGCATTATTTCGAATGGGATAATGTTATTTCCGTTCCATAATTGGGTGAATGCACTATCTTCTTTTTCCACCTGACTCTAATTGTCCAACAACTAATTGTCTAAACTTTCGGGATAAGCTTTCATTCTAACAGGGTTGCAAAAAATTGGGCTGATTTCCGTCGGATGAGGTGATAGGAGTAGGTACACGGCCGGCCCTAAGCAGGCGCAATTGGAGCAGTCAATACCCAACACCTTACAGTAGCACCACATCGCCCTTGAGATTATTTTTCACAAAAACGGCGCTACACAAACATAACAAACGACCGGTCGGTGGCCGAGTTGACATCGCGCTTGGGTCCCACTCAGGCGTAGTGTGTTCAATTCCTCGGGACCATTTTCAGCTTACTGTGGTGGTAGTAGGAGATTTTCAAATATTGTCAGGTTATTCGTAACCCGGGAATATTTGTCTTTCTTTAAAAAAAAAAAAAAAAAAAAAATAACAAAAACATCCGAATATTATTGATTAAAGTAATCACCTACCAACACGTCTACTCGCGCCACCTATATAAATTGAAAAAATCTTCCTAGAAAAAATATATGCCCCCCGCACCGGCGGGAATTGAATCCTATTATTGAATTAAATTATTTATCATATTTATTGAATTATCTGATAGTATTAATACTCCAGCGTCTGGACGATGTAGGCCCTGTGATTGGTCAAATTCAAATTGTGTTTAAATAAGACTTTAAAGATTAAGACACGATTTCATATTGAAATAGAATCGCCACATGTAATACGATATTTCTTTTAAAATATCGTTTCTGCTCATACAATTTTTGGATAACATCGAAGAAAATATGTTTTAGAAAGTTCAAGATCCATTGGATTAATTACATTACAGTGAAAATTATCCACAATTACGTGATTACGTTTGACGTTTGACGAAAAAAGCACGCGTTCATTCAACATGGCCGATACGCACCGCGTCAATAAATAGCCGACAGAGCGCTCCTCTGGCGGTGAAAGAACGAACCAAGGGGCTGGCGCGAATATTTAAATATGCAAAATAAAAAGATTTCTTCTGGAAGTTTATTTAAACTTTGCAATGGCATCTATAATATTATTATGCGATCGTCTGGACGGTCTAGGCCCTCTGATTGGTCGAATTCAAATAATTTGTTTTGGTTAAATTCCGCTAACTTGAAAATTAAGACCCAATTTCATACTAAAATAGGATCACCAGATTTCTTCAAAAACATCGTTTCTGCTCATATAATTTTTGGATAATATCGAAGAAAATATGTTTTAGAAAGTTCACAATCCATTGGATTAATTACGTCACAGTAAAAATTATCCACATTTACATTTTATATATTTGAAGAATCAAACATTCCAAGGTTCCTTAAAAGTGTCAATCCCTCCTTTACCGGCCGCTGGGGTAGTTTCTCTATTGGCCGACAGAGCGCATAAGAGCGATATACAAATACGTACAACTTCATTTATTCAAACAACGGTAATTATTTACGTGAAACTACCGTTTTAATACGCATTTACAAATAAAACAAACATTTGATCCAACTTAATGACAATAAACAACAACTCTTTGCATGTACGATTTTGAAAAATATTGATATTTAATATTATTTACGTAAATAATAATTTCGCATTATTTTGACAGAACACCCATATGATATACGCGAAAGTATAGGCACTGCCAACCCAATAAAATAACATGAAAGACAATCGGAAGATAGAAACGCTTCGTTGATTGTAAAATTAGCCAACAAATCTCTAATCTGACATGTACTTATATGTATAATAAAACAATCATTTTGCCAGGTATAAATATTTATATAATATATATTAGGGTATTATTCGGAAACGCTGGACAAGGATAATACGAAATATTTTTAAGTAAAACCTTCGGATTTACCTTAATTAATATAGAAAGAATCTGAATGCATTCGGGAATTTTTGAATTTTAGCATTTTAATTTTTAATTACGTAAAATTAAAATTTGCTTTCGTTGTATTGGATGACAGCCGGAATAATTTCTATTGATGACATTTTCTTTTTTTGGTATTCCTGATATGAGTGTCTAGAATTTTTACCATAATTTACTCTATGCAAATATTATTTTGGTATTTTGGTTTCTTTTACAAGTAAGGAAATATTTAAAAAAAGGTTATTATAGGTTAGGATAGGTTAGGTTGGGTTATGCTAGGTTAAGTTAGATTAGGTTGGATTAGTATAGTTCAAGTTAGTTTATAGGTAAGGTTAGATTAAGTTGGATGATAAGTCAGGTTATGTTAGGTTAGGTAACGTTAGTTTGGGTTATTATGGGTTAGGTTAGGTTGGGTTATTATAGGTTAGGTTGGATTTGTATAGGTTAGGTTAGGATAGGTTAGGTTAGGATTGGTTCGGTTAGGTTAGGTTAGGTTAGGCTAGATTGGATTATTATAGGTTAGGTTAGGATATAGGTTAGGTTAGGTTGGATTATTATAGGTGAGGTAAGCTTAGGTCAGGTTAGATTATTATAGGTTAGGATAGGATATAGGTTAGGTTGGATTATTTTAGGTTAGGTTAGGACATAGGTTAGGTTGGATTATTATAGGTTAGGCTGGATTATTATAGGTTAGGTTAGGTTATTATAGGTGAGGTTAAATAAAATAATAGTCAAATAAATCATTTGTGCTAAGTAGGCCCTATTTTGCCGGAATATTGTATTACATTATATTTTTTTAATTTACGTTTTTCAATTGTCTCTAGCCGCTCATTTCAGGAATACCGACAAAAGAAAATGTTATCAACAGAAATTATTCAGGCTGTCATCCCATACAGCGAAAGCGAATTTTCATTTTACGTAATTAAAAATTAAAAAGCTAAAATTAAAATTTTCCCAAATGCTGTTCGATTCCTTTTATAGTAATTAAGGTAAATCAGAAGGTATTATTTAAAAATATTTCCTATTTTCCGTGTCCAGCGATTCCGAATATTTACCTATATTAATTTACCTTTAGCCATTTAGGCAATTATTCGGGAAAGGTAAAGTTTTACCCGAACAACTGTCATTCTTATTATGCCTAAACGCCTTCCTGTTCCGTGTTTTAACAATATATAATCACCCTCTCTCTGTGAATGACCTAATATCTACCTATTAAATGTAACTGTTGTTAGTATCACTTAAACTGGGCGAAGCCTAACTAAGTGCCGCCCGCAGGGCCTAGCAGAAAAAAACCCGCGGAGCGGGTTTTTAACTGCTAGTTCATAATAATTATTGAATTCCAGTGTCCGGCAATCAGAAGACTGCGGGTTAAATTCCTGTCGGCGTGATGTATTTATTCTCGGGAGATTTTTTCAATTTATATATGTAGGTGTTTCAGGCTAATAATTATAGCTTAAAAATAATATAAAAAAATATTTTATTGAAACTGCAATACAGTACTGATTAATACATTTTTTTACCACCTCTGATACATCCCAAAAATTGTATTTAAATACTGTAGATATGCGGTGTTTACGTGTATGTACGAGTAGTAATGAGAGTGATATTTGCAGGTAGTGGGCTGGGGATTCACCGAGCAGGACACGCTGGCCACCCAGCTGACTTCAGCCACCATGCCCGTCACAGACGACCTCAGTTGCATCAAGTCTAACCCGGTCTTCTATTCCAAGTTCATTACCGATGGAACCTTCTGCGCTGGATATAGAAACGGTATTTAAAAAAAATCAGACGGCTAACGGCGAAAATTTTGCGGAGAGAGTTAATTAGAATATTGAAACAGTCTAGTTTCAGAAGAATTTAATTGCTGAATTGCTTTTCCACCCTTTGTGGCATCCCCAATTAGGGTATGTTGTTAGGTGAATGTAGTGGGAAGGGGAAGGAGATGAGAAAGAGGAAGGTGGGTAAGTACCTGGATATTCAGATCAGGTCAAAACACAGCGAAAGCCATTTCAAGCTACGTTTCAATTCTGAATGGTGGTCTTACACCAGGGCGATACTGCGAGTATTTTCCACTCTGGAACGTGCCGCAAGTATACTTTATTTTATTTTCCATAAATAAATTGTGAAAATTACAAATTAATTAAATAAAATTTACTTGCGAACGCCGGGATTTGAACCCGCAAACTTTGGATTGCTAGTCGGGAGCTTTACCCCTCGAACACGGAGGCCGTCAAAATATCGCCGCTGTGCAAGCTCCGGCCACTGAAAGATCTCTCAGAACCTCTACTCCTAAGGGGTCAGAGTTCACCACAGATCTATCAACAATTTCTTTTAACATATGACGATGTCTGTTGTGTCCAGGTACCAGCGTGTGTAACGGTGACAGCGGCGGCGGCATGTACTTCAAGCAGCGCGGCGCGGACGGCCAGGAGTCTTGGGCCGTGCGGGGAATCGTCTCTCTCAGTGCCTCGCGCAAGGACAAGAACCTGTGCGACCCCTCCGAGTACACCATCTTCACTGATGCTGCGCAGTATAGGGACTTCATTAACCACCACCTCTAAACCCACTGTTAAATCACTATCAGTTGTCACCGGTTCCGCGACAATACATAACAGCGACATAAAGAAGAGAGTGAAGAAATAGAACAAATAAACCATAAACCGCAAAAACAAACTTAACCCTCTCAGAGAGGAATTATGGAGGATGCAAAAA